>OY856414.1:520856542-522235292 GCA_963693085.1 Alisma plantago-aquatica | reverse complement strand
TTACATTTCCATATGAATAAATTATAATTTTGAACTTAAACTACATTGTGTAATTATTTCTGAAGATATCTTCTCAATTCTTTGTAGAAGAATCTTCAACATGGATACAACATAAATGAACGCATGGATACATTGTTCATGGATGAAAAAATTAGATAATAAATGGCCACATGCAGCTACATCATGACCATATTATTCATTTAAATCTTTCACATTTTTTCCAATCAAGACGCAAGACATATGTGCATGTCGTAGTTGTCTCGATATGTAGATTAGATAGATATGTGTCACCTAGTCAAGGTTTTGTAACAAATTAATTCAAAATATATACAACAAAAGCATATCTTTGAAAATGTGTTGCAATCCATTTTTTGCTTAAATGGTAATCTTAGGGTAATAGAAACCTCAATATCATTATAGTTTTATCATATGATTTTCATGATATCATGATTAATTAGTTGTTATGTTGAGTTAATAACATCCTCATGATTAAAGTTATTTTCAACATTAGAATAATTTTATAACCATCATGTGTACTTACGAGACCTAGCTTGGGTCTCTGCCTTGTGTTATTTTTCCCCTTATTCACAACAAGATATGTAGAATGCTTGTTATTTCCCAATAAATATCATTTTATGAAAAACACAGTTATGGTTGTTCTTGCGTATTGTGGCTTTTATTGATGGAAGGTGGAGAATAAGGATGATCCTAGTACTTCACTAGTCATGGAAGATCCCAAAGTGAGCCTCAAGGCTACCCCAACTATAAGGAGTGGGACCCGAGAGGGGAGCCTTTCACTTACTTGGAGGGATTGATAGGAAACTATCCAATGCCAAATTTGAAAATAATTTTTCTCAAAGGGTGATGTACTAAAATTCAAGCATGTGCTGTATCATTCACCATAAAGTGTAGCAATGGAAGATAAAAGTCTAACTATTACAATATTTATGTCTAACATTATTCACCATGTAGGGTGTATGTAAAAGAAAACTAGAGGAAACATGTTTTAGAAGGAAAACCAACCACTTCACTCTACCTCTAAAGAAAGATCAACTACACCTAGATGAGTTCTGATTAACTCTTATTCACACCTCCTTTCTCTCCACCTAGGCATTGGAAGCATACCCCACAAGAGAAGACAAAAGTGGATTTTGTCAGCATAAAATTTGGTATGTGCATGTAATAGTGACTGGACAATTATGAATAAAGGGAAAATAAATAATGTAAAAAAGATTCCCAAATAAAAGAGTGAAATGATCATCCAATTGGATATGAAAAAAAAACTTCATATAGTAAGACTAAAATTTTATCTGAAGAAACAATAAAGTTTACAATTAACAATTATTTCCTTTAGATTTCAAATTAGAGAGCAATAGATAAATATTTTTTTGCATGTGGATTAAGTATTAGACTACAACCATCTAAAAGGAGGGCCAGAATGCTTCCACATTTTGTGCCTAGGAAGGAGGTGAGAGCACCCACAATCCTCTATAATGGTATGCAAATTTGGTAAGAGCACCTGGGGATGAGGTGACAGCACCAAAAGCCTATATATAGGAAAAGTTGTACAATGGATTCAAAACCCATAATTTACTACTACTAATAGATGATAATAGCTTGGACAATCGAAGATGCATATAATAGAGAGCCGAGATAAGTAAAATATAAGAAATTAATCTATTTAGGGTTTCCATTATTAAATGAAACAATATGATGATAGTAAGCAATAACATTTACAAATTGGATAAGTATCAATAAGATTAAATAAAAGAGTATTCATTTGCATTATCAACTATTTATAAGTTGAAATTCAGTGAATTTGACCCAATTAGGTCGAGCATGTATAACCAAGTGACATATAGGGCAATATGCCACAATCAAGTCAAGAGAGAGAAATAAATAAATTGTCCAATATGGTCTAGAAGGGAATGAAACAAAACTGTGTATCAATAAGTCAAGTTCAAACCCTAGATCCAAACCAAGGTCGAACGCTACCTATTAAGAATTTAGGATGATTAGGTTTTAGACTCCCATATAAGAAACACTAAAATAGAACATTTGTTTTTGGTCGGTCAAAACTCGTGTTGCTTTTTTTTCATTTTTGGTTTTTGAAAAGTACAAAACTTGTTATCTCTCAAAATGAGAAACTAACTAAAGAGAAAGAATATTTTTCTATACATCAGAAAAAAAAATTATATGTGAAAAACCCTAAGAAACCACCACCCTCAAAAGCTAAACAAAAAAGGCCAACTATTGCAAAAGCTCTTAGGGAAGACCACCAAACCAAAGGATCATAAATTGTCCCCAGGCCATAAACTTCAAAAACCCAGAACAAAGACCCTAAAAAAATACAAGCTGGAAAGGACCAGCCAAACTACATTCATCAAAACATAGCATATCACCCAAAGATGCAAATTGAAGCAAGGTTTCTAAAACTCAGCAGCACTACCAGCTTTTCCTTGAGTGAGCTATGCCACTCCATGTAGGATAAGCTTGACCACTCAAGAAACCACTTCAGAGTAGAGATCCAAGCAACCAGATATAACCCTCAAGAATGAAGACAAAGATAGCCTCATCAAAAACCTTAGAAACCATACATGAGCTCTGCCACTCCAATAAGGATAAGCTCGTCCACTCAAGCAAAAACCAAAAATCCAAACTTTAGGGAAAACCATAACTTTCATAGATCCAAACTTCTTACACTTCTTAGACTGAATCACAGGGGAAATCCCTCCAAAATAGGTAACTAGAACCTTTAGCAAGATCTCTTAAGAACACACCACCAACCCAAAGGTCATAAAACAGTCCCCGTGCACAAAAATTTGAGACCTCAGAACAAAGCCATGAACTTAACATAAGCAGGAAAGGAATAGCCAAAGCCTTCACTCATCAAATCAAAGCATAACATCCAAAGATACAGATCAAACCATGGAGTCTGAAAACACAGCATAATTTCCAAACTTTCTTGAGTGAGGACTTCCACTCAAAATAGGATAAGCTCATCCACTCTAAGACCACTTCAGAAAACAAGGAATTCAAGCTACATCTATCTCCAGGGCATCAACTCATATATGAGAAGCAACAAACTCTTGAGATGAGTTCTAGAAAACCAGACATACAAGGCAGGGATCTAAGCAGCCAGATAACCCCCTCATATAAAGAAGACAAAGTTAACCTCATCAAGAAACTATAGAAACTATACATGAGTGAGCTCTACCACTCCAATAAGGATAAGATCATCCACTGAAGCGAATACCAGAAACCGGTAAAAAAACTAGGATCCTCAACTACAAGAATACATCAGAAATACATATTGGAAAGTTGCATGAGGCCTTCAAACCACCCACCAGAAACTCAACCAAAAATCCATACATTACACGTATGAAGACAAACTTGTTAAACTGAATATAGAGGAAAGCCCTCCAAAAAAGATAACCAGATGCTTTAGCAAGAGTTATTAAGAAGCACCACCAACCCAAAGGTTTTAAACTGTCCCAGGCATAAACTTTGAGATCCCAGAACAAAAAACCCTGAACTTAACAAAAGTAGGAAAGGAACAGCCAACACCTTCACTCATCAAAGCAAAGCATAACACCCACAGAACAGATCGAACCAAGGAGCGAGCTACATCTGTATCCAGGGCAACATCTCAGATATGAGATGCAACAAACTCTTTAGAAACCTCATTAAATGAGGATAGAGTTAAACTCATCAAGAACTATAGAAATTATACATGATTGAGCTCTGCCACTCCAATAAGGATAAGCTCATCCACTCAAGAAAACACCAGAAACCCATACACGAACTGGGATCCTCATCCACAAGAACACATCAAAACATAGATTCGATAATTGTAGGAGGCATTCAACCCACCCACTAGAAATTCAGCCAGCAAGGAGCACAGGAAAGCCATCCAAAGACACCTAGCATGTAGCAAAAATAGAGCAACCATGTCTAGAATATCAACATAGTAGCTCTAACTGTGAAGATCCAAGAAACCCGTGAATGAGGGAATCTCTACTTCCACTCCAGAAGAAAAAGCACAAGACCTTCTTGATAGAGATCTTCCATTCCTCACATGATAAGCTATCCCATACAAGAACAGAAAGCCAAAATAATATAAACAGATAATGTAACTGAGGAAGCTCTGCCACTCCAAATGGATAATTTACCCTCTCAGAGTCAAGAAAAGACCAAACTGGTAAAACAAGAAAGCACCCTTGATAGAGTTCTGCCACTCCTCATGGATAAGCTCTTCCATACAAGATGAAAAGGAAATTTCAAGCAACGACACAAGCTGAGATAAAAAAAACACTTGATAGACTCTGCCACTCCACACAGATAAACTCTCCCATACAAGTAACAACAAAAAAATCAGGAGCTAGATTTCCTTTACAACCTTCCAGCTCTGACCAGTAGCAATCTGATCAAAAAACCCTTTCAGGCACCAAACTGACAGTAGGTTCTTAACACAGAAACCCACACCAGTAGGAACCACAAACTGTAAAACACAAACAGAACTAAAATCCATCAACTAGAAAACTTCTTCCAAGAAAAGAACAACCATCCCAGACACTTTAAAGATATAGTAGCAGCACCAGCTACAAAGAACAGCTCCCAACCATCTCACATAGAGACAAGACAACAGAAACAACCAACAGGCCATCAACAACATCAGTGAGATACTCAAAAGACCGTATAAACCAGAAGGACCATATCTCACCAAAATACCTCAAAATCCCTAAGAACATGTTTCCATAGAGTAGAAGTATCCACATATCTATTGTTATGAACTCTATTATTTCTCTCCTTCCAGCTATAATAACAAATTAGAGGGCAAACAATCCTCACTGAAAAACTTTTCATACCAATTAGGTCCTTCCAAGATTTTGGGATCAGGTCAATTTTACCTTCAAACATAGCTTGTTGCCACAGAGTCTTAATGAAACAACAATCGAACATGATATGGTGTGTGTCCTCATAGCCATACATACAAAGAAAGAAAATAGAAGATGTAATCCTCTTCTTCTAGAATAATCAGATGTAGGGAGCTTGTTATGTCTGGCTTTCCACAAATGAATAATACAATTCATTTGACATTTACACGGCCAAATCCAATCATAACATGGGTCCTCAACCTTTTTACTTCTGATACCTTCCCAGATGTCCCTGACATTGATGTCTTTCTTACCATTAACAGACAGATGGTCTTGTTCAGTCTTATTCAGAGTGATCTTCTCTAGAGCACCAGCTAACATATTGGCTCCTCTACATAGAGGAATATTCTAGTTGCCATTAGAAATAATATCACTTAAATTAGAGTCAGAAGGTAAACCTAAATAGATAGTCATCTTGTCACCAATGATATCCCCAAGAAAATTCGAATGGCACCAAGGGTCTTGCCATATTTTGACCTTTCACTGGTACCAATGTTAAAAACCACAATGGATAATAGGAGTTTTCTAACCTTTAATAAGTTGTTGAACAGCCATGAATAATTCAAAGATTCAACAATAGACCAGAAAAAAGTTTTCTTGAAATATTTTTTGTTGATTCACTTCATCCACATGGTATCTTTTTTGCTTGCAACATTCTAGGCATTGAATACCAGGCAAGCTTTAGCTATATCCTTACTTTTTCTGAGATCAAGCCCCCTTCATTTGTTGGTTGGGTAACATCATCCCATTTGACCAAATGCAACTTCCTTTTTCTTTCAGATTGACCCCATAAAAAATGTCTACAAATACGACCAATTTCTTCAAGAGTAGCACTAGGAATAGGGAAGGAAAAAAACCAATGAAGATACATAGAAGAAAGTGTAGACTTAATAAGATCCACTCTACCAGCTAGAGAAAGAATTTTAGACTTCCAACTTTCCATTCTTCTTTTAATCTTGTCTACCAAAGCCGAGCAATGTTTCTTAGTAATCTTCCCTATAAAGAGAGGAATACCCAGATACTTGGAAATTTCTAGGGACCCAACATTTATGCCCAAAATTTTAGACATCTTGCTCCCATCAGCATTGTTGCTAACGATGATTGAGCTCTTCATCACATTAATTTTCAGCCCAGAACAAGATCTAAACTCATCAAAGATGACCTTCAGTGAAGAAACACTTATGTTATCAGCTTTCATGAAAATCATTAAATCATCCACAAACACCAGATGCGAACAATTAAGATCCTTTGAGGCACTAACTAGCTTAATGTTCTTCTCAGCAATATGTATTTTCATCATCTTTGTAAAACCATGCATCACAATGACAAAAAGATAGGGCGCAATAGGATCACCCTGTCTAATCCCATTCTCAGGAAAAATAACATCCTAGGGTTCCCCATTAACAAGCACTTGATATGAAATTGATCTGAACATGGTTTCAATCCAATGGATCCAAATAGATGGAAATCCCATATTATACAAAGTAGAGTAAATATAGCTCCATTTAACTGAATCATAATCTTTAGTGATATCCACTTGAATACACATATAAGGACCAGAACCCTTCTTGAATTCGCTTAAGATTTCATTGGAGACAAGAATAGCATCTTTGATACTTCTATTCTTAATAAAGGCACACTGATTGTAATCAATAATAGAAGGCAGAACAGGTTGTAATATGTTAGCCAGAATTTTTGAGATGATTTTATAGAAGTTGTTATACAACGAGATAGGTCTCCAGTTTGCCAAGAAAGACTTGTCCATGCCTTTGGGAAGTAGAGTAAGATACATTTTGCTTGCTTCTCTCAAAAGACAACCATTATCAAAGAACTCCATAACAGCATTAACAACATGATCCCCTGTGATTTTCCAAGATCTTTTATAGAAGTATCCATTAAAACCATCTGGCCCAGGGGCCTTGCCATCATCCAGGCTATTAACAACATCCTCAATTTCCTTTCTGGTAACCTTAGCAGTTAGACTATTCTTTTGATCAACAGATAGAACATGACCTTTCCATTCTCCACACCAAACACCCCTACTAGAATCATTGTTACAAAAAATATCATTGTAAAAGTGATGGACTGATTCTTTGATATCATCCTAATCTACAACTCGATTATCATTCACCATGAGATAGTTAATGTGATTTCTATTGTGTCTCATTTTAAGTGAAGAACAGAAAAACTTGGTATTGGAATTGCCACACTTAAGCCACTGGATCCTAGACTTTTTTCTAATAAAAGATTCTTCAATCTCACTATCTTTGTTCGCATCCATCCTTAGATTCTTAGCAATAGCACGAATATCAGAATCCAAAGGATTAGCCAATTTTTGAGCTTCAAGGGCTTTGAGGCAAGACATTTTTGCATTGTCTCTAATATCCCCCACAGAATTCTTATTCCGGTTTTTAAGATTCATCTTCAACCTCCACAACCTCCTATAAAACATGTACATAGCAAAACCTTAAATATCAAACTTCTGTGCTTCTTCAAGAACATCATAAAACCCAACCATATATGTCCATGCATTAACAAATCTAAATGGGGAGCAAATTCTTTTTGGGTTACCAATAGACAGATGAATTCTTCTATGATCACTAATAGTATTAGAAATACATTCTCCACTATAGTGATCAGAGGAGGATAGGAAATAATCATTGTATAAAATTTTATCAATCTTTGAAGTGACACAATCATCACCCTCTTGGTGATTATCCCAAGTAAACATAGGTCCACTCAGCTCCATCTCATAAAGGCCTGAATCCAGCATGAAGTCATTGAACTCTTCCATTGATTTTTTGGAAGGAAGTTGTCTACCGATCTTTTTAGTTGATTTTCTGACTGCATTAAAGTCGCTAATAACCCAAGGTTCAATCATACCAGAATTAATCATAGAGAGGAAACTCCAGAGACTCGATCTATCAGAATCATCATTATGCCCATAAATAGTAGTAATAAACATCGAATTGCTATCAATAGAAACTTTGAAATGCACAGCCTGATCACATTCACTTCATTTCTGAATATGGAAATTTTCTTCTTTCCATAACACGGTCACTCTCCCAAGAACATGGGATTCATGATTAGAAATCCAATTGTACTCAGAGAAAAATTTGTTCATGAAACCTTTAGTCCTTCCTAAATGAAGCTTAGACTCATTAATAAGGAAAATATTGTTGTTGGACCTCCTCAACTCATCTTGGACACTCAGAGCCTTATTAGAGATACCTTTGACATTCCAAGATGACACCCTTAAATCTAGATTCATTTAATAACTGGGGTTGTTGAACTGACAGCCTCAGTATTTTCATTTATACTTTCCAGACCACCCAACTACTTAGGCATTGACGAGAAGACTGAATTGACCACCCTGACAGTAGTCTTTGAGTGACATTCAAGAGGAAGAAAATTGTGTTTACTTACACTAGGATCAAAAGGTGTAGAGAAAATAGCTATGTTACTTTTAGGTGAGTCTATATGAAATATAGGAATGGGGGAGACGGTATAGAGTTGCTCCCTTCACCAGCAGATATATTCACAACCAACTTATTTGTATTTTCAGTATATGATAACTCCTTAACACCTCTGCTATCAATACCCTCTTATGATGCTACCTTTTCATAAATAGGAATTTTTCTCTCCCAAACCTTCTTGAACCTTTTCTGGACAGCAATAATGGGATAAGGAGTAGATGAACAGTCACCATGTCCAAAGTGACCACAAGTCAAACACATATAAGTCAACCATTCATATTTGATTGATATAACATGATCAGTACCCTCACTATTCGTCAGAGTAATAGAAGTAGGAAAATCGTCTTCTGAAGACATCAAGACTTGAATTCTTACAGTTTCTATGTTAAAACTGAACTTAGTATGTTCATCCATCTTCAAGGGAACTCCCATCATAGTCCCAATCCTTTCAAACATACAGGGGTCCCAGAGCTCGAGGGGGAGGTTTCGGATCTTGATCCATATCGACACCTCCTTGAATATCTCCTTTCTCAGAGTATCTCTAATCATCCACCATCTCATAATCATCGGTTTGTCCCTCACATATCAATCCTCATTAATGGCTTTGTTGAGATCTGATGAGTTTGAAAACTTGATGAAGAAGAATCCATTTCCTTTGTCAAACACTTTGATGAGACCTACTGGTTTCTAGATTTGAACTAAATGATCCACCAGGAT
Organism: Alisma plantago-aquatica; assembly: GCA_963693085.1. Lineage (NCBI taxonomy): Eukaryota > Viridiplantae > Streptophyta > Magnoliopsida > Alismatales > Alismataceae > Alisma > Alisma plantago-aquatica. The sequence continues at coordinate 522,226,162 of OY856414.1, read as the reverse complement.
GTGAATGACTGACTTAAAGTCCAGGACATATCCAACCACACAAAGATCCCATTTAGCCACATTTTCTTCTGCCTCCTCCTTCAGATACCACAACTTACCATCAATAATAGATATAGCTTTTGACTTCAAGGCTAAAGGGTTCTCTCCATCTAATTTCTGAACGGTTGTCCAGTGAACTGGATTTGAAGTAGGTGGGACAGTCGTTCTTCCATCATCATCATGGGAAGAGACCCTAGCTTCCCCAGAATGTGACTCGGGTAGCAGACGGCGGCGTTGAGTCACAACCTCCATCACCTCCCTGGTTTCCCTTATGCACTGGGACATGATGGTCATTTACTGGCACCCATTATTATCCATACAAGATACATAAATAAAATAGAACATTTTCATCATTACTGATTTAGGTTATGGAAATTACCACATCAAATATGTTATGATTTTTTGATTTTGAGACATGTTTATTTATTAAATTTTGACTTCTAAATCACTATAAACAAATTTTATAAAATTAAAGATAATTAAGAAAATCTATAAAAATCATGTATTTAATTAATTGTAACAAGGTCAAAAATATGTACCAAATGATATGTAAGATCCTCAAATTTGGTAAATTTGAATTATATGATCACAAATTCACCAATAATCCATTGAGATCTACTTTAAGACAACTAGACAAATGTTTGAATGATGAGACCAATGGTATGATTTCTAGGATGATTAAGCCCTAAACTTAGATGGAATATTCAACTTAAGGAAATAATGAGTAGTCATTCTAATTGAGGATCCAATTGAGATAATACAATGAACAATGACTTAATTTCGTAATTATAGATATAGTGGACCCATTGGATGGTCTATGTACAAATTATGGGCCATGGGACCCAATTCTAGGCCAATTAGACTAATCAATGTTTACATATGTGCCCTTGAGATGGAAATGGTGAATTTAGTATATCGTGGTCATGATAAATATCAAAAATAATTTTAGTTAGTAGATGATTTTAATATAAGATCGTGGGAGAAATCTAAAGCTAATTAATCTTCTAACCTAGATAATTTAGTAAGTATTATTTAGATTATACTTGAAAGACAAGTATGAGATAACTAATAAATAATTCAAGGATTTATCTTCTTCCTCATTGAAGACACTAGTAATGGGGATATAATCCCAAAAATTTGGATTTAAAAAGAGAGATTACATGTCATATATAAATAATACAAGGAAATGGGTTTTTGTCTAAAGAAAATATAAAAAACAACAAAGAGGGTGAGACCAGCCGGACCTCACCTCCCTGGATCAGGGTGAAGTACAGGATAGCAAGCTCCTCTCCCTAACCCAAACTCTTCCTGAGTCCACACACTCACAGAGACCCAAAACACCTTCAAAATCCCTCTCCCTCTCTCACTCTCATCATCTCCCAAAACAAGCATCATTGTCTTTAAGAAATATGTACGAATCCAACCAACCATTTGGTTGGCATTATCGTCAAGAGATATGATACGTCCAATTTTTGGAATTTGTGAGCAACTAGGGAAGATCGTCTTTGGGCTCTTCTCTACACCATATTCCTATATAAAACATTGGGAAGATTGACCGTGACCCAGAGAGCATATCTTCCCATCCAATTGACCACGAATCTCTCTGAAACCCTCCACCAGACTCAGTCGCATTCTCCAGTGACCTCTGGATATCGATGAGGACTCATCAAGCCTTCGACCAATTGGTTAGCCATGTAGCTTCATCAGGTGACTACAAAGAGTCCCCAACCTTCAACATTGCTCGAGGACGACCATGATAACTTCTCCACAAGCTGATCATACTCCCCTGGAGAATCTCATCAAAGGGAGAACTGTAGGTCATCACGAGGGGCAATGAGTGAGGGAAACGGACCACCAGAACTATAAGAAACTACCCCAAACTTCATAACCCTATGAACAAAGGTAATTCTTGTGTTTCTATTGTAGTGTATAATTGTATGGGAATTAACCTTGAAAACTCCTCTTGATCAGTCTTGGTGGCCACTCAGTCGCCCATTGAGTTTGACAGGGTCATGTAGAGGGAATGAGAGCCTCGACCACTGACACCAAAGTCAGTAGCCTTAAGTCAACCATAAGGTTGACCCCATGGCCAGTTGGCCTTATGCTCACAAGCCTGGGTGGGGGGAGGAAGAACCCCCTTGAGAATTTGACCCCTCTACCTTGATCCATGTGACTGATGGCAGTCATTACGAAAGGGCAATGAGGTCTTTATATCTCTAGATCAAAGGACCCTCGCGACTGAGTAGTTGTCGATATGACCAAAGATGATTGGCTTGGGGCCAGATATGCATGGGTCTAGATAATTAAAATTTGATGACATGGCATTTTCTTATCGGCCCAAATATATCTATCTTGCAAGTATTCTAGTAAATTATTGGTAGATTGTATGACTATGAACATGATATGAATTTGATCAGATAAATGAGTAGATTATACATGAAATGATTCCACATTTTGATTATTCTCCCACTTCTAAATATAGGTAATACATGATTATAGGGTGATTGATGTAAGTAAACCCTAATTTTTATGAATATGATGCTCAACCTAGTAGATTCGATTATATTGTGATACAAAATGATATTGTTGATTCATTATGAGATATTAATGCACTAAAATGGACTAGGTTGATGATAATGACCAATTAGGTTTTCTAAGTTATTAATGATATAAATATGGTTCAATAATGCTACATCTTGATATATATCTCTTAAAATTCATGATTTGGTTTAGTGGGGTCATAATGTGATAACCAAAATGATGGTTAGAGTTCATCTAATTCTTGATTAGGATTTGTAACCCTTATGAATTATGACAAAGTAACATTAGGGTTTCAAGCCTAACTCTAATATACAACACTAAGATAACCCTAGACCCTGACTAAGCCACGTTTGATCTAGTTAGAATTGATATGATCAATTGTGACATTTTAGGGTTGTATGCAATTACAGATCATGTTGATTGATTGGATGTACCTTTTCTTGCTTGATGACCAGATTGCATAAAGTACTAGAAGATTATTCTACATCTTCCTTCAATAAGATATGTACTTACACTTATGAATATTTGAATTATCAAATTCCAAAATTCGTCGAGGTTTTCTCAAAGTTTGAATGATAACTATTAGATGTTTATTTAATTTTGTTCCACTATAATGGCACTATGAGTATCATATAAGTAAACCATGATATCCTAAACCCTCAGACATACTTATCAAGGGGTAATACACATAAGCTAATTATGGGCAATGATTACACCTGAGACAGTAGACCAAGTATGAGTTAGAATATCTAAAGTAAAATGCAAGTTTTTATGTGCATCTATTTGATGGTTGAGAGTAAATGTTGTTATCATATATGTGCACTTTTATATGCACCCCACGTACAAAGTATAGAAATATACTAATCTATTTTATTTGTTGACATTTTTGTTAACCTGCATCTATTAGTTGAAAACATGAAGAATCAAGGAATTTTGAAGATTTTAAAGATAATTTCAAGGAGGATTAGCTAGATAGTATTTCTTCTCATATGTATAAGTTAGTTTCTTCTGAAAAATTCATGTAACTCCTTTGAGGAGTTCATTATACAATCTTATAAACATAATTGTTCAAATTAATGGAAATTATTTACTATTCTTTATTATTTATAAAATCTAATCCTAGAAATTTTAGGTAATGATCCTTGATGTTATGGTCCTCTCTTAACCTAGGGACAGTGAAAAGTGGGGATTGTTACGTGATAGCTCTTATTTTCATGATTCCAAAGCATGTCTTATTTTATTTCCCTGACTTATAAATATATTATTATGATTTTTCTAATATATAGTAATTTACTTAGTTTAAAGCAAAAAACATGACGCAAGTGATCACTAATCCCCTGCATCATGCATCATTATCTTGATGTGTGACATGGCAAACTCGCAAAACCATCAACTTAAATTATCTCTTATTGTTCTTATGATTGTTATTGTTCCTTATTTGACACATATCTTGCTTTCTCCTCTTGTTGGGTGACCCCAACAACCCAGGCGTAGGACAAGGAGTGGAACAAGATCAAGGAGGACCTACCAAAGAGTAGATCTAAAGGAATCCTTTTCGAGATGTCTAGGTTGATGTTGCTAGATCCTAAAGTTTCTTTTCTAGTTTATTTTCATGAACTCGTGTAGTGAACTTGGATCGAAGTCAAGTAATAGCTTAGTCTTTTCTTTCCACTACTACTATTGACACCTATGTATCTGAATCTTTCTTATGTAAATGGGATTATTATGCATGCATCCCTCATGATCTAAACTATTTGAAAAAGAGATGGATGTTGTGTGTTTTCTATTAAATTTTAGAAAGGGGTGATCTCACCTCCCTACAACATGGTATCAGATCCAGGTTAGGTAGATATTAGGGAATAAGTTGAAAGTAAGGGTGTCTAGAAAGGATCAAAGTTTAGAGGCTGGCAAGATTTTCCTTCGAGCCACTAGCTTGGTTTACGATGATTCTCAGATCTACATGATATTTGTTTGGCCTGAGCTGATACTGACTGTCAGAAATAGCATACCCATAAGCAGTAGTATCCATATATATCTCTGTTGGATAATCTTGGGAATCTTATATAATGACCTTATCTTTTAGGAGGATGACTTGTTTGAGGATAGATACCCAATATAATGCCCTTCTGTCCCATAGGACCATTATAGGAGTAAATCATAAATAATGGGAAAACATGCCCTCTTTTTGATAAGGTAAGACGACTATCTTATATATCTTATGATGATGATGTTCTAAGTGAAGGTACATATATTAGAACCACATGTTTGGGTAGACTATCCCTAGAACCTAGACTTTGAGGTCTGGTGATATTAATTAGTAAGCAATCAAGTGATATATCTTATACATGGTTTAGTTAGACCCACACTTTTACCTCTAGTTTGTTGGACTTGTTAGGTCAAACCTTTTTAAGGGGTGGAGGGGTAACACCTTATATAACATGGATATGTTGATCTTGAGGATGAAATCCTTTTTAAGGGATGGAGTCATGTAACGTACTGAAATCTAGCTACTCTGACTCTAGAAACCCTAACTCCATGAATAGGAGGTTAGTGTGCTTGGACCATTAGAATTGACCAAACAAGATTATAGTTGTAACCCATTATGCTTGTTTATGTCTTAATGAACATATAATGGTAATCTAATGAGTAGCCCGTTGGAACCCTGATAAATATTTAATGTACATAATATGAGTAACTCACATATTAATCCTAATTATGGATACACATGATGTTGACCATGTCTTGGACCAGTAAACCCTAATGTGGTGACTGAGATAAATGGAATCTAACCCTGGATTTAATGCATGCTAAGAAGTTATAGGTGTAGTCTAATGATCAAGTTGAACTAGACCCTAAGTTGTAATCATCTAACCTTAATATATGCCTCCTTGATGACACTCATGATACATTAGTGACATTAGGTATCATAATCAAATAGCATACATTGATACACATAAATGGTATATAATCAACTAATTCTATATTTATATATATATATATATATATATCAATTCATCAATATGTAGTGTATATCACCTTGTTCACTAATATATATATATATAATTTGGAATCAATCACCTATTCATGATTTGGGGTATAAATCAACTCATTTATATGTAATATGTTTCATCTAGTTCATTGATATGCATATAATGACTCAAATAGGGTTAATAAGTAGTTGGATTTGCATAAATAAGCATGAATGGTTAAGGTGGAGTTAAATTTGCATAATTAATAACATGAAATAAATAAATATGATTAAACGATTTATGAGGACATTAATATGAGTAAGAAAGGTAATGTGAAAATGAGAAATTATTTAATGGAGGTAGATGTAATTAATGTGACATTATTTGGATCAACTGTAGACTTAATAACAAATTGGATAAGATTGCCTATTTTGTGAAAATAATTAGATGTAATTCAAAGTGGTGATAAAGGAGTCTAAATCCAAATTACTAAGGATAATGGTCAAATATATTAATAGATACTGAGATAATTGAGTACAACTTTAGTTGTGCTAAAACTTTAAATGAGATAAATAAGAAATATATAGCATTTCGTGCATAATAATGAAATATAACTCTTTTGACCACAAAGCAAATATAATAGGACACAATTAAAAGAATAATAAGGATGACTAATATCATAATAAATATATTGCTAATAAGCCAAAAATGTTAGATGTGTCTGTAGGGAAATCGGTCACAGATATAGGCACTGAAAATAAAACTTTAATTGCCCATTTCCCAAGAACAGCAAGATCACAACAACAATGCATCTAGGAAGGAAAGGTCGCAAGGTTATACCTGGTCCTAAGGCAAGTCCATCGACATTACCCTTGCAGTCATAGATGTGCAACTATCATCTAGTTTTTGTTGGATGGTGACTGTGCAGCTCCTGGTCTTCACCACGGAAATCAGACTGGAACAATGTCTGTAGCGACTCTTGTGGTCTCACCATAGGCTACTGGCTGACATTGTCCTCCTAGCGGCAAACGACGACCTCCCACCTCTAGAGTATTCCATGCGAACCACTAAGAACTCTAGGTTGCGCTGCCAAAGCCAACGGGAAGGAGTTGTCCCCTTCTGTCAGTGTATTAGTCACCGACATGCTCTCCCACAACTGATCATCAATTGTTCTCTCCTTTGCTATTCCTCCCTTTGATGGGTAGGACTTTCTTGGGATCCTCTATTGGTTACCAAAACCAGAGAGAACAACAATTTTTAAAGAAACTGATTCTCAATTGTGTGTCTTGGGAATCTCCTAATGCCCCTCTATTTATAGTAGAGGGTAGGGTCACGGTTCTCAATCAATTTGGGAGTAGAAGGGTCTGGTATCATGAATGTTCTAGAACCTACGAACTGCAAGATGATCGTCTCACATTGTGAAATGGTCATCTTTTATGTGATATGGTCATTTCATGTAGTTTCTTATTCTGAATCAAATTGGTAATTTGAATCCAATTAATGCACAACATGGTGTCAGCACTAATCCTTGATGCAATCAAATTTTCCCCACAAACTAGACTTCTCGCTCATGCTAGCCAGTCTTCTCATGACCACGTACCAGTCAACTCACTCACACAAGTCGGTTGTCTTACTCACATGAGACAGTTGTCTCACAACCATCATGTGAGATAGTCGTCTCGTGCCCCAGTTCAGGAAGAACTCAACCAATTCAGTTTCTAATCAACCTGACACTCCAAATAGTCAGTTCAACACTTGAACTTGATGATTATGAGTCAACTCAGTTCATCCATTGTTAAATTGAATACCTAAACACCTTTATCATTAAATCTAAACATAATTCATGAATATACTCCTTTAATCTAGGTGTATCATATGTGTGTAACCCTATAGGTCCAGAATTACATTTTCAATGAATGTCCATAACCAATTATGACATCACAAGCAAAGAGCAGTGCCTAGTCACACATCATTGCTACCCAAGTAATTTGGAAAGTTTGAGAACAATTTCAACCTATAATCTGTGATCAGTATTATAGTGATTGTATAGTTCCTTTGTCTATGATATCCGAATTGAACTCGAGGCATGGAATCATCATCCTGTGAACGTTCAATCCATGTTCCTTAAACTGGAGCAGACTATCTCATATGCATATGAGTTCACATATCACATATTGAACCACATCATTACGGTTATACATTTCTTAGTCGCGCTTATCAAGAGGCCTTAGATATCAAACTCCTATAGGAGGGAAAAATCCCATCTACATCACTCACAATCAGTCCCCATGTGTCAAAGCTACCCAATCGTCACCTTTATGGCAACCCGTATTTTAGGATTATGTTTGATGATGTCAAAGTATACCCAATGACATGTGATGAGTGTAGTGACTTTAGGTTTAAGAAACACAATCACCACTATCACTATGAGAGCTCATTTTGACTACCATTACATGGTCTCCATGTATCACTCTCATGGTGGATCTATCTGATACATTGTTCTCTGACATGTACATGTGTGATTGACTTGTTATTACATATCATGACTAATGAGACTCTGTCATCAGTCAATACACACTCTAGTCTTATGTATTGTTGTCATCTATTTTGCTTCCACAATAATATCCAACTAGAGATATAACAAGAATGTATGTAATCTTATCATACATTTGATCTCAATGTTAAGGTCATCAACCTAAAGACATATGTCATTGATTAACATCATTATCTAGACATTTAGTTATGTATGTGTCATCATCTCATGACTGAGACAAACATAATAGACAAAATTACTTTTATTATTATCAAATCAGGTATTTAATGCCACATCCCAATCATCATATGATTGGATCTCTGGGCATACATACCAATAGTTTCATATCTCATAAAAGGTAATCTCAATAGTGGGACCTTTGGATATTCATGAGAACATGACCTATGAGGAGTTGCTTGTGAAACTTCTTGACTCTCGAGTTAAGAAGTTGAACAACAAGGAGATTGAGTTAGTGAAAGTATTATGGAAGTACCATGGGTTGGAAGAAACAACTTGGGAGCTTAGAGATGAGATGTTGTGTACTCATCCTTCTTTATTTGCTTGAGATTTTGGGGACAAATGGGTGGAGTGTTGTAACATACTGAAATCTAGGTACATTCTCAAATTAGTCCTTTTTCTAAGTTTTCCCTTTCGTTTTATCCTTTTTGGCCTTGATGTTGAATTTGTAGGAATTATTAGTGCTTTGGAGTCTATTTGATCACTATTCATGGCAATGTATGGGTTTGTGCACAAATACCTCATTTAGTGTTTCAATCAGGTCTAAGATGCAAAATTACCACTTGAGTGGGATATTGATAAAATAATTTTGTTCTAGAACTCCCTTAGCCTTATGAAGAAAGAAATAGAAAGGGGATAAATAATAAATCTTTAAACATGATAATGTGGCATTAGATAATTTATTGTGACAAATAGTGATAATAATGTGTATAAGGGATAAAACTCATAAAAGAAAGACTCATTGGATAAAAATAACTTCAGATCTGAATTATTTGGGTCTCAATTGACTTGAGTGCCAAGTTTCACTTTATTTGCATAATAATAAATATCTTATTTCAATTTGGACAAGAAAATAGGAGTAAAACTCACAATATTAAATAATGTGTAAAATAATCTCAAAAGAGAACATTAATGGAAATTTTGTGTTTCATAAGTTTAAGCTTGCTTGAGGGTGAAGTTTCCATTAATTGATGGTTTCTAGATATATCTAAATTATGAGGAAAGAGAATATATGATTTAATTTAAAAGAATTAAATAAAACACTAAATGTCTCCAAGAGTGAAAACTAATGTCAGAATAGGATTCTACAAGTCCTAACTAGGCTAGGTGTCAATTTTCACTTTATTTGGACCTTGTTTGCACCCTCAATTGAGGAGAGAGAAAAAAGGAAATAATTTAATCCACATTTAGTGTAAATCAGATTAGGAATCATTTAATGTGTCACGTGAATGATTTTTCTTTTGTGGATGTGCACACTGATCCTAGCTTCTGGATTTCCATTGGATGACTTAAATTTCATAATCTAGCTCACGTCGAGAAAAGGATAGAGCCTCTGGTTTTTAGAACATTTTGATTTACAATTTATCTCTCCACATTTGATCTTTGCTCGAGATTTCTCACCCACGGGTTCCTTTTTGGATTCCACATCTAACAAATTGCTACTCATAATCTTTTATCGCATGTATGCATTTTGCCCAAATCATGTTTCATGCTTCTCGAAGCCCCTATACCCGGATGCCTTGAAACTCGACCTTATATATAGGGGACCATAACCCCACTTTCATCGTTTCTTGCTTAAACTTTTCCTTCAATCAATTGCTCTGAAGACCGCTTTCTCTAATGAAGTGGAGTCAATGTGTTCTCGGCTTTGCAACTTGTTTTCTCACCGCCTAAACTCAATTCACTTCGGGGTAAGTTTCCCTGCCCACCTTTTCTTCATCTTGGCGTAGTTAGTTCGTCAAATTGTCACATGTTCACGATTCTCCCAAATCCCATGCAAGCTAGCAAAAGATCTATTTGCGTCTATGGTGTACAGGAAAAGGGGATGGATCCCTAGTGTACTTTCTCAGTTCTACCCTCTAGTTTTCTACTTCACTTTGTTTTTTGCCAAGGGAATTATCATCTTTTTGGTCAATTTCTTTTGCCTTGAGCGAGCCTTAATAGCCACTAACTAAGAAACTTGGCCACATTTTATTAGGCAAGTTAGCGGGCCAGTTCCTCTCTTGCGAGGATTTTTTGTGCTTATTTGGCTTTTTGGTGATTTATGATTGGTCCAAACTTGTAAAAATCATAACTTTCTCTCTGTTTGTCCAAAAATTCCATAAAAATATGTTTCAGAATTGTAAAAATGAGATTTTCTAATAAAAATGTTTCTAGAGTCTGATTTTGATGTTTTCAATAGTCGATTTTTGGGAAATATAATGAATACATAAAAACCCCCCAAAAAATAACTAATTCCTATAAACTACAAATAAGGCAAATAAACATGTTTTCTTGATCAAGAGAAGATAAGTAATCATTTGGTTAGGGTTTCATGAAAAAAATATAAGGTTTTCTAAAAAGGTCTAAACTTAGGGTTTTCTTTATGCTTATGTGAATTATAAACCCTAATACTTGTGAATAACTTGAACTTAGGAAAAAGTAATCTTGGAAACAACTTAGTTGGTGAAAAGTGAGTACTAGGACTCTAAATTTAGGTATGTGCATCTTACCCCTTAAGTTGGGCATGTTTGATATCTAGACCCCAATTTCCCAATGAGGCATGGACTAAAACCATTATTCCTATTATTGCTTCTTTTGATACAATTACTTTATTATTTGCTTGGGTCTTGAACCCCGCCTGTAATATTTCTATTATTCAGACTTGCCATATGATTTCTTTTAGCATAATGATTTGTTTGACTTATTAGCTAATATAGTGGTACTTATGAGCAACCACCCATAGTTGGGCATGTATTATTTTTCCCAGGGGAATGTGCTACTCTCCCCCATATATAAATATTTTATAGGTGACTGGGAATGTGTTACTCTCCCCTCATGTATTGGTTGAGGATTGGTAAGTGCCTCATCCCTACTTAGTTAATGTAGTCTAACTATTAATCAAGCATGTTGCTTCCTTCTTACTTGTGGTGATAAGATTTCTATTTGATATATGCCTCATACTACTGACCCTCTTTGTTCATGATGAATGTATACCTATATTATCTCTTGTTATTCTTATTATTGTTCTTCTTCCTTATTTGACACATACCTTATTTTCTCTTCTTGATGGATGACCCCAACCACCCAGGCCCAGGACAAGGAGTGGAACAAGATCAAGGAAGACCATCCCAGGAGTAGATCCAAAGGAATATTTGTCGAGATGTCTAGGTTGTTGTTGCTAGATCCTAAAGTTTATTTTCATGAACTCATGTAGTGAACTTGGATCAAAGTCATGTAATATTTTAGTCTTTTCTTTCCGCTACTACTATTGACATCTATGTATCTGAGTCATGCTTATTTAAATGGGATTATTATGCATGCATCCCTCATGGTCTAATTCTTTGAAAAAGAGATGGATGTTGTGCATTTTCTGTTAAATTTTAGTAAGAGGTGATCTCACCTCCTTACAGGAAATCTTTGTGTTTGTATTTGAAATTTTAATTCAACCTCATTGCCTGTGGGGAGTATATGCATGTATCAGGCACACTGCTCCACACATATTTAAAAACAAATAGAAGTATTTAATTTATATCTTGTGGAAGAAGAAAGTGTATTTGGAAGATCCTCAAATTTTATAAATTTGGATTTTATGATTGTGAATTCAATAATAACATATTGATATTTATGCTTAGACAATCAGACTAATATTAGAATGATGAGATAAATAGCATGACTTTAACTCTATTAGAATGACGAATTTAAGTTCTAGGCTTAGATTAAGTCTTCAACTTAAAGTAATATTGATCAAATATTGCATGAACCTTCACGTGAGAAATTGGTTCAAGCCTTAATTTCGTAATTAAAGATATGATTAAGCTTGAGGATCAATTGGATTGGTCCATGGGCTTTGGAACCCAATTCAATCCCAATTAGACTAATCGGGACTAAAATATAGGTTCTTGAGATACAAAATTAATATGTCAGTATCCCGTGATAGTATTAACTATCCATGCTAATTTTAGTTGATATATAATTAAAATATTAGGTAATGGGAGAAATGCTAGCATATTCTAAGATATTTTGTGGCCTATATATTTTATCAAATAATTATCTACACTATGCTTGGAAACCATGATTTAGATAGCTAATGAAGGATTTGAGGATTTTTCTTCTTTCCTATGAAAGATAATATTAATGACAAGATAATACCAAATATTTAGATTAAATAGAGCAATGATGTGCCCAACATGAACAATAAAAGTAAATGGAATTTTATCTAAAAGAAAAGAAAAGAAAAGAAGAAAATGAAAAGGAGGGACAGAGTCCCTTAGGACTATGACTCTCAAATCCTATATAGGTATGTGAGTGTGGAGACCTTATTCTCCACCTAGATGATAGAATATCTCATAAACTACATGATTCAATGTCTTTAAAATCATCTCTCTCTCACTTATATCTTTATCTCTTGATTTCCCCATCCATACAATTGAATCTAGTAACTACTTAGATCCTTCGCATCTGAGCAAACTATTCTAAGATAGAGAGTCTGATGTTTTGTTAAAATATCAATTGATAAAAATATTATCCAATCAATGAACTGAAGGTGATTCAAGAAGCCCAAACTCCACCAAAAACACCTATATAAGCTACCCTAATCACTAAAAGAATGAGGGAAACCCATTCTAACTTCAAACATTCTTGAACAAGGCTAAAATGCTTATACCAGACCTATGTCCTCCTTTGATGAGATGGATGACAACCCAAATTAGAGAACTATCAAGGACTATTCTAGAATCTTAAATGCTTGTGGAAGGAGGATCCAAGATGCTCTGCCATACTCTTAGAGTGCTCATGTAACATCCACAACATTGATTTAGGTTTATAGCTTCCTGTATGGTTTGAGTACTTCTCAACCCTAGTTCTTCTGACTCAGGAAACCACAAACTAGATCAGGAGTGTGAGTAGGTTTGGGGAGGAGCCGAGGACCAAAAGAGGTACCCTAATCTCCACCTATCCTTTAGAATCCCAGAACTGGGGAATCAATCCCATAGTTGACTCATCTTGGGTATGGATCTAGCCTCCTTTCAAAGTAGAAGAAGACTTGGGTTGAATAACCTTAAGACCCCTGGGTGCATGTCTAGAGAGAAAGGGAATGATTGTCATTATCCCCGATCTTGAGCTGGGTCCCTGACATAATTAGGAATATGCCTTTATGTCGACCTAGAGCATCCCTATTTCTCCACAAGTGTTTATCTTACCAATAGTGTAGAAATAAAATGGAAGCTCTAATGATAATGCTATATGAAATTGATAAGAAAAATGGGCAGATCACAAATAAAATGGTCTGGATACCAAGTTATAATACTAGTTCCAAAAGTATAGACAATACATGTATATAAGGTGACTAATACATGTAAACCCTAGATTTGATAATTAAGGCGGTAAATATATTAATTATGTGCACCTTGATGAGTAAACTGATCTTTTTTGCATATAATGATATCTTAAGATAATGATGATGTATATTTTGGTTGCTAAAGTCAATAATCATGTATATGTGTAATTAGGGTTATTAAACTGTTGGTTATAACTTGCTATGATCTTGATCCACATAATCAGTTCTATGTAACATTATATGTTCAATTGGATGATTAGGGTTGTACCTAATGTGAAAACCCGTTCCACTAAATGAGATTACTCAAAACACAACATGATTACTCATTAATTAAACACAAATCAAAGAAAATAGGGTAAATTAAAACCAATTTCAATATTTCTTAATTGCTCAGAAACATTTACACAAAAGCCCAACAACTTGCTTTATTTCATATAATGCTCAACCCAACAAAAAAAATGTCTTACAATTGTTCCATGGCATCAGCCATCACATATACATTTTACACATGAAACATTTCCACATTTATCACTTGAACAAGCTTATAACATGCTACCAAAAACCTGATTTGATTTTAACATTGAATACAAACTTTTCACCTGGAACTAAGAGTACAGGGATGACTCTAGGACACACTAGACAACTAACAACCATCTCTAGGGTTCATCACCTCATATTCACCTTGTTGTCATGATTCTGCTACCGATGTTGTCGATCACCTAAAAAGATGTGGTGACCCACAAGGTGAAACCCAGTCCCAGTGAGAGATATAACTCTCTCTAACAGATATTGATCACAACAAATTAAACAATATATAAACTTAGCAGTTGGAGTATTTTAATAAAAAAATTGAACATATTGAGCAGTTCAAGCATGCTAAATAGGTTAACCAAATAATCTTAGCAACAAGTATGTTGATCAATCTATATAGAGGTAATAGATAAATCCATTTCTTTTATCAAATATCTACTCAGGTTTCATAGGATTGTATTTTTAGCAATCATCCTCATTAGTCTGATTATCATCATATGCTTTTCTAACAACATAAGCAATCTATTAGCATAATCATCTCAACATCATGAATATATCTAGCAGCATAATATGACTATTTGTACTGGCATGCTTAATAAAATGAACAAGTATGCATCATAAGTAGATCTAACATCATAAGCACAACTAATTGCATATGCATGATTGGCAGTTTAAGAATTTCTAATTATAGAGGCATAGCTAGTAGTATAAGCATAGCTAACATCATGTAATCACTATCATCATTAGAATAATTAACAGTAGTAGTATATCTATCAACATAGCATTCATACAGTATGTACACAACTACATCATGAATATTTCTACAGCATAAACATACCTACTATCTCTAAATTTGCACTAAGCATCAACTTTATGTAAAGAGAACAAACAAGGTTTATCATCCAATGTGAAGCATCATGTATAACCTGAAATATATATGATACACGGATGTATTACATCTTTTATTATGCCTTGGGGAGTTTGAATCGTACCATCCAAAGTCCAAACGGCCCATGCAAAGGGCTATTTGGTTCCGTATAAGATCTAGGACTACCAGTATCCTAAGATATCTCCTCTAATCAGTCAGTACGGGCCAAAAAGGTAGTGACACGTCAGTCAAACTACCACTACAATGACATACAGCCAAGTTTCTGACAACTAGTCCACCCTTAGTATAGGTCACGACACTTGAGAACAGGCTCACGCATGGCCGTTCTATAAGAGGCATCCTTTAGTTATACTACTTCCTTTCACACATCACAATATCATAACATCAGAGGCATGACCGTAGCCATCCTTAATTACTTAATATTAGGGTACCAAGTTGTCCCCGCATACTCAACATGTTATGTATGCACTCCGAGTTTCCCTTAGGAATACTCACTTCACCATCAGTAAGTTCTAATGCTGAAATGGTTCTATGGCACATGGCACTACATGATTACGATTTTACTTGATTAGTGATACCATTTGGATGAATTAAGGTTGCATCAAACAAGTGGACATACAAATCCTAATTCATCTCTAGAAAACATTAATATATAACAACTTCAAAAGATACAAAATGTATGAGGCATATTGTTCCTCATCTTATCGTCACATGATACTATTCACTTGACATTTATGAGACTACAATTGTCATCATACTATCACATGATATAAATCCTTAGTACAACATCACATGGTATCAACCCTTTGTCAACATAAGAGGATTATACCTCATTCAAGGCTCAACCATGCCCAAAGGTCATTAAGACCATCATATCATTTCTTGCAACTTCATCATTATCTTTCTATGCCTTATAACAAGGCTCAACAAACATCACCACACATGTGATTCACAGGCTCAACATACTTTGCATTTAAAGAACTAAAAGATGTTCACTGGATGATATTATAAGATTATCTTAACATTTAAGAGCATTTCTTTATTGGATCGACATATAATGAAGCCAGGTATGATTGGCTGTGACGACCTGACATCGAATCAAGCCAAATTGCCACCAGAAATAATTGCAGAATAATCATAAGCAGTGGATTAACAAAATCACTAAAAACTAAACCATTTTGCAAAGAGATCCATTTCCAAGAAACTCTTACAGAAAGAACCAAACTTTATATACATCATGGTTCACATTGTACATACATGGTACCATCTCATCTTGAGGATAACATATAATAGTTGTTTTGCCAAAACCTATGCATAAGCATCATAAAACCTCGAGGCATATAAGCCAAAATCTCATATCATTCTTAAAACCATTACGTACGGACTCCAAGGACCTGAGAGTACATAGATGACACATAGGACTTCTATCTACAAGACACAATAGATAGTACACTCAACCTAAGCTATTACTGTTGTCCTTGTTGTTGTTGTCCTTCCTCTATAGAATAGTCTCTACCTCCTTGTGCACGTCCACCTAAATATTGTGGATCCCATGGGGTGAGACAATTGTCCCAATAAGAGATATAACTCTCTGCCAACAATATTATTATCACAGATAAATAGTATAGAACTGAGCAGAGGTTCTTTTATATTAATAAGCAAGATTAGTCACTGTTATATGCAGAATAGAGTAATCTCTTCTCTTAAAGTAATGCAGCTATCTATGATAGAGTAATAAATCATCTATTTACTTTACAAGGAATATAAAGAAACATGTATAACATCTATCCATTTAAGATGTATAAAAGAAGTGTACATCAACCAATGTCTTCTATATTCGATCCTTAAGAAAATACGCTACACGGGTGATTAAATATTTACAATCACACTTATGCCCTAAGGAGATGAGGTATACCATTCACATCATCATTATGTGATATATGAAAAATACATCCTTCCCATTATTAGGGTTAGGGTTTCTCACTCTAACTGATTAGGATTTTGGATTCACATCATCACCCTTCATTAGGGTTAGGGTTTTCCCCTTATTAACCGATTAGGGTTTCAAGATCATACTATCAAGAATCAAACCCTAATTCATACTCCACTAATATTAGGAGTATCAATGTATGCTCATAACATGATTATCACACATGTATAAGTTTTTTTCTCGTCCTCGCTAGGATGTCGATTGCATCATACTCTATTAAATTGGCTCAATCCTTCTCTCAGGGTACATTGGCCACACTTAACACACTGCATTAAACTCTTTATGTCTTAATGTATTACTTCATAACACAATTCATGTGTTACTCCATCAAGTACAGTGTATTGAGATGCTTCCATCATATTAGGTATAAAGGTGTGTACTTGACACCATATCATGCTTTCATATCGTGCTTGAGGTGTAACCTTATCACCATATCATGTATAAGGTGTATCCCCTATTACCATATCGTGCACCCATATTGGGTTGCCCAACATTTAGGGTTTGTCATCTCAAGGCTAAGGTACTAAGCTCCATATCGTGCATGAGGTGAGTGTTTGACCTCATATTGTGTATAAGGTGTATACTTGATACCATATCATGCAAAAGGTGTGCACTTCATCATCAAATTTGCATAAGGTATATGCTTCATCATGGTATCGTGTTAGTGGGACATTCACCTCACCATATCGGGTTAGACCCTTATGCTCATGCCTTTTCATAGCTTCAAGGGTTCAATCCTATCATGTGTTGAGAGACAGGCTAGACAACTGGTTGAAACCTTCACAATCAACCCATTTATACAAAACGATAGGGGTGTGGGGTTCCAAGATATATCGGGTTTCATATTATCATCTAGGGTTTCAACACATATCGGGTTAGGGTGTATAATTGGCACCATGTCGTGCATGAGGTGTGGACTTGACCTCATATCATGCACAAGGTGTATGCTTAACACCATATCATGCACAAGGTTTATTCTTGACACCATATCATGCACAAGGTGTGTGCTTCATCATCATATCGTGCATAAGATATATGCTTCAACATTGTATCGTGCTAATGGTATACTCACATCACCTTATCGGGTTAGAGTACATATTACACACCTTATTGTGTTAGGAGTATTTTATTAACTGCATGTCGTGCATAAGGTATGTGTATGTGTCATTCATATCGTCCATAAGGTATAAACTAATTACTATATCGAGTTACTCATCATCTAGGGTTTGTCATATCAGGTTAGAGGTACTTCAACCCTATATCATGTTGGACCATGATGATGTCACCATCATCAAGCTCAAGACATTTGTTCTTACTATTCAAGTTCATGGAAAACAGTCCTATACAACTTTTAGAACTCAAGAGATCATTAATTATTCAAGAGAATTCGAAATTGAAAGTAGAGCAACAAGTATAACAGAATGAAGGTGAATAATAACAAAATTAGGTTCAAGTTATATAACCTGCCTCAAGAACAACTTCAAAGCTCCAAGATCCAAAGCTTCACGTTCCTAAGGTTGAATATGATCTTCACAACTCCTCTATAGGCAAATAATCACCATGGATAAGTAGTTGGTGTAGAAGAAAAGAAAGGAAGATCTCAACCCTAGATCCATGGTTTAATCCAAGGTTGAAGATCATCATGGCCTCACCTTAGGGTTAATACTTGAGCTCCTTCTTGCTCATTATAACCATTCATGATATCTCACTACTTATTCATGATATCCCCTCACTTGTGGTTGATATCCCTTCACTTGTGGTTGATATCACTTCACTTGTGGCCGATATCACTTTACTTGGCCGATATCACCTTGCTATGGCCGATATCAAGGCTCTATGAATGATACCCCTTCACCTATACACGATACCAAGACTCTATGCACAATTTATAAGAGAAATAGGGTGGTAATATTCGAAATTTTTCACTAATAGGTGAAAGGAGTGGTATATATAGTTGAGGTTCATGAAAAAGAGTGTATATGAGGTGTCATCATTTTAAGCTACTAGGTTCCACGTGTCCATGCATGGTTGACACATGTAAATGCATTCACTCACATTTATATTGACATGCAAAACACTTGAGTATGATGTAGAGATCATATTTCGGCCATCACTTATCTCTTTGGATAAGATATTTCAACTCAATCACCACTTTATCCTCAACCCGATACAACTTTTCCAAGGAAGTTGTAAACCAATACATCTCACCTCCTTGAGGTGATTTGACCATCATAGACAAGGCTAGGAGTTCACAAACTGACATGAGACTCCCTCTATGGCTCCTTGTCTGATAAGCACTCTCATAACAAGTCTACAACTCGATACAACACATAAAAAGGCTTCAACTATACATCTTTTCTTGGTCTTTACATCACCAAGAGTACCATCACTCAAATATGATTCAAACCTGGTGTATCCTTCTTTATATCTCATCTAAATGATACATAGAGTAAGTAGTAACACTCTAGTGGTGGTAATTTGCATATCAACCCTACATTTTGGGTAATTTACAATTTGTATCAAAATTGGTTCACAAGGTACTAGCATTATTCAAACAAGTTCAAACTTGGAATTTAGGATTTCCACTAGCCACCAAATAGCATAATTCTCTCTATTATGATGCTAAAACACTTAAGTAATGTTCCGCATGTGACATATTGCAATATAACCCCTCATCTTGGGTAAATTGCATTTTGGTCCAAAATAAGAGGACATTGCTCAAACATTATTCAAACAGGACCAAATTTGAAACATAAGTTTGTCACCTAATAACAAAACACTTTATGGGATTATATTAAAGTTCTAAGCAAATTATTTTATCTAAAAAAACAAGGTTATCCCTAAACCCAGGTCAAGGATGTTATAAGTTATAAACCCCTAACAATGATTTTGTCCCTGAAATCCCAGGTGAAGGGAGACGATTATTATTCATGCATTATATCATTAAGCCTCCACACAACATATTGATGTCATAGAGATTCCATATAATTTTGACCTTCACAAAGTCCTTCAATTCAGGGTCATCATTGAATCTGTCATACAGGACGCATACTCAACTGTCCTTTTTATTATTAACTGCAGTGTCAATTCTATGTCAGGTAACACTTTCTAAGTTAGAGAAGTACTATTCATAATTCGAATAATTTAGGTATCAAACCTTATTGACTTGTCACCTTCTCAACTTACATCTTTTATGTGATAAGATTCTTGACCTTGGGATTCTTCCATACTCCTCACTTGGTTTAGCATTTGACCTCTAAGGAAAGACCAGAGTTACATTCTGTCACCCATTTGGGACTACAAGTCTTATCATACATCTGCTATGTCACTCTAATCTGCTGACACAACACTAAACTTTCTTATGACTTGTACCAACCATCCTGTTAGATGTTTATTTCCTTGTCATAAGGAGAGGCTACTTATTAATGAAGAACTTATCTCAGAGGTATCTCTAGATGTTAAGTATAATCTGCCTCAATAGAACTAGATAGGGATATTCTAAGGAATTATTTTTAGCTTGATAAGCTTTTCCCAAGATTATTCTACAATTGTTCCTTCAATTAATACATCCTTATCGATGTTTTATTTATGCATAGCATAAACCCCTAACATATGATATCCATACTATAGTATGTAACTAGACTAATCTCAAAGTTGGCTCTTCTAGGTGACCAAACATTAAGCATCTTATCAAGAGTCATGTTATCATTTTCTCATACCATTGAAGGTTTTTGGATACTAGGATTCTTTACCTTGGTATCTATTACATGTGTCAAAAACACAACACATCCTCATCATTTTCATCTCTCTATTGTTATTACCAAAGCCAAACATATAATAGGACCTTTCTTTCATCTTGGGACATTAGTTGTCACATATAACTTTGTCTTGGAATCAAAATTCAAGACTAGTTGACACTTTTCAAAGTACCCATCTATAGATTACTTCTAATCCATGCACATTAAGTGTCATAAGACTTACTTGATTGTCATGTCCCATATAAGGAATGAACACAAGGAAACATATTCCTTTTTATTGCCCCATCATTATCCAGTGTTGTTTTTATCAAAGAAAAGAGATTGTCACCTTCTTTGATTATTGCATGAACTTTCAACTGTTCATGTGTCATTCAATCTTGTTTCACCTTAGATTCCTTTCCATCAGCATAGGAATTATAAAGATGATTACATGTCATCATTCCTTTCTTTGTTATTGTTTAGTATGTTCATGAACATTTTTTAATTTTATCTACATTCATTTCATGGAAAAGATCTTTACTTTTCACATATTATTTTTTGAATAAGGATCGTCTCCCTTGTTCCCTTTCTCTTATCACGAGGATTGTACTTTTTACTTCCTCATACTCATAGATTGGTTTGAGATAAACTCAATTTCTATTTCATTGCAGTTAGGATATGATAGAAATATCCATGTCATATTTTCAGTTTCATTGTGCTCTTTAGATTATCTCCAAATGACTACTTGATAAGAGTAATAAAAAATATAGCAATCTAAGAGTCTCATACTTACCTTGCCTTCAATGGATGAATACCTAGCCAGGGTATACAAGTACTGAGATTAGGTAGTATGCACCTTGTTTTATATTATATACCTTACTTTTCGTATCATCCAAATCATAAGACTTAGTATCCCTAGATTTCTCCAGGCATCTCTTTTACACCTCATCCTCTTTTATACAGATAAAAGAAATTATAGAACATTTTAAATATTACTGGACAGAATGTAAGTTCTCGTCTTCCTTATGTCCTCATAGGACTAATCTAAGGAAGCTCAACAACAACTACTTTTCTTATAACTAACATATAAAATCAGGAGAAGACATATCATAATGAAACAATTTCATCTGACATGTCTCAACTCGTGGATCGATTCCTACCTCAAGTTGATTCATTGCATAGAATCTTATTATTGCCTATTTCTAATGTCGTGCTCTATTGTTTGTTGTAGATGGACCTACTTGGGATTCATGTCCACGTCCACATGTGCCATTGCTAAACTATTGCCTTTGAGAGTCTTGTTGACTCTGCCTTGGTGGTTGGGTCATTCCCACCTTTCTTTTTGGACAAAAGGATCTAATATGCCCAACCTATCCACATTTATGACATGTCTTATATGCACTCCATGGTCTTGTCAGCCTTATTACCGATGTAGATGCTAAATTAAGAGTTCTAACTAGTGGAATATTAGGTCCTTTTCCCTTTCTTGGTAGCCAATGCCCTGGTGCACTAGGTGTTAGTTGCATTGGTGGCACCAAAAACTTCCCCTTTTTAGAGCTACTAGACATTTGTTCCTGAGTTTGGATAGATCTTTTTTTAATTTCTACCTCATTATCCTTTACTGAATAGTCCTTTATAAAATTTCCTTCTTGCCTACACTTGTAGCAGACTTTGATTCCATGTTGTATCCTGATCTTTTCAACATTTTCTACTGCTCCAACATAACTATGTTGATCAGAAATCCTGCTATATCCCAAAATTTCATCATTGGGAACTAGTAATCTAGGTTGTATTTCTTGTATCTGATCCTTGATACACATTAATGTTGTCATAACCAGTCCAGTGAGAGCATTAAAAGAAGGGTTTTCTATCATGGTTGGATCAGCCTAGGGATTCTTAGGAAGTCATCCTTCTCTCGCCTGATCCCTTGCACCTTCTCCTGGTACATAGCATTGCTCTCAGCAATGTGTTCCTCGTGTTCTCCATACATCTTTAAGCTTTAATTTATCTTCTACATAAGTAGAAGTCACTATAAGATATACTGGAGGACTCTAGAATAGACTCAACACCTTAGTCCTATGTCTCTGTAAACTCAGCAAACCTTAGGCTCTGATACTAAAAATTTGTGATGACCCGACATCGAATCAAGCTAAATCGCCACCAGAAATAATTGCGGAATAATCATAAGCAGTGGATTAACAAAATCACTAAAAATTAAAACCATTTTGCAAAGAGATCCATTTCCAGGAAACTCTTACAGAAAGAACCAAACTTTATATACATCATGGTTCACATTGTACATACATGGTACCATCTCATCTCGAGGATAACATATAACAGTTGCTTTGCCAAAACCTATGCATAAGCATCATAAAACCTTGAGGCATATAAGCTAAAATCGCATATCATTCTTAAAACCATTACGTACTGACTCCAAGGACCTGAGAGTACAGAGACGACACATAGGACTTCTATCTACAAGACACAACAGATAGTACACTCAACCTGAGCTATTACTGTTGTCCCTGCTGTTGTTGTCTTTCCTCTATAGAACGGTCTCTGCCTCCTTGTGCATGTCCACCTAAAAATTGTGGATCCCATGGGGTGAGACAATTGTCTCAGCGAGAGAAATAACTCTTCACCAACAATATTATTATCACAGAAAAACAATATAGAACTGAGCAGAGGTTCTTTTATATTAATAAGCAAGATTAATCATTGTTATAAGCAGAACATAGTAATCTCTTCTCTTAAAGTAATGCATCTATCTATGATAGAGAAATAAATCATCTATTCACTTTACAAGGAATATAAAGAAACATGTAAAACATATATCCATTTAAGATGTATAAAAGAAGTGTACATCAACCAATGTCTTCCGTATTCGATCCTTAAGCAAATACGCTATACGGTTGATTACATATTTACAATCACACTTATTCCCTGAGGAGATGAGGTATATCATTCATACTCTAACCGACCACTGCTTAGTTGAAATCGGTACCATACAAGGTCAATGAAAGAGCCGACTTCCAAGACCTCACCCATCTCGGTCAGTACGAGACTACTGGAAGGACATCTTTTGTCAACTACAATTAGCTTACCAGGGTATACTGGTATCTTTGCTTTAGAGTTACAATAACAGCATGCACTCTCTTTGGGAGAAGACCACTGAGCTTTCTCATATTATAAGGATAAGGAAGATTATACATCAATTCCTCGCATGATCGGGAGATTTATACATCAATCCTAATACACACAAAATGAAGAAGAATTTACACATCAATTCCTCATTTGGTCAGGAGATTCACAGCATCCCGATAGAAAATAAATAAGGAAGGTGCTACATCGATTCTTCATTGGGACGTATGGATATACTTCATCCTTCACCCCCGCATATTCAAAAATATGCTCTCCGAGTTAACTCATTTCACCATTCAGCAAATTCTGACACTGAATGGATCTATGGTCGGGGCAACTACATGATGAGATTCCACTTGATTAATTAGGTGCATTATAGTATCTAACGGATTCTATAAAGAAAGGTTTAGTACGTTTATCAAGTACTTTCATGATCTTTGGAACACATTGAATGCATAACTCTCAGGATCTCAGTCCCTTATCACATTACTGGAAATTCTCATCCCTGAACATTATCATCATCAGGATTACTAGATATGGGTATTCAAACCCTTAGTTCATCACTGAACATTGTTACCTCTTATCAGGTAACTGTTACCTCTAGGTCCTCAGACCAAGGTATTCATTACACTTGTTGTACAAGTATTTCACATAGCTCACAAGGCCCATTAAATATCATGTCACCTCTCACTAGATAACAACTATCTTTTAAGATATCAGACTATATAAACATTATACTTGTTGTACAAGTATTTCACATGGATCACAAGGCCCATTTGAATCTGTATTGTATAAAACATCATAGCTCATACCTAGCTATGCTCATCATCTCATAATTCATGCATGGTTAGAACTCATTATAAAAAAATCACTAGAAAGTACATGACATCAGCATGCAATACAAGAGAAATACAACCTTCTCCTTATTAGGGTTAGGGTTTCTCATTCTAACCGGTTAGGGTTTCAAATTCACATCATCACTATGTGATATATGAGAAATACATCTTTCCCATTATTAGGGTTAGGGTTTCTCAATCTAACTGATTAGGGTTTCATATTCACATCATCACCCTTCATTAGGGTTAGGGTTTTCCCCTTATTAACCGATTAGGGTTTCAAGATCATATTATCAAGAATCAAACCCTAATTCATACTATACTAATATTAGGAGTATCAATGTATGCTCATAACATGATTATCACACATGTATAAGTTTTTCTCTCATCCTCACTAGGATGTCGATTGCATCATACTCTATTAAATTTTCTCAATCCTTCTCTGAGGGTACATTGGCCCACACTTAACACACTACATTAAACTCTTTATGTCTTAATGTATTACTTGACATAACACAATTCATGTGTTACTCCATCAAGTACATTGTATTGAGATGCTTCCATAATATTGGGTATAAAGGTGTGTACTTGACACCATATCATGCTTTCATATCGTGCTTGAGGTGTAACCTTATCACCATATCGTGTATAAGGTGTATCCCCCATTACCATATTGTGCACCCATATTGGGTTGCCCAACATTTAGGGTTAGTAATCTCAAGTTAAAGGTACTTAGCTCCATATCATGTATGAGGTGAGTGCTTGACCTTAAGGTATATACTTGATACCATATCGTGCACAAGGTGTGCACTTCATCATCAAATTGTGTATAAGGTATATGCCTCATCATGGTATCGTGTTAGTGGGACATTCACCTCACCATATCGGGTTACCATATCGGGTTATACCCTTATGCTCATGCCTTTTCATAACTTCAAGGGTTCAATCCTATCATGTATTGAGAGACAGGCTAGACAACTGGTTGAACCCTTCACAATCAACCCATTTATACAAAAAGATAGGGGTGTGGGGTTCCAAGGTATATCGGGTTTCATATTATCATCTAGGGTTTCAGCACCATATCGGGTTAGGGTGTATAATTGACACCATGTCGTGCATGAGGTATGGACTTGACCTCATATCATGCACAAGGTGTATGCTTGACACCATATCGTGCACAAGGTGTATGCATGTCACCATATCACGCACAAGGTGTGTACTTCGTCATCATATCATGCATAAGATATATGCTTCAACATTATATCATGCTAATGGTATATTCACATCACCATATCGGGTTAGAGCACATACTAGACACCTTATTGTGTTAGGGGTATTTTCTTAACTCCATGTCATACATAAGGTATGTGTATGTGTCATTCATATCGTCCATAAGGTATAAACTAATTACTATATCAAGTTACTCATCATCTAGGGTTTGTCATATCGGGTTAGAGGTACTTCAACCCTATATCAGGTTGGACCATGATAATGTCACCATCATCAAGCTCAAGACCTTTTTTCTTACTATTTTAGTTCATTAACAACAGTCCTATACAACTTTTAGAACTCAAGAGATCATCAATCATTCAAGAGAATTCGAAATTGAAAGTAGATCAACAAGTATAACAAAATTGAAGGTGAATAATAACATAATTGGGTTCAAGTTATATAACCCACCTCAAGAACAACTTCAAAGCTCAAATATCCAAAGCTTCACATTGCTAAGGTTGAACATGAGCTTCACAACTCCTCTATAGGAAAAGAATCACCATAGATAAGTAGTTGGTGAAGAAGGAAAGAAAGGAAGATCTCAACCCTAGATCCATGCTAAATTCCAAGGTTGAAGATGATCATGGCCTCACCTTAGGGTTAAGACTTGAGCTTCTCATTGGTCCTTAGCACCATGAACGATATCTCACTACTTATGCACGATATCCCCTCACTTGTAGTCGATATCCTTTAACTTGTGTCCGATATCACTTCACTTGTGGCCGATATCACTTTACTTGTCTGATATCACCTTGCTATGGCTGATATCACCTTGCTATGGCTGATATCAAGGCTCTATGAATGGTACCCTACACCTATACATGATACCAAGACTCTATGCACGATATCTAAGGGAAAGAGTGTAATGACCCCATCTCCCGGTAACCCCCACTTAAGGGAGACTAAGAGATCAGAGCCGTTATCTAATAACCTGGATCAAAGGTTCGACAAATAATCAATAACAATTAATAAATTTTACCAACTAAACTGGAAACTGGTATAAAATAAAACTTTGCATACCTTTTTCAAAATTGGGATATCGACATCTATCTGTAACCGGAGTCTACTCTAACTAATCCTCCTTTATACTTTACCTATTAATTAATTTCACATATGCCACTTTACTGTTTGTCCTTTTCAAGCTTGTACCTAAAATGCCAAAAAAAAACGTCGGTCAGCATATCAGAATATGCCGGTATGTGGGGATATCCAAAATTTCACAGATATGGCTAACAATTTAATAATCACAATGAAATTATTTAACAAGACAATTTACATTTTCAATGTGTCATTCTCCACCGCTTTTGGCCTAACCCTGGCATACCCCTCTAGGGTTTCTCTTTTGCCATTGACTTAAGGCCACCTTCTCAATCCCAAGCTTGGTGCTTGGGAGTCACCTCTCATGGTGCTCCATAGTCATGCATCATAGACCACCTTCTCATTCTCGAGCTTGGTGTCTGGGGTCACCTCTGATGGTGCCCATGGGTCTACCCTCTTGGGCCTAACCTTTATGGCATCTTCCATCAGGGTGGCATTTAGGTGCGAGAATACACACTTCTTTATAATTGTGATAACCATAGTGACTTTATAATTTTGCAAGTATGAACATCCAACTGTTTAGATTGCATTCAGTTGAGGAAACATTCAAAAAACCCTCAGGAAACTAATGTGATTAACCATACTTAACCACATACCTGATCCATAGCAACTTGATTGTCCAAGCAATAAGGATAAAGAACAAGCAACAAGCAATCAACAACATCCTGAAATTAATGCATGGGATCCAGAACATTCTAAAGCTAGACTTGGATTCCACCTTAGGCTTTCTCGGCCTCTTTTAGGGTTTTATTAGGGTTTTTGCCTCCATAATACTTTTATCATATTTAATGCTCTCTTAGTTCACAAACCCTAATTTCAACACCATAAGCCCAATTAAAGTCGATTATTTCTCTTTTATACCAAAACTACCATCTTTACCCTTTTAAGTTATTTCAAGGTCATTAGACTCAATTATCACCTTTAGTTTCTTTCGGATTAACAACTCATAATTCATTCTGGTCTGATTCACATGTGAAATTTATTTATCATTAATTCTATCATTTATCTACTAGAAAACCCTAAAATTTGCAATTCCATCATCAAAACATGTTAAAATCTAACTTTATTATTAAACAAGTTAACCATGCTCAAAATAACCTGATTGCAAGATTAAATATATCTTTAATCAACAATTAGGGTTTCTAATCACAAATTAAAACCTTTTCTATCCAAAATATGTACTTTTGCAAAAATATCCAGATTTAGGTGTCCAAACCATTTTTAATGTATTCCTCGTATTTTTCTGATCAATTTTCATGTATTAACTTCCTTCATCCGAGTTTTCTGGCAAAAGATACAATTTTATCAAGGTAATTCCTTTTTATCTATTTACTTGCTATTTTTAGAAAAATATGGATCGTCTGATCTGTGGCCCGCTGGTCCACTTAGGATCCAACGGTCACGGATATGTGTGCCCTTAACTTGCGATCAAAAGAGTATTAAAGACAGAACTACCCTTACCAGTAAAGGAGGCGCGCAGGGGCAATTCTTTAAAAGGCCACAAGACCTTCTTCTTCCTCGTGTCGGGGTACAGCAGGCTAGCGATGGTCAACCTTGGGGTTGGCTTGGAGCTTTCGGCCACCAGCGAGCGCGCCAAGCTTCCAGGAGCTCCGCCTCTTTCAATAGAATCTAACTGCAGGCTCAATTGTAGCAGCAAGCACGTCGGGAGTCTCCCCTTCTCGCCGGACTCCGGCGAGGTTCGTGGTGGTGGCGAGGGTGAGGGTTAAGACGAATAGACCAATTGAATGCATGGAAATGTTCTTCGCAACAAACCATAGCAATTGGGATAACAAAAAGAGGCGTTGGTTCCCTGGTTCATCCCTCCCTATATATAGGGTCGGGCAAGCCCCCTGCCAGATTGGGAACTTTCCCAATCGGCAACCAATCCTCGTCAAACCAGGGGTGTTTCCCTTCGGTTTCTTTCCTTGAGTCCAACAGAATCATCAGCCAACTTGTTCATCCAGTGAAATGTGAGAAATCCAAGAGGGAAAGTCCCTCTATAAATCATGGAATAACAGTCCCAGCGGGACTTGGACTATGACCGTCCCACATTGGATCAAGATCCAACGGCCTTCGTTGCCCGCGATCAAAAGAAAATGTCTTTTTCTTTCTATTTGTCAAATTAATGCCTTAATTTGGAGAATTCTTGAGAAATTAATATCTCCCAAACTATAACTCCTTTTTGGCTCAAATTTTAAGGGAACGTTCCTCTTATTATTACCTAGATTTGTAAGAAATTTGGGAAACAAAAAGCAATGGATGAGAAGGCTTCCTTCTCTCCCAAGTTATTCATTAATTTATTCAAAATCAATTGTTATTTCTTTTCCTTTTGCCATTATCTTGTCCTTTGGGTCCCTTAGACCTCAAGAAATCCCAAAGGCACGGATTCCCATGTTGGGGAACATCTATTTGCCTTTATCTTCTTTTAATTGTCAATTTCTCATATTTCTCTTTTATTAATCAATTCCTTTTCCTTTTTAATTCTCTTTTCTTTTCAATTGGGCTCAATGGCCAACAAAGCCCACCATCAATCATCCAGGCTATTTTTAACGAAATCCATTTATTCAAAACAAATTGTATCATTATTTGTCTAAATATCTTTAATATGAGAAATTACATTTCTCAGCAAATGAACCCAAAATTCAGGTTGTAACATCCTTCCCCTCTTATAGGAATTTTGCCCTCAAAATTCCACCAAGCAAACAAACAAATCAGGACAAACCTTTCCTATGTCCATTGTGGCTCCCATGTGGCCTTACCCTTTACATGGTGCTTCCCAAGAACCTCCATCATCTCATATTCTTCCATCTGAGTTCTTTCTTACCTTAGTATATTGTACCCTCATAGGTGACTCAGGACATTTCAACCTCTCAAAAGCTGAATAGGTTCAGGGCTCAGCACCTGGCTTGGATACCTCACATAGTGCTCTAGATTGGACTCATGGAACACATTATACATCATATTATCCTGAGGGGTAAGGCTAACCACAACCATCTTCACCAATCCATTTCAAGTGGACCCACATATCGGGGACTCAGCTTTCTCAGCTGTAGCTCAGAGGGGTCGTATTTTCACATTATATTCTCCCACAGTGAACTACATGTCAGCCTACTTTGCATCGGCTCGTGACTCATGTCACCACTGGGCTCTCTCTCTCATCCATTGCATGATCGAAGCGACTTCATCTGCACACACTGTGGTTCTTTTCTAACCTTTGCGAGGCCTCCTTCACCAACATCATCTTAATGAAGTGGTGACCGACCCAACCTCCCTATAGAACTTCTTGCATCCCAATAAAGGCTATGGTGGTTAACATCACATCTTAAGAACTGTCTCTTTGTATCACCCTAAACAAGCACACTTGCTCTCATCAGACCCTCTAGTCTGGATCAAACTAACCATTAGTTAGGGGTGACAAACTATACTATCATCGAGTTCTTCATGTATCTACTTCCACCTCATGGAAGTGAACCTTTAGGTCATACTCAAGAACTTTTGAACTCGCATCATGGTGTAGTTGAACCATCTTTCTCTCTTAAGTAGTTCAATCGAATCTACCCCTTGACAGCATTCTTTCTATCTCATGGCATCTAGGTAAGGTGATCTACCATAACCCATATTGCATCTTGACCTTCTTTGGTCTAGGGAAGACTTACCACCACATCTGTAGTGATGAATTCCCATTCCCTCTCAAGGATTCTTTAACCTCTAAGTCAAAGCATTGGGTTACTGGTGTTTGTCCTTCACTCTTGGCTTGCATGACCACATGCTACATGCAACTTCACATCAAGCAACCAAAGTGGTACTATCACTTACCATCTTTGTAGTATCACGGTGTTTGGTGATCTTAAAACCATAATCTCCTGTATGTCATGATTCCTCAAGATCGATTCCTCGAAAACCCTAAACCACTCTCAACAGGGTTTTATTACCTTTCTATCCAAAGAAGTGTATCCAGGGTTCTACAACCATCCTTCTACCATGTCAAGGACTAGGATGGCTATCCAAAAAACCACTAATCTTGTTCAACGGATCTCGTTATATCTGAGTGTTAGCCAAACTTATCTCTTTTTCTCAACTTAAGGTTAGCCTAACAACCTAAACTTCTTCTAGCTTCCAGCTAAACTAGGCACTATATCTCAACCAGAGCATTCATTACTAGTTCTTATCCTTAGGTGTTAGGTAACATACACCTCCATGTATTATACTTATCATCTCATCTCAAACTCTAAGTTGGTCTTCATCGGGAAGCTCTGAGCTCATCCTCATTGTTATCAAACTCAACCTTGGTTAACTTGCAAATTCCACATAGCTCATGCTAAAAACATCCTTATAAGATGACTACCTTATTCCTTTTTAGTGTTGGTAAACCATTTAGGTATCATTCACTCTACCAAGGTATGTTATCATCTCTATCCTCATACCTTGTAGCAACGTTCCAACTCGCATCATCTTTTATCCTTGGTGTATGGCATGCATATTGTCCCATCTCTCCCTCTCATAACAAGAGGAAATAAGCATTTGGCGGCCGTCTAAACACAACGTTCTTCATGTTCCAAGAGTAGAGATGATACATCCCACATCGCCAGTACACCTTCAATTCTAAGTTGAAACGTGCAACTTATGTCTCTACATCACAAGCATCATGATATCAAAGTTACTTCCATGGAAAACTGGTCTCGAACCTACTTGGGTTTACACACAATCCTTGGTCATCTCCTCTAGGTCTATAGGGTGCTGACACTTTTGGGGTCATCCCTCTTCTCTTATGAATCCATAGAGTGCCCTACTCATCTGCCCTTTGGGTCCCATGAGATCATGAAGGTGATCAATCTCCTAACCCATGGCCCTCAGACAATGATAGTTATTACCTCCCGACCCTATGGTCATGTGCAACTAGGGAATTAGGAAACTCCTACTTCCATCGGTCTTATCCCTACCTGACCCTAGGATAGACTTAGGATTTTTTTATAGTACATGTTCAACTTAGAACCTTACCCAAGCCTTCATCATCTCTCTCTACATTCATGGGCCGACTTTCATCCCTTCATAGGGGTCATGGTGACCTGCCTTCCTTGGTCAGGCCCCATACTGGTTACCTACATGGTAACACATCCACATGCACTTAGAGATGGATATCTATGGGTCTACAGGTTCATTCTCATACCAGGTACTTTTCACTTAGCTTCTCAAGATCCTATGAGACCTCTTTAGGTTACCTCAAAACCAACAAAACTAATATACACCCTACAAAAGGGTCCCTCTCCCAGGATGGGAGGAGACTACAACTATTGACAATAAGGTCACAATCGTCCCTAGGGTTTACATTCACATGAGCATGCCTAACCCAGCAGCTGCTAAGATACAAGATGACCACCTATTAAACCATGCTAGGTCATACTTGTTCTCATTCCTCAACTTTGGGTCAAGAACAACCTTCTCAAGTCACCACCTTAGGGGTTCATAAAGCATACATTAAATTTAAGGGTTTTCCTTTCCTCTAATCATGAAGGGTTCCATGATCAATTCCCAAATCTCATCATGAGCACTAGGTACACTACTTCCCCTCTTAGGTCTAGGAACCCTAGGTTCACCTTTGGGTGTCCAACCGCATGCTCAAACTCTTAACCATGAATCAAGCATGTCCAAGGTATGTCATGTACTCCCATGAACCTTTTATATGAGCAACACCTCAGAGTTGAGTCCTGCTCAAGGATAACCAACTAGGTATAAAGCCTCACAACTGGTTACTTAAATCTCCTCAGGGTCTAAGGCACCCTTTATCTCATCCAGTAGGTAGTCACTTATACCATAGGTACCAGAAGCATCACCCTCTCTCTAGGGTTTGGTTCCTCTAAAGGCAACCAAGATATCATCAGCCTCCAGGGGTCAAGCATAAGGCAACCACTATCATCCACTTAGGTCGCATCATCCTCAATCCTCCGTTGTTCCTCATGTCTTGGAATCTAATCCTCCAACCCTCTTGCGCAAGTCCTTCTTACTCTTTCTAGAGCTAACTCTACATCCAGCCTCACTACTAGAGGTCCTCTCTCCATGAAGGATCAAGCTCACAAGCATACCTCTACGCGGGTGAAGCCTATGCTCAAACTTATGTTTGCTCATGATTATCCATAGCCCCTTATGCTTATCTCATAAGAAATCCATCCTGTCCTTCTGGCCTCAGTTTTAACTTACTACTCATACTACTGATGTACTCCAGGTGCAAGCTATATCCTACTTGCAACAGCCCATAAGGTTTATATTGGTTCTTCTCTAACCTCATCCATGAAGGAGCTATCTTCCGCTCAAACATGGACGACCCTTCCCATGGTTGGGTTGCCAAAGGTGCTAGGTTATCCAACCTCTCATGGCTCATATGGCATTACAAAGGCATGTCCACCTAGTCAACCAAGATATCTAACTCATCATGTCATCTTTCTCTCTTTAGGGTTAGCATCATCCTCAGAGGATGTGCTAGGTCTCTACTTTTAAGAATAACTCTCTCTACTCATCCCCCTGATAAGGAGGTCTATCCTCATGTCTCTCCTGAGGGTAATGACAACTTGTGTCATACGACCTAAGCATGTATCTATTCTTTAGTTTATGATTAATCTATCAAGCTTATGTCCATGACATCTTATTTACATGTTTTTCATTAATTTGGTGGAGGGATCCTTAGACCTTATCAACCTTACCCATACCTCAAAAGGGTGAGGAGAAGAGAGGAAACCCTAATCCTTAAGGTCCTTAATAGAATTTGAGTTGAGAAGGGATGAACAAGATGAGAGAGTCCTAAAGGTATCTTATTTTGAGTCATATCCTAAGACATCGGCCAGGCAATCACACAATCTGGGAGTCCTCATATTCCGACTAGCGGTGCGGAGGAAAATATTGCCAGCCCCCCGGACGTGATCCTTTTCTAGACACCTCAGTCTTTCAGACAATCCTCTAATAACTCCCTCAGTTCTATGGAATTTGTAAATTTTGATAATTATTAATGATTAGATGAGGAACCTATGCTCTGATACCAATTGTAACAACCATGTCTCCTGGTAACCCCCACTTAAGGGAGACCAAGAGATCAGAGCTGTTATCTAATAACCTGGATCAAAGGTTCGACAAATAATCAATAACAATTAATAAATTTTACCAACTAAACTGGAAAGTGGTATAAAATAAAACTTTGCATACCTTTTTCAAAACGGGGATATCTACATCTATCCGCAATAGGAGTCTACTCTAACTAATCCTCCTTTATACTTTACCTCTTAATTAATTTCACATATGCCACTTTACTGTTTGTCCTTTTCAAGCTTGTACCTAAAATGTGGACAAACAAAACGTCGGTCAGCATATCGGAATATGTCGGTATGTGGGGACATCCAAAATTTCACAGATATGTCTAACAATTTAATAATCACAATCAAATTATTTAACAAGACAATTTACATTTTCAATGTGTCATTCTCTACCGCTTTTTCCCTAATCCTGGCATACCCCTCTAGGGTTTCTCTTTTGCCATTGACTTAAGGCCACCTTCTCAATCCCGAGCTTGGTGCCTGGGAGTCACCTCTCATGGTGCTCCATAGTCATGCATCATAGACCACATTCTCATTCTCGAGCTTGGTGTCTAGGGTCACCTCTCATGGTGCCCATGGGTATATCCTCTTGGGCCTGACCTTTATGGCATCTTCCATCAGGGTGTCATGCAGGTGAGAGAATACACACTTCTTTATAATTGTGATAACCATAGTGACTTTATAATTTTGCAAGTATGAACATCCAATTGTTTAGATTGCATTCAGTATGAGGAAACATTCGGAAAACCCTTGGGAAACTAATGTGATTAACCATACTTAACCACATACCTGATCCATAACAACTTGATTGTCCAAGCAATAAGGATAAAGAACAAACAATAAGCAATCAACAACATCCTAAAATTAATGCATGAGATCCAAGTGTTATAGTTTATCCAGAACATTCTAAAGCTAGACTTGGATTCCACCTTAGGCTTTCTCGACCTCTTTTAGGGTTTTATTAGGGTTTTTGCCTCCATAATACTTTTATCATATTTAATGCTCTCTTAGTTCACAAACCCTAATTTCAACACCATAAGCCCAATTAAAGTCGATTATTTCTCTTTTATACCAAAACTACCAACTTTACCCTTTTAAGTTATTTTAAGGTCATTAGACTCAATTATCACCTTTAGTTTCTTTCATATTAACAACTCATAATTCATTCTGGTCTAATTTACATGTGAACTCTATTTATCATTAATTCAATCTTTTATCTATTAGAAAACCCTAAACTTTGCAATTCCATCATCAAAATAGGTTAAAATCTAACTTTATTATTAAACAAGTTAACCATGCTCGAAATAACCTGATCGCAAGATTAAATATATCTTTAATCAACAATTAGGGTTTCTAATCACAAATTAAAACCTTTTCTATCCAAATTATGCACTTTTGCAAAAATATCTAGATTTAGGTGTCCAAACCATTTTTAATGTATTCCTCGTATTTTTTGATCAATTTTCATGTATTAACTTCCTTCATCCGAGTTTTCTAGCAAAAGATACAATTTTATCAAGATAATTCCTTTTTATCTATTTACTTGCTATTTTCAGAAAAATATGGATCGTCTGATCCGTGGCCCGCTGGTCCACTTAGGATCCAACGATCACGGATGCGCGTGCCCTTAACTTGCGATCAAAAGAGTATTAAAGATAGAACTACCCTTACCAGTAAAGGAGGCGCACAGGGGCAATTCTTTAAAAGGCCACAAGACCTTCTTCTTCCTCGCGTCGGGGTACAGCAGGCTAGCGATGGTCAACCTTGGGGTTGACTTGGAGCTTCCGACCACCAGCGAGTGTGCCAAGCTTCCAGGAGCTCTGCCTCCTTCAGTCGAACCTGACCGCAGGCTCAATTGCAGCAGCAAGCACGTCGGGAGTCTCCCCTTCTCGCCAGACTCCGGTGAGGTTTGTGGTGTTGGCGAGGGTGAGGGTTAAGACAAACAGACCAATTGAATGCACGGAAATGTTCTTCACAACAAACCGCAGCAATTGGGATAATAAAAAGAGGTGTTGGTTCCCTGGTTCATCCCTCCCTATATATAGGGTCGGGCAAGCCCCCTGCCAGATTGGGAACTTTCCCAATCGGCAACCAATCCTCATCAAACCAGGGGTGTTTCCCTTCAGTTTCTTTCCTTGAGTCCAACGGAATCATCAGTCAACTTGTTCATCCAGTGAAACGCGAGAAATCCAAGAGGGAAAGTCCCTCTATAAATCATGGAATAACAGTCCCAGCGGGACTTGGACGATAACCGTCCCACGTTGGATCAAGATCCAACGGCCTTCGTTTCCCTCGATCAAAAGAAAATGCCTTTTTCTTTCTATTTGTCAAATTAATGCCTTAATTTGGAGAATTCTTGAGAAATTAATATCTCCCAAACTATAACTCCTTTTTGGCTCAAATTTTAAGGGAACGTTGCTCTTATTATTACCTAGCTTTGTACGAAATTTGGGAAACAAAAAGCAATGTATGAGAAGGCTTCCTTCTCTCCCAAGTTATTCATTAATTTATTCAAAATCAATTGTTATTTCTTTTCCTTTTGCCATTATCTTGTCCTTTGGGTCCCTTGGACCTCAAGAAATCCCAAAGGCATGGATTACCATGTTGGGGAACATCTATTTTCCTTTATCTTCTTTTAATTGTCAATTTCTCATATTTCTCTTTTATTAATCAATTCCTTTTCCTTTTTAATTCTCTTTTCTTTTCAATTGGGCTCAATGGCCAACAAAGCCCACCATCAATCATTCAGGCTATTGTTAACGAAATCCATTTATTCAAAACAAATTGTATCATTATTTGTCCA
Source organism: Alisma plantago-aquatica (assembly GCA_963693085.1). NCBI lineage: Eukaryota > Viridiplantae > Streptophyta > Magnoliopsida > Alismatales > Alismataceae > Alisma > Alisma plantago-aquatica. Next base: position 522,189,150 of record OY856414.1, on the reverse strand, counting down.
AATATCTTTAATATGAGAAATTACATTTCTCAGCAAATGAACCCAAAATTGGGGTTGTAACAAAGAGGGTGGTAAGATTCGAAAATTTTCACTAATAGGTGAAAGGAGTGGTATATACAGTTGAGGTTCATGAAAAAGAGTGTATATGAGGTGTCATCATTTTAAGCTACTAGGTGCCACATGTACATGCATGGTTTACACGTGTACATGCATGCAATCACATTTATATTGACATGCAAAACACTTGCGGATAATCTAAAGATGATATTTTGGCCATCACTTATCTCTTTGGATAAGATATTTCAACTCAATCACCACTTTATCCTCAACTTGATACAACTTCTCCAAGGAAGCTGTAAATCAATACATCTCACCTCCTTGAGGTGCTTTGCCCATCATGGACAAGGATAAGAGTTAAAAAATAGATATGAGACTCCCTCTATGGCTCCTTGGCCAATAGGTACTCTCATAAAAAGTCTACAACTCAATACAACCCATAAAAAGGCTTCAACTATACATCTTTTCTTGGTCTTTTCACCACCAAGAGTACTATCACTAAAATATGATTCAAACATGGAGTCTCCTTCTTTATATCTCCTCTAAATGATACATAGAGTAATTAGGAACACTCTAGAGGTGGTAATTTGCATATCAACCCTACATTTTGGGTAATTTACAATTTGTACCAAAATTGGTGCACAAGGTACTAGCATTATTCAAACAAGTTCAAACTTGGAATTTAGGCTCTCCACAAGCCACCACCTAGCATAATTATCTCTATAATGATGCTAAAACACTTAAGGCATGTTCAACATGTGACATATTGCAATATAACCCCTCATCTTGGGTAAATTGCATTTTGGTCCAAAATAAGAGAGCATTGCTCAAACATTATTCAAACATGACCAAATTTGAAACATAAGTTTGTCACCTGATAACAAAACACTTTAGGGGATTATATTAAATTTCTAAGAAACTTATTTAAGCCAAAACAAATAGGGTTAGCCCTAAACCCAGTTCAGGGATGTTACATTGGCCATCATCACACTTATAGTGTACAAGTTTAGCATAAGAAAGCATAGATCATGAGGCTATGATGACCGCCAGTTAAACACATTAGTTTCAATCAATTAGTAGGAAGGATATTCTATCATTATATTAATCATTCAAGAAAAGTTAACATTATTAATCATCATACTCTACTTGTTTTAGGGTTAGGTTTAGCAAGGTAGGTTACATTGAAGTTATAGTTCAACATTTATTCACAAACCATCACCCATATAAATCTTGGATGCATTAGACACAACATCATCATCACATTCCATACCATTCTCAAGTATGGATCCACACATAACTCAAGGTATAACCATGAGTTTATAGTATACTAGGGTTCCACAACAATAAGAGAGACACCACTGTTCTATTATTCCACTAAGGAAGGCTTATCATGGTTACCCATCATCATTAGAGTTCACTAGAATTAAGTATAACAAACTATGTCAACATGATATGGTCATTATCCTATTTATTCATATGAGGGCAAAGGTAAGACTACCTCATTAAGGGTTAACCTTTACCAGTTTCAACATCATTTAGCCCATATCATCATACCATAAAATCACCTAGAACTGTTCAATGTTGAAAAGGTAAGACCATTGTCTATTTACATAAGTAAACACTCTTAAACAAACCATATGTAAAGACAACGAGTTGTGACCTATCAAGAGTCACCATTAAGCCCTAAACATCACTTATTGAATAACATAAAGGGGCACCATAGGTTGTGGGGTTACCATCATTGGTTGTAAATTTTAAGCAAGCCATCATATCAATTGTCAAACTCCTTAAACTGATCGCATGAGGGAAACCATCAATTTCACATTATAAGAACTCACATGTAGTACTATAGGTTTCAATACAAACCATTGGATGATGAATCATCCAATCTCAACCATTGAATCAAGTCCATTATTCAAAGCTATTACATGAAGATGTGTTAGATCCTAACCATTGTATCAAGTTCATATGTTAAAACCATCAATTGGGGTATAGGTCCAACCATTGCAACCCAAGAAACCATTGATTTAAGGCTTAATTGAGGCTACAACTACATACTTAACTCATAATTGGTTGTAGAGACCTGATCTACCATCAGTTGTGACCATTAAGTAACCATAAATTGACACTCTTGGTCACCACCATCATTTGTCAAGAAAGTAACACCATCGGCTGTTGCAAGGGTACTACCATCGGTTGATGTATAAAATGGAAATCAGCCTTAAAACCTAGGTATAAGCCATCAATTTTTAGGTGCTAAGCCCCATCTATCATTAAGACAACCTGATCCAAGTTATCCTCTTCCTTAGGCAGGTCGTATTAGAGTTTTAGATCCATCTAAAGCTGGAAACTAAGCTAGAAGCATCATAAACATCAAAACCCTAGGCAAGGTTATCTTTTACAAGCTAGATCTTCATTTTAGAGCAAGAACTTATGAAAGAAAGCTTGTAGTAAGCAATAAAAGTGAATAGGGTTATAAAAATCCCCTCTACAAAGAAGAATAGACTTCTTTGCAGTACGAAAACTCAAGCAAGAAGGTAAAAAACCCAAGAAGAAGCTCTGAACTCGGCCAAGCGTCACCTTTCTCTATAAAAGGAGCAAAACCTAGATAGAAGAAGCAAGAAAGGTAGGATCTTCAGCTCTAGAGCAACTTTTACCATAGAACAGTAGAGTTTCGACCTAGAGGAAGGTCTGAGAAGAATAAGAGCAAGAAAAATGGAGAAGAAAGGAATAAAACAACTTGCCTTGGTTGGAAACCCTATGTACGGCTAGATGGAGCTCTAAGAGACCTTCTTCTCAAAAGGAGGGTCATCTTATACCTAGTACCACATATTTATGCATCCAAATAGATCAATTTTAGTGCTCCAGGTTAAAGGAAAGAGAAAACAAGCAAAGATTTTGTACTTGGGCAAGGAAGAGGTAGATATAGCCCATGGATAAGGATGGAAGCAAGCATGAGGTGTACAAGCATCTCTCCATGTATCCATGGATTAACGCTTCCATGGACGAGCAAGAAGTAGGTCCACCAGATGTTGGGGACTTCTAATCCATCTGTTGATGGTTTCCCAGGCCAGCCATTGCCTGTCGGTCGAAGGTACCCATCGTTTGTTCATGGTTTAGGCTAATAGGTGGTTGAACCATTGGTTTATCACCTTATAAGTGAACCAAACCAGCATGAACCATCGACCTTCTGACCATATAGGAATCACAACTGGTTTTTACCACCGACTGATGACCGATTATGCTCACCTAACAGCATGACCATAGTTTGTTGGACTTGAAGGTGGCTCGTCCATGAGGGGTAAACCCTAAATTACCATTGAAACAAATCACCACCAAACCAAGGTACAATTGAGCATCCCATGGCTCAAAAAGCTCAAGAATGATAGGAATACATTTAAGGAACATAATTGATGTGAAAAATTGTTAAGAAACCCCCTTAATTGGGTAAATTGTAGAAAAGTCCAAAATGTACATAAAATTGCATAACTTGCTCAAACAATGTCCAAATTGGACCAAACTTGAAAATTAAGCTTGTATTATGATTCCAAAGCATATCACAAGGTTATATTATGGTTATAAAATTTAATAATGGTAATTAAGCTTGATCAAACCTTTACGAGAGGTTAGGGGTCTCTCAACCATAAACCCCTAACAGGGATTTTGCCCCCAAAATCCAAGGTAAACATATATGGATACTTCTCATGCACCTCATTCTTAATCTTCCACATGGTTACATTCATTACATGGTGATGTCACATTATTCTTATAGAAGACATATTCTTCTCCCTCAACTCTTGCATGTTTCACCTTGGTTCAACATAGGAATTGTTGTGCCACCTATACAGGTCTGGTAGTACCTTTCAACATGGGACTCTAATTGTCATCCTGAACTATTATATTTTTTGTATCACACATTACTTAAAGGCCACATTTACTGGCTCTTACCAAACTTGAAACATCATGTATCTCTTATCATATGTAATTATACAAGGCTTCATCTCTATGTTGCCTTACTGATTGTTGTAATTAGCAACTCAATCAATCAAGTGGACATCCCCTAATTGTCAAGAACTATAAGGCATATGTCCTTAGAGGATTCGTCAATCATCTTAATTATGGACTAGCCATCTATCTAGTTGAAGAATCATACACTTGTTTGCAACTGTTTAACAAATATAACTTCCTGGTTGGCCTTATTAGGAGTAGGGCATTGGTATTGTTTTCATCTTACCAAGATTCACATAAATTAAACACACTCAACAGATGTATTATACATTCAAGAGGATACTCTAGTTAATCCCCAACTCACTCTTTCTAAACTTGTCACACACATAAGTAAAGTTGCTTCAACATTCTTAAGGTTTAGAAGAGATGTTAACTATACTACTGACCATATCTGAAATACCTTGAGATGTCATCCTTCAAAGCTTGTCACAACTTATGAGACATGAACTAAGCACTATGTTCCTCTTATTTATAAACACTATTGTTGCATTGGTTAGTCTAAATGACATAACCCTAAACTCATCATGGTCACGTATCCTATGTCATCCACTCTAACTTTTATCCATTGATATTTTGATCCCAGGTTTATCTTAAAGGAACATGGTAACACATGTTTGTTGATCAACAAACCATCTATCCCTGATAGTAGTCTTGCCCAACTATCATCAGACCATACACAACATTATAGAATCACTCTTCTTTTCTCAAACAATAGTTGGAGGATCAACATCAAGTCTCTCTCTCTAGTGGAGAGAAACATTGGACAACTCATCTAATAGATATCTTTAACTCATATACAACTGGTACAGTCTGGATACTAGGATTCATTGCATTAGTATCCACCACATGTGTTATAAAGAACTCATACCCTAGTTTAATCCACTTCCCCAACATCATAACCGGCTAAGAACATATAGGAGGAATTACCCATAACTCTTGGAAGGATAAAAAACATGCTCATTAAAAAACATAAAGATTTTGGAACTATAGTCCAAAGAAATCACACATTATATCAAGATATCCATCCCAATATTACTACGAATCCATGCCTACCAAGTGGCAAAATATTCACTTAAAGTCAACACTTTAAAAAGAAGAAACACAAAGGGAAACACACTTCCCACATCAAAGCAACATTGTCCAGGGGTCACTAACAAAAGGTAACCAATTCTATTTTTCCCATGAAGGTTACACTTTTTATGTGTCATCTTACCTTTTTCAATTTGGGTTCCTTGCCATTAGCATTTGAATCATTGATATTATGGCATATGATTACTCTTTTCTCATTAAATCTTCATCATTCTTATGTATGTCTTCTCATATTATCACATTTTTCAACCGCTTATCAAGAAAAATATCATCATATTCCACATTTTCTTCATTAGACATGGATCATATCCCTTAATTTCTTTCATATGTCATGAAGATTTTACATTATCTCTTCTTACACACATATGTTGGTTTGAGATTAATTCAGGTTCCACTTTATTCATCTATCATAATTCTCATTCATCTTGTCATATTATACTTGTAACAGGAGCTGTCTCCTTCTTATGTGAATTCCGTATCTTGAATCACTTTATTAGCATAGACCTATATGTATTCTTGAATTATAGCTTCAAGAACTCCTCTTTTGCTTATTTGTATTCACATTTAGGTTTCATGGTGTTGTATCTTTCTCTTATAGTTACCAAATATTAAAGTTTTGATAGGTTATAATGTAATTCTCATCTTCTTTAGGGTACAATTGAGAAATTTGCACCATGATTTTTGATTTGTTATGCACTTTATATTGTTTCAAAATGACTACTTGATCAGAGTAATCAGAAAGATAATAATCTAAGAGTTCCATACTTACCTTTTCTTCAATAATTGAATATTTGGACAGGGCATCCAAGTACTGAGATTAAGCAATATGCATCATGTTTTTATGTCATGTTCCTAACTTAGACATCATCCTAGTCCTAAGTTCTTGTGCCCCTATAGACTCGGCGAACTTAGAGCTCTGATACCAACTTGTGAGAACTTGTTCCACTAAACAAGATTACTCAAAATACAAAACATGATTACTCATTAATTAAACACAAACCCATAATACATGGTAAATTAAAACTGATTTCAATATTTCTTAATTGCTCAGAAACATTTACACAAAATCCCAACAACTGGATTTATTATGCTAAAAAAATCTCTTACAATTGTTCCATGGCACCATCCACCACATATACATTTTACACAAGAAACATTTCCAAATTTATCACTTGAACAAGCATATAACATGCTACCAAAAACCCGATTCGATTGAAACACCAATTACAAACCTTTCACCCAGACATGAGAGTACAAGGATGACTCTAGGACACACTAGACAACTAACAACCATCTCTAGGGTTCATCACCTCATATTCTCCTTGTTGTCATGGTTCTTCTACTACTGCTATCGATCACCTAAAAAGATGTGGTGACCCACGAGGTGAGACCCAGTCCCAACGAGAGATATAACTCTCTCCAACAAATGTAACTCTCTCCAAAAAATGTTGATCACAATAGATTAAACAATATATAAACTGATTAGTTGGAGTATTTTAATAAACAATTGAATAGATTGAGTACTTCAAGCATGTTGGACAGGTTAAGCAAATAAGCTTAGCAATAAGTATGTTGATCAATGTGTATACATGTAATAGATAAATCCATTTCTTTTATCAAATATCTACTGAGGTTTCATAGGATTGCATTTAATAACAATCATCCTCATTAGTCTGACTATCATCATATGCCTTGCTAACAACACAAGCAATCTAGTAGCATAAGCATATCAACATCATGAATATGTCTAGCAATATAACATGACTATCAGTACTAGCATGTTAAATAAAATGAACAAGTCTACATAATAAGTAGAGCTAACATCATAAGAACAACTAGCTGTATAAGCATGATTGGCAGTTTAAGCATTTCTAATTACAGAGGCATAGCTAGCAGTATAAGCATAGATAACCTCATGTAATAACTATCATCATTAGCATAATTAACAGTAGTAGTATATCTATCAACAAGCATGACTACTGTATGTACACAACTACATCATGAATATTTCAACAGCATAAGCATATCTACTATCTCTAAATTTGCACTAAGCATCAACTTTATGTAAAGAAAAAAAACAAGGGTTATCATCCAATGTGAGGCATTGTGTATAACCCTAAATAGATATTCTACACGACTGTGTTACATCTTTTATTACACCCTGGGGAGTTTGAATCGTACCATCCAAAGACCAAACGACCCCTGTGAATGGCTATTTAGTTCTGTATAGGAGTATCGGTATCCTAAGATCTCTCCTCTACCCTGTCGGTATGGCCCAAAAAGGTAGTGACACGTCAATCAAGCTATCACTACAATGACATATAGTCAAGCTGTTAACATCTAGTTCACCCTTGGTATAGGTTACGGCACTAGAGAGCATACTTGTGCATGGCCGTTCTATAAGAGGCATCCTATAGTTATACTACTGCCTTTCACACATCACAATGTCACAATATCTGAGGCATGACCATAGCCATCCTCAATTGCTTGATATTAGGGTACCAAATTGTCCCACATACTCAACATGTTATGTATGCACTCTGAGTTTCCCTAGGGAATAATCATTTCACCATTAGCAAGTTCTGACCCTAAAATGGTTCTACGGTACAAGGCACTACATTATTAGGATTTCACTTGATTAGTTATATGAATTGAATGAATTAAGGCTGCATCAAACAAGTAGACATACAAATCCTAATTCATCTCTAGCAAACATTGATATATAACAACTTCAAAAGATACAAAACATATGAGTCATATTGTTCCTCATCTTATCATCACATAATACTAGTCACTTTCCATTTATGAGACTACACTTGTCATCATACTATCACAGGATATAAATCCTTAGTACAACATCACAGGGTATCAACCCTTTGTCAGCATAAGAGGATTATACCTCATTCAAGGCTCAACCATGCCCAAAGGTCACTAAGACCATCATATCATTCCTTGCAAGTTCATCATTATCTTTCTATGCCTTATAACAAAGCTCAACAAAAATCACCACACATGTGATTCACAGGCTCAACAAACTTTGTATTTAAAGAACTAAAAGATGTTCACTGGATGATATTGTAAGAGTACCTTAACAATTAAGAGCATTCCTTTATTGTAATGACATATAATGAAGCCAGGTATGATTGGCCATCATCACACTTATAGTATACAAGTTTAGCATAAGAAAGCATAGATCATGAAGCTATGATGACCACCGGTTAAACACATTAGTTTCAATCAATTAGTAGGAAGGATATTCCATCATTATATTAATCATTCAAGAAAGGATAGCATGATTAATCAGCATCCTATACTTGTTTTAGGGTTAGGTTTAGCAATGTAGGTTACATTAAAGTTATAGTTCAACATTTATTCACAAACCATCACCCATACCATCCCCATATAAATCTTACATGCATCAGACACAACATCATTATCACATTCCATACCATTCTCAAGTATGGATCCACACATAACTCAAGGTATAACCATTATGTTATATTATACTAGGGTTCCAAAACAATAAGAGAGACGCCATTGTTCTATTATTCCACTAAGGAAGGTTGATCATAGTTACCCATCATCATTAGAGTTCATCAGAATTAAGTATAACAAATTATATCCCATTATGGTTACATGTCACCATGATATGGTCATTATCCTATTCATTCATATGAGGGCAAAGGTAAGACTACCTTATTAAGGGTTAACCTCCATCAGTTTCAACATCATTCAACCCATATCACCATACCACAACATCATCCAGAACTATTGGATGTTGAAAAGGTAAGACCATTGGATATTTACATAAGTAAACACTTTTAAACAAACCATATGTAAATACATCGAGTTGTGACCTAGAAACAGTCACCATTAAACCCTAAATGTGACATCCCGCTATCACACAGACAACGAAATGCCACGTGAAAATGTGCAAAACTTCCATAAACCACATATTACCAAAAACACGGGTTAATTAAAACCAATTGCAGAAAATAGATAAACAAAGAAACTATTACATCCATATCCTTATCATGCAAGGAAACATGTTATATAATCATAAATAAACATTGATATGTGTCCATAGTTCATAGGATCCAGCTGTCACATAGGCACAAAGAGTTCACCACCTATTTATTTACTGAACAGGCCATACCAGGCCAACAGTAGGAAAAATGAAACTACATCAGCTATACATCACGAGACATTATCGAAACACTTCCAAGGACCTAAGAGTACAGGGATGACTCTAGGACTCTACTACCAAACAACCAAAATAGCAGCATATCTATCTCTTGCCTCCTACTGTTCTTCCTGATGCTCGGCCGCAACCTCACGACCACCGCCACATCTAGCACGATCACCTAAAAAGGTTTAAAACCAGCGGGGTGAGACACACAGTCCCAGTGAGAAACATAACCCCCGCAAAAACTATAAAACCTCAAAGGAGAGCTAGAACAGATAAAGTAGGTAACTGATATATACAGCTCATATATACGGCATACTAAACAGAACTAGCTTACCAAGATATCCAGGAGGCATATAACCAGATATTTCTTTATGGACCATGATTGATAAGATAAGCTTTATAAGAACTTATCACAAGAGATGAGGAACGTACAAATAACTTGCAAGATATAACTAGTGCAACTATACATGCAAGGCCTCAACCAATGTTCCGTGTTTTGCCTTAAGCGATACATACTATATAGCTAGATTACAATTTTATTATGCCCTGAGGAAGTGAGCCGTCCTGCTCAAATCCAACCTTCGGCTGTGAAGCCCAAAATTGGTGCCATACAAGGTCATTGGGAGAGTCGGACTCCATGACCTCACCTCTTCGTGGTTAGTGCATGATAACCAAAGCAAGACTGCAGTCTCTTGCTTAAGTGGTCTCAGCCACATGGTCAGCTCTGTAAGCTACCCATTTCTCTAGCCCGCCTTGGTACAGGTCTCGGCGCTAGTATACCTTGAGCCACGGGCCTAATCACCGTGCTCTTGAGCCATGAACGCATTCATGCTCTATCACACTGATCCATGGGCCTGTTCACCATGCTCCAACCATACTAAGTCTACAACTGCAGTTGCACTCTAATCCTCCTATTTTTGGCTAGGAGAAACCCTGCATATTCAACAATATGCGCTCCAGGTAATCCCGCAGGATAAACCTATTTCACCATCACCAAATATTGATGATGATGGATCTATGGCAAGGGAAAACTACATGAAATGTTCCACTGTAGTTAATTATTATATTTTATGTGGATTGTTGAGGCAACCAAGTTATAAAACATAACATCATTATGTTACATCATTACTGTCATCATCACATTACCATGGGATCTCAATCCCTCATCATAGAATGCCACTACCTCTCAAGGCATCATCATCATGGGATAGCAATCCCTTATCTCAGCATCAGAGTATAACACCTCAACTAGGCACTCAGCCTTTATCAGGTCAATAGACCTTTCTCATCATACTGGTGATACATGTTATGTCATCAACAAGGATTATCATCATTCAGTGTTATACAAAACACATACACCTCATAGCTCTCACCTGGCTATGAATTCATTTGATACACCTACATGTTTAGTATGCATATCAGAAGATATAATTAGATCACCAAACATAAATCTTAGAGCACATAGGGGAGCATATGATTGGAACCACATCCATTATTGTGATCATATGGAGTATAAAGTGGTATTTGCATGTCTGACAATTAAATTAGTGTTATCAAACAGTGAGCATCCACTATGCCCTATATCTTATGAACATAACCATTATCTTATCATCTTACTTAGGTAACAAACATATCACTGGTCACAACCTATCTTTCATATCTCAACAACATCTTAACCAAAGATGTGGGCTTAAGACAATAGGTTCACCAACCTAGAGTTCCCGAGCTAGGCGCATCCCTCACCAAAGGGGGTCGCCTATCCTCACCAAAGGTGTGGCGGGTAGGGCACTAACCCTTGCCCAAAGGATATCGGTCACAAGCATGATATCCACCCATGCACAAGGGGATAACGGGTAGACTAGCACCCGAGGTGTGTCGTGCAGTCATGGGCCAAGAGTGTATCATGCAACCAGATGCAAGGGGATATCGAGCAACCAGGAACCATGGGTGTATCGTGCAGCCATGACCAGGGGTGTGTCGGGTAGCACATCCACCTCATCGGCCAAGATGCCCTATCACCCACTAGGGTTAGGGTTCCTATATCGGGCAAGCACCAAAGCCATAACACCCAAGGTTACACTACTGCCCTCCATCGAATGATACCATGGCAGCCAAGGTCATCTATCGTTCAAACTAGGGATTGGGACCCTATAACGGTCAAGGTACCATATCGTCCATCAAAGTCAGGGTACTTCCTATCGGTCCACACTATGGCGCCCAACTAGGGTTTCAACATCAAGACTCATATCGGGTGATACTAGAGCCAACCCATGTCGCCCAGGGCACCAAGAGGGGATATATACCCAGCATCATATCGGCCAAAGGCATAATGCCCAGCAACAAACACTATATAAGGCAAAGTCCATATCAGTCAAAGTCATATCACCCAACAACATCATCAGGGGTAAAGGTTCATATCGGTCAAGAAGGTCCACAAGACACCACTTAGTATATCGCCCAAGACTCATCCCTAGAAGAGGGATATCAGGCAGAACACATCATAAGGGTATCGTGCAGGGGTTCCAAGACCATGACGGGTGGGTCATCTTCAACCTTAAGACAACCACCAGACCCTAAAAGATCAAGAGAGTTGGCTCACCTCTCAACAACCAAGTGATATGGGTTTTTTGCAACTTCCATCACATATCAGGCAGCAAGGTGGGTCATCATCATAATGGCCAACCCACCAACCTCCACAAGGTCAAGACCAACCAAAGGCTCACCTCTCAAGTCCATGGCAAGAGAGGGGTGTTGCCTAAACAACTAGAGTATAGACTCACCTCTCAATGACTAAGGGAGAGAAGGGTTTTGCCTACACCACTAGAGCTCAAGCTCACCTCTTCAAGATCAAAGGAAGAGAAAGGAGTTTTGCCCCAAGAACACACCACATGAACCATTGGATTAGGAAACCCCAGGCTCACCTCTCAACAACCAAGTGAGAGAGGGGTTTTGCCCAAAGAATCCTAAACCAAAGGTTCGGCGAACAAGGTTCAAGAACACATCTAAACAACCTAACCATGTCACCATAACCAACTAGATCAAGGGCACATACTAGGGCAAAGATATTTCCAACAAAATAAACATGGCCGATCAAGATAGCACATATAGCATGCAACATAAAAAGAAGTAGTATAGCTAGGGTTAGGAGTTATGTAACCCGCCTCAAGCACACTCCTTAAGCTCCAAAGCTCCAAGCACCAAGCTTCCAAGCTCTAAGGCACCACCACAAGAGGAGAAGGAGCAAGGCACTCTCTAGGGTTCGGCCACCACTAGAGGAAGAAGGAGACTAGAGATATGTCGCCCACCAAGGAGAGAGTATCAGCCACCAAGCTCCACCAAGGGGAAGTGTATCAGTCACCAAGGAATAAGGAAAGCAACTAAAGAGCTAAAGGGATCCCAAGCTAGCAAAGAAGGGGGTATATAAGCAAGAGGGTTAAGTGGGCGTCCACTAAGGGATAGCTCCACATGTACTCACCCAAACCACCACATGTCCAAGGGTTATGCCACATGCTAGCATCTCAAACCACTTATCCATGACTTGCCACCCACTAGCAAGGCAACATCCACTTGTCCCAAGATGATGACACAAATGAGGCTAGGTCAAGTGGGGTGTGTGTCGCCCATCATGGTAACCCAACACACCTACCACCATCCTTAGCCGATACACCTTCCTAGCCAATACACCATGGCCGATACAAGGCACCAGGCTCACCCTTGCCTGATACCAAGCCTCAACAAGGCAAAACAAAGCCCAACAAGGCTCAACAAAGCCCAAAGCAACTCAAGCAATGAGCCCAACCCATCCTCTCAACTCTAGAGGATGGAAGGAGAGAGAAAGACATATCTCAAGGTGACAAACTTGTACACCAACCCTAAAACTTGGGTAAATTGCAAGTTGCACCTCCACCTCTCAACAAAGGACAAACAAACCCTAATCACAACTCAGGTGATTAGCAAGCATCTCAACACAAGGTTTAGGCAAAGCAAATAGGGTAAGCCCAAAATGAAGGTCAGGGTCCTTATAAGCCATAAACCTCTACAAAGGGATTTCACCCTCGAAATCTGAAGAGAAAAGTGAGGGATACTTCCTCCTCATCTCTTCCTCAAGCTCCCACGTGGCTTCCTCAATGCCACGATGATGCCAAAGAACCTTCACAAGAACTAGGTCCTTCCTCTTTAGCTTCTTCACTCTTCTATCGATGATCATTACTGGACCTTCTTCGTATGTCACATCTTCATCCAGCTCAACCTCAACCGGCTATGTCACTGTCTCTGTGCCTGGATGACTTTTCTTTAGCATACTGGCATGGAACATCAGATGTAACATGTGCAACACTGGTGGTAGTTCTAACTTGTAAGCTACCTTGCCAACACATGCTATTACCAGATATGGCCCCATATACCTGGGTGCCAACTTGCCTTTCCGGCCAAACCTCAATACGCCTTTCCATGGTGAGCCCTTGAGATACACCTTGTCTCCCACCTGGAACTCTAGAGGTCGTCGGCGATTATCTGCATACGACTTCTGTCTATCCTGTGCCATTTTCAATTTTTGTTGTATCACTTTGATCTTTTCTGTTGTCTACTGCACTAACTTAGGACCCAAAAGTTGATACTCGCCAAACTCATACCAACATAGAGGATATCTGCACTTCCTACCATATAAAGACTCATAAGGTGCCATGTCGATACTCCGTTGGTAACTATTGTTGTAGGCGAATTCTATCAAACTAAGATGCACGTCCCAACTGCCTAGGAACTGCAAAACACAAGCTCGGAGAAGATCCTCCAAAGTTTGAATAGTCCTTTAGACTGTCCATTTGTCTGTGGGTGGAAAGCGGTATTGAACCTCAAATGTGTTCCCAACGCTTTGTGCAGTTGTTCCCAAAAATGACTCGTGAACTGGGGACCTCAGTCGGCAATTATTGTTGTGGGCACATCATACAAATGCACTATCTCATCATAAATCTGAGCAAGCTTTTCTATTGTATATGTTGTCTTTATAGGTATGAAATGAGAAGACTTTGTCAACCTATCCACTATCACCCAAATGGAATCATGATTCCTAGCTGTCCTTGGCTGACCAACTACAAAATCCATGGTTATATGATCCCATTTCCACTGCGGTATCGGCATGGGTTGCAACGTACCTGCCAGTTTCTGATGCTCAGCCTTGACTTGTTGGCATACCGCACACTTAGCTACAAACTTGGCCACGCCTCTCTTCAAACCAGGCCACCAATACAGATCCTTTAGATTATGATACATCTTGGTGACACCTGGATGCATAGCATACATCGATGTGTGTGCTTCCTCGAGCACTAACTTCCTCAAATCATCAACATCTGGGACCACCATCCTGTCATGATAACAAACTAGTCCATCCTCGGACTCATGGAAGCCATCCTGCTTCTCGTTGCCGAACTCTGATTTAATCAACTGAACTGTAGCATCTTCCTATTGCACTTCTTTGATCTGCTGCCTCAACGTAGGTTTCACTTGAATCTGTGCCAATAGTCCTGCTAACAAAGATAATTCCAATTGTACATTCATCTACCGCAAAGAGACAAACATATCCCACCTATGGCATATCAAAGGACTCAAGTGTGCCTTTTTCATAGGAATAGATGAAGACTTCCTGCTAAGCACATCAGCTACCATGTTCACCTTACTAGGATGATACTCAATAGTGAAATCATAATCATTGATCAGCTCCATCCAGCGACGTTGTCGCATGTTCAGATCACTCTGCGAGAAGATATAATTCAGGTTCTTATGATCCGTAAAGATCTGACACACTTCCCCATAAAGATAGTGTCTCCATATCTTTAACACATGGACCACCGCTGCCAGCTCCAAATCATGTGTCGGATAGCTCTCCTCATGTTTCTTAAGCTATCGCAAAGCAAAAGAAACCACGTGATCTTCCTGCATCAGCACACAACCTAAACCTTTCTTGGAAGCATCACATAAAACAACATAGCCTTTCCCAGGCTCTGGCAGCACCAACACTGGAGCACTAGTCAGCTTTTCTTTCAAGTTTTGAAAAGCTTGTTGACAATGATCATCCCAAACAAAAGGTACATCCTTCCTGGTCAACTTTGTCAATGACAATGTGATTACACTGAAGTCCTTTATAAACCTCCGGTAGTATCCTGCTAGACCAAGAAAACTACAAACTTCAGTCAGCATTTTTGGTTGCTCCCACTCCGCAACTGACTCCACCTTCTTGGGGTCCACTCTGACTCCTTTCGCGGATATCACATGACCTAAGAAAGTCACTTCTTTCAGCCAAAACTCACACTTACTGAACTTGGCATACAACTGATGCTGGCGAAGGAGAGTCAACACTTGTCGAAGGTGTTGTTCATGTTGTTGACTACCTCAACTATAGATCAAGATGTCGTCTATGAAGACAACAAAAAACTGATCTAGAAACAGATGGAACACCTTGTTCATTAGATCCATGAAAGCAGCAGGTGCACTAGTTAGCCTCAACGACATAACCACAAACTCAAAGGGACCATACCTCATCCTAAAAGCTGACTTTGGTATGTCCTCCACCTTGATCCTCAACTAATGATATCCAGATCATAGATCAATCTTTGAGAACAATGTAGCACCACGCAACTGATCAAACAGATCATCTATCCTCGGTAAAGGGTATTTGTTCTTGATTGTAACTTTGTTCAACTGCCTATAATCTATGCACAGACGCATTGATCCATCCTTCTTCTTTATGAACAAAACTGGAGAACCCCACAGTGATGTGCTCAGTCTGATGAAACCTTTATCCAGCAACTCCTGTAACTGCTTCTTTAGCTCTGCCATCTCAGCTGGAGCCAACTTGTATGGTGTCTGAGCAACTGGCTGTGTCCCCAGAACTAAATTGATCTCAAAGTCAATCTCTCGAGGTGGGGGAACACCAAGAAACTCATCGGGAAACACATCCTCAAACTCTCTGACAACTGTCACATCTGAAAGACTCGGACCTTTTGCCTCAGTATCCACAACATGAGCTAAGAACGCCTTACATCCTTTCCGCAACAACTTCTCTGCCACCATGGTTGATACTAAACATGTCGGAAGAATCTTCCTATCTCCCTAGAAGATCCACTTCTCACCATCATCAGTAAACACCGCTTGCTTGGAACCACAGTCTAGCACAACCTTATACCTCTCTAGGTTATCCATCCCAAGGATTACATCGAATCCAAGAATATCAAGTGGTATAAGATCCACTTATATCTTGTGTCCCAAAAAAGATAGAACACAGGATGGACACACCTCTCGAAGCATTGAGGAACCATCAAGAGGGGTTTCTAACAACAAGTTATCTCTCTTACAACTAATAGGTAAAAGACAGCTATCAAGCATACTACGGGTGATAAAAGAGTGTGTAGCACCCGGGTCAACCAAAACAGATACAAAGCAAGAAGAAGATGAATCAGAATGAAATAACTCCATCTGACCTTCCACCACTCGCGGGTTGACTATTGCCTCTGGCTGACTCATAGCATAGAATCGAGTCGTTGCTTGTTGTCCACATCCTCTGCTTCCTTGAGCAGACGATCCAGCTTGCGACGCTTGGCTGCGTCCTCGCCCTCTAACATCACTAAACTATTGTCTATCTAGACCTTGTTGATTCTGTCTCGGTTGTTGAGTCACTTTGACATCTCTCCTTGGGTAATTTGACTTCAAATGCCCAATCTGTCCACAGTGATAACATGACTTGTCCTCTAACTATGGCCTAGATGGCCCTGTCACTGCTATTGAAGCTGTGTTGTAAGCTCTGGATGGCGAATAACCATGCCCTCTTCCTTTACTTAGTGACCACTGCGATGGTGCACTAGAACCTTGCCTCACGGAAGGTGCAGAAAACCTCAGCTTCTTGTGGCTGTCAAGCCTCTGTTTTTTGGAACTGAGAAGGTCTTTTCTTGTTCATAGCCTCTCTCTTTTCTCAGATTGACCATTCAATCCTTTGGACAGACTCCACAAACGTGGCTAACCGCTCTCGATTTTCTAAAGCAGCAGCAGGTGTCGATAGTTCAACACTCAGACCTTTCTCAAACTGTCTGATTCTCTCATCATTTGTTGCCGCCATGTGAGGACAAAACCTCAACAGGTCCATGAACTTGGCTTCATACTCAGTGATGCTCATCGATCCTTGGTGTAGATGCTCAAACTGGTTGATCTTCTCGTCCAGATAGGTCTTCAGGAAGTATCGACTCATGAACTCCCATCGGAAGACATCCCAAACTATCACCTCTCCAGGTCGCTTCTCCTCCTCAATGGCCCACCAATGGCTAGCACTACCTTTCAGAAGGTAGACATCGTGCTTGACTTTATCTGCTTCAGGGATGTTGAGGATCCGGAAGGCCTTCTCAAGACCTATCAGCCACATATCTACATCTGATGGATCAGCCGTTCCAGCATAATCTGAAGCTCTGACTCGGCAAAGCCGCTCAAAGGTCTTCTCAATACCTGGAGATTTACCATGGGGAGCCTGTGCTCTTGGCGGAGGCACTGGCAATCTATCCACCATGTGATTCATTATTGCCATTACCTGTCCCATAAGGTGCTGGTAGACAAGGTTCTCAAGAATGGCTGGGTTGATTTGGGGGACCTCAGGCACCCAATCTTCATGTGCCTACACTCGTGCTCCATCAACAGATGCAACATCACTGCTCTCAACAGCATGTTCTTCATGATTTCCAGACATCTTTAAGCTTTATCTTCTGCTGGGGGCAGAAGGTTATTATGAGAAAATCTAGAAAACTCACAAGAACAGACACAAGCCTAGTCCTAGATCCCTGTAGACTCAGTGAACCTAGAGCTCTAACACCAAAACTTATTGTTACATCCCGCTATCACACAGACAACGAAATGACACACGAAAACGTACGGAACTTCCATAAACCACATATTACAAAAAACACAGGTTGATTAAAACCGATTGCGAAAAAAAGATAAACAAAGAAACTATTACATCCAGATCCTTATCCTGCAAGGAAACATGTTATATAATCATAAATAAACCTTGATATGTGTCCATAGTTCATAGGATCCAGCTATTACATAGGCACAAAGAGTTCACCACCTGTTTATTTATAGAATAGGCCATACCAAGCCAACAGCAAGATAAATGAAACTACATCAGCTATACATCACGAGACGTCATCGAAACACTTCCAAGGACCTAAGAGTACAGGAATGACTCTAGGACTCTACTACTAAACAACTAAAACAGCAGCATATCTATCTCTTTCCTCCTACTGTTCTTCCGGCTGCTCGGCCGCAACCTCACGACCACCACCACGTCTAGTACGATCACCTAAAAAGGTTTAAAACCAGCGGGGTGAGACACACAGTCCCAGTGAGAAACATAACCCCCGCCAAAACTATAAAACCTCAAAGGAGAGCTAGAACAGATAAAGTAGGTAACTGATATAAGCAGCTCATATATATGGCATACTGAATAGAAGTAGCTTACCAAGATATCCAAGAGGCATATAACCAGATATTTCTTTATGGAACATGATTGACAAGATAAGCTTTATAAAAACTTATCACAAGATATGATGAATGTACAAATAACTTACAAAATATAACTAGTGCAACTATACATGTAATGCCTCAACCAATGTTCCATGTTTTGCCTTAAGCGATACATACTATACGACTAGATTACAATTTTATTATGCCCTGAGGAAGTGAGTCGTCCCACTCAAATCCAACCTTCGGCTGTGAAGCCCAAAACCGGTGCCATACAAGGTCATTAGGAGAGCCAGACTCCATGACCTCACCTCTTCGTGGTCAGTGTACGATAACCAAAGCAGGACTGTAGTCTCTTGCTTAAGTGGCCTCAGCCACAGGGTTAGCTCTGCAAGCTACCCATTTCTCTAGCATGCCTAGGTACAGGTCTCAGCGCTAGTATACCTTGAGCCACAGGCCTAATTACCGTGCTCTTGAGCCATGAACGCATTCATGCTCTATTACACTGAGCCATGGGCCTGTTCACCATGCTCCAACCATACTGAGTCTACAACTGCAGTTGCACTCTAATCCTCCTATTTTTGGCTAGGAGAAACCGTGCATATTCAACAATATGTGCTCTAGGTAATCCCACAGGATAAACTTGTTTCATCATCAACAACTACTAACGATGATGGATCTATGGCCAGGGAAAACTACATGAAATGTTCCACTGTAGTTAATTATTATATTTTATGTGGATTGTTGAGGCAACCAAGTTATAAAACATAACAACATTATGTCACATCATTACTGTCATCATCACATTACCATGGGATCGCAATCCCTCATCACAGAATGCCACTACCTCTCAAGGCATCATCATCATACATCATCATCCTGGGATAGCAATCCCTTATCTCAGCATCAGAGTATAACACCTCAACTAGGCACTCAGCCTTTATCAGGTCAACAGACCTTTCTCATCATACTGGTGATACATGTTATCTCATCAACAAGGATTATCATCATTCAGTGTTATACAAAACACATACACCTCATAGCTCTCACCTGGCTATGAATTCATTTGATACACCTGCATGGTTAGTAAGCATATCAAGAGAGATAACTAGATCACCAAACATAAATCTTAGCGAACATAGTATTATTATCATGCCATTCAAATTTAGGGAGCATATGATTGGAACCACATCCATTATTGTAATCATATGTTGTATAAAGCAGTATCTGCATGTCTGACAATTAAATTAGTGTTATCAAACTATGAGCATCCACTATGCCCTATATCTTATTAACATAACCATTATCTTATCATCTTACTTAGGTAACAAACATATCACTGGTCACAACCTATCTTTCATATCTCAACAACATCTTAACCAAAGATGCGGGCTCAAGACAACAGGTTCACCAACCTAGAGTTCCCGAGCTAGGCGCATCCCTCACCAAAGGGGGTCGCCTATCCTCACCAAAGGTGTGGCGGGCAGGGCACTAACCCTCACCCAAAGGATATCGGCCACAAGCATGACATGCACCCATGCACAAGGGGATAACAGGCAGACTAGCACCCGAGGTGTGTCGTGCAGTCATGGGACAAGAGTGTATCGTGCAACCAGATGCAAGGGGATATTGTGCAACTAGGAACCATGGGTGTATCATGAAGCCATGACCAGGGGTGTGTTGGGCAGCACATCCACCTCATCGGCCAAGATGCCCTATCACCCACTAGGGTTAGGGTTCCTATATCGGGCAAGCACCAAAGCCATAACACCCAACGTTACACTACTGCCCTCCATCGAACGATACCATGATGCCCAAGGCGCCATCTATTTTTCAAGATAGGGTTTGGGACCCTATAATGATCAAGGTACCATGTCGTCCATCAAAGTAAGGGCACTTCCTATCTGTCCACACTATGGCACCCAACTATGGTTTCACCATCAAGATTCATATCGGGCAATACCAGAGCCAACCCATGTCGCCCAGGGCACCAAGAGGGGATATCTACCAAGAATCATATCGGCCAAAGGCATAACGCCCAACAACAAACACTATCTAAGGCAAAGTCCATATCGGTCAAAGGCATATCGCCCAACAGCATCATCAGGGGTAAAGGTTCATATCGGTCAAGAAGGTCCACAAGACACCACTTAGCATATCGCCCAAGACTCATCCCTAGAAGAGGGATATCGGGCAGAACACATCATAAGGGTATCGTGCAGGGGTTCCAAGACCATGACGGGTGGGTCATCTTCAACCTCAAGACAACCACCATACCCTAAAAGATCAAGAGAGTTGGCTCACCTCTCAACAACCAAGTGAGAGTGGTTTTGTGCAACTTCCATCACATATCGGTCAGCAAGGTGGGTCATCATCATAACGGCCAACCCAGCAACCTCCACTAGGTCAAGACCAACCAAAGGGTCACCTCTCAAGTCCATGGTAAGAGAGGGGTGTTGCCCAAGAAACTAGAGTATAGACTCACCTCTCAACGACTAAGAGAGAGAGGGGTTTTGCCTACACCACTAGAGCTCAAGATCACCTCTTCAAGACCAAAGGGAGAGAAAGGAGTTTGCCCCAAGAACACACCACATGCACCATTGGATTAGGAAACCCAAGGCTCGCCTCTCAACAACCAAGTGAGAGAGGGGTTTTGTCCAAAGAATCCTAAACCAAAGGTTCGGCCAACAAGGTTCAAGAACACATCTAAATAACATAACCATGTCACCATAACCAACTAGATCATGGGCACATACTAGAGCAAAGATATTTCCAACTAAATAAACATGGCAGATCAAGATATCACATATAGCATGCAACATAAAAGGAAGTAGTATAGCTAGGGTTAGGAGTTATGTAACCCGCCTCAAGCACACTCCTCAAGCTCCATAGCTCCAAGCACCAAGCTTCCAAGCTCCAAGGCACCACCACAAGAGGAGAAGGAGCAAGGCACTCTCTAGGGTTCGGCCACCACTAGAGGAAGAAGGAGACTAGAGCTATGTCACCCACCAAGGAGAGAGTATCGGCCACCAAGCTCCACTAAGGGGAAGTGTATCGGCCACCAAGGAAGAAGGAAAGCAACTAAAGAGCTAAAGGGATCCCAAGCTAGCAAAGAAGGGGTATATAAGCAAGAGGGTTAAGTGGGCATCCATTAAGGCATAGCTCCACATGTGCTTGCCCAAACCACCACATGTCCAAGGGTTATGCCACATGCTAGCATCCCAAATCACTTGTCCATGACTTCCCACCCACTAGCAAGGCAACGACCACTTGTCCCAATATGGTGACACAAACGAGGCTAGGTCAAGTGGTGTATGTGTCGCCCATCATGTTAACCTGACATACTTACCACCATCCTTGGCCGATACACCTTCCTGGATGATACACCATGGACGATACAAGGCACCAGGCTCACCCTTGCCCAATACCAAGCCTCAACAAGGCAAAACAAAGCCCAACAAGGCTCAACAAAGCCCAAAGCAACTCAAGCAACGAGCCCAACCCATCCTCTCAATTTTGGAGGATGCAAGGAGAGAGAAATACATCTCTCAAGGTGACAAACTTGCACACCAACCCTAAAACTTGGGTAAATTGCAAGTTGCACCTCCACCTCTCAACAAAGCACAAACAGACCCTAATCACAACTCATGTGATTAGCAAGCATCTCAACACAAGGTTTAGGCAAAACAAATAGGGTAAGCCCAAAACGAAGGTCAGGGTCCTTACACTAAACATCCCTTATTTAAAAACATAAAGGGAACCATAGGTTGTGGGGTTAAAACCTATCATTGGTTGTACATTTTAAGCATGCCACAATATCAATTTTCAAACTCCTTAAATTGATCACATGATTGAAACCATCAATTTCATATTATTAGAACTCACATGTACTACTATAGGTTTCAATCCAAACCATTGGATGTTGAAGCATCCAATCTCAACCATTGGATCAAGTCCATTATTCGAAGCTATTAGATGAAGAAGTGTTAGATCCTAACCATTAGATCAGGTTCATATGTTACAACCATCAATTGGAGTATAGGTCCAACCATCACATCAAGTGACCCAAGAAACCACTAGTTTAAGGATTAATTGATGCTAAAACTACATCCTTAACTCACTGTTAGTTGTGGAGACCTGATCCACCATCGTTTGTGACCATTAAGTCACCATCAGTTGACACCCTTGGTCATTACCATAGGTTATCAAGAAAGTAACACCATCGGTTGTTGCAAGGGTACTAGCATCGGTTGATGTATAAAATGGAAATCAGTCTTAAAACCTAGGTATAAGCCATCGGTTCTTAGGTGTTAAGCACCATCAGTTCTTAGGTGCTAAGCACCATTAGTAGTTAAGACAACCTGATTTAAGTCATCCTATTCCTTAGGGAGGTCGTAAGAGTTTCAGATCCATCTAAAGCTGGAAACTAAGCTAGAAACATCATAAACATCAAAACCCTAGGCAAGGTTACACTACATCAAAATCTTGTCAATACCGACACCCTGTTCCAGTACCATATATTTTGTGCTGGTATAAAGTATATTTACCGACACATTTAATTGATGTCGTTATATATTTTCTAGAACTTAATTGTAAGATTGTCCTTAACCTGTTCTTGGTTAATGTGATTTTTTAAATAAATACTTATTTACTAGTAGATATAATTTTTGACCAGTCAAACGTGCGCAACACAATCTATTCTGTTTACCATTACTACCCACATTTTCATTCCTCCCGCTGCTTTGCAATTGATTCTTTCAATCCCCCGCCACACAGGAAACTTCAAACATTTTTCAGCCAGACCCCGCCGGCCCTAAACTTCAATATGTAGGTCATATCATATGGAAACTTGTTTATGGAAACTTGTTTCGTCCCCGGAGACTGCACTGATGGGGTGGCTTACAGAAAAGTGTCGTTGCTGCAGCCAACACATGACATGATGCAGGTGAGCGTTGTTGTGATGATATCAGATTTGTGTCTGGAATGATGGCTAGAAGGTTCGTTTCGTCCACCTCACATTACCCTCCAAGTTTTTGGGCTCCATCCCGGCCCCAACCCCTCCATACGGACCATACCCATTGCCACCACCGTTGTGCAGGTTGCAGCCAGCGATCACCTTAGTGTTGACTTTTTGCTCATAGTTATTAGGCTAAAAAACCTAAATGGCACATTTGCCAATTTTAATTACCTAAATGGCACGTTCTTGAACTTATTGCCCAAAATGGCACATTTTGGAGCAATGCGTCCCCTGCTGGGACGCATTGGTCTCACGCGAGGTAATGCGTCCCGACGGGGGACGCATTGGTCCCACAGGAGGGCAATGCGTCCCGGTTCCGGACGCATTACTCTGTTGTGGGCCAATGCGTCCCAGCACGAGACGCATTGATCCCACAACAGAGCAATGTGTCCCGAACTGGGACGCATTGCCCTCCTGTGGGAGCAATGCATCCCCAGTCGGGACGCATTGCTCAATGCGTCCCCATGCAGGACATATTGCTCCAATGCGTCCCCATGCAGGACGCATTGCGTTTTTTAATCATATTTTTGCAGTCACTGATATTGTTTCATGGTTATTGATATGTATATTAACAATATTGATTATATTTGTACATTTACAATTCGTTCACTTGTATTTGGATGTCTATAATATACCCAATTATTATAAATTTGTCAATTTCAATAGGTCGTAACATGCATATGGAATATATAAGTGTATTGCAACCAACATCGGTTGGTTCCTAATTGATTATATAATAAAAACTTAATCCAAAAAAATGAGTTAGCAATTAAAAACAAGGTTAAAACATGAACCAACATGACGAGAAAATAATACACAACAGAACAATAATACACAACAACATGATCCAAAATCAACCAATGTGATATCATAATATGATAGATCCACATACAATAGATGTCCTCACAAAGGCATACATACAAAACTGTACAATATATAAAAAACTAAGTATGTCGTCCTCGCCCACGACGTCGTCGCCCACCTCCCTCTACATCAGGATCCTCTGTACCGATGTCATCTGGAGACGGCTGAACTGGGGACAACTGTGTAGGAGGCTGCTGGCGAGCATCAGGGAAGAAATGAAAAGGTGGAGGTGGGTGAGGGGTCTCTGAAAACCAGGATAGGATGCATCCGGTGGGGTGCATTCTGAGAAATCAAACGGAGTAGGTGAATATGTGACATAAGATGGTGGTCGGCTCTCGGGAATAATTGGTGGTGGGAATGGAGTGTATGGAGCAGAAGAAGAACTTGCTCCATAGTATGATGGTGGTTGAGGTGGGGTGATGAATGAGGAATATGAAGCAGCTCCTGAAAAATATGGCCATGTCGGTCCCCATGACATGAACTGAGAAGTGGGAGTGGGAGTGGGCTCAGCAGTAGGAGTAGGAGTAGGAGTAGGAGTAGGAGTGGGCTCAGGGGTTGTGGTATGAGTGGGTATGGGATCCCACGGCCGAGCATAGTCGGGAAGACTATCAAAGTAACTCCCATGGATGTTATAGATGTTGTCTCTGATCTGTGCAGGGGCGTGCTCTAATGTCGCTCAGATCGTCACCTGTGTTTGTACCTGTAAAACAAAGTATGTACACATAATAAAGACCAATTACATATATTACAAATAACAAAGATAAATAATAACAATTTGTAAAAGAAAATAATAATGATACTCACAAATTCCTGCTGGCGATAACTTTGCAGGTAGTATATGCTTGGAGGCATAGCTGGAGGGGGCACGATGTATTGTGGATGATACCATGCATAGTGAACCTGAGGACTGAAGACTATATCAGCTGGTGGAGTGGGAACTAAGCTCTCACGTCTGTTGTTCCACATATGCACCTCTTGCCTATAATGAAGCATCCAATCCTCAGCCGCATGACCCCTCCCATCTATCAGGCTAAGCTGCGGCAGCTCAAGAGTAGGTTGTACTTGAACAAAGCCGAACTGTCCAAGTACTCTGTCGGGAAAGTGCCACTCCACTATTGTGTAGCACAACAGAGGCACTCGTGCCAACCAAATATCACTACCATCTCTACAAATGGCAGGCAGTCTCTCGAGAACCTCAACAGTGTAAAGAGTCAACTCTATCTGTTATTCATATAGACAACGTGTATCATATAAAATGAAGTAAATTGCAAATAAATAAAACATACCATACAATAGAGGTAAGTAAGTTATACATGTGAGGGCAAAATCTGGTCAAATGCTGAATCGTAAAACTGAATTGTTCCCCTGATAGTTTGACTCCTTTGGACAAAGGTAGGCCACCTATTAAATTGACAAACTAAATTTAGATAAACACTACATAATATTTGGACAAATATAAAAATTAATTGTGTAGATCTTAAACCTGTAACCCAAGGGAACATCTTCTGGCCAATCATCCCAACACATTGCAATTGTACCTGGGCATCCAATTCCCAACCTCTCCCAACACCACAGCTGTAATAGGCACACACAACTTGATAGATGGGCAGTTCTCCTAGACCGGGTGGTTGCCTTATACAACTCCCTATATAAGAAAGCTAGAGTTACAGCACCCCAAGATAGAGTGCCACAACGTGCAAAATCGGACACAAGAGGGAGGTACCTAACATGAACTCTATCCCCTGTACTATCTGGGATAAGGTAACTACCTAAGAAATATAAGAGATATGCCCTAGTATACCTTGTCCTCATTTCTACTTGTTGTTCTTCATCACCCGCGGTCAGATCCATATCCTTGAAGGTCTCATGCAACCAAATCAAGGAGATATGCCCCTTAGACATCCCATCTGGTGCATCTCCTAAGAAATTCTCACAAAGGTGAGTCCATGAAGAAAATTTCCCCTCATCTACACCTAAAAGATATGAAGATATAACCGGTGGGCCATCAATCCTCAGGCCTAAAAGAACTGCAACATCCTGAAGAGTGACACTCATCTCAAAAGGGGGAAGCCTAAAAGTATTGCTAGAGTTGTCCCACCTGTTAACTAATGCAGTGATTAAAGTAGGGTCAAGGTGGATACATGGAAGCCTATGAACAAGCCCAAAATCAGCTATGGAAATATTTTCTAAAACATCATGGTCAGTAATAGGCCATTGTGCCAACATAATGTGGTGCTGGGAGAGTCGGTAGGTTTCTTGTCTAGGAGCCATATCTATGAAAAGTGCAAATATTACATTAAATTAAAAGTGCAAATATTGTACAACATTTAAGATTGTCAAGATTCTTCATTAGATAAGATGAAATTAATTCAAATACATGAACCACCAAGCAATATAAAAATACAACATGAACTACATGAACTACAACAATTAATTACTGCATTTGATTCAATATCTCATCTAGAGGTTCATAAAATGGCCACATTTGATGTACAACTCGATGTATCTCTGGATGTGATACAGCTAACTGGTTTTTAACTTGTTCATTGATTGGCATTGCTTTCTGTTTCGTGTGATCCCAATACCAACCAGGTAGCTCAAGAAGTTCTTCATACATGTGAAACATTTGCTTTAAAAATTTCCAATGAAATTTTTCTTGTTCTTTTGTCACTATAAATCCTAACTTGTTGTACAACAAATCTGGTACGTCATTCCAGTCATCATCCAATAGAGTTTGATGAGCCATTTTTCCCTGTAGGCACTTCGTAGCTATTATTTGGATTAACTCTACGGACATGTGAAATGTCCATGTCCTTCGATGAGCCATCTATAGAAAAACCATTATAAATTCATTGTTTTAGTGAAATTGAAATTGCGAACATTACATGACTTTAGTGAAATTGAAATTACAAACATTGCATGACTTTAGTGAAATTGAAATTGCAAACATTACATGACTTGAGTAAATTGAAATTGCAAACATTACATGACCAGACATCATATGACATTAGGACAAGTGCGTCTATTATGGCCCTTTCTGCCACACTTACGACAGTGATATGTATACTGATTTGGATCAACATCCATAGTTGAATGCCTTCTCTTTTTCTTTGGTCTTCCAGCTTGCCTTCGTTTCCTAGGGGGTAATAAGGGATAAATACCTCTACTTTCATCAAATTGAGGCCAATACCTCTTATCGGGAATACCACAAAATTCAGTTCTGTATGCATTTAGATAAGCCTCATTTGTATAATATGCACTCACAAGTGCATCAAGATCCCAATTGACAGAGTCTGCAGCTACCCAAACATGAGAGTATGGATAATACCATTGTTGTGGAAAACCACAGCTGCATTGACTGTCACCATTTGGACGCACTATTACTTGAAATCTATAGCCATCCATGTCACCAACAAGCCATTCATCATTGTTCACACGGATGTGTATTGTCAATTTTTTTGCATCCTCTCGAACATTATAAAGCTTATCATGAACCCTAATGGGCCATTTCAGTACATCTTGTGTACGTTTATTTGCGAGATTATGCCTATGCAGCAACATGGTCACGAAGCGATAGTATGTGGCAACAATTAACGCTTGTATTAGCAAACCTCTAACACCTTTTAAGACTCCATTACACCCTTCAACATGATTGGTAGTCAATGACCCATACCTGCAACCTCTGTCATATGCGAGAGCCCAATGTACTGGATTTTGGCCTAATAAATACGACTTCGCTGCTGGTTCTATGGTTTCTATAACAGTCATATGACGATCAAATTCATGTGTATCAGTTGTGGATCCCACCTTCCACAAAAGGTCCCTCAACTCCTTGGACTTGAACTGCTTATGGAAGTTCTCCCGAAGATGTCGAAGACAATAACGATGTTTAGCCCAATGAAATTTTGATTCAAGTGCTGGAAAAAACCCACTCATTTGATCAGAAATAATACACAAGTCTGTACGTCGTGGAATGATTGGAATACAAGTTTGTAGACAACCAATGAACCACTCCCAGGAGTCTTTATTTTCTTTCTCGACAACAGCAAAAGCAAGTGGAAATAGACCATTATCAGCATCTATGCCACATGCAATGAGAAGTATGCCAGTATATTTTCCTGTTAAAAATGTACCATCAATAGTAAGAACAGGCCTACAATAGGCCCAACCCCTCACAGCTGGACCAAATGCCCAAAACACCCGCTTGAATCTACGAGTGCCTTCAGTTTGAAGGGTATAATCATCAATAAGGTGGGCATATATAGTTCTTGGAATATATTGTGTCAGAGAAATCAGGAACGGCAACAAACTATGATATGATGATTCCCAGTCTCCAAATATTTTACAAACAGCCTTCCTCCTCGCTAGATATGCCTTCTTGTAAGATATATTGAGCCTTAGTTCAACATTCACCTTGTCACGAATTTCTTGTGTCGACATATCCAATCGTGATACTAGGATTGGCATTATCATTTGAGCAATATAAGATGCTTTGACTTGGTGATGATCATGATTCATAACAGTTAATTCACAATTGTGGCCTGCTTTACAACGTTTTATCTTCCACATGCCACCTGCTCTTTTGGACTGGCAAGCGGTCAATCTCCAAGGACATCGTTGATCATGGATACAAACAAGTTTAAGATGACGATTATTTGAGCGTAATGTACGGTACTGGACATTATTTTGTACCGACCATTTTTGGAGTGTCTCAACCAGTACAACTTTAGATGCAAATAAAGCACCCTCATATATAACAACACTGGAAGGATTGTAATTGAGACGAAATTCATGACGAAAATCTTCCACCCAGTCATCATCTTGAAAATCTTCATAGTTGGAATCAATGTGTTCATGTTGGGGCCATTGTTTGTCAAATATGGATGGAATACAACTCAATGTTGTAATAGAGTCAGGGAATGGATGTGTGTGCTCATCATCGGTTTCAGTCAATGACTCATCCTCAGGTGGTTCACTGTTATTACCACCTTCAATGTCACTATTGTTATCACCTTCATGATCACTATCATTATCACCTTCATGATCAATATCATTATCTCCCTCCTCTACCTCAACACCAATATTCTCAGTAGTAAGATTTTGAGAAAATTCAGGTGGTTGACTCCACTCAGCAGTTAAATTACTAAGACTGAATTGAGGTGGTTGACTCCATTCAGTAGTTAAATGACTTCGAGAGAATTGAGGTGGTTGACTCCGAGGGAATTGAGATTTAAATTGATTCAATAGACTCATTAAAAAGTTTGTTGGTGGATATATGTTTTTCCAAGAAACACATCAATATAGGCATCAGGTGAAAGTGATAACAAAGTTCTGTATGCATCATCATCATCAACTTGTACGAGCATATGATTTTCTCCAGGGAAAATATATGATATTTTGATAGAGAGGTGATTGGGATTGATGTCAAGTGTTGTATAGATATATGATTTTAGTTCAGATAGGGTATTAATAAGTGAAATGTTTATGGGTCTAACAGATCGACTAGAATAAGACCCATCAGAGAGAAATTTCCCATCATATCGCATCTTCACAATTCGTGAATTTAAACTAGATGCCATGTTCCTATATTTTAGAATATTATATTAACATCAGAAAGAAATTTATATTTTATGACATTATATTAACATAAATTAATATTTTAGAGCAGTGACATCAATTTGGAATTAAATTTATTTGACTACTTTTTCTATAACATTAACAGTGAACAACAATTAAGAACAACAATTTTACTAATTTTTTCAGTAAAATTAACTAACATTTCATAACAATTTTGCTAATTTTTTAGTAACACTAACATTTCAGAATAATAATTTTGCAATTTTGAACAATAATTTTTCAGGTATTAATTAGCCTTCAATTGTCATTTTCTACATCATTATTTCAGTAATGTGCAATT
This sequence comes from Alisma plantago-aquatica, assembly GCA_963693085.1. Lineage (NCBI taxonomy): Eukaryota > Viridiplantae > Streptophyta > Magnoliopsida > Alismatales > Alismataceae > Alisma > Alisma plantago-aquatica. Next base: position 522,158,514 of record OY856414.1, on the reverse strand, counting down.
AAAGAGTAACAATACAATTATTTTAGTTGTAATATTTCGTACTAAAGTTAAGTTCATATTTTGAAAATTAAAATTTTGGTAGAATAAATACCTCAAATGGAGAGTTATGTATTGACAATCGAAGAATACAAGAAGAGAAAGAAGAAGCTCCAAGATCGTCTCCGAGCAGTAGAAGATATCAGCTCCAAGATCGCCCGAAATAAGCTAGAAATCACCCAAAGCAGTAGAAATCTGAGAAAAAGCTCCAGAGCAATGGGAGTATAGAGCAAGAGTAAGGAAATGAAGAATGGTGTGAGTTTGGGGGGTTGTTTTTTACCAATATATATAGGGGAGCAATGCGTCCCGGTTGGGGACGCATTGCGCCCACGTAGCACCGCCCCGCGCCGCGCGGCGGCCCCAACGGTAAAATAGCCGTTGCCCAGGGAGCAATGCGTCCCCGTCCCAGACGCATTGCCCGCGTGGCAATTTCTAGTCGTTGGGGGCATCTCGGCACGCGACGCATTGGTCCCACAAAGGGCAATGCGTCGCGGTTCGGGACGCATTGCCCTCCTGTGGGGTCAATGTGTCCCCCGCTGAGACGCATTGCTCTCACGCGAGGCAATGCGTCCCGGCGGGGGACGCATTGGTCCCACGGGAGGGCAATGCGTCCCGAGCCGTGACGCATTGCCCTCCTGTGGGACCAATGCGTCCCCCGCCGGGACGCATTGCCTCGCGTGAGAGCAACGCGTCCTCTGGACGCATTGCTCCAGAAATGTGCCATTTTGGACAATAAGTTTAAGAACGTGACATTTAGATAATTAAAATTGGCAAATGTGTCATTTAAGTTTTTTAGCCTAGTTATTAACTTTCATTAACATATCATTGGGGTGATCACCCCCAGGGGATCGTAGGCGAACGGCCCCGTCATATGAATCGTTCCCCACCACTTGTCAAAGGTTGCTGCTGCAAGTTATGTGGAGGTGTTCGTGCATGTATATCTCAGATGAGAATCTCTTCTACATCGTCTGTGGTCGTATGTCGTAGAGCAGTTGCATTGGCTGAGATGAGCTAGTTCCAGTGGGTGCTCATGGACTGGATCAGAAGACCAACTATTATGCAGGTAAACACAAAACGGATGGTTTGGACATGTAATGGATTGGAGACTACCCCCGTCAATACAATACTTTTCTATCTGTCTAACTATGTGTCTAATTTTATTAAGTCATTCACGGGCACAAGATGAACGATCATGTATGGTCTGTGTTAGTGTTGCTTCAATGGAACAAGCACTTAAAATATTTGAGAAAATGTCCACGTCAAAAGTGGCTTGGGTGATATTATTAAAGGTGACATATGTAACAACAAGAGTGCCCCATACCAGTCAATTGTTTCTCTTATTACGAATGATGATGCAGTGACAGCTTCAAGACCACATCTCCTCAAAACATAAGGTACATATATATTTTAGTATCAAAGCTCAAGACTTCTTGTGTTTTTACTTTCCCCTCATGCTGTAGCTAGTTATTTGACATAAAATGAAAATTGCATCTGACCAAAAAATATAATTATCAACTGGTTTTTGGTCCAATTCTAGAACTTATAAAGCGTTTTACATCTTCCTTGCTATGCCATGTTTCATAAGAATTTGCTAAGAACAAATACTAACTGGATATCCACACCAGTAACTATTATACAATAAATTATATCTTACAATGGATAGGAAATAAGACCATAGGTAGTTGGTCGTAATAAGTGTAGTTCTTGGTTTTTATTTAAGGCTTAAGTGCAGTTCTGGCTAAACCTATTCTTTAGGCATCTATACAGTATCATAAATGTAAGTACCATGGTTTTTGTATCTATAATTGAAGATAGTATAACACAAGTTTCATTTCAAACTACATTTTCTATGTGTAGTTATAATTGTTTCTTATTATAATTGTTGTATATGTTGCAGTCATTTAATCATAGTTTCTTGTTCATAGTTGGCAATCTTAAGTGTTCCTTCACATGTCCTTATATATATGAACTTATGTTTAATGGTTGATTGTTGTTTCACATAGTTTATATTAAACACTTTTATGTGGATTTTGACAATTGTTGGTTGTGAGTGCAGATATAGGACAACTATGTATTGAATTAAACAAAAGAGTTTCTACATTTGATGTTTGTATATTTTTGTGAGAATTTTCAAATTCTTACATACGTTTTTTCTTTCAATTTTGTGTTCAAGATATTGAAAAATAATTTGTTGTTATCTAGTTGTTGTGTTCTTATGCAACCTCTTGTTTTAAGTTTTTATTCCAAACTTGTATAACTTTTAGGCACTTCCCAAATTTGAGAGAAGTAATTCAGTGCAACATATTATTCCATTAATTCTACTTCACGTATCTACATATTAAATGAGTGATATCATTCCTATTGCAAGTAGGAAGTGTCAAGTACTAAACTTTGTCTGACTACTACTACTACAACTAGACAAATGAAACATCTAGACAAGAAATAACAAAACAATATATATTTTCTTTTACTGATATTGTTACCTTTTGTAACGACTTAATGTCCCACTAACATTTTTTCATATCATGATGTAGAACATTTTTCTTATCCAAAGGATGCATACCATTAATTTCTAATATGAGCCGCCTATTATTAGTTCTTTTTATGAATATAGTTCATGTTAACAAAATATTTTTATGTATACAGTTGCTAGTATTCTCTCTTACACTTCTATTATAAATTGTTTTGGATAGTGCAAAGGTGCTTAGTACAATACCAAAGCAATTCAAAATTATTAGGTCTACATGCTCTTTCAACCACAACCTAGTTGTTTGTTTCCACTACCAACCATTTTCAAACTTATGTGTCATAGTGCTCTTAATGGAAACAATTTTATCAAGGTTAGTTTGTAAACAAATTCCGTTGTCCTCAAATTTGCTCCTTGTGAATTTTCATTTATTATCTCGGATGTAGTAATTGTTTATAAGTGATTTTCCTTGGTTATACTTAAAAATTTGTAAGTTTTCTTTCTAAATGACTAAATAATGTCACATGCAACATTTTGATGTAGATATATGGGGGCAATTCTTGCTGCAATGAGGGTTTCATGAACAGTGCAAGGGACTTGAAGTGATGCATTTAAATAATCTGGTGATGTCTTATGTATCTAGTGACATAATTCTATAAAAAGTTCTGTTATATGTAATCACCTTTAGTTTGAGATCTTTCATTGTTGTATCTCTACAAGGGGCAAGGTTAAAGTCCTCCCTATGTAATTGATATCCAATGTGAAATACAATTTACATTATGTTTTATAGTGTTTTTCTATTAAATTGAAATTAACTAAAAGTCAATCAACACATTTAACATGTATGGATTTTTTTTTCATATTTTGCTACAAACTAATAAATGATGTATTTATAATTATACATATTTGAAGTCAATCAACACCGTTATCATGTATCGATGGTGTATGGGCTGTTAGTTAGATAATTTTGGTACCAATTGTACTTATGCCAACAACCACACAATTTGTACCGACACTTCATAAGTGATGGAATAGAAGGCATATTGACTGATGGTAGCTAACCTGACATACTTTTTCCGACAATTACAAGTGTTGGCATAACCACAAAAAATGCTGGTAAAGGACTATGCCGTCATCAGTATGGTTGTCACTTTTTGGCCGCTGGTATAACCTATACCAGCATTTTTAGGCCTATACCAGCATTTATCGAGATCTTCATTTTAGAGAAAGAACTTATGCAAGCAAGCTTGTAGTGAGAAATAAAAGTGAAGAGGGTTATAAAAATCACCTCTACAAAGAAGAACAGACTTCTTAGCAGCAAGAAAACTCGAGCAAGAAGGTAGAAAACCCAAGAAGAGGCTCTGAACTCGGCCAAGCATCACCTTTCTCCATAAAAGGAGCAAACCCTAGATAGAAGAAGCAAGAAAGGTAGGATCTTGAGCTCTAGAGAAACTTTTACCATAGAACAGAAGAGTTCCAACCTAGAGGAAGGTTTGAGGAAGAAGAAGAGCAAGAAAAATGGAGAAGTAAGGAATAAAATAACTTGCCTTGGTTAGAAACCCTAGGAGATGACCTTGGAAACCCTAGGTAGGGCTAGATGGAGCTCTAGGAGACCTTCTTTTCAAAAGGAGGGTTTTCTTCTACCTTGGACCACCTATTTCCTCAGACAAATAAAGCAAGGTTAGTACTACAGGTTACAGGAAAGAGAAAACAAGCAAAGGTTTCATACTTGGGCAAGGAAGAGGTAGATATAGCCCATGGATAAGGATGGAAGCAAGCATGAGGTGTACAAGCATCTCTCCATGTATCCATGGTTTAAAGCTTCCATGGACAAGAAAGAAGCAGGTACACTAGATTTTGGGGACTTTTGTGTTACGACCGGGCCCACTGCCCAAGGCTCGAGTAGAGTTTCAGGAATGACGACTGTCCCCATAGACCACCACTAGCCTTAACTGCGCACTTTGTCCTCACTCACGCGCATGCCAAGATCAACTTCCCGACAGGTCACCCATCCCAGTACTACTCCAAGCTGAGCACGCTTAACTATGGAGTTCTTTAGATATGAGCTCCCGGAAAAGGAGGTGCACCTTGGTGATATGGGTAGTCCAATCATTCCTTTTAAGATCATGTTATCCGAGGCCTCAAATCCTGGGATGTTACAATCTCCCTCATTTAGACTCTTGACGTCCTCGTCAAGGCTCAACTATAAGGCCTCATAATCTCTTCCCCATTTTAGTACAGACCCACAATGGCCCATGGACACCCAACTCCCGATCACGGAATACCAGCGCAAGGGTGGCTACGTCAACCATGGACATCCCTTTCCTACATGCCTGGACCGCACGGCTCAAGACTGGCATGCCATGCCCATGTGGGCCCCACCTACTGGAGGGGAATTGGCTCTGATACCATTTGTTACGACCGGGCCCACTGCCCAAGGCTCGAGTAGAGTTTCAGGAATGACGACTGTCCCCATAGACCACCACTAGCCTTAACTGCGCACTTTGTCCTCACTCACGCACATGCCAAGATCAACTTCCCGACAGGTCACCCATCCCAGTACTACTCCAAGCTGAGCACGCTTAACTATGGAATTCTTTAGATATGAGCTCCCGGAAAAGGAGGTGCACCTTGGTGATATGGGTAGTCCAATCATTCCTTTTAAGATCATGTTATCCGAGGCCTCAAATCCTGGGATGTTACATTTTGGGCCACTGGTTGATGGTCTCCTAGGCTATCTATTGCCTGTTGTTCGAAGTTATCCATCGTTTGTTCATGGTTTAGGTCAATAGGTGATTGAACCATCGGTTTATCACCTTATAAGTGAACCACCAGTTTAAGTGAACCAAACCATGCATCATGAACCATCAAACTCCTTACCATCTAGGGGTTACCACCGGTTGTTAATTTGATGGTTTCTCACCTAACAACGGGACCATCATTTGTTGGACTTGAAGGTGGCTCATCCATGGGGGGTGAACCCTAAATCACCATTGAAACAAATCACCATCAAACCAAGATACAATTGAGCACCCCATGGATCAAAAAGGTCAATAATGATAGGATAACATCTAAGGAACATAATTTATGTGAAAATTTGCAAAGAGAACACCTCAATTGGGTAAGTTGTGGAAAAATCTAAAATATACATAAAATTACATAACTTGCTCAGACCAAACCTGAAACTTTAGCTTGTATTATGATTACAAAGAATATAACAAGGTTATATTATGGTTCTAAACATTCTCTTATGGTAATTAATCTTGTCCAATCCATTAAGCAAGGTTAGGGATCTCTCAACCATAAACTCCTAATAGGGATTTCATCCCAAAAATACAAGGTAAACATAGATGGATACTTTTCATGCACCTCATACTTAATCTTCCACATGGTTACTTTCATCACATGGTGATGTCACATCATTTTTATAGAATATATATTCTTCTCCCTCAACTCTTGCATGTGTCACCTTAGTTCAACATAGGAATTGTTGTGCCACCTGTACATATTGTAGTACCTTTGAACATGGGACTCTAACTGTCGTCTTGAACTATTGTATTTGTTGTATCACACATTACTTAGAGGCAACACTTACTGGCTCTTACCAAAAATGAAACAACATGCATGTCTTATCATATGTATTTGTACAAGGTTTCATCTCTATGCTTCTTTACAGATTCTTATAATTAGCAACTCAATCAATCAGGTGGACATCCCCTAATTGTCAAGAAATATAAGGAATATGTCCTTAGAGGATTCATCAATCATCTTAATGATAGACTAGCCTTCTATATAGTAGAAGAATCATACACTTGTTTGCAACCATTTAACAAATATAACTTCCTGGTTTGCCTTGTTAGGGGGTAGGGCAACGATATTGTTTTCATCTTACCAGGATTCACATAAATTAAACACACTTAACATATGTATTATAAATCCAATAGGATACTCTAGTTAACCCCAAATTCACTCTTGCGGAACTTGTCACACACATAAGTAAAGTTGCTTAAACATTATTAAGGTTTAGCAAAGATGTTAACTATGCTACTGACCATCTTTGAAATACATTGAGATGTCATCCTTCAAATCTTGTCACAACTTATGAACCATGACCTAAGCACTTTGTTCCTCTTATTTATAAACATTGTTGTTGCATTGGTTAGTCTAACTGGCATAACCCTAAACTCATCATGGTCATGGATCCTATGCCATCCTCTCTAACTTTTATCCATTGATATTCTGATCCTAGGTTTTATCTTAAAGGAACACAGTACACATGGTTGTTGATCAACAAACCATCTATCCCTGATGGTGGTCTTTCCCAACTATCATCATACTATACGCAACATTATAGAATCACTCTTCTTTTGTCAAACAATACTTAGAAGATCAACATCAACTCTCTCTCTTTCATGGAGAGAAACACTGGACAACTCATCTAATAGATATCTTTAACTCATATATGATCGGTACACTATGGATATTAGGATTCATTACCTTGGTATCCACCACATGTGTTATAAAGAACTCATACCTTGGTTTCATCCACTTCCTCAATATCATAACTAGCTAAGAACATATAGGAGGATTTCCCCATAACTCTTGGAAGGGTCAAAAAGCATGCTCATTACAAAACATATAGATTAAGAAACTATAGTCCAAGGCAATCGCACATTATATCAAGATATCCATCCTAGGATTACAACAAATCCATGCATACTAAGTGACATAATATCCACTTAAAGGCTACACTTTAAAACGAAGAGAAACACAGGAAAACACACTTCCCACATCAAAGTAGTATTGTCCAGGGTCACTAGCAAAAGGTAACCAATTATATTTTTCCCATGAAGGTTACACTTTTTATGTGTCATCTTACCTTTTCAACCTGGGTTCCTTGACATTAGCATAGGAATCATTGAGATTATGGAATCTCATTACTATTTTCTCATTAACTCTGCATCATTCGTATGTATGTCTTCTCATATTATCATGTTTTTCAACCACTTATCAAGGAAAAGATCATCATATTCCACATTTTCTTCATTAGATAGGGATCATCTCCCTTAATTTATTTCATATGTCATGAAGATTTTACATTATCTCTTCTTACACACATAGGTTGGTCTGATATTAACTCAGGTTCCACTTTATTCATCTACCATTGTTCTCATTCATCTTGTCATATTATACTTATAATAGGAGCTCTCTCCTTCTTATGTGAATTTTATATCTTGAGTCACTTTATTAGCATAGACTTATCTGTCTTTTACTTTATTGTCTTCTTGAATTATAGCTTCAAGAACTCCTCTTTTTCTTATTTGTATTCATATTTAGGTTTCATAGTGTTGTATCTTTCTCTTATAGTTACCAAATATTCAACTTTTGATAGGTTATGATGTGATTCTCATCTTCTTTAGGGTAAGATTGAGATATCTGCACCATGATTTCTAATTTGTTATGGTCTTTAGATTGTTTCAAAATGACTACTTGATCAGAGTAATTAGAAAGATAACAATCTAAGAGTTCTATACTTACATTTTCTTCAATAATTGAATACCTGGATAGGGCATCTAAGTACTGAGATTAGGCAGTATGCATCATGTTTTTATGTCATGTTTCTAACTTAGACATCATCCTAGTCCAAAGTCCTAGTGTCCCTATAGACTCAGCGAACCTAGAGCTCTAATACCAACTTGTGAGAACCCGTTCCACTAAATGAGATTACTCAAAACACAAAATACAATTACTCATTAATTAAACACAACGATTTCAACATTTGTTAATTGCTCAAAAACATTTACACAAAAGCCCAACAACTTGCTTTATTTTATATAATGCTCAAAAAATATCTTACAATTGTTCCATGGAATCAACCACCACATATACATTTTACACTGGAAACATTTCCACATTTATCACTTGAACAAGCATATAACATGCCACCAAAAACCTGATTCAATTGAAACACCAATTATAAACTTTTCACCTAGACATGAGAGTACATGGACAACTCTAGGACACACTATACAACTAACAACCTTCTCTAGGGTTCATCACCTCAGATTCTCCTTGTTGTCACAGTTCTGTTACCGCTGTTGTCGATCACCTAAATAGATATGGTGACCCACAAGGTGAGATCCAGTCCCAATGAGAGATATAACTCTCTCCAACAGATATTGATCACAACAGATTAAACAATATATAAACTATGTAGTTGGAGTATTTTAATAAATAATTGAACAGATTGAGCAGTTTAAGCATGCTAAATAGGTTAAGAAAATAAGCTTAGCAACAAATATGTTAATCAATGTATATATAGGTAATAGATAAATCCATTTATTTTATCAGATATCTACTCATGTTTCATAGGATTTCATTTAATAACAATCATCCTCATTAGTCTGACTATCATCATATGCCTTGCTAATAGCACAAGCAATCTAGTATCATAAGCATCTCAACATCATGAATATGTCTAGCAGCATAACATGACTATCAGTACTGGCATGTTAAATAAAATGAAGAAGTATGCATCATAAGTAGAGCTAACATCATAAGTACAACTAATTGCATAAGCATGAATGGCATCTTAAGCATTTCTAATTACATGGGCATAGCTAGCATTATAAGCATAGGTAACATCATGTAATAACTATCATCATTAGCATAATTAACAGTAATAGTATATCTATCAACATAGCATGACTACTGTATGTACACATCTAGATCATGAATATTTACAACATAAGCATATCTATTATCTCTTAATTTGCACTAAGCATCAACTTTATGTAAAGAGAACAAACAAGGGTTATCATCCAATGTGAAGCATCATGTATAACCCTAAGCAGATATGCAATACTATTGTATTACATCTTTTATTACGCCTTTGGGAGTTTGAACTGTACCATCCAAACTCCAACCGACCCTTGTAAAGGCTATTTGGTTCCGTATAAGATCTAGGAGTACTAATATCCTAAGATCTCTCCTCTACCTTGTCAATATGGGCCAAAAAGGTAGTGATACGTCAGTCAAGCTACCACTATAATGACATATAGTCAAGCTGCTAACAACTAGTCCGCCCTTGGTATAGGTCATGACACTAGAGAATAGACTGATGCATGACCATTCTATAAGAGGTACCCTAGAGTTATACTTCTCCCTTTCGCACATCACAATATCACAATATCGGAGGCATGATTGTAGCCATCCTCAATTGCTTGATATTAGGGTACCAAGCTATCCCCGCATACTCATGTTATGTATGTGCTCCGAGTTTCCCTTAGGAATACTCATTTCACCATTAGCAAGTTCTGATGCTAAATGGTTCTATGGCATAGGGCACTACATGATTAGGATTTCACTTGATTAGTTATACCAATTGGATGAATTAAGGCTGCATCAAACAAGTGGACATACAAATCCTAATTCATCTCTAGCAAAAATTGATATATAACAACTTCAAAGGATACAAAGTGTATGAGGCATATTGTTCCTCATCTTATCATCACATGATACTATTCACTTGCCATTTATGAGACTACACTTGTCATCATACTATCATAAGATATAAATCCTTTGTACAACATCACAGGGCATCAACCCTTTGTCAACATAAGAGGATTCTATCTCATTCAAGGCTCAACCATGCCCAAAAGTCATTAAGACAATCATATCATTTCCTGCAAGTTCATCATTATCTTTCTATGCCTTATAACAAGGATCAAGAAACATTACCACACATGTGATTAACATGCTCATCACACTTTACATTTAAAGAACTAAAAGATGTTCACAGGATGATATTGTAAGATTATCTTAACATTTAAGAGCATACCTTTATTGTAATAACATATAATGAAGCCATGTATGATTTGTTAGATCCTAGATGGGCGATTAGATGCTCTAGAGGGGGGTGAATAGATATGAATGCACTTAAATAAAATTTGTTAGAACTTCAAGATATATCACAAGATAAGGTTGCTAAATAGGAAATTTGAGTGCAACTAAAACATGCATAGCAAGGGAGAGAGATATTGAACATATACCAATTGATAAGCTCTTTAGAGTGATTCCACACTTCAAACTAGAAGTGTGTCAGTCCACTTACCTAGAGAGGTCAACCTCTAGGATTTCTTAACCATTGCACTCTTATATTCATTCATAAGACTTACAATACATGACCAACCAAAGGACTTACCTATCCAATACAAAGAGTCTTCAACCTTACCAAGGACTTACCTACTTTGTAAGAGTCTTCCGCCTTCTTCCAAGGACTTACCTACTCTTGCACAAGTCTTCATCCTTCAAGGAATTACCCACTCTTCTTAGATCTTCAACCTTTGACTTCACCTTCACTCGGTGAAGCTTTCACCAAGGACTGACCCATTTGAGCAAGGAGTCTTCTTCCTTCACCAAGGGATTACCCACTCTTACTCCAAGTCTTCAGCCTTAATCTTCACCAAGGGATACCTTCCCTTGTTGTTCTTCACCTCTCTTAGCCAAGAGAGAGAACCTTCATCTTCATGATTGAAATGAGAGATAGGGAGGTGGTGGAAGTGAGAGCCTCACAAGATATACATGTAGGACTAGCTCTCTTATAGATTTCCTAATCACTCTAACGAATGTAGCAAGTGATTAAGCTTAGAGAGAGAGAAGAGGCTATAGGAAGCACTCAACTATAGAATAGGAACCTCACATAGAGTTTTTCATTGAATGCTCAACCTTGGAATGAAGCCCAAGGGGTCCTATTTATAGTTGGGGATGCCACTTAGCCTTTGGGAACACTTAAGAATGAAAATTAGCTATTTTATGGCTTGCAATGGATATATTTTCACTTTTTGCAAATCCACAACGGCTAGAAGTACTTTTCTGTACTTTTTCATACAGTACAATCGGTCTAGTTTCTATAAAGGTAACTCAACCAATCCCACTAAAAGACAAGACCAATTTAGGCCATCGGTCGAGTTTGTCCTGGGGTAACTCGATCGATTCACTTAAATTAGTTTTGGTCAGTAGAGGGATCGGTCGAGTTCTGTGAAGTGTAAACTCGACCGATCAAAAGTCATTTTTAAGATCCAATCAGGCAAACTCGACCGATGAACAACCTGATGTGAATTTTGGAAAATGGCTTTTGAGTGCTTAAATATTCGATCTAAGTGCTCCTAATTTTTTTTCTAAGCTTAATTACAAGTCATACAATCATTACAAGTGATTTACAACATGATTCTAATGGATTTACAACATATTCCAAAAATGTGCACTTGTATTGACTTTGACTTGTCTTTTCTCCAAGTTGAGATGCGCAAGTTAGGGCATATGGAGTGTGTCTATACCTAATCTAAAATCACTCAAGTAGATACATTAGACATAATTAATTGGAATGGTTTAGTCATCATCAAAACATGGTTTAGTCAATTTAGATCCCGAGTCAACATGATTGGCCATCATCACACTTATAGTGTACAAGTTTATCATAAGAAAGCATAGATCATGAAGCTATGATGACCACCGGTTAAACACATTAGTTTCAATCAATAAGTAGGAAGGATATTCCATCATTTTATTAATAATTCAAGAAAGGATAACATGATTAATCACCATTCTCTACTTGTTTTAGGGTTAGGTTTAGTAAGGTAGGTTATATTGAATTTATAGTTCATCATTTATTCACAAACCATCACCCATAGCATCCCCATATAAATCTTAGATGCATCGAACACAACACCATCATCACATTCCATACCATTCTCAAGTATGGATCCACACATAACTCAAGGTATAACCATTAGGTTATATTATACTAGGGTTCCACAGCAATAAGAGAGACACCATTGTTCTATTATTCCTCTAAGGAAGGTTGATCATAGTTACCCATCATCATTAGAGTTCATTAGAATTAAGTATAACAAACTATATCCTATTAGGGTTACGTGTCAACATGATATGTTCATTATCCTATTTATTCATATGAGGGTAAAGGCAAGACTACCTTATTAAGGGTTAACCTCCATCAGTTTCAACATCATTCAACCCATATCACCATACCATAACATCACCCAGAACTATTGGACATTGAAAAGGTAAGACCATTGGCTATTTACATAACTAAACACTTTTAAACAAACCATATGTAAAGACATCGAGTTGTGACCTAGAAAGAGTCACCATTAAACCCTAAACATCCCTTATTTAATAACAAAAAGGGGCACCATAGGTTGTGGGGTTGAAATGCATCATTGGTTGTACATTTTAAGCAAGCCATCATATCAATTGTCAAACTCCTTAATTTGATCACATGAGGGAAATCATCAATTTCAGATTATTAGAACTCACATGTACTACTATAGGTTTTAATCAAAACCATTAGATGTTGAAGCATCCAATCTCAACCATTGGATCAAGTCCATTATTCAAAGATATTAGATGAAGAAGTGTTAGATCCTAACCATTGGATCTGGTTCATATGTTAAAACCATCAATTGGAGTATAAGTCTAGCCATTGCATCAAGTGACCCAAGAAACCATTGGTTTAAGGATTAATTGATGCTACAAATACATCCTTAACTCATCATTGGTTGTGAAGACCTGATCCAACATCGGTTGTGACCATTAAGTCACCATCGATTGATTCCCTTGGTCACCACCATCAGTTGTCACGAAAGTAACACCATTGGTTGTTGCAAGGGTACCACCATCAGTTGATGTATAAAATGGAAATCAACCTTAAAACCTATGTATAAGCCATAAATTCTTAGGTTCTAAGCACCATCAGTTGTTAAGACAACCTGATCCAAGTCATCTTATTCCTTAGGTAGGTCGTATATAGAGTTTCACATCCATCTAAAGCTGGAAACTAAGCTACAAACATCATATGCATCGAAACTATAATGACCCTGACCTGGGTTATGAGTTAACCCTATTTGTTTTGGATAATTAAGTTTCTTAGAACTTTAATATAATCCTCTAAAGTATTTTGTTATCAGGTAACAAACTTATGTTTCGAATTTAGTCATGTTTGAATAATGTTTGAGCAATGTTCTCATGTTTTGGACCAAAATGCAAATTACCCAAGATGAGGGGTCATATTGCAATATGTCACATGTTAAACATACATCATGAGTTTTAGAATCATAATAGAGAGAATTATGCAAGGTTTTGGCTTATGGAAAGCCTAAAATATAAGTTTGAACTTGTTTGAATAATGTTAGTGCCTTGTGTACCAATTTTGGTACAAGTTGTAATTTACCCAAAATGTAGGGTTGATATGCAAATTACCACCTATAGAGTGTCCATACTTCCTCCTAGTATCATTTATAGGAGAGTGAAATAATGAGACACCATGTTTGGATCATATTTGAGTATGATACTCTTGGTGATGAAAAGACCAAAAAAGTGGTGTATGTGAAACCCTAATTTGAGCTTGTATCGGGTTGTAGAGTCCATATGGGAGTGCCTATCAGCCAAGGAGCCATAGAGGGGATCCCATATCAGTTTTTGAACTCTTGGCCTTGTACATGATGATATAAGAACCTCAAGGAGGTGATCCATGACAAGTTAGGTGCTCCTTGCAAAAGTTGTATCAGTTTGCATAATTTATGAAGATAAAGATAAGATATCTTATCAAACAAGATAACTAATGGCCGAAATATCATCTCTAGATTATCATCAAGTGTTTTGCATGTCAATATAAATATGAGTGCATGCAAGTACACGTGTCAACCATGCATGGACACGTGGCACCTAGTAGCTTAAAAAGATGACACCTCATATACACACTTTTTCATAAACCTCAAGTATATATACCCTTCCTTTCACCCATAAGTGGAATTTTTCGAAATCTATCACCCCCTTGCTCTTCGATATCGTGCATAGAGTCTAGATATCGTGCAAGGGTGAATGATTATCATGCATAGAGCCTTGGTATCAACCATAGCAAAGTGATATCGGCCAAGTGAGGGATATCAGCCATAAGTGAGGGATATCGGCCACAAGTGGTGAGGTATCATGTATGAGGCTAAGGAGCTCAAGTCCTGGACCTTTAAGAATCTCATCTTCAACCTTGGGAATGTGAAGATTTGGAGCTTGGAGCTTTCAATTTGCTCTTGAGGTAGGTTATATAACTTGAACTCAATTATGTTATTATTTATCATCAATCTTGCCTTAGTTAAATGAGTTACTTTCAAATAGAATTTTCTTGCATAATTGATGAATCTATGAGCTCTAGTAGTAACCTAGGACTATTTTCCATGAACTAGAACAAGTAGAACGAAGGTCTAGAGCTTGAAGATGATGGTATCACCTTATAAAGTGATATTGGGTTCAAGCACATAAGCAAGCACCTCTAACCCCATATGGTGATGCACCTACACTACTAAAATGATATGGATATGAGTTTATACTTCATTGCACAATATGGTGATGTAGTATACACCTATTGCACGATATGAGGTCAAATATACCCTTAGGCACGATATGGTGTGAAGCATACACACACCTCTTTGCCCGATATGGTGTGAAGCATACACACACCTCTTTGCCCGATATGGTGTGGAGCACACACACACACACCTCTTTACCCAATATGGAAGTGAGAACACACCACTTTTCCCGATATGGAGGAAGCACCTCAATCCAATACACTTGATTAAGTTATACATGTAGTATGTCATGCCAAATGATACTTTAAGACATGAAGGGTTTAATGCATTTTGATTAATATGGGCCCATGAACCTTGAGAGAAAGGATTGAGCCAACCTAATGGAGTAGGATGTAATCAATATCCCAGTAAGGAGGAAAGAGAAACTTATATTTGTTTAATACTCATGAAATGAGTATACATTGATACTCCTAATATGTGTGGAGTCTTATTAGGGTTGTAATTCTTGATGAATGTACTTGAAAACCCTAGTCGGCTTAAGAAGGGAAACCTTAACCCTAGTGAAGGGTAATGATATGGTTTGAAACTACCATTGGTTAATAAAAGGAAACGCTAACCATATTGAAACCATGCTGATAGCATGAGATAATGAGCATAGCTAAGTATGAGCTATGATGTTTCATATAATACCAATTATCTAGGTCTTATAACCTAGAGATAGTTGTTGCCTAGTGAGAGGTAACAAGATGTTAATGGGCTTTGTGAGCCATGTGAATATTTTTTGCCTAGTGAGAGGTAACAAGATGTTAACGGGCCATGTGAGCTGTGTGAATATTTGTTGCCTAGTGAGAGGTAACAAGATGTTAATGGGCCTTGTGAGCCATGTGAATATTTGTTGCCTAGTGAGTGGTAACAAGATGTTAATGGGCCTTGTGAGCCATGTGAATATTTATTGCCTAGCAAGAGGTAACAAGATGTTAATGGGCCTTGTGAGCCATGTGAATAGTTGTTGCCTAGTGAGAGGTGACAAGATGTTAATAGGCCTTGTGAGCCATGTGAATAGTGTTGCCTAGTGAGAGGTGACAAGATGTTCAAATGGAAACCCTGTAACATAATAATAATAATACATAGTTATAAAAATGATAATGAAATCTTGGTCATACATACCTTATGATTATAGCCAAATAAGGGTTATAGTATTTTGAATATGCTTAAAAGAGATAAGAGGAATACTTGTATTGCATAAAGGATGTAAATAAGTATGATGGCTTGGCCAAGGTATGATGCCTAGTAAAGGTGATGTGGTATTCAGTGATGAGTTGCACATGATTGGTATAATCCAATGCTTGGAATAATCTCACAGGATCGGTAATAATCCAATGCCTGGAATAATCTCACAGGATTGACATAGACCAATACCTGGAATAGTTGCACATGATTGGCATAATCCAATACTTGGAATAGTTGCACATGATTGGTAATAACCCAATACCTGGAATAATTGCACATGATTGGTAATAACCCAATACCTGGAATAATTGCACATGATTGGTAATAACCCAATACCTGAAATAATTGCACATGATTGGTAATAACCCAATACCTGGAATAATGACACATGATTGGTAATAACCCAATACATGGAATAATGGCACATGATTGGTAATAACCCAATACCTAGAATAATTGTACAAGATTGGTAATTAATTAACCCAATACCTGGAATAATGTCACATGATTGGTAATAACCCAATACCTAAAATAATTGCACAAGATTGGTAATAACCCAATACCTAGAATAATTGCACAAGATTGGTAATAACCCAATACCTGTAATAATGTCACAGGATTGGTAATAACCCAACACCTGGAATAATTGCACATGATTGGTAATAACCCAATACCTAGAATAATGTTACATGATTGGTAATAACCCAATACCTGGAATAATGGCACAGGATTGGTAATAACCCAATACCTGGAATAATTGCACAAGATTGGTAATAGTCCAATACCTGGAATAATGTCACAAGATTGGTAATAACCCAATACCTGGAATAATGTCACATGATTGGTAATAATCCAATACCTGGAATAATTACACAAGATTGGCATAGTCCAATACCTAGAATAGTTTCACAGGATTGGCATAGTCCAATACATGGATATGATTTTATAGGATTGGCATAGTCCAATACCTGGCTAGCAGATTGGCTGAGGCCAACAGATAGAAATGAGAATGGTTCATGGATGTCATACCGTGATAATGAGTATCACAAGATAAGCTTGAGATGTTGATATAGTATGATGTGTAAATGTCACACATGTTCTTCATATTCCTTATAAAGTGAATAGATGATTTACTGCTCTATCATAGATAGCTGCAATGCTTTGAAAGATGAGAAAGTTCTAAACTGCTTGTCCTCTGCTCAGTTTAATACTATTTACTTATGATAATAACATTGTTGGCATAGAGTTATATCTCTCGCTGGGACAATTGTCTCACCCCGTGGGATCCACAATTTTTTAGTGGACGTGTACGAGGAGGTAGAGACCGTTTTGCAGAGGAAGGACAACAACAACAGGGACATAAGTAACAGTTCAGGTTGAGTGTTCTGTCTGTCGTGTCTTATAGATAGAAGTCCTATGTGTCGTCTCTGTACTCTCAGGTCCTTGGATTTAGTACGTGATGGTTTTATAAACAATCTGAGATTTTGTCTTGTATGCCTAGAGGTTTGATGTTGCTTTAGTATACGTTTTGACAAAGCAACTGTTATATGTTAACCTCGAGATGAGATGGTTCAATGTATATACAATGTGAACCCCAATGTATATAAAGTTTTGAAATGGATCTCTTTGCAAAATAGTTTTAATTTTTAGTGATTTTTGTTACTACGCTGCTTATAATTATTCTGCATTTTTAGTAACGATTTGGCTATCAGTTTGGTGGTGGTCGTTATAGAAACCCTAGGTAAGGTTATCTTTTACAAGCATAACTCTTCGTTTTAGAGAAAGAACTCACGCAAGCAAGCTTGTAGTAAGTAATAAAAGTAAAGAGGGTTATAAAACTCACCTCTAAAGAGAAGAACAAACTTCTTAGCAGCAAGAAAACTTGAGTAAGAAGGTAGAAACCCCAAGAAGAAGCTCTAAACTCGACCAAGCATCACCTTTCTCCATAAAAAGAGCAAACCCTAGATAGAAGAAGCAAGAAAGGTAGGATCTTGAGCTCTAGAGCAACTTTTACCATGGAACAACAGAGTTTTGACCTAGAGGAAGGTATAAGGAAGAAGAAGAGTAAGAAAAATGGAGAAGGATGGAATAAAACAACTTGCCTTGGTCGGAAACCCTAGGAGATGACCTTGGAAACCCTAGGTAGGGCTAGATGGAGCTCTAGGAGACCTTCTTCTCAAAAGGAGGGTCATCTTCTACCTTGGACCCCCTATTTCTGTAGACAAATAGAGAAAGGTCGGTGCTCCAGGTTACATGAAAGAGAAAATAAGTAAAGATTTTGTACTTGGGCAAGGAAGAGGTAGATATAGCCCATAAATAAGGATGGAAGCAAGCATGAGGTGTACAAGCATCTCTCCGTATGTCCATGGATTAAAGCTTCCATGGATGAGCAAGAAGTAGGTCCACCAACTATTAGGAACTTCTCAACCATCAGTTGATTGTCTCCCAGGACAGACATCGCCTGTTGGTCGAAGGTACCCATCGTTTGTTCATGGTTTAGGTTAATAGGTGGTTGAAACATCGATTTATCACCTTATAAGTGAACCACCGATTTAAGTGAACCAAAACAACATGAACTATCGACCTCTTGACCATATAGGGGTCACCACCGATTGTTACCACCCACTTATGATGGATGGTTGCTCACCTAATAGCAGGAGCATCATTTGTTGGACTTGAAGGTGGCTCATCCATGGGGGGGTGAACCCTAAATCACCATTGAAACAAATAACCACCAAACCAAGGTACAATTAAGCACCCCATGGCTCACAAAGCTCAAGAATGATAGGATAACATTTAAGGAACATAAATGATGTGACAAATTGCAAATAAATCCCTCAACTGGGTAAATTTTAGAAAAGTTTAAAACGTACATAAAATTGCATAACTTGCTCAGACAGTGTCCAAATTGGACCAAACTTGAAACTTAAGCTTGTATTATTTTTTCAAACCATACCAAAATATTATATAATGGTTCTAAACATTAAATTATAGTAATTAAGCTTGTTCAACCCTTTAATAAAGGTTAGGGGTCTCTCACCTAATATCTAATTATGTTTTTGACCTTAGAAGTCATGATCTGATGGGATCATTATTTGATACCCTTATTCCTAGTCCAAAATAAGATTATCCTAGACCCTAGTTAGGTCCTAAGTTAGGCCTACTTAGTATGTTATCAGTGTATTGTGACACTATAGGATTTATCCATACATGTAGAGTGAACGATTGAATGATTTGTTGGATCTATTGATTGAATTATATATGCTTAAGGTACTTGAATCTTGACTGCATGTGATCTACATTGATAGGGTACATGGTTACTTTATGAATACTCAACATATTGACTGCCAATGTATTTTTGGACGAATTCCGAAGTATTGAATTGAATGATAAATTGTTGGATGTTTATTTACTTCCTATTCAATGCAATGCCAATATGAGTATCAAATAAAGTAAACCTATGGTATTTTGAACCCAAGGTTAGACCTACAAAGGGGTAGTTCACCTAAGTCCAATGATGAAAGAGAGAGGTGATCACACCCATAGTGGTGTGACAAACATGGGCTAGTTTATATAAATAAAAATATGAGTTCATATATTCGATTCTTGAACAATATGCATTGCTATTGTATATGGGCACCTTAGTATGCACCCATGTACACAGTTAAGCAATATATTAATCCATAATTTTGTTTGTCAGAGTTTTAGATAACTACCACCTATAAAGATATGAGGGCGTGAATATTTAGGTGAAATCAGTTGAAGATATTAAAGTCAATAACAAGGAAGATTACTTAGACATATGCACTTCTTCTCATATATATATACATATATGTATATATATATGTATATATATGTATGTATATATATGTGTATATATATATATATATATATTATTTGCTCAAGTATATAGTTTCCATTGAACAATTAATATAACTCCCTAGAGGAGTCTTATTTAAGCATTTGTATCTAAATGAAGTTCAATACATGTAAACTAATGATTATTATTTATTATTTGTTACATCTAGAACTTGGAAATTTAGGTAATGACTCTCAACTTTATGGTCTCTCTTAATTGGGGCATACTCCAAAGTGGAGTCGTTACAAATAGTATCATGGCCAATTTTCCTCTAGTAGGCAGGGCCCATATAGGTACTTGGCATTCTAGTCTTGATTCGTGCGGTCCATGCATGTTGGGAAGGGCTATCCGTGGTGGAGCCACCAATGTACTGGTAACCATGATTGTGAGCTGGATGAACATGGACATGTTGGAGCTTACACTAAAATAGGAAAAGATTATGAGGCCATATAGCTGAGCTTTGACAAGGATGTCAAGAATCTTAGTAGAAGAGATTGTAGCATCCTTGGATCTAAGGCCTCAAATAAGATGATCAATATTTAAACTACTCATATCACCAAGATGCACCTCCTTTTTACGGAGCCCATCACTAAGAACCCAGTGTTCAAGCGTGCTTATCCCATAGTAGTATTAGGATGAGTGACCTGTCTGGAAGTTGATCTCAGACTGTGCATGAGCGAGAACAAAGTATGCAACCGAGGCTAGTGATGGTCTATAGGGCCAGTCATCATTCCTAAAATTCTATTAGCGCCATGGGAGGTGGGCCTAGGCGTTAGTGAAACGTGTAATATGACGATATCAACATATTATGACACACTTGAAACTTTGATAGTTAACGTGTGCATCCTCAGAACCTACTGGTCATGCACATTGCTTATATGGAAAAGCTACATCCTATGCAACATAGGGTCAGTCTGCATGTAGTTAGTTTCATGGAGCCATACACAATCAACATCACAACTTAACACTTTGTGTTGGTAATCTCACAATATTGTGTCATGAGCTGTGTGTTGTGTAATTATATACATGATAATATGCATTACTCTGTGTGTGACTTGTATGCAATATTGAGTCCCTATAAAATGGGAAAAATGTTCTATCGTAAGGCGCCAAAAGATTATGAGAACAAATTGCAGTGTATAATAAACACATTTAGTCGTATACCAAGAAAAAAGTATTATTCACTCATTTTGTGTACTGTAAATATACCAATACAATCCATAATATGGATGACTAATACCATCCATAATGAACTCACTGAAATACACTAAACAATACATATAGTATATTAAGATATATTATAAATAAGTGCACCTCCACGAGAGCAATATCATACTTTGAATATGCCTTGGTAGAAGACAACACACAACGTTATGCAAAATTAGATTAAAATTTAGTCTTGAAATCATCTTAGAATATATTGATTTGAAATTTGAAACCAAACTCGCCACATGTTGCATACTTAATTATAAGGCAACCAAAACATATACATAATTAAGTATGCATGTTGTCATTTAGTTCAGGTTTTAGTGAACAATTAGAGTATCACACGAGAGGGTCCATGTGCTTGTATCCATAGATATGATTTTCTACTACACAATATAGCCCTGATGCATACAATCAAATTAGGCAGCAATGCTAGTGGTATGTGTTTCCGGTGATGGCGTTATTAATGCTTCGTTTGGTAAAACGATGGTGATTACTCAGACAGCGATAGACGAACAAGTTGCACAGGGGCAACGAGTTAAGAGAACAATTTCACCTTTGTTTGTCTTTTTCTTTTCCTTTTCTTTCCTTCACTTTATTCTTCTGTCCGTTCGATCCACTATTAAACGATCCAAAACATCTATATGCCGTAACGCAGCCTGCTCGTTTTCCATTCCGGCGTGTACCGCATTAATGACTGTCTTCGAGGCCGTCTAAACCGGGAAAAGCGACATTGACCTCAACCAAACCCGGCTCTCGCATCACCAGGGGGAAAGGAGGTGTGCGGCCTAAGGCCTCACCTACCCTCGTCGGCTGCCACTTACCAGCGCTTTTGGTACGCCCACGAGTTCCTCGTCCTACAAATTCCACCCTTCCCACCAGTCGCAATGTCCACGGCCACCTAACTCTTTTGCTTTTCCTGCGGTTGTCGTCCCGGTCTCCGTCTCGTCTGTCTTCCCATTCCCATTTTTTTCGCTACCTACCGCCACCTCCTGTGCTCCCTCATGGAGGCGAAGCTCCTCAGCCCGTCTCCCACCGCTCCCCTTCGCCTCACTCAGCGGTACAGATGGAGGCCAACGGCCTCAGCTCCATTTGGCCTCTCGACCGTGCCTCACCGCAGAACAGCAGCCCTGCATAAGGCTCGCGCCACGCTAGATTCCGCCCAAATACCGGCAACTGGTTTCATCAGGTACGAAGAGTCCCCGAACTTTGGGGGGTTTGCTCTCCTGGATTCTGTGTTTCCGACTTAGCGTTGTGTACGTGTATTCGGTTCTCACGTCAGTCTTATTATTGATTCTGGGCTACGCTTAGGCTTGCCATTGCTTGTTTGACAGCAACCTGTGACTTTCTAGCTTTGTACAAATCTGGGTTTTGGTTGCTTTTTTGAATCGGTAAATGCTGTCTGCCTTGTTCATCGTGTGCAATTGGGGTGGGGGTGGTGTTGGTTGTTTCTGTTGGGTGGGGAGGGGGGTTGAATTAAGGATTACAGTCTCTGTTCTGGTTTGGCTGAACATATGAACTTGTATGTGCCCCCTTCTTGATGAAGCAGAAGATTATATCTTTCTTAATGCATGTCCTGAGGTTTATCCAACCAATGTCCTGTTTATCTGACCATAAGCTAAGAGCTGGTTTTTGATTCTGGCATTCTGCATCAGTCTAGATGTGCGTGTCTGTGTGTGTGCATGCGATGTGTGTGTTATGGCTGCTAAGGTACCCGCCTAGGCCTATAAACAACAGGGAGGGTTCTGTCTGGATGGCTGTCTACATCTTTTAGTATAGTGACTCTTTTTCATGTTTCAGTTTTAGTAAAGTACAAAATCAAGGATTACAGACGTAGTAGCTTCAAAATGCTTCAGGCCCACTACTTTTTATTCTCAATAAAATATGAGTCAATAGGAAAAATTACTCTGAAACAAGAAACTATCTTCTTGGCAATTCCTGGTCGCCTAGACCCCTAGGGGCTTAGCTCAACTAAAGTCAGTGGGGCTTAGATGGGTTGACAACAAATGCATGTATATTCAGCATGGTTGGATTTTAGTGGATAACTAATGGCGATCTCCATATTGGTTAGTCTGTATATTAGAACATTCGGTGGGGAAAAAAACAAACCTACTCCTTTCTCTTACCTTCAACTTGTGTGTGTATGTATAAAAGAAACTCTAAAAATCTGATGAAAATAAGGATTCAAGTGAGTTCAACAAGTAAGAATTATAAAAAAGTTGTTGAGTAGATTGCATCTGGCGATATGAGAATTGTCTTTGGCACATACACAAACAGGCCGATTGGTTTGGTGTAAGTCATAAGTTATGTGAACTCTTTTTCTAGGAACTCTAGTTCAGTTTTCGAAACTTAACAATTTCACTCACTTCCATGTGATTGGTTTGTTGTAAGTTTAATATCGACATCATTAAAAAATATTATAAATTTTTATTGTGTAATATATAATAAGTAAGGACGGAAAGGACATAAAGAAAGAATCATATACGTGAATAACCATAATATTTTTTAATCATAATAACCTCAATAGCTTGTTATGGTACGAATGTCACTCCATTAAAAATATTTTAGTGTTGTATAATTATAATTTAAATAAAATTCTAGTGGTTGAAATCACATCATAATATTTTTATTTCACTTTGTATGTACGGAGTATTGTAATAATATCTACATTTTATGTGAATGTAGATATATATGTTTTGGTTCAACATTGTTTAACAATGTACGCCATTAAGTTTTGGTATATTCTTTGCGCACGGTTATAGTTATTTTCACATCATCTTGTTTAAACATGGGGAATAAAAATATGTTAGATAAATCATATTTTTTGTCTCATGTTGCAGTGTGATTACTTTTTCATAGTGTTCATATATTTTTATTTTATAAATCACACTGACAATGGTGGTTGTAGTGTAAAATGTTTTACACCGCTTGATTATAATGAATAGTATTTTTTGTATTATGTTATGATTTTGGCAATAAACCATATTCACACTGCTAACATTTTTTGTCTAAAACATTTTACATCTGTCATTTGTGAAGAATGAAAAATATAATTGTATAGGAAATGTTGCTAGTTGTTCCGGAACTCATTTTCTGCTCTTTTTAAAAGGGAACTCGGGAACTCTATTTTGTATGTAAGTCTGTAACTCACTGGAAGTCACGGAACTCAAATTCCAACACTTAAAACCAATAATGAAAAATTGCTTTAAGAACTCCAGTTCATAAGTTTTCTGGACTAGTTACGAGTTACGACAAACCAATAGGAGCCTAAGAAGAAAATTCACTTTTCTGAAAATCTGATGAAAACAAGGATTCAAGAGAGTTTAACAAGTAAGAATTATAAGAAAGCTGTTGAGTAGATTGCATCTGGCAATATGAGAATTGCCATTATCATTGGCACATATATAACAAGATAGGCCAGTCTATAAGAAGAAAATTCACTTCTCAATATGTGCTTATATCATTGACCAAGAAGGGCTGTGGGGGTGCTGATTGGAGCCACAAAAGCTAACAAAAAGAAGTGAAACGGCAAAAATAAAATTGTGTTTAAGGTGCCTAAGAGCGTGATTAGTCAAGTTGTCATAATGATGGCTGCTGTAATTTTTGTGTCAATAAGTGTTCCGTTGAATGTGAAGTGCTTCACCTAAAAATCTAAGTAATGGCTACACAACTGTAGTCATATAAGAGGATATATTTTGCAACTTACAATGATTCTCATGTGTGAACAAAGAACTATATGATGTTTGCAACGCTAATTCTTGTTCAGTTAAATAAATACCTAATGTATGTTACCAATCCTTGACTAGGCTTTTTGTTTCTTTTCCATCTTTAGATTTGAGAAGCAAAGGGTGGATCACAGCGAGAGCTTGACTTTGGATAGTATAAGACATTCTTTGATCCGGCAAGAAGATAGTATAATATTTAGTCTCTTGGAACGGGCGCAGTATTGTTACAACCCTGACACGTATGATCAGGATGTATTCAACATAGACGGTTTCCATGGCTCTTTGGTTGAGTACATGGTGAAAGAAACTGAAAAACTTCATGCTCGGGTATCAAATATTCTAAAATGACAAATATGAATTTTAAATTCACATATAATTCTTTTTATCTTATACGTTTATTGCCTGAACTATACTTTTAGTTTCAATGCAGGTAGGCAGGTATCAGAGCCCAGATGAGCATCCTTTTTTCGCAGCTGATCTGCCTCTACCTATGTTGCCACCTATGGAGTACCCCAAGGTTTTTATATCCTTATTTGCACTTTTTCTACATATATTTACATTCTGATACGACTTGTTAGGGGCCTAGTATGATTAATTTTGGATATTTGGCTAACTGCAAATGATCCTTTCTAGTCAATTGGAAGACCTAGACATTAGGGCCAAGACACATAATCGAAACAAATTGTTTGGTTTGGGGAGGGGAGTGATTTGGTTCAGTTTTGGCAAATTTCCAAACCATTAAATGCTTGTTTCTTTGGTTTGAGGTTATTGTCTAACCTAACTAAACCAACACATCTTTATTCGTTATATGTCTCCTTATTTATATGTTTGCGTTAGGTATTAGTACTTTTTCTAAAGTTGTAAATGCATTATATGTTTTGTGCTAACCAAGGTTGTCAGACTCAAACCTGTCAGCGAACCGGTGATGCCTCTAGTTCCCGGTTCACTGGTTCAACCAGTGGTCTGACCGGTTCAACCAGTGACATCAACATGACGTCATTAATAGTTTAAAATATATAAATGTCTTTGATACTCACAGTTAATATCCCTGCAAAAGTTATGAAACATGAATAATAGCACAACTGCTCACAATAACTTGATAAACAGACCAAATAACAAATATTATTCTATTCATGGACATTTATATACTAACATTTATGTAGTATTTGTTATTAATTGACAAAAAATAGCAGCAACAATACATTTACTTGTCAAGTGAGAGAACTGGCTGGTTAGGCTAAAATCGGACCAATTCATCGGTTCACCGGTTCAACCGGTCCGTTCACCGGTTTAATGCCGGTCAGACTTCATTTCCGGCTTTGGGAGGGAACCGACCCGGTAGGGTGACCGGTTCCCGGTTCAACCGGCCGGTCCGGTTCTGACAACCATGGTACTAACATTCCTCATTTCACTATTGTATGCACATAGTATTTATGCGTCCACTCTCCTCACCAAGATTAAATTTAAATATGGACATAATGTAATTTTGGTTGTTTTCATGGCTTGATAGCAATGAATTGAAAAATGGCCCGAGCGGCCGATTAAACACTCTCAAATTGCAGGTTAGTCGTTTTGGACTTAATCACCCGTTTTTCCCGCTTTTTGCCCATTTTTCCGTCTTTTTGCCTTTTTTCCCCACTTTTTGGCCGCTTTTTGTCCTTTTTATTAATTCTGTTGTACACCTGTAACATTAATTAAACTATATGGTCCCAAGTATTTTTGACTATAATATATTAAATTTATATACATTAAATATCCTATGATAAGCCCTAGTTCTAATATAGAATGCATACTTTGTATGTAAGTCGGGATGATAGGGTACTGCTGTAAAGTGTAATTTATACAAGTAAATTACATGTAACTATTATCTTATATACAATGCATACTTTAATTAATGTACTGCTGTGATGTATGACTAATTGATGATACACACATATAATAATAAGTTAGTAAGGTATCGAGTAATTAGTCTGTTGTTTACTGCTTAGCTATGTAAACATGTGATGCAATTTTTTTTGTATCATGTATGTAGGGTGTTTTATCCATGTCAAGTCTATTGTTTACTATATTATGGCTATAATTATTGTCTTATAGCTATCTTATAAACTATTTGGGTGGTTTGTATTGTTGGGTAGAGTGTTTAGATATATATAAAAGTTCCAAAGAGTATAGTGTTTATATGCATATATGTGTACTTTTGTATAAATTATATAGGAAACTAAAATCCATTTTTTTAAAAATCGACCGCTTACCGCTTAACCAGTTACAAGGTGCTGTCCGCACGCTTACCGCTTAACGTTTTTAAAACATTGCTTGATAGAGACAATAACAAATAGCTTGGCAATGAAATCTCAAGGATCTTCAGCAGAACTTTATAGTCTATATGATGCAATTTGAAATTGAAGCAGACCACATAATAATATTTCGGTTTAGTCGAGTTTTGAGCCAGTAAACGATCTGTTCGGTTTAAAAGGTTTTCTTTACTAATATAGTAGGTTCATTTGAGCTTTGGTGGTAAATTGAATCAAACCGTACTATGACCAACCGTACTAAACATGGCTCAATACCTAAACTCCTTTTGAGTTTTGACATGAGTTCTACGAGCATAATGATTGGAACAAAAAAGGTAATTCATAGGAGATACTAGGTTAGACTCATGTCTAGGATAGACAAAGTTTTGTATTAATTGGTTACTGATGTTTAAAATTTCTCTCTCATGCTCATCATCTAAACAATGGATCTACATCTTTGTCACATATATATTGTATCACCAATTTGGTGTTCATTTGGACATCAATCCATTGAACCAAAGATCCTACAGTGTGGATAGTTTCAGTGCTCTAAGTTTTTGTTTGCTAGTTGCATAAGCTAATCTTATCTAAATAAGTCGGTTTTTTTTGTTTTGTTGAGAAGACACTTTGTGAATCAGACCGATGATGCCTGAATGAATTGATGCCCAAAATATTAGATGGTGACAACATGGTCAGAAATGAACTTGGTTGGTGGGTCAACAACATGACTAGGGGTTTGAAGTCCTGCAGTTGTGGTTATGACTACGATGAGTGCTCCCTCTCTAGGAAATTGTAATGGGTTTAACAATGGCGTTGCGCAAAATTCTAGTGTGTTTGTTGGAGTGTTGCTAGATGATGGAACTTTGTCTTCCTTTGTGTGTTGGGAAGGTGCCTGGTAGGAAGTTCGCGAGGCAATAATGAGTTGAGATTGGAGTAGATTGGCGGTGGCCGGGACCTATCGTAAGGATAAAGGATTAATGTGACGTTTAAGGCTTGGGTTTTTACCTTAGCTAAACTTAGACTGGTTGAGGAGTCTTGATGGTTTATGTAAGGACCATAAGGACCACTTGCCTTTGTCTTTGAGAGTTGGGAACTGTCAAGAAGGTTAACCACAAGTTTGGGAGATAGAAGGTAAGTAGGGCGGGATTAGGAGTGGGACGTTTCTTTTCTTCTTTTGTGTTGGCGGGCGAGGAGAAGATAACTCCCCATAATTTCTTTTTTTGAGGGGCTAGGTTCTTAGATGGAGTTAGGTGTAGATTTTTAGAGAATTATTAGACATCTTTTGCATTCTTTCAACGTGGGAAGGTGGTGATTTTTCTTTTGTTTTCTAGCTTGTTGTGATTGAGGTCTCTTGGATCCAGGCTCTTATGAAGAATATGACATGGGGTGATATTACATTGTTGCATAGGTTTTGAATATAAACTAGTCGGTTGTTGCTCCCTCAGTTGAGAGTGAGGATGGGCCCGCCTACGTTATTGCTTCCTGTTGAGGCTAGACATAGGAGGTGGGTTGATAAAGTGAAAGACTATATATGTGGCATATAATGACTTAGTGTAAAGTAAAGATATTATCTATATAGAGCATATAAAATATCAAATCAGTATCTTCCTTATAAAGAGGCATCAAAATCTTATATACTTGCATTTATGTATAACTCAACTTGACCATCAAACAACATAATCAAGTCATGCTTAGCAAAAGCTCAAAATGTAAAATTGTTATTAACTCGTGAAGCATCGGAAAACAACTCCTAATTAGCAATATAGCAAGTTTTTTCTTGCTTGTAAGAGGGGGTGGTTAAGTAGGGAGGTTGCATTTTGGGGTTGGATTAGAGGGGCACTGCGCAAGTAGGAAGCATGGTGCCCAGGTGTGGTAGATTTGGACTAGAATCATGTATATGCTTCTAACTTTGGGGCTCTTTGTTTTACTAAGATGTAAGAGGTGTTTCCTTCCGACAATCAAGATGGATATTCCACTTTGTGGAGTCTGAGAATGAGATTATGGCTCCTACTTAGAAGGGGTTTATTAAGGAACTGATAGATGTTAAAGGTGGCCTCTCCAAACCAACTTTTGGTGGGAGTTGTTTTTAGAGAAGAACGAGGGGTTTTAAGTTTGAGGTAAGGTTTCAGACCCGATCCATAGGTCGACTCTGTAAAACTTCTAGGTCTCATGTATCCAGTTCAACTGCCGAGTTGACCCATTAACATTAGCATTACACTATACGTCTATAATATAATATAATTTATACACTTGTATGTACATATGTGTGTACATATACATACATATATATACATATAGTATGTATGTCTACATAAATATACATATATATGCATATGTATATAATCTAGTATATGTAAGCATGAAATAATGAATATGAAACTTCAAACAAGTGAATCAAGCATCCATTTGTAAGCAAGCAAACCAACAGAGTTGAAGTGCACCAAACAAATTATAAATAACTTAATAGTGAATAATATTCACATGGAATACTGGGCTTGAGCAAAATTGTATTAAAACCAATGGTATCAGGACCAGACCAGTCATTTAACCGCTGTGGCTACTGGTTCCTGGTTAAATGGTCCAACCAATTCATATGTCATACATTTATTGAGAATTTTTTTAAAAAGATAACACAAACAGGAAGAGATTGTAAATGAAAACACAATGGGTTACACAACTGAATTTGGAGGGTGAAAAAAAGAAATATTTCTGTAAGACAGTAACTGTATATTCTGAACACAACACAAACAGATGGAGGGGGGGGGGTGGACAAAAAAAAGATAAGGAAGAATGATGTATGCAGATCATATATGAAAACTAAAACAGAAAAAGACAGCCACGTGTGATTGGGAGTGGATTAAAAAAAATAAAATAAAAACAAATAAACAACTTGTTTGTTGGAATGTTGGAAAAGAACAGCAGCACGGGGCACTCCTTCGGCCGGCAGCAACATCTCCGAAATCACCTCTCCAAGGTAATTGGTGCAGCAGCAGCAAGGAGACATGGAAGCTGCAGCCACCAATGAGAGTTGTAACCGGACAGCAAGAGATGGGAGAGAAAAGCCGCAGATCAAGCTTCTATCGGGCGTCGGCATTGGGTTACTAGGGGAGAAACGCCGTGGCCGTTATTGAAAAAAGGTGCCAGCAGTAATCGGCCGGTTCACCGCTTGGTCCGGTCGGCCGACCGGTTCTGCCAGGTTCTGGGATGTCTGCCGGGTTTTTGGGCCTGAGCCGAACCGGCTTTGGCACCGGTTACCGGTCCAACACAGTTTTGATAACCCTGATTAAAAGTATTCACATGACCACATAGGGAAGGGAAAAGTAAATTCAGGAAAACCTGACCAGGTCTTCATCCCGTTGGCTGGGTCATTGGGTCCTTGGTTGAACCAGTTGGGACACGGGGTCTTGGTCAAGTGGGGTTCATCCCCACCCGTTCTCTAGACCTTCTGAGTCTGCCAGTTCAACTGGTGGAGTATTGGTATTGCATCGTTCTTATAGTTATTGCAACACCAGTATGAACACCATACTTGTCAAGGCGTCTAGGCGGGTGGGTTTAAGCTAAGGGGCGCCTAGCCCACGTAGGCGCCTAGACTTTCCTAGGCATTTTTTAAACTTTTTTTCATTTACATATTTAAATGTTTGTAACATGATATGTGATAATATGATTTTTTTCCATTAAATGTCATAATAAGTTTGATTTGAATTGATAACTATAGGAGAATTAGGGACAATAATAAATAGGAAGAAAAAGAAACAACAGTAAGAGGAAGATAGGTAGGAATTGGAGAGAGAAAATGGGATCAAAAGAAACTTGCAAATCGTAGGAGTTGTGCAGGAAGAAGTTAGAATAAGACAAACACAACGACAGTAAAAGGAGACCGAAAGAGGAGGAAGAATTCAACAGAACACTAATAAAAAATAGCAGTAGCAGGTGCTAAAATAGAAAATACAAAGGAAGGAAGAATAGGTCAGTGAAAATAAATGAAAACATACAAACAACTGTAGCTATGCAACTT
Organism: Alisma plantago-aquatica; assembly: GCA_963693085.1. Lineage (NCBI taxonomy): Eukaryota > Viridiplantae > Streptophyta > Magnoliopsida > Alismatales > Alismataceae > Alisma > Alisma plantago-aquatica. The sequence continues at coordinate 522,127,302 of OY856414.1, read as the reverse complement.
TTTTTAGTTACATATTTAAATGTTTGTAACATGATATGTGATAATGTGATTTTTTTTCCATTAAATGTCATAATAAGTTTGATTGGAATTGATAACTATAGGAGAATTAGGGATAAGTAATAAATAGGAAGAAAAAGAAACAACAGTAAGAGGAAGATAAGTAGGAATTGGAGAGAGAAAACGGGATCAAACGAAACATGCAAATCGTAGGAGTTGTGCAGGAAGAAGTTAGAATAAGACAAACACAAGGGCAGTAAAAGGAGACCGAAAGAGGAGGAAGAATTCAACAGAACACTAATAAAAAATAGCAGTAGCAGGTGCTAAAATAGAAAATACAGAGGAGGGAAGAATAGGGTCAGTGAAAATAAATGAAAACATACAAACAACCGTAGCTATGAGAGGAGATTTAGGAGGAAGTAATTAGAAAAAGAAGAACAAATATATGCAAATAGTAGTAGTGCATTTGGATAGGACAAATCTGAAATAAGAACGATGCACATACTCACATAGTAGTAGGAGGGAATATAGGAGGAATAATTCACAAAAAAATGCAGTAGCAATAGTATTTAGGAATAAATAGCAGGAGAAAGGATAAAAAAAGAGGAAGCAAGAACAACAAACATATGAGGAAGTAAAATTTCTTTTAACAAACAACACTATGAGGACTTGACAATTTGCCCCAAATCAGACATCTTTCCCCCATATCAGACCTGATTTACCAAAATTTGATCTGATTTGGCTTGAATCAGACCTATTTCAACCATAAAATGATTCAAGGTGATCTAGACCAAATCTAGACTGGATTCATGCCAATTTAGCCTTAAAATGGCTTAATTTGGGCCTAAGAGGCCTTAGACGCCCACTTAATGCACTTAATAGGTTGGGCGCCTAGTTTGAGGCGCCTTGTCTAACGCCTAGGTGCGCCTAGGCAGGCGCCTTGATAACCAAGCTTTATATATGTGTTACTGATACCAATGCCATCTCAAAATTAGTAGTTGCAGCATGAAATGGAAAGACATCTTACATGCTTAAATATCTGTTACTGATACCAAAGCCATCTCAAAATTAGTAGTTGCAGGATGAAATGGAATGAAATCATACATGCTTACTTTCTAACTGAGGTGTGAAGTGTGCAAAGAATGCCAACGTTTAATTATGTAGGAGTATTTGGATGTATTCCTCAATGCACTTAAAAATGTATTTTATACAAATGTTGATACTAGTCAACTAAGAATTTGAAGGATTTTTTGTTGTTGTAATTAATGGGAATGTTTAAACTAGCCATCTTCTCTGGATCTCCAATCACCTTGTAGTACTTCCAACCTGGTTAATTTATGTTTTTTTGCCATTGTATATCACCCACAATTTAAAATTATGGATTAATAATTTTTTTTTGCATCAAATGCAAGAGAGATTAGTATGTAAGGTTGGCTATTATTTAAATAGTGGCAAAATAAAGGATATATCCACTTTGTACATGATAATCTTATATTAAGATCAGAAGAGCTTAACAAAAAGAATGAAATGTGTCTCAAAGAGCATCCAATATGACTGGGAAAACAGTAGAAAAATCTGGAGCTTGCTGCTCTGCACCGCACAGAATGCTATCCAGCTACAAAAGGGAAGCGCCACTAGTGACAAGGGAAGATGCTTATGTTGAGATCACACACTAAATAAGAAGAAACCAACGAGCTTTTCTCAAGAGGAATAGGAGGCTGATGGCCCGGTGGCTGTAGCTGCTAGGGACCGAGGATGCGAATATGGGAGGCATAGGAGGCTGACTACCATGGCTACATCCGAGGACAGCAGTCTGCTACTATATTGCTGTTGTAGGTTTTGTTGGAATGCGGAGAGGGCAGAGCTAAAAACTGATAAAAAAAGGGAGGGAATAACTACTGTGCCAAATATGATGCATGCCTGGCTGGAATAAATCCAAATATGGGTTCAGTTCTGTTGTGCATCATGCCTTAAGGTGACACCTAACAAGATACTTTTGTTTGAAGTCTGATACGTACACCTCAAATCATACAGAAATAAGGGTGCTTGCCCACCTCCGGCACCTAGAGACACCGTTATAAATTGAAATGATTGTGTGGCTCCTGATCTTGTAATCCCCAATGGCGGTAATGTAAAGACAATTGGACTGAGGATGTTAACCACACTAACTTTATCATAATAAAGTAACACACTGTTTACATCCAATGTCGCTAAATATTTCGTTGCCCTCAAATAATGAAACCACTTTACAATTCGGCTGGTTTTATTTTCAGTCCTAATGCTACCACTCTGCCTTCTTTATAATTAAAATATTGCTATAAACACGTAGGGAATAAGTAGTCATTTTCAGGCAAACCCTCTGCAACGTATGAACACTGAAACATGATACGAGAATGCACTATATGTTTATTACCATATTCTTCATAAACAGTAAATAGCCTCAATAACTATAATACAAGAATGATGGATTATGGGATATATCTGGTCCTAGAGTAAGTCCAAGGACAATCCTCGTCGTTGTAGATGCGCAACTCTGAATCCTAGTTGCACTGGGACACGTCTAACTGCTGATTGACGTTGTCCTCCAAGTGGCAAACAACGGTTTTCCGCCTCTATGGTAGTCCACACGGACCGCCTAGAACTCCTGTCATCCTGCTGGACCGGACAGGAATGAGTTGTCCCTCTCCGTCGGTGTACTAGTCACCGACTTGCTTTCCCACAACGAAAACTCTCAGTTGTTCTCTCCCGTGGCTGTCCCTCCCTTGTCTGGTAGGACTTGCCTGGGCTCTCGTGGTTACCACAACCAGAGAGGACAACAATCGTCAGAGGAATTGATTCTCAGTTGTCTGTGTTGTAGTTGTACTTTGGGAAGCCCCCAATACCCCTCTATATATAGGAGGGATTAGGGTCAGGGTTCCCAGTCTCCAACCAATGCGAGATTAAAGCGGGAGTGGAAAGGACAAGTAGATTTTGAATTTTCGCAGCTTTTCTGGAAGTTTCACAACCTGCGTGCGACGAAACGGTCGTCTCGCTAAGTGAGACGGTCGTTTGGGACGCGAGATAGTCTTTTCGCTAAGCGAAATGGTCGTCTGGGACGCAAGACGGTCGTTTCGTGGTTTCCTAGTCAGATATGAATTAACAAATCATTTCCTAATTAATGTCATACACTAATTTACTTGCAAGTATGTGCAATTGAAACGAGTTCGGAAAAATTCCAGAACTTTCATTCGTCCCAACCGGGCCGTCTCACACAAGTTAGACGCCCGTCTCACTCACCCAGACGGCTGTCTGGTGAGTTTGAGTTAAGCTGATTGGTTCAACAGCTTGAACCGGTCGGTTCATAGGGAAGAACTAAGCTAATTCAGATTCTGATCTGCCTGACAACCCAAACGGCAGTTTCAACACTTGAGACGCCCGTCTGGCTGCCCAAACGACCATCTCACCCAATGAGATGGTCATTTGGCAGTTCAGTCAGCCAATCCGTCGATCTGTTGTGTGAATTAAGTACCTAAACACTTTAGTACTTAATTCAATTATCATTCAAGATCAAACTCCTCTTCTAGATGAGTTCCTATGTGTGTGACCCTATAGGTCCCATATCACGTTTGTAGTGAATGTCCGTAACAACTTATGACATCACAAGCAAAGAGTGGTGCCTAGTCACACATCATTGCTACCCAAGTAAATAGAAAAGTTGGAGAACAACTTCAACCTACAATCTGTGTATGGTGTTGCGTTGTTTGTATAGTTCCTTTGTCACTGATGTTCAGATTGAACTCTAGAGGCATGGAGCAGTCACCCTCATTATTATTCAATCTTGTTTCTTGAACCAAGAGCAGACTATCTAAGATATATGTAAGCTCAATATCATATATTGACTCGCATGTGCATGACCATGTTTTTCTCAGTCTCGCTTATCAAGAGGCCCAGGACAGCACACTCCAGTAGGAAAGACAAATCCCATGTCTATCACTCACAGTCAATCCCCATGTGTCAAAGCCAGCCAATCATCACCGTTATAACAACCCATGTTTCAGGACTGTGTTTGATGATGTAAAAGTGTACCCAAAGACATGTGTTGAGTGCAGTAATTTCAGGTCTAAGAACCACAATCACCACCATAACTGTGAGAGCTGACTATGACTTCCATAATGATGGCTTCCATGTGTCAGTCTCACGGTGAGTCTTTCCGCTATACTATTCTCTAACATGTATCTATGTGTTTGGTTTGATGTAGCCATATCATGACCAACGAGACTCAATCATCAACCAACTCGCTCTGATCTTATGTGTTATTGTTGTCTGTCAACCTTCCACAATGACAACCGATCAGTGACATAATGAGAATATAAATATGTATTCTTAACATCCGTATGATCTTATTTCTTCCGAGTCATGTACTTGAAGACATACGTCATTGAGTAATATTATTCTCTAAACATTTATCATGTTACATCATTATCTCATAATTGAATTAAATAGAATAAATTGGAAGCTTGCCTTTTATTAATAATCAAATCGTTTACATGATATGCCATTACAATCATCATATGATATGATTGACTCTCTAGGCATACATAACCAACACTATCATATCTACTGAACTTCCTTATTAATATAATGAGCTGACAACAAGATTCAAAATCTTTAGTAATATTTGTACTGACTGATCCTCCATACTACGTCAGGGTCCTATATGAGAGACTGAAACATTCTGTGCCATGCTCACGTTCAAGGATCGAATTAAGTGTGCACTATAAATGTCATTCCATTCCTAGTGAAGTATGTTGGCCTATTTTTTGGTCTATCACCGGGTCACTCATATCTGCCGAATGACAATAGAGCAATATATATATGTATATGTATACATATGTGTGTGTGCCTATATATATCTATAGAATCAGGCTAAAACACACTCGAGTGTATCTGGAGCAGAATACACTCGAGTGTATCTGGAGCAGAATACACTCAAGTAGATTTTCATGATGCAATATTTTTTTTGAGAAATCTAATCCGTTGATCTTCTTAAGCATCTTGTGAATAACTCATATATAAAATTTGAGCCCATTTGGAAATTTATAGGTCATGTTATGAAGACCACAAAAATTATGCATTTCAAATTAGTTTCGTGCGTCGATTTTATTGCCCTCAGATTAGTGACTTACCTCATCCAAATGGGCTCAAAATTTGTATGTAGCCTAATTATAATATAACAATGAAGATCAATGGTTTACATTTTACAAAAAAATAGTCTTGATATGCAAACACAACTTGAGTGTAGCGTGCGATCCGTACACTCGAGTATATTCCAGCCTGACTCTCTCTCTCTCTCTCTCTTTACGAGTCAGGCTAGAATACACTCGAGTGTACAGATCACACGAATATACTCAAGTGTGTTTGCATATCAAGACTTTTTTTAAAAATATAAACCATTGATCTTCACCGTCATACTATAACTAGGCTACATACAAATTTTGAGCCCATATGGATGAGTGTAAGTCACTCATTCAAGGGAAGCAAAATCGACGCGCGAAACTAATTTAAAATGCATAATTTTTGTAGTCTTTTTAACATGACCTATAAATGTGCTCAAATTTTGCGTATGAGCTATTCACAAGATGTTTAAGAAGATCAACGGATTAGATTTTTGAAAAAAATATTGAATCATGAAAAACTACTTGAGTGTATTCTGCTCCGAATACACTCGAGTGTATTCTAGCCTGACTCTCTCTCTCTCTCTCTATATATATATATATATATATATATATATATATATACTTATTTTGTAGGCAATTGCATTCTTTTCTAAAGACAATTTCGGCTTATAATAAATCAGATTTAAATTTTGACTCCAGATTGAAGAATCTATATATGCTCAAAGGCAATTTGGAGTTTCAAGTACTGAATTTATAGCCGCATCATGTCTTTCAAACTTCATATGGGGCATTTTGTTTAATAAATTTCTAGTACTAGTAAAAAAGAACTGCCTTGCCACTGTGTGCAAAGAATGTTGTTTTACAAATTTCTACTACTAGTAGTAAATTAGAAGAATAACTGCCTTTGCCACTTTGTACAAGCTAGCAATCATGTATGTAAATATATATTTCATTAAACTATATGATATTAACGTCTGTTCTTTGGATAGGTTTTGCACCCTGTTTCGGATTTGATCAACATCAACAAGACCATATGGGACATGTACTTCAGTAAACTTCTACCAAGACTAGTTAAACAAGGAAATGATGGCAACTGTGGATCAACAGCTGTCTGTGATACAATTTGCTTGCAGGTAGTGTTTTGTAAAGCCAACGGGGCTATGCCTTGGGTAGCTTTTTTCATCTCGATATTAGGAAGTGGAATTATCATTTTGAAATTAATGAACCAACCTTGTCTATCTGCAGGCATTGTCAAAGAGAATTCATTATGGCAAATTTGTAGCAGAAGCAAAATTTACAGCATCCCCTGCCGCTTACGAAGCGGCCATTAAGGCTCAGGTGTGAATGGCTATAAAGATATGTTTGTTTGTGTCTCTCTGGTGAAGTATAACAAAGGTGCATCGAAGAAAGTTGAATAATGTTGCCAAGCTTCTTTTACCCTTGCAGGATAGAAACCAGCTGATGAATTTACTAACATATCAAACGGTGGAGGAAGCAATTAAGGAGCGGGTAGAAATGAAAGCAAAGATGTACGGGCAGGAGGTGAACATTGGCGTTGAGGGAAACGGTAGTCCTATGTACAAAATCAAGCCAAGCTTGGTTGCTGATCTTTATGGTGATTGGATAATGCCACTGACGAAGGAGGTTCAAATAGCTTACTTACTAAGGAGGTTGGACTGAAAGTGGGATACTGCCACTTCCAATTATTTACAAAAAGAATTTACTTAGCTACTTCTGGAGTGGGTTGAGCTAGGAGTCCCTCCTGTTCGTAGGGGAAAACATAATGATAAAGAAATGTTCTTAGAGAGGCTAGCCTGCTGATTACCACTCTCGAGCTCAAGCACCCTAAAATAGGCATGCTCGTCACGTATCTATATTTGAGGCCGTTGATTGCAGCGGAATACACTGTCTAGAAACCGTATAAATCGTCTCGAGAGTCCTAGTTTTGGTGTTGTGCTTACCCTTCCTAGCCTTTTATAGAATCTTTGTGGTCGTAGCCAAATGGATTTTGTACATTCAGAATTATTTTACACTTTGATGTTGTTGGCTAGCAAGTTGTATCGGTTGAAAATATTTAGTCTCATTGCCGGGTTATACTGACACTGAAGCTGTTGCAAATGCCAAACGTGTTTCTGAGCTGATCTCAATCATTGTACGAAACAAGGAGTCGCAAATTGCTTATCAAACCCATCCTATCAGCACGTACGCGCCCAAGAATATACGGTTCTTAATCAGTGGGTAGGGTTCCAAGCCCATCCTTGAAAAACTACATATACAATTGACCCACTGAGTTTACTGAAAATGTGCAACTCTACATGTTAATTTGTTGCAAGGGCCAATGGCCTTACTAAGTTCTTGATTACTATGCCAAACAATGAGTTATAAGTTGTATACTCTACTCCATCCCCATCACCAGACGCACGGTCTCAAGAATATAACGTTGGAAGGGTTTCAAATCTAAGTCGCAGTTGACCCCTCAAGTTTATTAAATAGTTTTCTCCCCAAAAGCACCGTTCCTTTCTGAAAATTTTAAAAACCTCTCAAGTTCCACAAATGCCAATAACCCTCCTTCACTCACCCTATTATTAACGGATCCGTCAAAATCCAAACTCAAACCCAATAGTTTACAAATTAGACTGGGTTGTATCAACCAGCTTGGTGCAATTCTCACATGTCTCTTACCCGTGCATGTTTGTGTGTTGAGTTTTCCTCTACCTGAAGATGATATGATTTTTGCATTAATTTTACACAACAATTCCAAATTACTGTTGTTTTAAGGGAGAAATTATCCATCGATGGATCTTTTTGAAACAAATGGATGGAATTTCAATTGAAACAAATAAAAAAAGGATATTTACGTTACACTCAATATTTATTAAATTATAATTGAAAGAATTATAGAATAGATACAAAGTAGGCTCGAGTTTGGGACATAGATTATACAATTGGGTATGGCTACAAATTTTAAAACAAATCTAGGCTGGCCCCAATTTGACTAGTTTAGGTATTTGTTCAAGCTGCACCAAATCAAATGCAATCTTTTGTCTATGAGTATGTAGTAAGAAGAGTATACGAAAGCAAGGTAAATAAAATAATAAGATAAAGGAGCTAAATAAAAACAAATAAGGACAAAATAATTTAAAGAAAAAAATACCATTTGTTCCAATAAGAGTAGGGTGACTGGAGGGGAACTGTTAGGATTTGTAAAACCTAAGGGGCCTTTTGAGAATTTTTTATAATCATAGGGCATTTTTGAGAGAACTCCACATTAAGCCCCATAACCTCTTTTTCAACCTTATCAAGTTGGTCGTCTAAATAGATTTCTACGCAAGGTATTACCCATCCGAGGTTGTGTTAAGTAAATTCATTAAGATCTAATGGTTTTTATGATTATGGGTTTGTTTGCTTGATTACATTTAGATATCCAATACACCATTATTTATATATTTAGTTAGAAGAATTTGAATATGGAGTAAATCTTAAGGTTTTGTGCAATGGAATCTTATTTTTGAGATTTCTATGGTGGACAATCCAATTCTAGAAAGTTGATGTATTAATAAAAGACTATATTTTCCCAATCCAATAAAAAATTAGAATTCAGCCTTACCAATAAAGAACTGTGATCTTGTTAGTATCTATTATCTAAATGCAAGATTTTTGAAATTCCTACTAAACAAACACACCTTAGTATTTTTCATAAGTGTGTCACTATTGAATTATTAGGAAAAGGAGATCTAGAGTTAATTGGAGCACATATGACCTAATATCTCTAAAACATTTTAGTCTTTATCAAAGATAACCATATCGATCATTATGATTTTGCATCAAGTTTTTTCTTGTAGAAGATTTGCCTTTCAATCTTTATGTAAATAATTAAAGTCATCTTTTTCCAACATATCCATTTGCACATATCCATATAAATTGTTTGGGATTCATCATCGACATATACTCATCCTATTCCTTTTATATGACACACACTTACTAGATATACAATTGGTGTGATCTATCGGTTACCTATACAATGATCAGAACTAGAGTAACCATCAACTTGATGATGTGTCTCATTACTGTATATTAATAATATTTTCATTTCCCATATGTGGTTACTTGAATAATGTTGATGAGGGTATGATCTAGATAATCAAATTCTTTGACAACTTGGAGAAGATATGAAAGGCCTTACAAGTCGGTAACAAAAGCACCCCATATTTTGTAGCAACCCATTTTCATGTGTAACATAACCGTAGAATAACATGTATTATTAGTTCATAACTCTCTCTTATCTATGCTAAACCAAAAATCTATTTTGTGTGATGGAGCCTATGTGAATGGATTGAAGTGATTAGAAACCTTAATTTGTAAAAACTTATGGTCACAAGTAACTATCATTCAAAAAACCTAAATTTGTATGTTTGTATGTAGATGATGATTTGCATTATAAAATAATATAATATGATGAATTAATATACTTGAATGGCATTTGAAATTGAATACCCATGAATACACAAGTGATAAAAGAATTGAGTTCATATGGTGGTGAGAAAGAGAATGAGAATCACTCCTTAATAATGTTAAATTATAATAATCATGAAAGTTTGAAGATTACTACTGGAGATATTTTATATGTTGATGTACCATAATTTTTCATAAATCACTTCACATCACATAAACATTGAAAAAGTGATGCACTAAATTGGTAGGAAAGTCTTATATATGTATAATCTAATGAATGAAAGTTTAATTTTTACAATTTGCACAACTATCCAAAATTTCCAAGGGATACAACTAAGTAAAATATTCTTGACCTAACTACCAACCTCAATGAATATAGAAGTATGTAGCATGTGACATGAGTTGATGACTTTTTCCATTTTATATAGGCAACTAAATGGATTCCATGAGGAGGAATGATTGGATTCTTATTAAATTAATGATTACATGTCTGTGTTTTACATTATTAATCTGAATGATGAATTGAAAATAAAACATAAGGAAGAAAAGGAAAGAAGGGGTGGATTGAAACAAGATATTGAAAATTATGAAAGAACATTGATATTGTCGATAACATAAGGAAGAAAGATAAATGCCCTATCTTATTTTAAGATTTTATCTTGTTAAACTTTTTTTTTCTCGTTAAAGGATCAATTTTAGGTAATGGTAGAAATCCATTAACCTACTACTATGAAATTGAGAAGAAACAATTCAAGAATTGACACCAAAAGATTCATCCTATATTGGAAGGAATAATGCATGGATAAGTACTTATAAATGACGATTTTATTGTAGTTCTTTAAATAATTTATAAAACATTGATAAAAAATCATTTAATAAGGGAAAAGGCTAGCACACAAAGAACAAGAGAACTATAAGAAAAAATTACAATGAAGTAAACTAAACCACAAATTTAGATTAGGATCACTTCAGATAAGAATACTATTAGAAGCAATGAAACATACTTAAAATAGAAAGTACTAGTAAGAGAAAGGAAATATTCACAATGATGGAAGAAAAAGAGTAATGAGAAAATAATAATGACTAACAACAAGCTTATGAGATACAAACTTGTACAAATAATTGAAGAAAAAACATCTAAGGAAAGATAAAGAAGAATTGACGGTGAAAAAATGAATTAAGTAAGTTTTACCTAAAAGGATCTACATACATACATCTAGAAAATATCTCAAGTTTCAAGGATTGACATTTTAAGGGAGGGAGGATCCGCAATGACCCATTCTCAAGTTAAAACTAAACCTAGAATAGCCTTCATTGTCACTTCATATTCTTTTTATTATCTAAGATAAAATAAAACACTTATTTTTGTAATGGAACACATAGTGAATGGACTAAAGTGATTAGAAACACTAAATTTGTAAAACCTTATCCTCATAAGTAACTATGATTAAATTTATATCTTTTGATGTGGATGATGATATCATAATAAAATAATATCAGATGACATTTAAAGAGAAAGAGAACAATAATTGCTTCTTATACTTGTTGAATATGAGAAATATGATAATTTAAAGATTTAAGGAGAGAGTACATGATTTTGGAATCAAACTAGAGTTTAGGGATAATTGTATGGGGTATTGGAGGTCTCAGATTGACTTTGTAGAGTCTGGACCACAAGTTGATTGAGTTATGCAAAGGTCAAACTAACCTTTGGGTGGAAGGAATACTTTTACGTAAGCACCAAAAAATCATTCAATTTGCTGAAAAGTTCGGTTCAAAGGTAGAACCAACTTCTCACATGTCAGGGCAACTTGTAGGGTAATTTGTGATTAGACCCCCAACATTGATCCAAGTGACCCTTAATGACCTTGGAGGTTAGGATTATTCTCTAGAAGGACGACCAACTTGTGTTTATGACAGAATAATAAATAAAATATGTTTAAGATCCAAGCTAGATTATATATATATATATATGTATCTATCCTAGGTCGACTCCCTCTGACTCTAGAACATCAGAAGCCATATTCTTCACCATAAAATCCCCTCTCCCACTAAATTCACCCTACGAGAGGAAGAATCAGGGTGAAATTCAAGAAGAAACTAAAGACTTCAATGCAAGAATCTCTTCTTAATAATTTAGAGAAGAAATCCCTAGTCATTTCTATAATGTTTCTCCTTTACATCTCCTTTATCCTATCCCAGATCCTACATGAATTATATCCCAAAGACGAGAAAATATTTTATGATTATTCTTCCCTACTTTTCTTCTTTAGCATAGTTTGGAGATATTTAGATATAACCTGCCAAAACACTAGAGGACTGAATAGCTTTTCTTTAACACTAGAAGGGGACTAAAAAAGTATATTTTTTTAAATCTAAAAATAGGTGTGTAGATAATCACATATAGAATCAATCTAGAAAAAATCCACCTTCCTTATGCATACAAACTGACAACTGTAGACAAAAGGGGGAACAAAAATGTTTTTATATCATTTTGTTCTGAATTCTACTGTTATGAATGGTGATTTTGTTAAAAAATGAGTCTAATTACTAAATATTCATCAGTTAGCTTAATTATGTTCTTAGGGTTGATTATGCCCTAAATCAATGGAAAAGGGTAGAAAATGCAAATAATTTATAATATGGATACGAATTGAGAAGACATATGAATTTGAATGCAATCCCTAAGAACTATTTGGACTATGAGATATGAGTGAATATGATCAAACATCTACTCCATATCAATGTATATACATACAATGGTTTCTTGCTTATGATGTGTTTCTTGATAAGTTAAAACGTGATTTTGTTTGATGAAAATTTACATGAATTGCATTATGATATACATTATCTAATTTCTTAAGATGAATAAATTAAAACCAAAAACCTAAATCCATCTAGATAGGCGACGTGAACTACATGAACCTTCCCTTATGTCTGTGTTGAGAAGGATAAATATATCTTTCCTGTAATTTTTTATATCAACGAGAAGAAGACCTACAATGGATTGAATCCTAAATTATAATCTACAAGGAGTTAAGGGGACCCACAAAGGTTGGAGAGAGCACCCAAATCTCTTGATGATAAATATGAAAGGAAGGACTAGGGGAAAGAGACCCAATCCTAGTAAATGTGAAATGAACAATGAATCATGAGATATGTGATTTGAGATGAAATATGGCTCGACCTTGTAGCATGCTATAGGGATGAGAAGATAGATATTCTCTAGAAATACCTAGTCCACAAAGGACTTGATCTGAGTTGATTGTCTTAGGATGACTGACTAAACCTAGACACATGGAAGACGAGTCATGCACGTGAACGCACCCTAATGTCTTGTATTTGGCTAGGTTCAAGACAAGAAATTTCAAATGAATACATAAAAAAGAAAAATGGTAGTCTTGTATGCTTAATGTTGTTTTTAGTCCTTATTATGATATGTTTTCTTCACTTCCAAGTACATTGCTAAAGATAAACCTTGTACATGCATAATGAATATCTTGAAACATGTTAACTCAAAATTATAAGAAAGGAAGATTAAACTATGCTTATTTATTCTTATGGCTCATGTTCTCATGTTGACATTGTGTAATCAACCGAAAAACACATTTTTATGCCCAAAAGTGGAATCATACACTTCTCAACCTGATAGATGAACGAAGTGACTTCACATCTAGGTGAAGTCCAAGTTTGATAGCATTTTATAGACGATCCTATGTTGGGGTCTTTTTGGATGTTTCTGGGTGTTTGGTGAAGGAACACAAAAGTAACTTCATATACATTTTTTCATGTTTTTGAAACTATATCAGATGCTTTCGGTGGAATATAATAAAGACTAGATGTGTGATCTTCTTCATTTGGAACATGATGTATGCTGATTTTAAATGGTTCTAAATGCCAAGTTTTTTGTTGTCACATGTTTTTTGTTTATCTATTTTGAGGACATGATTGGATTTAGATCCTTATTAATCTCAAGACCAACCTTAAGCATCTTATTATGCTGGTTATATTAGGAGTGGCACCAACTATTTAGTCTCTCTGTAGCTTAAGGTCATGATAAATGCTTAGAAGCTAGTCAACTCACAATTCATGAAGCAAGTTTATACTTGGACACACCGACATACATTATAAAGAGATGGGGTGCACAATGATAAAATTATCTCTTGAACTAATTGAGTACCTTTAAATAATATACACCATATAATCATGGATAGACAAAAATCCTCATTTTGGTTATTTTTGTAACTACAAAACAAAGAATAATCATGAACACATTAGAGGTAAAAATGACCTATTTCTAGAGCTTGAATTTGATTCATTATATTTTGTTCATTGCATTAGACAATGAATCTTCTAGAGGTGAATTCTCTAGGATTCATTTGGTTGGGTTTAAAATTTAAATGCATGATTTACATGTTCACAAAAACTTCATTTTGGTTAATTAGGTTGGAATTAAAATAACAATCTCAAAATACACCAAATCCTAGCTTCACGTCATGCACAAAAAGTAAAAGTATCTATATTTAGATCTAGTATACTTTGTTTTTGTCAGGACCTCTCTTTTTTTATCAACATAATAGCCAACCATTAAAGATAATCTTTAACCCTAAATGCAGTTACAAAGGAAAACAAATAATTCTCAGCAAACACGATTAACACATATACGAAAGGCACAAATAAAATTTCCCTTTTCCATTCTCATAAAACCTCATTAACAATTTCACACTATGACAAAAACTTATTCAATTCCACTAACAACAGAATCAAAATCATGTTACTCACATTAAATTCAGTTTACTTCAGTTACATGTACATGAAACAACAAACTATGTATACTACCCATCCCAAAGAGAGTGTACTGAGGCATTCTATTTAGTCTAAATTATCCTTCTATTTACATTTTCTTTGTCCTCTCCACTGGATAGCATTATACCTAAAAACATTTAAAACAACATCATGAGACTCATATAGAGCCCCAATGAGTAGATACCTCCGACTCAAGCTGAGTACATGCATCAACATCATATTAAGTATAACGAACTTAAAAGAAACATGTAGATATTGACAAGTCTAGAAGATAGTTCTAATACCTAGTCAAATATACTTTATGAAAATAATATAATAAATCTGAAAAGGTAATTACTTAGACCAATTCCAACTTTAAAACATCTTTTAGATCATGTCTACGAGAAAATTAGTAGTCACCACTTAGTTCAGAATAACAATCCTTTAGTATGAGTAACAAGTCAACATCTCAACATTTAAAATGGATTCATGACAATAACATCATCCTTGTGACACTCCACCAGTCAGACCAGGAACACATCCTACAGTCCTAAAGATGAAGTACACATAAGACATGTCTACCAAACAAGACTATTCAAATGACAAGTAAATATAAATCATATTCAGAGTGGATATAAAATCCCAACATCAACCACATGCCAACATCAATGATCAGATTTCAACCCAAAAAATCAAGGATATATAAATAGATCATCTTTTTAAAAGAATTATTAGTTTCCAACAATAATCATATTCAATAACAATATATCTATCAAATGATATAAAAATGCATGTAAAAGCATATAAATCATATTCTACACGACTTGTCATCTTTTATTCATTTTCCCTAAAACGATCTGGCTTGTACCTCACCAGGTAGAAGTGCCACGCCTGATTCTTATTTCAACGACTCACCATCACTATCTTAGGCTTTAGCCAGAAACCCTAAGATATCAACAACAAACCCTTACCCACCTTAAAGTTACCTAAAGAGGTCACATCCTCATCACATGGGATAGGAACCAACATAATACAATATCACATATCATCATTACATATCACATATCATCATATTTCACATGTTTCACATTTTTATTTCATCATAGTATATTCATCATGGACATAGACTTTCACAACAATGATTTAGGTCTAGAGCCACTCACATGGCTCACTTCTAAATCATAGTGATCTATCCTTTAAGGTCTCGATCCACACTCCAAAAATTCTTCTCATATCTCTCTGATTACTACAAGGAGATCCATTTTGTTTCCCCAGTGTGGACCTCGGGGGAAACTCACAACGTTTAGGGCAGCTGATGCAGCCCTATTTTAGGGCTTCATCTTGTGTTATTTTGCTCTTCAATCACATCTATACCAGTTAGATTGCATGTCATTCCCCCTAATATGCTTATTTGTATAAAATGCACTTATGGACATTATTTGCATGTTTTTCAGGCATTTGGACCACACTTGATGGAAGAGAAAGAGGAGTGATCCTAGGGTTCCTCTACCCTTGGAGAGGCCCAAAGTGAAGTCCAAGGCTCCCTCAACCTACCCTTAGTGGCCAAAGATCATTTGAAGCAAAGATGTCCAAGAAAATCCAAAGATCCAAGTCAAAGTGCTTCCCCAAGACTCAACACGGCCGTGGTACAACAAAACGGCCGTGCTAGGTCACTTAGAAATCGACAGGTTCAACTTCCAAATCAAGCAGAACCCACCACGGCCATGCCCCACAAAATGGCCGTGGCACAGCAGAGCACCACGGCCGTGCACCACAAAACGGCCGTGGCACAGCAGAGCACCACGGCCGTGCCAGCCACCACGGCCGTGGCACACCACCTCCACCACGGCCGTGGCCTTTTCAGCCCAAATTTGACCACCAACCTGACATTTAGCCATTTTAATTCCCACGACCGTGCCCCTACACCACGGCCGTGGTACCCCACCACGGCCGTGCTACTCACAGAATCCAGCCATTTTCCACTGTTTTGCCCATTTTACCCCTAACTTAACCCTAGACCCCCTAGACACCTATATATACCTAGGTGGTGGCTGGGGCACGAGGTTGGCTACCTTCTACCCCCTCCTAGCTCCCCAAATAGCCACCCACTCCATTCCACTCCATTTCCACCTCAAATCCACTCCATTCCACCATTTTCACCACCAAATCACTAGTTTAGACTAGTTCCTACCCATAATCCCCTTCATTCTTCACCCTTGCACCTTGGAGGAGGGAGGAGGTCGACCTACTGCTGCTGGAGAGAGGATTGACAGCCACTACTTCGAGCTCCATGGCCACCTCTATCTTCTTCTCCTCTCTTTTTGTATTTTCCATGTATATGAGTAGCTAGGCTCTTTGGGTGGGCTGTTTGGGGTCAAATATGTTACTTTGATACCATGTTGGGGTAAAATGACATGTAAACTTTGTAATTCCATTTGTTAATGATTATATTCTATTTGCATCTCATTCTCTATGAATTGCTTGTTGGTTTGTGTGTGAAATCACTTAGGAATTTAGGCAAATTGGTTATATGTGTGAATTTTGGGATTTGCCCCTAGGTCCAATTCTTGGATCCCTAGGTTGTCTCCCATCTTCCTACATCCTAATCAATCTCCCTAAACCTAACCGAGAGTTCTAAGTAGCTAGATTGGATAATTCTAGTGCAATTAGCACGGAGTCTTCTCAAGGCTAGAATGTGGGGGAATTGGGGTCCAAAACCCTAATTTCACCTCCCCATTACTACCCTCGGCCCCTAATTGCCCTAGGAATGTCTAATCTAGAAACCTAGACTTGATTAGACTCTAATTGGATTGAACCTAACCCCTAACCCAATTGAGCCTCGTAAGGGTAGTAGGGGGTGTTAGGGACTAGTTCCCCTATACACAACCTAGCATATCCATGGCCAGTTAGTAGCTTAGGTTAATCCATTAGACTCTAACTTGTTGTTTGGTTTGGATAATCTAAATGGAATCATAATGTTCATATTTCACCCCCAACTTAATTGATAAGTTCATACCCCTAAACAACCCACACATCTCTTTACTGCTTAAAACCCTAGTTTTGTGCTCGCTTCGCTTAGTTAGTTCTTTTCTTGCTTAGTTAGCTTCTTGCCTTGCTCTTGCCTTGTTTATGATAGTTTAGTTCTTTAATTGTTCTTTTCCTTCTCTATTGCTTGCCATAGTGTAAATTGCCTTTTTCCTACCTAGCTTAATCTTTCCTTGCTTGCTTAGTCTTAATTCGGTCTAGGGTTAAAATAGATTTCATTGTTGCCTTTAAATTGCTTGTTTATCCTTAGTTAACAATCAAATCAACCTTTAAACCCTTAACCCTAGTCTCCGCAGTAGGAACCTAGCAAAACTGACCTAGCTCTAGCGCCCCCTCTTTTCCCTGTGGATCGACCCTATACTTTCCACCTTCCTATACTACGACACGACCCCGTGCGCTTGCGGGTGTAGTGTTTTAGTAGACATAGGTAGCTAGTTTAAGTCTTATAAATTTTGAAAGCAAACCCCCATCCACAGTGCATTCCGACCTCATGGGGCACATCTATTCTATCGAGTAGTGTGTTAGCACCACTAGCGGAATCGCACCAAGCTTTCTGCGTCGTTGCCGTGGATAGAGGCGCTCGGCCTAGCTAGTTAGTTTTGCTTTGACTTTTCCTACTGCCCTCATCAGTGCTATTCTTTATTCATTTTTCTTTGCATTTCTTGTGTATATTGGTTTACTAACTTGCTTTATTTTGTTTGGTTGTGCTTTGTGCATGTGACAAGCCATTCAGGAGGAAACAAGATGGAAGACCAAAGTGCACCTCACAAGCCGCTTCAAGACTACTTCATGCCTAGCAACTACAAATCACCAATTGCTAACAGGGTGGATCAAATGCCAGGGGAGCAATTCTCTATTCCTCCAGGTCTTCTTGAGCTCCTGCCCATCTTCTACGGCTCGGAGAGTGAGAACCCCTATAAGCACTTGGACTCCTTTCTTGAAGTATGCTCCACCTTCAGGACGTCGACAGCTAGTGATGATACAATTCGGTTGACCTTGTTCTCATTCTCCCTCAAAGATAGAGCCAAAGACTAGTATGACTCAAGAAAGGACATCATGAGTTGGGAAACAATGAATAATGCTTTCTTGAGACAATTCTACTCTATAGCAAGGTTGACACAAATGCGGCGTTTCGTGACAAATTTTAGTCAAATGGGAGATGAGCAGTTTCATAATGCATGGGAGAGATTTAAGAAGCTATTGAGAGAGTGTCCTCACCATGAGATCCCTTTGTGGCAGCTAGTTCAATCATTCTACTCTGGTTTGTCTCTAAAGGACCAAGACACAGTGGACTCTTCTTGTGGAGGAGTTTTCATGGCTAGGCCACCTGAGGAGATATGGCCTTTGTTTGAGCAGTTGGCTGAAGGATCAAGAATTCGAGCTTCTAGCATGATGAATGAAAGAGGGTATGCCTTTGGTGTGACACCCCCTACTCATGATGACTCAAGCCCGCAAGTGATGAATATTCTTGGTGACATGGTGAGCTTCATGAAGAACCAGGTGACAAATGCTCCTTGCCACCCGGTCAATTCTATTGAGTTCTATGGGGAAGAAAAGAAGACACCTCACTCCTATAGCTACCAGGAACCACAAAGTCCCACATATAGCTCAAGGTTTGAGGAAGAGGTTCTTTCTAGATTGAGAGTGTTTGATGATGTTCAAAGAGATGTTGCAAGGTTAGAAGAGAGAATAGAGCAGCTATCTTCCATAATTGCTCTTTAAGAAGAAAAATTGTCTTCAAGACCCATCGTGAGCCACCATGAAGCAAGTGGACCCATGCTCTCTTCACAAGTTTTCTACAGTCCACCCCCCATGCAAGTGCACCCCATTCACTCCTTCCAAGGCTATCCCCAGCCTTACACTCCTCCACCACCTCCCTCACCTCAAATTTCACAAAACTTCACTTTCCAACCCCAATTCTCTCATCCCCCTCAATTCCCTTCTCCACCTCAATTTCAACCCCAAGTATCACCTCCACCTCCTCCATAGCCACAACATGCTCCCCCTCTCCACCATGAGCAAGGTAGTGCCGTGACAGTTCTAAGGAGTGGAAAAACTCTTGAGCAGCCCGCAAGTCAAAGAAAGGTTGATAAAGCAAAGCAAAGGCAGCCAAGTGGTGATACTGTGATTGATATTGCTGAAGATGATGTTGTGATACCGCATGTTGAGTTTGGGATTCCATGTGATCCACCACATATCCCTTTTGCATGTCCTACCATCCCTAGTGTTCCGCCTCATGTTCATGTAAGTGCGGCAAAAACTAGTGATCCTCCGTTTGTAGAAGCACTAGATGAGCCACCAGAATTGAAAAGGAGGCAAAAGCACAATGTTGACATTCTTGAGGTGTTTTGCCAAGTAAAGGTGAACATTCTACTTTTGGATGCTATCAAGCAAATCCCATCATATGCCAAGTTCCTCAAGAACCTCTGCACTGTGAAAAGAAGGTCAACGGGGAGGATTCCAAAGAAGGTGAGACTGAATGAACAAGTGAGCTCCATCATACACCACTCACTTCCCGTGAAGAGAAAGGACCCAGGAGCCCCACTCATACCTAGTTACATAGGGGGACATCACATAGACATGTCCTTGCTTGATTTGGGATCTAGTGTGAATTTGATGCCATATCATGTCTATGTTGAGCTGGGCTTAGTCAAGTTGAAGCCGGCACATTGCACTCTCCAGTTGGCAGATAGATCCATAAAAGTGCCTAGAGGTAGAGTGGATGATGTCTTGGTAATGATAGACAAGAAAAAAGGTGCGGTGTTCCCGGCGGATTTCATTGTACTTGATGTGGAGCCGGAGAATAGGAAGATTCCCATCATATTGGGGAGGCCGTTCTTATCTACAACTGATGCCGACATTCATGTACGCAGTGGTACCATGACAGTCTCATTCATGGACATGAAGATCAACATCAACATGTACAAGACCCCGACCCGGCGAGTCCGAGATAGGGATATTGGACATGGCCACTTCACAAGTCCAAATGGGCATTTGAGAGAAGGACATCAGGGTGAGGAAGTTAATGATGATTATTGTGATCAAAGGGATGAGGAAAACAGATTGAGTGCAAAGGAAGGATGCATGTTTTGTAAGAATGGACACATGAGAATGCCAAACGGATGAAATTTGAAGAATCACCAAGAAGCCTAGCTGAAGGCAAGAAACTCAGCGCTTGTGGGAGGCAACCCACCTAGGTTTGGGAATTTTTGACCCAATCTACATTTTTGATACTTTTGCTTTGTTTTTACATTTTTCCAAGAAAGCACACACACTCGTATTTGATAGTTTTTTGTATAGTTTTGATATGTGCAGGTGAGAACAGAGTGAAATGAAGAAGAATAGATGAAATTTTGATAAAGAGTCAATAGAATATCAACTTGAGATCAATTTTTATGTTTGAACAAGATTCAAGTCTCCTACTGCTGTTACAGTGCCCAACACGGCCGTGGTACATCAACACGGCCGTGGTGGTGCACTCACATTCAACAAAGAAATGATCAAAAAATTCAGAAAATCAACTAAGAATTGAACCAGGGCAGAACGACCGTGCAAGGCAGCACGGCCGTGGTACATGAAGCCACCACGGCAGTGCCGCGCAGCACGGCCGTGCAGCAGCCCGATTCCAGCAGATTTAAGTCAAATTTTACAAAACTTCTATTCACTTGCTCATTTCTCCAAAGAACAGAACGACCGTTCCCCGCGCCCTAGCGCCCGTGCAGCACTCTGCCCACCCTCTCTAGCCATCGAATCCCTACCAAATCACCCCCAAACCATTCCCAATCACTTCCCTACCATTTCCACTACCTTAATCTCCTAATCCCACCCATTTCCATCCACAAACGCACCACTTTCTCTCCATTCCGCCCCAACAACCCCGTTCTTCAGAGAAATCTGAAATTTTCTAATTCCACTTCATTTTTCGAGCAAGAATGAAGAAGTTTGCAAGGAAGGCAGTAGAGAAGACTAGGGGTGTCATCCCCTACCAAAGGATGACAAGGAACAGCTACCCCGAGTTGACGGAGGCAGAATTGGATGCCACTGTGGAGTCTATTGCTGAAGAAGCCTCCGTACAACCACAGTGGGGGGCACCATCTTCGTCGCAGCCACCACCATCTGCCTCCCGACACTCCGTCTCATCTGAGAGACCTTCCGCCTCAGCTGCGCGGCCATCAGTTTTGGCCGCACGACCGTCCGTCTCCTCCGCGGCACAGCCGCAACCCGAGCCACAATGACGACCACGTCGACGCCTCGTTTTACATAATGAAGATGATACTGATATGCCTGAGGCTGAGCCGAAACCAAGCCCGCCACAACGCCCGTTTTCACAGCCAGAGGTTACTACAGGCAGGGCAAAGGAGCCCAAGCACCCTGGATGCCTGACACGCAGAGTGTTAGCTACTAGATATGCATTCCAAGCGTCATTGGAGGCAATGGGGTTCTTTGTCTGTTTTCAAGAATTGATGGAAAAATTGGGGCTTTATGAAATATTGACACTGCAGCAGGAGACCTACATTGAGCTGACGCAGTAGTTCTTCGCCACGCTAGAGAAAGCAACCAATGATGGCGAGAATGCAATTAAGGTAACGATTGGGGACAAGAGGTGGAAGATAACCTCAGAGATGTTAAATCAGATTTTTGCCCCAAGTGGGGAGATGGCTGCCCTCCTAGATGGAGGAAGGATAGAAAATGACTCTAGTTCTACGTATCAAGCCATGTGGAAGTGTTTCACCGGCCAAAGTACATTTGTAGCAGGGAAATCAAAGACAAGTGGTATTCATAGCCCATTTCTCCGCTATGTTCAGAAGGTGTTGGCAAACACCATCTTTGGCAGGTACGAAAATCAAGGCAGCTGCACCAACAAAGATCTTTTTGTGCTTGGTTGGATGGCAAAGGAGAGACATGTGAACCTGGGGGCATTATTGATTGATAACATGAGGACAATCCCGTCCAAGAGCACAAATCCATTTGTAATGGGAGGGATTGTAACATCTATTGCCACTGCCTTGGGGCATGACATGACAGGATATACAAAGGCAGAGGGTAGCAAGTTGGTTGATTTGCACTACCTGGCCCACTCATCCATGATTACAGTTACGGATCAGAAGATCGTGTACCAAATCAACCCACCCTACCCAGGAGTCACATTGGAGTTGCCTTACCATACTCCTCCCCTCATGGCACAGTTTGGACCATCGCCAGATTTTCTGGAAAAGTTGAGGAGGTACGAGGAGGAGAACCCCAAAGGAGAGGAAATCCCTGAGGTGAGGTTTGCATGGAGTCTAGGAGAGCCTTCACAGGCGGCAGAGCAGAGGTGGATGACATAGGAGAGAGCGGCAAGACGGGTGAGGCTAAGAGAAGAAAGAATGGGAGCGTCAGAGCCACAACATCCTTCAGTGAATGCATATGATATGGGTACCATCCATGCACAGCTGGAGGGCATTCAGGCGACGCAGGACATAATTTTATAGACACAGGAGGGCATTCAGAGGACTCAGGATTCCATGTGGTTGGACCACCAGCATATGCATTACCAGGTCAACCACCTTTATCAGTTTCACAATGCCCAGGCCCAGAGGAACCCACAGTGGGGTGAAGACTGGTGGAGTTCTTTATCAGCTTTTCAGGACAACTATCCGCCTCCACAGTCAGACTACTGGGGCGCCTACTACAGGCAGGGAGGAGCACCTCCACCACCTCCGCAGTGATCATCTACCCTATCACCCTGGACTTTAGTGTCATGCTGAGGATAGCATGGTTCAAAAGTTTGGGGTGGTAGGGCGGTATGCCCTCATTCTTCTTTCACTCATTTTTGCATCTCATCTGCTATTTTACTTTTTGTTTGTTGTTTTTCATTTCTTTTGCTTGTCCTTCTAGCTAGTCTAGAATTTTACTGCTTTGCATACCTGCATTCCATGTAGTTTACCTTATTGTCATTTTTGCGTAATTTTCAAAAATTTTGCTCTTTTGCCATGCATTGCATACCATGTAGATTTTTGGTAATTTTTGCATGTTTTTAGCTAGGATTTGCTTGTTTACTGCTTTAAGTTCAATAATATAGGCTTAGATGTGATTGAAAGCAACTTGGCACCATTTTGGTCAATTTTCCCAAATTTGAGATTTCTTGCCTAAAAGTATGTTTTGACCCAATCTCTACTATTTTGAGTAAAAATGATGATCTTTGACAAATGCAAGTGAGTTAACATTGTTTGTTGCTAAATGGTATCAATTCTTGACTTTTTACACGTGCATCACCTCTCTTAGGACTGTGATTGAATTGGTTGAAATGTGAAATTGAGCAAGCTTTGAACGCTTAGTGTTTGTGGAATTACTTTTTTGATATATCAATTCCATTTTGTTCATTCATGTGGTGTGATATCTTGGATGAAGTGTTGGATTAATTCTCATGCAGGATGTCTTATGCGGAAAATCATACCAATGACCCCTCTTTGACCCGACTATTCTTCCACCATCTTCATACCCCTCCGCCTCATAAAAAGATGCCCTAGTGCACATAATCAGCCTTGGCCACCTCTAAAAGTTTGGGGTGGCCATATCTTTACCTCCCCGCTTCACTCTATCCACCATATGCCCTATCTACACCAAGGGCAAGAAAGAAAAGAAAAAAAATGCAAAATGCAAAAATAAAATAAAAGGATGCTCCTGTTTAAGAGCATTCAAATAAAGAAAAGATGAGTGCGTAAAAACACTCCAAAAATCTTACCGCAACCCTTTCTTCCACTTTCATACCCACTGATCTAGGAAACATCAAACTTAGCTCATTTTACCCTTTTCCGCAGCCACGTGGGTCATTTGGTGTGATTTGAGATATAAGATTGAATGCATGAATGTGAAACAACACTCCTAGTCATTCTTGATTAACGCCACCATGAAACGGTTTACCCGGAACTTAATGGAAGAAATATGGATAACTTGTGTATTCTATGCGCTATATTTGAAGTTCATATGCTTTGTGCTCTTTTCATGATTGGATTGTGAAAGAAGGAGAGGAGAGAAGTGAAATGCATGTACTTAGTCATCTTTGATCCCATTCAGCAACAATCGTCTTTTATATTGCATTTGTCATTTCTTTTTGTGAAAGTTTGTAGAGAGATTGAGTTGGAGCATACTTGAGGACAAGTATGTTTCAAGTTTGGGATGGACAATATCTTTATATTGCATTTCTACTGTTTTGAACTAAAATGTTGACCTTTGACAAATGCAAGTGAATCACCATTGTTTGTTTCTAAGTGGTATCAATGTTTGACTTTTTACATGTGCATCACCTCTCTTAAGATTGTGATTGAATTGGTTGAATTGTGAAATTGAGCAAGATTTGAACGCTTAGTGTTTGTGAAATTACTTGTTTGATATATCAATTCCATTTGGTTCATTCATGTGGTGTGATATCTTGGATGAAGTGTTGGATTAATTCTCATGCAGGATGTCTTATGTGGAAAATCATACCAATGACCCCTCTTTGACCCGACTATTCTTCCACCATCTTCATACCCCTCTGCCTCATAAAAAGATGCCCTAGTGCACATAATCAGCCTTGGCCACCTCCAAAAGTTTGGGTGGCCATATCTTTATCTCCCCGCTTCACTCTATCCACCATATGCCCTATCTACACCAAGGGCAAGAAAAAGAAAAGAAAAGAAAAAGAAAAGCAAAATAAAATAAAAGGATGCTCCTGTTTAAGAGCATTCAAATAAAGAAAAGATGAGTGTGTAAAAACACTCCAAAAATCTTACCGCAACCCTTTCTTCCACTTTCATACCCATTGAGCTAGGAAACATCAAACTTAGCTCATTTTACCCTTTTCCGCAACCACGTGGGTCATTTGGTGTGATTTGAGATATAAGATTGAATGCATGAATGTGAAACAACACTCCTAGTCATTTTTTATTAACGCCACCATGAAACGGTTTACCCGGAACTTAATGGAAGAAATATGGATAACTTGTGTATTCTATGCGCTATATTTGAAGTTCATATGCTTTGTGCTCTTTTCATGATTGGACTGTGAAAGAAGGAGAGGAGAGAGGTGAAATGCATGTACTTAGTCATCATTGATCCCATTCAGCAACACTCGTCTTTTATATTGCATTTGTTATTTCTTTTTGTGAAAGTTTGTAGAGAGATTGAGTTGGAGCATACTTGAGGACAGTATGTTTAAAGTTTGGGGTGGTGATGCAGCCCTATTTTAGGGCTTCATCTTGTGTTATTTTGCTCTTCAATCACATCTATACCAGTTAGATTGCATGTCATTCCCCCTAATATGCTTATTTGTATAAAATGCACTTATGGATATTATTTGCATGTTTTCAGGCATTTGGACCACACTTGATGGAAGAGAGAGAGAAGGAGTGATCCTAGGGTTCCTCTACCCTTGGAGAGGCCCAAAGTGAAGTCCAAGGCTCCCTCAACCTACCCTTAGTGGCCAAAGATCATTTGAAGCAAAGATGTCCAAGAAAATCCAAAGATCCAAGTCAAAGTGCTGCCCCAGGACTCAGCACGACGGCCGTGCTAGGTCACTTAGAAATCGACAGGTTCAACTTCCACATCAAGCAGAACCCACCACGGCCGTGCCCCACAAAACGGCCGTGGCACAGTAGAGCATCACGGCCGTGCACCACAAAACGGCTGTGGCACAGCAGAGCACCACGGTCGTGCCAGCCACCACGGCCGTGGCACACCACCTCCACCACGGCCGTGGCCTTTTCAGCCCAAATTTGACCACCAACCTGACATTTAGCCATTTTAATTCCCACGACCGTGCCACTACACCACGGCCGTGGACTACCCTGCCCACCACGGCCGTGGTACCCCACCACGGCCGTGCTACTCACAGAATCCAGCCATTTTTCCACTGTTTTGCCCATTTTACCCCTAACTTAACCATAGACCCCCTAGACACCTATATATACCTAGGTGGCGGCTGGGGCACGAGGTTGGCTACCTTCTACCCCCTCCTAGCTCCCCAAATCGCCACCCACTCCATTCCACTCCATTTCCACCTCAAATCCACTCCATTCCACCATTTTCACCACCAAATCACTAGTTTAGACTAGTTCCTACCCATAATCCCCTTCATTCTTCACCCTTGCACCTTGGAGGAGGGAGGAGGTCGACCTACTGCTGCTGGAGAGAGGATTGACAGCCACTACTTTGAGCTCCATGGCCACCTCTATCTTCTTCTCCTCTCTTTTTGTATTTTCCATGTATATGAGTAGCTAGGCTCTTTGGGTGGGTTGTTTGGGGTCAAATATGTTACTTTGATACCATGTTGGGGGAAAATGACATGTAAACTTTGTAATTCCATTTGTTAATGATTATATTCTATTTGCATCTCATTCTCCATGAATTGCTTGTTGGTTTGTGTGTGAAATCACTTAGGAATTTAGGCAAATTGGTTATATGTGTGAATTTTGGGATTTGCCCCTAGGTCCAATTCTTGGATCCCTAGGTTGCCTCCCATCTTAATACATCCTAATCAATCTCTCTAAACCTAAGTGAGAGATCTAAGTAGCTAGATTGGATAATTCTAGTGCAATTAGCATGGAGCCTTCTCAAGGCTAGAATGTGGGGGAATTGGGATCCAAAACCCTAATTTCACCTCCCCATTACTACCCTCGGCCCCTAATTGCCCTAGGAATGTATAATCTAGAAACCTAGACTTGATTAGACTCTAATTGGATTGAACCTAACCCCTAACCCAATTGAGCCTCGTAAGGTAGTAGGGGGTGTTAGGGACTAGTTCCCCTATACACAACCTAGCATATCCATGGCCAGTTAGTAGATTAGGTTAATCCATTAGACTCTAACTTGTTGTTTGGTTTGGATAATCTAAATGGAATCATAGTGTTCATATGTCACCCCCAACTTAATTGATAAGTTCATACCCCTAAATAGCCCACACATCTCTTTACTGCTTAAAACCCTAGTTTTGTGCTTGCTTCGCTTAGTTAGTTCTTTTCTTGCTTAGTTAGCTTCTTGCCTTGCTCTTGCCTTGTTTATGATAGTTTAGTTCTTTAATTGTTCTTTTGCTTCTCTATTGCTTGCCATAGTGTAAATCTCCTTTTTCCTACCTAGCTTAATCTTTCCTTGCTTGCTTAGTCTTAATTTGGTCTAGGGTTAACATAGATTTCATTCTTGCCTTTAAATTGCTTGTTTATCCTTAGTTAACAATCAAATAAACCTTTAAACCCTTAACCCTAGTCTCCGCAGTAGGAACCCAACAAAACTGACCTAGCTCTAGCGCCCCCTCTTTTCCCTGTGGATCGACCCTATACTTGCCACCTTCCTATACTACGACACGACCCCATGCGCTTGCGGGTGTAGTGTTTTAGTAGACGTAGGTAGGTAGTTTAGGTCTTATAAATTTTGAAAGCAAACCCCCATCCACCGTGCATTCCGACCTCGTGGGGCGCATCTATTCTATCGAGTAGTGTGTTAGCACCACTAGCAGAATCGCACCAGCAGCTAACTAGATCTTTCATCGTTTCACTTGTTATTAATCTTTTTTTACTCATCTTAAAGAAGATTCAATCATCATTTATCATATGTGTATATTTTCATGAAACTAACATGACATATAGCAAATTAGACTTATTAAGAGAGAAAATGACTAAAACAAGAAGCACAACAATCTAAAATTTGCAAAACATATGATTTCTTCCATTTCCACATCATCTCATACCAATCATCATCAATGGTCTTTCAGACCAAGACATCATCTCATTATCCAACATTTACCCTTATCAGGGTTTGACAAAAGTAACTAAAGCATGTTAACTCCATCTCCGCATATTTCTTATACTTTCATTGCATATCATTCTTCTCATTCAACGTTCAAATACATTAGAACTAGAAACAATATAATCATATATACATCTTGTGTCATTCATCATACTCATTATAGGTTCATCATACAACATATATATTCCATTCCGTTCTATAGATGTGAATAAATCTCAAGCATAAACATGCATAGCACTTTTGATACTTCTCATTCACTATTTACTATTTTTTAATTAGGGATACTATCCATTACATGTGTAATCCCATTTGAAATCCATTAGATTAGGCATTATTATAATACAAGTGTCTACAGACAATTACAATCCAATATGAATTCTTATGAATCAAATCACATCCTTGAACTTCATCTTGTAACTTAATTAAACTATACTCATATTCATTCCTTAATCCCTCATTTGTGATCATTATTCATTAGCATCACATATCTCATTATTTTAGGGGTAGGGTCAGGTTCTTAGATCCATGAATCAATTTTCATTATTTTCTCTTCATTTCATATTCATTAGTTTTAACATCTTTCAATTCATGTTCACTACTACTCTAGGAAAAAATATTCAAAATTTACTTAATATATAAAGTTTTTCTCTCATTGAGATCCTTCATAATCTAATTTAAATATATTACATTCAATTTAGGTCAACACACATGTAATAAAAATATATAGACTATATACTTCATCACACACATTTCATTAATTTCATTCTTAACTTGTCATCACCATTTGGTTGATTCTTGTCTATTTCCTTTCTTATAATAGATAGGTGTACCATGTCATTGACTTCCAATGACATTCTCATAATTAACAATAATTATTCAGTCCCTTATAATACTACTCACTTTAGCTTAAATGAATGGATTAGGTTACATATTCGTACACCATAATCTCTAATCATCCTTCCCTATTAATTGTTATGTAGCTTGTATAAAAGTATCCACATTCAAGTGAGGGTTTACTCAAGACTTCATAAATCATAATAAAATAAATGCATTAGGCTTAGATCATATTAATAAGACCCATCATCTTCAATAGAAGTAATAACTCCTACAATTGATCATCTTTCCACATTCAAATGATTATGTGTGAGTAGGGCTTTTCCTCTCTTACTTGTCCTAATTCTAGATTTCCAAGCTTTAAGAAGTGATCTTAGTTCAACACATTATAAAACTATATCAAGAAGTAATATCATCATGGTCCACAAGGTTCGTTAGGGATATTCACACAAATGAAAACCCTATTTCCATTTCCACATATGTCATTTCATCAATCCTAAGTATATATTGATTCATTGACTTATTTAATTTAATCCCCCAACACAAACCCTAATCAGGTAATATCATCACATTGATCCTTACGTATATATCATATTAAATTTTAGTAAGATTCAATATTACACTTGTGTAATTCATTTTCATACAATTCAAAGATGATCCTATGCATGTCAACTCAGTTTCCAAGCATATCATTCAATAGTTGGTTCTAGGCAATAGTTGTGCAAAGCAACATAATCTTATGTCCATGGGATTATTTATAGAACTTAAATGAATATATCATAAATTAGGCAAATATTAATCAATGAAAAAAGATCTAAATAATTAGCACTTATTTCCCCAAGATCATACCAACTGACTACGTAATTGCATGCAAATCCTACCAATGATCTTCATTATTTAGCCAGATGTAATTAGGTTTCAACATGATTACAAAGCTTAGTAGGGAGAGAAACACTCACCTAAGGTGACATGCCTTAAAAACATAGGTCAAACTTTGATTTTTAGAAATCCACCAACATTCTAGCTATTGAATCCATTTCTTCCTCCTCTCAACTTGGAAATTCTAGAAATGGAGATTAGGAGAGAAAAAGTGAGAAAAGAGGGAGATTTGATATCATTTCGAATCAAATCAGAGAAGGGAAAAAATCTTGACATGTGAGAGAAGATTCATCATGAAATACTATACAAAGAAGCCAAACTTACTTGATTTCATTATTTCTCAGATGGTGAAACACTAGATCATCAATTCCACCACTTTCTCCTCTCAAACCCAAACTGTCCATCCTCCTTTATGATGTCATATTTCTAGAATAAATAAAAAAATATGATAGCTCCTTGGGTGCTAGGTTTCTCATATATATCAATTAAGGTGCTTGGATCAATTGCAAATTGACCCAACTTTAAACTTCCTTTTATTTCAGCATAATTTTTTATCATACAGATCTTACTGAAGATCATTTACTTAATAGGCCAAATCCCCCTAAAATGATGAAAACTTAGAGTGTTGTATAATAAAGAATTTTAGAAATCTAATAAAAATTACAATTTATTCAAAGTTATGAATAAATAAATAAAAATCAAATACTACATTTCTATACTGCAGTCTAGAACATGGTTCAAGTTGTTACTAATAAGAAACTCAGCCGACACCACACTCTGTAGAATTCAAACATCAGCCAAAAGTTATGAAAATTTAATAGGATGTCTAAAATAGATTTTTCAAACAACAATTATAGTTTTAGATCAATTAGATATACCAATAAAAAGATAAAATTCAAATACCAGACTACAATATTTCAGCCTGAATGCATGGTCGGCTGAGTTTGTCCTGCGGAAACTTGGCCGACAATCAATTCAAAAAATTCTTCAAAATTCTAATATTCTAAAAGAAAATTAATAATTGATTTTTTCAAACTATATACAAATTTTAAGTAAATCAGAATCATATATAAAATACTAAAAAACATTTACTATACCACTATATTTATCAAATTCTATATTCATATGCTACCAAAACAAATTTTGGTGACTAGGGCTTACAATTCTCAAATCCTAATTATTTAAAATAAAAGAATATTTATTGTTTTTTCATTAAGTTTAAGATATAACAAAGTAGACTACCATCATTAATCAAGAATCAAACCATGATTCATCTAATTAAGCATGTAGTTATGCAAGTAAACCCTAATTAAATGGCTAATATGAAAATAGGTTGCTACAGTTTTCTTGATTTTAAAATCTCATTAAATAAAATTGTAACATATAGAGAAACTAGACCATGTAGTAAATTTCATCACAAAAAGAGAAATTGAAGGTCTTAATTTGTGAATAATACTTTGATTGAATTCCACTAACTCTAAGACATCTTGTTCTTTTGCTTCAATCAACTCATATTCTTAGACAAGGAGGCGAAGTCATATGTTGACACTTTTTTTAATCATTAATGTGTTATGTTGGCAATTTCTTCTCCATACATGTATTTTTTACAATTTTTTATTATGGTACAATGACAAACTAGGGAAGCCATTATTACCTAACCCCATAATTGGTATATCTTCATTGAAACCCTTTGTTTGAAGATCATGTTTGCTTCATCTTGTCCATGGTTCCTTTGTCTTCAAATTTTATACATGGGACTCTCCTTGATCAACATCTTTCCCCCATAATTAAGTGTGTTTAGTTGGAACTTTTGTCCTCCACACATATACTTTTTCCAACTATGTATTATGCTACAACAATTCTCATTGAAAGAAAATTTTACATAACCCTTAAGTTGGTATGTCTTTACTGGAAATCTTTACATGCGATTTCTCTAGAATAGATAATAACAAGGTCACCATTTTAGGAAATGTTGTAGAGATTAGTACTGACATTAATCCATAAGAATCTCAACAAACTCCTTCTCCACCATGCCTCCTCCTATCTTTTTTGGTAGCACATATAAAAAATACAACAAGCTATAACATATGCATAGGAGAATAATCCATGCTTATGACAATATGCTTAGTTGAGGATGTCATCAAATAAGATATCAACATCCACCACAAATCTATTAAAAGAAACATTAGAAAGGCAATGTGAGTGGAGAAAGATGTCCATGGATTAACTTTTGGAATAAAGGAAATGATACATGTATATGTAAACAAAAATATATACCAAAGTAATTACAAGTTTACAACTCATAGAGACTTAAGATAGTCTGTAACGACATCTAAAATGAAAACAAACTATGGAGTTGTATCAAAACCCCACACTATAGATAATACATGAAAAAACATAGATACATTTGATTAAAATAATACCTAGATACAATTTTGTAACTTATTCCCCAAACTAAACAAATATTAGGACATGAAAGAGAAAGTAGACGCCATCCCATAGCATCTCCATTCTCGTTGACCGTATATTTTATTTATAAATAAAATTGAAAATGACTCTTTGGGGTCTTGTTACCTCTCATGACACCTATAAACAGGAAACATCAATTATTTTGACGTTCTCATAATGGAGGCACCACATGGTGTGATATCCAAAGTAGGGAGTTATTAGGAAGATTTTTTTCTTCTTAATATTGATTATACATTTCTCAAGGTTTGACGTCTCCATGTTGAGGGGTCAAGTGGCGTGGTGACCTCCAGGGCAAATAAACTTGGTGAGAGAGTCTTTTTTGTATATGTCAGAGCCTCTCTTTTGATCAACACCAATGCCAACTATTAGAGGAAAATCCCAAAACCTAAACCCAAATTATGACGCAAAACAACTAATTCTCAGAAAATGTAGTTAAACAATATTTCAAAAATGCAAATAATTTTCCCCTTTTTATTTCTCATAAAATCTCATAAAAATTTCACCTCAATGACAATATATTTAATCACCAAAATTGCATTCAACTCCATTAAAATTGGAATCAAGACTTAATGCTTAGACACAATTCAATTTACACCAATTGCATGAATATGAAAGAACAAACTCGATCTACAGCCCATCCTGGGAAAGAGAGAGTACATCGACATTTTAATCTATCTAGATTATTATATTTATATATTCTTTGTCACAACACCTCCACTAAATAGTATTATACCTAAAAACATTTGAAACAACCTCATGAGACTCATATAGAGCTTCGATGAGTGGATACCTCCCACTCAAGCTAGGTACATGCATCAATATTAGATTAAATATAATGAACTTATAAGAAACTTAAAAATATTAACAAGTTTAATAAATAGTTCTAGCATATTGTCAAATCTAGTTTACAATAATAATCTAAAGAATCAGATAAGATAATCAGACCAAAGCCAACTTCAAAACATCTTTTAGAACATGTCTATGAATAGATCAATAGATGTACTTTGGTATGAGTAGCAAGTCAACATCTAAACACTTGAAATTCATACATAATAATAACATAATCTTTGTGACACCCCACCAGTCGAACTAGGAACACATCTTGAAATCCTAAAGTTGAAGTCCACATAAGACATATTTACCCAACAATACCATCAAATGACAAGAAATCCAAATCATATTCATAGTAGATATAAATCCCCAATATTAACTACTTTTTTTATCAGTAAGCGTGCCTCTATTCCATTATAAAAAAAATCAGCATGGACAAGAGGTGAAAAGGGAAAATTACAAATATATAAGTCTATCTATGCAATATCCCTATAAGCTATGCAAGCATCTCCAGTCCTCTTTGGCTTTCTTCCAACATGTATAGGGGGAGATTATATATTCATAAAAAATTCAATTATTCCTTGCTCCCCACACATGGTAGAGGACAAGCAAGACCAAATGTCGACTTCTTTGCTTTTGGAAGGTGAACAACATATTCACTCCCATGGGTAGCATATTGATTTCTTTATGGGCTCTTTCCCATACTTTCCAAGAAAAACTACATTCCCAAAAAATGTGTTGCATGTCTTCCTTTCCTATTTTACACAAGATACATCTCGAAGCTAGAGCAACTCCCCTGGTTTGCAAATAATTTCTGTCACTAGCTTTCCTTGTAAAAATTTCCATCTAAATTTTTTTATTCTGTAAGGCACCTTGAGCTTCCATAACCAGTGAGCCCATTCTGTTTTCGTAGATCTGGTTCTTGTAATGTCCCATGCCCCTTTTAGGGAGAATTCTTCAATCCCTTCAAAGTAGCACATATCTTTAGAGTCGATTACTATATGCTCACATACACTATTAAGCTCTTATACACCTCTAGCTCGAGGTAGACACCATTTAGCATTATCAATCAGAGCACTGAGTTTACTAGCTGGCCCAAATCCATTTCTCATTTTGAGACCGTTGCCCACATGAGCATTGAGATAGGACCCAAGGACCCAAGGGTCATTCCATAAGGAGATAGTAGTACCGTCCCCAATCATGAACCTAACCAAATGATTCAGTTTGGTTCTGTGTTTCAAAATAACTTTCCACATCCAACTATCATTGTATTTTGGTTTATAAGACTAGAGAGTATCATGAGTCAGATAACGACTGTGAATGTACTTTACCCATAGATTGTCTTTGCTATTCGCAATATCCCAGAGGAGTCTAGTCAGTCCTGTAAGGCTCCAAGCTTCAACACTTCTAATACCCAGGCCGCCCTCCATCTTTGGTCTGCATATGTTGGACCAGGATATAGTGTGGAACATTCTATGGTCTTCTTTGACCCCCCATAAGAACGATCTACATATCCTGTCGATTTCATCCATGGTACCCTTTGGAAATGGGAAAGTTCCAGTCCAGTAGAGATGATAAGCGGAAAGAGTGGAGATTATTAATTCTGATCTTCCAGCCATAGACAATAACTTTGTTTTCCACGAGTCAAGTTTAGTTTTAATCTTGTCAAATAGAGGCGCACACATGCTTTTGGTGAGTCTACCTAAGAATAGAGGCAATCCCAGGTATCTAACTAGCAATTCTGACTCCTCAACCTGCAAGATATGAATAATGTTTCTTGGGGCAAACTTTCTAAGAAAGATCTGGATTTTCAACGAGTTTAGTTGTAGTCCAGAAGCTCTATTGAAATCTAGGATGATTTCTTTTATACCCTTTGCATCTTCATATGTAGCTTGGGCCATAATTAGTAAATCATCCACAAATTGTATGTGAGAGATCATAACATCGTTTGTTTTCAAAGGAGTAATTTTGTTTTCTTCTACCGCCTTGTTAAAGATAGAGGTTAGTCCCTCCATTCCTATAACAAAAAGATAGGCACCAAGGGGTCACCTTGTTTGATGCCCCTTGAGGCCTGGATCAACTCAGTAGGATTTCCATTGACAAGGACCTGGAAGGAAGCAATAGACATGCATTCTTCTATCCACCTCAACCAGCATGGAGGGAATTCCATACCTTGCATGATGTCAAGGATATACCTTCTGTCTATAGTATCATATGCCTTGCTCAAGTCATCTTTGAGGCACATTTTAGGACTCCTGCAACTTTTGAAGTCTGATAGTAGTTCGTTTGCTAATAAAATTGCATCAGAGATATGTCTCCCCTTAACAAATGCAGACTGGTTCTTACTTATAACGACTGACATAATGTCCCTTAGTCTATTTGCAAGGATCTTAGCAATCAATTTGTAGACTACAAAGTGATATTGGTCTCCAATCATTGATCCTTTCAGGTTGCTTGACTTTAGGGATCAGTGTAATATAGGTCTTGTTTGCCTCGTTGAGAAGTTTATCTTTCACGAAGAAGTCTTTGATTGTAGTACATACGTCAGTGCCAATCACATCCCAACATTTCTTGAAGAAATGAGAATTCATTCCATCAGGGCCAGGAGATTTATCATCATTGAAGTTTTTTATCGTATTATAGATCTCCTCATTAGTGACAGCTCGAAACATATGAGTCTTTTGGAGTTCTAAGATTTTTGGCAGCTTTGACATAGTGATCTTACTGCATTGTTGAGGTGGGGTGTTGAATAAGCTGTTATAGTGTTCATGGAAGCATTGTTTAATGCATTCATCCCCTTTAACATATTCTTCATTCACCTTGACCATTTTTATTTGGTTCCTATTTCTTCTAGTCTTCAAAGAGGCATAGAAGAATTTGGTATTTGAATTTCCATGCCTGAGCCAATGGACCCTGGACTTTTGGCACACCATAGATTCTTCAATATTTTTAGCTTTAATGGCCTGTTCTTTTTTGTCTTTGGCAATCTCCCACAAGAGTTCATTCTTTGGATCATTGTCAGACTTGGCAATAGCACTCATTGCTTCTTTTTCTTTGTTTTTAGCGGATTCAGTGAGGTCACCCATCCTCTCCCAGTTCCAGATTTGGAGGGCTCTTTTGGTATCTCTAATTTTCTGGCATAATCTAAACATTGGGTTTCCGGTAGCTTTCAAAATCCAGGCTTTAGCTACTATTTCATTGAAACCAGGGAGGTCTGCCCATGCATTGAAATACCTTACATGGTACTTTTGAGTAGCCTTTGTGTCATCAAGATGGAGCACTTGCATATGATGATCGCTGTAGATAGTGGGCATTATCTCTAGCCACATGTGGGGATAGTCAGAAAAAACCTACATATGACAGAACCCCCAATCAATATTGCCTCTTATATTGTTAACACCATCTTGTTGGTTCTTCCAGGTAAACCTCAGGCCCTTAGCTGGGATCTCTGTGATGTCAATATCACTAATGACTGGGTTGAAGTCAATCATGGATTTTGCTGAAGGGGTTGTCCTTCCCAGCCTATCAATTGTATCTCTACCTGCATTAAAGTCACCAAGGACGATCCAGTTGGAGTTGACTTGTGACTTTATATAGACTAGATCTTCCCATAATTTGCATCTCTTATTGTCATCATTGTCAGCATAAACAGCTGTGATCTCCAACTCCTTGTTTTCATATGAGAGTCTGAAGTGAATACACTGTCTCGACTGATACAAGCTTTGAACAGTGAGGTCTTGGTTCTCCCATATCACCAAGGTTCTCAGTTTGTTGCAGCTAGAAGCATTGGCAATCCACTGGCATTGAGGCCAGTTTCTTTGCAACATCTTCCTTGCCTTTTTATTCTTGAATTTAACTTCCGAAAGGAGGGCAATATCAACCTTTGCTCTCCTTAATTCTACCCAGACAAGTTCAAGTTTGTCTAGCTGAGACAAACCGCAAAAATTCTAGGCAAGTATCGTTGGATTATCAACCATTGGGGGGGAGAGGAACTACCTCCCTCATCATCAACTGATTCATCTGTATTCTTGAGTGCTTTATATCTATTACCCTAGTTTTCTTTGTTATTTGCTTTCTGAATTCAAGTGGTCCTCTTACTTCGTGGGCTCGAGGTTTTCTTTGGGTGAATGAATCCTTCATTTCCTTCCTCATTATTTCCCTCCTCCTCCTGTTGGACATTATCTCAAACAGGTTCAGACTCAGGACTAGCAGAGGAATTAGCCTCCGATGGTGGATCCTTTTTAGGATTTTTATCAGGTTGGGTTGTCCCCTTTGGTTTACATAGTGACTTATCATGCCCAAACTTGCCACAATGCATACATCTCTCCAGCATCCATTCATACTCTACTTGGACTTCGTAGGGATGAACCTTGTCTGTTTGAAGTTTCATAGCAGTTGGGAAGTTAGAAGACGCTGCCATGAGCACATTTACTCTAGTGTAATCTACTCTGACTCTAGCTTTGGTATGACTATCAAGGCATTGTGGTTTACCTAGAAAGGAGGCAATCCTCGCAATCATCAATTCACTCCATAGTTCTAGCGGGAGGTTGTGCAGTTTGATCCACACTGGCATGGACGCAAGCTTCTCCTGCTCTAGTGGTTCCCCCTTCTCCCATCTTTTCAGGATCACCGGTTCCCCCTTGATGAACCAAGGCCCACCTTCAATTGCATTGTTCATGTCCTGCTCATACTAGAACTTTACAATGAAGCTTCTATTTGGTCTTCATAGGACTTCAATCATTCCCACCGATTTCCACATTAGTGCGAGGTGGTCTTGCAGTGTCGGGATATGCGGGTGGAACCTGATGATATACCCAACCGATGTATTCTTACATAGCACTAGATTTTCATCAACCTTAGATTGAGGGATGATAATGGTGTCTTCATCAATCACTAACTCCGTTTCCTAGATTCTGGTATTTTGGTCCCCATCTGGTGCTTTGCAGACAGTCGCCCAATCCTTTGTGGTATCAGCAACCCTAACTTGATCTCCTCTTGGGCGTGGTAGATGCCCTCCATGCTGAAGTGGAGGTTTTCGTCTTCCGTACCTGCCGCCGGTCGCGTCCATTAGGTCACACTTACCAATATTAACTACTTGCCGATATTTAAAATAAAATTCTAAACTAGACCTATAATAAATGAAGTAGATAATCTCTATAACAAATTGATTAAGTTCCACAATAAGAAGCATAATCAATAATGGTAAATCATCAGCCAGTAGTACAAGAAATGCCACAAACATTCAAATCATGTTCTACCTGGGTTGTAAAATTTTATTCATTTTCTGTGAATCTACTTGGCTTGTAACTCACCAAGTAGAAGTCACCATGCTCGATTCTCATGTTAACGACTCATCATCACTATCTTAGAATTTAGCCAGACACCCTAAGATATCAATAGCATACCTTGGTCCACCATATGGTTGACTATAGAGGCTCACCTCTTCATGTCGGGTACACGAGATATGAACCAACAAAACAATATATCACATATTACAACATTTCTCATATTTTCATATTTTACATATTTCATTTCATCAACGCCTATTCCTCATGAACATAGACTATCACAATAACAATTTAGGGCTAAATCCATTCCAGATGACTCACTCCTAATTCCTGGTGGTTTAACCTTTAAGGTCTCGGTCCACACTCCAAAAATCCTTCTCATAATTCTCTAATTACTACAAGGAGATCCATTTCATTTACCCAGTGTGGTACTTAGGGAAACTCACAATGTTCACGACACCTAACTCAATGTGTCATCATTTCACTTGTTATTAGTCCATTTCAGTCACCTTTAAGGAATTCTAAACATCATTTATCATATGTGTCTATTTTTGCACAACTAGAATGACATAAAGAGGATTAAGCTTATGAAGACAAAGACTAAACAAGAATCACAATAGTATGTAATTTCACAACACATCATGTTATTCCCATTTTCACATTACATCATAGAAATCATCATCATTGGGCATCCATCCTAAGACATAATCTCATTCTTCATCATTTACCCTAAACATGGTTTCTTAGAAGTAATCACTGGATGCTAATTCAATCTCAACAATTTCTTATCCATTTATTTCATATCAAGTTTTCATCAAGTATTAATAGAGACATTAGAACTAGTAACATTATAAGCATATAAACATCTCAGGTTATTCATCATGCTTAGAGCAAGCTTTTAATGCAACATATACTTATTTCATTCAATTTCTATACGTATGAATAAATCTCAAAGCATAAGTGTACATCGCACACTTGATACTTCTCTCTTACTATTTACCACACTGTTTAATTATGCTATCATTCAAGACATAAGTGATCTCATTTGAAATCCATCAGAGAAGGCCATTCTTAGAGTA
Source organism: Alisma plantago-aquatica (assembly GCA_963693085.1). Taxonomy (NCBI): domain Eukaryota; kingdom Viridiplantae; phylum Streptophyta; class Magnoliopsida; order Alismatales; family Alismataceae; genus Alisma; species Alisma plantago-aquatica. The sequence continues at coordinate 522,087,726 of OY856414.1, read as the reverse complement.
CAAGTATCCTAACATACAACTGCATTCCAAATATGTATTTTTCTGAATCCATTCACATCCTTGGGCTTCATCCTGTAGTTGAATTAAACTATACATATGTACATTCTCCAATCCCTTATCTAAGAGTATTATCCATTATTATCTTGTATCTCACCACATTAGGTCTAGGGTTAGGGTTAGGTTGTTAGATCCAATTATTATTATCTTTCTTCATTTTTCCTTTGTTTCATACTCACTGGTTATAACTTGTTTGAAATCATGTTCCATACTACTCCTAGAATCACAACATTATAAATTTACTAAATGCATACAATTTCTCTCTCATTGGATTCCTTCATAATATGATTTTAAGGTACTTCATTCAGTTTAGGCCAAAAGAACGAATTAGGTTGCATCTTCTTACATCACAATCTCTAATCATCCTTTCCAATTCATTGTTATGTAGCTTGTATAAAAGGACCCACATTCATGTGAGGGTTTACTCATCATTTCATAAGTCATGCTAAAATAGATGCATTAAGCTTTGATCATATTAGTAAGACTCACCATCTTCAATTGAAGTATTAATACATACAATTGAACATTTCATCACATTTATAACATTATATACATGCTCTAGCTTTTATCACTCATACTCGTCTTAATTCTAAACTTATAGGGTTTTCAAGAAGTCATCATTAGTTCAAAACATCATATGAATCACACCATTCAATAATCTCATCATGGTGCATATTGGTTCATTAGGGCTATTCACACACATGGAAACCCTAGTTTCCGTTTCCACATATTTCATTCATCGATCATAAGTATACATTGATTCATTACCTCATTTGATTCAATACATCAATGCAAACCCTAAATAGGAAAAATCACCACCTCGTACGGATCCTTATGTATATAACATACTCAATTTTAGTAATATTTAACAATACAATTGTTTAATTCATTCTAATACAATTCAATATGATTCTTGCTCTGTTTGGTAAAGCGGTGCGATTGTTGGGGCAGTGATGGGGCAAGGTCAGGCAGGTTGTAGTCGCTCGTAACTGCTGTTACCAAATGCAATATGACTCATCACATTAAAGTTGTATTGTTTTTGGTGTTGAGTAGTGTTCAAAGGTAGCTTTTTCTCACTGGATAAAAATCTTGCGGTGATCCATCTCATCGTACCAGAGTGCTGACTCACCACTTGTGTTACCAAACGCTACATCTATACATGTCAACTCATTTTCCAAGCATATCATTAAATAGTTGGTTCTAGGCAACATTAGTATGTATAAACATAATTCTATGTCCATGAGATTAATCACAAATTTTAAATCAATAGGTCAGGAACTAGACAAACATTTATCAATGAGAAAGTATCTAAATCAGTAGCACTTATTTCCCCAAAATCATCCCAATTGGTTAAACAATCACATACAAGTACTAGCAATGATCTTAATTATTTTAGCAAAATTTAATTAGTCTTTTTACATGATTATATATCTTAATATGGAGAGAAACACTCACCTAATATGATAAGCACCATAAAAGCTGAGGTCACACTCTAAATTTTTAGAAATAAACCAAGGTTCTAGCTACTGAATCCATTTCTTCCTCCTCTCAACTCAAAAATCCTAGAAATGGAGACTAGGAGAGAAAGAGTAAGAAAAGAGAGAGATTTGATATTATTTTGAATCAAATCAACGAAGGGGTAGATTTTTGACATGTGAGAAAAGATTCACCATGAAAGACTATGCAAAGAAGCTAAACTTACTTGATTTTATCATTTCTTAGATGGTGAAACCCTAGGTCAACATCTCCACCAATTTCTCCTCTCAAAGCCCTATCTCTACTATCTCTCTAGAATCTCATTTATCTAACAGGAATAATGAAATATGAGAGATCCTTGAGTGCTAGGTTGCTCATATAGATCAATTAAGGTGCTCAGGTCAATTGTAAATTGATCCAACTGTACATTTCTTTTATTTCAATAGAATTTTCTATCATACAAATGTTACTAAAGATCATTTACTTAATAGGCTAAAGATCCTACAAAATAATGAAAATTGATTGTGTTTGTGAAATAGAATTTCAGATATATAGTAAAATTATAGATCATCTGAGTTACTAATAAGTAAATAAAAATAAAATACCACACTGCTATACTGTAGTCTGCAACATGGTCGGTCAAGTTGTTACAATAACAAACTCAAATGACACCACACTTTATAGAATCCAATCATTATCCAAAAGTCATGAAAATTTGACATGATGTCTGAAATGGAGTTTTCCAACTACAATTAAAATTCTAAATAAATGGGATGTACCAATAAAAAGATAAATTCTAAATATCAAACTGCTATATTTCAGCCTAAAAGCATGGTTGACTGAGTTTGTCTTTGGGAAAGCTCGACAGATAAACAAGTCATAAAATATTCCAAATTCTATTATTCTTATACAAACATCTAAATTTGAGTTATCTATAATCAAATCCAAAATTTAAATAAATTAAAGTTGTAAATAAAATACTAAAAATCATTCACTAGACCATTATATTTATCAATTTCTGTATTCATATGCTACTAAAATCCTAATTTTGTCTTATTAGGGTTTTCAATTCTTAGACCCTAATTGTAACGACCCTACCTTCCGGTAACCCCCAATTAAGGGAGACCAGAAGGTCAGAGCCATTATCCCAATTAACATGATCAAAGGTTCGACAAATAATCAATAACAATTATCAAATTCTACCAACTATACTGAAATCTGGTATACTTTTTGCATACCTTTGAAAAACTTGGATTACTAAACTTATATCCATATGAGAGAATATTCTAACTAATCCTCCTTGACCATTAATCCTCATTTAACTCCACATATGCCACTTTACTATTTATTCTTTTCACTTGCACCTAAAATGCCGACAAACAAAAACGTTGGTCAACATAAAGCTAGTATGTGGGGGAAACAATAATCGTGCAACTATGATAACAATGTAATCTGCCAATTATCATATAACAGCCAAGATTACATCTTAAGAAATACTACTCAATCCTTACCTATCCCCTATCTCTGTATTGTCCCTACAGTGGACCTGGATGCTACCTTCCTCATGGTAGATCCCTATTAAACCCCGCATGATCCTACCTAACAGGTAGATCAATATCTAGGGTTGAGTCGCATGGCACTACCCATAGGTAGCCCAATTCCTAACTCATGGCATGCTAAAGAGTCGCATGGCACTACCCATAGGTAGTCCAATCCCTGACTCAAGGTGACGTGATGGACCTACCCCATTGGTAGCCATGTACTAAGTCATCCAATGACCTGATGGACCTACCCCATAGGTAGCCATGTACTAGGTCAAACTATTAAGCCACAGAGGGGACTAGGATATGAGCTAGTAGGCACATATCTTGAGTGATAGTCATATCCACATTATAGTTTGTATGAATTAAATTCATCCAACAGTTTAATTCAAGTCTTTGAGGAAAACTTCGGAAAACCTCAAAAAACTAATTCGAGATATTCATAAGCGTAACCACATACCTGTCAGGCATATTTGAGACAGAATCAACCAAGAAGGGAAATCCAATCAAGCAAGTACAAGAATCCTGAAATCACATCCAATTCCTTTTTATCAAAATCTATTCAAACCATCTTGCTACTTAAAGTTTCTTTTCCTTTTTAGGATTTCTACCTCTTTTAGGGTTTACTTTGCAATTAGGGTTTTTACTTCATTTTACTCTTTTAAACCCTAATTTCTCATATATCCTTCATGAAAGTTATTAAGGTTACCTTTTAACAACATATAACCTTAATTTCAGAAACATCACATTTAATCATCAATTAAGTCCAACAAGCCTCTTTTACATTAAAGCTACCATTTTTATCCTTTTAATCCATGACAGAATCATTATGCTCATTATCATCCATTCATAGTTCATTATGATCTAATTTACATATGAACTCTATTTGTCATTAATTCTACCTTTATCCATTAGAAAACCCTAATTACTACATTAAGGGTATTTATCCACAATTAGGAACTTTTATACTTGAAAAATCTTAAAATTATCATATCTCAACTTTAATCATGGAATTGATCAATTAAAGCCATTAACAGTATCATTCACTAATATTAGGGTTTCAAGGCCCATTAAAGCATATTTACGCACATGAAACTCTCAATTAACTAATTACATGCAAAGTCCATCCTTTTTGTTCTTAATGTACCTTTTTACAATCAACAGGTTAATATCAACTTTAATCACCCATTTAACTCTTCCCCAAATCATTAATCACCAAAGAATTGAGTTTTGCATTAATTAAACCATTAAAGATATCATCTTTACACACTTTTTGAATTGCACTCAGAATCAGGCTTCAATTATGTTTTTAATGGATTTCCCTCATTTTTCTGAGCAACTTTCATATTTTATGCATATTCATCCGAGCTACTATTAAGGAGATATGATTTTTGTAATAAAACCTTACTTGGACCAATCAGAAGCTGCCACATCACCCGTTCATGCAACATAACTCGGCTAGTTGAAAAACATTTCAAAAGGTCATTTTTACCCTTGAGTAAATAGGCGGTCCTTCAGCCCGCGGAGGGGCATTTCTATATAATGCCACCTCCGTCTCCTTCAACCTCACGCAGCTCGATCGCTGTTGCCCTAGCCGCCCAAGGTACAACTTCTCCTCCCAGATCTGGACCCGTCGGCCACCAGAGCTCCTTCCCCCTCCTCTACCATTCCCTCTCGCAGGTGAGGGTGCCTCATGCACACAGCCGGTTGGCCGGAAATGAACCCAGTAGAACTCCGCCATGGCTGACCTGCAGTCCATCTGCAACATCACACAGGGGGTGAGGAGCTAACAAAATGGTCGTCAAGCTCCTCTCTGACGACGTAAGAGCGTTACGATCTCCTCGTACTACCCTCACTGCTTCAGGGATCACACTACCCCTCTGGTTAGGGTTTAAACGAAGAAGAAGATGGGAGAGAGAGAAGGATGCTTGGGTTTGTCTTAAACTCGAGCCATAGGCTCTACCCCTTATATAGGGGAGATTATCTACACCCCAAGACGTTCATCTTAGAGGAAAAAAGTCCTCTCCCATTAGGAATCCTATTCCTTTAATGAGAAGTAATCTTCTCTCTCCTAAACATCTTCTCAAAACAACATATTCATTGGATATTTAATAATACAAAAATCCTTTCACTTATTCTCTTTTAAGCTTGAGTTTTGTCCCAATGGCACGAAATTCTATCTTCTTTTAATAGAAATACTTCCTTTTTAATAATACCCCAAAAGCATTCATTATGCATCATATTATCTTCTTATTTGACATTATTGGTATTTTCTCTTTCCTCTTTCTTCATTGGGGATCCTTGGACCCCAAGAAACTCCAAGATTTCGAAATTCCTTCATAAGGATACTTTTTTATCCTTCTAGATGCATCAATATTCATTATTTCACATTATCTTGTTTATTTCTTATTAAAATATCTCTTTTTGAGGATTTCTCTTTTTCTTTCTTTTTATTTTCCTCATTGGAATTTCTTTTAACCTTAGGAATCCTTTGGATATGAAAATCCACCAAGGATTATTCAATTATACCTCTTCTCTCTTATTTTCCACATTTTATCATTGTTTTCAATTTCTTTCTTAATAAAGAAATATTTAATTGATCTTTTCTTTTCTTATTGCTTTCTTTTTGCAACTTTGGACTCCTTGGAACCCAAGGAACCCAAGAGGCACCAAATCCACCTTTGGATTATATATTTATGTCTTCTAGAGGTTTCTACATTTTTATTTTCTCCATTTCTTATTAATAATGGAGTTCCTTTTGTCTCTTCCTTGTTATTGGTCCTAATAGCCAATAAAGCCCACAAAACAATCATCAAGGCTATTGTAAACGAAATCCATTTATTCAAAACAAATCATATCTTTATTTGTTCAAATATCTTTAATACGAGAAATCACATTTCCCACCAAAAGAACCCAAAACTGGGGTTGTAACATCCTTCCCCTATTATAGGAATTTTGTCCTCAAAATTCCATCACGCAAACAAACAATTTAGGATAAGACTTTTACATGTCCATCATTGGGCCCTATGTGGCTTTGCCCTATCCATGGTGCTTCCAAAGAACCTTTATCATCACATATTCCTTTCTCTGAGTTCTTTCACCTTAGCATCTATAAACCTCATAGGTGACTCAGGTCATTACAACCTCCCTTGGGGCTCACTAGGTTCATTGCTTCGCACATGGTCCGGGTACCTCACATAGTGCTCTAAATTGGACACATGAAACTCATCACACATCACATTATCCTGAGGGGTAAGGGCAAACTTAACCTTCTATACCAAACCATGTCAAAAGAACCCATGCATCGGGGACTCAACTCTCTTAGCTATAACTTAGAGGGGTCGGATTTTCATGTCACATATTCCCCCACAGTGAACTGCATGTCAGTCTACTTTGCATCAGCTTACAACTCATGTCGTCTCTGGGCTCGTTTCAGCCATTGCATGATCAAAGCGACTTCATCTGCACACATTGTGGTCCTTTCTTGACCTTTGTGAGGTTCCTTCACCAACATCATCTTAATGAAGTGGTGACTGACACAAACTCCCTTGCAGAGCTTCTTTACATCCCGATACTGGCTATGGTGGTTATCATTACCTCTTACAGAAGACAAGTACTGTCTCTAGATATCACCCTGAATGAGCATACATGCTCTCATCAGACCCTCTAGTCTGGATCATACTAACCATTAGTTAGGGGTGATAAACTATACTAACATCGAGTTCTTCATGTACCTACTTCCTCCTTATAGAAGTGAACCTATAGGTCATACTCAAGAACTTTTGAACTCGCATCATGGTGTAGTTGAACCATCTCTTTCTCAGATGTAGTTCAACTAGATCTATCCCTTGACAGTACTCTTTCTCTCTCACATCATCTAGGTAAGGCGATCTACCATAACCCATATTGCATCTTGACCTTCTTTGGTCTAGGGGAGACTCACCACAACATCCATATGATGAACTCCCATTCCCTCTTAGGGACTCTTTTATCCTCTATGTTGATACACTGGGTTACTGACATTCGTCCTTCACCCCTGGCTTGCATGGCAACATACCACATGCAACTTCCTCTTAAACATCCAAATTACCATAGTCACTTACTACCTTCGTAGTACCATGGTGTATGGTGATCTTCAATCATGATCTCCTATATCGTCATGATTCCTTAAGGTCGATTCCTCAGAAACCCTAAACCACTCTAATCGGGGTTTCATCACCTTCCTTTTCAGAGAAGTGCATCTGAGGTTCTATAACCATCCTTTTATTGCATCAAGGCCTAGGCTGGCTAACCAAGCAACCACTAACTTGTTCAACAGATCTTGTTCCATATGAGTGTTAGCCAAACATATCTTCTTTTTCAAACTTAGGGTTAACCTTACAACCTCATCTAGCCTCTAGCTATACTAGGAAGCTACATCTCAACCAAGGCATTCATTACCACTCCATATCCTTAGGTGTTAGGTAACGTTGAAGACATACACCTCCATGTATTCCACTTATTATCTCATCTCAACTCCAAGTCTATCTTCATCAAGAAGACTCTAAGCTTATTTCCTTGGGTTTCGTACTCAACCTTGTATGACTCATATCTCATGATAAAAGCATCCTCATAAGATGACTACCTTGTAAACCATCCATGTATCATTCACTCCACCAACGTATGTTATCATCTCTGTCCTCGTACCTCATGGCAATGTTCCAACTCACATCACCTTTTATCCTTGGTGTATCACATGCATATTGTCCTATCACTCACCCCCATAACAAGAGGAAATAAGCATTTGGATGCATTCCAAATATAGCGTTCTTCCTGTTCCAAGAGTAGAGATGGTACATCCCACCTTTCCAGTACACCTTTAAATTTAAGTTGAAACATGCCACATATGTCTCTACATCACAAACATATCGATATCAAAGTTACTTCCATGGAAAACTGGTCCTGAACCTACTGGGGTTTACACACATCCCTTGATCATTTCCTCTAGGTCTATAGGGTGCCGGTACTTTAGGGGTCATCCCTCTTCCCTTATGCATCCAGAGAGTGCCCTACTCATCTGTCCTTCGGGTCTCATGAGTTCATGAAGGTGATCAATCTCCTAACCCATGGCCCTCAAACAATGATAGCTGTTACCTCCCGACCCTATGGTCATGTGCAACTAGGGAATTAGGCAACTCTTACTTCCATCGGTCTTATCCCTACCTGACCCTAGGATAGACTTAGGATTCTAACATAGTACATCTTCAACTTAGAACCTTACCCAAGCCTTCATCATCTCTCTCTCTGCATTCATGGCTGACTTCCATCCTTTCATAGGGGTCATGGCAACCTGCCTACCTTGGTCAGGCCCCATACCGGTTACCTCCATAGTAACACATCCACATGCACTTAGAGATGGTTATCTATGGGTCTACAGGTTCATTCTCCTACCATGTACTTTTCACTTAGCTTCTCACGATCTTATGAGACCTCTTTATGTTTCCACAAAACCCACAAATTGGTACACACCCTACCAAAGGGTTCCTCTCCCAGGATGGGAGGAAACTACAACTCTTGACAACAAAGGTCACAAACACCCTTATGGTTTATATTCACATGAGCATGCTTAACCCAGCAACCAATAAGGCACAAGTAGACCACCTACTAAACCATGCTAGGTCATATTTGTTCTCATCCTCAACATTGGATCAAGATCATACCTTCCCATGTCATCACTTAGCTGTGGGGATTCATCAAACATACCTTTAATCTTAAGGGGTTTCCCTCTCCTCTAACCATGAGGGGTACCATGCTCGAACCTATAGAAACTCAAATCTTGTCATGAGCATCAGGTACACCACTTCCCCTCTTAGGCCTAGGTTCACTTTTTGGGTGTCTAACTGCATGCTCAACCTATTAACCACGAACCAAACATATACAAGGTACGACATGCACTTACTGTCATCCTTCTACTCGAGCAACACATCAAGGTCGAGCCCTCAACCAATAAGGTACAAGGCCTCACAACCTGTTACTAAACCTCTCCAGATCTAAGGAACTCTTCTTCCTATCTCAAAAGGTAAGCACCTATACCACATGCACATAGGTACCAGAAGCATCATCCTATCTCTAAGGTTTGGTTCCTCTAATGGAAACCCAGATATCATCAGCCTCCAGGGATCAAGCATGAGGCAACCACTATCATCCACTTAGGTCACATCATCCTCAACTCCCCACTGTTCCTCAAATCTCAGAGTCTAGGCTTCTAACCTTCTTGCTCGGGGTCCTTCTCTCTCTATCTAGAGCTAACCTTACAACCATCCTTACTATTAGAAGTCCTTTCTCCATGTAGGATCAAGCTCACAAGCATAACCCTACAAAGTGAAGTCTATGTTCAAGCCTATGTTTACTCAAGGTTATCCATAACCCTCTATGCTCATCTCATAAGCTATCCATCATACTCTCCTGACCAGGGTGTTAGCCTAATGTTAGCACTACTGACGTACTCTGGGTGCCTACTATGCCCTACTTGCATAAGACCATAGGGTTTCTATAGGTCCTTCACTAACCTCATCATGTCATCTCTCTAACCAACACACAGGGTTAGGGTTAGCATCATCCAGAGGATGTGCCAGGTCTCCACTTATAATGGAGGTCTCTACCTCCAAAACTAACTCTCTTTACTTATCCTCCTGTCAAGAAGGTCTAGCCTCAAGTCTCTCCTGAGAGCATGACAACTTATGTCATACGACCTAAGCATGTATCTATTCTTTTATGCTTAATCTATTAAGCTTATGTCCATGACATATTATTTACATGCCTTTTATTAATTTGGTGGAGGATTCCTTAAACCTTATCAACCTTACCCATACCTCAAGAGGGTGAGGAAAAGAGAGAAAACCCTAATCCTTATATTCCTTAAAAACATTTGAGTTGAGAAGGGATGACCAAGATGAGAGAGTCCTAAAGGTATCTTATTTCGAGTCCAATCCTGAAACATTAGCCAGGCAGTCACACTAATCCGAGAGTCCTCATATTCCGACTAGCGGTGCGGAGGAAAATCTTGCCAGCCCCCGAGAATGATCCTTTTCTAGACACCTCTGTCTTTCGGAAATTCCTCTAATAACTCCCTTGGGTTCTATAGAGTTTGTAAAATTTAATAATTATTACATATTAAATGAGGAACCCATGCTTTGATACCAAATGTAACAACCTCTCACCCCGGTAACCCCCAATTAAGGGAGACCAGAAGGTTAGAGCCATTATCCCAATTAACAGGATCAAAGGTTCGATAAATAATCAATAACAATTATCAAATTCTACCAACTATACTGAAATCTGGTATAAATTACAACTTTTTGCATACCTTTGAAAAACATGGATTACTAAACTTCTATCCATATGAGAGAATATTCTAACTAATCCTCCTTGATCGTTAATCCTCATTTAATTCCACATATGCCACTTTACTGTTTGTTCTTTTCACTTGTACCTAAAACGCCGACAAACAAAACGTCGGTCAGCATATAGCTGGTATGTGGGGGAAACAATAATCGTGCAACTATGATAACAATGTAATCATCCAATTATCATTTAACAACCAAGATTGCGTCTTAAACAATACTACTCAATCCTTACCTATCCCCTATCTCTGTGCTGTCCCTGCAGTGGACCTGGATGCTACCTTCCTCATGGTAGATCCCCATTAAACCCTGCATGATCCTACCTAACAGGTAGATCAATATATAGGGTTGAGTCGAATGGCACTACCCATAGGTAGCCCAATTCCTAACTCATGGTGTGCTAAAGAGTCACATGGAACTACCCATAGGTAGCCCAATCCCTGACTCAAGGTGACTTGATGGACCTACCCCATTGGTAGCCATGTACTAAGTCATCCAATGACCTGATGGACCTATCCCATAGGTAGCCATGTACTAGGTCAAACTATTAATCCATAGAGGGGACTATGATATGAGCTAGTAGGCACATATCTTGAGTGATAGTCATATCCACATTATAGTTTGCATGAATTAAATTCAGCCAACAGTTTAATTCAAGTCTTTGAGGAAAACTTTAGAAAACCTTGAAAAACTAATTCGAGATATTCATAAGTGTAACCACATACCTGTCAGGCAGATTTGAGACAGAATCAACCAAGAAGGGAAATCCAATCAAGCAAGTACAAGAATCCTAAAATCACATCCAATTCCTTTTTATCAAAATATATTCAAACCATCTTGCTACTTAAGGTTTCTATTCCTTTTTAGGATTTCTACTCTTTTAGGGTTTACTTTGTAGTTAGGGTTTTTACTTCATTTTACTCTTTTAAACCCTAATTTCTCATCTATCCTTCATGAAAGTTATTAAGGTTACCTTTTAACAACATATAACCTTAATTTCAGAAACAACACAATTAATCATCAATTAAGTCCATTAAGCCTCTTTTACATTAAAGCTACCATTTTTATCCTTTTAATCCATGACAGAATCATTATGCTCATTATCATCCATTCATAGTTCATTATGATCTAATTTACATATGAACTCTATTTGTCATTAATTCTACCTTTATCCATTAGAAAACCCTAATTACTACATTAAGGGTATTTATCCACAATTAGGAACTTTTATATTTGAAAAAGCTTAAAATTATCATATCTCAACTTTAATCATGGAATTGATCAATTAAAGCCATTAACAGTCTCATTCACTAATATTAGGGTTTCAAGGCCCATTAAAATATATTTACGCACATGAAACTCTCAATTAAACTAATTACGTGCAAAGTCCATCCTTTTTGTTCTTAATGTACCCTTTTACAATCAACAGGTTAATATCAACTTTAAACGCCCATTTAACTCTTCCCCAAATCATTAATCACCAAAGATTTGAGTTTTGCATTAATTAAACCATTAAAGATATCATCTTTACACACTTTTGAATTACACTCATAATCATGCTTCAATTATATTTTTAATGGATTCCCCTCATTTTTCTGAGAAACTTTCATATTTTATGCATATTCATCCGAGCTGTTATTAAGGAGATATGATTTTTGTAATAAAACCTTACTTGGACCAATCAGAAGCTGCCACGTCACCCGTTCATGCAACGTAACCCGGCTAGTTGAAAAACATTTTGAAAGGTCATTTTTACGCTTGAGTAAATATCCGGTCCTTCAGCCCGCGAAGGGGTATTTTTGTCCAATTCCACCTCCGTCTCCTTCAACCTCACGCAGCTCGACCGCTGCTGCCCTAGCCACCCAAGGCACATCTTCTCCTCCCAGATCTGGACCCGTCGGCCACCAGAGCTCCTTCCCCCTCCTCCACCGTGCCCTCTCACAGGTGAGGGTGCCCCTGGCATGCGACCGGTTAGTCGGAAATGAACCCAACAAAACTCCACCATGGCTGACCTGCAGTCCATCTGCAGCGTCACCAGGGGTGAGGAGCTAACAAAATGGTCGTCAAGCTCCTCTCCGACGATGTAAGAGTGTCGCGATCTCCTCATACTACCCTCACTGCTTCAGGGATAACACTACCCCTCCAGTTAGGGTTTAAACGAAGAAGAAGATGGGAGAGAGAGAAGGATGCTTGGGATTGTCTTAAACTCGAGCTATAGGCTCTACCCCTTATATAGGGGAGAGTATCCACACCCCAAGACGTTCATCTTAGAGGAAACAAGTCCTCTCCCATTAGGAATCCTATTCCTTTAATGAGAAGTAATCTTCCTCTCTCCTAAACATCTTCTTAAAACAACACATTCATTGGATGTTTAAGAATACGAAAATCCTTTCACTTATTCTCTTTTATGCTTGACTTTTATCCCAATGGCATGAAATTCTATCTTCTTTTAATAGAAATACTTCCTTTTTAACAATACCCCAAAATCATTCATTATGCATCATATTATATTCTTATTTGACATTATTGGTATTTTCTCTTTCCTCTTTCTTCATTGGGGCTTGTTGGACCCCAAGAAACTCCAAGATTTCGAAATTACTTCATAAGGATACTTTTTATCCTTCTAGATGCATCAATATTCATTATTTCACATTATCTTGTTTATTTCTTATTAAAATATCTCTTTTTGAGGATTTCTCTTTTTCTTTCTTTTTAATTTCCTCATTGGCATTCCTTTTAACCTTAGGAATCCTTTGGATACGAAAACCCACCAAGGATAATTCAATTATACCTCTTCTCTCTTATTTTCCACATTTTATCATTGTTTTCAATTTCTTCCTTAATAAAGAAATATTTAATTGATCTTTTCTTTTCTTATTGCTTTCTTTTTGCAACTTTGGACTCCTTGGAACCCAAGGAACCCAATATGCACGAAATCTACCTTTAGATTATATATTTCTACCTTCTAGAGGTTTCTACATTTTTATTTTCTCCATTTCTTATTAATAATGGAGTTCCTTTTGCCTCTTCCTTGTTATTGGGCCCAATAGCCAATTGTAACATACTCAAATCTTGGATAAAAGCTTAAACTTACTTCTTCTTGGACCCTTTAATTATCATGATAAGCTTCTCACTAAATCTTAAGTGTACTACGATTTATTGGAGCCAAATAACAAAATGTACTTATAAGTATCCTTCATATATGCAATATTAGGTTTAAATAAACAAATACTTTTATAAAGGGGCTTAATGAGCATTTAACTTAAAATGATTGTATAAAATACCAAATGTCTTGGGAAGAAGAAACTGATGGTAAATTATAACTCCTCACACCTTGCATAGCCTACCCTTTAATCCTTGTTCTATTTAGTGTCACTTTTACCATTCAATTAATCGGTAAGTAACTCCAATGTACTTATAACCCCCTATTAAGTACGTTAGATGCCATTGGCAATTGATTCCCATTGTAACGCTTCATCATGCGTTACCCTTGCCTCAAACACGACCTGCGCGTTCTGGCGATGATGCCGCCCGCAGACCACCGGTAACCAGCACCGTCCGATGCCCTCCTCCTCTTCTCTTCCTATCTACCTCCCTTCGATATATCTGTCTTCCGTCCTTGCTTCTCCTTCATTCCCATAAACCCTAGCCATCAGGACTTTTCATCACCATGTGGCCGACGCCTTAGCAGTGAGACACCGCCGCCCGTCCTACTAGAGCGGCGCCTATGCACCTCCCTTCTCTAGCCAAAACCCACATGTGCCCTTACTTCCTGTGTGCATCTAACCACAACCTCCAAAGTTAGGCAGAGGAGAGCAGCATCGAACGACACCAAGCTACGCCTGAGCGACACCCAACAGCGTTGAACGGCACCAAGCAGCGTCGAGGGGCATCAAGTAGCACCGAGCGACATCACACAACACTGATAGTTGACAGTGTATGCCAATTCCTCCCTGATCAACCGATGGCCTGTAACAACTTTAGATACACTGCCCTCTCTGTCTCTCCTTGCTGGGCGGCGCACAAGGTTTGGCCATGGACACAACTTGGCAATCAATTTCCTCCTCCTATTATATAGCGCCTAGCCACCCATCTTTTGTCGTGGCTGAGATCACCCAGAAACCACCACTGCCAACGGATGCACTTCGTTTCCCCGTCTCAACAAAATCCTACAGACTCCACAACAGAAGGTGGTGCTACAGATCCTCCCTGACAGCCGCAAGCAATCACCGCCTACCCAGCATCACCGCTGGCCTCTGAAACTAGATTCCTTTGGCTTGCACCTACAGCAACAACACTTACCTCGTTACAGTCCACTCCAACCATCACGACGCATCCTACCTCCTCCAGCCATACCACCATGTAACCCTGCCACCATCATTGCAGGTATGAAAACTAGCATGGAGGATGCAGACTTGAATACACAGATTGCTTCTATCTTCTTCATCCTCGTCAGTTTTGTTTACACTTCACTCCCATCCTTTATTTAAGGCATCTGAAGATGGCCTACATACATGAGGAAAACATACAACCGCTCCCTCTCATTCCGCCTATTGCTCCAAGCTCAGATGAAGGGCTAAAGAAGACTTGTTTCCTGGTTGCGGGCACATGCTCCGGCAACAGTGGCTGCACTTGCATACCTTAGCGGCTGGGTGATGGAATGGTACATTCAGCCTACATATACAACCATCTGTGGTAATTTCAGCACTTGGAACTGTCTTCTATTACCCTAGTCAAATGGTGAAGCCAAATTTTAAGTGGAGTCCATCCACAACCTTAAACAATAGACCGATCACTAGAGATCTGTAATGCTATGGAAACTGCAGGTCAGGCTCTTCTTCCTATGAGTGTTTACTCATCACGATGCACTTAAATAGATAAAGAAGTGATAATGATTCAGATAATCAGTTATACAGTAGGGTAATGTAGATATTATAAGGATGATTTAAGCCTCAAACATGTGAATCAAGTTACATAGTCAACTAAGCATATTCACCCATATCCTATAGTAGTTGTATATACATATGTGAATGAATAGTTGAACCTAGTAGGTATGTAACCCAAACCATTGTTTTAAACAACGCTTATGAGAGTATATGTATATTACCAATAATCATAACAATCAAATTATTTAATTTCAAGAATCTTATTGAGTATCTAAAATAGTGATGTATAAATAGAAGTATGTAACAAGCATGTAATACTTGAATATGAAGAGGCTCAAATGACCATATTACATCCTATAAGAATAAATGATAATAAGAAATTGTTGAGTATAAATGTGGTTAATTTAATGTACTTTTCCTAGTAGTGATTATATATGTGATAGTATATCCTTTTTAGTAAATAGATTACTTTGAAAACTCAGTAACCGTATTGTCCATATCCGAAATAACAATACTATTCTTTTTATATATTACAAACCCTAGATCTCACAACTAAGGGTGTCTAGATAAACAATTTTGCATTCAATGGATCAATGGTCTAAAGTGACTAATTTTAAAACACACGACAATGGAAGATCTAAATTAGAGAATACACCCTATGATTTGGATGGATAAATTACCTTGAAATATGTGAACCTATGTTGATAAAGAGGATCGTTTGTGATAGATATGATTATTAGAGAAAGAAACTCAATTGAGAATTATGGATATTAACAATGAGTAACTTGAATAATCAATATATATATATACACATATTTATATATAACGTTACATAATAAAGACTCATATGTTGGCATCCCCAAACCCTAATTTAACATTAGGTGAATATACCTTTAACGATAAATAAGTAATTATGGACTAATGTGTGTATAAAATACTTTTAGGTCAAGAAGGACAAACTGTGATTGGACTACTAGAAATAGGTTTAGTCGTGAAGATCAGGTATGTACTCCTCCCTATTTATAACTGGGCATTTATATGACTAAATCTTCCGATAATGAGGCATCATTTGAAATACTTGCTCTTATTCCATTTGTTGGACAATTCATATACTTTCAGTTGGATTTATTATTATTCTTTTGAAATTACTATCATGTCGAATTGGGTTAATGACCCCATCTGCTATTGTGCTTAAATCATGCCACATGTTTTTGAAAGGTATATCTTGCCACTCTATTTATGCATGTTAGATAGTTCGACTAGTTTAACTATTGTAGACGCTTATGCGTAACCATTAGGGTATGCTTTTCTACCCGGGGCATGCTTTTCTACCCTTATATATACAGAGGCGTGCTTTTCCGCCTAGGGTGTGCTTTTCCACCCATTTTACTTAGGCCAATGACTCAGTGGTGTCGTGGCCCTACTTTAGTTGCTTTAGTCAAATATATCTACATGCAAAATTATTATGATTTTTATGATATTGTGAATGGTTAATGGCAAGATGTGTTATTTCACTTGTTTATTTATATGCCTCATTCTTTTGGAAATTCTTTCTCTTGTTACTTCTCATTGAAACTTACCTAGCTTTAGTGGCCCTTTTGATGGGAACATCTTACTTTACTTTTTAATGCCCTTGTTAATCCTCTAATGTACATACTCAGCTTTTGCTGATATATATCTTGTTTTCCTATTCTTCTGGGTGTTACCTCCACCCAGGTGTAGGTGCTTGACAGGACAAAGACTCAGGATGTTTTTGAGCTAATTGATGGACATAAGGACAATTTGAGATAGCCTTGTTACCCTCTGCATATGGGCATATGTGTGAATGGGTGTAATCTTTTCATTTTATGTACCACCCTTAGGGTGAGAAAGTGATGTACATGAGAACATTTTGTAACTTTATAAATAGTTATGTTTTCCGCTGCTTAAATATTACATGGCTCGTGTTTTTACCATTGAGTGGGCCCACTATCGGGTCCCACTCTTTACAGAATGGTATCAGAGCCAAAGCAGACGGTAAGTAGACTATTTCAAGTTATCCTAAGTTGTCCCTTGAATAGGTAGGTGACCTTTAGAGGTTGTCATACCTTACCTTGAGTCATTAATTTCCAAATAGGCTTTCAATCTATGTCCAACTTGGTGACATTCATTTTAAACCAAATGATGTCATTGACTTAGTTTTGGGGTAAATTCTCATCAACCCTACCCTCTATATAGAGGTATAGCTTTCTACACCTAAGGGTTGACTCTGCTAGACATTATCCTCTACCTCCTTCCTTAGGGGAAGGAAATTCATCTACTATAGGGAGTAGGTTGAATTGAACTCACATAATTGTGTGTAACCCTAGTATAAGTCATCAAACCTTTTGCCTTTGTGTTTCCTAGCATGCCTATGAAAGGCGCATTATGTGAACTGAGCATGCATGGATACAAACTCAGAATAGTGGCATGGATTTTAAATTTGAGATTTTCAATGATAGTATGTGATTATATGAACTAGATCCTTTAAGGTTACGCTTGTCTTGCTCACAACATGAAATTACCTTAAAGTTTTCTTAAGACTCAGTGGGAGTAACCATAGTAACCCCTACTTTCTTGATGGAGGTCGAGACATCACATACATAGGAGTTGATCCTTGTACTGAATAGTTACTCTCTCCTATTATCTAGAAATCTTATAGAACCACTATGATGTACTAGTTGACTTGAACACTCATAGCTAGGTGTAACCCTATTTCTCACCTTACACCCTTTTTGTTGTTTTTCTAGCATAGGTCACATACATTCACTTGCTACTGAGTATGCATGGATAACCAATGTCAAACTCTATGTAACATTTAGGATTTGATGATAAATGATAGCTGGCACTAGCTTGGTTGTGGTTAAGAATATATTGCCTTCATAAAGGAGTTAACCCCGTACATTAGCTCTTCCCAAATCTACCTATCTAAGGACTGGACACACCTCATTGAGTGTTTTGTTCCTAAGTGTGATTGATGAAGTTAAAGTGACGTGTCTTGTTGGTGTTCCTAAGAGTCCACTGCTCTCACCTTCATGTTGAAACTAGATTACCTAGTAAGTGATGTGTTGAATGATATAGCTATATAATTCACCTAGTCTTAGGAAGCACCTTGTTGTAAACAAGCAAGTGAGTAAAAAAAAACCCTAACCCTATCCTGGAGTGTTGGATGCCCATATGACTTGCATATGTTAATATAAGGTAGTGAAGAATTATGTTGGAGAATTATGAACATCGTTCTTTAGTAGGACCTAATAGAAGATGATCAGGTGCAATATGAAACATTTTTCTTTCTA
Source organism: Alisma plantago-aquatica (assembly GCA_963693085.1). Lineage (NCBI taxonomy): Eukaryota > Viridiplantae > Streptophyta > Magnoliopsida > Alismatales > Alismataceae > Alisma > Alisma plantago-aquatica. The sequence goes on along the minus strand of OY856414.1, from coordinate 522,069,070 downwards.
TGCTATAGGTTAGGGATATCCCAGATTGTGGCCTCCAAGTTATAGTGATAATTAGATTTTTTTTGTAGAATGAAGTGATGAGAGAATAATAGTATGTTGTCATGTAATGGGAAGTGGTTGACTTGGTTCTCGGATCGATTTTGGCGCCACTTTTGGATTTACATCGCAAGATTTTATTCTTCAAACTTACCTCCATTATGATACTATATATATAAAAAAAAACTTTTTGGATTTTGTCAATGTTTTTATGAACCAAGTCACCACTATAGATTTCTAAGAAACCCATTTTGAGTATAACTCTATGTTCGATTAATTCAAACATGAAATCCTAGTGTGTGATAATTTTAAGAAGAAATTTTAGATATATATGACTTGGTAGATCTACCAAGATGAGGGTTAATTGGATCATAGGTAAGTCCTATTATCATGGAGTCTTATAAATTAATAGTATGGAAGGGTGATTCAACTTTAGAATGGTCTAAACATTATAATGAACACATTAAGAAACATTTTGGGACATTTCTTTATTAATGACACCTGAATATAATTATTCTCTGAATCAAGGTAGGAAAAAAATGTAATATGAATTGCACATAGCCTAATGGTGGATTAGGTGTTATGATTGAATGGATTTCGGGGACGAAATCCTCTTTAAGGGGTAGAGTGTTGTAACATACTCAAATCTTGGATAAAAGCTTAAACTTACTTCTTCTTGGACCCTTTAATTATCATGATAAGCTTCTCACTAAATCTTAAGTGTACTACGATTTATTGGAGCCAAATAACAAAATGTACTTATAAGTATCCTTCATATATGCAATATTAGGTTTAAATAAACAAATACTTTTATAAAGGGGCTTAATGAGCATTTAACTTAAAATGATTGTATAAAATACCAAATGTCTTGGGAAGAAGAAACTGATGGTAAATTATAACTCCTCACACCTTGCATAGCCTACCCTTTAATCCTTGTTCTATTTAGTGTCACTTTTACCATTCAATTAATCGGTAAGTAACTCCAATGTACTTATAACCCCCTATTAAGTACGTTAGATGCCATTGGAAATTGATTCCCATTGTAACGCTTCATCGTGCGTTACCCTTGCCTCAAACACGACCTGCACGTTTTGGCGATGATGCCGCCCGCAGACCACCGGTAACCAACATCGTCCGATGCCCTCCTCCTCTTCTCTTCCTATCTACCTCCCTTCTATATATCTGTCTTCCGTCCTTGCTTCTCCTTCATTCCCATAAACCCTAGCCATCAGGACTTTTCATCACCATGTGGCCGACGCCTTAGCAGTGAGACAGCGCCGCCTGTCCTACTAGAGCGGCGCCTATGCACCTCCCTTCTCTAGCCAAAACCCACACGTGTCCTTACTTCCTGTGTGCATCTAACCACAACCTCCAAAGTTAGGCAGAGGAGAGCAGCATCGAACGACACCAAGCTACGCCTGAGCGGCACCCAACAGCGTTGAACGGCACCAAGCAACATCAAGGGGCATCAAGTAGCGCCGAGCGACATCACACAACACTGATCGTCGACAGTGTATGCCAATTCCTCCCTGATCAACCGATGGCCTGTAACAACTTTAGATACACCGCCCTCTCTGTCTCTCCTTGCTGGGCGGCGCACAAGGTTTGGCCATGGACACAACTTGGCAATCAATTTCCTCCTCCTATTATATAGCGCATAGCCACCCATCTTTTACCGTGGCAAGATCACCCAGAAACCACCACTGCCAATAGATGCACTTCGTTTCCCCGTCTCAACAAAATCCTACAGACTCCACAATAGAAGGTTGTGCTACAGATCCTCCCTGACAGCCGCAAGCAATCACCGCCTACCCAGCATCACCGCTGGCCTCTGAAACTAGATTCCTTTGTCTTACACCTACAACAACAACACTTACCTCGTTACAGTCCACTCCAACCATCACGACACATCCTACCTCCTCCAGCCATACCACCATGTAACCCTGCAACCATCATTGCAGGTATGAAAACTAGCATGGAGGATGCAGACTTGAATACACAGATTGCTTCTATCTTCTTCATCCTCGTCATTTTTGTTTACACTTCACTCCCATCCTTTATTTAAGGTATCTGAAGATGGCCTACATACATGAGGAAAACATACGACCGCTCCCTCTCATTCCGCCTATTGCTCCAAGCTCAGATGAAGGGCTAAAGAAGACTTGTTTCCTGGTTGCGGGCACATGTTCCAGCAACAGTGGTTGCACTTGCATACCTTAGTGACTGGGTGATGGAATGGTACATTCAACCTATATATACAACCATCTGTGGTAATTTCAGCACTTGGAGCTGTCTTCTATTACCCTAGTCAAATGGTGAAGCCAAATTTTAAGCGGAGTCCATCCACAGCCTTAAACAATAGACCGATCACCAGAGATCTGTAATGCTATGGAAACTGCAGGTCAGGCTCTTCTTCCTTTGAGCGTTTACTCATCACGATGCACTTAAATAGATAAAGAAGTGATAATGATTCAGATAATCAGTTATACAGTAGGGTAATGTAGATATTATAAGGATGATTTAAGCCTCAAACGTGTTAATCAAGTTACATAGTCAACTAAGCATATTCACCCATATCCTATAGTAGTTGTATATACATATGTGAATGAATAGTTGAACCTAGTAGGTATGTAACCCAAACCATTGTTTTAAACAACGCTTATGAGAGTATATGTATATTACCAATAATCATAACAATAAAATTGTTTAATTTCAAGAATCATATTGAGTATCTAAAATAGTGATGTATAAATAGAAGTATGTAACAAGCATGTAATACTTGAATATGAAGAGGCTCAAATGACCATATTACATCCTATAAGAATAAATGATAATAAGAAATTTCTGAGTATAAAATGTGGTTAATTTAATGTACTTTTCCTAGTAGTGATTATATATGCGATAGTATATCCTTTTTAGTAAATAGATTACTTTGAAAACTCAGTAACCGTATTGTCCATATCCGAAATAGCAATACTATTCTTTTTATATATTACAAACCCTAGATCTCACAACTAAGGGTGTCTAGATAAACAATTTTGCATTCAATGGATCAATGGTCTAAAGTGACTACACGACAATGGAAGATCTAAATTAGAGAATACACCCTATGATTTGGATGGATAAATTACCTTGAATTATGTGAACCTATGTTGATAAAGAGGATCGTTTGTGATAGATATGATTATTAGAGAAAGAAACTCAATTGAGAATTATGGATATTAACAATGAGTAACTTGAATAATCAATATATATATACATATTTATATATAACCTTACATAATAAAGACTCATATGTTGGCGTCCCCAAACCCTAATTTAACATTAGGTGAATATGCCTTTAACGATAAATAAGTAATTATGGACTAATGTGTGTATAAAATACTTTTAGGTCAAGAAGGACAAACTGTGATTGGACTACTAGAAATAGGTTTAGTCATGAAGATTAGGTATGTACTCCTCCCTATTTATAACTGGGCATTTATATGACTAAATCTTCCCATAATGAGGCATCATTTGAAATACTTGCTCTTATTCCATTTGTTGGACAATTCATATACTTTCAGTTGGATTTATTATTATTCTTTTGAAATTACTATCATGTCGAATTGGGTTATGACCCCATCTTCTATTGTGCTTAAATCATGCCACATGTTTGTGAAAGGTATATCTTGCCACTCTATTTATGCATGTTAGATAGTTCGACTAGTTTAACTATTGTAGACGCTTATGCGTAACCATTAGGGTATGCTTTTCTACCCGGGGTATGCTTTTCTACCCTTATATATACAGAGGCGTGCTTTTCCGCCTAGGGTGTGCTTTTCCACCCATTTTACTTTGGCAAATGACTCAGTGGTGTCGTGGCCCTACTTTAGTTGCTTTAGTCAAATATATCTACATGCAAAATTATTATGATTTTTATGATATTGTGAATGGTTAATGGAAAGATGTGTTATTTCACTTGTTTATTTATATGCCTCATTCTTTTGGAAATTCTTTCTCTTGTTACTTCTCATTGAAACTTACCTAGCTTTAGTGGCCCTTTTGATGGGAACATCTTACTTTACTTTTTAATGCCCTTGTTAATCCTCTAATGTACATACTCAACTTTTGCTGATATATATATTGTTTTCCTATTCTTCTGGGTGTTACCTCCACGCAGGTGTAGGTGCTTGACAGGACAAAGACTCAGGATGTTTGTGAGCTAATTGATGGACATAAGGACAATTTGAGATAGCCTTGTTACCCTATGCATATGGGCATATGTGTGAATAGGTGTAATCTTTTCATTTTATGTACCACCCTTAGGGTGAGAAAGTTATGTACATGAGAACATTTTGTAACTTTATAAATAGTTATGTTTTCCGCTTCTTAAATATTACATGGCTCGTGTTTTTACCATTGAGTGGGCCCACTATCGGGTCCCACTCTTTACACCAATAAAGCCCACAAAAAAATCATCAAGGCTATTGTAAACGAAATCCATTTATTCAAAACAAATCATATCTTTATTTGTTCAAATATCTTTAATATGACAAAACACATTTCCCACCAAAAGAACCCAAAACTGGGGTTGTAACACTAATTATTTGAAATAAAATCATATTTATATTTTCTCAATATGATTAAAGAATCATAATTAGACAAATATCATTAGTCAAGCTTAAACAATGATCAATCTAATTAAGCATACAATCATCCAAGTAAACCCTACTTAGGTGACTAATTTGAAAATGGGTCGTTACAATATAGATAAGACATTCTTTAAGTTAGACAACTCCATGTTAGAATCGATATGTGGTACCCCGACATCAGCGGGGAGTTGTTGGTCAGAGAGATTTTGTTTGATATAGAAAAATAGTTCTTTTTTCTTCTAAAAAATAGCTCAACTTTTAGGATACCCTTAAATAATCCCTAGATATGTAGATGGATATCTGGAATCTACAAATTCATCACAGTTTTTGTATAAAAACTTGAAAAATATTTGACATCTACAATTCATATTGGTTTTCGAATATTGAATTTTGGATCCAAAAATTTCAGACCGGATATAGGATATTGCTATATTTGCTAAAAAGGATTCAAATTTAACAAATATATGCTATTAATGGATAATATTATATTTAGAAATAAGAAATATAGATTTTTTAATATATGTTTAATATAAATAGTTTCATCGTAAGTAACCATGACCGACGTTGTGGCGATTGGGAGCGGGCCTGCCGCCGGCAAAAGAAAGGGCGTGGAGCAGGCGTCTCTGACCCAAAACCAATCTAGCGCATGGAAGGATTTGTTCATGAAAGCTCCATAGGGTGATACCTCCTTGGAGAAGGTTGACATTGAACTGAAGGGACAAATGCCATTCTACTCGAGTGAGGAGGCAACTAGGAATGCTAAGTGTTGGAACTCTTACTTATCAGGGTACATTGTAGGGTTCTAACTGCACTTGCCCACACTAGAATGATATCCGAGTCAGATATGAGTGCTCAATGGTTCCTTTGAGGTTCTTAACCACGACCAAGGTTTCTTCCTAATAAAGTTCTCAGACCACTCAGATTTGGAATCGGTACTGGAACGAACATCTTGCTTCATCAAAGATAAACCTTTGATTCTCATGAAGTAGAGGCCAGACCAACAACTAACAATATTCAACCTTTCGGAAGTTCCTATATGGATTCAAGTGCACGACGTGCCTTTGGAGCTTTGGGAGAAGAAAATGTTTGAGAGGATAGGTTTGTTTCTAGGTGTTCCTTAGAGAACAAATCGATCCACTCATGATTTCAAGAGGCTAGAGTATGCCAGAATGCAAGTCCTGATAGTAGCAAATTCTGAGTTCTTAGAAAGTCTGGAGGTTGCAAGAGAGAATGGTGAGCCAAACAAAATTACATTTATCTATGAATGGAATCCAAGACCCTGCTCTACTTGTAATCTGTTCGGTCATGAATGTCAAGAGACCGGCCCTGAGCCTGGCCCTCAGAAGAAGAGGAAGGTATGGGTTTTGAACAATACTATTCCAGTCTCTGAAGGTACCAGTACTGTCAGGAGTGATAATGTGGTTGTCTCCAACCATACTTCTAAAGGTAGTGTGGATAACTCCATTTCTGCTAGTGAGGTTACTGACACATTGCCAACTGTTAGCAAGGAGGTGAGAAGTATTGTTGAGGAGAACTAAGGGGATTCTGATAAGGAAGTGCTCCATGGCACGAATGACAATTTTGAATAAGACATTAATGGATTAGAAGATGAGATATGTCAAGTGGTAAATTTCATCACCCTTCCTGATTCCACTGATATTTTAAAGACTTATAATCTTATTCAAGACTCGGATGGGTTCTCGAATCCAAAAAACTCCAAGAAATTGAAAGTAAATAATCCAAGCCCCACATATCACTCTCCTAGCTCCAGCTCTTTAAACAATAGATTTAGAAATTTGGAGAAGGAGGTGTTTGTAGAGGATGATGGCCTCCCCACTGAAGTACTGGATGAAGCTCATTCCAATGGGTGACCTGAATCTTAGCATAGTGTCCTGGAATGTTAGGGGTCTCAATAACGAGGCCCCTAAAGTTTGGGAGGAGGTCAACAAGGTTAGGCCACACATCATAGTTCTGAATGAGACAAGAGTGAGAGAAAGGAAAGTGAAGAAACTTCTAAATAGAGTTTTTCCTAAGTTCAAGTGGTTCTTGAATTATTCTTCCCATGTGTTGGGGAGAGTCATCATTCTATGGAAAGAGGATTATTGCCTTATTACCAAGATTGATAAAATGGACCAATGTATTCATGTCAATGTTTCTTCTAATAATCACAATTTCTTGTTAACGATAGTCTATGGACATAATGATAATAATGAAAATAGTAGGATTTGGGATAAGATTGAAGAAATTTATTCCAGTGTGAATTTACCATGGGTGTTGCTGGGTGATTTTAATGCTATTAAGTTGGAAAGTGAGAAAATCGGGAAGGATCCTCCTACTAAGAAATCAATGGAGGACTTTCATAAGTGTCTCCTTAACTGTGGTATTTTTGATCTCAATCTAAGTGGCCCAAGTTTCTCTTGGGATAATCATCAAGGGGGTGACAGATTTGTCACTTCTTGTATTGATAGGATCCTTTACACCAGTCTCTTCATGCAAAGGTTTTCTAATTTCTCTAGTTTTCTTATCACCAACACAGTCAGTGATCACAAAATTTTCAAGCTGTTGATTGGTGAAATGAAGAAGAGTAACTCTCCCTTCAGATTTTTTTAATACGTGGACCAAGAAGGAGGACTTTATGAACACTGTCAAGGAAGGTTGGGATACTGACAGAGAGGGGTTCCCTTTGTTTAAAGTTTATTCAAAGATGAGAAGCCTAACAAGTAGATTAATTAAGTGGAACAAATATAAGGTGGGTAATCTCCTTAATAATGCTCAAGTTGTTGAGATTCAGGCCTATGAGGCTCTAATCAATTTAGATGCTAGTCCTAATAATGTGGATTTGAGGGATGAAGCCGTCGGTTGTAGGAAGCTATCCCATGATGCTCTTAAGTTAGAAGAGTCTTTCTTGAGGCAGAAATCAAGGGACCAATGGTTGAAAGAGGGGGATTCCAACACAATTTTTTTTCTATTCCTCTTTAAAAGTGAGAAGACACATTAACCATTTTGTAGTTCTTAACATTGATGGGACTTTGAACACTAATGTGGAGGAGATTAAAGACCATATTCAAAAATTTTACTCGAATATTTTTAATAATGATCATGTTGCTAATAGTTCTCATCTGAACAGTCTTACTTTTTTCAAGTTGGATGATGTCCATAGACTATCTCTGGACTGATTGATTACTACTTCTAAAATTGAAAAGGTGGTTAGAATCTCAATATTGACAAACGTCCAAGGCTTGATGGCTTTAATGGTTTTTTTTAAGGATTGTTGGAATCTTCTCAGTCTTGATATTTTCGAGGGCATATGTAATTTCTTTAGAATGGGGAGGATGTTGAGAGAGATGAATGGAATGTTTATCTCCTTAATACCTAAATCAAAAGATACTCACCTCCTCAAGAATTGGAGGTTTTGTGTAATGTTCTGATGAAGATTTCACCAAGGTCATGAGTAATAGGCTTCAGTCGATTATGCCCACTATTATTAGTGTCAATTAGTGTGCCTTCATCCAAGGTAGAAGCATCATAGATGTGATCTTGCTATCTAATGACCTCATTCATGATATCAATAGGAAAGGGGGGAAAATGTGCATTAAGCTTGGTATCTCAAAAGCACACGATTCAGTCTCTTAGGAAGCTTTATTTCATATTATTCACCTTATGGGATTCCCTCCGTGTTGGAAGATTTGGTTACAAGAGATTTTCTCTACAACTACTTATGAAATATCAGTGAATGGAGAACCTATTTGTTCTTTCAAACCCAGTAATGGGGTTAGACAAGGCGATCCTTTGGCGCCTTATCTCTTTGTGATGGTTATGTAGACTTTCTCTCTACTCATATATTAAGTAGTTAATGAGGGTAAGATTAGACCTCTCTGTGCTTCAAACAATATGACGATGTCTCATTTAATTTTCACAAATGATCTCATGGTCTTCATTGAAGCGGATGAGAGTAATGCTCGAGCCTTAAAGAATATTTTTGAGGATTTTCATGATGCTACTGGTTTGAGAATTAATGTTGACAAAAGGTCTATTTTATTCAGTGCTGATGTTGATAAAGATCACATTTGCAAAATCTTAGGTATTGCTGAAGGGAAGCTTGATCAAAATTACTTGGGGATTCCCTTATTTGTTGGGAAACTGTCCAGGAAGCATCGTAACCCATTGCTTGACAAAGTCAAATCCAAACTAGAAGGTTGGAAATCTAAACAATTGACGATGTTCAGCATACTGGATTTGGCTCATTCAACCTTATTCTCTATTCACCTTTATTGGACCAATTGCTTTCCTATACCTTGTCCAATTATTAATGATATTGTGAAGATGATTAGAGATTTCATTTGGGGTGTCTCTGATAGTCATTCAAATGTCCATTTGATCAAGTGGGATACTGTGACCAAATCGAGAAAAGAAGGAGGTTTGGACATTTGATCTATCAGGGAGGTAAATAAAGCATCCATGGTATTCCAGGCATGGAACATTACTTAAAGGCTAACTCTCTTTGGGTGAAGTGGGTTCATGAGAGGTACTTCAACAAAGTACCCTTCTGGTTAATCGATGAGAATAGTACCTTCTTTTGGATTCTAAATAGGGTTGTTAAGGAGAGGGACACCCTTAAACAACACATCAATTACTCAGTTGGAAACAACATGAATATATCTTTCTGGGGTGAGCCTTGGCTTCGTGGAAGTCAATTTGTTGTGAATGTCTTGGGTCGACAAAGCATTATCAAATTGGGGATTCATGTTGTCAGCAAAGTGAGCATCCTGATCACCAAGGGATGCTGGATTCAAGATGAGTTAAGACTTCACAAAGAGCTGAATCTTATGCTGAGAAGTCTTGATAACCCAACTAACATTGAAGATAAAATTCTATTTGAAGGATTGGAAACTATTAAAATAAAGAATGTGTGGAATGAGGCCCGCATTAAAGGTAGCTCTAACCCTCTATTTGAGTGGATCTAGAAGTTTAAAGTTCCCAACATGTTTCTCATTCACACATGGAAAGTGGGTCATGGTAGATTGATGACCACTAATTATGTCAGGAAAATGGGATTTAGTACTCCATCTTATTGTTTTCTCTGCAAGGAAAATGAAGAAGACTTCAACCACTACATGTTCACTTACCCTTTCTCTGCTCAGGTGTGGATGGAAGCTCTTGAGGTTGGTCTTTTGGTCTTCCCTGTTAGTGCTTTTGACCTTGTGCGTTGCAGTGATAGAAGAAGTCATCTCATTGCTATGTGCAGTCTACATTGACTTTGGGGTGAAAGAAATACTAGAGTACACCTTCACAGGGAAAAAAGTTGGTGGAAGGTATGGGTGATGATTATGAAAGATATTACTCTCCTTGAAGGTGAATGATTGATGTTTTCAGTCTCTTGCTGTTGGCTGGTTATTTCATATTGGTGGTGTTTCTGTTTTGACTTTTTCTGTTTTTTCTTTTTGAGACTGTTTTGATGCAGGAGATCTTTTGTATATTTGTCTCTGTTTCTCCTGCCGCACAATTTATTGTTAGAGACTGTTGTGTAATTACAAAAATACATCAATAGTAATACGAGAACTTGATTGCCAAAAAAAGTATCAATAATTTCTATATGTAATGTATTTACTAATATTAAATGTATGCTTTCTAGATAGGATTGTGTACTTATATAAATCTGAGTATTATCTGTTTGGATTGGATCCGACTCGTATATTATCATTACATATCCATCAGATATCTAATCAATTTTTTTTCATAAATTCAGATATCAGGATAGCGGCATCCGCTCCATATTCGGTCCGTTAAGAAGTCTAATAATCTCATATATTTTCACAAATCCAAAACAAAACCCCTCTAGTCATTCCTTGCGGTTACTCGCCATTCAACTCCTATCATTACTCGACGTTCAACTTGCCGACTTCCTTCTTTTATTTTTCTAATATCCCCTCATTGGATTTAATTAATTTCGTGATTTGTTTTGGATTTTAATTTTTAATTTTTTAATTTATAACAATATTATGGTAGACAAAAATATATGAAAGATCATGGCTCAGGTGATGAACAAACGGACTTCCAAGAAGGGACTCAAAATTAGAGCCTGGATTGGGTGCCTCAGTATCAAAATGATCCCATGACACAAGTTGACCCAATGCCTGAGTTTAAATATCCCCTCCAGTGTGTTGGTAGCTAAAAAGCGGCCTAGTGATTACAATATCGGGTGGGTTCACTGGAGAGTCTCTTCCCAAGGGTGGTTCGAAAGTCTTCAAAGAAAAAAAAAAGTTAATTCTATTATAAAAAATATCCAAATTTATGTAAATCAGGCTAATCAAGACCGACTTGGACCGAAGATGAACTCTACTGGACTACCCACAAGCACGGAAGATTTAAAGTCAAAAGTATCTACCACGAATTGACAAACATGAGGGCGCGGGAGACTGCGAGAAATTGGTCCGTGATCTGGAATCTACAGCTACCCAAAGGATCAAAGTATTCACATGGGTTATAAAACATAATCGTCTACTCACAAACTCGCTCAGATACAAGAGACAAATGACTGAAAATCCTATATGCGAGCTATGTAATGGACCAGAAGAAACAACTCATGCGATAAGAGACTGCCCTACTGCTGAGCAAATATGGAGACATTAACCCAAACCTTAACGCTGACTGTTTCCATAATCCCTCTAGGGAAATCTGCCTCAACAAGCATCTTAAACCTGATTCAGGCAATTGACACTTACCTTCGCCATCACCAATCTGGAAACACAGGAACATGTCCATATCCCGGAACAAAAAACCTTCCTTAAGGGATGCCATAATGGAAATCCGGACCATTGGAAAACATATAATGAAGTTCCAAAGCCGCCAAATTGTCTCGAGAAATCAAAGAAGTCCTAGACATACGATCAGATGGACTGCACCACAAGAAGAGTTCATCCAAATCGCAGTGAACAGAGCTTTGGATGCCAAATCTGAATATCAAAGTACTCGGTATGTCATGAGGAACTCAAGAGGAGAATGGATTGATGGAGGAGCTACTAGTACCTGGGAAACGACCCCCTAGAAGGCGAATTAATGGCCATTTATAGTGGCGTGTTAGCAGCCTGCAGAAGAGGAGGAAATTTCTAGGAGTTATGCACATACTTAGAGCTAGCACTGCGATATCTAGCCAAGCCAAGCTGTTGTCCTACTAAATACTACCCGACTATACAAAAGACATCACATCTGAGAGCACAGTTCAGCAAGTTCAGAATCACAAGTATCCAGCGTAAGTCCAACAAATTGACAGATACATTTTCGAAATGGTTCCTACATGTCCCAGGGGAAAACCTACACTTCAAAACCTGCCCGAGTGAGTTGAAGATAACTTGGGAGCAGGACCTGCCTTAGTTTTTTATTTGTATCCTATGTCAGTTTGTACCCCAAAAAAAGACAAACTTGAACCCATACTTTTTTATGAAATATTTAACATGTACCTAGACCCGACTTGATAATGTATAACTCTGAGTTATACCTAACAAAACCAGCATAAATATTTTATTTTACAAACAAACATCGTTCGTATCGGGCCATGTAGATCTATACATGAATATCAAAAAAAGAAAAAAAAATTGGCATTCATATTTTGGATTATGAAAATTTCCATATTTGACGGTTACTAGTTTCGGATATCAGATTTCATTCATGGAAGTTTTGAATCGGATTTAAATTCTGAATATACGTTGTTGTTAATAATATCTGCAAACAAAACCCAGATAATTCATATACATAAACAAAGATACTGAATTTAAGGACCGATAAGTGTTTGTTAAAGCATTTAACAATGGTCCAAGGAATGAGATACTAGAACACGTTTGACTTTGCATGAGATGAAGGTTGCTATGTCACCCAATTTCGGAATCAACGCATAAGCACGCTTAAGGCCAGACGGCCACACTCGAGAAAGAGAACCCAATCTAACATCCGATCAAAACAAGTTCTAATACAAATCTGATATCTGAAATCAGAAACCGTTGGATATTATTTTTTTTCATTTATATTTTGATCAAATCATTATATGTAATATGATAATTAAGTTACATGGAAGTAGAAGACAAGCGGGCAACAAGCTGCGCCGCTAGTCCTTTTTGAATGACAAAACCTATCATTTGAAACACTACATCCATACACTTAGGAGCAGAAACATTACTATTCACGACTTTTTGCACCCTCTTCAAAAGCTCCACAGCCTCTGGTGCTAAAAATCCAAAAGTATCAAATCCAAAAGGGACGAAGGCATGTTGATTCTCAATGTATGGTTTCTCACGCTTAACCAATTTGGCGGAAACAACTTTAAGTGCAACATGTCCAGCTGTAAAAGTCCCACTCTTCAATCCCAACTCCAGTTAGATTCACACATGCGTGTTTCCCTCCAACCCATCCAAAGATCAATACATCCTCAGTTGGAGGGATCACCTTTTGCTCCGATCATGTATGGGTGTCGCAAAACTTTTATTTGGGTTGAGGACTTGTCAACCTACGTACATGAAGGGGGTGGTGGCATTTTTTGACAAAGGCTTACGAGAGTCTATTGAAGACATTGCTGTTTGTGGAGGTCCTTTTTTCGATGACCTTCAATGGAGGGTGGCTTCATTGCCCATCTGACTTGGTGGCTTGGGGCTATATTCAGCAGTAGAGACTTCCTTGTACGCTTTCGTGGCATCTAGGGCCCAATCCTGGATGCTTCAAGATCACATCTTACGAGGTACTCAGATTCATGGTACAAATTTTGACTTTGAATATGCTGTTGATTGTCTTTGTGTATTGATTCCCTCTTTTGACCTCAATTGCTTTTCTAAAAAAGAACCCCCCCCCCCAGTCCAAAATGCTTTGGCGAATGTTCTTTTTAGTAAGATAGTTGCGGACATGGAAGTCAAGTACGAAATGACTATTAGACAAAATTTTCTCCTTGCTGTTCCTATTGATGGGTTTGGTTTGCACATGTCACCAGTGGAGTATCGTAGCATCCTCAGATAACGCCTCATGATATCTTTGTTTTGAGCCGATGAGATATGTCCCGCTTTTCGTAAGGTGTGTTTGGACACTTTGGGGAACATGCAATTCATTGCAGGGAGCTTCCAAATTTTAAGTATATGCATGATCTTATTAGAGATGTTTTATTTGATGTTCACAGACATGCTAGTGTGGCTGCTAAGAAAGAGGCACTTGTGAACTTCTTATCTGATCCGAAGGAAGGGAGGTCGACACTTGGACCTACCGATGTATTGATCTTTTTTTTCTAAAATTCAAAATATGTTGGAAAAATGTTCCGCTTTTAGGTATTCATTACATGACTATGCAAAACCATCTGCAACATACTTGTTTGAATCAGGTTACTTTATAATATATGTCGAACTCGTGCCATGCTTTATTAAGTGTAAATTGTGTAACTCGTAGTTATACATTAGCAAGCCGACTTTGGCCACGTCAAATATTTAGCTAACGATCTGGGTCTAAGTCCATCCTGGTTAGACTGTTTTACATAATCCATAATATGTATATGAACAAAACTGATTAAAAATCCTTCTTTTTGAATAAATTAATTATTGGAGGTGACGTAGCGGGTATATTAGAAAAACAAAAGAAGAGAAAAAAAAGGAGGCCGTCACGTTGAATGGCAGGTAACGACAGGGATGGCTTAACGGATATTTTTAGGATTTGTGAAAATGCAAGAGGTTATCTGAGTTTTCCTCAAAACCAAGAGACTTTTTCGGAGAAAAAACTTACAGAAAAAACATTCTTCAACCCATTTGCCCAAGAAACATGAAAAAAAATATAATGATGGAAACATCTCATTTGTGTGGTTCTTATACTTGGCTTTCAATCATAAGAATCAAAACTTGTATTCAGTTGATAATAAGGCTGTACATAAGCAAAAGGATGTATAATTACAGCTTCACATTTGGCTATTAATAGCAACAAAAAAAAAAAAACTCGGAGATCGATTCATGTTATGAGATCACGTTTTCCTCAGTAGTCATCATCTGTCATGTTGTTGATGCATAGGAAGAGGACAAGGTGTAGACATGGCATTGTGAGTCCTCGGCATCAGAACCCCTCTCTTTAGAAAACGGTGGTGGATTAGGTGAAGGTAGGTTAGCATTTTCAGTATCCAACATGGAGACCACAGATGTCATTGTGGGCCTGTCAAATGCTTTGTCTTGGGCGCAAAGCAGACCAATCTGGATGCATTTCATGACATCATTAACCGAGAAATGACTTGCTAAAGAAGAATCCACTAGATCCAGAGATTTTCCTTCTTCCCAGTGCTCCCATACCTAGAACATATGTTAAGTAGAAAACTTCAATAATAGCAATCGATAAGGATATCAATAGAAAACATGGTGATATCTGAAATCCAAAGATAAGTTGATTTTCTGCGCTCATAGAACGATGGTTAATGTTTTTAGGTGGCCCATTAAAGTTGAAGGAACGTGGATAAAAAAAAGCTTAAACATCCTTACATAGCCCAGTAAGTTGACTGACTCGTTGTGTGAGGAGAAGCCAGTGCTCCTTTTTCCAGTAACAATCTCTAGCATTATCACCCCAAAGGCATATACATCAGATTTTTCTGAGAAGAGCCCATCAAAAGCATATTCAGGTGACATGTAGCCGCTGCATATCAGCAGAGATAGGGAAAAAGTTTCAGTAAAGATTGAGAAAAATAGGATTTGACTGCAGGAACTGGGTTCACTAGTTTTGATAAGAGAGAAACCTACATAGTTCCGACCACTTTGTTTGTGTTTTCTTGAGTTTGATCTTTCCCAAATATCCTTGCCAACCCAAAATCCGAGATCTTGGCGTTCATGTCACCATCCAAGAGAATGTTGCTTGCTTTCAGATCCCTGTGAATGATCCTCAACCTAGAGTACCGATGGAGATAAAGGAGTCCTTGAGCAATCCCCTGGATGATATTGAAGCGCCTTGACCATGTTAGTTCCTCTTTGCTCCCTGGGTCTGACAAATTTATGAATGGCAGATATGATGTATTAGAT
This sequence comes from Alisma plantago-aquatica, assembly GCA_963693085.1. Classification (NCBI taxonomy): domain Eukaryota; kingdom Viridiplantae; phylum Streptophyta; class Magnoliopsida; order Alismatales; family Alismataceae; genus Alisma; species Alisma plantago-aquatica. The sequence continues at coordinate 522,053,385 of OY856414.1, read as the reverse complement.
TAACAAAAAATGTTGTTAATAGTGCAGAGGGAAAATGTCATATTCAGCAACGGTGAAATTAAATTTAGTTACTTACAGAATAGGAACTTGTCCAAGCTTTTATTGGGCATGTACTCGTAGATCAAGATCTTCTCATTGTCATGAACACACAGCCCTAGAAGTCTGACGAGGTTGGTGTGTTGGAGCCTGGCAATAACGTCTACTTCATTCCTGAACTCTTGGAAACCTTGGCGAGAACTCTTTGACAGCCTCTTTATAGCGACTTCCTGCCCTCCGTGAAATTTGCCCTAAAACGTTGTTGATGTTTGTTCAGTGGCTCGAATATTAGAGTGTTTAACACTTGTTAGAAAACTATCTAGAGGCTAAGAAATACAGGGGAAGATATACCTTGTAAACAGGGCCGAACCCACCTTCACCAAGTCGGTTCTCCATGGAGAAGTTGTTAGTGGCAGATTGTAGGATGCTAAAATTCAATACCGGCAACATTGTCGGGTTCTCTTCATTACTCATAATGTAAGGCTTCTTCAAGTCATCTAAGAGCACGGTTCCCCTTTTTGCTGATCGTTTCAAGGTAAAGGGGAAGAAACGATCAGATACCATGAAATTGACTGGTTTTGACATTGAGGTGCAAAAGTTGAGGAATTGGTGGATAATTAGAGGTAATACCTCGGAACCTTCTTATCAGGATGAAAGCCAGAGCCACGGAGAGCAAAATCCCAATCACAACCACTGGTACTACGACGGCAATTACAGTGGTTCGCTTGCTAGATGATCCATTGGTTGGTTGAATTGCTATGCAGAGGAGATAAACAAGTTGTCATGTCAGTAGAAGATCAGGGATGTTTGAATTGGAAGCATAGGTAACTTAACTTACCCAATTCAGATGCCACAAGGCGTATATAAAGGGTGCTGCTACTTGAGGTGCCAAATCCGAGACCGCTGGGATCGTTTTTGTAGTTTGCTAGATCATAAAGATCCCCATACCAAACCAGACACCTGGTGCTGCTCAGCATAACACTTGAGTTGGAGAAGGAGTAGGCCGTGCAGCTGCAGTTGCGAAGGCACTGCTGGACGCACTTCTCCTCGTTGGCGTCCACTACCAGTCTGAAACCGTCCGGAAGCTTCACACTGTGTATCACGAGGAAACCCTCCTCCTCCTTGCTCCCGTTGCACGGTAGCGGTACTCGTCTAGTACATCCCCTGCTGTGGTTTCCCCTGCCCCACTCTTCCTCTGCCGCGGGAACGAACCCGGTCAGGCACCGGCAGTAGTGACGCGTCGTCGAAGCCGCCGTGGCGGTGACGTTGTCCAGACAGATAGCGTCGTGGCCGCAGCGGTTGTACAGCGAGCACCCGTCCGTGAACCCACGAACCTGATACCAGTTGCCGACGGAAGGTTGCCAGAAGTACATGGTCGGTAGGCCCGACGGCGGGAGCACGACCCGTGCCGGAGGCGAATCTTTAGTGATGCTGAACGAGTAGGATAATCGCCTCCCTTCATCGAAGTCCATCTGCAGCACGATCACGGAGTGCGTCAAATTCTGCCTGCCCGCCGAGAGGGAGAGTCCTCCCCAGACGTCGCTTCTGCCCCAAACCTCCAATCCTCCACGACGCCAGATCTTGTATTGGAGAGGTGACACGGGGTCTATCCCCAGGGAGAAGTACCCCGGAGAGGGCTCTAGCGCCTCCTCTTTCCACGAGACCAGCTGACCTGAAGCGCCGGTCTTGATGTCGAGCCAGAGTTTCATGTTGGGTAGCCATGTATCCGCCGGTTCGTCAAAGCTCTGCCAAACAGGGGTGTCAGCACCACCACCGCTTGCAGCGGCTGCTCTCCTCAGTTCCAGGTTACTGGTGTCTAATAGGACGGCGTACGTCGTCGTGTTTGAGGATGCGAGGCCTGAAGTCCAAACAATCGTTCCGTTGGCATCCGAAACAGCGAGGTTACCGTCCCTTGTAATCGTCAGGGCTGCTGCTGGTCCTGCGCCCTTGGCGGCGGCATCTTTCACCGGGGATTCTCTGTTTGCTGTCCACACCACGGATTTTCCAGGGATCTTGTTGTCCCATATACCCAGGTACCAGTTGCCACTGGAGGAATTGCTCGGTGTGAAGAAGCCCAGAGCAAAGTCGCCCCCTCCCTCCGAGACCAGTGTCTGATTCCCGGAGATGGATGAGTTTGTTGTTAGACGCGAGCTCTGACCTGCACAGGCTACTGCATGGAGCAGCAGCGCCACTAGCAACCGTAACATGTCCGTACACCGGTCGACTTGTTTGCGTTCTACGGTGCCTTCCTTAGACGTGGTAATTAGTTTCTCCTGTCCTGTCTGATTAATCCGTGTGTACACGACGCATAATGCGTGCAGTAGCTCAGACGGAGTTGGTGGAAGGCGGCGGTACTGTCAATCAAGTGGCGGGAAACAAACGACTTCAGGAGGAACTGACACGGAACTTGCTTTACGTTGACTATAAATTCAAGATTGTGGAATGTAACTGATTACTACTCGTTAATGCAGGTGATGCTTGAGTCGCTTGACACACTGCTGCCGTCAGTAATTAACGATACAATGATGAAGTATAGTGGTTTTTACCGGCGGCTTGCCGGTCATTTTCTTAGTTTGATGTCTTTTTCGGATCAAAGCTCCTCTTCATTTATCATATATATATATAATAGTTATGAATAACCCAGCTAGCTTATCTTTGCTTCTTTCTCCGGAAAGGGGTAAATAAGCGTAAGACTGATGGAATTTTTTCCCTCGGCATATCGAGCTAGGTCGAGAATTAACGGTTAAACATGACTGGAGCGTGGAAGCAAGGACATTATTCTTCCAACTTCTGTTACTTATTCTTGCATGACAGTAAAAAAATGCTTGAAAATAGGTTAGAAATTAAAGTTTCACTTTTACTTGTTTAAATTGTCGATTTATCAACTTTTAAAAAAACAATTAAATTGTCACCAATCTGGACAATGCATTTATAATTTGGCAGCACTGACCCAACCATTGCCCGGGCGATACGTGGCCAAGATAATTGTGATTATTTTGATTATGATACCATGTCATATTTTATATGTTTTATATTATGTTTAAAAAGCTCCCTAGTAACCCTTATAATCAGCACAACTATATGTCTTTTCTGTTACAACTATTTAAAATACAATACTATTTTACATAAATATATAAGTATCAATATGTATAAATAATAGTGTGTAAATTAATGAATACAATGTGAAGAATATACAATAATATAAACCAAAATGAAAGACACATAACATACACACACACACACACCTTATACGGTCGGAAGACGTCAGGGTCAATTTCACGAACAAGGTCCTAGTCATCCACATATAATGGGAAAACTCAATTCTGATGATACCTTTAAGACATTATTAGTCTTGAACATTATACTCACACAAAAAGCGAGGGTAGATATATATATATATATATATATATTTTATTGTTGTTCATTGTTCAGTGTTATTATGGCGACCAGTGATGGTGATCGTGACCATTTAATGTTGTAATGAGTTATCTTTAATTTCCCTTATCACTTTTCCACTTCCTCCTTAAAATAAAACACCTTATCAACAAATTCTACTTATTTTAAAAACTCGTTATAAACTTGACGTTCTTTTCTCCTAAATTTTGGTAATTCAATTTAATCTTCTTCTTTATTTTATAGTCACTCATTAGATTCAAACTCTTATGGTATCATTTTTTCATGTACAAATTATTCTCATTTATATTATTAAAACATATTCACATTTGCAATCATGAGCATGACCTTATCATTAAATTCTACATAAAATTGATCATCGTGATACATATAGTTCTAGAAAGGTAATTTATTTTGACATAATTCTTTTTGTGCAAATGTAATATTCTATTTAAATAAAATATATAAAAATCGATTCAATAATTTGTAAAAGTAACACTTACACGAATATCTAATGTAATGATTAAAATATTAAATAAGTACTTTGATTGAATATAGCAAATATAACATAAATGAAACAATACAATAAAGGACATGCATACATGGCAAAACATGTGGTGATATAAATCATTAGTGTAGAAGTAATACTATATTACATAAAAATTAAATTGATATATACAAATTAGTGGTATTTTTATGTATATATAGTATTTTATTTTAATATAATTGTGTTTGTTTTTGTAAAAAAATATTGATTTACAGTAAAAAGATAAAATGATTTTTTATTTATTAAAAGTCAATCAGGTTGTTAAAAAATCCAATTGATATAATTTAAAATATAAAAATGTAAACATGACATCATTATAAAAAACAAAAGTGTGTATCCTGGCCAAATACAAAACATGTGAGAGTTAGGTTTTGGTTGACCACACCCCAGATATAATATTTTCACACCTAGGAGAAAACTTCAAATTATAGTGAAACATTCAATCGCAAAATAAGCATTGATAATGCAAACATTAGTAATACAAACTATATCATGGTATCCAAAAAAGAGCCAAGACCATGGGTCATAATTTCTATAAGCCTCACCATTCCCTTTATCCCATGAAGAGTTGATTACCATATTACATCCATATATGTAAGGAGGAGGGTAAATGTATAATATCATAGATGGTTCAACATATAATATTGACACATGTATAGTAAGATATAATATCATGAAGCAGGAAAATCTAGGCATAGAAAAAGTATCTATAAAGCATATAGATGTATGGATTAGAGGAAAATTGCATTACAGACTAATTTTAGGTCATTTTTCATTAAACATGATGGTTTTATCATTCATTTCAACATTCGTCACTTATATGCCTTTTATATAAGGTTGGGCTAGAATTATTTATATAAGGAACAGAGTTCTCCCAAAGGATAAAACAATTGGAAAATTATGATGGTCCTAAATGAAGGGATCTAGACTCAAACCACACAGACAAACATTTATTGATTTAACACCCCCCGAGCATCTGGTCTTTGCTCGAGATCTGCGGGGGGGGGGGAGAGAAATCAACATCTCTTTATCCCATGGACAACAATTTGTTGGGGATGTCATACTGATATAGTCCCAGATGTGATGAAAACTTATTACAGAAGTGTTACTGACCAGCGTATAAACCCATATAAGAAACATCAGATTTAACGTGGAAACCTCTCCCCAAGATAAGGAAAAAAAATCATGAGGAAATACTGACCAATAAGCACTATGTAATTAAGATTATAACTCACACTACCTGAATTTAATTACCCTAAATCTAGGTAGTCCTGCCCACATGAGAACAAAGATGAGGAAGAAGACAATCACACCCAGTGTGTACAAAACATCCCTCTTTACTTGATCTCTTCACGAGGCCGTTGTCATTACTGGGGACTGCTTGATGCTACTATGACCGCTGACTAGGTCAGACCATTGTCGCTATGAAAATACTGCATCTATAACCGCCAACCACTACTTTGCTTCAAGGCAAAGTTACTGACCCTCTCTTATCAACTAAGAGAGCTACTTTGTTAGTGCACCCAATGTGTCACCGACTGTCAGCCTCTACTTCGCTTCAAGGCAAAGTCACTGACCCTCTCTTATTCAACCAAGAGAGCTCATCCAGTTGTTCTTGTTCTCCGGCTCTTCTACTACAGAAGGCACCAAAAAGAAACTGGAGGGATCACACCTCAACCAATGGGATGATTATAATAGCCTCCCCCAAGGCCTCTATTTATAGGCCTCTGTAACATGTGGTTGTAACTAGGAATCCTTGTCTAATTCTGAGTCCAACTTCGAGTCCAGATCCATACTGCACGTAGGGAGCCATCTTCTTTCCCTTTTAGATTTGACACTTATTAGGATTGGAAGAACAAGTCAACTCCTACTCAAGTCCAAATCCAATTAGGCATGGGTCAGATCCTTTTCCTATTCCCAACAATCTCTCCATCTGGCCCATGAGGGAGATGTTGTCTTCAACAATCATCTGGAGTAGCTTGTGGACCTCATCATCACCTATGATAGATCCACTCTCGTCAGACATGTCAGCATCATGTCATTTTCACCCATCTTCTCAAAGATCCATCATGTCTTCACTTTGTTCCCAAGCAACTGAGAAGAAGTATCCTGGAAGCACCACTTCTCTCTCCATGCCCACACTTGGAACTTTGTTGGCTCCCCCTGACTGGTATGTCGAGCCATCATGGATGAAAACATTGCTTCTGACCTTCTGTACCAAGGCTAAAAAATTCTCTGATGATGCTCCCCATGTCCATGTAGCTCCTCATTAGAAGCTTGATCCTTGTTGTTTCCATCTCTCTTCATATTATAGTCCCACTTGTTCCTTAGTGCTCTCCGGCCATTGGGAAGCGCCAAAAGCTCATAGGTATCATTCTTCAGTAAAGAAGACATCTCCTGATGCCATTGTGATTTATCTCTATGAGTTTGTACTTCATGATAAGTCTCTAGCTCCACCTGATCAGTAAGGAGAATATATTGAGATGTCAAATATCTGGATGAAGGATGATGAACTCTGTCAGACCTCCTCAACTACTGCTCTAAGGACTCTTCCTGGTGTTGATCTTTCTCCCCATGCCCAAAACTCTCTAAAAGTGAATCCAAATCACTCAATTCTGCGTCCGGAAGAGGAACACTTGATGTGCTCTCACTCTACTTCTCAGGTTGATCTTATTGCTCTTCTTTGTCATATGAATATTGTACCTATAAAGAAGCTGAAGCATCCTCATACTAATCATCAAAAGAACTATCACCTAATCCTGCAACCTATGCATCATCACTCTCAGGATCTATAACTGTGTGACTCTCACAAAATGTCACACATCTATATCTGCTCATGGTCTTTTTCACATGGTCCCATAAACCGCAGCCAAATTACTGATCTCCATAGCCAAGAAAGATACGTGGCACCACTTTGTTATCTAGCTTTTGCTTCTTTTCCTTTGGAACATGTGCACAAGCCTTGCACCCAAATACTCACAGATGATCATATGATGCATCCTTTCCTGTCCATACCTTCTCAGGTACATCAAACCCCAAAGAAACCGATGGAGGTCGATTAATCAGATAACAAGCAGTACGCACTACCTTTCCCCAAAATATCTTTGGCAACTTTGCAGTCTTCAACATGCACATAACTTTCTCCACTATGGTACAATTCATCCTCTCAGCTGTACCATTGTATTATGGTGTGCCGGGATCTATCCTTTCATGCCGTATCCCATGTTTCTTGTAATAACCCTAGAACTCCCTGGAGGTGTACTCTCCTCCATTGTCCGTGTAGAGACACTTCAACTTTTTCTCTGTCTCCCGCTCCACCATGGCATGAAGTTTCTGAAAATACTAAAAGACCTGATCCTTGGTCTTAACCAAGTAGGTCCACACCTTCCTAGATGCATCATCAATGAATGTGACAAAATACATATTTTCACCCAGTGCATCCACCTCAAACAGACCGCAAACATTCAAATGAACCAACTGTAGAAGTTGTGACTTCACCTTTGATCTTGTCTTGAAAGAAACACATCGATGCTTTCCTGTCTGATATGCATCACATGAACTGAGATTAGTATCCTTACCACAAGGAATCAATCTCTACTTTGATAAAATCTTCAAGCCTTTCTCGCTCATGTGTCATAGTTGTATGTGGCATAGATTTGTCTAGTGATCCTCAACTGCATATATATGACCGCCTTTAAGCACTTTAAGCTGGGTCTTATATAATGTGTGACATAATTTGCCCCGCACAATAACTAAGCCCCCTTGGTGATCTTGCATTTCCCACCACCAAAATACAGATGACAACCTTCTATATCAAAGAATGAATCAGATACCAAACTCAGTCACAAATCTAGAATGTGACGAACATCCTTCAGTGTGAGCATGCAACTAAAACTTGTTTGAACACAAATGTCTCCAAGCCCGATAATTCTAGAGAAGCTGGAATTTCCCATGTTCACCCTCTCAAAATCTCCCCTCATGTATGAAGTGAAGAATCCCTTAGTCGTTGAAGAATGATAAGAAGGTGCAATATCCACCACCCACTCAAAATAATCATCCTCAACATGCACACACTGCTCTTGGACTGCTAAGACCACATCATCGTCATCATCCCTATCATATGAGATTGCCGCTGCACTATTCTTGTCATCATCTTTCTTGTCTTTGGCTTCAAGCCCATGTTTCTTTTTCCAAACCTTGCAATCCCTTTTGAAATGACCTGGCTTGCCGCAATGGAAGAATGCTCTACTACTCTTTGACTTGGATATACCACGAGACTTCTCCCGATTTTAGGAGTCACCATGACTCTTGGATCTGCTAGGTCTCTCTCTCTATCAATGCCTCTGCTCTCTGTAAAGTGCACCTCTGATCCACTATCTCCTGAGGCTCGTCACTGAGTCTCTTCATTCAGTAGAATGCTCTTCACCCGATCAAGTGTCAACTTGCCTTCCTATGTAGAATTGATGGATGTCACTACGAGCGCCTCCCAACTATCAGGTAATGATCCCAGAAGAATTAGAGCCCGGAGTTCATAATCAAGAACCATCTTCATGGACCCCAGTTGATTTATAAGGCTTTGGAATTCATTCATATACTCAAAGATGCTTGTACCATCCCGATACTTGAGGTTCACCAACTTTCTAATCAAGAAAGCTTTATTTGTGGCAGTCTTATGGTCATATAACTTCTTGAGCTTCTCCCACATATCTTTGGCATTGGTCTCTTCTAAAACATGATGGAACACAAAAATGTCGAGCCACTTGCAAAATATTCCAATAGTCTTCCTATTTAGTTTCTTCCAGTCCGCATCAAACGTACTATCTGGCTTTTATCCCTCTATCGGATCGTACAAATCTTTGCAATAGAGAATATCATCCATCTTGGGTTTCCAAATCTACCAATTTATGCTTGTCAACTTTATCATCGTCGCATCTTCATCCTTCCCCATCTGGTCTAGTATCTGCATCCTGTTCTCTGATACCACTTGTTGGGGATGTTGTACCGATACAGTCTTAGATGTGACAAAAACTTATTGCCGAAGCGTTACAAACAAGAGTATAAACCCAAAGAAGAAACACCAGATTTAACGTGGAAAACTCTCTCCAAGACAAGGAGAGAAAAATGACGGGGCAATATCGGCCAACAAGTACTATGTAATTAAGATTACAACTTACACTTCCTGGATTTCATCACCCCAAAATCCACGTATCCCTTCCCATACTAGAATAAAGATAAGGAAGAAGAGAATCAGACACGGTGTGTACAAAACCTTCCTCTTTACTTGATCTCCTCATGAGGCCACTATCATTGCTGGGGACTTCTTGATGTCGGTGTGGCTGCTGACTGAGTCAGACCATTGCCACTATGACAATACTACATTTGTAACCACTGACCGCTACTTTGCTTCAAGGAAAATTCATTGGCCCTCTCTTATCAACCAAGAGAGCTGTTCTGTCAGTGCAGCCAATGTGTCACAGACTATCAACCACTACTTCACTTCAAGGCAAAGTCACTGAATCTCTCTTATTCAACTAAGAGAGTTCCTCCAGTTGTTCTTGTTCTCCAGTTCTTCTACCACAAAAGGCACCAACAAGCAACTGGAGGGATCACACCTCAACTGGTGGGATGATCATAATGGCCTCCCCCATGGCCTCTATTTTTATTCCTCCATGGCGTGTGGTTGCAAATAGGAATCCTTGTTCAACTCTAAGTCCAACTCCAAGTCCAACTCCATGTTGCACGTAGGGAGCCATCTTCATTCCCTTTTAGATTTGACTACTATTCGGTTTGGTAGCACAAGACAACTCTTACTCAAGTCCAAATCCAATTAGGCATGGGTCAAATCCTTTTCCTATTCCCAACACAATCATATTAGATTGTTTTCAAGCTTAATATTCTCACATTTTATAAGAAACTGTCTTCGTGACCTCAAGGAAGCCACTTTTCCCTTACAAACAACACCAAATAGACTTTACAAGGATTCCAAAAGCAATGATCTATTCACCACAATCAGTTGGAATCTATGGAAAGAAAGAAACAACAGAATTTTCAACAACAAGAAAAACTTGGCCAAAAATATTATATCTCAAATAGATGTCGATCTTTATATCCTAACAAAATACAGGTAACCTAGCAGATGGAGGTCCGGATGACTCCGTGGAAGGCAAATCTGAAGCTGCTTTTCTATGTGATCTCAAAGCCATGGTTGATGATGAGACTGGTGACAGTTTGGTTCAGCAACAACTATGATTCCTCTTTCAGGCGAATGTCTTTTTTTATCAAACTTGGGTTCATCATCTTCATTACACCTAGAGGCTTGTTATGGGGTGCCTCCCCCTTATTATCAGAACATTGCTTTATCTGCTAGCTTTTTTTTCAGTTTTTAACTATGTTGCTTATCCAAACATTCTGTAAGTTTTTCACATAAGCAGGTTTTTCTTGCTTGATGTGCTATCAATATACGACTTTACCTTTCCTCAAAAAAATAGTCAAGATAAGTACTTACAAGACTCACATTAACAATATTTATAAGAAAGCATCGCATTAAAATTGTGTATAAATAAAAAAATATTCCCACGTACCTTCCTTATGGAAAAGGTTTTGACATACCTGAATAAATAAGAGTTTAAGTCCACAACTCCTACAAATTCTAAGATCAAGGAAGGCCTGGTTATCACACATGGGTAACAAGGGAGGGACATCCATATTATACACATCTTATAAGAACATGAACTTTTTTTAGTGAGTAGGCTTAGAGATTATTGGGGATTTCGATCATCTTTACTAAATTACTTAAGCCTTGAATTGTAAATATCCCCCAAGGAAGCCTATGATTTCCCCTATATCACATGGGTTTCCATTTTTTCCCTCAGGCATAAATAATTCATGATTTAGATTTTATTTGGCTTTTAAGTATCCATTGGTGGGCATGAGTCCCAAGCCACTATTATAGAGTCACAAGTTAAAAGAATGTGTGCTTCATCATTTTTCACACTGTTCCCATGGCTTCTTTTAAGATAGTAGTTTTTTCTTCATATCTTAGATATTAGATAAAGAAAATAAATTCTTACTTAAGATTACTAAAAAAATAATTACAAGATTGATTTTTTCTATAACCCCATACAACACTTTAGTCTAGAAACAATTTGTACAAGTTAAAACAAACTCCTAAGAATTCTTCATTTTTTTAATGTAAACTTACCTTACATATTTTTTCCCAATTTTTGAGTATATTTTATATTTGTCTGGGTAAGGACTTTTTGGTATTTTTTCTACCCAAAAATACCTTTTGGACATGTCAATGGTGATGGAACATAAAAGATGGTTTGAGTCCCGTTGCTTCAACTTGACACACATCTCTCTCTTGTACATGTGTAGCTTTGATCTAGTCTCATTGAATAAGTGGTAGGGTCTGATTAGCTTCACATATATGTGAACCTATAATAAGTGTGATCAGAGAGGAAATCCAATCATTATTACTAAGGGACAAGCCCATCACAACCCAAAAAAATATCAAGAAGTATGAAAGAAGGTAAGTATTTTTTATTTTTGGAATGAGTGTTACATAAAAAATTACATATATGTATGTATGTATAAGAATCAGGTAAATATATTCCGACTTCCCCCTAAAAATATAGGGGGTCAAGAGTTACCTGTAGGCCCAACGCCATACATCCAAAAAATATAGAAAAAATTTACTGACTAATGTGCAACCTATGTTTAGCACATTTACAAATTTTTGCAGCAATACTATTTACATTGGTGGCTGTGCCTCGTGTCTCTGTGTGTTCCTTTCCTCCCAAATATGGTAGCATAGAGAAAAAAAAGGATCCTCTTTTTATCACTTTGTCCTTAGCTTGCCAACATGCTTCTCGGTTCTTCTTTCAGCTGTATATGCAGTCTGAAATCTTCACATATAATTTTCCAGACATCTTTTGTAAATTTGCAGTAGCCTACTAGGTGATTATGAGACTCATTCTCCTATTTTCATAGTCAGAAGACAACAACAACTTCATGATTCTAACCATGTATCTTATCCAAAGTAGCTAGAACATTATATAGAATTTTATAAACACACATACTCCATTTTGAAACATGTATTCCAATCCATACCTACTCCATGTGCTTGTCTTTTATAGCTCTTGATCTCATGACCTCCCACATATTAGTGTTCATATTTTTAAGTCTCCATCCACCTCCCATATGGGGTTCTAAGAGGTGTCTCACTTGTTGCCACATCTCCGTCATGACATTGATGGTGCATGAGTATCCTTCTCTTATCTATGGTATGAAATTGAGTCCTCTTGGATATCTATCTCTCATCTATTTCCCCAAGTTGAGGTGCCCTCCTGGTAGATAATGATTCTTTTCAATGTACCCCACTTTGATATATTCCTCAATGATTTAAGTCCTAGGCCTCCTTCATATTTGGGAAGAGCCATTCGTGCATATCTCATTGGGTGGTACCCACCTGCCCATAGAAAATCTGGCATCTTCATCTCTAATCTATCAAGAACCAAATTGGGAATCTTTCCCTACTGCACTCAAAAAGTGAGAAGCCCCTCTATAGATGACTTCATAAGTGTAGCTCTTCCAGCCATGGATGTTTTTTGAGTTATCCATTTGCTAACCATTTCCTGTAACTTGTCCATGCAATCAGAAAAATCCATGACTTGTAGATTTCCTCTAGCTAGCGGGAACCCAAGGTATTTAGTAGGAAAATTCCCTATCACCACTCCCATATCATCCTTTAATCTATCCTCCATCTGATATCAAGTTTTTGACAGAAAAAGATGGGTCTTTTTTGCATTTACACAAATACCAACTTGCTTACCAAAATTTTTGAGAAGAAGCTGCAGGTTCACCATTACATTTTTTTTGTCTTCAACAAAGACAAGCACATCATATGCAAAGGTTAAGTGTGTCATCACCTTGGTACCATGAACAATATATGGCTTCATCTCCTTTTTTCCTTTCTGCTTCCAACATCTTCTGTGTGAAGTATTCCATAACAATAACAAATAGAAGAGGAGAGAGTGGTTCACCTTGGTGTAGCCTGTTTCCCCCTTTGAACATACCAGCAGAAGTGCCATTAACTAGTATAGAAAAACTAGTTGTTTCCACACACTGTTTCATCCAGCCAATCCACAATTCATTGAACCCCATCTGTTCCATGATCCACCAAAGTTTGTCTCATCTAACACTATCATAAGATTTGGATACATCCAGTTTTAAGCAAGCATTTCTATTGCCTCTCATCACCTTGTAGTCTTGTAGAAATTCCCCTGCTAGTAAAACACAGTCATTGATGCTCCTTCCTATCACAAAAGTTCCTTGGTTTTCAGAAATGAGGTAGGGAAGCACCAACTTCAATCTGGCAGCTAAGATTTTGTGATGATTTTATATTGCACCGAACAACAGGCGATGGGTCTAAAATCAACTAGGGATACTGTCATTTTCTTCTTAGGAATAAGCACCAAGAAAGAATAATTAACCTACCTAGACATGTTGCCCCCTTCCATGAGCCAATTAACATATGCAATTAGGTCCTCCTTTATAATTTCCCACGTCTTCTTGTAGAAGAAAGCATTGAAACCATCAGATCCTGGGGACTTGTTGCTGCCAATGCTCCAGACATATTCTTTAACTTCTTGTTCATTTGTCTTTCTTGTAAGAATGTTGCTATGAGTGCTTGAAAGTTTATACTTCCATGTCATCTCCTCCCTCCTCAGCTCCTCATCAAAGTTTTTATTATAGAGAGAAGAATAGAACTCTACAGCTTTCTCCTCTAAGTCCTCTTATTTGTTGATGACATTACCATCTTTGTCAATAAGTTCTAAAATGATGTTATCTGCCTCCCTACTTTTCACTACCGTATCATAGAGTTTGGTATTTCTATCACCATCCTCCATCCATTTATCTCTACTTCTCTGCCAATAAAATTTTTCCTCTGCTCAAGGAACATAACAAGGTCGACACCACCATCCATGCAAAGCCATGCAAACCTTAACTCCACATACATGATGCTACATCACCAACCAAGGTTCAAGTAAGGTGCCTCTAAGCATCATTCTCTCTCTCATGTTGCTAAGGAGCAAAGGGCACAACCTAAATGTGACAAATTACAAGATAGACCCTCAACATGGATAAATTGAAACTTTGTCCAAGACAAGCATAACTGGCTCAAACATCAACCAAATATGACCAAAATGAAAATATAAACTTGTCACATATTATCAAGGTGCATAATATGATCAGATTAAGGTTTAAGCATCTTATTAAGCATGGAAAACACAATCAAGCACTAAGCTAAGTTAGGGTCTTACAACCATAAACCCCTAACAAGGATTTCTCCCCTGAAATCCTACACAAAAAGAGACGAGTACTTCTTATGCATCTCGTCCTCAAGCTCCCATGGGGCTTCCTCAATAATAGGATGATGCCATAAAATCTTAACCAACACGATATCCTTATTCTTCAACTTCTTCACCCTCCTATCAAGGATCAACATGGGACCCTCCATAGACGACACATCCTCATCCAGTTCAACCTCTACTAGCTATAATACCAACTCTAGGTCAGGGTGACACTTCCTTAGCATCAAAACATGGAACACTAGATGCAACCTATGCAACTCAGATGGTAACTCCAACTTATAAGCCACCTTCCAAACACATGCCACCACATGGTAAGGTCCCATATACATGGGAGCCAACTTACCCTTCTTCCCAAAATTCAACACGCCTTTCTAAGGAGATGCCTTGAGATATACCTCATCTTCCACTTAGAACTCCAAAGGAAAATGATGATAATTAGCACAAGATTTCTGCCTATCCTGGGTTGCCTTTAATTGGTGCTATCTCATCATAATCTTATCTATTATCTGTTGTACAAGTTCAGGACCAAGAAGTTGATATTCACCAATCTCATACCAACCCCATGGAGACCTAAGTCTCCCATATAAAGCCTTGTACGGTTCCATGTGAATACTCCTCTGATAGCTATTATTGTATGCAAACTCTATCAAACTGAGGTGCACATCCCAACTGCCCAAAAATTGCAAGACACATGCTCTCAACAAATCCTACAAAGTCTGTTTAGTCCTCTGAGACTGTCCATATGTCTGTGGGTGAAATGATGTATTGAACCTCAACTGCATACCCATGGATGTATGCAGACACTCCCAAAAGTGACTGGTAAACTGAGGACCTCTATCAGACACTATGGTAGCTAGGATACCATGCAAACAAACAATCTCATTAATATAAACCCGTTCCAGATTCTCTGTGGTATACATTTTCTTTATGGGGAGGAAATGTGCTCACTTGGTCAACCTGTCAACGACCAACCAAATGGAATCATGGCCTTTGGCTATCCTAGGAAGTCCAACCACAAAGTCCATCGCGATATGATCCCATTTCCATTGTGGTATAGATAATGGTTGCAAAGTCCCTATAGGATTCTGATTCTCTGCCTTAACTTGCCGACACATATGGCACATCGCCACGAACTCAACTATGTCATGATTCAAAAGTAGGCTACCAATAGAATCTTTCAAATTGTGGTACATCTTGGTGCTATCTGGATGCATAACATACATCAAAGAGTGAGCCTCTTCTACAACCAACTTCTTTAGATCATCTACATTAGGTACCACTACTCTACCATGGTAACATACTGTCCCATCATCTGACTTGTGGAATCCATCAAGCTTCTCACTACCAAACTCTGCTTGGATCTACTGAATCAAAATACCATCATGATATGCATCTATGATCAACTGCCTTAACATAGGATTTACATGTAACTGGGCCAACAATCCTGTCAACAAGGAGATTCCCAATTTCACATTCATCTGACACAAGGAGACCAACACGTCTCTTTTATGGCACCTCAAAGAACATAATTGTGCCTTATCAACCGATGATGATGAAGAACATTTTCTACTCAAAGCATTTTCCACCATGTTCGCCTTCCCTGGATGGTAGTCTATGGTGCAATCATATTCTTTGATCAACTCTATCCAACATCTTTTACACATGTTTAACTCCTGCTTTGAGAAGATGTATTGTAGATTCTTGTAGTCAGTGAAGATCTAGCACTTCTCACCGTAAAGTTAGTGTCTCCATATCTTTAAAGCACAGACCACCACATCAAGCTCTAGATCATTTGTTGGGTAGCTCTCCTCATGTTTCATAAGCTGTCACAAAGCAAAAGAAATCACGTTCTTGTCTTGCATCATCACATAACCCAAACCATCATGCATCACAGAAGACAATGTAGCCCTTTCCCTGCTCTGGCAAAACTAACACTGGTGTGCTCATGAACTTCTCCTTCAAAAGCTAGAAAGAATACAATTACTTGTCATCCTAGACAAACTGTATACCTTTCCTCGTCAACTTCATTAGGGGTAATGCCACTGCGTTGAAGTTTTGATAAACCTCCTATAATAGCCAGCTAACCCAAGGAAAATGCAAACCTCTATCAGTGTCTTCAACTGCTCCCATGCTAACACGGACTGAACCTTCTTGGGATTGACACACACCCTCAGCAGATACTGCATGCCCAAGGAAAGACACCTCCTTCAGCCAAAACTCATACCTGCTAAACTTAGTGTATAACTTGTGCTGTCTCAACAAGGTCAACACCTGCCGTAAATGCTGATCATGCTGTTGGATGTCTCTAGAGTAGATCAGGATGTCATTGATAACACCACCATGAACTGGTCAAGATAAGGTCATAACACCTTGTTCATCAGATCCATGAACAATGTTGGTGCATTGGTTATCCCAAATGACATAACCACAAACTCATAGTGACCATAGCTAGTTCTAAAAGTTGACTTGGGTATGTCATCCGCCTTGATATGCAACTAATGGTATCCTGACCTCAAATCTATCTTCCAGAACATTGTGTCACCTCACAACTGGTCAAACAAATTATCTATCCATGATAAAGGGTAATTGTTCTTGATTGTCACCTTGTTCAACTATTAGTAATTGATGCACAACCTCATGGATCCATCTTTCTTCTTCACAAACAACACTGGAGCACCCCAAGGGGACGTGCTTGGTCTGATAAAGCCCTTGTCAAACAATTCCTACAACTGCTTCTTCAACTCTTACATCTCAGTTGGTACCATCCTGTAAGGTGTCTGTGTTATCAGATGTGTATCAGGAATCAAATTGATCTCAAAATCAATCTATCGAGGTGGGGGAACACCGGGAAACTCATTGGGAAACACATCTTCAAATAAATAAATGACTGGAACTTCCATGATACTAGGACTTCTCGCCTTGGTATCCACAACATGTGCCAAAAATGCCTCACATTCTTTCCTCATCAGCCTCTCCGTTGTCATACCTAACACCAGGCACATACGAAGAATTTTCCTATCTCCTTGGAATACCCACAAAGCATTTCCGTCAAAGAACATCTCCACTTTGGTACTATAGTCCAAGACCACCCAATACTTCTTTAAAGCATCCATTCTAAAGATCACATCAAATCCATGCATGTCAAAGTGGTATAAGGTCCACTTGAATGTTGCATCCTAAGAAAGAAAGAACATGGGATGGATAGACCTCCCAAAACTTGGAGGAACCAACCAAAGGGGTTTCTAAGTGAAGACTATCACATCTATAACTAATAGGAAAAGAACAACTATCTATCACTTCTCTAGTGATAAAAGAGTGGATCACACCTGGGTCAACCAAAACATATATAAAGCAGGAAGAAGGAAAATCAGAATGAAATAACTCCATCATACCTATCACGACCTGAGAGTTGACTACTCCCATGGTTGACTCATGGCATAGAATCAAGCCATTGCCTGTTGTCATCCCCGTCCTATGCTAAAATGTCCAAAAGAACCAACCTATGACGCCTGACCACATCCTCTACCATCGTCACTACTAAACTGACGCTATTGTGACCCTTACTGACTCTATCTCAGCTATTGTGTCACCTCATCATCCTTCACATGACATGCCCACCTCAAATATCCTACTCTCCCACACTTGTGGCAAGTCCTGGTCTCGTATTGTAGCCTAGATGACCGCCCTGTCATTGACACTGATGTCATGCTATGAGCTCCTACCAGTAGAAAGTTACGACCTCTGCCTTTACTTAGCAACCACTATGACTGGACCACCGATCTCTGTTGTGGCTTAGGTGCTAAAAAACTAGGCTTCTTAAAGCCTCAAGAATACTGTCCCTGATACTATACCAATCTCTTCTTGGCATTCACATCATGCTTCTCCATAACTAACCGTTCTGTCCGCCTCACAGACTTCACAAATGTGGCAAACCACTTCCTGTTCTCTAAACATGACACCATCATCGTCAACTTTGAAATCAAACCTTTCTCAAAACATCTGATACTCTCTTTATTGGTTATAGCCATATGTAGACAAAACCTTAGAAGCTCCATGAACTTTGCCTCATACTCGTTGATCATCATAGATCCCTACTGGATCTTCTCAAAATGAGAGATCTTCTCATTCAGATAAGTCTCCAGGAAGTATTGGCTTACAAAATCTCATTAGAAATCTTCCCAACTAGTAACCACTCCAGACCTCTTCTCCTCCTCAATGTCCCATCAATGACCAACACTCTTCTTCAACATGTACATTACATGATTCGCCTTATCCTCTTCAGGGATATTGAGGATCTTGAAGGCCTTCTCCAACTCAGTCAACCACATGTCTACATCTTCCGATTCCATCGTACCCACATAATCCAACGATCCAACATGTCTAAGCCTCTCAAAGGTCTTCCCAAAACCCTGGGATTCTGAATTGGGGATAGTTACCCTTGCTTGGGGTATGAGCATTGTATCCACCATATGTGTCACTATGGCCAAAAACTGTTCAAACATGGACTGAAAAGTGGGATTGACCACAGTTGTTGGGTCAAACTGAGGCACCTTAGGCACTCCATCTACTCTTGGCTGCCTCCTGGCACCACCTCCTAGTGCAAAAACACTGCTCTCTGCATGGTCTTCATGTTCTCCAGACATATCTTTTCCCATCTTCTTCTTCTTCTTCTTCTTCTTCTTCTTCTTCTTCTGCATAAGCAAAAGTTACCATCAAATATGTTGGATACACAAGAATGAACATAAACCCTAGTCCTATGTCGCTGTAGACTAACCAACCTAAAGCTCTGATACCAACCTTAACTGTGACATACCGTTCACAAAAAAATGAGATTATTAAAAACAAAGCGCGGAACTAATACTAAGCATCAAGATTGCCATAAATGGGGTAAATTAAAACCAATTTCATATAACCACAAAATCAGAAACATATTACATCAAAGTACACAAACTATGCCACTTGATCATTTATCATGCCAAAAGATATTACATATCACCGTCTAGTGGCTAACGATCCACAAACCTATTCCATATGATAACCAGTTCACATATACAAGCCATATCTGTACAACTATGGTATATTGCCAAAAACTCATATCGATAAACAACGTCAATGAAACACCCCAAGGACCTGGGAGTACAAGGATGACACTTAAGACTCTGCTACAAACACTAGCAGCATATCCAACCTTCAAAAACTACTGGTTCTCTTACTGGTCAGCCTCAACCACACGATCTCTACCTCTTCATGCACGACCACTTAAAAGATGTGGAAACCCACGAGGTGAGACCAACGTCCCCGTGGGAGATATAACTCTCCACCAGCAACTATAATTAGCATAGTTAAATTAAACCTGGAATATAACATTATTATCAATATGAGAAGATTCAACTAAATGATATAAGTAAAGCTAATAACACATATTAGATAGTTTAAGCATCAACAATTGAGCAATAGAACATCTTATACTTTTAATAGGAATATGAAGAACATGTATAACCGTTATCAACTAAACAACATAAAACACAAGGCAAGGGGTCATCCAATGTAAATTGTGTTTGACCCTAAGTTTATTAAGCCATGAGGAGATGCGGTATACCATTCATGCTCCAACTGACCACTGCTAAGTCAAAATCATTAATATACAAGATCTAGGAGGAGCCAGAATCCTATGATCTCCCACACCCTCGACCAGTCCAAGTTCGCCGCAGTGACATATAGAGTCCAAATGCAAAACAACCTAGTCCACCTTGGTATATAGGTACAACACTAGTGAAAATAGAGTTACAACCGCAACCATACTCCTATCAAGGTATGACCGAAGCCATCCTTAAAATATACCATATATATACAAAATCACATTACTTGAGATACGACCTCAATCGTTATCCTACTTGGGTATGACCACAACCATCCCTATGAACATGCATATACTCAACAATATATGACTCAAAGCTTCCACTGAGGGAGAACCTGTTTCACCATCTAGAAAACATTGACACTGAAGATGGATCTATGGCATATGGAAACTATATGATTAGGGTTTCCCTTGATTAGAAAAGTCAATTGGGTGTCTTTTAGCATCAATCAAGTTACAATGTACAAACCCTAATCAAACTCTACAAAATAAGGGTGTGTTGCAATGTTAGAAGATATAAAACATATTTTGAATAAAGCTAATCATACAACCACGTGGTATTGATATTGTCTCACTGCCTTATACTAGACCATAATCATTATCATATCACCATGGGATAACCATCCCTCATCTCATTATTAGAAGATATCACCTCAACTAGGCATAAAGCCTCTTCCAGGTCATAAGACCCAATCACACAGTTCTTGCATAACATAACATTCTCATCATGCCTTAGAAGGGCTTATAGTTATCACCTTGAGTCATATCAAATACACCATAGCAACCACTAGCTATGATATTTATTCCACCTGCAAGGTTAGGGTTATACAAGTGGGAGAGAGAAAACACCATCACATGCTAATTACTTCAAGAAGGATAAGAATTACATTCATACACTGAACAAGGATTAGGGTTTCTCATATATCACGTAGCATTGTACACCATGGTCCCACATTCTTGGAGTACATTAGGGTTAATCGTCATTATCATCATGGTCAACCAATCATTTGAAACAACATCAAGTGTCGACCATACATGAAATCAAGGTGTAGCGAAAAAACTTCATAAGACATGTAGTGACCAATAGGATTACACTTGTGTGTGGACCACTAATGTTACGACCCGTGTCGAGCTTATCCCGTAAGTATGCTGTTAAGCATGTGATTAGCTGATGTGTTAAGTTATAAGCTTGTTTTTGTTAAAAATATTTAAAATGGATATGATATGTGCTTAGTGTGTTTTATAGCTTCTAAAGCGTGTAAGATCTTACGCTCGAAGCGTTGCCAGAGAAATCGTTCGAATCCGACTTTCGAGTCAAAAGTTACATGTTTTTGGGCTTTTAGGGACCCACTTGTAATTTTCAAAAGTTTGAAACTTTGCGATTAGGCCCCTAAGTTTTCTCCCTTATCCTACCTCTCTTCCTTATCTTGTTTCACTTTCACAGAAATGAGAGAACGCTCCTGCGTTCTGCTCCTTGCGTGAGAAAGAGAGAGAAAGAGAGAGAGAGAGAGGGAGATGAGGAGGGAGAAGCGCTGGAGCTTCGTTTTGCTCCGATCAGCTGTTGCAGATCGTTCTTTCCCTCAGTAGATCTTCATCTTCACCGATTCGGACCGGATTTGCAGCTGGAGCTGCGTTTGCAAGAAAAACGACCAAGATATTGGGGTGCACGGAGCAGCCCTAGCTTGTTCCTTTCTTCCTTTCAGGTGCGGTTTAGTTGTATGCGTCGTTTGTGATCGTTTGGTGGTGTTTGTTCGAAGTTTGCCCGTCGATTCGAAAAAAATCGACTTTTGCAGGCCGTTTTTGGTGTTCTGCCTGTGCGCGGTTCGGCCAAGTTTCTATTTGGTCGGCTGAGTTCTTATTTAGGGCTTTTGTACAGCGTTTTCTGATCGGCCGAGTTTTGATCTTGGTCGGCCGAGTTTCCTAATTAAGATAAGCGAACATCGTTTTTGTCAGCCGAGTTTGGGTCCTGATCGGCCGAGTTTCTTTGTAGGTTTTTCAAGCGGTGAGTTGGTCGGCCGAGTTCCCCAGGGGATCGGCCGAGTTTCCAGTTGGTCGGCCGAGATTGTTCGGCCGAGTTTCAGGATCTGGGAGGCGTTCAGCCGAGTTCCAAGGTGGTCGGCCGAGTTCCAAGTTGTGAGTGGCAGTTCACTTAGAAATCATTATTTAACTCATTTTAAATGCTTATTTGCTTCAGTATCAATTGATATGACCTTTAAACAGTATATCATGTACATTTTAGTGTGATAAGTTCATTGGAACTTGAAATGTGTGATGTAAATGATGAAAAAGAGGAAATCCTATGTCTTACAGTTGCTATATGATATTTCTGTTTAATTGTTTATCTGTTGGTTAATTAATAGACCTAAGTGCCCTAACACCGTATAACCCCTAAAGGAAGGTCTGTTACTTAGGGGTGAAACTCGTGTCCAACATCAACCGGTTGAGTAATTCTGGTGGCACGAGGAGAGAAAGAAAGGCAGTGTCTAACAACAATCGTGCGTGTGTCACGAAGGTAACCCTGTGACTCTCCGCCGGTGTACTCCGGTTAAAGGAGGAGTCGGGTGCACTCAGAGTAGTGCTTTGAGGCCGTAGAGCCTATGTTCTGGCCGGAGAGCCAGGGGTCCTGTAGCAGAGCAGGGCTGGCGTCAGACTTAGCATTTCCCGGGTGTGTCGCTAAGTCTTGTACGGTGGGACCGTAGCATGGACTTGTTACGGATCTTTATATGCAGAGTACACTGCATATATTTAGGTCAGCATCAGCATCAGGAATGTGATTACTATCTGTATATCCGCTATGTCAATTGAACTGCCCTGCTTGAACTGTATACCTATTTATTTTCAGTTAATAAACCTGACGAGTTGTTTAATGATAGCTAAGTGAAATGTTATTCACTGAGCGAGTAGACTCATCCCTCTACTCAAACATTTTCAGGTCAGCATCAGCATCAGGAATCAGAAGGATCGTTTCATCCTAACGCTTAGTTGATAGAAGGTTTGTAGTTAGTCTAGTTAGAGGTCTCTTAGTCCATTCCCCTCGATCCTCGGGACAAGGTGTGAGTGAGAGAGAGAATGTGTACAAAGATGTAAATTAACTGTTATGCTTTATCTTATGTTGAACAATGTAAATTGCTGTTGACTCTGTTATATTTCTTGTCAGTTAATGGAAATGCTTCCGCAGCTTGTTTAGTTTCATTTACAGTATAAATCAGTTTTTCCTATTAATGTTGTTAATTGTTTTAAAAAGTGATGAATGGTTGGCTTATATGTGAAATCCCACCTGCCGAGTCCTAATCTCGTGGTTTGCGGTTAATGTGAGATTGGGGCGCGACAACTCTTGGTATCAGAGCATAGGTTGAGTATATGAATACTCTAAGTCAAGGTCAGGGGACGATAAGAGACCAATAGGATTAAGGTTTAGGTGTCTTTCTTCTATCTGTAGTTTTCTAACAGGAAATATTCTGTTATATCATTGCAGATGGCAGAAAGAGGCTTTGATCGTGATGATCAGGCTGAGAGCCATGTTGGCCCCGATCCTTTGTGCTTGGGTCCAGGTGGTGGCGTGGTGTGGAAGAAAAGAGGAGAGGTACAGAGCTTTCCTGGCAGGATTTCTCTGAGGAATTTCATCTCAAATTCTATCCACCCACTTTCCTTAATGAGAAAATCAGGCAGTTACAGAATATCAAGCAGGGAAAACATGACAGTTACAGAGTATGAAGCACTTTTCACACGGTTGGCGAACTTCTGTCCACAGCTTGTTCCCGATAATATAGAGAGATGTAGAAGGTTTTAGGAAGGACTAAGGCCAGAGATTCAGCATACAGTTTCTGCTACTAGTAGGAGGAACAGAGAGAACTTTGGTGAGTTTGTTGAGGCTGCTAGACAGGTTGAAGAATCTGTGAATGCTGACAAGGTGCTTGAGTCTAAGAAGAGATCTGCAGACTTCAGTAGAGGGCATTCCAGTAGTGGATACAGAGGTGGAGGTAGAGGTTTCTTTTCTAAACTTGGGCGTGGTTTTGGTTGTTTCGGCAGGCAGAGATCTGAGGATGTCACTACTTCTAGAGGCAGAGGAGGATACAACCCAGGAAGATGGGGCAGTGCCGATAGTGGACAGTCTTCTGGGTCGTCAATGTCAGTGACAGGTCCTCAGAGGCAAGAGATACCGCCATGTGACAAATGCGGAAGGCCACATACTGGTCAGTGTTGGGGTGCAAATCCTCAAGGTTGTTTTATTTGTGGACAAGTAGGACATTTCAAAAAGGAATGTCCTCAACTTCGACAAGCAGCATCACAAGCTTTCCAGCCTCAATACCATGATGTTCCGAGTTCTTCTGTGGCTTCTGGTTCTAGAGGAGGTGGAGTGTCTAGTGGCAGAAGTGGTCAAAGAGGACAGCGTGGCAGAGGGAGAGTGGCAGCACGTTTCTTTTCTTTGACACCTCAGGAAGGTATAATTTCATCACAAGTTGTTACAGGAGAGATGCTTTTGTTTAATAGTATACCAGTCTCAGTTTTGATAGATCCGGGTGCTACTCATTCTTTTATACGAAGTTCTTTAGTTGATGAACTTAATCTGTTAACTCAAGAGTTGGCAGATGAGTTAGTGTTGAGGGTTCCACTAAGTGGGCCAACAGTTTTGTCCGAGTCTTGTCCCGGATGCTTGTTATCCTTTGGAGGTTTTACCTTTGCTGCAAATCTCATACCCTTGGATGTAAATACTTTTCAAGTCATCTTGGGTATGGATTGTCTTGAGACATACCGAGTGCAACTCGATTGTTGGAAAAAGGAAGCTACCTTTCAACTAGGAGAATTTTCTTGTGTCTTTATTGGAGACATGAAAGTTCTGCCTACGTGCATAATATCAGCTGCTGTAGCTGATAAGATGTTACAGAAAGGATATGAAGCGTTCCTTGCTCATGTGGTTGACACTAGAGCAGAGAAGAGCACTTCCAGTGTTTATGATGTGCCTATGGTTTGTGAGTTCTCTGATGTTTTTCCAGAGGAGTTACCAGGCTTACCTCCTGTCAGAGACATTGATTTTGAGATTCAGATATATCCAGGTAGTCATCCAGTAGCACTGCCAGCCTATAGAATGACACCTGCAGAGTTGAAGGAACTCAAGGTACAGTTACAGGAGTTGCTAGATAAGGGTTTCATTAGACCCAGTTCTTCACCGTGGGGTGCTCCAGTCCTGTTTGTTAAGAAAAAGGACGGTACCATGCGTCTCTGTATAGATTACAGGCAACTGAACAAGATCACTATTAAAAACAAGTATCCATTGCCCAGAATAGATGATCTGTTTGATCAGTTGCGTGGAGCGACGATCTTTTCTAAAATAGATTTGAGATCTGGATATCATCAGCTCAGAATAAAGGCTTCTGATATTCCCAAAACAGCTTTCAGAACCAGGTATGGGCATTATGAGTTTTTGGTCATGTCGTTTGGACTGACCAATGCCCCAGCAGCCTTTATGGATATGATGAATCGGATTTTCAAACCGTTCCTAGATTAGTTTATTGTAGTCTTTATAGATGATATTCTGATCTACTCTAGAGATGATGAGCAGCATGAGCAACACCTGAGAGTAGTGTTGCAGTTGTTGAGACAACACCAGTTGTTTGCTAAATTTAGCAAGTGCGAGTTCTGGTTGGCCGAGGTAGCATTTCTTGGACATGTCATCTCAAGAGGTGGAGTTAGTGTTGACCCTAAGAAAGTTGATTCTGTACTTCAGTGGGAACAACCTAAGACTCCTACTGAGATCAGAAGTTTCTTGGGTTTGGCAGGTTATTATAGAAGGTTTATAAAGAACTTCAGTGAGATAGCATCACCTTTGACACACTTGACGAGGAAGGATGTACCGTTTGTTTGGTCTGATAACTGTGAGAGAAGTTTTCAGATCTTGAAGAAAAGGTTGACTTCAGCACCAGTGTTGGTTCTGCCAGAAGCAGAAAGAGGTTATACAGTGTTTTGTGATGCTTCCAGGAGAGGTTTGGGCTGTGTACTAATGCAAGAAGGCAAAGTTGTTGCTTACGCATCTAGACAGCTTAAGAAGAATGAAGAGAATTACCCTGTTCATGATCTGGAATTAGCTGCTATAGTTCATGCTCTTAAGACATGGCGTCACTACTTGTATGGTGAGACATGTCAGGTGTTTACAGACCATAAGAGCTTGAAATATATCTTCACTCAGAAAGATTTGAATTTGAGACAGCGCAGATGGCTTGAGCTGATCAAGGATTATGATGTGATGATCGATTACCATCCTGGAAAGGCGAACGTTGTTGCTGATGCCTTGAGTAGAAAGTCAAGTTCAACAACCAATGCATTTTCTATGGCATGTTTCAAGAGAGATTTGCTTGTAGATATGCGAAGGTTGAACTTGGACTTGGAGGTGACTGGACAGAGTGGGTTGATTGCTCAGATGCAGGTCAGGCCTACTTTTTATGATCAGATTAAGGAATTATAGCAGAGTGATGATGAGTTGTGGCAAATCATGCAGGATATGTCAGAAGGTAAGAGAACAGAGTTCAGGTTTTCTGATGAAGGCATGTTGTATCTTCATGATAGGTTGTGTGTACCTGGAAACAGTGAGTTGAAAGAGCAGATTCTTGAAGAAGCGCATACTTCTATGTATGCTATGCATCCAGGTAACACAAAGATGTACAGGAACCTCAAAGAGCTGTACTGGTGGTCTGGCATGAAAAAGGATGTGGCTGATTACGTGGCTAGGTGCAGGGTGTGTCAGCAGGTTAAGGCTGAGCATCAGAAACCTGCTGGTACTTTGTAGTCGCTCCCTATACCAGAATGGAAATGGGAACACATCACGATGGACTTCGTGATAGGATTACCCAGGACGCCTAAGGGTTCGGACTTGATATGGGTGATTGTGGATAGACTAACTAAGTCTGCTCATTTTCTTCCAGTCAAGTCAACCTTTGACGTTTCAAAGCTGGCTAAAGTTTATGTGGATGAGGTAATCAGGTTGCATGGGATTCTAGTTTCTATTATTTCTGACAGAGATCCAAAGTTTACATGTAGATTCTGGAATCAGTTACATCATGCGTTGGGCACAAGGCTGAAGTTCAGTACAGCGTTTCACCCACAGACAGATGGTCAATCTGAGAGGACCATTCAGACCCTAGAAGACATGCTGAGAGCATGCGTGCTACAGTTTAGAGGCAACTGGGAAGAACACTTAAGCCTAATGGAGTTTGCATATAATAACAGTTACCATTCTAGTCTTGGAATGGCTCCATATGAAGCTCTTTATGGCAGGAAGTGTAGATCGCCAATTTGTTGGTACGAGGTGGGTGAGAAGGAAATTCTTGGACCTGAGCTAGTCGATGTAACTACAGAAAAGATATCTGTGATCAGGGATCAGTTAAAAGCTGCTCAGGACAGACAGAAAAGTTATGCGGAAAGACGTCGTCGACCTCTTGAGTTTGAGGTTGGTGACGAGGTTTACTTGAAGGTTTCACTGTGGAAGGGAGTTCTGAGGTTTGGCAAGAGGGGTAAGTTGACCCCTAGATATATGGGTCCATATCCTATTGTTGAGAGGATTGGACCGGTAGCTTACAGGTTGGATTTGCCGTCTGAGTTGGCAAATCTTCATGATGTCTTCCACGTGTCTATGCTGAAAAAGTGTCATCCTGGTACAGATAAGATTCTAGATTCAGAACCGGCGCAGCTTAGAACAGATGTGTCCTATGTTGAAGGACCAGTGCAGATAGTTAATCACCGGATCAAAAAGCTTAAGAACTGTGAGTTATCTTTAGTGAAGGTTTTGTGGAGGAATCACAATATAGAGGAAGCTACGTGGGAACTAGAGTCGGAGATGCGTGGTAGGTTTCCTTTTCTCTTCTAGGAATTTTGGGACGAAATTCTTATAAGGGAGGGAGATTGTTACGACCTGTGTCGAGCTTATCCCGTAAGTATGCTGTTAAGCATGTGATTAGCTGATGTGTTAAGTTATAAGCTTGTTTTTGTTAAAAATATTTAAAATGGATATGATATGTGCTTAGTGTGTTTTCTAGCTTCTAAAGCGTGTAAGATCTTACGCTCGAAGCGTTGCCAGAGAAATCGTTCGAATCCGACTTTTGAGTCAAAAGTTGCATGTTTTTGGGCTTTTAGGGACCCAATTGTAATTTTCAAAAGTTCGAAACTTTGCGATTAGGCCCCTAAGTTTTCTCCCTTATCCTACCTCTCTTCCTTATCTCGTTTCACTTTCACAGAAATGAGAGAACGCTCCTGCGTTCTGCTCCTTGCGTGAGAAAGAGAGAGAAAGAGAGAGAGAGAGAGGGAGCTGAGGAGGGAGAAGCGCTGGAGCTTCGTTTTGCTCCGATCAGCTGTTGCAGATCGTTCTTTCCCTCAGTAGATCTTCATCTTCACCGATTCGGACCGGATTTGCAGCTGGAGCTGCGTTTGCAAGAAAAACGACCAAGAGATTGGGGTGCACGGAGCAGCCCTAGCTTGTTCCTTTCTTCCTTTCAGGTGCGGTTTAGTTGTATGCGTCGTTTGTGATCGTTTGGTGGTGTTTGTTCGAAGTTTGCCCGTCGATTAAAAAAAATCGACTTTTGCAGGCCGTTTTTGGTGTTCTGCCTGTGCGCGGTTCGGCCGAGTTTCTATTCGGTCGGCCGAGTTCTTATTTAGGGCTTTTGTACAACGTTTTCTGA
The DNA here is from genome assembly GCA_963693085.1 of Alisma plantago-aquatica. Taxonomy (NCBI): domain Eukaryota; kingdom Viridiplantae; phylum Streptophyta; class Magnoliopsida; order Alismatales; family Alismataceae; genus Alisma; species Alisma plantago-aquatica. The sequence goes on along the minus strand of OY856414.1, from coordinate 522,024,729 downwards.
TCGGCCGAGTTTTGATCTTGGTCGGCCGAGTTTCCTAATTAAGATAAGCGAACAACGTTTTTGTCGGCCGAGTTTGGGTCCTGATCGGCCGAGTTTCTTTGTAGGTTTTTCAAGCGGTGAGTTGGTCGGCCGAGTTCCCCAGGGGATCGGCCGAGTTTCCAGTTGGTCGGCCGAGATTGTTCGGCCGAGTTTCAGGATCTGGGAGGCGTTCGGCCGAGTTCCAAGGTGGTCGGCCGAGTTCCAAGTTGTGAGTGGCAGTTCACTTAGAAATCATTATTTAACTCATTTTGAATGCTTATTTGCTTCAGTATCAATTGATATGACCTTTAAACAGTATAGCATGTACATTTTAGTGTGATAAGTTCATTGGAACTTGAAATGTGTGATGTAAATGATGAAAAAGAGGAAATCCTATGTCTTACAGTTGCTATATGATATTTCTGTTTAATTGTTTATCTGTTGGTTAATTAATAGACCTAAGTGCCCTAACACCGTATAACCCCTAAAGGAAGGTCTGTTACTTAGGGGTGAAACTCGTGTCCAACATCAACCGGTTGAGTAATTCTGGTGGCACGAGGAGAGAAAGAAAGGCAGTGTCTAACAACAATCGTGCGTGTGTCACGATGGCACTGGGAAAAAGAAAAAGAAAAAGAAAACTTGGTTATCTAACATCATTCGTGCGTGTGTCACGAAGGTAACCCTGTGACTCTCCGCCGGTGTACTCCGGTTAAAGGAGGAGTCGGGTGCACTCAGAGTAGTGCTTTGAGGCCGTAGAGCCTATGTTCTGGCCGGAGAGCCAGGGGTCCTGTAGCAGAGTAGGGCTGACGTCAGACTTAGCATTTCCCGGGCGTGTCGCTAAGTCTTGTACGGTGGGACCGTAGCATGGACTTGTTACGGATCTTTATATGCAGAGTACACTGCATATATTTAGGGCATAATAAAATAAATAAATAATCATGTAGGTTCACAGTAAATTTATATAACTGCATATCTACCTGAGATACCTGTTGATGTTTAGAAATGTGATTACTATCTGTATATCCGCTATGTCAATTGAACTGCCCTGCTTGAACTGTATACCTGTTTATTTTCAGTTAATAAACCTGACGAGTTGTTTAATGATAGCTAAGTGAAATGTTATTCACTGAGCGAGTAGACTCATCCCTCTACTCAAACATTTTCAGGTCAGCATCAGCATCAGGAATCGGAAGGATCGTTTCATCCTAACGCTTAGTTGATAGAAGGTTTGTAGTTAGTCTAGTTAGAGGTCTCTTAGTCCATTCCCCTCGATCCTCGGGACAAGGTGTGAGTGAGAGAGAGAATGTGTACAAAGATGTAAATTAACTGTTATGCTTTATCTTATGTTGAACAATGTAAATTGCTGTTGACTCTGTTATATTTCTTGTCAGTTAATGGAAATGCTTCCGCAGCTTGTTTAGTTTCATTTACAGTATAAATCAGTTTTTCCTATTAATGTTGTTAATTGTTTTAAAAAGTGATGAATGGTTGGCTTATATGTGAAATCCCACCTGCCGAGTCCTAATCTCGTGGTTTGCGGTTAATGTGAGATTGGGGCGCGACAACTAAGGTCACACCATCTGTAGCAACCACTAGGGTGTAGCGACCATCAAGCCATGTACAAAGTGTAGCAACATTAACCATGCAGCGACCAAATAACTAAACCAAGAGTAGAGATCAACACACACCGCATATCTATGAACCCATACAAGATCTCATATGTAGCGACCTCATGCTAAAACCAAGTGTAGCATCCAACCCTAAGATCAACATGTTGTGACCAACACAAGGGTCAATATGTAGCAACCAACACAACAACTTGTGTAGCGACCATAATGGCTTAGGGTTAGGATTATGGTGACCAAACCAAAACCCTAGCACACCATAAACATGGTCAAAACAACTCCAAGGAACTAAGGAAAGTATGTTGACTGAAACTAACTCTCAACATCAAGAACTCAAGCACCACCAAGGTGAAACCTCATGAAGATGATAAACATCAAAACCCTAAGAACGACCATCACCAAATCAAGCAAAGAAACCATGCTTATAGGAGAGAAAACCATCATCTAACACATGCACACAAGAACCAAAAACTCCATCTACTACATGATGTTCAGGGTTTAGATTCATGAGTTAGGGTTGAGGGAAAGAGCAACTATGAAAGAATACTTCAAAATCTTAAACTCTAAAATAATATAACATTATCTATAAACTTATGAACATGGTTTTGATATAGAACAATAGCATGCAAGCAAGAATAAGGTGCAATAATGTAGAGGTATGAGTTATATAACACACCTTAATATGAAAATCAGGCTCCAAGGCCAAGAGCTCCAAGATAGAGAAGGCTCCAACTAGGATCAACTCCACGGACAACAAGGTCACTTTAAGAGAAGAAGAACACACCAAGATCAAACAAAACTCAAAGGAAAAGAGAGTATAAACCCTAGGCCAAAAAGAAAGAAGAAAGAGGGAAGCTTCATCTCACTCAGGTACTATCATGGTCAAACTATAGTCTCGACCTCTATGGAGAGAACTTCCTCAAGATATCCACCATGGTGATCCGCATTATCATGGCCAAGAAAATAATAAAGAGAGGGGTAGGGTTTCAAGAGAAATATGATCAAGGGCATGTAGCCAGTTACCAAGAAGGAAGATCACCAAGAACCACCACAAGGAAGATGATCAAGTCCTAGATCACCACTTGCAATGGTGATCGGCTACCAAACTCCAAGATAAACACCTTCTCTTTCACCACCAAGATCAAGGCCAAACACAAGTAAGAGGAGAGGAAGAAGAGAGCTAAAGGGGATACTTTCATGTGAAAGGAAGAGCAAATATACTTAAGAGTAGGAGGGAGGTAAAGATCATGAGGTGTCAAGATATGAGAGCACCAAAATGACACATGCCCCATAAAAGATCATCCATGCAAGCACTCTAGACATGCATCCATCAAAGAGTAATAAAAACAAGGTAGTGTAGTGACCACTTAGGTCCACTACACCCTTCAGTCAAATCAAAACCCTAGGGTATCGACCGCAACACAACGAACCAAGGTATAGGTCGAACACATCTCAACACATGCAAACCCTAGCGACCAAAAGCAAGGCCATGACACCTAGGTCATTAAAAACACCACCAAAGCAAGGTGTATCAGTCGAAGCACTCTCAAGGCACAAAACACATGGTCGCTACACTCAAGGAACATAACAAGGTTGACACCACCATCCATGCAAACTCTAACTCCACATATATGATGCTACATCACCAAACAAGGTTCAAATAAGGTGCCCCAAAGCATCATTCTCTCTCTCATGATGATAAGGCACAAAAGGTACACATTTCAAGATAGACCCTCAACATGGGTAAATTGCAACTTGGTCCAAGACAAGCATAACTACCTCAAACATCAACCAAACAAGACCAAACTGAAAACATAAACTTGTCACATGTTATAAAGGTGTATCATATAATCATATTAAGTTTTGAGAATCCTTGTAGCCAAGGAAAACACAATAAAGAACTAATCTAGGCCAGGGGTCTTACAACCATAAACCCCAACAATGATTTCTCCCCCAAAATCCTACACAAAAATGGGTACTTCTTAGGACTATGAAGCCAGAAATTTTCATCAACCACTAAGGGTCGGAGATTTCACTGACTGCTAAGGGTCAAGGAGGTTGGTAACCGCTAGGTTACTAAACATTGGCGACTGACTAAAATTAGAAAACTTGGCGATCGATTGAAATCACAAAACTTGGTGACCATATAGGTTAGAATCTTAGAGACCTCAAGAAAGAAATCTTGGCGAACAAGGAGAGGTATAAATCTTGCGATCAATTAGGTAAAGAGAACATTAGTGATTGCATAAGATATAAAATCTTAGTGACCGATGATGAACTCAAAGTACTTAGCGACCAACATTGTCCAAAAACTTGGCGACCACTAAACATCAAAATCTTGGTGACCCAAGAGATTAAAACTCATCAACCACTATGAATCCAAACAAATTGATTACCATCAAGAATCCAAAATGTCATCAAGTTGTATCACAAGAAAGAAGATCAATTTAAAACCCTAATTGGAAACCATTATTTGAAAGAACAAAACCCATCTTTTTCTATAAGCTTGCAAGTACAAAAATTCCATCACCAAAGAAGGATTCATGCAAAAAGGTTTAGGGTTCACCCAAGAGGATAAGCTACTCAAGACTTTCACATGAACTCAAACCCTAGGTTAAGATATTATCTTACTACTTGGAATGACACTTTAGGGCAAGATCATGTGCATGCAAGGTAGAAGTAAGCAATAATTAGGGAGAAAGTTATATAACTCACCGTAGAGGCGATGAAGCAACTCCAAACAACAAGGTAGATCAAAGGAAAGAGGGTAAAAACCCTAGCTTCAACAGTCCTCTCACGTAAGCTAGCTTCTCCACTAAAAGAAGACAAACCCTAGGCTGAAAAGGCAAGAAAAAAGATGTTTTTCAACCACTAGATCAAGCTCCACCATGGAATACCATGGATTCTACCAAGAAAAGAAAGAGTTTAGATTATCAAGGAAAATGAATAGAAAGGGGATGATCTTAGTTACCAAGACCTAGAAGAAGAGCAAGATAGTACCAAACTATCTCAAGAAACATAGATCCAAACCCTAGGTCAACATGCAAGGTAGACCGACCTCCTTTTTCAACCTTGAGTTCCTCCTTCACAACCAAGAAAGAGGGGATGAGATCCAAGTGAAAGAAGAGAGGGAGGGTTCAAAGGGTTTGGCTTCATGGGAGGAGGAAGGTATATATGGCTTAGAGTGGAAGATAGAGAAAGGGTTACGTGTTTAGCCAAGATTTCTATGAATCCACGGTGTTGGATCTTAGATGGGTGATTAGATGTTCTAGAAGGGGGGTGAATAGAGCTTAATGCACTCAAACAAAATTCATTAGACCTTCAAGATATATCACAAGATAAGGTTTCTAAATAAGAAATTTGAGTGCAACTAAAACATGCATAGCAAGGGAGAGAGAGATTGAACATACACAAAATGACAAGCTATGTAGAGTGGTTCTACACTAAAAACTAGGAGTATGTCATTCCACTACCTAGATAGGTCAACCTCTAGGATTTCTTAACTATTTCACTCATATTCATTCATAAGACTTACAATACATGACCCACCAAAGGACTTACCCATCCAATACAAAGATTCTTCAACCTTACCAAGGACTTACCCAATTTGCAATGAGTCTTCAACCTTCTCCAAGGACTTACCCACTCTTACACAAGTCTTCAACCTTCTAGGAATTACCCACTCTTCTTGGATCTTCAGCCTTTGACTTCACCTTCACTCGGAGAAGCTTCCACCAAGGACTTCCCCACTTGAGCAAGGAGTCTTCCGCCTACACCAAGGTCTTACATACTCTTAGTCAAGTCTTCATCCTTGATCTTCACTAAGGGTGTGATGCCTGGGCCCACTGCCCAAGGCTCTAGTAGAGTTTCAGGAATGACGACTGGCCCCACAGACCACCACTAGCCTTAACTGCACGCTTTTATCCACTCATGCGCAAGCCAGGATCAACTTCCCGACTGGTTACCCATCCTAGTACTACTCCAAGCTGAGCACGCTTAACTATGGAGTTCTTTAGTGATGGGCTCCCGGAAAAGGAGGTGCACCTTGGTGATATGGGTATTCCAATCATTCCTTTTAAGATCATGTTATCCAAGGCCTCAAATCCTAGGACGTTACAATCTCCCCCACTTAGACTCTTGACGTCCTCGTCAAGGCTCAACTATATGGCCTCATAATCTGACCCCATTTCAGTGCAGACCCACAATGGCCCATGGACACCCAGCTCCCGTCCACGGCTACCAGCGCAAGGGTGGCTCCATCTCGTCTCTACGGATAGCCCTTTCCAACTTTCCTGGACCGCACGGCTCAAGACTGGCATGCCACATGTCCATGTGGGCCCCACCTACTGGAGTGGTTTATGGCTCTGATACCATTTGTGATGCCTGGGCCCACTGCCCAAGGCTCTAGTAGAGTTTTAGGAATGACGACTGGCCCCACAGACCACCACTAGCCTTAACTGCACGCTTTTGTCCACTCATGCGCAAGCCAGGATCAACTTCCCGACTGGTCACCCATCCTAGTACTACTCCAAGCTGAGCACACTTAACTATGGAGTTCTTTAGTGATGGGCTCCCGGAAAAGGAGGTGCACCTTGGTGATATGGGTAGTCCAATCATTCCTTTTAAGATCATGTTATCCAAGGCCTCAAATCCTAGGACGTTACAAAGGGAATCCTTCCCTTATTCTTCTTCACCTCTCTTAGCCAAGAGAGAGAACCTTCATCTTCATGGTTGAAAAGAGAGACATGGAGGTGGTGGAAATGAGACTCTCACAAGATATACATGTAAGACTAGCTCTCTTACAGATGTCCTACTCACTCTAACGAATGTAGCAAGTGATTAATCTTAGAGAGAGAGGAGGCTGTAGGATACACTCAATTATAGAATAGGAACCTCATATAGAGTTTTGCATTGAATGCTCGACCTTAGAATGAAGCCCAAGGGTCCTATTTATAGCTGGGGATGCCTCTTCGCCTTTGGGAACACTTAAGAATGAAAACTAGCCATTTTGTGTCTTGCAACGGATATATTTTCACTTTTTGCAACTCCACGATGGCTAGAAACACTTTTATACACTTTTCCGTATAGTGCAATAGTCGAGTTTCTATAAAGGTAACTCGACTGCTCCCACTAAGAGACAAGACCAATTTAGGCCATCAGTCGAGTTTGTTCTGGGGTAACTCGATCGATTCACTTAAATCAGTTTTGGTCTGCAGAGGGATCGGTCGAGTTATGTGAAATCAAAACTCGACTGATCAAAAGTCATTTTCAAGATCCAATCGGGATCAGTCGAGTTTGCAACTCGATCGATGAACAACTTGATGTGAATTTTAGAAAATGGCTTTTGAGTGCATAAATATTTGATCTAAGTGCTCCTGATTTTTTCTAAGCTTAATTACAAGTCATACATGCATTACAAGTGATTTACAACATGATTCTAATGGATTTACATCATATTCCAAAAATGTGTACATGTATTGACTTTGACTTATCTTTTCTCCAAGTTGAGATGTGCAAGTTAGGGCATTTGGAGTGTGTCTATGCATATATAATCTAAAATCAATCAAGTAGAGACATTAGACACAATTAATTGGAATGGTTTAGTCATCATCAAAATAAGGTTTTATTCAATTTAGACCTTGAGTCAACATTCTCCCCCTTTTTGAAGATGACAAACCATTCCATAAATGTATTGAAAGCTTTTAAGTAAAGTCATACCTTTGGAGAAACCTAGGGGTTTCAATAGAACATCCAATTGATGCTAGTGGAGTTCTCATACTCTATGCCATGAGCCTTGCTCAGAAGGCTGTTGCTGTATGAAAAACACTAGTCTTACACCAAAAACTGAAACTGGAGCAAGTTCTCCATGAAATCCAAAAATACTCCAATTTCTACATACAATGTAGCTCTATGTATCATGCATCACAATGTTATGCAAGAAACTCAAGATAGTAGATATGCAATTCAAGGAACAAGCTTGAGCATGTATGAGACAAGATACAATCATAGCATTCAGTGAAATACCACTTGATGAACAATCTAGAACTACATATATATCAACTACTAGTAGATGATATCACAAGTTAAGACTACTAGTAGGATCTAAATCATAGCAAAAGATGCACAAGTTAAAGAGAAAGCTATGAGTAGATGTAGAGATATATCCAAACAAAGAGATATGCAATTTTAGAAGCATGAAAGGATATAACTCACTAGCAAACATGCATCTTTACTAAAAGATGATTACCACTAATAACATCAAGGTTGTATCAAAACAAGATATACAACTAGATAGATGTTGCAAGTTAGAGTACAACGGAAGCAATTTTAGACACAACCAAGAGATCCAAAGAGATCATCATCAAAACTTGCAAAACAACTCAAAGCAAGTAATTGCAAGATATAGATATACCAATTTAGATCAATTAGAGAGATATAGTTGTAAGCAAGATAGGCAATTCAAAACATGGAAATATGCATATATAAAGGTACCAGATGAGAGTGCCAAAGAATAAGGCTATTGGTTGAAAAAAAATCTAGTTGAGAGGGAAATACTCATTCAATAAGAGAAATGTATATTCTGTGTACCGTGTTGTCAGTCGAGTTTTGTGTATTGACAACTCAATTGATGACAGCTGTTGGAAACACCCATTGGTGCCTATCGGTTGAGTTTCAAATAGGACAAACTCGATCGACAAAGCTGCTATCAAAAAGTACATATATTTCATAAAAACATATTTAGAGACATGCTAAAGATATAATCCATATCCAAACATGTGTAAGCAAGTTAGTAATGCACTATGAAAGCATTAGAAATAGTTTTTGAGCAAGAGTGTGAAGAGAATCACAAATACCACGTTTGACTCAAAAACCACATGCATAGTGCAGACTAACTTGGCTAAAACACATTATGATCATATATGAGCAAGAAGAACATTAGCTTTGTGCTTACCATTTCTTTTCCACTTGTTTTCACCTCATACACATCTCACCTTTCTTCTTTCAAGTGGATTGAGAAGTCAATTTGTAATTCAATAGCTCAAGTCAATCTATTTGCAAGCACCTACAAGAAGAAAGATGAAATGGTCCCCAATCATGTAGTTGGGTCCTGAGGGGTTCGCTTAGCAACCCAAGTCCTATTTCTCTTGGGTGCTTTCCTAAAAGGAAAACAAGTAGAATAATGACCAATTACATTGCAATAGTTGCATGTGCCCATAGACTTGAAATGAAAAGATTCTCCATGATATATTAGAGGTCCTTTACCTTTATTGTTCCTTTGTCTACTATCATATCCTAAACCATGTCTAGCAATTTGTTTAGTAGTATGGTGTAAGATGTCATTAAGATTCTTTTTACCAACTAAGAATCTTTCCAAAGAAGATCTCAAACTATCATTATCATGCATAAGAGAAGCAATAGTAGAAGACAAATGATTTATATTATCTCTAGCATGCAAATGATCATTTTCTAAGCAAAGAGCTTTATTTATATAGGAATCTCTATCAATATGAAGAGTGGCAACATCATTCTCTCTACTAGAACAAGATTCAAGCACATTGATTTTAGCAAACAAGGAGGCATTTTCTATTTCAAGCAAATAAATCTTAGAAAGATAAACATCATTTTTAGATTCTAAACCTTGCAAAACAAAATCTTTGTCCTTGTTTTTAGATTTATGAACATCAATATCATGCATGAGAGAATCAACAATTAAGGTACACTCTTCATTAGAACTACTCATAAGAGGTTGAGCTTCTAAAAATCTAATCTTATCAAGCAAGCTAGCATTTTCAAGTTTAAGAGAGTCTACTTGACTAAGACAAGCATTTTTATCATCAAGCAAACAAGTATTAGCATGTTTAAGATCATATAATTCTACATGCATATTATCAATAATTCTAGCAAGCTTTTCCCTTTTCCTTTTAGAAGACTTAAGAGAGACACGAGTAGCATTAATGATAGCAATTAAAGGTTCTTTATCTAAAGAGTTCAAATTTACCTCATTTGGGTATTCATTTGTTGAAGCCATAAGAGCAAAATGGCATTCTCCTTCAACACTAGAGCTTGAGCTTGATCCTCCACTTGAATCTTCACTTGAGCTTGAGTTGGAGGAGTCACTTGAGCTTGAGTGTCATTTCTCCTTCTTCATGTACTTCTCTTCTCTTTCCTTGTGATGATGGGTCTTCTTGCCTTGTAGACAATCTATGTTGAAGTGACCCTTCTTTCCAGACTTGAGGGACCAGATGGAGGAGGAATTCTTGACTTTGTAGAATCTACCATTGGACTGCATGGCATCTTCTTCAACATGAGAGGATGGAGAGGCTTGTCCCATAATAGCTTCAATGTAAGCCTTGATTTCAGCCTTCTTCATTCTCTTTAGATATTTCTCCTCTTGTCTTTCAACTTATTCTCTTTTGTCAAGTGTGGATTCATGGGCTTGTAGATTTCCAATGAGCTCTTCAATGGGGATACCATAAAGAGACCTTACTTCTTCAATGGAAGTCACCTTGGGTTCCCATATTTTGGGTAGAGTTCTAAGGATCTTAGAGTTGATCTCTCCTCTACTCATAGGATGTCCTAGAACAGTAAGATCATTCACAATGGTGTTGAGCCTTGAGTACATGTTGGCTATCTTCTCCTCCTTTCCCATCTTAAAGTTCCCAACCAGCCCATTGAGCATGTAGATTTTTGCTTTCGTTCACTTGTTGAGTCCCCTCATAAGTGATGCATAGCTTTTTCTATACCTCATAGGTCGTCTCATAAGAAGATATCTGGTTGAACTCAGTGGAGGTCATGGTGGCATAGAGGATGTTGATTGCTCTTGCATTCAAGGTGGCTTTCTTCATGGCAGCTTCATCCCATTCTTCTATCTTTTCCACCGGTAGCTTGTATGGATGGTCCACCATTTTCCATAGCTCAAGGCTTGATCCTTGGATGTAGAATTGTAGCATTCTTTTCCAATAGAGGAAGTTACTCCCATCAAATATTGGAAGGTTGATGAGGTATCTTCCACCTTGGTAGTCACCCATCTTCTCCTACTTGTTGAAGTATGCTTGGAGAATACCCGCTCTGATACCAATTGTTGGATCCTAGATGGGTGATTGGATGCTCTAGGGGGGGTGAATAGAGCTGAATGCACTCAAACAAAATTCAATAGACCTTTAAGATATATCACAAGATAAGGTTTATAAATAGGAAATTTGAGTGCAACTAAAACATGCATAGCAAGGGAGAGAGATTGAACATACACCAAGTGACAAGCTATGTAGAGTGGTTCTACACTCCAAACTAGGAGTATGTCAGTCCACTACCTAGAGAGGTCAACCTCTAGGATTTCTTAACCATTGCACTCTTATATTCATTCATAAGACTTACAATACATGACCCACCAAAGGACTTACCCATCCAATACAAAGAGTCTTCAACCTTACCAAGGACTTACCCACTTTGCAATGAGTCTTTAGCCTTCTCCAAGGACTTACCCACTCTTGCGCAAGTCTTCAGCCTTCTAGGAATTACCCACTCTTCTTGAATCCTTATCCTTTGACTTCACCTTCACTCGGAGAAGCTTCCACCAAGGACTTACCTACTTAAACAAGGAGTCTTCTACCTTTACCAATGTCTTACCCACTCTTGCTCCAAGTCTTCTGCCTTGATCTTCACCAAGGGACTCCTTCCCTTATTCTTCTTCACACTTAGCCAAGAGAGAGAACCTTCATCTTCATGGTTGAAAAGAGAGATAGGGAGGTGGTGGAAGTGAGAGCCTCACAAGATATACATGTAGGACTAGCTCTCTTACATATTTCCTACTCACTCTAACAAATGTAGAAAGTGATTAATCTTAGAGAGAGAGGAGGTTGTAGGATACACTCAACTATAGAATAGGAACCACATATAGAGTTTTGCATTGAATGCTCAACCTTGGAATGAAGCCCAAGGGGTCCTATAGATGGGGATGCCTCTTAGCCTTTGAGAACACCTAAGAACGAAAACTAGCTATTTTGTGGATTACAACAGATATATTTTCACTTGTTGCAACTCCACAATGGCTAGAAACACTTTTCTGCACTTTTCCGTACAGTGCAATCGATGGAGTTTCTATAAAGGTAACTCGACCGATCCCACTAAGAGAGAAGACCAATTCAGGCCATCGATGAAGTTTGTCGTGGGGTAACTCGGTTGATTCACTTAAATCAGTTGTGGTCTGTAGAGGGATCAGTCAAGTTCTGTGAAATGAAAACTCGACCGATCAAAAGTCATTTTCAAGATCCAATCTAGATCGGTTGAGTTTGCAACTCGACCGATGAACAACCTAATGTGAATTTTAGAAAATGTCTTTTGAGTACTTAAACATTCAATCTAAGTGCTCTTGATTGTTTCTAATCTTAATTACAAGTCATACAATCATTACAAGTGATTTACAACATGATTCTAATGGATTTACACCATATTCCAAAAATGTGCACTTGTATTGACTTTGACTTGTCTTTTCTCCAAGTTGAGATGTGCAAGTTAGGGCATTTGGAGTGTGTCTATGAAAAATATGAAATCACTCAAGTAGAGACATTAGACACAATTAATTAGAATAGTTTAGTCATCATCAAAATAAGGGTTTAGTCAATTTAGACCTTGAGTCAACACAAGGTATCTCGTCCATGCAAGCATCTTACACATGTAACCAAGCCAAATGCAAAACGAACGACTCCTCCAAGAAAACTCAACGACAAAGGTGGTCCAAAAAAACATAGCAACCACTAGCATCTTAACGACCAAGATGATTTGAAAAAGAAAAGCGTCACAAACCCTGGGATTGTTGGAAACCAAGAGAGGCGCCAATCTCATCGACCACAAACCATAGTTAGCTTAAGGAAAAATTCATCGACTGCCAAAATTTAGGACCATAGGAAAACTCGACGCGCCAAATTGGGTGGCTCAACACTCAAAGTCAAACATGTCTTAGGGCATCCATGCAAACCCTAACCTCAACACAAGGTGTCACCACTCAAACTAAGGTGTGACAAGGTGACCCAAGGAACAAACAAATAAAACATAACGTGAAAATATGTGAGTCACAAAAAGCATGTGACAAATTGCAAGAAAAAACCCTAGATATGGGTAAATTGCATAAAAGCCAAAATAAGCACATATATGCATAACTGGCTCAAACATTGTCCAAACTGGACCAAACTTTAAACATAAGCTTGTCATATGATATCAAAGCACATAACAAGGTTTGATTAAGGTTTCAACCATGAAATTATGATAAGAAAGTGTGACAGAGTGGACTTTTGGAATCCTTAAATGTCCAATGACATAAGTGAATTCATGTGTTGAGTTATCTTGAGAGTTCCAAGTGTCTTGGTAGAGTTTGAGTGGAGATTGATGTTGATACCATGATTAAGATCCATAAATTTATACCTTTTTGGAGTATTTAATTGATAGCTGAGTTTTGTCACCAAATTTGAGCAGAATGTAGCCTGAGAGGTAGTAAAGATGTGGTTAAAATTTGGAGGCAAATTGAATATCCTAGAGAGAGATATTTAGGTTTGAATAAACTACTAAAATTCTGAGAAAAATGAGTAGAACACAGTGGAATGATAATATCAAGCTTTTTATGCTTAAATCATTGTGATATCACACAAAATGTATTATACTTGTTTGATGGATAATAAATATCAAATGATGGCCTAAAATTATGATAAAATGTCAGTAAATCCATAATCATGTTTATAATATATTTAAGGTCACTAATTATGATATTGATGCACAAAATCATGTAATTTGCTCCATATGTCTAACTAGGGCTAATAACCCTAAATAAAATGCAATAAATACAAACATGCTCAATAAATGATGGAATTCATACAACACCCTCTTATCTATAACTGGAAGTTAATATGAATGTTTGATATCAGTTAGATGCATAGAATTCATGTTATATGAAGATGACCCTTAATACATGTTATGAAACCCTAATTTAGGTTAATGATGTAATCTAGGCTTAATATGTGCAAAAAAAGAACTATGGAAGATAATGTTCAGACGATGAATCCTATCATGTAACACAATTGGAAAATAAGATCAGTAACATAATTCTAAGACAAGAATACAAGTAAAAGTGGGAATATCCTAATGAGTTAAGTAAATCCCAAAATGGATATAACTAGGGTTAAGATGATGGGAATCTGATGATAATACATAGTTTTGTCTTTATTAGGGTTTGAATAAGAAGATATAGTGACATAAGGAATATGTGATGATTAGGATATCTGTGATCAAGGTATGCCATTACCTCTTACTTGGATTATTATACAATATGCCTGCATTATATGTGTAGTAAAATACTTGGCATATGATATTGGATGAAATGATTGTTCTTGTATGATATCTAGTTTGATTTTCAACACTTATTGCTATGAACACATGAAACATAATGTATCTATTCCATTATATCCAAGCACTTCAATTCTTTGGTAGTCAAGTGCTAGAAAATAAGTACTTCAACTCTTTGGTAGTCAACTACTTGAAAGTGATCCAACTCTTTGGTAGTCTGATCACATTGTGAAATGATCCAACTCTTTGGTAGTAGATCATGAAGGCCTTAATGCATTCAACTCTCAGGTAGTCAATGCATGGACGGTATAATGGAAAATGTGCCTAAAATATGTGTTTTCTTTTAATTAATGAATATCTTTGTGCAAGTATATGTTTTTTCTTATATTTGTTTATTACTGCAAAGTTTTAGTTTTATCTTATTGCCAAGCTTAGTAATGATAGGTATATGAAAAGACAAGTAGGCATACTCAGTACAATATTCTTGAATATTGTGTTGACGTGTACCACATGTAATCCTTTGTTTAGGTTGTGGACATGTGCTTTTGAAGAACCATGATAGTTGAGAGTTCTATGGCGAGCTAATATACAGGTGGACCTGTTGTCTTAAGATCTTGTAGTTTAGTGGTAGTACATGTATATGTAAAAGTTTACTGTTCAATATGTAATATTAAATGTTGTAACAATTCATGTTGTAATTATATGTTGAATGGTGAACATGTGTTGTATGGTTTTATTATTGTTCATGTGCATGTGCTACTATTGTTTCCTTGTGACTTCCTCTAATTTTCTTCTTCTTAGCCTAGTGTGTGGTGTTTGAATTGGGATTCTCACTGGGGTTAGGTTTTAATTTAGTTGTAACCCATCATATTAAGTTTTAGAAAATCCAGGGACATTACAACAAGCATGTTTAACAAAAAATCAAGGTCAGGGGTCTTACAATCATAAACCCCTAACAAGGATTGCCTCAACATACTATACAAACAAAGATGGGTACTTCCTACATATCTCATCCTCTAACTCCCACATGGCTTTCTCTACACCTCGATGGTGACACAAAACCTTAACTAAGACTATATCCTTATTCTTCAACTGCTTCACTCTCATATCTAAGATCAACACATGAACCTCAACATACAACACATCCTCCTCCAACTCAACCTCCACTGGCTACAACTTCTGCTCTATATCTGGGTGACACTTCCTCAACATGGAGATATGGAACACATCATGTAGCCTGTGTTACTCTGGTGGTAATTCCAACTTGTTTTCCACCTTCCCAACATGTATCACAACATGGTAAGGTCCTATAAACCTAGGAACTTACCCTTCTTACCAAACCTTGACACACCTTTCCAAGGGGAAACCTTGAGATACACCCGATCTCCAACTTGGACCTCAAGTGGTCTATGATGAGTATCAGCATAAGACTTCTGTCTATCCAGGGTTTCTTTCAACTTATGTTGTATCACTTTGTTTTTCTCTATAGTCTGTTATACTAGGTTAGGACCCAAAAGCTAGCACTCACATGTCTCATACCAACAAAGCGGTGACTGACAACGTCCCCCATACAAGGCTTTATATGGTATCATATATATACTTCTCTAGTAATTGTTGTTTTAGGAGAACTCTATCAAACTCAGGTGCAAATATGAACTACCAAGAAACTATAGAACACAAGGTCTCAACAGATCCTCCAACATCTAAATGGTCCTATCAGACTGGACATTTGTTTATGGATGAAAAGCCATGTGAAACCTTAGTTGTGTCCCCATAGATGAATGCAAACATTCCCAAATATGACTCATAAACTATGACCTCTATCATACACTATGGTAACTTAAATACCATGAAGACACACTATCTAATCAACATATATCTGAGTCAACTTCTCCACTGCATACATCATCTTGATTAGAAGGAAATGAGGTGACTTGATCAACCTGTCAACTATCACCCAAATGGAATCATGACCTTTGGCTGTCTTAGGAAGATCAACCACAAAGTCTATGGTAATATGATCCCAATTCCACTACGGTATTGGGAAATATTGTAATGTTCATGCATGCTTCTGATGTTCTACCTTGACCTACTGACAAACTGGACATCTAGTAACAAACTCTGCAACATCACGCTTCAAATTAGGCCACCAATATAGATCCTTCAGGTTATGGTACATCTTGGTACTTCTAGGGGTGCATCACTTACATCAAGGAATGAGACTCCTCAAAAACCACCTTCCTCAGACCATTAACTTTTGGAACCACCGTCCTATTGTAGAAGCAAAATGTCCTGTCCTATGACTCACGAAAGCCATCATACTTCTTGCTACCAAACTCTACCCTCATATTATGTATCATGTTATCATTCTACTGGGAGTCTTGGATCTATGCATCAAGGTAGTCTTCACCTGCAACTGTTCTAGCAACCCTTTCGATAGAGATATTTCCATCTATACATTCATCTGGTGAAGTGACACCAACATGTCCCACTTGTGATACACCATAGACTGTAACTATTCCTTGTCTGTAGATGATGATAAAGATGACTTCCTTCTCAACACATCAACCACCATGTTTGCCTTACCTGGGTGGTAATATATCATATAGACATAGTCTTTAATCAGCTCCATCCATCTCCTCTGCCTCATGTTCAATTCCTTGCTTCGATAAGATATACTAAAGGTTCTTATTGTCGGTGAATATATGACACTTCTCTTCATACATATAGTGCCTCCAAATATTCAAGGAATGGACCATAGCTGCAAGCTCTAGATTATGTGTCAGGGAGTTCTCTTTGTGTTTCTTAAGCTGTCACAAAGAAAAGGAAATCACATTATTGTCCTGCATCAGCACACATCCTAACCATTCTTTGAAGCATTACAGAAGACAATGTAACCTTTCCCTTGCTCTGGAAGAACTCACACTAGAGCACTAATCAATTTCTCCTTCAAAAACTAGAAAGAACACTGACACTTGTCATCCCCAACAAAAGGAACACCTTTCCTTGTCAGCTTGGTTAGGGGTAACACCACAAAACTGAAATTCTTTATGATTCTCATGCAGTAAACTACCAAGCCTAGGAAACTTTAGACTTCTATCCGTGTCTTGGGCTGCTCCCACTCTAGCACTGACTATACCTTCTTTGGATCTACACAAATGTTGCAAAATTGGGCACAGATATAAGATGTAGATTTTTTTATTTGCCCATTTCTTAGAAACCGACATAATCTTGTCAACAATAATGTATCTAGGAAGGAAGGGTTGCAAGGTTATACCTGGTCCTGGAGCAAGTCCAAGGACATCACCCTGCAATTACAATTTTGGATGGTGTTTGTGCAACTCTTGGTCTTCACAATAGACGACAGACTCAAACAACTCCTACATCATCTCTTATGGACTCGCCACATACTACATGCTGACGTCGTCCTCCTTGAAGAAGCCAAATGACTCCTTCCTATAGAGTAGTCTATGCATACTAATGAGAACTCCACGTTGCGCTTCTAGAGCCAACAAGAAGGAGATGTCCCCTTCTATCAACGTACTAGTCACCGACATGCTCTCCCACAACAACTGATCTCAGTTGCTCCTCCCTTGCTATCCCTCACTAGTCAGGTAGGACTTGCTTGGGCTCTTGTGGTTACCAAAACCAAAGAAGATAATAATTTTTAGAACCACTAATAATAATTGTGTGTGTTTGGAATCCCCGAATACCCATCTTTTTATAGTAGGGGGTAGGGCCAGGGTTCCCAGTTGATGTGGGAGTAGAAGGGTTTAGAAACATGAATGTTCTGGAATCTACGGACTACGAAACAATTGTCTCACACTTCAAAATGGTCATATTTTTCATGAGATGGTCATTTCACAGTGCGTAACGGTCAACTTGTGCTTCTGTAGTTTCCTGTTTGCACACATATTTGGCACTTTGCTTCTAATCAATGTTAAACATTGATTTTTCTTGCACAACAAGTATTGTGCAATCCAAACAAATTTGGGAAAGTATCTAGAACCTTCCCCACACTAAATGAGTAATCTTGCACCTGCAAGATGGTTGTCTCACTCACCCAAACGTTTGTTTGGTGAGTTGAGCTGAGCCAGTCGATTCATCAATATGAACTGGTTGGTTCACCTCAATTTGGGCAACCAACTTCGTTTCGACCAGCCTGACAAATCAGACACTGATCTCAACACTTGAGACAGCTTTTTGGCATCCCATACGCTCGTCTCAACACTTAAGATGGCCGTTTGGCAGTGCAGTTAGCTGTTGGTGCATGAATTGAATACCTAAACATTTTAGTAATCAATCTGATGAATTTGACACTCCAATCAGTTAGTGCAACACTTGAACTTGATGATTCTGAGTCCAGTCAATTGATCTATAGTTTAATTGAATACCTAAACACCTTTAACATTCAATCTAAACATAATTCATGAATATAATCCTTTCATCCAAGTGTATCCTATGTGTATGACCCTATAGGTCTAGAATTACATTGGCAGTGAATGTCCATAACAACTTATGACTTCACAAGCAAAGAGTGGTGCCTAGTTGCACATCATTGCTACCAAGTAATTCTAAAAGTTGGAGAACAACTTCAACCTAGAATCTGTGAATAGTGTTACCATGATCGTATAGTTCCTTTGTCTTTGATATCTAGATTGAACTCGAGGCATGGAATTGTCATGCTCTCAATGTTCAATCCATGTTCCTTGAACTAGAGCAGACTATTTGAGATGCATGTGATTTCACATATCATATATTGAATCACATGGGTACGACCATACATTTTAAGTTTCACTTATTAAGGGGCCCTGGATATCAATATCCAGTAGGAGGGACAAATCCCATATCTATCACTCACGGTCTATCCCCATGTGTCAAAGTCACCCAATCATAACTGTTATAACAACTCATGTTTCAAGAATGCATTTGATGATGTCAAAGTGTACCCAACAACATGTGATGAGTGTAGTGATTTTAGGTCTAAGAACCATAATCATCACCATTAATATGAGAGATGATCCTGACTACCATTCCATGGTTTCCATGTATCACTCCCATGGCGGGTCTATCTGATACACTATTCACTAGCATGTATCTATGTGCTTGACTTGATATCACATATCATGACTAATGATACTTTGTCATCGGTCAACGCACACTCTAGTATTATGTATTACTGTTATCTATTTTGCTTCCACAATAATATACAACTAGGGACAAAACAAGAATGTATGTACTCTTATCATACATATGATCTCATCGTTCAGGTCCTCAACCTGAAGGAATATGTCATCGAGTAACATCATTTTTTAGACATCTACTTATGTCTGTGTCAACATCTCATGACTGAGATAAACATAATAGATGGAGTTACCTTTATGATAATCAAATCAAGTATCTAATGCCTCATTCCAATCATCATATGATTGTCTCTCTGGGCATACATACCAAGTTACCAATAGACTCCCACTTGCACTTAGAGTCAATCACCCATGAATCATATTCTAAGTGAACTTAACATGTCCATCATGTTTCTGCTGTGCAAAAACTCTAACAGGTTTAGCAATATTTGCTTTTAGTCAATATTTTGCAATTTTCACATCTCTTCATTGTATGATCTCGTATGAGATGGAAGTGTCGTAGTATGCTATCTGAGATTCATTGCCTATCATATAGCTCCATTTCTGTCACAATATTTCTATTGAGTCATTAATAGTTAGATAGCAATATTCTCCCATATGAACTTCATACAATATCTTCTGCTATTCTCATAACATAGAGATACCCAAATTTTATTGTAGATTTAAACAAATATCATTAGTTTGGAACCCTTCTAGCTTACATTTCTTGTTTTGAGGTCAAACACAAAAATAGATTGTGATTTACTTATTTATCAGTTAGGAAGATTGCACTGGTGTAACGCTTTACACCCAACTGTTCCTTATTACCATGACCAAGGAACTAATCCTTGTAGTGCTTCACAAGCATCTAAAGTTGTTCATTTATGTTAGTACTAGAATCTGACATATACCTTCTTGTCATGTCCAATACATACGAGATTACTTGACATGTATATATATCCTCCCATCATGTCTAATACATATGAGATGACTAGATATCCTCTCATCATGTCCAATACATATGAGATTACGTGATATGTTTTCATCATGTCCAATACATATGAGATAACGGAATGAGTACATACAAAATAGATCAAATTGTGAATGCATATGACATCTATCCATGTGTTCCTATTCTTCAGAAGAATTGGGACACTAGGCACTTGAGAGACTAACTCCATGGAACATTGACAAGTTTTCTTCAATGAATCATGCATGCTGAACCCTTCAACATCTTTCCATTGTATGTTCTCTTTCTTAGGTCAAGAAGCTTTTCCGATCTATCTGTATAGATCTCAATTCCTATCACATAAGATTCTTCTTCTAAATCCTTCACAAAGAAGGTACTTTCCTTGTCAACATTTGTAGGATAAGGATGTTATTCCGCATCATTATGCGGAATATAAATATGCTCCCACTAAATCTTTAATAATCACATATTTTATTCTAACTCAAGTCAAACAATTTGACTTTCTTGTCAAAATAGAAGATTCTAGCTCTGAGATGCTTGCTTCAATCAATAGATTGACCTTTGTATATTTCATACTTTATTTGCATTAATGGATTTATAAAACTATTAGACTATGTCACATACACATCCTATACAATTATTCCAATTATGGAATGTAGTTTTAACATCCATATGCCAAATCCCACAGTCTTACTAAGCTGCAATTGCAAGCATGATCCTAATGGATTTAACCATGGTAATTGGTGAAAGGCTTCAACATGTTCAACAAGTTGAACTTGTTTAAAGCTCATCATAGCCAATCTACCCTTCCATGTTTGTTTTCTCTCAAAGTCCTGAATGCACCCTATGGGTTTTGTCCCTTTAGGTGGATCCATCAAGGTCATACCTTGTTGGTGTACATGGAGTCCATCTTTGATCTTATGGCATAAAGACACATCTCAAACTCCAGTCCCTCGATAGCTTCTATTTGATTTGTTTGACTCATTATTATGATCAAATCCTCACCTCTCTGAGTTATAAGATATCATATATCCTTCAAACTTAAGGCATGATCCACTAGAACTATAAGGTTTTTGTGTTACATAAGGAACTTGAGATTCTACAACACTTTGCGATTCTCATTGTTCCCACCATACCTTTTTTAGGTTCAATGTTTTTCTTGTTTGTATCGAACATTTCAAGTTCTACTTTTACTCCCACTGATTCCTTTGGAACTAGGTTCCTCATCAAGAATATATTCATCCAGATCAACAAACAACTTTGTTGTAGAATTGGGATAATAGTAGTATGTAACAAAATAACATTTGTGTGATTTGTATACAACACTGGTTTTAAGAACCAACTTTTTTATATAGGCATTCATCTTTAATCACTATCAAAGACATATAGGAACACTTCCCATACCATATCACATATGATGTCTTTTGAACCATTTTAGACAGTACATTCTTTTCGTGTTTAGCATGTGCCCAAAGGAAATTGGAAATTTAGCTAGTTTTATTGAGAATCATACCTTAACAAGGTGTGGTTCCTTCCTTCTGACATATCATCATGCCCAGGTGGAGTTCATTGTGATACACTATCACATATCTAGATAAGGTCCTCAAAATCTTGGTTTAAAATATTTCAACATCAATCACATCGAAGTATCTTAATACTTTTACCAAGTTAGTAACATACTTCATTTATAATCTCCTTGAACACTTCAAGATATGCATACTTGTATTTCATTAAATACAATTTTCCATATCTGCTGATCACATTAGTAAATATAGTGAGGTACTAGTATCCACCTTTAGCATTTATTCTAAAAGGTTTTTTGTACATCAACATGTACTAGGCCTAATAGAACACTTGTTTTCCCATTACATCTAGTGGAGATGATTTTGTCATATTTCTCAATAATTAAGACTTGCATGGCTCAATTGGTTCAATAACCAAAAGAGTCTAGACCAACACCATTTTGGAATCTAGAAGTGCATTTCTCATTTATGTGTACT
The DNA here is from genome assembly GCA_963693085.1 of Alisma plantago-aquatica. Taxonomy (NCBI): domain Eukaryota; kingdom Viridiplantae; phylum Streptophyta; class Magnoliopsida; order Alismatales; family Alismataceae; genus Alisma; species Alisma plantago-aquatica. The sequence goes on along the minus strand of OY856414.1, from coordinate 522,002,660 downwards.
AGATGACAATGCTATAGGTATACTTGTCTGAGTCGTCAAGTCATTCATTATATGTTTCATACACATTTGTCTCTATAACTATAACATATAGTTTATGAGACATAGGGAGTTGCCATAAAATATCATATCTTTTGAAATGAAACATAATGTCCTTGTCTCACAAGACATATGATGTTTTTATTAATGGTAGGTACATAATAGTAATTCACCACTTCTATCATATTCCCTTGAATGACAACTCTCAACTATAGTGGCAACAACCCTTCCTCCGCACAGTTCTAGTTGATTTCTTCTCAAGTTCTAAATTAGAGATCTAAGAGGATAATTCCTTTACTAATGTCCAACTAGTGACAATGGTGGCATTGTCTTTTCTTAACCATTTAAGTGAAAATGACGATTCCTTTTACACTTATCCCTCTCCTAATTTGAGTGGAGAAGACTTGGACTTTATCTTAGCCTAATAACACCTCTTATCCTTGCCTTTGTCCTTGGACTCACTTCCTCTGATCATCATTAGGGATTTTTCCTTCTTCATTTAGGATTTGGCATCAACATGCCCAACATTTAATAAACTGGCTATATGATTCATACAATGACTTATTAAATCATATCCATGGTCAACTCTTGACTTAAGAGAAATCCCAATAATTCCATATGTACAATCATATTGAGCATATGAGGTCTACTAGATCTCCCTCTATCAGTTTACACTCAAATAATGCTTTGTAAACTTTATTCCATGTATGCTTTACATGATTCTTAAGATGTGTTACCATCTTGAGAATGTTCATGTTATCATGCTATTCATGCAACTCATAGTTCTACTAGAGAACATAAGGTGCTTAATGTCGATGACTTCATTGGCATGATTCAAGTAAGCATCCAATTTGGTCCTTGGTGCATTTGGAGCGGGTTCCTCTGGCTTTGGTCTTTCAAGGACATATAGCTTTTGCTCATTGAGAACACTTCTCAAAGTCCTAAACCAGATTTGAAAGTAAATACCATTTGGTTTGTCCTATTTGAGGACTAATCACAACTATACCATATTCATGTTTGTCTACAAAAGAATATTGCAACTTTTCAAAACATTTTTGATTTGTTTGATTTGATAATTTTGACGATATTAATTAGGTTTTTAAATAATTATCGCTCCCATTATTTTTTTCAAATTGATAACCCTCATGTATAAATTTGGAATATTGCAACTTACAACATTCTAGTGGGACAAGATCCTAATTTCACCAAAATCATGAGCTAGCTAGGGCTGTCACCCACAACTTGATTCTATCAGGTAGGCAACTTTTGCCAATTGCATCACATGCAACTGTTGATACATGATGTGCACAACTCTTTGTCATTGATCATCTGTATGCCTCTAGGTTCTTAATCCAATTAAGATCAACTAGTTAAGCCTGATCCATAAGCCAACATGATAGACATACCCACATATCTACTATCACACTTCCATGAGATAGATGACACACCACGCTAGGGCGTGCCCGTGCTTGGTCGATCAAGCTTTTCATGTGTGTTTCTTATGGAAAGCATCTAAGACTTAATAATTTAATTGAGAGATTTTATATATAACTACATATACATGTCCAATCACCAAATACTATAGTATGTGTCATATACATTATATAACCACAATGTGAACATGCAATAAGAAATATACGAGTGATGGTTATGTCCAGTCTAATGCATTTCCTTTGATCCACAAGGAATTGGCACCACATAAGGACCACATCACATGCAACCTGTTGTTGATGAACATATGTTCTTGCTCCAATCTGGGTTGATCAGTTCAACACTTGAAATGGTTGGATCGCCTCTTGGTTGCTCTATTGGGATCCTAAAACGATCGTCTGGTCTCATCCACTTGGTCGGTTGGGCTACCAGTCAATCGGTTTGCCTCCTATCGTCTGACCTGTGGTCCACCAAACAGTCGGTTCATCCAGTGAAAAACAACTTTTCACGATGATGCATAAATTAAAACTATCCTATTTCTTTACAATGTAAAAGGGAAACCTCGAGTTACATTCAAGAGGAAATAGGAAGAAGAACATTAATTTACATTTAGAAAGGAGAGAGGGGATTGGTACACATGCCAATTAACAATAGGAATAAACCACAACCATGTACACACAGATATGGGCTTTTAGCCATAACCACACTAACATCCACCATCAAAACATTTTTTACGAAGACACGTAGGGATTTCATATTATATTATATCATATCATATCATATCATATCATATCATATCATATCGTATCGTATCATATCATATCATATCATATCATATCATATCATATCATATCATATCATATCATATCATATCATATCATATCATATATATATTAGTTGTGATTGTATGTTGTATTTAATTAGATATACACATTCATCATTTTAATATTCACATAATATGCAATAATAAATAAAAAATAAATCTGATGACATCAATTTAGATCCCAGATACACCGTAGATTGATGGGGCTCTAATAGCATTGTTTGGAAATTAGGCAGAGATATAGGCATTGGAAACAAATATTTATTTTCCCATTTCCTAGAAACCAGCCGAATCTCATCAACAACAATGTATCTAGGAAGGAAGGATTGCAAGGTTATACTTGGTCCTAGAGAAAGTCCAGCGACATCACCCTACAATTACAATCTTATATGATGTCTGTGCAACTCTTGGTCTTCACCATGAACAACATACTCAAACAACTCCTACAATGCCTCCTGTGGACTCGCCACAGATTGTAAGTTGATGCCATCCTCCTATCAGCAGCCAAAGAACTCCTACCTCTAGAGTAGTCCACACACACCACTGAGAACTCCACGTTGCACTACTAGTGCTAACAGGAAGGAGTTGTCCCCTTCTATTAGCGTACTAGTCACTGACATGCTCTCCCACAACAAATGATCTCAGTTGCTCCTCCGTCGCTATCCCTTCCTAGTCGGGTAGGACTTGCTTGGGCTCTCGTGGTTACCACAACCATAGATGAAAACAATTGTCATGGCTAGTGATCCCAATTGTGTGTGTTGGGAAGCCCCTAATACCCCTCTATTTATAGTAGAGGGTAGGGTCAGGGTTCCCAGTTGATGTGGGAGTAGAAGGGTCCAAAAACATGAATGTTCTGGAATCCATAGACCGCGAGACAGTCATCTCGCACTATGAAATGACATCTCATGCATGAGACAGTAGTTTTATAGTGCAAAACAGTAGTCTCTTGTGCTTCTGTAGTTTCCTGTTTGCACATAGAATTGACAAATCATTTCTAATCAATGTTAAACATCAATTTTTCTTGCACAACAAGTATTGTGCAATCCAAATGAATTTGGAAAAGTATCTAAAACATTCCCCGACCTAACTGAGCAATCTCACACATGCAAGATAGTTGTCTCACTCACCCAGATGATTGTCTGGTGAGCCGAGCCAAGCTGACTGATTCACCTTAGTTTGGGCAGCCAACTTCGTTCCAACCAGCCTGACAAACCAGACACCTGTCTCAACACTTAAGATGGACTTTTGGCACCCTAGACGCCCGTCTCATCACTTGAGATGACCGTTTGGCAGTGCATTCAGATGTTGGTACATGAATTGAATACCTAAGTACTTTAGTAATCAATCCGAACAATTTGACACTCCAATAAGTTGTTCCAACACTTAAACTTGATGATTTTGAGTCTAGTCAGTTGATCTATTGTTTAATTGAATACCTAAATACCTTTAGCATTCAATTTAAACATCTTTCATGAATATAATCCTTTAATCCAAGTGTATCCTATGAGTGTGACCCTATAGGTACAGAATTACATTGGTAGTGAATGTCCATAACAACTTATGATGTCATAATCAAAGACTGGTGTCTAGTCACACATCATTTCTACCCAAATAATTCTGAAAGTTGGAGAACAACTTCAACCTACAATCTGTGAATAGTGTTATCATGTTCATATAGTTCCTTTATCTATGATATCCAAATTGAACTTGAGGCATGGAATCATCATCCCCTCAATGTTCAATCCATGTTCCTTAAGCTAGAGCAGGCTGTTTGAGATGCCTGTGAGTTCACATATCATATATTGAATCACATGGGTACTGCCGTACATTCCCAATCTCTCTTATAAAGGGGCCTTGGATATCAATCTCTAGTAGGAGGGATAAATCCCATATATATCACTCATAGTCTATCCCCATGTGTCAAAGTCACCTAATCATCACCGTTACAACAACCCATATTTTAGAACTGTGTTTGATGATGTCAAAGTGTACCCAATAACATGTGATGAGTGCAGTGATTTCAAATCTAAGAACTACGATCACCATCATCACTTAAAGAGATGATTTCGACTACCATTCCATGGTTTCCATGTATCACTCTCATGGTGGGTATGTCCAGTACACTATTCACTAACATGTATCTGTGTGATTGACTTGATATCACATATCATAACTAATGAGACTCTATCATCATTCAACACCCACTCTGGTCTTATGTATTACTGTTGTCTATTTTTCTTCCATAGTAATATCCGACTAGGGACAAAACAAGAATGTATGTACTCTTATCATACATATGATCTCATCATTCAGGTCCTCAACCTGAAGGCATATGTCATCGAGTAACATCATTATTTAGACATCACTTGCGTTTTTGTCAACATCTAATGGCAGAGACAAACACAATATACAAAATTACCTTTATGATTATCAAATCAAGTATCTAATGCCTCACTCCAATCATCATATGATTGGATCTCTAGGCATACATACCAACAACAACACCTTTAGGAGATATGATGCGACCCATACAAGATGCCTCTGTCAACCAGAACTCACACTTTCTGATCTTGGCATACAACTGGTGTTTCCTCAACAACATCAACACCTGATGTAGATGTTGGTCATGCTGCTGTATATCAAGATATCATCAATAAACACCACCACAAATTAATCAAGGTAAGGTCTAAACACTCTTTCATCCAATTCGTGAAAGTTTCTGGTGCATTGGTTAGCCCAAACGACATAACCACAAACTCATAATGACCATATCAAGTCCAAAAAGTAGCTTTAGGTATGTCATCATCCTTGATCCTCAGCTGGTGATATCCCAACCTCAAATCTATCTAGGAGAACACTATAGTACCTATCAACTGGTCAAACAGGTCATCAATCCTCGATAATGGATACTTATTCTTTATCGTGACTTTGTTCAACTGCTAGTAGTCTATACAAAGCCTCATGGAACCATCCTTCTTCTTCTTCAAAAACAACACGGGGGTGCCCCATGTGGAAGTGCTCAGTGTAATGAAACCCTTCTCTAACATCTTCTGCAACTATTTCTTCAACTCCTACATCTCCACTGGTGCCATTCTGTAAGGTGCTTGTTCTAGGGGTTGTATTCCAGAAACAAGATTGATCTCAAAATCAAAATCTAGGAGGGGGAACACTAGGAAACTCTTTTGGAAAGACATCCTCGAACTCACACACTACATGTACCTCCTGGATACTAGGACTCCTCCTCCTAGTACCCACAACATGTGCCAAAAAAGCCTCACATCCCTATCTCATCAACCTCTCTGCTATCACATCCAACAACAACCACATAGGAAGAATCTTCCTATCCCTATGAAAACTCATAAAATGTCTCCATCACAGAACTTTTCTACCTTGGAACTATAGTTCAAAACTACCTTGTACTTTTCCAAGGTATCCATCACTAAGATCACATCAAATCCATGCATGCCAAGTGGCATAAGATCCACTTGAATGCTGCATCCTAAGAAAGAAATAACACAAGATGGACACACCTCCCACAACTCAAAAGAACCAACTAAAGGGATTTCTAGTTGGATACTATAAAATCTATTACAAACATGCATATTACAATTACTTAACACCTCTCTAGTGATAAAAGAGTGCATCACATCTGGGTCAATCAAAACAGATATGAAATAAGATGTAGATAAGTCAAAATGAAAAAGTTCCATCTGACCTGCCATTACATGTGGATTGACCACTACCTTTGGCTAATACAAAGCATAGAATCTAACCATCGCCTATTGTCGTCCATGCCCTCTTCTAGTTAGTCTAGATGACCCCACATGTGACACCTAACTGCATCCTCTACCACCACCACTTCTGAACTAGTCCTTCTATGAACTTTGTTGACTCTCCCTTGGATGCTGTGTCACTTCCTTATCCTTCATAGGGCAAGTCCACTTGATATGTCCTACTTGCCCACACTTGTGACAAGTCCTGGTATCATACAACAACCTAGACAACCCTGTCACTGACAAAAACCTGTGTTGTGTGCTCCTGTTGGCGAAAAGCTGCAACCTCATCCCTTACTCAGGGACTACTATGACGGAGCTCCTGATCTCGTCTAAAAAAAGCTAGTCTCTGAAGTTACTACTGATACTATGATGATGAGAACCTTAGATTCTTAAAGCCATCAGATGAATGCCCCTAAAACTGAGCTGGTCACTTCTTAGTGCTGGCTTCACGCTTATCGATAGAAAACCTCTCAATCCACCTCACTAACTCCACAAAGGTAGAGAACCCCTTTCTGTTCTCTAAATCACTAGCTATCATAGACATCTCTGATCTCAAACCCATCTCAAACCTCTAGATCCTATCCTTCTCCATCGCTGCCATATGAGGATGAAACCTCAAAGCTCCATAAAATTTGCCTCATGCTCATTGATGGTCATGGAACCCTGATATATCTTTTCCAACTAAGATATCTTCTCATCCAAATATGTCTTTAGAAAGTATTGACTCACAAAATCCTGCCAAAACTCTTCCAAACAAACCGAAACTCTTGATCTATTCTCCTCTTCTATGACCCGCCAATGGCTAGTACTACCCCTTAATAGGTAAATAGCATGCTTCACTTTATCATTTTTCGGGATGTTGAGGATCTTGAACGCCTTCTCAAGCTCCAACTACATATAGGCATTAGAAAGGTCTGATGCACCTGCGTACTCAATGGATCCAACACGTATCAACCTCTCAAATGTCTTCCCAGAACCCTATGATTCTACATTAGGGACAACTTCCATAGCTTGGGGTACGGGCGGTCTATCCCATAGATGCATAAACGTGGCCATAAGCTATCCAAACATGGACTGGAATACTAGATTGGCCATGGTTTTGGGGTCAAACTAAGGCATCACAGGCTGTTCTCACCCCATCACTAGCACTCTTCCATCATGTGACTGACTCCTACAATGACCTCCTGGCGTGACGTAGCTACTCTTTGCATTCTATTCACATTCTCCAGACATATCTGCAAAAGTAGAAGCTATGATCATATATGTTGGATTATGTAAGAACATACACAAAACCTAAGTCCTATGTCCCCTTAGACTCAACGAACCTAGAGCTCTGATACCAACCTAAACTATGACGCCCCGTCATGCTATTTAAGATTACACAAAACAAAACACACAATCAACTACTAATTATCCACATAATCAGAAAAGAGGTAGATTAAAAGTGATTTAAGCATTACCAACATGTTTAGAAACATTTACATAAATGCTTAATGACTTATAGATGATCACACACCATATTAGGTATTTAAATATATTTCCAGTGGCATTAGCCACAATATGTATACAAAAGATATAGTTACACTTATACATGTCATATACAAACATCAGAATACTGCAAACCATCCCCTTTCTAGACCTGAGAGTACAAGGATGACTCTAGGACTCTATAACTACTATCCAACCTTCTACTTATACTTCTCTCCAAGCCGCTCTTATTGAGCACCACGATCCTGACCACACTACTGGCGACCACCTAAAATGATGTGGTGACCCACAGGGTGATACCAATGTCGCAGTGATAGATATAACTCTCAACAATAAGTATTGATTATAGTAGAGTATTGATTATAGTAGGTTACATTATTAACAAGTTAATTAGATTAAGTAGATTAAGATATTCAAACATGTTAAGCATATTAAATAAACTAAACTGATAGGCATACTAGTAGGAATAACTAGTGAGTATATGTAGGAACAAGTAAGACTATCATCTACTAAATAGTTAATTTCTCTTACCACATTATATAATTTCTACACATTGTATTATTCCATTGCCATACATGAGTCCATGCTCATCATCATATAATAACATGTTACAAATCCTTGTCACACCATGAAGAGGATAACACCTCAACTAGGGTACAAGACCATGTCTAAGGTCATAGACCATTCATATCATTCCTGTAAGAACACGATTATCTTTCCATGCCTCGTCAAGGCTCATCATACCATCACCATATATGAGCCGCATACATTTGATACAACATTATTTAAGAGCTATGATCTTCATATGACAACAAATTAGGGTTACAATAACATAGAGAGGAAAGGTATTCCATCATTATACTAGTCACACAAGAAGCTATGTATCATCATCACAAACTTGTATTATGGTTAGGTTTAACAAGATAACATGGATTAGGGTTACAAAATAGCCTTTAAAGATAACCCTAATTCTCAACATCACCATCATATCATGAAAGCATAAGATCAACATCACCAATCATAAATCAGGAGACATAGAGACCATGAATCCAGAAATTTTCATCGACCACTAAGGGTCAGAGATGTCATCGACCACCAAGGGTCAAGGAGGTTGGCGACCGCTAGAGTTACCAAACATTAGAGACTGATGATGGCATCAAAACTTGGCAACCGATTGAAATAGAAAAAATTGGCGACTGATTGAAATCATAAAACCGTGCGACCATATAGGTTAGAATCTTAGAAACCTCAAGAGAGAAATCTTGGCGACCAAAAGGGAGGTGTAAATCTTGGCGATCAATTAGGTAAAGAGAACCTTAGCAACCACATAAGATACAAAAGCTTGGCGACTGATGATGAACTCAAAGTTCTTAGTAACCAACATGGTCCAAAAACATGGAAACCACTAAACATCAAAATCTTGGCAACCAAAGAGACCAAAACTCATCGACCACTAAGAATCTAAACATATTGGCTACCATCAAGAATCTGAAAGGGCATCAAGTTACATCACAAGAAAGAAGATTAGTTTAAAACCCTAATTAGCAACCATAATTTGAGAGAACAAAACCCATCATTTAATAAGCATGTAAGCACGAAATTTCCATCACCAAAGAAGGATTTGTGCATAAAGGTTTAGGGTTCACCCAAGAAGATACACTACTCAAGAATTCATATAAACTCAAACCCTAGGTCAAGATATTTTCCTACTTGGAATGACATTTTAGGGTAAGATCATGTGCATCTAAGGTAGAAATAAGCAATAATCGTGGAGAAAGTCATATAACTAGCCTTAGAGATGATGAAGCAACTCCAAAAAGCAAGGTAGCTTGAAGGAAAGAGGGTAGAAACCCTATCTTGAGCACTCCTCTCAGGAAAGGTAGTTCCTCCACCAAAAGAAGGCAAACCCTAGGTTGAAAAGGCAAGAAAGAAGATGTATTTCAACCAGTAGATCAAGTTCCACCATGGAATACCATGGATTCATCCAAGAAGAGAAAGAGAGAGGGTAGATAACCAAGGAAACCAAAGATAAAGGGGAAAATCTCACTTACCAAGACCAAGAAGAAGAGAAAGATAACACCAAACGATTACAAGAAAGGTAGATCCAAACCCTAGGTCAACATGCAAGGTAGATCGGCCTACTTATTCAACCTTTTGTTCCTCATTCACCACTAAGAAAGGGGATGAACTCTAGGAGCAAGAACAAAGAGAGGGCTCAAAGGGTTTGGTTGCATGAGAGGAGGGAGGTACATATGGCTTAGGATGGAAGAGAGAGAAAGGGTTAAGCATCTAGCCAAGATTGCCATGTGTCCAAGGTATCTCATCAATGCAAGCATCTTACACATGCAACTAAGTCAAACACAAAATAGATGACCCCACCAAAAAAACTTATCAGCCAAGGTGGTCCAAAAAAACATAGCGATCACTAGCATCATAACGACCAAGATGATTAGAAAAGCAAAAGGTCGCTAACCCTAGGATTGTTGGCAACCAAGAGGGGTACCAATCTCACCGACCGCCAACCCTAGGTAGATTAAGGAAAAATTCATTGACCGCATGAATTCTGGACCATAGGAAAACTTGGCGATCACCAAAGCTAGGTGGCTCAACACCCAAAGTCAAACATGTGTTAGGGCATCCAAGAAAACCCTAACCTCAACACAAGGTGTCACCGCTCAGACCAAGGTGTGACAAGGCACCCCAAATCACAACCAACTCTAACATGATTTTTGAGACACAACAAGAACGTGACAAAATGCGAGAAAAATCCTAGATATGGGTGATTGCATAAAAGCCCAAAACAAGCACATATATGAATGACAAGCTCAAACAATGTCCAAACTGGACCAAACTAGAAACATAAGCTTATCACATGATATCAAAGCACACTCAAGGTTTGATTAAGGTTTTAAGTATGAAATTATGATAAGAAAGCATGTTCAACAAAAAACAAGGTCATGGGTCTTACAAATGGAATTTTGTAAGTCACTTTTTCATGACTAACAAAATCGATGCACAAAACTAATTTTAATTTCTTAATTTTTGTCTCCTTTAGATGCATGACCTATAAGTGTCCGAATGAACTGAAATTTCATATGGATTAAGTCTATAAGATACTTAAGAAGATCAATGATTAAGATTTGCAAAATAAATGTTGTAGGATGGAAAACAACTTGAGCATATTCTTACTCTTGGTGCACTTAAATATATTATGGCATGACTCTCTCTCTCTATATGTGTATGAAAAGAAATTTAAACAATTACAACATTACTCTCAAAGTACCTTTGCTTGTTCCTCACCCATATGGGTGTCATTACCATAAGGAAGATGTAATAAACCTATATGAGGGACCAAGTGTACATGATAAACTGTCCATTTCAAGCTTTCTAAAGATATATGACTATGGAGCTGGATCCTTCCAATTCTCCTCTCCTGGAACAACTATTTGGGAGAAAAACCCAGGATGTGAGAAATAACAAAAAGGCTTATCATTATAGTCTCATATGTGTTTTATGGTAAAACATTGGGTACTATAGACAAGAAATATTGAACAAGTTTTCTTGTTGAAAAGAAGGCATAAAAGTTGAAGACCTATCATACTAGACAACGTACAAGTTCAAGAGTAATTAGTGTTTCAAGAAAACACATGTCATCACAATAATAATTCTTGCCTTAAATAATATTCCACAAAACAAATAATATGGTTGCAAACAAATTATAATATGACCAAACTACCAAAAAGTAGAGCTAGAACACCGATAAATTCTATACCGTACTAATGAGGCACCAACACCTCAATCCTCTATATAAAGTATGCCAAAAACGTGAAAACCCAAACACTATAGTACCTGGCTCTAGGAACCAACACCTAAATAAAAAATGAATAGTTGTGAACCGGGCCCCAAGACCCGATAATCACAATTATACACAACCATGTAAAATATATCCATATGAATAGTAATCAAGAAGGTAAGGCAATTTAGTCACTTTCATACACAAGTCAAGTAATGATGACAACAATATCAGCCATTGTATCATGTAGAACGATAAACAAGAAATATATGAGAGGTATGCAAATTCAATGGAAATAATGGACAAATCGGAAAAAATAAGATTTCTCAAAAATGATTCAAGAACACAATTCAATATCAAGGTTTTGGCCTCATTAACGGGAATAGGGATTTAGCAACATATCTTAGCTGATGAAACCAACTACCAATCAAAGACCTATGTCTAGATTCTAGAGTCGAAATGACCTAACATTGTAATTGGGTAATTTCTAGGATTAACTTATACTAAATGACGAAATCCCTAACATTTGTTTTCTATGACTAGCCAAATCCCCCTTTGGAATCCATGCCAAACAACATATCTCACTTTTAGGTATACATAGTACATTTTAATTATATTTCTAACAAGTAATTATTTACTATGAATTTTCTGAAGTTAAATTGATTTTCTGGAAAAGAAAAGAAAAATCTTTGCAAATGACCGCATTTTCCCCCATCACGCATCAAGGTTAGATGCGTGAGACATGGTAGTGCGAGTCATTTACCAAACTTGAACTCCGGTTGCGAATGCGATATCAATATAAGGCATGACTAGGGAGAAGCCCCCCGAAGAAGGGTCTAGCGCCTCCTGTCTCCCAGAGACCAGCCGACCTGAAGCGCCGGTTCTGGTGTCGATCCAGAGTTTCATGTCGGGTAGCCATGTATCCGCCGGTTTGTCGAAGCTCTGCCAAACAGGGGTGTCAACACCACCACCGCTGCTCTCCTCAGTTCCAGGTTGCCGGTGTCTAACAGGACGGCGTACATCGTGGCGTTCGAAGGGGCGAGCCCTAAAATCCAAACAATTGTTCCGATGCATCGACAATGGCGAAGTCACCGTCCTTGTAATCGTCAGGGTTGCTGCTGCACCCTTGGTGGCCGCATCTTTCACCGGGGTTTCTCAGTTTGCGACCCACACCACCGATGTTTTAGGGATCTTGTGGTGCCGTATACCCACGTACTAGAATTGCCATTGGAGGAATTCTCCGGCTTGAAGAAGCCCAGAGCGAAATCGCCCCCTCCCTCCGAGACCAGGGTCTGATTTCCGGAGATGGATGAGTTAGCTGTTAGACGAGAACTCTGACCTGCACATGCTGCTGCATCGAGCAGCAACACTAGCAGTCAAAAAACCAAAATGGTACGTTTAACCATTTTAATTACTAAAGTAACATATTTTTAAACTTAATTCTCAAAATAGTATGCTTGCATAGAAATTCGTCCGAACAGGACATTTTTCGAGGGCAATATGTCTACTCAGATGACGCATTGTGCTATGTCAAAACAATACGTGTCTTATGAGACACATTGTCCTGCTGTGAGCCAATACTTCAAATTTTAAGATGTATTGTTTTACGAGAGAGCAAGAGATATCGGTATGTGACGTATTGACCACACCACAGAGCAATGCGTCCTGACTCAGGATGTATTGCCTCTCGGTGAGACTAATACGTCGAGAGCTGAGACAAATTGACTAAATACGCCCGCACTGACGCCATTTGGACGGCAATGTGTCTCCAGCAGAGATGTATTGCTGCCAACAGCTCCCGACCGTTGTCCCCAACAACTAGATAGTCGTGGGGAGCCGCGGTCGGTGCTACGTGGGGGCAATGCATCCCCAATCAGAAATTATTGCTGTCTTGTATAAGGCAGTCGAAACCAGCCCCAAACCCACACAAATCACTCTATTCTTCACTTCTTCCTCACTTCCTTGCATTCTCAACTGCTCTAGAGTGCTATGGTGTATAAACAACTACCGATGGAGTTTCTAGATGATTCCTGGGCGATTATTCTTCTATTCTCTGGTGGGATTCTACTTCTCTTCTTTTTCTGACGACGATCTTCTCATCTTCTTTCTTTAGGCGACGATCTTCATATCTTCTTTTTCTGAAATTTTGATTCACAAGGGAGATCTCACTACTTGAGGTATTTTCTCTACTACATTCATGTATTCATTATTTTAAACTTAAAATTACCATAATCTTGGAATGCTTAATTTCAAATTATAGAAAAATGACATTACTGTTCTAAAATGTGAATTATCATTTATTAAGTAAATATTATCAACGTAAATATAAATTTTCTATAAATAAGATTTATTCAATTAAGTTTTTTTATACAATAATAGGAACATGATATCTAGTTCACATTCACGAATTATCAAGCTTCGATATGGTGGTCAATTTCTTTCTAATGGGTTTTATTCTAGTCGATTTGTTAGACTCATAAATATTATACTTATGCATACGCTGACCGAATTCAAATCATATATCCATACAACACTTGACATCAACTCCAACCACTTCTCAATCCATATATCCTATCTTTTTCCTGGAGAAGATCATATCCTCATACAAATTGACAATGATGACGCATATCAAACTTTGTCCTCACTGTCATCTGATGCCTATATTGATGTATTTCTTAAAAAAATACCTATCCTCTAGCATTCTAGTTATAGTTACATGAGTCTATTGAGTCAATTTTAAACAATCAACATTACTGTATCTGATGAATGGAATCCACCACCTGAATTTTCTCAAAACCCTACTATTAAGAATGAGAATAGTGGTCTTGAAGTCGAAGAGGGGGAAGAAAATAGTGATAAGGAAGGTGATGAGAATAGTGACTAAAACTGATGATGGGTATCAACATTCAATCCCCGACTCTATAGCAACATTGAGTTTTGTCCCAAAGATATTTGAAAGAAAATGGCTACAACACGATCACATTGATAATAATATGAAGCTTTTCAACATGATGAATGGGTGGAAGATTTTCTTCAGGAAGTTCATCTCAATTACAATCCTTCCAGCACTAAAATTTATGAGGGTGATTTATTTTCATATGATTGAGACAACTGAAAAATGGTTGGTACAAAACAATATCCAATATTGTACACAACACTCAAATAATCTATTTATCTAATTTGTTTGTATTCTTGATCAACGATGCCCTTGGAGTTTGGCCGCTTACCAATCCAAAAGAGCATGTGGCATGTGAAAGATTAAACATTATATATAAACTACAATTGTCAACTAACTTATTTGAATCAAGACCATCACCAATGCACATCATCTTATATTGCTTGTATGATAATTGCAATCCTAGTGTCATGATTGGATATGTCCACACGAGAAATTCGTGACAAGGTGAATGCTGAACTAAACCTTCATATCTCATACAAGAAGACATTTCTAGCAAGGAGAAAGGTTTTCTATAAAATATTTGGAGATTGGGAATCATCACATCATAATTTGTTGTCGTTCATAAAATCTCTATCACAATATATTCCAAAAACTATATATACCCACCATGTGGATGATTATACCCTGCAAACTCAAGACACTACTAGATTCAAGAGGGTATTTTGGGCATTCGATCCAACTATGAAAGACGGGGTATATTGCATGCTTGTTATTACCGTTGATGGCATATTTGTTACTAAAAAATATTATGGCACACTTCTTATTGAATGTTGCATAGATGCTGATAATGGTATATTTGCACTCACTTTTGCTTTTGTCGAGGAAGAAAACAAGGACTCATGAGAGTGGTTCTTTGATTCTCTACAAATATGTATTCCATTCATTCAACGTCGCACAAATCTATGTATTATTTCAGATCGAATGATTGGAATTTTTCCAGCACTTAGGATAAAATTTGACTGGGCTCAACATCATTATTATCTTTGACATCTTTGTGAGAACTTCCAACAAAAGTTCAAGTCTCAACAGTTAAAGGAACTTGTATGGAAGGTGGGATCCATAACTAATACACATGAATTTGATCGTCTAATGGCTGATATACAAACCACAAAACCAAATGGTATGAATTATTTGATAGCCCAAAATCTGGTACTTTGGTCCCTCACATATGACAAAGGTTACATGCATGGGTCATTGACCAACAATCAAGTTGAATCGATAAATGGAGTCTTGAAAGGTGTTAGATTTTTACCAATATAGGCACTAATTGTTGCCACATACTATCACTCCGATACAATGTGGTTGGAGAGGCGTAATCAAGCATATGATCATGCAAATAAGGGAGAGAAATGGCCTCTCGAGGCTTCATAATATACTTATTAATATATGATAGGATGCAACTAGCCTAAGAGTAACACTTCATGTGAGCAACAATGAATGGCTTGTTGATGACATAGAAGAGCATAAATTTCAAGTCAAAGTGTGACCAAATGGTGTTAGTGAATGCAATTGTGGTTTTCCACAACAATGACATTTACCATGTTGTCATGTTTGGGTAGCTACAAAAATCATCAATTACGATTGTGACACACTTGTGAGCCCATATTTGATAAATGCTTTTTTATCTCAGTGCTTACAAAACTAAATACCATGGTATTATGGACAAGAGGTATTGGCATCCATTTAATGAAAGAAGAGGAATTTATCCCTTATTACCCCCAAGGAAATGAAGGAACACTGGAAGACGAAAGAAAAAAAGAAGGCCTTCAACTATGGATGTTGATCCAAATCAATATACATATCATTGTCATAAGTAAGGTAGAAGGGGTCATAACAGACACACTTGTCCTAATGTAATGTGATGTCAAGTCATGTAATGTTTGAATTCCAATTTAGTCAAGTCATATAATATTACTTATTTCAGTTTATTCAAGTCATGTAATGTTTGAATTCTAGTTTAGTCAAGTTATGTAATATTTCTTATTTCACTTTATTCAAGTCATGTAATTTTTGAATTTCAGTTTAGTCATGTCATGTAATGTTTCTTATTTCAGTTTATTCAAGTCATGTAATCTTTCTTATTTCAATTTATTCAAATCTTGTAATATTTGAACTTTTAATTTAATGTAATGTTTGCAATTTTCATAGATATGGCTCCTAGAGAAGTAGTATTACGACTCTTCCAACACCACTTCATGTTGTTAGGTTGGCCTGTTACTGACACATGTGTTTTGCAAAATAATTCTTTAGCTGGTTTTGGGCTTGTTCATAAGCTACAACCTATCCACCTAAACCCCCAATTTGATCAATGTCCTAATTAACTGTTGGGACAAGTCTAGCAACACTTTTAAGCTCCCATATTTTGAGATGACCGTCATGCTTCAGGATGTCATAGTTCTTCTAGGTCTTAGGATTGATGGACCACCGACTATAGCTTCATATCCTTTAGTCATAGATGAGACATAGTTTTCTTCATGGTCTCACCTTTATGAACATTACTTCGGAGGTGTACGAGATGGGATGTCTAAGGGGCACATTTGTCTTACTTGGTTGCGTGACACCTTTAGTGGGATGGATTTCACCTTTGGAGATGAAGAACATCAAAGACAAATGAGGATAAGGTATACTAGATCATTTCTCCTATACATTTCAGGTAGTTACCTTATTCCAAATAGCACTAGGGACATGGTTCATGTATGATACCTCCCCCTTGTGGCTGACTTTGTCAGTTGTAACACTCTATCTTGGGGTGGTGCAACTCTAGCATACTTGTATAGGGAGTTTTACAAGGTTACCACTCGTTTCAAGAAAACTGCCCCACTTGTCTGGTTGTTTATGTCTACTGCAGATGTGTTGGGAGAGGTTAGGAATTAAACGCCCAAGATCTCTACTTATGAACTGGGGGGAAGTGTCTAAAAGATGTTCCATTGGGTTATAGGCAAAGATTTACACAACTTCATTAGATTTTTTTCAATCATTTTGTAAGTTTAAATAACTTCAATTTATTAATTTAATAGGTGGCCTAATTTTGTTCTAAGGACTGATACTATGAGAGGATCAGTCCAGTTTTAAGATTCCACCTTTGACTAGATTTTATCCTCTTAGGTATAATTTCCTTCTACTAATTACATTTATGCTAATCTTCTGAAAAATATTCTTTCTTTTATATGATACATGTTATATTTCTGAATGACAAATATATTTATCTCCTTACATTGAGGATATTCTACAGAGACTTCCAGCATTTTGTCGAGAGGGTCATGATATTTGGTTGGTCTGAGTGCCTCTAGTGTTCTACACAGTTGTAGAGTGACACCTCTTGTTATGACCACATCTGAGCTTAATTGGTAAACTAGGGTTCACCTGGATGATTATATGCTTAATTGGATTGATCATTGCTTAAATCTAATTAATGATGATAATTCAATTATGATGTTTTAAACCTAATAAGAATGTTAAGTGTTCTATTGTTTGAGAAATTAGGGTTTGAGAAATATAAACCATAGTTGGATGAAATTAGGGTTTTGATGATACATGAGTATGGAATTTATCAGGATAACAGTGTGGTAAATGATTTTTCATATTTTCTAATTTTTTTTATTTAATTTAATTTTGGATATGACATGGATAACTAAATCATTCATATTAGAGAAAAATTTCAGAATATTTGAGTGTTCTTTGAATGTGGTTCTCGATCGAACTATGCTTCGATCGAAATTGACAGAGTGCTTTTTAGTAGTATAGTGTTTTATTTTTCATTATTTATTTGTAACTCCAAATGTTCTGAAATTCTAAATGTAGATCTGAAACTCAATCATAAACAAAGTGTATAATTTTAATAATTTTTGGATGTGTTTAGACCTTATCAGTAGACGAATTACAGTAACTGACATTTCTGCAAAATTCTGGATACTAGTGCACTATTCGATTTTTATTTATTTAATGGAAGCTTTAAATGATCTAAATTTTTTTAACTAAAGCTTTGTAACTAAATTATACAAAATATTATAAATTCTCATAATTTTTGGAGAAGGTTTAATCTCTGAAATACACAAAATCACAGAAACCTTTTTATGATAGAAATATCTGCTGAAATAAGAAAAGTTTAGTGAGGGGTCAATGTGCAATTAACCCAAGAAACTCAATTGCTCTATATGGTCAGCCTAACACACAAGGAGCTCTCATAATTCGTGATTCAATCCAGAGAAACGAAATCCTAGAGAGAGAGAGTTAGGGTTTGAGAGGAGAAATTGATGGAGATGCTGACCTAGGGTTTTGCGGTCTGAGGAATCATGACATCATGTAAGTTTAGTTTCTTTGGATATAGTTTCATGGTGAATATTCTCTCACATGTCAAAATTTTGTCCCTCCTCTTATTTGATCCAAAATGGTATCAAAACTTCCCCTTTTCACACTCCTTATTCATAATCCCTAATTTTTAGGGTTTCCGAGTTGAAAGGAAGAAGAATTGGGTGAATTGCTAGGGATTTGATATGGATATGAGATTTTCAGATATGTGATACGTTTTAAAGGTGTTTTCACATCTTAGGGTGAGTGGGAACTTCCTTTAAACAGTATATTGCACAAAAATTGGTTAAATCAACTATAATCTTTAATTGCTTAGTGTGTGACTACAAACCCTGAATTGTCTATTTGTTCTAAGTTGTTGCAAAATGATATGAAATGGATTCTTCCTTTGTTTGAATGAATTTAAGATGATAAAATCATATTAGAAATGTATACAATGCATTCTAATGAGAATTCCCTAAGTATTCGCAGAGGTTATAAGAGTAAACTGAAATATAGGGAATTTGTCTATGACTGAAATTTGCTGTAAAAGTAAATAGAGAAAGTTGCTTATCTAGAACCCCTTGGTTTTGAATGATTGTTTATATAAATTCATAGTACATATATGTCATATAATATCTTGTATTTCGTTTAAAGTGAGTAGTGTTTGTTTGGTATCTCAGTGAAGAGGGTGAAACCCTAGATGCGAGGAAAGTTGGATATATGTGAATAGATACCGTGAAATCCATTTGAAGGGATTTTCTTGACATGATAGAATTTATTTATTCAATGTTATTATTGATGCATGATATCCTAATGAATGGCATGGAAACCCTAATTCAGCTCAGATCCATGGTTTCATACATATATTGATTTTATATGATTTGTTGATAGTAGTCTTTATTCAGTGAATGTTTATGTCGCATGAAATCTTTATGGGAGCCATGGGAATAAGTTGTTTCCTAGTGAGAGGTGACAAGATGTGTGGTGGCCTTGTGAGCCATGAGAATACTTGTACAACTAGTGAAATGAATACCTTGGTCTAAGGACCTAGAGGTAATGGTTACCTGTTACATAGGTAACAATGCTATGTGATGATCTAAGGGTTTGAATACCCAGATCCAGTAATTATGATAATGATGTGAAGGGATGAGAATTCCCAGTAATGTGATAAGGGATTGAGATCCCAGGTATCATGTGTTGTAAAGATTTGAAAAGTACGTGATAGATGTATTACACATTTCTTTGTAGCATTTGTTGTGATTAAATGAAACCCTAAGGGTAGGGTGTTTAATGAATCAAGTATTGTGATATCAATGTTCTCAGTTATTATTAATAATTCTTGTCATGATAAGTAATTAAATCTTAATTGAGTTATGAGATGCACAACTCAAGATTTGGGTTGATATGGACGTTCTTTGAGAAATTACAGATAAGTTGCAGGTGCTATTTACGATTACTCGTATGTCAAGTAATTAACTCTTATCAGTGTAATACGATGATAAATTACATGATTCTAGTGTGTATGTGCCAAGTGGGCATGTAATCTGTTTATTTAAGAATTTTAGTCTGCTTGCATGTATAGTATGTTGATTACTCAGTATATTACAGTGTTTTGATTATACTGCTCTACCAAGTTTAGAATGATATACATGTTGTATTATGACATCAAATAAGTAGACGTGACACCATAGAGATACTAGAGTCAAGTATAAGTAAGAGAAGGGTACAATGTAGAAAAGAGCTTTCTAGGAATAATAAAATAATAGACTTAGGAGACCTAAACACTGTAGAACTCCTATGTGAGGTCTGCGCCTTAGGGGTGAAATGACCTAACCCTTGTAGCATCCAGTATATGGGGGTCAGAACGTGCTATCAGGTGGAACGGGGGACGAAGCCCTAGTGGAAGTCTCCTTAAATTATAGTCTGCAGTGTCCAACATCAGCTAGTAGTCCTGCTGGCACTAGAGTACAGAAAAGCCAAGAGGTGGCTTGACCCTTTACCTGTGTGCTCCGGTTAGAGGAGGAGTTCAGTTTAGGCCAGAGAGCCATTTCCCCATTGCAGATTAGGAGAGTAGTCAGACTTAGCATTTCCCGGGTGTGTCTGCTAAGTCTTGTACGGTGTGATCGTAGTACACTACGAGTCTTCATATGTTGAGTACACTACATATGATCAGGGCATAATAAAATGAATGAGAGGTCAAACAAGTGTGTACAATTATTCAATTATTCTTTGTATGTTTCTGAATTATTAGTTCTCTTTATGATCAATCAAGCATTTCATGTATTGATTCACTCTTATAGATATTTAGAGTATCCTGCCATATTTATGATTGTCAATTGTTAAACTCTTTAAAGCTTACTGCTGTTACAATTGATATCAATTTCTCAAAAGTATATATGTAATTATATCAGTGCTTTAGACTATTTCTTTGAAGTACTCATTCACTGAGCAAGTAGGCTCACCCCTCTACTCACAATTTTTAGGGAAATCACATGGACTTGAAGAAGATATCATTGCATCAGAGTAGATCTGCCATAAGAGTTAAGTCAGAGTATAGTTAAGTTCAGTCAGTCCTTTTTACTCTAGGTCCTTGTAAAGAAACAAGAGAGAGTTGTAAATGATGATGTATAACATTATTCCTCTTTTAGCAATATGTGCGAATCAACAAGTCTTATGTGCTTAAAAGTATGAGGAACATAATGAATGTTCATACATGTATTTTTACTGTTGGAATCAGATTAGAGAAATCAATGTTTAGATTCCCTTGTAAAGTTAGTTTATGTGGTTCAATGCGAGAAAACAAAGAGTTTTGAAAGAGAAGAAAAAGTTAAGGGTGATCTTTGTATTACATTAAATCCTCAATTTATGCCCTAATCTCTTGATTAGTGGAAATTGTGAGATCGGGATGTAACAACTTGGTATCGGAGCTTAGGCTTAGTTGTCAGGGACCATTAAGTTAGTTAGAGTCATAAGTGTGGCAGATGGGAGATGTTATGATGTTAGCTCTGGGGATTTGAGTATTTGGATATCTTGGCCCAGTATCTGAGTACTTGGATCAACCAGTATCAAGCTGGTCTATCTATTCTTTCATGTATACCCTGGCCAGGTATATAGTGGAAGGATGGGCTAGAGAGGAACCCTAGAAATATTAGGGTTAGAAACAAGATAAGTAACATGAATTAAGAGCATAAATATAAAATGAGATAGAACTTTCATTTCATATTGTTGTTTTATTGGAGATGAATAGAAATGCTCTTATATGTTTGAATTCAGATATTTAGTATTTTGAAACATATATGGGTCTTTAAGATTTGTTGTACACTATGCAATTGTAGCATTTATTGATTACATTCTTTGTATCAAGTAGACTAGAAATGATCTTTGAATGAACTTTCCTAAGTGGATATTCTTTCCACTTGTTTGAGATTAATAGGAGTTGGTTAATCTTAAGTAGCTCTTGGCTTCAGGTCTGCAGGTTCGGCCTGGTTCGGCTGGCAGGATGCATTACTGGGATCTAATGACTCCTATTAACAATATGATAAGAGTAGACTCTGGATAAATTAGACCCACATCATAGTGATAATGTACATAGACTAAGATGTTGAAACGTATGGGAAATATTTGAATAGCTAAGAATCAGTTGGAACTGATATCTGAGACCCAACTTTGGGGCCTCATATGAGAAATCCTTAATTGGGAATAAAGGAACACGATGTAAGGTTCAGATTAAGTTTAATGATTAATATTATATGAACTCTCAATATGAAATATGGAAAAGATATGAGAAAATTATGTAAGGGCCAAGGTAATAAGAATCAATCATGAGGGATGGATTATATAACCGAGTATGATGTTTTTATGTACTTCAAAGCAAAGGAAAAATAGAAGAAAAGAGTTAAGTGTCGATAAGTAAATATAAGTGAAGAGTCTTCAGAAGAGTTAAAGTAAAGAGAATTAGATAAATATGTAAATCATAAGACTAGGATAAGAAACTAAGTTAAAACAAAGATAAATGTTGGAAATGATGAGCTTTATTAAGGAATGAGGGTTATGATATAATTGAGAGCATGGAATATATACATTTATTAATAGGTTTAATACATTCATGCTTACTACCTTTGGATTCCAAGTCTCTATAGAACAACAAACTAGTTTCTAAAAAAAAAAGAACAAAAGTGTAACTTAACAAAATGAATAAGTTATACAAAGGTAGGCTATACTAAGGAAGGAAAAACTTGATATAAGATAAACTATGTTTCACCCATGCATGAGCCATTTGATTTAAAATGAAGGATATGTAATGTATTAAACATGAGTTGAAACTAGTAGAGAGATTATTGATTTAGAATTTCAACTTCACATTAGTGAAGGATAAAAAGAAATATGTGCAATTTAACGTCCCAAGATTTGAGGCCTCAGATATAATGATCTTAAAAGGAATGATTGGACTACCCATATCACCAAGGTGCATCTCCTTTTCCGGGAGCCCATCACTAAAGAACTCCATAGTTAAGCGTGCTCAACTTGGAGTAGTACTAGGATGTGACCCCGGCTTGCGCGTGAGTGAGGATAAAGCATGTAGTTAAGGCTAGTGGTGGTCTGTGGGGCCATTCGTCATTCCTGAAACTCTACTAGAGCCTTGGGTAGTGGGCCCATGTATTACAAATGGTATTAGAGCCAATTCCCCTCTAGTAGGTGGGGCCCACATGGGCATGTGGCATGCCAGTCTTGAGCCGTGCGGTCCAAGCATGTAGGAAAGGGCTGTCCATGGTGACGTAGCCACCCTTGCACTGGTATTTCCTGATCGGGAGCTGGGTGTCCATGTGCCATTCTGGGTCTTCACTGAAATGGAGAAATATTATGAGGCCATATAGTTGAGCCTTGATGAGGACGTCAAGAGTCTAAGTGGGGGAGATTGTAACGTCCCAGGATTTGAGGCCTCAGATATAATGATCTTAAAAGGAATGATTGGACTACCCATATCATCAATGTGCATCTCCTTTTCCGGGAGCCCATCACTAAAGAGCTCCATAGTTAAGCATGCTCAGCTTGGAGTAGTACTAGGATGGGTGACCAGTCAGGAAGTTGACCCCGACTTACGCGTGAGTGAGGATAAAGCGCGCAGTTAAGGCTAGTGGTAGTCTGTGGGGCCAGTCGTCATTCCTGAAACTCTACTAAAGCCTTGGGAAGTGGGCCCAGGCGTTACATGTAACATGGTATACATGATCATACACATGAATAAGCAACATGATCATAAGAGAAAAGTAGAAGTTAAAGATTAAAGGTGGAAGAGTAGTATATGGTAAGAGGATTATGGAAAGTAAGGAAGGGTTTGAAGTATGGTGGAGTAATATAGATTATAAAAGAAAGAGGTTAGGAGATTCAATCAAGTGCTAGTTAGTCAAGTATCCTTGTTGATAACTAATTAAACCTACATATGAAAAATGTATTAATGGGATGTTTGAAGATAAGAATTCTAAGTCTCAGAACTGTCATCTCTTCCATATATTACTTAATGAGAGAAATGTGGGAATGAAGTGATAAGAAAATGAATCATATCTAATGCATAACCACCATGGTAGAGGCATCTAGTGAATGTAATAACGACACCCAATATGATGATGAAACCCTAAAAGGGTAAATTGAGAATGTAATCTATTTGAATGGCCAATTAAGATGAAGGAAATTCAATTGATAAGATAAAGAAGACTTTAGTAAAAACTTGTGAGATCCAAAGTTTGAATTTCAAATTAAGGGAGCAAAGTCACACCACAATAACGTCATGCTACTGATAAAGGCCAAACCCTAGAATGTTTAGAGTTGTAGTAGTTCAAGGGCTGTCACTAGTGATTTGACCTTGAATACTAGCATCTCCATAAAATAAGATCATGAAATTTGCACTATGAGAAGTAAACTAGCACTGATAGTAATCCTAGCTAATTTGAAAGGTAGATAAATAATATGGAAATGATTTAGAGGAAAGGATAAGAAATAGATTTGAAATATAAGAGGTGTGTTTAGAATAAAAGGAGAAATACAATATGAGTGAAGTGTGATATGAAATAAATTCTTGCAGTAATAGCAAGAATGATGAATAATCTATTCATACCTTGTATGTTTCAATTTTAGGGATGTTTAATCTACATGATTAAAATGAGAAGGATAAGTAGAAAAAAGTAAATAGTAATGAATGAGGATAGAGATAAGAGAAAACAATGGCTTTTAGTAATATGTGAATTTGTTTTTAGAAGTATAATTTGTTGAAGGTATATTAAGGGATGTAAATTGGTTCTACATATGATTTCAATGTACATGTGCAAGCAATATGTTAATTAAAGGTGTCTGATAGTTTAAGTCATTCATACAAGTAATCCATCTTAGTATTGTACAATTGTGGTATGGTGATATGGGTTGAATGATGATGGAACAAATGGAGGGTTACCCTGAATAAGGTAGTCTTACCTATTCACTCATATGAATAGAAGGGATAATAACCATATTGTATTGATATGTAACCCTAATGAGGTGTAGCTTGTTATACCTAGCTTTAATATAACTAAGTGATGGTAATTGGGTATGAATAGTCCTTGAATGACTAATACAATTATGAAGTACTCTGTTACTGTTGTTGAAACCCTAGTATGTTATAACCCGATGGTTACACCTTGAATTATGTGTGGGTTCATACTTGAGAATAGTAAAGAATGTGATGGTAATGCTTCACCTTATGCATCCATTATCCAATGGGGATGCCGTGAGTAGTAATGTACAATTGTTGTTGAATCTAGTCTTTTAAATCAAGACTATTTTGCTATTTGAGTAGCACAGTAGTAAAATTCAAAAGAACATGGTGAACTCTCTTTCATGATTTAGAGGTAATACATAACAATAGTACATATTTAACAGTATGAATTGAGATAGTTGGATCAGATTATCGATGTTGAGGTAACACCCCAAGAGTATGAAAATATTGAAATGGTTTTTTCTCTCTCTATCCTATGATTGATTATGGCATAGAGAATTTGTTTGTTATCATTGAGAACTATTTCAAACATGTTGTGATTTAGTAAAGGAATAAAGGACTTAATGTTGAAAACTGCATTCAAGTATGAAATACAAAAATATAATGACATGTAAGATTTCAAAAGCTTAAAATAAACTTTGAATGTACTTTACTTACATATTTATATTTTGGGGATGAAACCTTTTTAAGGGGGGAGAATTGTTATGACCGCATTTGAGCTTAATTGGTAAACTAGGGTTTGCCTAGATGATGATATGCTTAATTGGATTGATCATTGCTTAAATATAATTAATGATAATAATTCAATTATGATGTTTTAAATCTAATAAGAATGTTAAGTGTTCTATTGTTTGAGAAATTAGGGTTTGAGAAATATAAACCCTAGTTGGCTGAAATGTTGCGTATGGAATTCGATCAGGATAGCCGTGTGGTAAATGATTTTTCATATTTTCTAAATTTTTTTTATTTAATTTATTTTTGTATATGATATGGATAACTCAATCATGCATATTGAAGAAAAAATTCAGAATATTTGAGTGTTCTTCGAATGTGGTTCTCGGTCAAACTATACTTCAACCAAAATGCTGACAGAGTGCTTTTTAGTAGTGTTGTGTTTTATTTTTAATTATTTATTGGTAATTCCAAATGATCTTAAATTTTAACTAGAGATATAAAACTCAATCTTAAAGAATATATAAAATTTTCATAATTTTTGGATGCATTTAGACCTTATCAGTAGACAAATTACAATAACTAACATTTCTACAGAATTTTGGATAGTAGTGCATTATTCGATTTTTATTTATTTAAAGGAAGCTTATAATGATCTAAAATTTTAACTTAAGCTTTGAAACTAAATTATACACAACATGCTAAGTTATCATAATTTTTTGAGAAGGTTTGATCTCTGAAATACATAAATTTACAGAAACCTTTTTATGACAGAAAAATATGCCGAAATAAGAAAACATTTAGTGAGGGGTCAATGTGTAATTAACCCATGTAGTTCAATTGCTCTATATGGTCAACCTAACACACACGGAGATCTCATAATTTATGATTCAATCCAGAGAAACGAAATCCTAGAGAGAGAGAGAGTTAGGGTTTGAGAGGAGAAATTGATGGAGATGCTGACCTAGGGTTTAGCGGCCCGAGGAATGATGAAATCATGTAAGTTTAGCTTCTTTGGATGTAGTTTCATGATGAATCTTCTCTCACATTTCAAAATTCCATCCATCCTCTGATTTGATCCAAAATGGTAGCAAAACTTTCCCTTTTCTCACTCTTTCTTCGTAATCCCTCCTTTTTAGGGTTTCCAAGTTGAAAGGAAGAAGAATTGGGTGAATTGCTAGGGATTTGATATGGATTCGAGATTTTCAGATATGGGATACGTTTTTAAGGTTTTGTCACATATTAGGGTGAGTGGGAACTTCCTTTAAATAGTATATTGTATGAAAGTTGGTTAAATCAACCATAATCGTTAATTGCTTAGTATGCAACTACCAACCCTGAATTGTTGATTTGTTCTATGTTGTTGCAAAATGATATGAAATGGATTCTTCCTTTGTTTGAATGAATTTTAGATGATAAAATCATATTAGAAATATATACAATGCATTCTAATGAGATTTCCCTAAGTATTCGTAGAGGTTATCAGAGTAAACTAAAATATAGGAAATTTGTCTATGACTGAAATTTGTTGTATAAGTAAATAGAGAAAGTTGCTTATCTAGAACCCCTTGGTTTTCAATGATTGTTTATATAAATTCATAGTAAATATATGTCAGATACCATCTTGGATTTTGTTTAAAGTGAGTAGTATTTGTTTGGTATCTCAGTGAAGAGGGTGAAACCCTAGATGCGAGGAAAGTTGAATATTTGCGAATAGATATCGTGAAATCCATTTGAAGGGATTTTCTTGACATGATAGAATTTATTTATTCAATGTTATTATTGATGCATGATATCCCAGTGAATGACATGAAAACCCAAATTCAGCTTAGTTCTAAGGTTTCATGCATATATTGATTTTATATGATTTGTTGATAGTAGTCTTTATTCAGTGAATGTTTATGTCACATGAAATCTTTATGAGAGCCATGGGAATAAATTGTTGCCTAGTGAGAGGTGACAAGATGTGTGATGGTCTTGTGAGCCATGAGAATACTTGTACAACCAGTGAAATGAATACATTGGTCTACGGACCTAGATGTAATGGTTACATGTTACAAAGGTAACAATGCTATGTGATGATCTAAGGGTTTGAATACCCAGATCCAGTAATTATGATAATGATGTGAAGGGATGAGAATTCCCAGTAATGTGATAAGGGATTGAGATTCTAGGTATAATGTGTTGTAGAGATTTGAAAAGTACGTGATATATGTATTACACCTTTCTTTGTAGCATTTGTTGTGATTAAATGAAACCCTAAGGGTAGGGTGTTCAATGAATCAAGTATTGTGACATCAATGTTCTCAGTTATTATTAATAATTCTTGTCATGATAAGTAATTAAATCTTAATTGAGTTATGAGATGCACAACTCAAGATTTGGGTTGATATGCACGTTCTTTGAGAAATTATAGATAAGTTGTAGGTGCTGTTGACAATTACTCATATGTCAAGTAATTAACTATTATCAGTGTAATAAGTTGATAAATTGCATGATTCTAGTGTGTATGTATCAAGTGGACACATAATCTGTTTATTTAAGAATTTTAGTCTACCTGCATGTATAGTATGTTGATTACTCAGTATATTATAGTATTTTGAATATACTTCTCTGCCAAGTTTAGAATGATATACATGTTGTATTATGAATTCAAATAAGTAAACACGACACCATAGAGATACCAGAGTCAAGTGTAAGTAAGAGAAGGGTACAATGTAGAAAAGAGATTTCTAGGAATAATAAAATAATAGACTTAGGAGCCCTGAACACCGTAGAACCCCTATGTGAGGTCTGTGCCTTAGGGGTGAAACGACCTAACACTAGCAACGTCCAGTATACGGAGGTCAGAACGTGCTATCAGGTGGCACGGGGGACGAAGCCGTAGTGGAAGTCTCCTTAAATTATAGTCTGTAGTGTCCAACATCATCCAGAAGTCCTGGTGGCACTAGAGTACACAAAATCTAAGAGGTGGCTTGACTCTTCGCTTGTGTGCTCTGGTTAGAGGAGGAGTCCAGTTTAGGTCAGAGAGCCATTTCCATGTTGCAGACCAGGAGAGTAGTCAAACTTAGCATTTCCCAGGTGTGTCCGCTAAGTCTTGTATGGTGTGATCATAGTGCACTATGAGTCTTCATATGTAGAGTACACTGCATATGATCAGGGCATAATAAAATGAATGAGAGGTCAAACAAGTGTGTAATGTTATTCAATTATTCTTTGTATGTTTCTGAATCATTAGTTCTCTTTATGATCAATCAATCATTTCATATATTGATTCACTCTTATAGATATTTAGAGTATCCTGCCATATTTATGATTGTCAATTGTTAGACTCTTTAAAGCTTACTACTGTTATAATTGATATCAATTGCTCAAAAGTATATATGTAATTATATCAGTGCTTTAGACTGTTTCTTTGAAGTACTCATTCATTGAGCGAGTAGGTTCACCCCTCTACTCACAATTTTTAGGGAAATCACATGGACCTGAAGAAGATATCATTATATCAGAGTAGATCTTCCATAAGAGTTAAGTCTGAGTATGTTTAGTTCAGTCGGTCCTTGTCACTCTAGGTCCTTGTAAAGAAATAAGAGAGAGTTGTAAATGATGATGTATAACATTATTCCTCTTTTAGCAATATGTGTGAATCAACAAGTCTTATGTGCTTAAGAGTATGAGGAACATAATGAATGTTCATACATGCATTTTTACTGTTGAAATCAGATTAGAGAAATCAATGTTTAGATTCCCTTGTAAAGTTAGTTTATGTGGTTCAATGCGAGAAAACAAAGAGTTTTGAAAGAGAAGAAAAAGTTAAGGGTGATCTTTGTATTATGTTAAATCCTCAATTTATGCCCTAATCTCTTGATTAGTAGAAATTATGAGATCGGGGTGTAACAACTCTCATATAAAGTACTTGGGCAATTCAAATTTGTTCAAATACAACCTACTCTTATCTTGCCACACCTTAGTAGGATAGATGGGAGGTGTCATGCTGCTGAGGATTGGTTGCATCACTATAGAGAGGAGGTGCAACTATGATAGAACAGACATGAGAACTTAATTCTCCCTCCATCAGCAGAGATAGTCTTCAAGCCACATGTGCACTATGTATGGTATCATCCATAGTATGTCGTGGTCCCTCCAGCTTAGCCTCTGACCACATACTTCCCAACCAGTTGCCGACAACAACCATTGGTGAATATCAATATTATTCTTTATATAAACTGTTATTATTTTTACTATATGTAATTGCTCTTTATTATTTCTACACACTTTATTTGAATAGGTAGAATCACATGTGCGGATCTGGGTGCCTTTACAACATGCCCCTACACAGATCATAGATGATATCTACAACATGCAAGGGAGCTACTTTGTGAGTCTAACTGACTATGCTCGCCCATATGATCCCATCCCCACTCCTACTCATACCAATGGTTCTGAACCCACACCCAGTCCTGCTCATATATGTACCACTCAGTTTGAGCCCATTCCCACTGCTACTAAACCCATTCCCACTTCTCAGTTAATGGGATGGGGACCAACAAGATCGTACTTTTTAGGAGTTGGTACATCTGTTTCATACATCACCCCACCTCCTCCACCCGCAATCCACTATGGATCATGTTCTTATTCTGTTCCATACACTCTAGTCCCACCACATATTATTCATGAGAGTCGACCACCATCTTGTGTTACATATTCACTGAATCCGTTTGATTTTCCATTTTACATCCCACCCGAGGCCCCTCATCCTAGTTTTCAGAGACCCCTCACCCCACCTCCACCTCCAACTTTCCATTTCTATCCTGGAACTCGTCAGCCTACTGCTACACAGTTGTCCCCCATTAAGGCATCTCCAGATGAGATCCCTACTCAGGAGTCATAGGTACATAGATGTGAGCGAGTGCGACGTGGGCGTGTAGGACATGCTTAGTTTATTACATATTGTACTATTTTGTAAGTATGTCTTTGTGAAGGCATTTATCTAGTTTGTAATTGGATCTATCATATATGTCCACCACATATGGTTTATATAGATCTATAATATATGTCCACCACCTATAGTTTATATATGTGGTTCTTGATTGATGATTGTTTTAATTTATGATATCATCTGGATCTAGACATTAAATGTATTATTTTTTCTTCATGTTGGGTCATGTTGTAACTTTAGTTTTAATTGATATCTCATGTTTTAGATTATTTTCTTCTTATCTAATCAAGTTACAACCATGAATTGTTGGTTGCAATAATACTTCTATAATCTATAGGTATGTTTAGAACTATTCAAATTAACAAATTTATAATAATTGAATATATTATATATTGAAAAATACTAGTGAACTAATTCCTAATGTACAAATATAATCTATTTTATTATTATACAAATCAATAATCAGCAGATAATAATTATAAAAATACAAAAAAATATATGTAGAAAAGCAATACATCTTGCATGGGGACGTATTGCTTGCCTAACAAAGAATATGTCTTGTATGGAGACATATTAATCTGATGTACGTCTCGACCTAGGATGCATTGTCCTGTTGTGGGACGTATTGCTCTGCGAGAGGGCAATGCATCTCAGGCCTAGACGCATTGACCCCATTGACAAAACTTTCTGAGACGGGACACATTGCTCTGCGGTGGGGTCAATGCGTCCAGGCCCGAGACGCCTTGCTCTCTCGTACAGCAATACGTCTCGAGACTTGATGTATTGGCCCTATATCAGGACAATGTGTCTCAGTCGGAGACATATTGCTCTAACAGAAGATAATGCTTCACCCGAGCGGATGTATTGCCCTTGAAAAGAGCAATATGTCTTCAGCTGGGAACGTATGGCCAAACATGCCATTTTGAGAATGAAGTTCAAGAACATTGCCATTTTGATAATTAAAATAATTACACATGCCATTTTGATTTTTTTGGCCCCACTAGCAACCGTAACATGTCCGTACATGCCTTTCTTAGACATGGGAATTGATTTCTTATTATGTCCTGTTTGATTATTCCGTGTGTACACGACGCAAAACGCGTGCCGTAGATCAGAGGGAATTGGTGGAAGGCAGTGGTAGTCCGCCAATCAAGTGGCGGGAAACAAATGACAACAGACTTCAGAGGAATGGACATGGAACTTGCTTTCTGTTGACTATAAATTCAAGATTGTGGAACGTGATTGATTAGTAGTCGTTAATGCAGGTGGCTCTTGACAGACCGCTGCCGTCAGTAATTAACAATACAATGATGATGGAGTGGTTGTTACCGGCGGCTAGCTGGTCATTTTTATTAGTCTGATGTCTTTTTCCAACCAAACCCCCTCGTTTTTGTCCATAACCCAATTAGCCTAGCTTGGCTTCTTTCTCCGGAAGGGAGCAAAGCAATAGAGTTTAACACTGATGGATATTTTTTTCGTATGTCGAATTAGGTCAAAATTTAATTTTTGAATATGACTGCAGCCTAGAGGCAAGGGTTTTTTTTTTTTTTTAATTTCTCTTACTTATTCTTGCATGGACACTACGGAAATGCTTTAAAATATACACACGATTCAAAATTTTCACTTTTACTAGTTTTAGTAGTCGATTTGTCACATTTTAAAAACTTATAAAATATCATTTATCTGGATAATACATCTCTAATTGGGATGCAATGCCACCATTCCGTATAAATAAGCAATGTGTGGCCCGGACAACTATAATTCCATTATCATGATACCATGTCACTTTTCTTATATGTTGTATTAAGTTTATAAAGTTCCTTATTCACCCTAATAATGACTAAAACTATATGTTTTCAACGTTACATATAAATTTCACCGTTATAACAAAATATATGAAAAAAATAGTACATAGTTATATAAATATTGATATAAGTAAAAATTTATATACTTAATAATTACCGTGTGTAGAATATATAAAAATACAAGACGACAATATATATATATATATATATATATATATATATATATATATATATATATAATTATACATATGATATCCAATAATCTCAAATTGACGACCAAGGTTCCCATACAATCAATTGCACATCAACTCACGAGAAACGATTCCAAACAACGTGTCAAGGAATTGAAGGTATTCAACATCATACTCACACAAAGTGATACCAGATAGTAAGTTTTTGTTGTTGTTCATGGTTCAATATTGTCATGACACACAACCATTTGATGTTAAGACATCTTATTTTTATCTTTTATCTTTTTACTTTTACTCTTTTTACTTTTGAAGAAAGTCTATTGGTTAGCCAATCTTTTTTTCTATGCCAACGCTATAAAACTTTAAAATTTATGTCTTTTAATATTGACACTCTGAATTTTTCTTTTTGTTTTACTTATAGTTCACCCTGTACATGTAAACTCTTTTCGTATTAATTTTTTTATGTATTGATATTTCTCATTTTTTATGATGAAAATGTTGGTACCGTTGGTAGCATCAAACATCACCACATCATTGATTTTTATATAAAATCAATCTAGATGATGCGTATAACTTTGAACTATATTTACATTGACATTTTCCCCTTATAAATATAGTTACAAGATCGTATAATGCACTGTTAAAATAATAATTAGCACACTAAATATAAAGTAATATACTTAAATTAAATATAGCAAATGTAACATAAATAAAACAATACAATAAATGACTATGCCTATGAAACAATAGGGGTGTTGCTATAAACAATACCTTATCAGTAATCATATATTACATATAATTTAAATAGATGTATAAAAATTGGTAGTATTCTTTTGCATAAAAAACATTTCATATAATATTTATTTTTATTGAAAATATATAATTATGGTAAACAAATGAATAATTTTTATATTTCAAGTCAACTTGGTTGTTAAAAAACCCAGTAAACATATCATGAACCATAAAAAGCATAAAATGGTATCATTATGAAAAAATGTACAATGTTCATCCTAATAAGGTAAAAACCATGTGAGCATTGGGTTTATGATGGCCTCCATCATTCAAACGGTCACTGATGCCTTCATCAACATGGCTACCAACTCTTCTATTTCTATATATGATACTCATCCTGAAGAAGTGCAATGATTTTTGACCTATCTTCCTAAATAACAAATGTTTCAAACTCATCTCTAAGGTGATTGTTGAGCATATCAAGCCATTTTGTGACAGCTGAATTGCCCCAACCCAACCCAACTTCATTCCTGGATGACACATCAATGATGACATACTTCTTTTACAGGAAGTTATACATTCCATGAGAAACTGCACAACTAAGTAGAAGTCTATTTGCATCAAATTGGACCTTGATAAAGCGCCTGATAAAAAATTGGGACTTCAATCATGACACCCTCATACAGACAGATATACATTACAAACTCTACAATCTTATCATGCAGATAATTACAAAGGGCTCAACCTTCATCCTTTGGGATGGTGATCCACTCATGACTTTTAAAGCATCTCAAGGTATGCAATAGGGAGATCCGATCAGCCTGTAGTTCTTCGTAATGTGCATAGAGAGACTTAGCTAAGACATTACATAGGTTGTTACAGTAGGTGATTGGAAACCATTGACTATCTCTAGAGGTGGAACCAAGTTGTCCCATGTCTTCTTTGTCCATGAAATTATCCTCATGGGAGAGGCTTCTACAACACAAGAACAAGTCATCACTGTCAT
The DNA here is from genome assembly GCA_963693085.1 of Alisma plantago-aquatica. Classification (NCBI taxonomy): domain Eukaryota; kingdom Viridiplantae; phylum Streptophyta; class Magnoliopsida; order Alismatales; family Alismataceae; genus Alisma; species Alisma plantago-aquatica. The sequence goes on along the minus strand of OY856414.1, from coordinate 521,968,196 downwards.
TCTTAATGACGTCCCGATAGCCTCTGGTTAGCTAGTTTCCAAGGAGAAATCACAATGTTACTTCTCCCATAACACAATAGGCCCAAAGATCTATTCTATTAGTAGAAAACTTGGCTTTAGATCGACTGATGACCTTGGAATATACCTTGGGTTTCCCATTCATCATCACTATATAAACAAGTCCACACATGGTCGCATTATCTCATCCATCCAAAAAAGCCTCAATAGATGGACCATGCACCACCTTTCTTAAGCTGGTCGGATCACATTGGCAAAGTCTACCTTACAATCTATCCCCACTTATACAATGCAATCGATAAAAATTTCTTTGCAACTATGTGATGACATCAACAAACATATAAAAAGATTCATTAGCTGAATTTGTGGTCTTATACCTTGACGCGCCACATTTTGGACAATTTATCAAATTACTAGTCCTTCTGAAATAACACACAATCATTTGGACATGCATGAATCTTCTTAGCCTCCATTCCCATTGGGCACATTATTTTCTTTGCTTGATATGTTGAAATTGGAAGCTCGTTGCCTTCAGGAAGAATTTCTTTTAACAAAGACAACAGTGAAGTGAAACTCTTATTGCTCCACCGATTTTGAGCTTTAAGAGTATATAATTGCATCACAACACTCAACCTCGTGAACTTAGTACAACCCTTATATAATGGTTTTTCAGCATGATGGACAATGTTTGCAAATAAGGAAGGTGGATCAATGACATTGTCCCGACAACTATGTAGCATCTCATCAACCATATCATCCTGAATCTGGTCATCTTGAATCGGTTCATCATTAACATTATCATCATTATCTATATCTTCTATGCCACAACTATTAGTATCGACATTTTCTGATCCATAATTCAATTTCTCTCCATGCCAATACCATTCATTATAACCTTATATGATCCCATTGCATATGACATGATTCTTAATGTCCTCACCAGTATCAACTTTCAAATTGTTACAACAATTTCTACATGGACAATATATCCTATCTGTAGGTAGTTTCCTATGTTCCTCAGCAAATCTGATAAATTCATCAAGACCTTTGGCAAACTCTGGACTGCAACGGTTCTTGATAGACATCCAACTTCGATCCATTTTCTATATCACATTAAAATTAATTATAAAACTAACCGTTTAATATTGATACTATAATAATCTATAAGTTTTTATTGATAGAAAGTTAATTACTTATATACTAAAGTGTACCACCTATCCCATTTTTGAATATTTAATCTCACTAGTAACTGTACAATGTATGTTTAGTTTTGAAGAAAATTTCAACAGCATTTCCCCTAAGTTCTCCAAGTACACTGATGTAAATGGCAAATAACCACTCACATATGTACCCAGAGAACAAATGAAGAAATCCTACTGAAATTTTCTACAAAACTAAACATACATTATACAGGTACATCCTAAGTGAGATTAAATATCCAAAAACAGTCCCAAACCGGGGACTATCCAAAGTTGACTCCTAATGAGTAAATTTTGAACGGGTTTCTAAGTTAATATATAAATGCATTATTTTCATATTTATATATTAAGTTAAACATCATGCATCAATCCTAAAGTGTCAATCTAGGAGTACACATATCTAATATAGTATTAATTTCTAGAATTTATATAATGATTAAATATGAAAAAAGACATGTTTTTATTATTGGGTTATCAAATCATATAAAATGGAAAATACTTGTACAAATTAGCAAAGTAAGGCCGTTTCCAACAGTCCAAAGATTGAAATCATTATAATATATATTCAGAACTATTTGTGAACATTACAACAAATATGATTAAAATATTTATAGCTCCCACATAAATAAGGAGCAGGTCCACTCTCGGTCGACAATTAGTCGACCGAGAGCCCACCTGCGCGCAGCGTCCAGGACCACTCTCGGTCGACAAATTCGTCGACCGAGAGTGGTCCTGGACGCTACGCGCAGGTGGGCTCTCGGTCGACTAATTGTCGACCGAGAGTGGACCTGGACGCTGCAATGGTGGCGGACGGGAATGAAGGAAGGCGGGTATGAAGGAACGAAGGAAGCGGCGAACTTACTTGGAAATGGCAGCGACCTTCGTGGAGGATGAGACGACCTTCACGGAGAGACGACGACCTTCGTGGAAGAGTGGAGAGGCGGCGACGACGAGCTCTTTTCGCAGAGAGGAGGCAAAGCTTTGGCAGCGCGGAGAGGTGGAAACATTTTCACGTACGGACACCACAATCCTCTTGGCGGCGCAGAGAGGTGGCACTGCTTCACGGCTACGACTTCACAGAGAGGAGGCAAGGCATTCACGGCGGAATGACACAAGAAAAAGCAAGGGCTACGTGGCGCCGCAGGAGAGAAAAAATAGAACAGAAAAGGTTTTCGCGGGAGGAAGAAAGACTAGGTTTCGGCTTTTTCACAGAGAGAAAGACCTGTAGCGTCGGTTAACACAAAAAACTGACGCTAAAGATAAACGGTGCCTGTGTCGGGTTATTTAAAACACTCAAACGCATTCTCGGTCGACTAATTTGTCGACCGAATGGTTATCGGTCGACAATATTGTCGACCGAAGAGACCTGTAGGGTCGGTTTTAAAGAATATCCGACGCTACAGGTGCTTATACGAAAGAAATCTAGCTCCCTCTCGATCGACAATTTTATCAACCGAGTGGTTATCGGTCGACAAATTCTTCAACCGAGATGGAGCAAGATTTTCTTCGTATAAGCACCTCTAGGGTCGGTTTTTTCCTTATAACCAACCCTAGAGGTACTTATACATGTGTGAAAAACTAAACTGGATCCTAAGTTTATCTCGGTCGACAATATTGTCGACCGAGGAGGACTTTAGGGTCGGTTATAAGGAAAAAACTGACTCTAGAGGTGCTTCTACGAATGAAATTTAGCTTTTTTCGGTCGACGAATTTGTCGACCGATAACCATCAGTCGATAAAATAGTCGACCGAGAAAGAGCCAGAGGTGAAATCTGGCTCTTTCTCAGTCGACCAATTTGTCGACCGAATCGTTATCAGTCGATAAAATCGTGGACCGAGGATACGTGAACTAAACTGGATTGAAAATTCATGTCGGTCGACAATATTGTCGACCGAGGAGCACTTTAGGGTCGGTTATAAAGAAAAAACCGACCCTAAAGGTGCTTATACACGTGAAATCTGGCTCCTTCTTGGTCAATGAATTTGTCGACCGAGAGAGCTCTAAGGTGCTTACACAACCCTAATAATGATGTTATGTGAAACCCTAATATATGGTGATGTCGTATGAAACCCTAATATGGGATAATGTTATGTGAAACCCTAATATGGGATGATGTTATGTGAAACCCTAATATGGGATGATATTATGTGAAACCCTAATATAGGGTGATGTTGTGTAAAAACCCTAATATGGGATAATGTTATGTGAAACTTCAATATGAGATGATGATATGTGAAACCCTAATTGATAAAGATGGGAAACTCTAATCCTAATGAGGGAATAGTGATGTTATTTTTGTATTGCATGATGTTGATATCAAATTGATATGGTTGATATGAAATTGAGATGCTTGTGTAACAAGTATATATCCTGAATACCTTGGTCAGATGACCTGAAGGTAATAGTTACCTGATAAGTGATAACCACATTTAGTGATGAACTAAGGGTTTGAATACCCATATCCAACAAATGTGATGATGGTGGTATTGAGGGATGTGAATTCCCAACAATGAGACAAAGGATTGAGATCCCAATGCTTTATAACATTTTGAAAAGTACTAAACTCGATCCAAAATTCATGTCGGTCGACTATATTGTCGACCGAGGATCCCTTTAGGGTTGGTTATAAGGAAAAACCGACCCTAAAGGTGATTATACACGTGAAATCGGGCTCTTTCTCGGCCGACAAATTTGTCGTCTGAGAGATTATCGGTCGACAAATGCGTCGACCGAGATGAGATCTAGGGTCGGTTAAAAGGAAAAAATCGACCCTAGAGGTGCTTATACACATGAAATCTGGCTCTTATTCGGTCGACGAATTCGTCGACCGAGGTTCCCTTTAGGGTCGGTTAAAAGTAAAAAACTGACGTTAGAGGTGTTGAACTACACTGGATCCAAAATTGATATCGGTCGACAATATTGTCGACCGAGCAACCCTTTAGGGTCGGTTATAATGGAATAACTGACCCTAGAGGTTCTTATACACGTGAAATATGGCTCTTATTCGGTCGACGAATTCTTCGACCGAGGAGCCCTTTAGGGTCAGTTATAAGGGAAAAACCGACCCTAGAGGTGCTTATACACGTAAAATCTGGCTCTTATTCGGTCGACGAATTTGTCGACCGAGGTTCCCTTTAGGGTCAGTTAAAAGTAAAAAACTGACGTTAGAGGTGTTGAACTACACTGGATCCAAAATTGATATCGGTCGACAATATTGTCGACTGAGCAGTCCTTTAGGGTCAGTTATAATGGAATAACCGACCCTAGAGGTTCTTATACACGTGAAATCTGGCTCTTATTCGGTCGAAGAATTCGTCGACTGAGGAGCCCTTTAGGGTCGGTTATAAGGGAAAAACCGACTCTAGAGGTGCTTATACACGTGAAATCTGGCTCTTATTCGGTCGACGAATTCGTCGACCGAGGAGCCCTTTAGGGTCAGTTATAAGGGAAAAACCGATCCTAAGGTGCTTATACGTGTGTGAAGGCAAACTGGATTCAAGATGTCTAATTACCCGCATTTTTTGTAGACATATAAGGTCGGTTATTTGAAAAAACTGACCCTATAGATTGAGGCGCAAAGCCAAAATCAAGAAAATTTTTGCCGTGGGAAACTATAATTGACTTTCTAATCCAATTGTCTATAAGGTCGCTTATTTTATGAAAATCGACCCTATAGAGATGCACTACAAGGTTGGTTATTTTAAGAAAAGTGACCCAAGAGGTCTTAAGTGGTGCCCGCATTTTTTATAGACATATAAGGTTGGTTATTTGGAAAACTGACCCTATAGAGTTACACTACAAGGTCAGTTTTTTTAAGAAAATCGACCCAAGAGGTCTTAAGTGGTGCCCGTAATTTTTTTAGATATATAAGGTCAGTTATTTGGAAAAACCGACCCTACAGGTAGTGACGTTATAACCCGTTTCTGTACTAGTGATGCAATAGTACAAAAATGACCTATATGATGCTCATGCATATGGAAATGACCTAATGCTTACATTTTAGGTGGAATGATGCATGTACTATCATTCCATCCCAATGAGAGACAAAATATCTACAAAACTACACATGTGCTTGTTCTTCTTATAATGCATGTGAACAAGTTCCTTCCTCCTTCTGATCTTCACTTACTTATTTTTTTTTTCTTTTTTTCTTTTCAGCCCTTATTTTGCTTAATGAACTAAGATGAAATTTTCACATCTTCATCTTGGGCTTATTCTCATAACTACTATTTTTTCATTGTATTTTATTTTTCAAAAAGTATGAAACAAGTTCCTTATTTTCAATCAAGAAGCAAGGCACATCATGTAAAAAAAAGATTAAAAGTATACAAAATGAAACTAAAATGATATTGACATGCATTCTAAAATTTGTGCATGCATGAATATAACACAACATTTTTTTTTCATATATGCAACATATGTAAAAACTAACTACAATGCAATCCTATCTACATGATATGCAATCAAGAGATGACAAACTGCAAAGTGCTCCCAATTCTTATGGTAGAGTGTAAATGAGATGAGGTGGATAGATCACAAAATTAATTGACAAAACCATCGAAAGATATTATATGTCCCTTCTTACTGACATGTGTAAAATCAAGGGGTTTCTCTCTCTTATTTCAGATTAAAGTCCCATTACCATTTGGTTAGTTTAGGCTCAACATCCAATTCTATCCACTTCCCTTGAATCATAGACATGTATAGTTGTGGTCTTATGTTTTAAAGTTGACAACCCAAATTATTTTCATAAGTTAAGTGCTCAAGTTCAAACAAAGCAAGCTTGCAATTACATGAAAAAATTTCAAATTTACCCATAACTCCCATGTGAAAAACATAGAGATGACAAATTACATTAGACATCCACAGATACACTAGATAGCATGTGGATCCTAAAAGCTAAGAAAATTGCTAAAATAAAAGAAAAGGCAATAAATGATAAAAACAAAGGAAAATAAAAGATAGAAACTGTTCCATCTCCCCCCCCAAGCTTGAATTTGACTATGGCCTCATAGTCAAAAATAATCTCAGTAGGTGGAACATGGATACCATTTATTGCTCAGGTGGTGGGTACTGTGGGGTGATAGGATCCCATGATGGATATTGCCCCTAGAAGTTTGGATCATATGGGGGCATGGGTGGAGGTTGAGGATATCCCCCGAAATAGTTTTGGCGCCAGTAGTGATCATAGAATGGCTGCTGCTGTTGTTCGATCCTCCCCAACCGGTCGTAGACCTACTGTTGATTGGTGAACATATGACGTTCATTCTCGAAGATAGCTTGTTGATTAACATACAACCGATTCGTAGTATCCTGGATATCAGCAAATGACGGAGTGTGCTATTTTTGCATCTCCTGAATGCTCTATAGCATGGTGTACATGCCCTACCTAGAATAAACATCCTCTCCTTGTTGAGAGGGTTGTGGTGGCTGAGGCTGTGAGGATGATGACACACCCAGGTAGAAGCGTGGCTGCTTCCTAGGTGCCACTCATGAAAGAAGAGGAGTAATAGTCTCCTCTTCCTCCTCCTGCTCGTCACCGTCATCATTGTCGTTGTCGTTGTCATTGTCGTCCTCGTCTTCTCCACTGTCAGAGTCGTCGATGGCAATTATGGGCCATCTGAAATGCTGGCCCCCCTGGATGTTGAATATGGGATCTGGAAGGGCACACTCTTGATACTCTTTGTTTACGTGGCAATGTGCATAGACCACGCCATCACGAAATGTTAACAAGTTAGACCAATGCAAATGATGAAGGTTGACAGAGCTTTTACTTAGCAGGGGAGGCATTGAAGAAAGGTCTAGCCCGAGGTAAAGGGATAAAGGAGTGATGAGTCCCCTAAAATGAATTGGAGCCCGCCGAGTACTTTTCTTCACCACCATTACGTGCGTTAGGAAGAACGCACCCCAGTTAAGCTTGCTTCGTGTCAGCAGATTATACAGAAAGAAGAGGTCGGTCTCTTGGAATTTACTCAGCGAAAGCTCTCCTCGAGCGAATAAGGTATTACACAACATGTGGTGTAAGACCCGCACGAAGGGATGCTCAAAATCAGCCACTGTGACATTGTGATAGCTGATCATTTTGCCTTGAGGGGATGTCACCAGCTTTGTGAACATGGCGTCGTAATCAACTCGGTTGTCTGGCCGCCGATGCTCTTCGGGGGAGTGCCACCAGTTGTAGATAGAGCTGAATTGTTGTAGAGTAAGATTATAATTCCTGTTGAAGAGCTGGAAAGACACTCAACCTTTGATCCATTCCCTGTCGGAGGCGTTGAGGTCGTTTGGGACAACACAAATATCAAGCGACGCCATGAATTCCACCACCAATTCTTTATAAGTCATCCACTCGCCGAAAATGGGGTGGCCCTCCACATGATGGGTGACCACGTTGTCGAGCCTGCTCATGTTCCCCTCCTGGCCATGGAGGATATACATCAGGTTATCCTAAAATCTGAGATCTCGGATCATTCGTCTGTCACAATATCGAGTCGGCTCGATAGTTCTTTTCATCAGCTCCTCGTAAACTTTCTTCACATCTACAGAAGGATGTGCAAGTCGGGGACGAGCGATGGAGCCTGGTGGGGGTGAAATAAACGTCTCAATCACCATTGGCGCAACACTTGAAGATGATGCAGCAATGTTCCTCCTCATGATGAAAGAAAGAGGACAGAAGAATGGAGCTCGATGAAGATCGGAGTTGCTCAAAGAAGATGATCTCCAATGTCCATGAAGAGCTTAGTGAAGATCGCTCGATTGCTCTATGCGCGGTGAAGATCTCTAGTTGCTCGGGATGCTTGGCGCAAGAGTTGAGAGGATTCACTCTGAAGGTGTGAATAGAAATGAAAAACTACCCCTCCTTTTATAGTTGAACCCGTCACCACTGTCGCTCTGTCGATACCATCGATGGGGTGTCGATGGCATCGACACCTGGTGCACAATCTACTCTTTGCGACCATCGACGGTTGTCGATTGCTTGATGCGGGGGGCCTAGATAGGTGACGTGTTGATACTATCGACATGGGTCGATGGTATCGACCCATCCCACGGATCGACTACTTCATTTTGGCACGCTCCGTTGATTTCTTCTCACGGATCGGTGACGTGTCCCGTCCATACCATCGACTGGGTGTCGATGGTATCAACTCTTTATGGTTCGATTACCCTCGCGAGGCCCGAGCGCTGCTTCTTTGCTGACCCCAGGTCGATACCATCGACTGGGTTGTCGATGGTATCGACTTCACTGAGCAGAATTCGTCTGTAAATCTTCAGGGATCTCACAAGCATCGACTTCATTGTTGATACTATCGACTGCTTATTCTTGTTTGCTGATAGCATGTCGATACCATCGACGAGGCCGTTGATAGTATCGACTCAAAAAGATTTCTGTAGTTGCTTCCCTGCACCCATGTCACTACCATTGACATTGTGGTCGATGATATCGACTTTGATTCAGTACTGCACACTGAGCAAAACGATTAGGGTATCATTTTTACACTAAAAACAAAATTAAACAAAACTTACTTGCAAATGTGAAAGAAAATGAAGGAACTACAAATTAAAACTACCGATGGTTGGGTTGCCTCCCAATAAGCACCCTTGTTTATTGTCTTAGGCTAGATGCAATAAAGCTCTTCATTCTTCCTTAAGTGCCATGAGTTTAACCTCCATGCACTTTTCTTGTGTAGTTCTCTCCAAAGTAAACCTTCAACCTTTGACCATTAACTAGGAACGTGAGCTCTCCATCTCTCACCATAATAGCACTATGTGGGCACACCTCCTCCACCACAAAAGGTCCACTCCACCTGGATTTCAATTTCCCAGGATGAAGCTTGAGTCTCGAGTTGAACAGTAAAATGCGATCACCCTTTTTGAAAATGCGCGTTTGAATGTGGCAATCATGGATTTGTTTTGTCCTTTCTTTATAGATCTTTTGATTCTCATAGGCATTCATCCTAATCTCATCTAACTCATTTAGCTCCAATAGTCTCTTTTTCCCTGCATCATCATAACTCACATTCACTAGTACAAGAATGGTCTGTAGCGTCGGTTTTTTTAAGCCTGCAGCGTCACTTTATAACCGACGCCTAAGTGGCCGTCGCTATAGAGTTTTCTCTATAGCGTCAGTTTATTTGACCAAATAAAACCAACCTTATAGAGTAAACACCAACGCAAAACACCGACCCAGGTGAGAATTTGCTCTACAGAATTTGCTCTATAGCGTCCGTTATTCCAAAAAAACCGACCCTGTAATGATCTCGGTCGACAATTTTCTCGACCGATATCGTTTACAGGGTCGGTTTTTTCAGAAAAACTGACCCTAAAATTTGAATGACCACTTCAGTGTGATCCTCGGTCGAGAAAATTTTCGACCGAAATATTTTCGGTCGACAATTTTCTCGACTGAGAAAGTTTTACAGGGTCGATTTTTTTGCAATAACCGACCCTAAAGATTGAATGACCACTTCAGTGTGATCCTCGGTCGAGAACATTTCGACCGAAAATATTTCATTCGACAATTTTCTCGACCGAGAGAGTTTTACAGGGTCGGTTTTTTTGGAATAACCGGCCCTAAAGATTGAATAAAAGACTTCAGAGTAATCCTCGGTCGAGAAATTTCTCGACCGAGGATTACTCTGAAGTCTTTTATTCAATCTTTAGGGCCGGTTATTCCAAAAAAACCGACCCTGTAAAACTCTCTCGGTCGAGAAAATTGTCGAATGAAATATTTTCGGTCGAAATGTTCTCGACCGAGGATCACACTGAAGTGGTCATTCAATCTTTAGGGTCGGTTATTTAAAAAACCGACACTAGAAGTTACAATTTTTTTATAAAAATTTCTGCAGAAAATGAAATAGAACATAAGAACAAGAAGATTCATATATTCTGGGAGAGGGGAGCATTGATGCTCAACCGTCACCATTCAAAACCACACATTCATGACAAAAATGACTCATAATCACATAAAAATTTACAAAATGATAGATTGCAAGTCTGAGATGATATTAATCAGATACAAAAGTAAATATGAAAGGGCCACATACATAAATGGAGCTGACATATTTAATCCAATGCTATATTGACTTCATTTAGAAAAGAATCTGACCACTCTTCTCGGAATTCATTCAAGTCCACAAGGGTGTAAGGCTGAGTTGTAAAGATCTGTAACAGAAAATGCACATGTTAATATTTTATAAAATGACTACAATCACTTGTAAATTTATGATGTTATTCTTTATTACCTGACTTATAGTCTGAATGTCATGTGATGCTTGTTTGACAATAGCTTGCATATATTTCATTACATAGTAGCCACAAGCCCAGTCATTATTTTGCATAGGACACTACAAATAATGAATTATACTTAATGTTAGTAAACTACTATAAACAGCAATTGAGATAACACTATAAGAGTTGACATATTAGAATTGAAAATTAATACATATAAGACTAAGTAGTTGTCAAAGTAGCTACCTTGACATTTTTCAAAGTCAACGTCTTTAATTTTGTTGGTATTTGTCCTCCAGAATCACGAAAAGCCTTTATACCCCTATCAATTAAATAATAGTTGGTAAAATAGAAATTCTAAATAGAAATATCATGTTGAAGCATTGACGAAATTTATACTTACTCCATAGCTGGCAATTTCAGTTTGTGACTCCTTGTTGTTTTACCCATTGGGTCAAGATAATAAAGAGTCATCAATTTAGGGGCAATCACCACTAATTCCCAATGTCTACCTCTGAGTAAGAATAAAACAAACATTAAAATAAATAATTTTATTCATTATTAAAATTATATTGAATAATATACTTACTGCACGTTAAAAGGAATTAGGATAATTTCCTTCCCTTCACTAGCAAAATATTTGAATGCAGTAGAGAAGTACTCATTCACATCCTCAAAATTTATGCCCACTTGACTAGTGATTGAAGGAACTAAGAATCCAACATTCTTTATATCAAAGTTTTTGATCTCAGTATATAAATGGCTGTAAAACATTTGTAATTATTTCCATATATAGAACTAAGCTAAAAATGTGTATTGGAATTTGATATATATATTGATAGATCATTACCTTATGCATACTTCTATTACCGAAGTATTTATCCAATCATACTGGAACAACTCTATAATATCATCAAGAAAAATTAAATTCTCAAAATCCCTCCCAACTGCATCTTCTGATAAATTGACCAACATTTGTAATCCTGAGCTTTAGTTGGCTAAGTATCAACACAAACATTTACATTTGCTTCCCAATTCGTCGAATGTAGCTTCAGGAATGAAAGATGGCTTGGGCATAGGAGGATGACTAGTAGAATTTTTACTTTTTGGTTTACAAACTTGTTAATTAAATTACATACTTATATTACACGAGTTCATATATGCAGTCAAATATGAAAAATATGGTAGAAATAAGGTATACCTTGTCATTGATAACCAAGTGTCTAGGCCAACCCACCATAGCACCCTCAGCTTCTTCAACTGTACTATATTCAAGATTAGGTATGGGTAGTGGTTTGTCCCCCATTCCGTCATACACAAGATGGATGGACACATGACAAATGTCATCAGTAATTTGTTGGCAATGCAATGTACCACCAAGGTTGTACACCTTGCCCGCTGCCACAACATTATATTCTGGAACCTCCACTGCAAGTTTACAGTTCATACCAACCTAGATTGAAATAATATAAGTTATATAAGAAACAGTAGAACAGATACATGTTACAACTATATATATTATCATATATTTATCATACTAATAACACAACATATAGAACAAAAACTTACTGCAGATTGTTGTGGTGGGTCATCGGGAGTGCTCCCATGACCTTCTACAACTGGAGTATGGGCTTGTACCTCATCACTTGAGAGACGCGCAGTATGAATAGGTTGAGAAGGTTGAGTAGGCTGAAATGAAGACATTATTTCTTTTACTTTCTGCGCTACTAATGCTTCAAGATCCTCTTGTGTAAGACCTCCTACATGACCTCTTTTAGATTGCGAAGGGCCAAAATAAGACTTGAATCCTATGCCAGCTCCTAATCCCCTAACACGGCCAGGATGCTCCTTCGTACCAAGAGCAAATGCTAGTTCATCCATGTAGCCAGTTGGGATGAACTTTCCTTCCTTCCTTTGCTCGTGGAGATCAATCTATTCATAGTTAATAAAAATATTAAATCACAATATCAATTAGATATAAATACTTAGTTGGGATAAACCTACCATCTTTTGTGCCACCTCCTTAGTTGCAGGGTTGACAATTTCACCTGCTCAATTCTTTCTAGCATCAATCCATGACATGTGTCGGGGTGGTCTCTCAACTTGAGTTGTACTAGATTCTTCTCCAGAAGAGGATTGCTTCTCTTGTAGTTGGCGGCGGAAGGCATAACCACTGGGCCCCAAGCGATGGTCATGCACATTTTTAGCCCGTCTTTCCTTTTGAGCCCGGTGAATAGCCTGATCATTTAAAATGAGGTATTGAAATTTAGACTTGGCAAACATGTATAAAAAGATTCACCTCCTTAATTGTATAAAATTAAATATTCATACAATACATCACAATCTTTATTACCTGAAACTCTTCTGATCTCCTAGCTGCAACAAATCTTTCCCACACCTCAGGATCTATAAAAATATATACATCTGTAGCTTTCTTCTTTTGTTTAGGATTATTTATAAATTCCCTTACAAGATATGTCTTAAAACCCCTCCATCGTACACCACAACGTTGTAGCACTCTTTTCTTGTGATCTTTTTCATTTAGATGAAAAACACCCTATACGTACAAAAGAAGCAATTAATAATGTTGTTTTGAAAAGGAATTAATTCCAAGCAAACTAAATTAGAATCAATAGATAAAAAACATATTAAAATAATATCACTTCTACTCACAGATATATCTTTCCATATGAGGTCTTTTTTGGCATTAGGAACATCATGCCAATTTTCTATATCTATTGCCACCTTACTGCGCGCGGTCGCTCCTACGTAATGCTTGAAAGCACTAGCATGTTCCCCAATAGGTGATCCTGTCATATCAAACTGGACTGGCAATTTATCCCCTTTAGCCCTGAGCTCTTGCAGCCTACGCATCAATGTAGGACCTCTACTTTTCTTAGCATCACCACTACCATCCTCATGGTGCTCATGCTTAGAATGTTCATTTTCACTCGCCATTTTAGAACCTGCAAGTATACATGATAAAAAAATAAGTGATAATAAAAGCACAAGTGATAAGGTATACATGATAATAAAATAAATAATTCAAAGAATACATGCCTTTAGTATTGGTTGAGTTGTTAGTCAAGGAAAATTGCTTCAGCATGGTCTTGACGTTTATAATATTCATCGGTGTTATCTTCAATATTTACACTTGGCAAACCAACTGAGAATGGACTGGAATCATCATAATTTTCGTAGTATTCTTCTTCATTTATAGGATCTACAGTAAACTGTCTTTTTCCATTAAGAACGACAAACCAATTTTCATTTTTCGGGTCATCAATATAGAATACTTGTTTTGCTTGGTATGCCATGATGAATGGCTCATCTTTGAAACCAATCTTTTCAAAATTCACCAATTTGAAACCCAACTCATCTACTAAAACTCCTTTGTTGTTGTCAACCCAATTACACCTAAATATAGGAACTCAAAAATTTGTATAGTCCATTTCCCATATGTCCTCAATGACGCCGTAATATGACATCTCATCTTCGCGTGGTCTTTTATCTTTGGCACTAGAAAAATACAATGAACAAGCTTTAATAGTGACCCCACTATTTTGAACTACACTACTTTCATCTTGATGCTTTGTGTAGTATGAAAATCCATTAATGTCATAACCTTCATATGACATGACATCCATTTTTGGCTTAAAGGCGAGCCATTTTAGGTTCTCAACAACATTATTTGGTGATTCAGATAGTTTATTAAATACTTTCTCTTCAAACCACCTAATAAATGTTCGATTATGCTCTCTTGCAAGACAAATTGAATTGGATCGCAGATGATTTCTCTTGATAAGATCATTGTGTTCTGTGATGTAGCTACTAACTTCATCGATGTTGTGTAAAATATACAAATGCGCTAGTTCCCACAACTCACGACTGATTCCTTTCACCCGTCCTCCCAGAGTTCCTTTGCCACAATAAGATCCAGTGTGATGGGAATTTTTTTTTGATCGCTACAAGTTTCATTGCAATTCAAAAAATCATTAGAAAAGTCCATCACCTCCCTCGCCACGTAACCCTCAACAATACTCCCTTCAGGACGATAACGATTCTGAACATCACCTTTAAAAACACTCATGTACCGTTCAAATGGATACATCCAGTGTAAGAAAATTGGACCCAACATCTTCACCTCCCTTGTAATATGTACTACAAGATGAACCATGATATCAAAAAATGAAGGAGGAAAGTACATTTCAAGCTGACACATGGTAACAATTACATCTTTCTGTAATTTATCGAGAGTATCGGGATGTATCACTTTGTTGCATATTTCATTGAAGAAGAAACAAAGTCTTGTGATTGCAAACCTTACATGCTTCGGCAATATAGATCGAATAGCCACAGGTAAAATTTGTTGCATTAAGGTGTGACAATCGTGAGATTTGAGACCTATCAGTTTCAGATCCTTTATTGATACCAATCTACAAATATTAGAAGAGTATCTTTGTGGAACCTTAATATTATACAAGCACTCACAAAAAGTATCTTTCTCTTTCTTTGACAAAGTGAGATTAAATATCCAAAAATAGTCCCAAACCAGGGACTATCCAAAGTTTACTCATAATGAGTAAATTTTGAACGGATTTCTAAGTTAATATATAAATGCATTATTTCATGCATCAACCCTAAAGTGTCAATTTGGGAGTATCCAAAGTTTACTCCTAATAATCTAAGGATTTCCTTCCAGTCATGATGTCATTATGCAGACTTCTAGTGCATAGAGCTACAATTTTTATGGTTTAAATGGGGGTATGATTGTTTACACTAAGATGTAAGCAAATGGAAGGAAAAATTTTAAAATACCAGCCCTAGAAAATTAGATATCATGGACTAAGAAAGAAATGATCAATACACTAGCAAGAGAGAGAAACTAGTTGAAGATTGGAAATGGCAAGCAATTAGGCCAAGCTAGAAAGAACAAGCAACTACACTAATCTAATAATGACAACCCTGATCTATCAACTAACTACAGAATTTATCTAAACAAAGAAATCATACACTAACTAGGAAATCAACTAACTAAACAACTAAAAGCAGGTTAAGTAACACTAACTAGAGAAAATTCTTTAAGAAAATAACACTAAGGAAAGTATAAGAGAGCTAGGATAGCATGCAACTAACAAAATTGGGTGTTAAGCAATTGATTAAGGAAGTGGGATGTTATCAAACCATATAAAATGGAAAAACAATATAACTGTATAGTTAAAGGAGTCCAGGTCCAATCTCGGTCGACAATTCGTCGACTGAGAGCCCACCTGCACGCGGCGTCCAGGTCCACCCTCGGTCAACAAATTCTCGACCGAGAGTGGACCTGGACGCCGCACGCAAGTGGGCTCTCGGTCGACAAATTGTCAACCGAGATTGGACCTGGACGCTTCCATGGCAGCGGGAACGAACTCAGGAATGAGGGAACAAGGCGGCGACCTTACTTGGAAATGACGACGACCTTCGTGGAGGATGTGACGACCTTCCCGGAGAGGCGGCGACCTTCGTGGAAGTGTGGAGAGGCGGCAACGATGAGCTCTTTTCGCGGAGAGGAGGCTTGGCGGCGCGGAGAGGCGGCAAGGGTTTCACGGAGAGGAGGAAATGCTTTGACGACGAGCTCCCTTCGAACACGATGACGACCTTCTTGGCAAAGCTTTGGCGGTGCGGCAACTCTTTTGGTAAGGAGAAGCTTTGGCCGAGCGAGAATGGAGGGAAAATGAGCTTTGGCGGTGCGAAAATGGAGGCAAAAGAGAAAAGAAGAACTAGGTCTTGGCAGCGAGAATGGAGAGAAAATGAGACCCCGACTGTTTGTTACCCTCGAAACCTGTAGGGTCAGTTATTTGCAAACAACCGACCCAACAGGTAAGCGAAGCCCGAACAAGCTTCTCGGTCAAAAATATTGTCGACCGAGGATGCCTCCTACAAGGTCGGTTATATGGTTAAAACCGACCCTAGAGGTAACAACAAAGACTTCTCGGTCGATGAATTTGTCGACCGAGACACTCTCTAGGGTCAGTTTTTAAGAAAAAACCGACCCTAGAGGTTCTTATACACGCACGAAAGGAAATATGGCTCTTCTTCCGGTCGAAAATTTTTTCGACCGAACGGAGCTCTAGGGTCAGTTAAAAAATTAAAAAACCGACCCTAGAGGTTCTTATACATGCGTGAAATAAACTGGATCCAAAAATAAACTCAGTCGACAATATTGTTGACCGAGAGACTCTCTAGGGTCAGTTTGTTTTTAAAACTGACCCTAGAGGTGCTTATACACGCACAAAGAAAATCTGGCTCTCATTATCGGTCGACAAATTTGTCGACTGAGATGATATCGGTCGACAAATTCGTCGACCGAGGGGAGCTCTAGGGTCGGTTAGAAGTAAAAAAACTGACCCTAGAGGTTCTTATACATGTGTGAACTAAACTGGATTCAAAACTCATTTCGGTCGACAATATTGTCGACCGAGAGACCTTCTAGGGTCAGTTTTAAAGAAAAAACTGACCCTATAGATGCTTGTACACACACTAAAGGAATTATGGCTCTCATTCTCGGTCGACAAATATGTCGACCGAGATGTCTCGGTCGAGTAGTTTTTCGACCGAGATTAACCCTGTTTCAATGTTTAAATTAAGTACTTGTACAAGATTTTACATGATATCCAATATAATCATTTTGTATGACTCTTTAGTTCTCCCTCTTAATTTTATGCTATGCTCTCCCTTAAAGAGATATTTAATTTTAAAACCAAGTGATGCTTTGTCAAATTTAGCCATAATTTATTTTTTAATCATTTGAAATAACAATATTCTTATATAACATGTATATGTCCAAATGAAGCCATGGAAAACACTTTTATTCATAATAATTTAATGCCCATACACTTTATAAGATGAAGCATGACATACTTGCTTTATAAAAAGATATCCATTACAATCATTACAAAAATATCTCATAATCTCACTGAAAAGACCGAAGGATTACATCAATGTCTGGATCTTTTCCAAGAATGGGCTCAGCTCCATAATATTTGACCAGTGTCTGCCACTCTAAGGCACCTGTCTTGGTTAAGGCATAAGCCTCCAAGAAGGTGGGAACACGATCAAAGCGAAAGTGGGCATCAATGTCTTGAAGTTGAATTGGGGAAAACTGAGTATATGTGAGATCAGGAGATGGTAGAGGTGGAATTTGATAGTAGTTGTAGGAAGGATTGTATGGATTTATCATGCCAGGATTAAGGGAATAGGGATATTCATCAGGTTGGTTAGGAGAGAGATCTTGCATCCTTTAGTTTAAATAAGTCATGCCATGGTGATTATAATCCAATTGCCTACTTAGGTGATATTGGGATCCATCAATGTATGTCAAGGTGTTTGTAATAGGATCATGGGGTAGGTTGGTAGGAGGAGGTGGTGGAGGTATGTCTTGGGTGGATGTCTCCCCTTCAGTCCTAGCCCTTTTGTGGCCAAAGTCAATTCCCATCTTTTCCACCGTATTTTTACTTATCTTTTGGGGTTTTCTATCCCATGTGTAACCTAATTCGTCCTCAATATTCTTCTTAAGAAAATGTTGAGTGATTTGGCATACAAAGTCAGCATAAGGTGGATTGCCAGAAAACTCAAGCATATTCTTAAGGATGATACGAATAAAGTTTATGGGAATACCTTTGAGAATGGCATAGATAAGGCACATACGAAAGGTGGGTGCTTCAGATTTGTTTGCTCTAGGATGGATATTGGTGGCAACAATGAGATTTATGATCCTAGCTTCAGGTTTTAAATTTATGGCATAATAGGTACCCCTATCTTCATGGCAAGTCGTATTTGATTGAAAGATGGCTTTTTGACATCACTAAGGCTAGTTGTAATGTCATCTTAGTAGAGTTTGTTGAGTGGATTTCCTGTGGTGAGATCAAAAAAATCTTAATATTATTCTATGTTTATGTCAAGCATATCAAGAATACCCTCCTCAGTAAAATGGAATCCATACCCACCAACCATAGAGGAGAAGGAATCATGGTCAGGATGTGGGGTTAAATTGGTATAGAATTCATTAACTACTTTGGAGGAGTAGGAATGGAAGGAGGGGATCAGAAAACTAGTCAAATGATGCACCTTAAAGAGTTCCTCCAAATCAAATATGCTGTGGAAGTCCATGACGTCGACTGGCCGTCGTGGAAGAGGAGTTTTTGAGGAGAGCCTGAGGTAGCGGTCGCCTGTAGCTGCGTCTTTGAAGGGGACGTCGTTGATGAACGATAGCGGATCAGAGATCGTCCTTCCTTTCCTGCCTGCAACTTGCTTCTTTCCACGCATTGATGAGGAAGACATCTCATTGCTTTGAAATGGAGAAGTAGCAAGCAAGACTTGGATGTAGAGAAGCTAAAGATTTTCACATGAATACACTAGAGAGGAGCTAGAGAAGTGAGAATGTGAAGGTGTGAAGAAATGGATCGTTTTGGGTGCTATTTATAGCAAAACAGAGCCCATTTCGGTCGACAATTTGTCGACCGACGCCCGCAACAGTCGTCTCCCGGTCGGCTAACGGTCGATCGAACTAGCCATTACGACAGTCGATTTTCTAGCCGTTATGACGGTCGATTTTCTAGCCATTTCAGTCGACAATTTGTCGACCGACGCCCACAACTGTCGTATCCTGGTCGGCGAACGGTCGATCGAACTAGCCGTTACGACGGTCGATTTTCTAGCCGTTATGACGGTCGATTTTCTAGCCATTTCGGTCGACAGATGCCTGCAACGGTCGTCTGCCGTTACGACGGTCGATTTTCTAGCCGTTATGATTTATATTTTAATTAGAATATTACCTTTTTAATTCAAGCAAATGGAGGTTCACAGGGTTGGCCTCGGTCGAACAATTTGTCGACCGATTTTGTCTCGGTCGAATAATTACTCGACTGACAAAGAGCCAGATTTCCTTCGTATAAGTACCTCTAGGGTCGATTTTTTCCTTAAAACCGACCCTAGAGGTACTTATTCATGTGTGAAATACTAAACTGGATCCTAAGTTTATCTCGGTCGACAATATTGTCGACCGAAAAACCCTCTAGGGTCGGTTATAAAGGAAAACCGACACTACAGGAGCTTATACGAACGAATCTGGCTCTCTCTCAGTGGACAAATTCGTCGACCGAGAAACAGCCAGATTTCGTTCGTATAAGTACCTTTAGGGTCAGTTTTTTGCTTATAACCGACCCTAAAGTCCAATTCGGTCGACAATACTGTCGACCGAATAGACTTCTAAGGTCGGTTATAAGCAAAAAACCGACCCTAAAAGTTGCTTATACATTTGAAATCTGACTCCTTATCGGTCGTTGAATTTGTCGACCGAGAAAAGCTCTAAGGTCGGTTATAAGTACAAATCCGACGCTAGAGGTTCTTATACATGCGTGAAGTAAACTGGATCCAGAATTGTTATCGGTCGACGAATTTGTCGACCGAGGATCCTTTAGGGTCGGTTTTAAAGGAAAAACTGACCTTAGAGGTGCAGAACCGAAGAGGACTTTAGGGTCGGTTATAAGGATAAAACCGACCCTGAAGGTGCTCGTATACGTGAAATCCAACTCTTATACGGTCGACGAATTTGTCGACCGAGGAGCCCTTTAGGGTCAGTTATAAGGAAAAATTGACCCTATACATCGAGACGCGAAGCCAAAAATCAAGCAAATTTTTGCCGCGGGAAACTTGTAAATGAATTTCTAAACCAATTGTCTACAAGGTCGCTTATTTTATAAAAACTGACCCTATAGAGATGCACTACAAGGTCGGTTATTTTAAGAAAAGCGACCCAAGAGGTCTTAAGTGGTGCCCACATTTTTTATAGACATATAAGGTCGGCTATTTGGAAAACTGACCCTATAGAGATACACTACAAGGTCGATTTTTTTAAGAAAATCGACCCAAGAGGTCTTAAGTGGTGCCCGCATTTTTTTTAGACATATAAGGTTGATTATTTTGTAAAACCGACCCTACATGTAGGGACGTTATAACCCATTTCTGTACTAGTAATTGAGCTTTCGTAGCGCCCAATGCGCCTTGTTCTCTAACTCAACCGGCAAATGGCAAGCCTGCCCATAAGCCAACCTAAAAGGCATAGTGCCTATAGGTGTTTTAAACGCAGTCCTATATGCCCATAAAGCATTCGGTAGGAGTGTACTCCAATTCTTCCTGGAAGATGCCACTGTGCGTTCCAATATCTTTTTGATATCTTGATTGGAAACCTCAACTTGACCTTGAGACTGCGGATGATATGGGGTACCAACATTGTACTTGACCTCGTATTTTCTCATTAGTGTAGCAAATTTCTTGTTCGTGAAGTGGGTGCCTCCATCACTTATATGTTGGTATGTATGCCCTGAGAGCCAATCATGGGATGATTCGTGGGATACATTAAGATTGATTTGATAAACATCAAAGGAAAGCTTCCAATTCTTTCTGGTTCAGTCATATGAGATAGTGATAGAATAGATTGAATGTCTAGAGAATGACAATACTCAATGACGTATGCCTTCAGGTTCAGGACCTGAACGATGAGATCATATAGATGCTAAGAGTTTGTACATTCTTGTTATGTCCCTAGTCAGATGTCATTATGGAAGGTAGATAGACAACAATGACACACAAGACTAGATTGTGGTGTTGGTTGATGACAAAATCTCATTAGTCATGATATAGAGATATCAAACCAAACATATAGGTACTTGTTAGAGAACAAGTGTACCGGACAGACCCACCGTGAGTTTGACACATGGAACCATGACATGGTAGTCACAGTCAGTACTCACAGTGATGGTGGTGAGTGTGATTCTTTGACCTGAAATCACTACACTCAACACATGTCATTGGGCACACTTTGACATCATCAAACGCAGTCCTGAAACATGGGTTGTTATAAAGGTGATGATTGGGTGGCTTTGACAAATGGGGCTTTTGAGGGGTGAGTGATAGATATGGGATTTGTCCCTCCTGAGGGAGTTTGATATCCATGGCCACTTGATGAGTAGGATTGAGAAAGGCGTGCACGCATGTTTGAATCAGTATGTGATATTGATGTCATACATATCTCTTCCAATCTACTCTGAGATCAAGAAAGTGAATGAACGTTGACAGGATGACTGTTCCATGCCTGGAGTTCATTCGGGATATCAGTGACAAAGGAATTATACATTCACTGTAACACCATTCACGGATTGTAGGATTGAAAGTTGTTCTCCAACTTTCTATTTCACTTGGGTAGCACTGATGTGCGACTAGACACCGCTCTTTGCTTGTGAAGTCATAAGTGTTATGGACTTTCACTGCCAATGTGAAATGGACCTGCAGGGTCACACACATAGGATTTAACCTGGAAGAGGAGTTTTGTCCACAAATAATGTTTAGATTGATTACTAAAGGAGTTTAGTAGTTCAATTAAACACTCAATCAATTGGTAGCTCAATGTCATAATGTTCAAGGTGTTGAATACATTGATTGGAGTATCAGATTGATTGAAATTGCAATTGACTGATTTTGCACAATCTGCACTCCCAACCGATCAGCTCATGTGATGAACCGATCGGCTCAGCTTGGTGAACCGATCGGCTCAGATGGTGAGTCTATCGGCTCATGGACAGGGTGAAATGATTGCTTCAAGTGTTGAAATGATCGATTCAACTGATGCAACCGAGCAAGTTGGAAAAGTCAGGTTGGTGAGAAATTTCCTTTCGTTTCACTTGCCCAATTTGATTGGAACAAGGATTGGTATTTGATACCAATTAGAAACAAAAGTAGAAAAGTCAATTGGGAACTGATCAGGACCACGAACTGATCGGTTCATAAGTGAATCGACCGTTTCATGGGTCCCAACCGATCGGTTGAGGTGTCAACCGACCGGCTCAGGTCCCCAACCGACCGTTTCAGTTGTGAAACGACCGCTTCAGGTTGCGAGTTGGTTATTTTTTTGTGGAAAATCTCGAACCCTTCTACTCCTACTTTAGTCCCACATTGCCCGGGATAGAGAACCCTGTCCCATGACCCTAATATATATAGGGGTATTGGGGGCTTCTCAAAGAACAACTCAGTGCAACCATTTGCTCTGTAAAGTTGTCGTTCTCTCTAGTTTTGGTAACCGTGAGAGCCCGAGCAAGTGCTACCCGATAAGGGAGGCACAGCAAGGGAAAGACAACTGTAGAAAGCGATTGGTGGCAGGAGAGTGTGTCAGTGACTAGTACGCTGACAGGAGGGTGTGACTCCTTCCAATTCCTTGTGAGACAAGGAGATTGGAGTTCCAGGTGGTCCATGTGGACTACTTCAGAGGCGGGAGATTTCTGCCGCTCGGAGGACAGCTGTCAATCCCGACAGTCCCGGTGAGACCAGGAGTCGTCAGTCCTGGTGCGACCAGGAGCTGCACAGACACCGTCCAAGACTGGAGGTGAAGACCGTGCAAGCCGCGAGGTATTGTTGCCGAGCAAGCCTCGGGACAAGGTATGATTCCACAAACCATCCTTTCCTATTGTATAGACATTGACGCGTTTCCTTTTTCTGGGTTTGGGAGGAGAAATTTTTTTGTTTCCGCTACCTTCTTTGCCTCCCATTAAACCCAATAGTGGTATCAGAGCCACGTCAACTGCTCTATACTTTAGGATTATCGATATGATCGATTTTGGTTTGTCGCCTTTATTTATTGCATACGATGCAAATAAAATTGGCTTTATGCATTTCAAATCCTAAATCCACAAATCCCAATATACATATATGATATGTAATATGAATGCACTCGATACGCGTCGCCCTTAAATGAGTTTTGTGGTGGATGTATAACGTGGTTATGGCCAATAAACCGTATCTGTGTATGGTTGTATGTGGTTGCTTACAACTCGGTCAGCGCACCGATTCCCTTTCTCCTATTCCTGATGTAACTCGAAATAATTCGAGATTTCTTTCCTACCTTTGCTCCCCCCGAATTTAACTTGGGGTTTCTATTTTTACAATGTAAAATAGGATAGATTTTGTTTTCTTTCCTGTTATGTCAAAGAATGGAGGATATCCTGACGACAGCCGAGACGATCGGTTCAAGGAGTGAACCGATCGGGTGACGTTCCAGATGATCGGTTCAAGGAGTGAGCCGATCGGTTGATGACCGGTTCGAGGAGCGAGACAAGTGGGTGGCGGCCATGATGAGATGCACGATGACCAGGCGAACCAATTGGTTGGAGGAGCCAACCGATCGGTTGGTGGGACCCAGCCGGCCGGCCTGATGGCGAGCCGAACAGTCATGTGATGAGTTGATCAAACCCAGAAAGGCAAAGCACAAAGTTCATCTTGTACGGGTTGCATGTGATGTAGACCTAGATGACCGTGATTCCTATTGGCTTGAGGAATCACATTAGGATGGCCATAATCATCGCTTTTATCATTTTGCATGTTTTCTGTGGGATATAGCATGTATATGATATGTACTATGTATTGTGGTGATTGGATATGTATATGTATATAAAAACCAAATTCCTCATTAAATATTAAGTTTTAGATGCCTTCCAAATGTGACACACGTGAAAAGCTTGATCGACCAAGTGTGGTCACGCCCAAGCGTGGTGCACCGTCTATCTCATGGAAGTGTAAAGGATGAATGTGTGGGTCTGCCCAAGCAGGGTGCATATTCATCGTGTTGGCTTTGGGTCAGACTTAACAAGGTGACCTAGATAGGATCAAGCACCTTGAGGCATGGAGATGATCATGGAAAGGAGTTGCATATGACATCTTATCAAGAGTTGCATATGATGAAATTGGCAAGAGTTGCCTACCTGAGAGATCTAAGTTGTGGGTGACAGCCCTAGCTGGTCCATGACTTAGAGGATTTCAGGATCTTGCCCACTAGAAGGTTGTACGCTGCAATCTTCCGAATTGATGGTGAGGGCTATCAATTTGAAGTAAAATAGTGGGAGCAATAATTAATTAAAAGGCCTAATTATATCGTCAACTTTTCAAATCAATCAAATAAGTCAAAAATGAGTTTTTGGACTAAAATTGCATATTCCCTTTTGTAGTACAAATGGCAACAAACAACAATCACTTTTCTTTGTGATCCATCCTTGAAAAGGACAAGCTGAATGGGACAAACTTCCACGACTGGTATAGGACATTGATAATTGTTCTCACTCAAGAGCGAAAGCTCTATGTCCTGGATACTCCAATTCCAGAGGAACCTGCTCCTAACGCACCAAAGGCAGAAAGGGATGCTTACAAGAAGCATTCTGATGATGCCATTGATGCAAAGTGCTTGATGTTGTACTCTATGAACCACGAGTTGCAGAGACAACATGAAAACATGGGTTTCATTGATATGATTCAGCATCTCAGGAACATGTATGAAGATCAAGCACGACAAGAGAGATACAATGTCTCAAGGTCATTGTTCAAGTGCGTCATGATAGAAGGAGATCCAGTTGGTCCTCACACACTCAAGATGATTGAGTATGTGGAGAACCTGACAAGACTGGGATTTCCACTGAGCCAAGAGTTGGCTACTGACGTGATACTGCAATTGTTGCCAGAATCCTACAGTCAGTTTGTGATGAACTACAACATGAACAACTTTGATAGGAAACTGTCAGAGTTGTTGGGCATGTTGAGGACAGTCGAGATACAGATGAAGAAAGACAAGCCTAAGTCTGTGATGGTGATCACGAGCAAGAAAGGCAAGTCCAAGTGCAAGGGCAAGGGCAAAGCAAAGAAAGATTTTGATGCTAGCCAGGAGCCCAAGTCGTCTTCAACTCTCAAGGCCAAGGGAGGCATGACCAAGAAAGGCAATTGCCACCATTGTCAAAAGCCAGGACATTGGAAAAGGAATTGTCCTCTCTATCTAGAAGAACAAAAGAAGAAGGAGGCGATAGACGTCTCTACTTAAAGGTGTCATGAAAGTAAACTTGTAACACTTTTGAGGTATATGATACCAAGATGTAAAGTGTAAAGCACTCAATAAATGGGGAAAGTGTTGCCGCCATAAATAGGAGTACTTTAGTTTATTTTCAGCCTAAAAGGCATGGAATACAGTTATGAACTGCTATTTCATATTTTCCAATAGATAGAAACACTTTATTTTTGCATATTGTATGACAATGATGGCAATCAATAAAGAGATGTTTCAATTTCTAAAGATATGATCTTTGTGGCAATGCCTTGTTTATCTTGTGGTATTTGATATGCATAAGATAAAATGATACCTAAAAGTTATAGATAACTCAAACAATCAAATTAGCATCAATCATGAGAAATTCATTTCTAGTGTCCATGTGATGGATAAGTCTAGACTCTTTTAGTTAGAGAACCAATAAGAGACATGAATATCTTGGACATGATTAATCAATCTTCACTAAAGGTAGTGGGAGAATGATTATCCTATTAGGTATGATACATGTGATGTATTTACATACCTATTGGAACAAATGCTAATACTTCAAATGGTGTTTAGAGAAATACCAATATGAATATCTTGAAGTGTTCAAGATTATCATAGATGAAGTGCAAATTTGGTGAAGTGTTAATTCTTGATGAGATCAATGAATAAAATACTTGGACCAAATGTTTGAGATCCTTATGAGTGATTGTGATAGTGTATCATAGTGAACTCATGATTAAGGCATGGTGATGTCTAAATAAAAAAGGAATCATACTCTAAGGAGTTAGAGAATGATTATCAAATAACTGAATTCTACTTAAATAAAGAATACCCCACACTAATAAAGGACATTAAGAATCACAAGGAGTTGTAAGTTCTTATATCCTTGATGGATACACCTCAATTATCTATGTGATGAGTTGTTCATGTGATGAGTCAACTATCTAGATGGATATGAGGAACCAAATTTTGAGTTATGGTTTCTGACCATTACATCCTAAATGACATCCATGCAAACCATAAGGTATGACCTTGATGGTAGCACCCATTGGATGAAATCCATAAG
This sequence comes from Alisma plantago-aquatica, assembly GCA_963693085.1. Taxonomy (NCBI): domain Eukaryota; kingdom Viridiplantae; phylum Streptophyta; class Magnoliopsida; order Alismatales; family Alismataceae; genus Alisma; species Alisma plantago-aquatica. Next base: position 521,941,803 of record OY856414.1, on the reverse strand, counting down.
TGCAAATGAATCTTAAGTGTTAAGACACATGGATAACATTTTGAGAAGGATGATGCTTGTTGATTGCAACTTAATGACTAAGACATTTGGCATATGGATACTAAGACCACATTCCTATGAGGAATAAAACAAGGATGTGTACGTGACACAAACTATAAGGTTTATGAATCCACTAATGCAAATGAAGTCTATAAGTTATAATGGACTAATCAATGTGATTGATTGAGTACAAACAACTCAGAATTGGATCTTTACTTTGATGATATAGTCAAAGGGTTTGACTGATATGTCAAAGATAAAGAAGGATCTGTGATTTAGTGGGAGCGTGTTCACATTCCACATGTTGATGTGAAATGGAAATGTTCTAGAATGGAAATCCAAAAGTGGAAATTATCTTTAAGGAAGATAGAGATGTTTCCTATGTGATAGGAATAGAGATCTATAGAGATAGTTCTAAAAAATATCTTGACTTGAAAAGAGAAAGCATACATTGGCAATCTATACTGAAGGGTTCAGTATGCACAGATTTAGTGGGAGAAAACTTGTCCATGTTACATGGAGTTAGTATCCCAAGGCCAAGTGTTCAATTCTTATGAAGAATGGGAACACTAAGAATAGATATGGATCTATCATGTATGTAATCATCCCATTATCTTGCATGTATCGACATGGCAAGAACAAAATGCATTCATCATCTTGTATGTAGGACATGGCAATATGATGTGCTCATCCTGATAACTTGTATGTGAGACATGGTGAGTGGATGTCTGTCTACTTCCAGTAAGGGTTACTGGAATACCATGAGAACTTGATAAGTACTTGAGAAGTACTGGTTCTATGGAGATAAGGAAGAGTTCAATGTAAAGAGTTATATTGATGCAAACTTCCAAACTGGACAGAAAATTAATCGCAAAATAGGATATATAAAGTGAAAGTTGTTGATAATTGGAAGTGTTCCACTAAAACCATTTAAAAGGAAATGCCAAGTATCTATGTGTTGAAGAACAACAGTGGATACTATATGGATCTGGAAGTTCATGAGATGAACTTATAGATATTCTGCTCATTGATGACAAGTATGAAGTATGGAATCCTTGATCATGAAATGTGGCTAAAGGTTAGCAAAGGAATACTAGATCGCATATTATGGCAACTCCATCTCATACGTGTGACGTACAGTGAAGAGATGAGAGACATGCAGTTAAAGACTGACTTTGGCAAGGTGTTGCCATTACTCACTATGATTGCACTAGAGTAGAGTAACATGTGGGACATGTTTGAAGATCACTATGAATATGATTCAAGGGTGATTGGCTCGCAGTGCAAGTGGGAGTCTGTTGGTATGTATGCCCTGAGAGCCAATCATGGGATGATTGGTGGGATACATTAAGATTGATTTGATAAACATCAAAGGCAAGCTTCCAATTCTTTCTGGTTCAGTCATATGAGATAGTGATAGAACAGATTGAATGTCTAGAGAATGACAATACTCAATGACGTATGCCTTGAGGTTCAGGACCTGAACGATGAGATCATACGAATGCTAAGAGTTTGTACATTCTTGTTATGTCCCTAGTCGGATGTCATTGTGGAAGGTAGATAGACAACAATGACACACAAGACTAGATTGTGGTGTTGGTTGATGACAAAATCTCATTAGTCATGATATAGAGATATCAAACCAAACACATAGGTACTTGTTAGAGAACAAGTGTACCAGACAGACCCACTGTGAGTTTGACACATGGAACCATGACATGGTAGTCACAATCAGTACTCACAGTGATCGTGGTGAGTGTGATTCTTTGACCTAAAATCACTACACTCAACACATGTCATTGGGCACACTTTGACATCATCAAACACAGTCCTGAAACATGGGTTGTTACAAAGGTGATGATTGGGTGGCTTTGACACATGGGGCTTTTGAGGGGTGAGTGATAGATATGGGATTTGTTCCTCCTGAGGGAGTTTGATATCCATGGCCACTTGATGAGTAGGATTGAGAAAGGTGTGCACGCATGTGTGAATTAGTATGTGATATTGATGTCATACATATCTCTTCCAATCTACTCTGAGATCAAGAAAGTGAATGAACGTTGACAAGATGAATGTTCCATGCCTGGAGTTCATTCGGGATATCAGTGACAAAGGAATTATACATTCACTGTAACACCATTCACGGATTGTAGGATTGAAAGTTGTTCTCCAACTTTCTATTTCACTTGGGTAGCACTGATGTGCGACTAGGCACCGCTCTTTGCTTGTGAAGTCATAAGTGTTATCAACTTTCAATGCAAACATGAAATGGACCTGCAGGGTCACACACATAGGATTTAACCTGGAAGAGTAGTTTTGTCCACAAATAATGTTTAGATTGATTACTAAAATAGTTTAGTAGTTCAATTAAACACTCAATCAATTGGTAGCTCAATGTCATAATGTTAAAGGTGTTGAACACATTGATTGGACTATCAGATTGATTGAAATTGTAATTGATTAATTCTACACAATCTGCACCCCCAACCGATCGGCTCATGTGATGAACTGATCGGCTCAGCTTGGTGAACCGATCGGCTCAGGTGGTGAGTCGATCGGCTCATGGACAGGGTGAAACGATTGCTTCAAGTGTTGAAACAATCGGTTCAACTGATGCAACCGAGCAAGTTGGGAAAGTCAGGTTGGTGAGAAATTTCCTTTCGTTTCACTTTCTCAATTTGATTGGAACAAGGAGTGGTATTTGATACCAATTAGAAACAAAAGTAGAAAAGTAAATCGGGAACTGATCAGGACCACAAACCGATCGGTTCATAAGTGAATCGATCATTTCATGGGTCCCAACTGATCAGTTGAGGTGTCAACCGACCGGCTCAGATCCCCAACCGACCGTTTCAGTTGTGAAACGATCGGTTCAGGTTGCGAGTTGGTTGTTTTTTTGTGGAAAATCTCAAACCCTTCTACTCCTGCTTTAGTCCCGCATTGCCCGGGATAGAGAACCCTATCCCATGACCCTCCTATATATATAGGGGTATTGGGGGCTTCTCAAAGAACAACTCAGTGCAACTAGTTTCTCTGTAAAGTTGTCGTTCTCTCTAGTTTTGGTAACCGCGAGAGCCCGAGCAAGTGCTACCCAATAAGGGAGGCACATCAAGGGAAAGACAACTGCAGAAAGCGACTGGTGGCAGGAGAGCGTGTCAGTGACTAGTACGCTGACAGGAGGGTGCGACTCCTTCCAATTCCTTGTGAGACAAGGAGATTGGAGTTCTAGGTGGTCCGTGTGGACTACTTCAGAGGTGGGAGATTTCTGCCGCTCGAAGGACAGCTGTCAATCCTGACAGTCCCAGTGAGACCAGGAGTCGTCAGTCCCAGTGCGACCAGGAGCTACACAAACATCGTCTAACACCGGAGGTGAAGACTGCGCAAGCCACGAGGTACTGTCACCGAGCAAGCCTCGGGACAAGGTATGATTCCACAAACCATCATTTCCTATTGTATAGACGTTGACGCATTTCCTTGTTCTGGGTTTGGGAGGAGAAATTTTTTTGTTTCTGCTGCCTTCTCTGCCCCCCATAAAACCCAACATTATAATCATACGGGGCACACCAAACCTGCAAAAGATATGTTCTTTCATGAACCTGCACACTACCGCAGCGTCATTAGTTCTTGTGGGTATTACCTCTACCCACTTCGACACATAATCAACGACCAACAAAATATATAAATTAGAATTCGAGGACACAAATGGTCCCATGAAATCGATGCCCCATAAGTCAAATACCTCAACTTCTTGACACACATTGAGGGGCATCTCTTGCCGCATAGAAATATTACCTACCCTTTGACACACGTCACATTTTTTCACATAGTCATAGGCATCCTGAAAGAGTGTAGGCCAATAAAGACCACTCTCTAAAACTTTGGCCTCTGTCCTTGTACTCGCATGATGGCCGCCGGTGGGTAATGTATGGCAGTGAGTAAGTACACTATCATATTCATCCTCTGGTACACACCTATGTAAGATGACATCCCTGCATTGCCTCAACAAAATGGGGTCATCCCAAAAGTAATATCTCAAAGAATGGAAACATCTCTTCTTTTCTTGAAAATTCCAATCGTCCAGTATTTCCTTGCATGCAAGATAATTTACAATGTGCGAAAACCACAGATCTTTGGATTTTATGGAAAGGATTTGCTCATTGGGAAACGTCTCAGAAATGGGTATATTGATATCTCACTCATCTACCCGCTCTAACCGAGAAAAATGGTCCACAACCACGTTCTCAATACCCACCTTATCTTTAATTTCAATGTCAAACTCTTGTAAGAGCAAGATCCACCTAATTAATCCAGGCTTGGCATCTTTCTTTTCCATTAAATATTTAATAGCAGCGTGGTCCGTCCAAACCACAACTTTTGACCCCACTAAATATTGCCTAAAATTTTCAAATGTGAAAACCACGGAAAGCAGTTCTTTTTCAGTGGTAGTATAGTTAAGTTGTGCATCATTTAAGGTCTTTGATGCATAGAAAATTACTGCAGGGTTGTTCTCAAAATGCTGCCCAAGAACAGCCCCAACAGCAAAATCTGATGCATCACACATGAGCTCAAATAATTTGGTCCAATCCGGTGTTTGAACAACCGGTGCCAAAATTAATTTTTCTTTAAGAACATTGAAGGAATGCATGCATTTATCATTAAAATCAAACACTGCGTCCTTCTCAAGATATTCAGACAATGGTTTAGCAATTTTGGAAAAATCTTTGATAAAACGATGATAGAAACCCTCATGCTCAAGGAAACTCCTCACTCCCTTCACCGAGTTCGGTGGAGGTAATTTGGCAATAACCTTGATTTTTACTGGATCTACCTCCAGTCCTTTGCTAGACACCTTGTGTCCAAGCACTATTCCTTCTCTAACCATCATATGACACTTTTCCCAATTTAAGACCATATGTGTATCTTCACATCTTTGTAGCACTCTATCCAAATTTTGCAAACACTCATCAAAGGATGCACCATAGATGGAAAAGTCATCCATGAAAACCTCTAAGAAGCGTTCTACCATATCAGAAAATATAGCTAGCATACAACGCTGAAAAGTAGCTGGTGCGTTGCATAACCCAAATGGCATTCGGTGATATGCAAAAGTCCCATAAGGACAAGTGAAGGTGGACTTCTCTTGATCCTTATGGTCAATAGAAATTTGATTATAGCCAGAATAACCATCCAAAAAGCAAAAATGAGAGTGGCCAGCCAGCCGCTCTAAAATCTGATCAATAAATGGGAGCGAAAAATGATCCTTTAGAGTTGTGGAATTCAAGCGGCGATAGTCAATGCAAACACGCCACCCGGTTACCAATTGGGTAGTAACAGGTTCATTCATAAGATCTTGAGTCACGGTGATTCCCCCCTTTTTAGGGACTACCCGTGTGGGGCTTACCCACGTCGAGTCTGAAATAGCATAGATGATGCCCGCAGAAAGGAGCTTGATCACCTCCTTCTTGATGACCTCCATCATGCTCGGGTTGAGTCGACATTGTGGTTGGATCACCGACTTGGCTCCTTCCTCGAGCTGGATCTTTTGCTGGCAAAGCATAGGGGAAATTCCCTTAATATCAGTAACTGACCACCCGAATGCGCCACAGTGGTTCTTCAGCACGATCATCAACCGCTCTTCTTCACCGGTACTCAGATATGCCGAAATAATCACCGGTAGTTTTTCACCATCAGCTAAGAATGCATACTTCAAGTGAGGGGGCAGTGGCTTCAGTTCTAATTCTGGTGGATAGATCAATGATGATTGAAGGAGTGGTGGGAGCGGCCCAAGATCCTCATAATGCTTGGCATAATAGCACGGAAGCACTTTAAGCATCGTTATGTAATCTTGTAATGATGTGCTTCTCATCCAATCATTCATGATGTTAAATAAGCAAGCTTCAAGGGGCAATTCTCGATATGAGTCAAGCACAGAACTTGCTATTGCATCATCCTCAGTAGATAGAGGAATTTCTTCCTCTTCATCATTTGGATAACCCAAAACTTTACAAAGAGAAACAACTTTTGTTTGTTCCATAATATCCACTGCCAGTTTCCCCTTATCTACCTTGGTCATTACATGAGCCATATCCAAAAATGGCTTCCCTAAACAAAGAGAAATGTTTTGATCAAAATGCTTCACCATGCGACATTGCTCCTTTTCCTGTGATTATTTTATATTTGGTGGCATAATCATTTCAAATCTATCATCTGCTATTCCCAATGTCAATCATCTTGCATTTCCATTACCACAAAATCAGCTGGAAATAAAAATCTATCAACCTTTACTGGGACATCCTGACAAATACCATATGGCCGTACCATAGAATTATCTGCGAGTTGAATCGTCATGTTGCTTTGTCTAGATTCCTTAAGACCCAGCTTCTTGAATGTCGAGAGGGGCATCAAGTTTATACTTGCCCCAGAATTACACAACGCTTCACCGAATTTCACTTTACCAATGTAACATGAAATATTGAAGCAGCCCGGATCTTGTCGTTTTGGTGGTAATGTTCCCAAAATGAAGGCGCTAACCTGCTCTTTAAGAACCACCACCTCAGTATCAGGAATCTTGCTCTTCTTGGTAATTATATCCTTTAGAAACTTCCCATAAGAGGGTATCTGCTCAATAGCTTCTAATAGCGGGATATTGACAGAAAGTTTCCTAAAACTATCTAGGAACTTTTTGAACTGAGCGTCCACTTTCTTTGCCTTCAAACTGTTTGGATAGGGAACTGGAACAGTCTGTGCCCTCTGATGTGGCAGCACATATGGCGTCCTCTTTTCCATCTCTTCCTCAGCAATGGGCTCTGCTATTGCTCCTCTACAACATCCTTTATTGGCTCTATGATTGTGACCTCCTCTGTGGCCTCACATGTGGTCTCTGGCTGGGGTGTGCTTGGTTCATCGGCCTTAGAGTTTAAAATCTTCTTTCCACTCCTTAACAAAATTGCTTTGGTTTGTTTATTTCCTCCTGGAACATTTGTATTTCCTAGAAAACCTTGCTGCGTTGGTTTCTTCAAGCTTGAAATCTCTACTACCATCTGTGCTAAAGATGTCTCGAGTGTCCTCATCTGAGCCCCATGACTATGTAAAGTTTACCCAAACTGATTCATGAACTCTCCTTGTTGCTTGATTTGTTGACCGAACATGCTCATGAGTTTTTGATTCTGCTTGATTACTTGATTGAGCAACTCATTGCTCTTTTCTTCTGTAGTGGGTTGGGGCTTGGCTTCCAGATCCTGCAAGAAATTGTTGGGATCTTTCTAGGAAAATTTCTTATCCTTTCTCTAGGAATAGTCGTTATTCCTATATCCCTATTGCTGTCGCATGAATTTCACCTGTGCTTCATCATCAGACTCTTCATTTTCTTTTGCCAGAAGTCTCTTTGCAATAAGATCCATCTTATCATTCAGTTCTTTAATGACTTTAGCATCCCCTACATATCTAACTTGTTCAGGTGCATATTTGGTACCCCAGGACTGCTTCTTTGCCATGTTTTTAAGAATCTCCCAACACCTTGTATTAATATTGTTCAGAAAGAATCCTGATCCTGCTGAATCTAAATTGCTTCTGTCATGCTCATTATGCGCGAAGTAGAAAATCTTCATCTATTTTTCCTTGTGTAAACCATGATGAGGGCATCTTCTCAGCATTATCTAAAATCTTTCCCAGCTCTCCAAATAAGTTTCACCTGCATTCTGAGTGAAGTTGTGGATTTTCCTGATTAAATCATTAGTCTTCTCAGGTGGGAAGAAACGTTCAAAAAAAACCTCGATCATCTGATCCCAAGTCTCAACAATATCATCCTCTAGATTATGAAACCACTCCCTTGCATTTCCTGCAAGAGAGCTTGGGAACAATTTCAAATACAATGTCTCCTACAGAAAACGATCGATCTTGATCATGTCACAATTCTCCACGAAGGTGCTTATATGGGCCACTAGATCTTCGTTCTTTAGTCCATGGAATGCTTGAGATTTGACTAGATTTATTAGTGGAAGATCAATTTTATAAGTCAGAATGTTGATTGCCTGCCTCTTGATCAGCCCTTTTGATGCGGAGGAAGAAGACGCCTTGATCTTTTCCCATATCATCTTTTCTTCAGCCATCTCTTCTTGTTCAGAATCCGAATTTACTCTCTCAGATTGATTATGAATGTAGTGCTCCGCGTCATCTGACCCCGAAGATGGGACCTCTGGTAATGACTGCGTGTAGTCTGTGCTACACGTGCTCACCATGCACTGGTACTTACAAAATGATATATTTAGTTAAGTACAGTGCTAGACGAATGTAGATTTATAAAAAATAGACAATCAATTACAAGAATTAAAAATGTTACTAAAAGAAAAAGGTAGCCTAGAGTGGCCGCTTGTAGCACTCGTAGTGCCAACAATTGTCATTTCCCCGGCAATGGCGCCAAAAACTTGACACGAATTTACCGTGCGTAGAACGCAAGTGCACACGTCAGAGTAATATAGGCCTTTGTGAGGCCCGAGTCAAACTCAGGGAAACGTAATTATTGGTAGACTACTACTAACTACTTACAATTAGCTAGACTGATTAAAATGATTTGATAATTGATTGAAAAAGAAAGGAAAAATAAAAGAAAACTGAGCGATCGATTAAATGTTTGGTCTAATCAATGCAAATGAGAATCTTTAGGATTGTAGTTTCACCACAGGTTCTCATTGTATTAATTCCTACACAGTTATCCTAATTCGTCTCTCATTTTCTGGGTAGTGGCCTGTACTCAGAATTGCTCACATTTGTGATACAATTCACTACCTAAATCTAGGTCGGTTCCACGGTAGTAGTAACCTATACCCTAAACTAGGTGCATGAAGACCATACTCTGGGTTTCCACCATTAACTGTACATCGCCTTGTTCAAAGGATTTATTAGTTAATGTGAATTTCGTCTCTTTTCAATCGTTAATTCTTCTTTCAAAGTAATTAAAGGCATTAGATTATCATTAGGGTGATCAATCATAATGATATAATGGAGAAAATGAAATCATACCACGGATTTAAGAGACAAATTATGAAATACTATGGTAAAGATGTCATACAACAATCACCCGGGCTACTCCTGGTCCTAAAGATAAAGGGGATTAGCCCCGCATGTTCATCTCCATGAAAGACATGATGAGAGAAAGGGAAAACATGGGGAAAATGTGGATAGAAGTGATGTAACCCCTGAACGGAGGAGATCTTGGCGTTCCTCGGCGTAGAATGAGCGATCTACAACCTTTCAGTAGTGGAAAACTCCTTCTGCAGCTCTCGGAATGATCGGGCGTGACTCTGGGCTCCGTTCTTCTCTCCTCTCCTCCTTGAGACTTGTGCAATGACTAATGACGTGATACCCTACTTAGGGATACCGTAATTAGGTATATGCACCACTTTAGATCGCCAAAAGATCACCACCGTCCTATTTGCAACGATCTATAACAAAACCTAATCTGACGGCGTCAATACCATTAACGCGGGTCGATGGTATCGACCCGTCTTCCTTTTTCCGATGTTTCGTGCTGATGCAAACTCGATAACATCGACTGTAGTGTCGATGGTATCGACACCTTTAGGCGTCGCTTTTGTCACCAATCCGACACTGAAGCTGGGCAAGGTCGATAGTAATGACTTTGTGTCGATAGTATAGACCAGTTGACTGCTGGCTCACTGTAGGTATCTCACTTCCATTGACTTCAGTGTCGATGGTATCGACTCATCTTTGTTCCTTGCGACTATCTCACTATGGCCGATTCGATACTATCGACAGTTGTCAATGGTATCGACAACTTCCTATATTCGTTTTTCCTAGAATTTCAAGATAAATTTGAATCAGCCTTGCTAAACACATCAATATGATTAATTATAACCAAAACAATCAAATATAGTAGATTTGATGCAAAATGAAATTATAGACTAAAGCGAGTGAATCATGCGATACTAATCACAAATGTGACTAATAAACACATAAAACGCATGCAAAACTACTCTATAAAAGCGACTCAAAATCCTCACATCAACATCAGATAGATCAATGTCTAAATAGATTAAAGCAGTATTCTTATCCTGAGCATTTCAACTATAACTTGCTAAGTCAGCATGGTACTTATTTAGTGAGGAATTAAAGCACATGTATAACATTTATCCTTCTAGGATATACTAAGCAGAGTAACATCAACCTTCTCGGTCAGTACGAGATTATATGGCAGAGACATCACATATCAAGCTACAATTAGCTTGCTAGGGTATATTGACATCTTCACTATAGAGTTATAGCTGTAACATATACTCACTTCAGGCTTAGATCACACAGCTAATGCCTGGTATTGTATTGTGGAGTCATGGCCTGTAGCCATACCCTTTTAATGAAGTATTGGGATCTTAATCCCTCATCTCATTAGGTACACTTTTATTTCTTAACAAGTTCATCATCTTGATTATAGAATATGGGTATTCAGACCCTCAATTCATCATAGAATACTTGTTACCAGTTATCGGGTAACTTAATACCTTCAGGTCATCTGACCAAGGTAATCATGATTCTTGCTACTCAAGCATTCCACATAGTTCACAAAGCTCATATCACCTCTTGTTACCCCTTTAATAGGCAACAAGGCATATTATGGCTTATGAAGCCCATAAACAATTTCAATAATTAAAACATCATATGGAAAACAGGGCTCATTAATTTCAGGTTACCTCTCACTAAGGAACAACACATATGAAGGCTTATAAGGCCTATAAAACATTCTCAATATATAGAGCATCATAGCTCATACCTGGCTATGCTCATCATCTCAACACACCTGCATGATTAGTACTCATGATAACAATTATATCCATTATATATCAGTACCATGCAATACAAGGGTTTTCTTATTACATTCATAACTCATCACTCTGTATTTGAGCTTTTCATAGGATCACCCTGTCTTAGGATTTCACATAGCATCACCCTGTATTAGGGTTTCACATAGCATCACCCTGTATTTAGGGTTTCACATAGCATTACCTTGTGTTAGGGTTTCACATAGCATCACCCTATATTAGGGTTTCACATAGCATCACCCTATATTAGGGTCTCACATAGCATTACCCTGTATTAGGGTTTATTATATCCTATTACCCAATTTAGGGATTAGGATGCACTATTCACATCAGATTAGGGTTTATCATGTCCTTTTTCCCAAATTAGGGTTTAATGTAACATTACATAACATCACCCTAGATTAGGGTTTTGTATCACATTCATCACCCTATATTAGGGATTTACACATCATTACCCTGAATTAGGGTTTCACTCAGAATTGCCCTGAATTAGGGTTTCTTACAACATTTCCCCAAATTAGGGTTTACTATTCATCCCAATTAGGGTTTACAATAAAATACCCTGAATTAGGGTTTCTCATGTCATTATCCTATATTAGGATCACATCTTTCCCCTAGATTAGGGTTTCACTCAGTATTGCCCTAAATTAGGGTTTAAGTTCATCAGTCAACTCAATTAGGGTTTTATGATCTCTTTATCAAGGATCATACCCTAATTATATATCCCATTCATTTTGAATGTGTTGGGCTTGATTGCTACATGATTATTATACATGTATAAATTTCTCTTTCTCATCCTCTCTAGGATGTTCTCTACTCCAATCTTAATCAAATTGAGTTTATTCTTTATTCAAATACATGTAATTAGGGTTATCATAATGTATTGGACTATTGCATTAATATGCATCAAAGGTTAACCCCACTAAGGATACCAATCACTCTAGTACCTTAAAGGTACAACCGTTGTAATCATCATTGGTTTTCATCATAAATAATCAAGTAGTTGATTGACCTTCAATCATCTTAGACATCCAAACAGTTTTGATTAATTAATTCCCAAATAGTCTTGGTCACTTAGACCCCAAACGATCATGACCAAAAAGACTCCAAACGGTCTTAATATAATAACCTCCAAACGGTCTAAGACCGTTTAGACCTCCAAACAGTATTGATTACATTGGCCATTCAATCGGTTTGAAACCGTTTAGCCAAATCAAGTTCAAACCGATTGGACATATAAAACCATTTAGACAAAACAATTTAAAACCGAATGAACTTGGGTCTCCAAACAGTTTGAGACCGTTTGGTCCCAAACGGTCTTGAGACTGTTTGGACTCAAACGGTCTTAAGACCGTTTGGTCCAAACCCTCTCAAAACCAAATGAACCAAAAAGATATCCATCAACTAAATCGATTTTAGGGTTTCACCTGTTGAATCCACCTATCAATTGAAACATTGAATTAACCTCAATTTAACCATTAAATCACCCTTTGAATGAACCATCAAATAGGGTTTTAAATTTAAGAAACCACCAATTAGGGTTTTAACCTAATTGAATTAGGGTTTTGAAATCGAGATACCTTCAATTGTTGACATAGTAGGACTAATTCTATTGAAATCATTGAATCACCACTTAGCCATGTCATGACCTGAACTCAAATGGTCTTGAGGTTGTTTGGATGACCTTCAAATGGTCTTCAGACCATTTGATTAATACCATCATTTGAAATTTGTGAAATTCAATTAGGGTTTACATCATAGAATCGATCATCAATTGAGCTATTGATTGTATTTCAATTTGATATCACTGGATCTTCAAACATCTAATCATACTTCATCATAGACTGCCAAATGGTCTTGGTTGACCTCCAAACGGTCTTGAGACCATTTACGTGACCTCGAAATGGTCTTGAGACCGTTTGGGTTAGTCAACCCAAAAATTAAATCAATCAATTGAGAATTTCAACACTCAACCCGATTAGGGTTTGATACTTGATGGACCTTAAAATGATGAAACCTTTGAAACCAATCAATTGGATTTAATGGGTCATCAAACATCAACATCATCATATGAACTCCAAACAGTCAATTTTTGTCAACTATTCCAAACGGTTTTGAAACCGTTTGATTTCAAACGGTTTGATGAAATCGTTTGGCTAACTTTATTGAAACCGATTGGACTCAAAATTTGAAACTGTTTGCAATAGATATTTGTGGAGGTATGTGCTTATGATGATGTCATCATTATCAAGCTATAAACCCACAAATCTTGCTATGATTTTCATGGTGATTGCATCAATCAATCAAATAAAATTTCAAGAATGAAGAGAGGATCAACAATTGATAGAGGTATGAAATCAATAATAACATTCAAGGGTTCATGTTATATAACCCGCCTTCAATTGAGCTTCAAAGCTTCAACCTCCATGTATTTAATGGTGAAAGAAACACCTTCCACTATCCCAAGCTCGTCCTTAAGCTTTGAGTGAAACGGAATGGCTAGAATTGAAGATGGAATGGAGATAAGAAGAAATCATACATTGATTTTCGATTTCCACCATGGAATCAAGGTGAAAAGAGGTCATGGAGCTTACCAACAGGTTGGGGGTCGTCATCCTGATCCTCCAAAGCTCCCTTGGTCGTTTTGCAAGCAAAGAGTGGAATTGGTTTCGAAAAAGCCTCCTAATTGAGTAGTAAAAGGTGTTTTTATAAGAAATTCAATGAGAGAGAAAATATTTTATAAAATCCTTTTAATTCCAAAATTTGTGCCGCCTCTCCCCCATAAATTCCTTGCATGCAAAGCCATCTTCCCCTCCTTATAATTCCTCTTCATTATACATGAATTAAGGAAAAGCAATTTAAGCACCTTAAATCATATAATACTAATATCCCATTTTTAGTGGATATTACTTTTGATTTAACTAATGTGAGTGGGTTCTCAACTCACTTAGATATTGTTGTGACTTTGCAAGGCACATGATCGTACAACCTTATCTAATTTCAACCATTACCATTTTGGTTGAAGGGCACTTCGATTGACATATTTATTTTTGCATTAATTTGAAATAAAGTTCCAATTATGTTTAAATCTTGATTATTTTAATATCAAGATTCTCTTTCTTCCAAAATGATTCAAATGAGGCGCCCCTCTCAAATTATTTTCTGTAAATGATGACAATAATCATGAGGGACCCTCTTGAAGTGGTATTTTTCATATTGAACCCTAGATTTTGGGTAAATTGCACATTACACCAAAACTAAGTTTTAATGCACAAACATTGCTCAACATGATCTTTCTTGTTATTCAGGCCCCTACAAGCTATACCTATGCATCATTCTCATTCCTATTATGCTTCAATACTATAGGAACATTTCACCATGTAACATTTGCAATTTAACCCCACAACTTGGGTAATTTGCACTTTAGCCCAAAATAAGTAAAACATTATTTCAACATTATTCAAAAAGGACTAAAATTGAAATATAAGTTCCTCTTGAGCCTTAATTACTTTTCAAGAGATAAGAGAAAGCATATAATCAACTTTATTAAGAAAAACATCTAGATTTAAGCATAACCCAGGTCAGGGATGTTACAAATTATAAACCCCTAACAAAGATTTCATCCTCGAAATCCCAGGAAAAGGAGAGACAGATTTTATTCATTTATCATACCATCAATTATCCACATAACAACTTAATGTCATGGAGATACCATAGATCTTTAATCCACACAAAGTTCTTCCACACAGGGTTATTCTAAGGAAATATTTTTAGCTTGATAAACTTTTCCATCATTATTACAATTGTTCCGTCCATTAGTTCAACCTTATCAATGTTTATGTTTATGCAAAGCATAAACCCCTAACATATGATGTCCATATTATTTTATGTAACTAGATTGATTTCATAGTTGGCCAATATAGGTAACCAACATAAATCATCTATTATTTCTCAGGTACCATAATCCTTACTTTGGTATTCACCATATGTGTTGAGAACACATCTCATTTTTATCATATTCATTTCTCTGTTGTTACCACCGAAGGTATACATGTACAAGGTATTTATTTTATTTTAGGACATTGCTTGTTCCATATATCATTATCTTGGAACCAAAGTTTAAAGAAAACTGATACTTTTCTAAGTATCCATCAACAGATTATTTCTAATCCATGTACATCAAATGTCATAATACTTACTTGATTGTCATGTTAATGAAAGGAAGAAATGTAAAGGAACATACTCTTATAATTACCCAAGGTTTTTTATCAAATGGGAAACATATACATTTAACAGAGGTAATCCACTCAGCAATCCGTTATTTGTTTGGGAAAGTTCACTTAGCAAACCCTATGTGGCTGGGAAAGTTCACTTAGCAATCCCTATGTAATTGGGAAAGTTCACTTAGCAATTCCTCATTAGTTGGTGTAATTGGGAAAGTTCACTTAGCAATTATTCATTAGTTGGGAAAGTTCACTTAGCAATTCTTATGTAATTGGGAAAGTTCACTTAGCAATTCCTCATTAGTTGGGAAAGTTCACTTAGCAATCCCTATGTAATTGGGAAAGTTCACTTAGCAATTCCTCATTAATTGGGAAAGTTCACTTATCAATCCCTATGTAATTGGGAAAGTTCACTTAGAAATTCCTATATAATTGGGAAAGTTCACTTAGAAATCCCTATGTAATTGGGAAAGTTCACTTAGCAATTCCTATATAATTGGGAAAGTTCACTTAGAATTCCCTATGTAATTGGGAAAGTTCACTTAGCAATTCCTCATTAGTTGGAAAAGTTCACTTAGCAATCCCTATGTAATTGGGAAAGTTCACTTAGCAAATCCTATATAATTGGGAAAGTTCACTTAGCAATCCCTATGTAATTGGGAAAGTTCACTTAGCAATTCCTAATTAGTTGGGAAAGTTCACTTAGCAATCCCTATGTAATTGGGAAAGTTCACTTAGCAATTCCTATATAATTGGGAAAGTTCACTTAGCAATCCCTATGAAATTGGGAAAATTCACTTAGCAATTCCTCATTAGTTGGGAAAGTTTACTTAGCAATCCCTATGTAAATGGGAAAGTTCACTTAGCAATTCCTATATAATTGGGAAAGTTCACTTAGCAATCCCTATGTAATTGGGAAAGTTCACTTAGCAATTCCTCATTAGTTGGGAAAGTTCACTTAGCAATCCTTATGTAATTGGGAAAGTTCACTTAGCAATTCCTATATAATTGGGAAAGTTCACTTAGCAATCCCTATGTAATTGGGAAAGTTCACTCAACAATCCCTTATTTAATTTCATTATACTCACTAGATTGTTTCAGAATGACTACTTGATCAGAGTAATCAGAAAGATAACAATATAAGAGTTCCATGCCCTATCTCCAATAATCATATACCTGGCCAGGGTATACAAGTATTGAGATTAGGTAGTATGCACTTTATTTACTATCATGTTCCTCACTTTTCATATCATTATACACACAAGATTTTTCATTCCTGGATTTTCTTCAGGCATCACTTCTATATCTCATCTTTTATCACACAGATAAGAGAGATTATAAAGAATTTTAAGAAATACAGAGTAAAATGCAAATTCTCATATTCCTTGTGTCCTTATAGGACTAATTAGAGGAAGTTCAAAAACAACTACTTTCTTATTTTTTTTAACACATAGAATCATGAAATGTAATATAAGAATGAATCTATTTCATCTGACCTATCACAACCTGAGGGTTGACTATTGCATCAGATTGATTCATTGCATAGAACCTCGCAGTTTCTTGTTGTTGACCCTGTGCTTGATTATCAGGTGTTGATGAACCAGCTTGGGACACTTGTCCACGTCCTCTATTGTTACTAGAAAACTGCCTCCTTTGTGAGCCTTGCTGACTCTGCCTTGGAGGTAGAGTCACCATTGAATTCCCATCTAGACAATCCTTTGCTAGATGTCCCGATTGTCTACATTGGTAACAGACCCTGGTCACACAATAGGGTCTGTGAGATCCAGTCACTGATGTTGATGCTATGTCGGGGGTTGTACTTGGAGAAATACTATGGTCCCTACCCCTATTTGACTTCCATTGCGTCTGGGTATTGAATCTCGACGGTCCTGCCGATGCAGAAAATCTCGGCTTCTTAAAAATTTCGAATCTTTGTCCTTGAAACTGAGTGTATACCTTCTTACCACTGGTCTTTCGTTTCTCGATTTTGGACCTTTCTATCCTCCTTACCAACTCCAAAAAAGTGGAAAACCTCTCCCTGTTCTCTAAAGTAGACACAGGAGTGGTCAGTTCAGCGTTCAACCCCTTTTCAAAACGCCAAATTCTTTCCTCATCATTAACTGCCATATGCGGACAAAACCACAACAGCTCCATGAACTTAGCTTCATACTTGCTAACGTTCATCTGTCCTTGTCTGATCCTCTCAAATTGAGAGATCTTCTCATCTAGATACGTCTTAGGGAAGTATCTACGATGAATTCTCATCGGAATACCTCCCATCCAACTTCTTCACCTGGCCTCTTGTCTTCTTCTATAATCCACCAGTGACCAACACTCCCTTTTAGGAGGTACACTGCATGTCTTACCTTCTCGACTTTAGGAATATCAAGGATCCTGAAAGCCTTCTCCAACTCTGTCATCCACAAATCAACATCTATTGGATCTGATGTACCGGCATAATCTATGGCTCCAACCCAACGACGTCTCTCAAAAGTCTTGCCGGCTCCCTATCCCTCATTATGGGCTTGTGCCCTAGGTGTAGGTGGTGGCATCCTTTCTTCCATGTGTGTCATGGTCGCCATAAACTGGCCGAACAGGGTATGGAAGGTTGGATTTTCTATCATAGCTGGGTCAAACTGGGGATGTTCAGGTACTGGCTCCTCCCTAGCTTGATCCCTTACACCTCCTCCTGGAGCAGCAACATGTTCTTCATGTGATCCAGACATCTTCAAGTTCTTCTTCTCCTATGTGAGCAGAAGATACTATTAGATAAACTGGAAGTCACTTAGAACAGACTCAACAACCTTAATCCTATGTCTCTATAGACTTAGCGAACCTAGAGCTTTGATACCACTAAATTGTGACACACTGATCACAAAAACATAATTTACTTAAGCGAAAGTGTTCCTTAGCAGCAGATTACTGAAAATCACTATAAATTAAAACCTTTTTCAAAGAGATCCACAATGGACAACTCTTTCGAAGAGAACCAAAGTAATTTGATTTCATTATGTTTCACTAGTACATATCGTGTATCATCTCATCTCAAGGATTACAACATCAACTGTTCTATTAAACTTTATACAGACATCATAAGAACATTGAGGCATCAAGCCAAAATCTCAGATCGATTCTTTAAAACCAACTACGGACTCTGAGGACCTAAGAGTACAGATATGACACATAGGACTCTATTCACACATATACAAAACTTGATAGCCAGTGTCTCCACCTGAGAATTCACTGCTATTCCTGGTGTTGCTGCTGTCCTTCACCTACTGAAGGGTTCCTGCCTCCTCGTCTACATCCACCTAAAAATATGGATCCCACGGGGGTGAGAGAATTGTAAATTGCCCCAGCGAGAGATATAACTCTCCGCCAAAACATTATTATTGCAGTTATTGAATTGACACTGAGCAGAGGAATTATATATTTAACAACAGATAGATCAATGTCTAAATAGATTAAAGCAGTATTCTTATCCTGAGCATTTCAGCTATAACTTGATAAGTCAGCATGGTACTTATTTAGTGAGGAATTAAAGCACATGTATAACATTTATCCTTCTAGGATATACTAAGCAGAGTAACATCAACCTTCTCAGTCAGTACGAGATTATATGGCAGAGACATCACATATCAAACTACAATTAGCTTGCTAGGGTATATTGACATCTTTGCTATAGAGTTATAGCCATAACATATACTCACTTCAGGCTTAGATCACATAGCTAATGCCTAGTATTGTATTGTGGAGTCATGGCCTGTAGCCATACCCTTTTAATGCAGTATTGGGATCTTAATCCCTCATCTCATCAGGTACACTTTTATTTCTTAACAAATTCATCATCTTGATTATAGAATATGGGTATTCAGACCCTCAATTCATCATATAATACTTGTTACCACTTATCAGGTAACTTATTACCTTCAGGTCATCTAACCAAGGTATCATGGTTCTTGCTACTCAAGCATTCCACATAGTTCACAAAGCTCATATCACCTCTTGTTACCCCTTTAATAGGCAACAAGGCATATTATGGCTTATGAAGCCCATAAACAATTTCAATAATTAAAACATCATATGGAACACAGGGCTCATTAATTTTAGGTTACCTCTCACTAAGCAACAATGCATATGAAGGCTTATAAGGCCTATAAAACATTCTCAATATACAGAGCATCATAGCTCATACCTGGCTATGCTCATCATCTCAAGACACCTACATGATTAGTACTCATGATAACAATTATATCCATTATATATCAGTACCATGCAATACAAGGGTTTTCTTATTACATTCATAACTCATCACTCTGTATTTGAGCTTTTCATAGGATCACTCTATCTTAGGATTTCACATAGCATCACCCTGTATTAGGGTTTCACATAGCATCACCATGTATTTAGGGTTTTACATAGCATTACCTTGTGTTAGGGTTTCACATAGCATCACCATGTATTAGGGTTTCACATAACATCGCCTTGTATTAGGGTCTCACATAGCATTACCCTGTATTAGGTTTTATTATATCCTATTACCCAATTTAGGGATTAGGATGCACTATTCACATCAGATTAGGGTTTATCATGTTCTTTTTCCCAAATTAAGGTTTACTGTAACATTACATAACATCACCCTGGATTAGGGTTTTGTATCACATTCATCACCCTATATTAAGGATTTACATATCATTACCCTGAATTAGGGTTTCACTCAGAATTGCCCTGAATTAGGGTTTCTTACAACATTTCCCCAAATTAGGGTTTACTATTCATCCCAATTAGGGTTTACAATAAAATACCCTGAATTAGGGTTTGTCATGTCATTATCCTATGTTAGGATCACATATTTCCCCTAGATTAGGGTTTCACTAAGTATTACACTAAATTAGGGTTTAAGTTCATCAATCAACTTAATTAGGGTTTTATGATCTCTTTATCAAGGATCATACCCTAATTATATATCCCATTCATTTTGAATGTGTTGGGATTGATCGCTACATGATTATTATACATGTATAAATTTCTCTTTCTCATCCTCTCTAGGATGTACTCGACTCCAATCTTAATCAAATTGAGTCTATTCTTTATTCAAATATATGTAATTAGAGTTATCATAATGTATTGGACTATTGCATTAATATGCATCAAAGGTTAACCCCACTAAGGATACCAATCACTCTAGTACCTTAAAGGTACAACCATTGTAATAATCATTGATTTTCATCATAAATAATCAAGTAGTTGATTGACCTTCAATCATCTTAGACATCCAATTGGTTTTGATTAATTAATTCCCAAGGTCTTGGTCACTTAGACCCCAAACGATCCTGACCAAAAAGACTCCAAACGGTCTTACTATAATAACCTCCAAATGTTCTAAGACCATTAAGACCTCCAAACGGTCTTGATTACATTGTCCATTCAATCGGTTTGAAACCGTTTAGCCAAATCAAGTTGAAACCGATTGGACATATAAAACCGTTTAGACAAAACATTTTGAAACCGAATGAACTTGGGTCTCCAAATCGTTTGAGACCATTTGGTCCCAAACGGTCTTGAGACCGTTTGATCCCAAATGGTCTTGAGACCGTTTGGACTCAAACGGACTTAAGACCATTTGGTTCTAACCCTCTCAAAACCGAATGGATCAAAATGATATCCATCAACTAAATCGATTTCAGGGTTTCACGTGTTGAATCCACCTATCAATTGAAACATTGAATTAACCCCAATTGAACCATTAAATCACCCTTGAATTGAACCATAAAATAGGCTTTTAAATTTAAGAAACCACCAATTAGGGTTTTAACCTAATTGAATTAGGGTTTTGAAATCGAGATACCTTCAATTGTTGACATAGTAGGACTAATTTTATTGAAATCATTGAATCACCAATTTCCATGTCATGACCTGACCTCAAATGGTATTGAGGTCGTTTGGATGACCTCCAAATGGTGTTGAGACCATTTGACTAATCCCATCATTTGAAATTTGTGAAATTCAATTAGGGTTTACATCATAGAATCGATCATCAATTGAGCTATTGATTGTATTTCAATTTGATATCACAGGATCTTCAACCATCTAATCATACTTCATAATAGACTTCCAAACGGTCTTGGTTGACCTCCAAACGGTCTTGAGACCATTTGGGTTAGTCAACCCAAAAATTAAATCAATCAATTGAGAATTTCAGCACTCAACCCGATTAGGGTTTGATACTTGATGGACCTTTAACTGATGAACCCTTTGAAACCAATCAATTGGATTTAATGGGTCATCAACCATCAACATCAGCATATGAACTCCAAACAGTCAACTGTGGTCAACTATTCCAAACGGTTTTGAAACCATTTGGTTTCAAACGGTTTGATGAAACTGTTTGGCTAACTTTATTGAAACCGATTGGACTCAATTTTTGAAACCATTTGCAATAGATATTTGTGGAGGTGTGTTCTTATGATGATGTCATCATCATCAAGAAATAAACCCACAATGCTTGCTGTGATTTTCATAGTGATTGCATCAATCAATCAAATAAAATTTCAAGAATGAAGAGAGGATCAACAATTGATAGAGGTATGAAATCCATAATAACATTCAAGGGTTCAAGTTATATAACCCTCCTTCAATTGAGCTTCAAAGCTTCAACCTCCATATCTTTAATGGTGAAATAAACACCTTCCACTATCCCATGCTCGTCCTTAAGCTTTGAGTGAAAAGGAATGGCTAGAATTGAAGATGGAATGGAGATAAGAAGAAATCATACATTGATTTTCGATTCCCACCATGGAATCAAGGTGAAAAGAGGTCATGGATCTTACCAACAGGTTGGGAATCATCCTCCTGAACCTCCAAAGCTCCCTTGGTCGTTTTGCAAGCAAAGAGTAGAAGTGGTTTCGAATAAGCCTCTCAATTGAGTTGTAAAAGGTGTTTTTATAAGAAATTCAATGAGAGAGAAAATATTTTATAAAATCCTTTTAATTACAAAATTGGTGCCGCCTCTCCCCCATCAATTCCTTGCATGCAGAGCC
Source organism: Alisma plantago-aquatica (assembly GCA_963693085.1). Lineage (NCBI taxonomy): Eukaryota > Viridiplantae > Streptophyta > Magnoliopsida > Alismatales > Alismataceae > Alisma > Alisma plantago-aquatica. The sequence continues at coordinate 521,919,669 of OY856414.1, read as the reverse complement.
ATCTTACCCTCCTTCAAATTCCTCTTCATTATCCATGAATTAAGGAAAAGAAATTTAAGCACCTTAAATTATATAATACTAATATCCCATTTTAGTGGATATTACTTTTGATTTAACTAATGTGAGTGGGTTCTCCACTCACTTAGATATTTTAGTACCTTTGCAAGGAACATGCTTGTCCAACCTTATCTAATTTCAACCATTACCATTTTGGTTGAAGGGCACTTCGATTAACCTATTTATTTTTGCATTAATTTGAAGTAAAGTTCCAATTATGTTTAAATCTTGATTATTTTAATATCAAGATTCTCTTTCTTCCAAAAGGATTCAAATGAGGTTCCCCTCTCAAATTATTTTCTCTTCATGATGCCAAGAATCATGAGGGACCCTCTTGAAGTGGTATTTTGCATATTGAACCCTAGATTTTGGGTAAATTGCACATTACACCAAAACTAGGTTTTAATGCACAAACATTGCTCAACAGGCTCTTTCTTATTATTCAGGCCCCTACAAGCTATACATCTACATCATTCTCATTCCTATGATGCTTCAATACTAGAGGAACATTTCACCATGTAACATTTGCAATTTAACCCCTCAACTTGGGTAATTTGCACTTTAGCCCAAAACAAGTAAAACATTATTTCAACATTATTAAAAAAGGACTAAAATTGAAATATAAGTTCTTCTTGAGCCTTAATTACTTTTCAAGAGATAAGAGAAAACATATAATCAACTTTATTAAGCAAAACATCTAGATTTATGCATAACCCAGGTAAGGGATGTTACACCTTCCTTCGAGTATGTCTGGGGATACTTGCAGCAAAAAAGATCTACGTTTTCTTAATGGAGATGGACTGGCCCGACGCCTCCTCGAACTTCCCAAAGCATTCTTTAATTGTTTTCATTGGTTTGCCTGATGATTTTCTAAATAGGATTAGTTCATCCGTGAAGCACATGTGAGACAACTTTATCCCGCTTCTTCCAAGCACTATTGTGGACCATTTCTTCCTGTTAACCAAATCCGTGATAATTTGACTCAACCTCTCAATGCACAGAATGAAAATATAAGGGGACATGGGATCTCCTTGTCTTAATCCTCTAGTGTCTTTAAATGCACTAGTCAAATTTCCGTTCCATAAGATAGAATATTCTCCTGTGGTAATAGAGTTCATAATATAATTTGAGATGTTCAAAGGAAGGTTTAGTTTGCTAAGGGTATCACTTACGAACTCCCAAGATACCCTGTCATATGCTTTGGATATATCTATCTTAATAGACATATACTTCGCCCACTTCCTCCTTTTCATGGTGTGAATTGCTTCTTGTGTCATGGCAATATTATCTATGATTCATCTTCTGAGGACAAAACTGCTCTATGTAGGTCCTATCCAAACCGACATATGGACCTTTTGTCTTTCAACAACTATCTTAGAGGCAAGTTTTAGACATATATTGTTCAGGGATATAGGCCGTAGCTACTCACATGATTCAAGATTCGACACTTAGGGATCAGTACAATTGTAGAGTTGCACAGTTCGTTTCTCAGAGCATGCCCATCTATTGCATTTGTTATGGTATTTAACACTGAGCCTTTAATGGTCCTCTAGTTTCTAAGAATGAAAATCCCATTGATCATGTCTGGGCTGACTGCCTTGTAAAGATTCATGCTTTTGAGAATAGCTAGTGTCTCACCTTCTGTTGGTGCCGCCTCCACACACATTCCTTGATTCTGATTGAGTCTAACAAAGTTTCCCGGGATGTCTTGGATGGGCCCTCTTCGTCTGCTATTAGTTTCTGTAAGTAATTGTTTGAAGTAATTGCATACTAGAGATTGGATTTCACCCTCTTCATTGACCCAATTGCTGTTTCTATCTTTGAGTTTAATAATGGTGTTGAACCATTTCCTTTGATCGATGTAGCCGTGGAAGAATTTTGAGTTTACATCACCGTTTTTTTAGCCAGTTTAGATGACTCTTCTGTCACATCTCTTCTTCTTCTTGGTTTAGGATAGTATTTAATTCATCGTTCATATTGATATAGATTTTGTCAGTAATAGGGTTATAAGAGTTTGTGAGATCCTTCTCCAGCCTGCTAATGTTTCGTAGGAGGCGAGCCTTTTTCCTTTTTTCTGCTATGTGGCTTCTTGGTCCCAACGAGTAATATCATAAAGTTTCTATATCTCCTCCAAGATTCCTAACATTTGTAGTTGAACCATCTAGTTGAACCATCATACATGTCTTTAATTAAGTCCATGTTTTAGACAGACACATCCTTTTTATACTAAGCCATCCATATCACTTCCATGGGTACTTGAAAATAGGGCTTTTCCAGATCAATAAATAGAATATGAGGATCTATTTTATTTTCTCTATACTCCTTCATAAGCCTTCTTATTTAAAAAATAACATCTTTTGTTGATTTTACCAGCATAAAACCATACTGATTGTTTGATACCTGTGTTAACATTTTACATCTTCTGAAGTTGTTATACAACAATGCTTGCTAGAATGAACTAGGGTTTGTGTGTCCACTTGTTTGATGCAACCTTAGTCATCCAATTGGCATAACTAATCAAGTGAAACCCTAATCATGTAGTGCCATGTGCCATAGATCCATTCCAGTGTTAGAACTTATTGGATGGTGAAACAAGTATTCCTAAGGGAAGCTCAAAGTCACATACATAACATGTTGAGTATGTGGGGATGCAAATGAGTGTGTATCCTTGTCATCATGATTACAGGTGTTTTTAGGGAGAATGACAGTGGTCATACCTAGCCCTCTTTTTGAGAATGACTACGGTCATGTCTCAATGATTATATATATGATGTGAATGGAGGACAACTATGGTTGTATCTTAGTGATAGGGTTTTTGCTTTGCATACCCTAGTGGCTAGTGTCATGACCTGTACGAAGGGAAGACTAGGTGTTTTCATCTTGACTATATGTGACTATTTGTAGTTTAACTAATATGTCAGTACGGTATAGACTCATACTAAACGAGTAGGGAGAAGATGTCACGGAACTGGAATCCCAATCCCATGAACCAAACGTATACCAAAGGTGACATGTGGAAGCGTAAAGCTTATCACACATGAACAGATAACAAGATACAAGCACCAACATAAACTCAACAATCAACAAGATATATTAAGCAACATCATTATATTACACGATTTGAATTACATATTCAAGAGTCACTTTGTACAATTCTGCTCATGTATACTAAATCTAGATCTTACAATAAGTACACCTAGAATAGCTCACCGAGCCCATCAACCTTCTAGCCATCTCTGGACCTAAAAACAAAATATGAGAAATGGGTCAACACACGAGGTGTTGAGTATGGGGCAGAAAGATACATATATGTATAAGCTTTGCAAAATTTTGAAAAGATTTCAAGACTAAACCAACAAGAATAAACATGTTAATTGTTTAACAAATGTGAAACCATATTTTATGTCATTTCACTCCATTATACCAACAATATCAAGCATGTTTAAGGCCTTTGACCATCTTCTCATCGGAAGGGTCCGTAAGGGTGCTCAAGCTTAGCTAACCCTTTTATATGAGAGGGCCCTCAAGGACATAACCAAGAGTCAACCCTTTATCAACAATATTATAATGGAGTTATATATATGTGTGTTCAAGTTATAAAACTGACGAGGCAAACATCGAGTAAGACATAGCAATACTACATGGCAATATTTGAGCAAGTAAACAAACAAGCATACAATATATGTCTTTTCAAGCAAGAAAGTGATAGTCAAATAACTAGATAAGGCCCATACCTGATTCAGAGATTTCATAACCTAACATATCTTTCACCATCTAGCCACATGCCAAACCTGATTAAGAATAAGATTTCATATATACATTAGATTCTCATCATTAACCATGATTATCTTCATTTTAGGGTTTTGGCCAAGGTGGGTTCTAAGTTACTTATTGGTTCATTATAAATTTTTGTACTGATCTAGAGGTCATCATGATGGTTTGGTTCAAGTTTCATGCCATTACGACGTTCCATGCATCTCATATGCTTAATTCAAGACTTATGACATTTATACACATAAAAGGGGTTATAAGACTCACAAAAGAGCAACCAAGGTCATGATCATCAAGACAGGAGGACCCATCATCAAACATGGTTTAGATCAACAACATTAGGTCATAAGAAACATATAAAAAGATTAGGTGGGTGTCCATTAGAAGCAAGATATAGATATATGAATCATATTCAAGAAACATAGAAACTTTGATCAAGATCGTACATTAAAGTCCAAGGACTGGTCACATAGTGCAAAAGAGAGTAATTCTTAAGCAATAGGGGTGATAAGGACCATCCTGTAGATCAAATATGTACTAACGATTCTGATTTCATGATTAGGCAGATAGATGATCATTAAAGGTTCAAGTTTTATCACCTAGATGCATTGAATGTACTGAACATGGCTAAAGTTATCATTTCCCAGAAATCAAGGGAGTAAACATTAGAATTAGGACCTGGAACCATGCCCAATTGGTAGGTCTCGTCGAGCTGATCAATTTGATATATTGGTTCAACATTTTTGGCCAAGGGATTAGCAAGATATCATTTTTGAGAGTTTATATCCAGAACTTTAGAGAAGCAGAGTGTTACCACTTCATTTATGCCCCACCTGTAACTGTTGATTCCCATCTTGCGATCCATGATCCACACCTATGCCCATCATCACTAGGCCTCTTAGTCACAACAACCAACGATACTGGATGTCTTCTCACCAACCACCATCCGCTCACGATCGCAGCTCCTCACCTCTGGCCCACGCTGCCCGCGAGGTCACCGATGGATGAGGGATCGAAGGTCCTGCCCTGCCCTACCCCACCTATGAGCCAAAGCTTGGGAGGGTTGTCCACCCATAACCCCCCCTTCCGTAGTCCGCACGTGACCCTCTGTTCCACATACAGGAACAAAGGAAAGATAGGGGATCCGACCCCCGCTCATCTAGCATCGCAGCACGCACCTCCGACCTAGAACAAGGCGACAGACATTGGCTAGGTCGCTCTGACGATCCAGGAGTCCCCTCATCCTCACCCCTGACCTTGAGTGGGAGGGACCACATTCTGCCATGAGTAGCTCCACCGGTAAACATGGGTGACATGGTAGCAATCCCTGGCACTGGGGAAACATCCAGGGGAAACCAAGAAAAGAAGAAGGGGGGCTAGAGTTAGACGAGGAGGGGGGGTTATAAAGCAGCAAAGGGGCTAGGGTTTACGCTCCCTTCATTCATCGTGGGGTGTTACTTTCCCAATCTTGTTGGGGGAGTGGATGACTATCCAGTCAAATGCTTCTTTCCATTTTGGGAAGAAGGAAAGAACCAGGCAGATGGGCTGCGCATCCAGTACTGGGGCCAAAATGTTTATTGCCACATAAATCAATTAAATCAAGGATAGATTAAGACAACCTTTGTAAACTCATAACTCAGGCTCTCAAGGTCCAAATGATGTGATTCTTGAGTCGTTAGATTCGTATTCGAAAGATCTACCACTTGGCATATAATAGGGATAAAGTATATCACATTGAATAGGTTCAAAAATTGCTTACAAAAGGGTGATATGTTAAGAGCTAAAACTTAGGTCCATGAGCAAATTATGTCACAAAGGTGAAAATCAAGCATATAGTAATCAAAATGGGTCATCGACAAGTCGAGTCGTCATGGAATTAAACTCATGTTGAGTGATTTGAGTTAATAATAGAGAGAGAAATAGTATAATGAAGGAGAGAGAAAAATTGAGGTTGTCACATCCTTCCCCCCTTGCAAGAAATTTCGTCCCCGAAATTCAACCAAGATCATAGTTAAGAGTCAAAGCCAATATTCATCTAGTCTAGGTATCCAACCATGGTTATCAAGGCATTTTGCATAATGGATGCACACTAGGTTATCCTCATCAAGGGTGTACCCATCTCGATTATATACATATTACTTATTGTTCCATCGTAATGTGACATCATCATGGAATTAGGGTTTACCCATCCTTTAGTATCCCTACATTAGGGTTTTACTCAAATCTTCATATGAGAATAAGGTGTATTATCAAAATCTATGTTTATGAATTGTCAAACAAACATGTTCATGGTCAAGACTTTCACACGAGACTATCATCGGGTACGTATCTCATCTTCACTTTAAATTTCTACCAAATCTAATCAATTATGTTCACCATTTCTCATTTTTGGATCTGAAATTAAGTAATTTACTCATCTTGCTTATTTGAGTTATGTCCCCGAAGACCATTGTCATGTCAAGTTGACCATTTTTTTGGGTGTGAGATTAGGCATGTTACCCCTGATTATTCATGCTAAGATCTTATGGCATCATCATATCCATTTTATGATTTCAAGGCTACATCTTTTATGTATAGTATGATTTCATACTAGGTCTAACTTATGAGAGTGGCTTATCATGCATATCCAATTTTTTAAACATACGTGAAATATTTCATGTATCAAGCATCATTCCAGGAACAACATTATCATTAACGTCAAGATTTTTGAAGATTGTATCTAGAAATAGATCCACAAACTCAACCCACTCCAGCTAAGACATATATATGTTCAACAAGACATGCTAACCACAAACTTCTGCCCATAACAAAAGTTCTACCCATCTTTAAATGAATAAGGGTAACCACTAGATTCCTTTATATGCAATTACTAACCCGAGTATGAGGATCATCATGGATATCACACATCATATACATCATCTTAGGTCTTGGGACATCTCCCTCACCTATATATATCAAGCATCAAATTTTCAATGGCCTCTTTCTCTAGGGTTAGATATTTTCATAGGACACCTAGGGTTCAACATTTTCAAGGAAACCGCACACGCTAGGTCACTCAACTCATATACTTAGAAGTATTGTAGATAGGGACTCATCATCAAGTATTTCATCATTCATATTATTCAACATTTCAAATATTTTGGAGTTTAGGTACTTCTAACCTTCTCCCGATATAGGTCAACTCATATCAACAGGTCATCCTATTCATATGTCCCATGCTAGAGGTCTTCCTTTGTAAAGAGATTGAGGCCCGTGTTGGTCTCGAACCATATATCATATCTCCACACATACAAGACTAGGTACAAGCAAGCATGTCAACCTACTAGCTATGTTTAGCACATCAACCAAGTGGTATGTATCATATAAGGTTCTAGGTTTAGCTAGGGTTGCATAGTCAAACTCATCTCATATCATCAAACAACTTGTCCATCTTAAGGACAAACTTGGGTCTTATCAACATCAACATCATCCTCAATATCAACATCAACATCAACATCCAGCTCGACATTAACATCATTATCATTATCTTAGGTTATCTATGATACTTACTATCCTAGCCTATATCATGGCTCTAGACAACTCTAGAGACTATCACTGTCATCTAAATTCTCTCATCTAGACTTGATGTTACATCTCTTTCTATTAGGTTACATAGACACTCACTGCCTTTCTGGGTGTGGCAACATTTTTCATATGCACATATAATAATACTTGAAATATGTTTTCTCCAACGTTTAAACAGGTGATGAAAACCACCATACTCCATCTGAATTAAACCAAAACCAAAATGAGTTACCACACTCATTAGGCAGTCTAGTATCATGACACCTAGAGAACTAGAAAGAACATGATGCACACTTGTGTAGACATCCTAAGCACATGTCGCGAATCACGTCTAGGGAGGTAATTTACACAAGTTTACACCTAGTTCTAAAGCATCTAGGTTCTAACCTAGAGGCTAAGTCAACCTACTCCACGACAGACATCTTATTAAGTTTTCTAGGGTTGAGATGTAAGGTGAGTTTAGTTTGTGTTTCATGTGAGCAATGTTTGGTGTAGTTATTGTTCACGCTCTGATACCATCTGTCACATTACCCAAATCCCAGTCCCATGAACCAAACGTATACCAAAGGTGACATGCAGAAGCGTAAATCTTAGCATACATGAACAGATAACAAGATACAAGCACCAACATAAACTCAACAATCAATAAGATATATTAAGCAACATCATTATATTACACGATTTGAATTAAATATTCAAGAGTCACTTTGTACAAGTCTGCTCATGTATACTAAATCTGGATCTTACAATAAGTACACCTAGCATAGCTCACCGAGCCCATCAACCTTCTAGCCATCTCTGAACCTAAAAACAAAATACGAGAAATGGGTCAACTCACGAGGTGTTGATTATGGGGAAGAAAGATACATATATGTATAAGCTTTGCTTAATTTTGAAAAGATTTCAAGACTAAACGAATAAGAATAAACATGTTAATTGGTTAACAAATGTGAAACCATATTTTATGTCATTTCACTCCATTATACCAACAATATCAAGCATGTTTAAGGCCTTTGACCATCTTCTCGTCGGAAGGGTCCGTAAGGGTGCTCAAGCTTAGCTAACCCTTTTATATGAGAGGGACCTCAAGGACGTAACCAAGAGTTAACCCTTTATTAACAATATTATAATGTAGTTATATATATGTGTTCAAGTTATCAAACCGATGAGGCAAACATCGAGTAAGACATAGCAATACTACATGTCAATATTTGAGCAAGTAAACAAACAAGCATACAATATATGTCTTTTCAAGCAAGAAAGCGATAGTCATATAACTAGACAAGACCCATACCTGATTCAGAGATTTCATAACCTAACATATCCTTCACCATCTAGCCACATGCCAAACTTGATTAAGAATAAGATTGCATATATACATTAGATTCTCATCATTAACCATGATTATCTTCATTTTAGGGTTTTGGCCAAGGTGGGTTCCAAGTCACTTATAGGTTCATTATATAATCTTGTACTGATCTAGAGGTCATCATGATGGTTTGGTTCAAGTTTCATGCCATTATGACGTTCCATGCATCTCATATGCTTAATTCAAGACTTATGACATTTATACACATAAAAGGGGTTACAAGACTCACAAAAGAGCAACCAATGTCATGATCATCAAGACAGGAGGACCCATCATCAAACATGGTTTAGATCAGCAACATTAGGTCATAATAAACATATAACAAGATTAGGTGGGTGTCCATTAGAAGCAAGAAATAGATACATGAATCATATTCCAGAAACATAGAAACTTTGATCAAGATCGTACATTAAAGTCCAAGGATAGGTCACATAGTGCAAAAGGGAGTAATTCTTAAGCAATAGGGGTGATAAGGACCCTCCTATAGATCAAATATGTACTAAATATTTTGATTTCATGATTAGGCAGATAGATGATCATTAAAGGTTCAAGTTTTATCACCTAGATGCATTGAATGTACTGAACATGTCTAAATTTATCTTTTTCCAGAAATCAAGGGAGTAAACATTAGAATTAGGACCTGTAACCATTCCCAATTGGTATGTCTCATCGAGCTGATCAATTTGATATATTGGTTCGACATTTTTGGCCAAGGGATTAGCAAGATATCATTTTCGAGAGTTTATATCCAGAACTTTAAGAGTGTTACCATTTCATTTATGCCCCACCTACAACTGTGGATTCCCATTTTGTGATCCACGATCTGCACCTATGCCCATCATCACTGGGCCTCTTAGTCATAACAACCAATGATACTGTATGTCTTCTCACCAACCACCAACCGCTCACCATCGCAGCTCCTCACCTCTGGCCCACGCTGCCCGCGAGGTCACCGCTGGATGAGGGATCGAAGGTCCTGCCCTGCCCTGCCCCACCTATGAGCCCAAGCTTGGGAGAGTTGTCTGCCCATCGCCCCCCCTTCCACAGTCTGCACACGACCCCCCTGTTCCACATACATGAATAGAGGAAAGACAGGGGATCCGACCCCCACTCATCTAGCATCGCAGCACGCACCTCCGGCCTAGAACAAGGCGGTAGACGTTGGCTAGGTCGCTCCGGCAATCCCGGAGTCCCCTCGACCTCACCCCGACCTTTAGTGGGCGGGACCACATTCCGCCATGAGTAGCTCCAGCGGTAAACATGGGTGACATGGTAGCCATCCCAGGCGCTGGGGAAACATCCAGGGGGAACCATGAAAAGAAGAAGGGGGGGCTGGAGTTAGACGACGAGGGGGGGTTATAAAGCAACAAAGGGGCTAGGGTTTATGCTCCCTTCATTCATCATGGGGTGTTACTTTCCCGATCTGGTTGGGGGAGCGGATGATTGTCCAGTCAAATGCTTCTTTCCATTTTGGGAAGAAGGAAAGAACCAGATAGATGGGCTGTGCATCCAGTACTGGGCCCAAAATGTTTATTGCCACATAAATCAATTAAATCAAGGATAGATTAAGACAACCTTCGTAAACTCATAACTCAGGCTCTCAAGGTCCAAATGATGTGTTTCTTGAGTCGTTAGATTTGTATTCGAAAGATCTACCACTTGGCATATAATAGGGAGCAAGTATATCACATTGAATAGGTTCAAAAATTGCTTACAAAAGGGTGATATGTTAAGAGCTAAAAACTTAGGTCAATGAGCAAATTATGTCACAAAGGTGAAAATCAAGCATATAGTAATCATAATGAGTCATCGACAAGTCGAGTCATCATGGAATTAAACTCATGTTGAGTGATCTAAGTTAATAATAGAGAGAGAAATAGCATAATGAAGTAGAGAGAAAAATTGAGGTTGTCACATCCTTCCCTCCTTACAAGAAATTTTGTCCCCGAAATTCAACCAAGATCATAGTTAAGAGTCAAAGCCAATATCCATCTAGTCTAGGTATCCAACCATGGTTATCAAGGCATTTTGCATGATGGATGCACACTAGGTTATCCTCATCAAGGGTGTACCCATCTCGATTATATACATATTACTTATTGTTCCATCGTAATGTGACATCATCATGGAATTAGGGTTTACCCATCCTTTAGTATCCCTACATTAGGGTTTTACTCAAATATTCGTACGAGAATAAGGTGTATTATCAAAATCTATGTTTATGAATTGTCAAACGAACATGTTCATGGTCAAGACTTTCACACGAGACTATCATCGGGTACATATTTCATCTTCACTTTAAATTTCTACCAAATCTAATCAATTATGTTCACCATTTCTCATTTTTGGATATGAAATTAAGTAATTTACTCATCTTACTTATTCGAGTTATGTCCCCCGAGACCATTGTCATGTCAAGTTGACCATTTTTTTGGGTGTGAGATTAGGCATGTTACCCCTGATTATTCATGCTAACATCTTATGGCATCATCATATCCATTTCATGATTTCAAGGCTACATCTTTTATGTATAGTATGATTTCATACTAGGTCTAACTTATGAGAGTGGCTTATCGTGCACATCCAATTTTTTAAACATACGTGAAATATTTCATGTATCAAGCATCATTCTAGGAACAACATTATCATTAACGTCAAGATTTTCGAAGATTGTATCAAGAAAGAGATCCACAAACTGAACCCACTCGAGCTAAGACATATATATGTTCAACAAGACATGCTAACCACAAACTTCTATCCATAACAAAATTTCTACCCATCTTTCAATGAATAAGGGTAACAACTAGATTCCTTTATATGCAACTACTAACCTGAGTATGAGGCTCATCATGGATATAACACATCATATACACCATCTTAGGTCTTGGGACATCTCCCTCGCCTATATATATCAAGCATCAAATTTTCAATTGCCTCTTTCTCTGGGGTTAGATATTTTCATAGGACACCTAGGGTTCAACATTTTCAAGGAAACCGCACACGCTATGTCACTCAACTCATATACTTAGAAGTATTGTAGCTAGGGACTCATCATCAAGTATTTCATCATTCATATTATTCAACATTTCAAATATTTTGGAGTTTAGGTACTTCTAACCTTCTCCCGATATAGGTCAACTCATATCAAAAGGTCATCCTATTCATATGTCCCATGCTAGAGGTCTTCCTTTATAAAGAGATTGAGGCCCGTGTTGGTCTCGAACCATATATCATATCTCCACACATACAAGACTAGGTACAAGCAAGCATGTCAACCTACTAGCTATGTTTAGCACATCAACAAAGTGGTATGTATCATATAAGGTGCTAGGTTTTAACTAGGGTTGCATGGTCAAACTCATCTCATATCATCAAACAACTTGTCCCTCTCAACATCATCCTCAATATCAACATCAGCATCAACATCAACATCGAGCTCGACATTAACATCATTATCATTATCTTAGGTTATCTATGATACTTACTATCCTAGCCTATATCATGGCTCTAGACAACTCTAGAGGCTATCACTGTCATCTAAACTCTCTCATCTAGACTTGATGTTACATCTCTTTCTCTTAGGTTACATAGACACTCACTGCCTTTCTGGGTGTGGTAACATTTTTCATATGTACATATAATAATACTTGAAATATGTTTTCTCCAACGTTTAAATAGGTGATGAAAACCACCATACTCCATCCGAATAAAACCAAAACCAAAATGAGTTACCACAGTCATTAGACAGTCTAGTATCATGACACCTAGAGAACTAGCAAGAACATGATGCACACTTGTGTATACATCCTAAGCACATGTCGTGAATCATGTCTAGGGAGGTAATTTACACAAGTCTACACCTAGTTCTAAAACATCTAGGTTCTAACCTAGAGGCTAAGTCAACCTAGTCCACGACAGACATCTTATTAAGTTTTCTAGGGTTGAGATGTAAGGTGAGTTTAGTTTGTGTTTCATGTGAGCAATGTTTGGTGTAGTTATTGTTCATGCTCTGATACCATCTGTCACGTTACCCAAATCCCAGTCCCATGAACCAAACGTATACTAAAGGCGACATGCGGAAGCGTAAATCTTAGCACACATGAACAGATAACAAGATACAAGCACCAACATAAACTCAACAATCAACAAGATATATTAAGCAACATCATTATATTACACGATTTGAATTACATATTCAAGAGTCACTTTGTACAAGTCTGCTCATGTATACTAAATCTGGATCTTACAATAAGTACACCTAGCATAGCTCACCGAGCCCATCAACCTTCTAGCCATCTCTGAACCTAAAAAAAAATATGAGAAATGGGTCAAAACACAAGGTGTTGAGCATGGGGTAGAAAGATACATATATGTATAAGCTTTGCATAATTTTGAAAAGATTTCAAGACTAAATGAGCAAGAATAAACATGTTAATTGCTTAACAAATTTGAAACCATATTTTATGTCATTTCACTCCATTATACCAACAATATCAAGCATGTTTAAGGCCTTTGACCGTCTTCCTGTCAGAAGGGTCTGTAAGGGTGCTTAAGCTTAGATAACCCTTTTATACGAGAGGGACCTCAAGGACGTAACCAAGAGTTAACCCTTTATCAACAATATTATAATGGAGTTATATATATATATATATATATATATATATATATATATATATATATATATATATATATATATCTGTGTGTGTGTGTTCAAGTTATAAAACCGACAAGGCAAACATCGAGTAAGACATAACAATACTACATGGCAATATTTGAGCAAGTAAACAAACAATCATACAATATATGTCTTTTCAAGCAAGAAAGTGATAGTCATATAACTAGACAAGGCCCATTCCTGATTTAGAGATTTCATAACCTAACATATCTTTCACCATCTAGCCACATGCCAAACCTGATTAAGAATAAGATTGCATATATACATTAGATTCTCATCATTAACCATGATTGTCTTCATTTTAGGGTTTTGGCCAAGGTGGGTTCCATGTTACTTATTGCTTCATTATATAATCTTGTACTGATCTAGAGGTCATCATGATGGTTTCTTTCAAGTTTCATGCCATTATGACGTTCCATGCATCTCATATGCTTAATACAAGACTTATGACATTTATACACATAAAAGGGGTTACAAGACTCACAAAAGAGCAACCAAGGTCATGATCATCAAGACAGGAGGACCCATCATCAAACATGGTTTAGATCTACAACATTAGGTCATAAGAAACATATAACAAGATTAGGTGGGTGTCCATTAGAAGCAAAATATAGATACATGAATCATATTCAAGAAACATAGAAACTTTGATCAAGATCGTACATTAAAGTCCAAGGACATGTCACATAGTGCAAAAGGGAGTAATTCTTAAGCAATAGGGGTGATAAGGACCCTCCTGTAGATCAAATATGTACTAAAGATTCTGATTTCATGATTAGGGGGATAGATGATCATTAAAGGTTCAAGTTTTATCACCTAGATTCATTGAATGTACTAAACATGGCTAAAGTTATCTTTTTCCAGAAATCAAGGGAGTAAACATTAGAATTAGGACCTGGAACCATTCCCAATTGGTAGGTCTCGTTGAGCTGATCAATTTGATATATTGGTTCGACATTTTTGGCCAAGGGATTAGCAAGATATCATTTTTGAGAGTTTATATCCAGAACTTTAGAGAACCAAAGTGTTACCATTTCATTTATGCGCCACCTACAACTGTGGATTCGCATCTTGCGATCCACGATCCGCACCTATGCCCATCATCACTGGGCCTCTTAGTCACAATAGCCAATGATACTAGATGTCTTCTCACCAATAGCCAACCAATCACCATCGCAACTCCTTACCTCTGGCCCACGCTGCCCGCGAGGTCACCGCTAGATGAGGGATCGAAGGTCCTGCCCTTCCCTGCCCCACCTATGAGCCCAAGCTTGGGAGGGTTGTCCGCCCATCGCCCCCCCTTCCGCAGTCTGTACATGACCCCCATATTCCACATACATGAATAGAGGAAAGATAGGGGATCCGTCCCCCGCTCATCTAGCATCGCAGCACGCACCTCCGGCCTAGAACAAGGCGGTAGACGTTGGCTAGGTCGCTCTGGCGATCCAGGAGTCCCCTCGTCCTCACCCCTGACCTTGAGTGGGCGGGACCACATTCCTCCATGAGTAGCTCCAGCGGTAAACATGGGTGACATGGTAGCCATCCCAGGCACTGGGGAAACATCCAGGGGGAACCAAGAAAAGAAGATGGGGGGCTAGAGTTAGACGAGGAGGGGGGGGTTATAAAGCAGCAAAGGGGATAGGGTTTACGCTCCCTTCATTCATCGTGGGGTGTTACTTTCGCAATCTGGTTGGGGGAGCGGATGACTGTCCAGTCAAATGCTTCTTTCCATTTTGGGAAGAAGGAAAGAACCAGGTTGATGGGTTGCACATCCAGTACTGAGGCCAAAATGTTTATTGCCACATAAATCAATTAAATCAAGGATAGATTAAGAAAACCTTTGTAAACTCATAAATCAGGCTCTCAAGGTCCAAATGATGTGATTCTTGAGTCGTTAGATTCGTATTGGAAAGATCTACCACTTGGCATATAATAGGGAGCAAGTATATCACATTGATGTTGGGTTTTAAGGGAGGCAGATAAGGCAGCGGAAACAAAAAATTTTCTCCCCAAACCCAGAACAAGGAAACACGTCAACGTCTATACAATAGTAAAGGATGGTTTGTGAATCATACCTTGTCCTGAGGCTTGCTCGGCGACAATACCTCACGGCTTGCGCGGTCTTCACCTCCGGTCTTGGATGGTGTCTATGCAGCTCCTGGTCGCACCGAGACTGATGACTCCTGGTCTCACCGGGACTGTCGGGATTGACAGCTGTCCTCCAAGCAACATAAACCTCCCGCCTCTGAAGTAGTCCACAAAGACCACTTGGAACTCCAATCTCCTTGTCCCACAAGGAATTGGAAGGAGTCACACCCTCCTGTCAGCGTACTAGTCACCAACACACTCTCCTGCCACCAGTCGCAACTGCAGTTCTCTTTCCCTTGGTGTGCCTCCCTTTTCGGGTAGCACTTGCTTGGGCTCTCTCGGTTACCAAAACCAGAGAGAATGACAACTTTGCAGAGAAACTGGTTTGCACTGAGTTTTACTTTGAGAAGCCCCCAATACCCCTATATATATAGGAGGGTCATGGGACAGGGTTCTCTATCCCGGACAATATGGGACTAAAGGCAGGAGTAGAAGGGTTCGAGATTTTCCACAAAACAACCAACTCGCAACCTGAACCGATCGTTTCACAACTGAAACGGTCGGTTGGAAACCTGAGCCGGTCGGTTGACACTCAACCGATCGGTTAGGACCCATGAAACGGTCGATTCACTTTCTGAACCGATCGGTTCGTGGTCCTGATCAGTTCCCGATTGACTTTCCCTCTTTTGTTTCTAATTGGTATCAAATACCAATCCTTTTCCCAATCAAATTGGGCAAGTGAAACGAAAGGAAAATTCTCACCAATCCGACTTTCCCAACTTGCTCGGTTGCAATAGTTGAACCGATCGTTTCAACACTTGAAGCAATCGTCCACCCTATCCATGAGCCGATCGACTCACAACCTGAGCTGATCGGTTCACCAAGCTGAGCCGATCGGTTCATCACATGAGCCGATCGGTTGGGAGTGTAGATTGTGTAGAATCAGTCAATTGTGGTTTCAATCAATTCGATACTCTAATCAATCAGTCCAACACCTTGAACACTATGATTTTGAGCTATCAATTAATTGAGTGTTTAATTGAACTACTAAACTCCTTTAGTAATCAATATAAACATTGTTTGTGGACAAAACTCCTCTTCCAGGTTAAATCCTATGTGTGTGACCCTACAGGTCCATTTCACGTTGGCAGTGAAAGTCCATAACACTTATGACTTCACAAGCAAAGAGCGGTGCCTAGTCACACATCAGTGCTACCCAAGTGAAATTAGAAAGTTGGAGAACAACTTTCAATCCTAAAATCCGTGAATGGTGTTACAGTGAATGTATAATTCCTTTGTCACTGATATCCCGAATGAACTCGAGGCATGGAACAGTCATCCTGTCAATGTTCATTCACTTTCTTGATCTCAGAGTAGATTGGAAGAGATATGTATGACATCAATATCACATACTGATTCACACATGTGTGTGCACGCCTATTTCAATCCTACTCATCAAGTGGCCTTGGATATCAAACTCCCTCAGGAGGGACAAATCCCATATCTATCACTCACCCCTCAAAAGCCCCATGTGTCAAAGCCACCCAATCATCACCTTTATAACAACCCATGTTTCAGGACTGCGTTTGATGATGTCAAAGTGTACCCAACGACATGTGTTGAGTGTAGTGATTTTAGGTCAAAGAATCACATTCACCACCATCACTGTGAGTACTGACTGTGACTACCATGTCATGGTTCCATGTATCAAACTCACGGTGGGTCTGTCCGGTACACTTGTTCTCTAACAAGTACCTATGTGTTTGGTTTGATATCTCTATATCATGACTAATGAGATTATGTCATCAACCAACACCACAATCTAGTCTTTTGTGTCATTGCTGTCTATCTACCTTCCACAATGACATCCGACTAGGGACATAACAAGAACGTACAAACTCTTAGCATCCGTATGATCTCATCGTTCTGGTCCTCAACCTGAAAGCATACGTCATCGAGTACTGTCATTCTCTAGACATTCAATCTGTTCTATCACTATCTCATATGACTGAACCAGAAAGAATTGGAAGCTTGCCTTTGATATTTATCAAATCAATCTTAATGTATCCCATCAATCATCCCATGATTGGCTCTCAGGGCATACATACCAACAGACTCCCACTTGCACTGCGAGCCAATCACCCTTGAATCATATTCAGAGTGATCTTCAAACATGTCCCACATGTTACTGTGCTCTTGTGCCAACATAGTGAGTTATGGCAACACCTTGCTGAAGTCAGTATAAATTGCATGTCTCACATCTGTTCGATGTACATCACACGTATGAGATGGAGTTATCGTAATATGCGATCTAGTATTCCTTTGCTAACTTTTAGCCACATTGCATGATCAAGGATTCCATACTTGTCATCAATGAGCGGAATATCTATAAGTTCATCTCATGAACTTCCAGATCCATATAGTATCCACTGCTGTTCTCTAACACATAGATACTCGGCATTTCCTTTTAAATGGTTTTATTGGAACACTTCCAATTATCAACAAACTTTCACTTTTATATATCCTATATATATTTTGCGATTTAATTTTCTATCCTTTCGGAAGTTCGCATCAATGTAACTCTTTACATCAAACTCTTCCTTATCTCCATAGAACTAGTACTTCTCAAGTACTTATCAAGTTCTCATGGTGTTCCAGTAAACCTTACTGGAAGTAAACAGACATCCACTCGTTATGTCCCACATATGAGTCATCAGGATGAGCACATCATATTGCCATGTCCTACATACAAGATGATGAGTGCATTTTGTTCTTGCCATGTCGATACATGTAAGATAATGGGATGATTACATACATGATAGATCCATATCTATTCTTAGTGTTCCTATTCTTCATAAGAATTGGACACTTGGCCTTGGGATACTAACTCCATGTAGCATGGACAAGTTTTCTCCCACTGAATCTGTGCATACTGAACACTTCAGTACAGATTGCCATTGTATGCTCTCTCTTTTCAGGTCAAGAGATTTTTCGAGAACTATCTCTATAGATCTCTATTCCTATCACATAGGAAACATCTCTATCTTCCTTAAATATAGTTTGCACTTTTAGATTTCCATTTTAGAACATTTCCATTTTACATCAACATGTAGAATGTGAACACGCTCCCACTAAATCATAGATCTCTTCTTTATCTTTGACATATCAGTCAAACCCTTTGACTATATCATCAAAGTAAAGATCCAATTTTGAGTTGCTTGTACTTAATCAACCACATTGATTAGTCCATTGTAACTTATAGACTTCATTTAATGGATTCATAAACCTTATAGGTAGTGTCACGTACACATCCTTGTTTTATTCCTCATAGGAATGCGGTTTTAGTATCCATATGTCAAATGTCTTAGTCATTAAGTTGCAATCAATAAGCATCATCCTTCTCAAAATGTTATCCGTGTGTCTTAACACTTAAGACTCATTTGCACTTATGGATTTCATCCAATGGGTGCTACCATCAAGGTCATACCTTATGGTTCACATGGATGTCATTTAGGATGTAATGGTCATAAACCATAACTCAAATTCGGTTCCTCATATTCATCTAGATAGTTGACTCATCACATGAACAACTCATCACATAGATAATTGAGGTGTATCTGTCAAGGATATAAGAACTCACAACTCCTTGTGATTCTCAATGTCCTTTATTAGTGTGGGGTATTCTTTTATTAAGAAGAATTCAGTTATTTGATAATCATTCTCTAACTCCTTAGAGTATGATTCCTTCTTGATTTAGACATCACCATGCCTCAATCATGAGTTCACTATGATACACTATCATAATCACTCAAAAGGATGTCAAACATTTGGTCCAAGTATTTCATTCATTGATCTCGTCAAGAATTAACACTTTATCAAATTTGCACTTCATCTATGATAATCTTGAACACTTCAAGATATTCATATTGGTATTTCTCTAAACACCATTTGAAGTATTAGCATTTGTTCCAATAGGTATGTAAATACATCATATGTATCATACCTAATAGGACAATCATTCTACCACTACCATTAGTGAAGATTGATTAATCATGTCCAAGATATTCATGTCTCTTACTGGTTCTCTAACCAAAAGAGTCTAGATTTATCCATCACATGGAAACTAGAAATGAATTTCTCATGATTGATGCTAATTTGATTGTTTGAGTTATCTATAACTTTTAGGTATCATTTTATCTTATGCATATCAAATACCACAAGATAAACAAGGCATTTCCACAAAGATCATATCTTTTAGAAATTGAAACATCTCTTTATTGATTGCCATCATTGTCATACAATATGCAAAAAATAAAGTGTTTCTATCTATTGGAAAATATGAAATAGCAGTTCATAACTGTATTACATGCCTTATAGGCTGAAAATAAACTAAAGTACTCCTATCTATGGCGGCAACACTTGCCCCAATTATGAGTGTTTTATACTTTACATCTTGGTATCATATACCTCAAAAGTGTTACAAGTTTACTTTCATGACACCTTCAAGTGGAGATGCCAGTCGCCTCCTTCTTCTTTTGTTCTTCTAGATAGAGAGGACAATTCCTTTTCCAATGTCCTGACTTTTGACAATGGTGGCAATTGCCTTTCTTGGTCATGCCTCCCTTGGCCTTGAGAGCTGAAGACGACTTGGGCTCCTGGATAGCATTAGAACCTTTCTTAGCTTTGCCCTTGCCCTTGTGTTTGGACTTGCCTTTCTTGCTGGTGATCACCATCACAGACTTAGGCTTGTCCTTCTTCATCTATATCTCGGCTGTCCTCAACATGCCCAACAACTCTAACAGTGGCCTATCAAAGTTGTTCATGTTGTAGTTCATCACAAACTGACTGTAGGATTCTGGCAACGATTGCAGTATCACGTCAGTAGCCAACTCTTGGCTCAGTGGAAATCCCAGTCTTGTCAGGTTCTCCACATACCCAATCATCTTGAGTGTGTGAGGACCAACTGGATCTCCTTCTGTCATGACGCACTTGAACAGTGCCCTTGAGACATTGTATCTCTCTTGCCGTGCTTGATCTTCATACATGTTCCTGAGATGCTGAATCATCTCAATGACACCCATGTTCTCATGTTGTCTCTACAGCTCATGGTTCATAGAGCACAACATCAAGCACTTTGCATCAATGGCATCATCAACATGCTTCTTGTAAGCATCCCTTTCTGCCTTTGGTGCATTAGGAGAGGATTCCGCTGGGATTGGAGTATCCAGGACATAGAGCTTTGGCTCTTGAGTGAGAACAATTCTCAATGTCCTATACCAGTCATGGAAGTTTGTCCCATTTAGCTTGTCCTTTTCAAGGACCGATCGCAAAGAAAAGTGATTGTTGTTTGTTGCCATTTGTACTACAAAAGGAAAATATGCAATTTTAGTCCAAAACTCATTTTTGACTTATTTGATTGATTTTAAAAGTTGACGATATAATTAGGCCTTTAATTAATTACCGCTCCCACTATTTTAGTTCAAATTGATAGCCCTCACCATCAATTCAGAAGATTGCAGCATACAACCTTCTAGTGGACAAGATCCTGAAATCCTCTAAGTCATGGACCAGCTTGGGATGTCACCCACAACTTAGATCTCTCAGGTAGGCAACTCTTGCCAATTGCATCATATGCAACTCTTGATAAGATGTCATATGCAACTCCTTGCCATGATCATCTCCATGCCTCAAGGTACTAGATCCCATCTAGATCACCTTGTTAAGTCTGACCCAAAGCAAACACGATGAATATGCACCCTGCTAGGGCAGACCCACACATTCATCCTTCACACTTCCACGAGATAGATGGTTCACCACGCTAGGGCGTGCCCACACTTGGTCGATCATGTTTTTCACGTGTGTCGCATTTGGAAGGCATCTAAAACTTAATATTTAATGAGGGATTTGGTTTTTATATACATATACATATCCAATCACCACAATACATAGTACGTATCATATACATGCTATATCCCACAGAAAACATGCAAAACGATAAAAGCGATGATTATGGCCATCCTAATGTGATTCCTCGAGCCAAGAGGAATCACAGTCATCTAGGTCTACATCACATGCAACATGTGCAAGATGAACTCTGTGCTTTGCCTTCCGAGTAGATCAACTCATCACATGAAAGACTTGCTCATTCTGGCCCGGTCATCTGGGTGCCACCAGCCGATCGGTTGGCTCCTCCAACCGATCGGTTCGCCTATTCGTCGTGCATCTCATCATGGCCACCACCCGCTCGTCTTAGTCCTCGAACCGGTCATCAATCGATCGGCTCACTCCTTGAACCGATCATCTCGAACGTCAACCGATCGGTTCACTCCTTGAACTGGTCGTCTCAGCTGTCGTCTGGATGTCCTCCGTTCTTTGACATAACAAGAAATAAAATTCTATCCTATTTTACATTGTAAAAAGAGAAACCTCGAGTTACATTTGAGGGGAGCAAAGGTATGAAAGAAATCTCAAATTATTTCGAGTTACATTAGGAATAGGAGAAGGAAGATTGGTGCGCAGACCGAGATGCAAGCAACCACATACAACCATACACATATAGGGTTTATTGGCCATAACCACGCTATACATCCACCACAAAACTTGTTTAACGGTGACGCGTATTGAGTGCATTAATAATACATATCATATATGTAATTGGGATTTGTAGATTTAGGATTGGACATGCATAAAGCCAATATTATTCACATCGTATGCAATAAATAAAGGTGACAAACCAAAATCGATCATATCGATAATCCCTAAAGTATAGAGCAGTTGACGTGGCTCTGATACCACTGTTGGGTTTTAGGGGAGGCAGAGAAGGCAGCGGAAACAAAAAGTTTCCTCCCCGAACCCGGAACAAGGAAACACGTCAACGTCTATACAATAGGAAAGGATGGTTTGTGGAATCATACCTTGTCCCGAGGCTTTCTCGGCGACAATACCTCATGGCTTGCGTGGTCTTCACCTCCGGTCTTGGATGGTGTCTGTGCAGCTCCTGGTCGCATCGGGACTGACGACTCCTGGTCTCACCGGGACTGTCGGGATTGACAGCTGTCCTCCGAGCGGCAGAAACCTCCCGCCTCTGAAGTAGTCTACACGGACCAACTGGAACTCCAATCTCTTTGTCCCATAAGGAATTGGAAGGAGTCGCACCCTCCTGTCAGCATACTAGTCACCAACACACTCTCCTGCCACCAGTCACAACTGCAGTTGTCTTTCCCTTGTTGTGCCTCCTTTTTTGGGTAGCACTTGCTCAGGCTCTCTCGGTTACCAAAACCAGAGAGAACGATAACTTTGCAGAGCAACTGGTTTGCACTGAGTTGTACTTTGAGAAGCCCCCAATACCCCTATATATAGGAGGGTCATGGGACAGGGTTCTCTATCCCGGGCAATATGGGACTAAAGGTAGGAGAAGAAGGGTTCGAGATTTTCCACAAAACAACCAAATCGCAACCTGAACCGATCGTTTCACAACTAAAACGGTCGGTTGGGGACCTGAGCCGGTCGGTTGACACTCAACCGATCGGTTGGGACCCATGAAATGGTCGGTTCACTTTCTGAACCGATCGGTTCGTGGTCCTGATCAGTTCCCGATCGAATTTCCCTCTTTTGTTTCTAATTGGTATCAAATACCAATCCTTTTCCCAATCAAATTAGTCAAGTGAAACGAAAGGAAAATTCTCACCAATCCGACTTTCCCAACTTGCTCGGTTGCAACAGTTGAACCGATCGTTTCAACACTTGAAGCAATCGTTCACCCTGACCATGAGCCGATCGACTCACAACCTAAGCCGATCGGTTCACCAAGCTGAGCCGATCGGTTCATCACATGAGCTGATCGGTTGGGAGTGCAGATTGTACATAATCAGTCAATTGCGGTTTCAATCAATTCGATACTCTAATCAATTAATTGAGTGTTTAATTGAACTACTAAACTCCTTTAGTAATCAATCTAAACATTGTTTGTGGACAAAACTCCTCTTCCAGGTTAAATCCTATGTGTGTGACCCTGTAGGTCCATTTCACGTTGGCAGTGAAAGTCCATAACACTTATGACTTCACAAGCAAAGAGTGGTGCCTAGTCACACATCAATGCTACCCAAGTGAAAGTAGAAAGTTGGAGAACAACTTTCAATCCTACAATCCGTGAATGGTGTTACAACGAATGTATAATTCCTTTGTCACTGATATCCCGAATGAACTCGAGGCATGGAACAATCATCCTGTCAACATTCATTCACTTTCTTGATCTCAGAGTAGATTGGAAGAGATATGTATGACATCAATATCACATACTGATTCACACATGTGTGCGCACGCCTATTTCAATCCTACTCATCAAGTGGCCTTGGATATAAAACTCCCTCAGGAGGGATAAATCCCATATCTATCACTCACCCCTCAAAAGCCCCATGTGTCAAAGCCACCCAATCATCACCTTTATAACAACCCATGTTTCAGGACTGTGTTTGATGATGTCAAAGTGTACCCAACGACATGTGTTGAGTGTAGTGATTTCAGGTCAAAGAATTACATTCACCACCATCACTGTAAGTACTGACTATGACTACCATGTCATGGTTCCATGTGTCAAACTCACGGTGGGTCTGTCTGGTACACTTTTTCTCTAACAAGTACATATGTGTTTGGTTTGATATCTCTATATCATGACTAATGAGATTCTGTCATCAACCAACACCACAATCTAGTCTTGTGTGTCATTGCTGTCTATCTACCTTCCACAATGACATCTGACGAGGGACATAACAAGAACGTACAAACTCTTAGCATCCGTATGATCTCATCTTTCAGGTCCTCAACCTAAAAGCATACGTCATTGAGTACTGTCATTCTCTAGACATTCAATATGTTCTATCACTATCTCATGTGACTGAACCAGAAAGAATTGGAAGCTTGCCTTTGATGTTTATAAAATCAATCTTAATGTATCCCATCAATCATCCCATGATTGTCTCTCAGGGCATACATACCAACAATTGAATAGGTTCAAAAATTGCTTACAAAAGGGTGATATGTTAAGAGCTAAAAACTTAGGTCCATGAGCAAATTATGTTACAAAGGTGAAAATTCAAGCATATAGTAATCAAAATGGGTCATCGACAAGTCGAGTCGTCATGGAATTAAACTCATGTTGAGTGATATGAGTTAATAATAGAGAGAGAAATAGTATAATGAAGGAGAGAGAAAAATTGAGGTTGTCACAAAAGATCTCAAGATTCTGGGTCTTACTAGATCGTGTATGGAACTAATTGCAGCCAAGTGGTGGTCAGTGGGACTTTTGGTGGTACGACTCAAACTCCCCAGGGCTTAATAAAAGACATAACACAACCATGTAGTATATCGGATTAGGGTTAGACATGACTCACATTGTATGTTTACCCTTGCCTTGTTTCTTATATTGTTCAGTAGCTAGCTGTTATACATGTTCTTCATATTCCTTCTAAAAATATATGATGTTTTGCTTATCAATTTCAACTGCTTAATCTACCTAATATGTGTAATCTATTTTACTTATTCATTTAGCTGAATTTTCTCATAATGCTTAACCTATTGTTATAACATATCTGTGTAACAATAGTTGTTGGCTTAGAGTTTTATCTCTTACTGGGCTGTTGGTCTCACCCTGTGGGCTTCCACATCTTTTTAGGTGGTCGTCAACGATGTGGTAGAGATCGTGCTGTTGAGGAGGAACACCAAGGATATTAGTAGTCATTGAGGTTGGATGTTTCTAGTGTTTTGTAGTAGAGTCCTATATGGCATCCATGTACTTTTAGGCCTTGGAAGGGGTGTTTTGTAGATGATTTGTATGATACATGTTTTTGGAAATATACCCTGGGTGTACATATGTGGCTTGTATATGTGAATGGATATCTTTTGTAATAGGTGTGTGGCAGTTGACCATTGTATAGATCTGAATACCTTTATGGTATGTGATATGATGATACAAGTTGAGGACCTTGTTGTAATATATGGGATTAAGAGAGAAAGATTTCTCCCCCCTCCCACACCTGTGGCGGAGGCCGAACGCTCGGGAGGGTGGTAAATCAAGGCAATTGGGATTCGAATTCGGGTCCCTTTGTTAGGAGACACCGTGCTTGGCCACTCCTTGTCGGCACCTTGTTGTGATATTTGTTTCTTCTTGTGATGGTTATATAAGATCAGTTTTAATTTACCCATTCTTTTGGTAATATGGATTCTTAGTTGTTAATCAAACATTTTATTTTGAGTTCTCTCACTCATGTGAGAACGGGTTGTCACATGAAAAGTTTGGTATCAGAGCTCTAGGTTTACTGATTCTACATGGACATAGGACTAGGGTTGTGTCTAATCTTGCATCCTCTGACATATCTAATTGTAGTTTATACCCTTGCAGATATGTATGGAGAGCACAAAGAATATGCCAAGAATAGTGTTGTTGCACCAGGAGGTGGTTCCAAGAGTCAAGAAAGAGTAGATGGAGTGCCAAAAGTTCCTAAGTTTGACCCAACAACTATGGCCAATTCTACCTTTTAGTCCTTATTTGGACAATTAATGGCCACAATTTTGCATATGGTGGATCAAGCACCCATATCTCAATGTAGGGCTACTATCCCCAATACAAAATCCTAGGTTTCTGGGAATATCTTTAAGAGGTTGTGCCGTGTTGGAGCATTGGAGTACATAGGTATTGCAGACTCGACAGACGAGATATGTGGCTGATAGAGCTAGAGAAGGCCATTGAGGAAGAGAAGAGACCCAAAGTGGCGATCAGTTGGGAAGAGTTTTAGTGAGAGTTCATGAGCTGATACTTTATGGAGACAAATCCGGACGAGAAGATCTTGTAATTTGAGAAGATCTGGCAGGGATCAATGATGATCAATGAGTATGAGGCAAAGTTTATGGAATTGTTGAAGTTTTTTCCATCACATGGTTATGACAGATAAGGAAAGGATCTGAAGGTTTGAGAAGGGGTTGAATATATATTTTATGTTGACGGTGTCAACTTTGGAGAATAGGGAGTGGTTTGATACTTTTGCA
Organism: Alisma plantago-aquatica; assembly: GCA_963693085.1. Classification (NCBI taxonomy): domain Eukaryota; kingdom Viridiplantae; phylum Streptophyta; class Magnoliopsida; order Alismatales; family Alismataceae; genus Alisma; species Alisma plantago-aquatica. The sequence goes on along the minus strand of OY856414.1, from coordinate 521,893,105 downwards.
GAGTCCGTGAGGTGGATATAATGGTCGATAATGAGAAGCGTAAAGCTAACACTAAGATGAGATTGACTCAGTTTCAGGGGTAGTCTGGAGGCTTCAAGAAGCCTGGGTTCTTGTCACCTCAGTCACAGTAGAGATCAGTGGTACAATCATAGTGGTTTCCAAGCAAGGGAAGAGGTTGTAGCTTTCCACTAACAAGAGTTCATAACACAATATCAGTATTAGTGACATGACCGCCTAGGCCATGGTATGAGGATATGACATGCTATAAGTGTGGTCAGAATGAGCATATAAAGTGGTATTACCCTATGAAAAATGAGAAGGTGACACAACAATTGACAAAGAGCCAGCAAGGTTTGTAGTAGTGACCATACAGTAGTGGTGGCGGTAGAGGACATGGTCAAGCATCTCAGGTAGGATCGTCTCGGTAGGCGAACAGAGGACAGTGGTGATAACATGCGACAGATCGATTCTATGACATGAGTCAATCAGAGAGTGTGGTCAATCTACATGACGTGACAAGTTAGATGGAATTCATCATCATCATCATCATCAACTAATACTCAATCCCAACTATGTTGGGGTCGACAACATGGATCCTTCTTTTCCATTCAGCTATATCACGGGTCATATTCTGGTTGATATGTAGAGATTCAAAATCTCTCTTTATAAGCTCTTCCCATGTTAATTTAGGCCTTCCTCTTCTTCTATTAATTGTGCTTGCCTCAATAGTATTGCTTCATATAGGCGCATTAGTCGGTCTATATTGCACATGTCCATACCATCTGAGTCAGCCCTCGCGCAATGCTCGCCATCCCCACTTTATTCCTGATATAGTCATTTCTCAAGCGATCTTTTCTTATCTTCCCACACATCCATCTCAACATATGCATTTCATCCACGTTCATCTTGTTGAGTCCTTATTTCTTCACCGCCCAACATCCACTCCCATAGAGCATGGCTGGCCATATAGTAGTTTTATAAAACTTGCCTTTTAATTTGAGAGGGATCTTCCGATCACATAATACTCCAGTTGCACTCCTCCATTTCAACCATCCTGCAGTGATCCTATGACAAACGTCATTCTGGACATCGCTATCTATTTGAATGATAGAGCCCAATTAATGAAATTAATCACATTTTGGTATATCTACTCCGTCCAACTTGGCTTCCATCATTCACACTGTGAGATTGGCTGAAATTGCAATGCATATACATAGTTTTGATCCTACTAATCATCAATCAATTTGATTCCAGTGCCTTTCTCCAAAGTTCAACTTTATCATTCAAACCATCTTTAGTTTCATCAATCAATATAATATCATCAGCAAATAATATACACCAAGGAACATCATCCTGAACATTCTTTGTAAACTCATCCATAACAAGAACATATATATATGGGCTGAGTGTGGATCCTTGGTGTACCCCAACTGTGATGGGAAATGTTGGTGTCTCACCTCCAGGACTCTTTACACTTGCAGTAGAGCTACCATACATTTCTTTAATCAAGTCAATGTATTGGATTGGCACACCCTTTTTCCTCAAAACCATCCACAACACTTCTCTAGGTACTCGATCATAAGCCTTTTCCAAATCGATAAAAACCATGTGAAGACCTCTTTTTCTTCCCTATACTTCTTCATAATCCTACTTATTAGAAAAATAGCATCTATTGTTGATCTACCAGGAATGAAACCAAATTGGTTGTTTGTTATCTTCGTTATAGATCTTAGCTTCTACTCAATAATCCTCTCCCAAAGCTTCATTGTGTGACTCATCAACTTAATACCTCTGTAGTTTGTGCAGCTCTAAACATCACCTTTGTTCTTATAGATGGGGACTATAGTACTATTTCTCCACTCATACGACATCTTCTTTGCCTTCATGATCTTGTTAAATAAATTTGTTAACCACATAACTCCTTCATCCCCCATACTCTTCCATACATCAATGGGAATACTATCTGGTCTGCATGCCTTTCTCATTTTCATATTTTTCAAGGCATTCTTGGCCTCAAAATGTGAAACTCGTCGTGTGTAAATGATATCGCTTGTATCCCTATCACATGACTCTCTAACATTATTTACAATATCTCCATTAAAAAGCTTACGAAGTAATTTCTCCATTGGTTCTTGATATCATTGTACTTTACCAGCACTCTACCATCTTCATTCTTAATTCATTTTACTTGACTCAAGCCTCTTCCTTTCCTTTCTCTTATATGAGCCATTTTATATATATATATATATATCTTTTTCCCCTTCTCTAGTGTCCAGTTTCTTATAAAAATCATCAAAGTATTTAGACCTGGCCTCCCGAACAACATTTTTTGCTTCTTTCTTTGCTTGCTTGTATCTGTGGAATGTTGCATCATCTCGAGATTTAGACAAGCTCCTATAGATCTCCCTTTTTAGTTTAATAGCCTTATGTACTTCATCATTCCACCACCAAGTCTCTTTTTGTGGAGGCTCACAACCTTTGGACTCCCCCAAAATCACTCCGACAATTTTTGTTATGCAGGAGATCATGTTATGCCACATAGTGTTGACATCAGACTCTAAGTTCCAAGTTCCCTCCTTGATGAGTTTATCATGAAAGGTCAATTTCTTTTCTCCTTTACGATTCCACCACTTGATCCTGCTATCTTGATTTTTTTTATGCTTGCCTTTATTTATCTTCATTTTAATATCTAAAACCACCAAACTATGTTGGGTTGTGAGTTATTCATTAGGAATCACTTTACAGTCCTTGCATACTTTACGATCCTCCCACCTTGTAAGGAGGTAATTAGTTTGGCTACAATTGTGCCCACTTTTGAAAGTAATCTTATGCGATTCTCTTTTCTTGAAATGGGTGTTTGCCAAAATCATATCATATGCAATTGCAAAATCTAATATCATCTCACGTTCTATGTTTCTACTTCCATATCCAAAACCACCACAGACTCTCTCATATCCATCATTGCTACTCCCCACATGGCCATTTAAATCACTTCCAATAATGATATTCTCCTCTGTCGGTATTCGTTGCATCAATTCATCCATGTTATCCCAAAAATCCTTCTTATCCTCCTCGCCAAGGCCAACTTGGGGGGCATAAGTGCTAATAATGTTAAAATCTTTCCCCCAAGAATGACCTTGATAGCTATGATTCTATCACCCATCCTAGTGATCTTGACAACATCATCCTTCAATATCTTATCAATAATAATACCTATGCCATTTCTATGTTTATCAATGCCTGTATACCAGATTTTGTATCTCGTGTCTCCAATCTCTCTACAATGTTCCCCTGTCCACTTAGTTTCCTATAAGCAAGCTATATTGACTTTTCTTCTCGTCATGGTATCTACTATCTCTAAAGATTTTCCTATCAATGAGCCAATATTCCAAGATCCAAATCCAAACCTTTTTTCTTAGACTTGGTTCTTTACCTACCTTCATCAAAAATGTTTCCCTTGCACATTTTTCACTACATCTGGGCAATTATGCGGCGGGGCTAGCTTCTTTACCTACACTCATCCAAGATGTGGAAACCCTTGCACATTTTTTACTACATCTGGGCGATGATGCAACAGGACTAGCTTCCTTACCCACACCCATCCAAGATGTGGAAACCCTTGCCTGTCCTTTAACACAACCAGGCATTGTTGTGTCAAAACCCCTTGCATATTTATCATTGCATCTGGGTGCCGATGCAATGTGTTGTTAGGTAGGGACACTCCAATGCTAGATGGAGTTATTTCATTCTAATTTGTCTTCTTCCTACTTTATATCCATTTCGGTTGACCCAGGTGTGATGCACTCTTTTATCATCGGAGAGTCTTTGCCAGATAGTTGTAGATTTGATAGTCTCCTTCTAGAAACCCCTCTTGTTGGTTCTACTGAGTTGCGAGAGGTGTGTTCATATTGGGTTCTTTCTTTCTCAGGACGCAACATTTAAGTGGACCTTATGCCACTTGAAATGCATGCATTCGATGTGATCCTTAGGATAGATACCTTGGAGAAGTACATGGTGGTCTTGGACTGTAGTTCTAAGGTTGTGACATTTCATGATGGTGATGTTTCGTGGATTTTGCAAGGAGATAGGAAGATTCTTATGACATGCTTGGTGTCAACTATGATAGAGGACAGGCTAATGCAATAGGAATGTGAGGCTTTCTTGGCACATGTGGTGGATACCAAGGTGATGAGTGCTAGTAAGTAGGAGGTGCTTGTGGTGTGTGAGTTTGAGGAAGTGTTCCCTGATGAGTTTCTCGATGTTCCCCCTCTTAGAGAGATTGATTTTGAGATCAATTTGGTTCCTGGTACACAATTGACGGCACAGTCGCCGTATAAGATGGCACCAACTGAGATGTAGGAGTTGAAGAAACAATTATAGGAGCTTCTAGAGAAGGGATTTGTTAGGAAGAGCACTTCCCCTTGGGGTGATTCCATGTTGTTTATGAAGAAGAAAGACAATTCTACGAGGTTGTGCATGGATTATCGATAGTTGAACAAGGTGGCGATCAAGAACAAGTACCCTTTGTCAAGGATAAATGATTTGTTTGACTAGTGGAAAGATGTTGCAATGTTCTCAAAGATACATATGAGGTTAGGGTACCACCAACTATGGATCAAGGTGGATGACATACCCAAGTCAACTTTTAGGATGAGGTACAGTCAATATAAGTTTGTGGTTATGCTGTTTGGGCTAACCGATGCACAAGTAGCGTTCATGGATCTGATGAACAGGATGTTCAGGTCTTATCTTGACCGGTTCATGGTTGTGTTCATTGATGACATATTGATATACTCCAGAGACAACCAACAACATGAGGAACATCTATGGTAGGCTTTAACATTGTTGAGACAACACAAGTTGTATGCCAAGTTCAACAAGTGTGAGTTTTGGCTAAAGAAGGTGTCTTTCCTTGGGCATGTGATATCTGATAGAGGTGTCTGTGTGGACCCAAAGAAGGTGGAGTCCATGTTAGAATGGGAGCAACCTAAGACACCAAAAAAAGTTCATAGTTTCTTGGGCTTGGCAGGCTACTACAGGAGGTTTATCAAGAACTTCAGTCTTGTAGCATTACCCCTAACCAAGTTGACAAGGAAAAGTGTACGGTTCATCTGGTATGATAGGTATCAACATTTTTTCAGTTTTTTGAAGGAGAAGATGACTAGTGCACCAATGCTAGTTCTACTAGAGAAAGGGAAAGGTTACATGGTCTTCTATGATGCATCAAAGAATGGTTTGGGATGCGTGCTGATGCAGGATAAGAACATGATTTCTTTTACTTCGCAATAGCTTAAGAAACACAAGGAGAACTACCTGACGCATGACCTGGAGCTTGCAATTGTGGTCCATGCCTTGAAGATTTAGAGATACTATCTTTATACCAAGAAGTGTCAAACCTTCACCAACCACAAGAAACTCCAATATATCTTCTCGAAGTAGGAGTTGAACATGCGACAGAGAGGTTGGATGGAGTAACTCAAAGATTATGATTGCACCATAGTCTACCATCCAGGGAAGGCAAACATAATGATAAATTCTTTGAGAAAGAAGGCTTCTTCTTCGACATCTACGGAGAAGGCAAGTTGTGTTCCTTGGTATGCCATAAGAAAGACATGTTGGTGTCTCTTTGATAGAGGAACGTGAAGATGGAGGTATCTTTGTTGGGAGGATTGATAGCATAGTTGCAGGTAAATCCTATGTTAATACAACATATCAGAGATGCACAACAGAATGATTCTATGATACAAGAGATACGATCAGAGTTGGGTAGAGAGAAGCAATATGGCTTTCACGGTACAGAAGATGGTACAATTTGTTTCCACAGTAGGACAGTGGTGCCAAATGTTGGGTTTGAGATAGTTGGTTCTTGAGGAGGATGACTCTTCATTGTACACTATGAATCCAGGCAGCACCAAGATGTACCATAACCTAAAGGATCTATAGTGGTGGCCTGGATTGAAGATTGACATAGATGAGTTTGTGGCAAGGTGTCTAGTGTGTCAACAACATAAGGTTGAGCATCAGAAACCTATAGGGACTTTGCAACTATTTCATATATTGCAGTGAAAATGGGATCATATAACTATGGACTTGGTTGATCTTCCAAGGACAACCACGTGTCATAATTCCATTTTGGTGATAGTGGACAAGTTGACAAAGTCATCTCACTTCTTTATAGTCAAGATGACATTTACGGGTGAGAATTTGGCACATGTGTATGTGGATGAGATTGTCCATTTGCATGGTAAACAAATGACAGTAGAATCTAACAGAGGTCCTCAGTTTATTAGTCATTTTTGAGAATGTCTGCACTCAACAATGGGTACACAGTTGAGGTTCACTACCGCGTTTCACCCATAGACAGATGGATAGTCTGAGAGGACAATTCATATTTTAGAAGATATGTTGAGAGCTTGTGTCTTGTAGTTTTTGGGTAGTTGGGAGGTGCACCTCAGTTTGATAGAGTTTACTTACAACAACTATCAGAGGAGTATCGATATGGCTCCTTATGAGTCTTTGTATGGGAGATGTTGTTGGTCTCCATTGTGTTGGTATGAGGTGAGTATGGGCTTTTGGGTCTTGAGCTTGTGCATCAAACTATAGAGAAGATCAAAGTGATACAACAACAACTGAAGGCTGCCCAGAATAGACAGAAATATTATACTAATAATCATCACATTCATTTGGAGTTCCAAGTTGGAGACAAGTTGTACCTTAAGTTCTCTCCTTGGAAAGGCATTTTTAGGTTTGGAAAGAGGGGTAAGTTGGTCCCCATGTTTATGAGACCTTACCCTGTGGTGGCGTGTGTTGGAAGAGTGGTTTACCAGTTGGAGCTACTGTCTGAGTTGCGTAAGTTGCAACCTATCTTTCATGTTTCAATGTTTAGGAAGTGTCACCTTGACACAGAGTTGACCTTACATACTATGGAAGTTGAGTTCGAGGAGGACATGTCATATGTCGAGGGTCATGTGTTGATCCATGATAGGAGGGTAAAGAAGTTGAAGAATAAGGATATAATGTTGGTTAAGGTTTTGTGACATCATTATGGTGTGGAGGAAGCCACATGGGAGTTAGAGGAAGAGATGCGTAGGAAGTATTTGTCTCTCTTCACATAGGATTTTGAGGGAGAAATCCTTGTTAGGGGTTTATGGTTGTAAGACCCCTGAACTAGCTTTCTTGTATATTAACTCTTTCTCATGAACCCAAATTCTTGTACCCAAAATCTTCTTCATGGTGAAGGTGTCAGTTTTGACATGCACATGTTGAAAGTTGGTTTTCTTCTCATGATTATGGTTTTTCTCTCTTACTCAATGTTGAAGGTTTTTGATACAAGCATTATGATGAAATTGTGGGTTTTCTCTCTCTAAGTTATTGTTTTGTTTCTCGCATGTGTTGATGGCCAAAATTAGGATTTTGGATGTTGTTTTTCTTCTTGAAGTTTATCTCTTGATGCTTTGATTTCATGGTGTTAAAAAACATGTTGATCATGTTGTTAAGATGTTCTTTGCTCTCTTGATATCTTTAAGTGGTGTCTTGTGCAGTCATTGAGTTTCAGGTGACCTTTGGGTTGCCAAGGATGGATCCCTTGAGAGGTCACATGGATGACCTATGCTATTCAGGTGATGAGTTTTCTCTTTGTTTTCTTCGAACACAAGCAGTTGGATTCTTGAGAAGGTTGATGGTTGAACTTCCCTTCAGTCGATGAGTGTGTGTGATGCCTTCATTCACAAGGTTTTCTATTCTACTCAGTCTCTGTGATCAAAAGGATGATCTTTCCTCTTTGGTCACTAGGGTTGATGAATGTCTTTGATCATGTTGGCTTTGTTTCTCTTCGATCACATAGATATGTGACCTAGGGTTTCCTTTGGTCAATGAGAATTTTTGGACATGCACTTGTCTTGTTACCTTGTTGATGATGATAGTTGACCTGATTTCTTTCAAGATTGTGGGAGATGGTGATCATTAGGGTTTAATGTTAATTGTTGAATTTGGAAACCTATTATGCATTCATTTTCAAAACTGTAACCCTAATTGCAAGTATATAATAGTAATGTTTAGCTTGCTTGAGAAATTAGTATGTTGATGAAGTATTTTCTCTCTCCTAAACTGCAGTAACCTTAACTTGCTATTGTATGAGAATTATACACAACAATTGATTGGGATATCTCTTATATGACACATGTGTGGTGATGATGAGTCTTGATGAGGCATGCTGAGATAATGATATCTATGCAGGGAATAATGTGAATGGTCTTATGACCTTGGCAATATCTTTGTGACCTAATTGACGTCATATCCTCTGATGGTGTGATGGGGGATTCATATCCCCTAGAGATGTGAGAATGGTGATGGCCTTGTGTATGGCCGTTAAACAACATCATGTCGTGATGTGATAAACTTTAAGCTTTATACATTTTATATCTTCTGAAATTGTTATACAACAATGCTTGCTGGAATGGATTAGGGTTTGTATGTCCACTTGTATGATACAACCTTAATTCATCCAATTGGCATAACTAATCAAGTGAAACCATAATCATGTAGTGCCTTGTGCCATAGATTCATTCCAGTGTCAGAACTTGTTGGATGGTGAAACGAGTATTCCAAAGGAAAGCTCAGAGTCGCATACATGTTGAGTATGCAGAGGTGCAAGTGAGTGTGTATCCTTGTCATCCTGATTCTAAGTGTTTTAAGGGAGGATGAGTGCGGTCATACCTATCCCTCTTTTTTAGAATGTTTAGGGTCATGTCTCGGTGATTATATATGTGATGTGAATGGAGGACAACAACAATTGTACTTAGTGATAGGGTTTTTGCTTTGCAAACCCTGGTGGCTAGTGTCGTGACCTGTACCAAGGGTGGAATAGGTTTTTTTAGTTTGACTATATGTTGTTGTTTGTAGTTTGATTGATATGTCACTATGGTGCAGACTCGTACTGACCAAATAGATAGAAGATCACAGGATTTTGACACTTCCTAGGTCTTGTATGGAACTGATTGCAACCAAGTGGTGGTTAGTGGGACTTCGGGTGGTACAAATCAAAACCCCTAAGGCTTAATAAAATACGTAACACAACTGTGTAGTATATCTACTTAGGGACAAACACAACCCACATTGCATGTTTACCCTTGCCTTATTTCTTGTATTATTCATTAGTTAGTTGTTATACATATTTTTCATTTTCCTTCTAAAAATATATGATGTTCTGCTTACCAGTTACAATTGCTTAATTTGTGTCATCAATTTTACTTATTCATTCAGTCAAACCTTCTCATAATGCTTGATATGTTTTTATAACATATATGTGTAACAATAGTTGTTGGTATCACCCTGTGGGTTTTGACATCTTTTTAGGCGGTCGTCAGTGACATGGTAAAGATCGTGCTATTGAGGAGGAGCAACAAGGAGATCAGTAGTTTTTGAAGGTTCAATGCTGCTAGGGTTTTGTAGTAGAGTCCTATGTGTCGTCCATGTACTCTCATCTCCTGGAAGGGGTGTTCTGTAGATGATCTATACGAAATGTGTTTTTGGCAGTATGCCCTGGTTGGTACATATGTGACTTGTATATGTGAACGGATATCTTTTGTAACAGGTGTGTGGCAGTTGGCCACTGTACAAATATGACCTACCTTTATGGTATGTGATATGATGATAAAGGTTGAGTACCTTGTTGTCATATCTGTTTCTGTTTATAAGATCGATTTTAATTTACCAATTCTTTTGGTAATATGGATGCTTAGTTATTAATCACACATTTTGTTTTGAGTTATCTCACTCATGTGGAAACATCACATTATAAGGCATCTAGAGAGATTCACAATGTGGTGGTCTGAATTCTCCTTATATATTTATCCTTCAACTAGGTCTCGATTATGGAAGCTTATCTGAAGACATTAGGAGAATAGATGTGGAAGTAGACGAGTAAGAAAATTCAATTGATTACTTATGTGTGATTACATGAAAAAACCCAAGTCGTCTGTAGGACACCTTATAAAATTGATTACTTATGTGGGCCTCGAAATCAACTAGCTGTTATACATGTTCTTCATTTTCCATCTAAAAATATATGATGTTCTTCTTACCAGTTACAACTACTTAATCTGCCTAATCTGTGTAATCAATTTTACTTATTCATTCAGTCAAACCTGCTCATAATGCTTGATATGTTTTTATAACATATCTGTGTAACAATAGTTGTTTCTCTCACCGCATGGGTTTCGACATCTTTTTAGGAGGTCGTCACCTACATGGTAGAGATCATGCTGTTGAGGTGGAGCAACAAGGAGATTAGTAGTTTTTGAAGGTTTGATGCTACTAGTGTTTTATAGTAGAGTCCTATGTGTTATCCCTGTACTCTTAGTTCCTGAAAGGGGTGGTTTGTAGATGATCTATAAGATACATGCTTTTGGAAGTATGTCCTGGTTGGTACATATGTGACTTGTATATGTGAATAAATATCTTTTATAACAGGTGCGTGGTAGTTGGCCACTGTACAGATATGACCTACCTTAATGGTATGTGATATGATGATAAAGGTTGAGGACCTTGTTGTGATATCTATTTTTGCTTGTGATGATTATATAAGATCGGTTTTAATTTACCAGTTCTTTTGGTAATATGGATGCTTAGTTATTAATCACACACTTTGTTTTGAGTTATCTCGCTCGTGTGGCAACATCACATTATAAGGCATCTAGAGAGGTTCACGATGTGGTGGTTTGAATTCTCGTTATATATTTGTCCTTCAACTAGGTCTTGATTATGGAAACTTATCTGAAGACATTAGGCGAACAGATGTGGAAGTAGATGAGTTACTTGTGTGTGAGTACATGAAAAAACCCAAGTCGCCTGTAGGACACCGTATAACATTGAAAATTTTGACAGGGTCCCTGGCGAGGACGATGAGAATGCTTCTACATTTTTTTCTATTTAATTTTATTCTATTAGCTCAAGAAAAATTAATACCAAAACTACATTTAATCAATGTGATACAAAAGGTTTTTCAAAATTTATTGATCCATACTTGTAATGATGTTCAACTTAAAAATGAAATATTAGTTGACAATGTTTAGGATGAAATTGAATTCTTAAGTTCATGCATAATATTTTGTTTGTTAGGAAAGTGGATAAGGATAACATCCTTAGATAGAAGGAGACACAAGACACAAAGGATATAAGAATAGGGTAACAATCATGAGATGTTCAAATCATATTATATTGTTTAGAAAAATCCCATAAAATTTTAATGTCAACCTTCATGTTCTTATCCCAATGAGAGTGACCAATCTGAACCACTTCTTTCATAAGAAAATATTTAGACATAAACCTTCCACATGAGAGAGAAAATCTGCTATTTTGCATATGACTTTTCAACTGATCATAAATGTCACATTGATTCTCATGAAACATAAGAAAGGCTAAGATAATGAGTAAATAAAATAGAGCACACGCTTGTCAGAAACACAAAGTCTATATAATGAAAGCAATAAATGAATGATATTGTTCAATAAACAAAGTATATGCATTAGGAAAATCACTTACAACCACTCATTGCCTTATTTGAGCCAAACTAAAAAACAAGTCAATGCCTACAAAAATAAATCATTGCTAAATCAAATAAAAAGGGGAAGGAAAGAATCTAAAAATTGATAGTAGTAGCATAATAACAAAAAAATATAAATGAAACATGACAAGAAACCATAAACAACATAGAGTGGAGGTCGAGATAATTTACATACCTATAATTGTTTAAAATAAATAGCCAACACAAAGTCACAAATCCTTCTTTATTTTGTGCATGGATCCATCCCTCTACTAACAACTCACAAGGCAAGCGAATAGCCTAGAGCCATTCCCCTAACAACTGTTCCCGATTACATGCGTTGCTCAAGAAAAGTTTCATTAAAAACAGAGGAAAAATCAACGTCAATCTGTGAAAGGCACGATCCATATGACTAAACCCCACCAAGTGGCATAGAATCATAGAAATTTATATCCATATGAACCATAGTGAACACTGACAATAGATTAGGCACTTACAATCTAGTAATTGTTAGGTGTGAAATAACGATTAGATGAAGCATCTGTGGATCAGAGTAAAACTAAAATTCCATAAATATGGATGTAATTGAAGTGAGAACTAGTTTTGATGGAGAAATAGAAAACAACTTAATACCTTCCTTCTCCCTTGATCCTCATTTTCCAAAGGAAACTATGAAACACAATACCAAAATCTAAAGTAGACAAAATGAATATGCATAGAAAATGTTTTGTATTAAAAGTACATGAAGAAAGTGTTTCAAATTTTTTAGTCACAGATAACCAGCTGTAGGTTTAACGCTGATAGCTAAGTATCAGTAGGCAAACCATAGATGTACCAAAGTATAAATCTCAAATAGAGAAATGGGACGCCATAATAATACATATGACAAGCCCATAAACTAAAAAAATCACGAGTTATTGTACGATTACTAGATATATATCTGTACTATTCAAATTTCATAGACTTTGAGAGAATTTTCAAAAAGCTAAAACATTAATTTGCATATCTATAAGCTACTTTATAAGAGCAAGTTGATTACAAAAAATATGCCCATGCATATTACCTAAAGTTCTGATCATCTAATTTTTCCTAATACTAAAAACATGGTTAGTGCAATACAAGTTACTTCTATTGAACAACCATACTAAACATTTGCCGATTATGTAAAGTATCTTAATAAAGTATAATTCATAGTTTGTTAAAATATATAATGTTTATATCAAAACAATTTCTCTACAATTCAATTAATAAAATTTTATTAAAAGCATACATATCTTTTATACAATTCACAAATGTTGGTCAACTATATGCTAGAGATATATAGAAGCTCAAGCATGCAGACTGCAGAGTTGATCAAAAGACAGAAGCAGATGTCCTAGTTACTATGTTTGCAAATGAAAGATCATAGGGCTAAAGATCCACATATAATGTTATAGTCATATTTTCCAATAGACCTCAAGAAGCAATTGATAAAAAGATAATTGGGTGTACAATTATTTGTTCATTGGCTATATATGACCATATCAACCCTGCAGGTCGTTACATGTTGTAAACCATATTTACGTACATGTGTGGAAGCTTAGCTATGTAGATTGCGATTTCTTAAGAGAGAAAAAAATATGACATTCACTATGTTTTCAAATGAAATATCATGAGGCCAAAGATCTGCATATAAAAGTACAGTTACATTTGACAATATACCTCAAGGAGCAATTGAGAAAAAGGATAAATGGATTTGTAAACTCTTTTTACATAATCTATATGATCATATCAAATCTATCGGTCATTACATGTTATAAATTATGTCTACATATGGTAGGTAAATACATTACCACATGTGTATACGAATAATAAAAATAAATGATGGATACTGATTAGTACCATGATTGCAAAATTAAAATTAATGTAGGTGTTGGTTTTATATTTTTGAATTGGTTAGTGATTATAATTTTAATCTCTATCCTAACTTGCATCATGATGGATGCAATGTGTTAAGAAAGTTAAATATGGTAAGGCCAAAGGCAACAAGTAGAGAAATCAACTAGCATATCTGCCTGTATAAGAGCAGGTTCTGTATACACACTATTTTTCTATATAAATATATACTCTGGCTATGAATATATTGCCTAGTAGCCAACAAGTTATTGTTCAAGAGATGATAACATATAATTAACCTCATATATACCCATAACATAGACATCGAAATAGGACAAAAATCGTAAAGATGTACCAAGAAAACAACAACCAATAAACAAATGTTAAAACCATTGTATCTTGTTCAAAGGTTAAAACACCAAATTCGAAACCATATGTGAAATTATGCTATCATTATATTTGATAGTTTTCAAACATCAACAATAGAAAATACCTTCTCCTTGGAGCATAGATGTATCTTCTTCATGTTGAAACCTACAATAACTTGCAACATATCACAAAATACCAAGTCAGACCTCCTTTTTCTTTTTGTTGTGTAGCTTTCTTGAGATATGCTTGTCCGTAGTTCAAAGTTGTTTCATGATTGAAGTAGAACAATAAGAGTCTAGATGGGTATAATCGAGGGACAAGATAGTTAAGCCAATCAGGTTAATTATTTTTGGTGGGTAGAGGAATAGTTATACAATTGTGGTAGATGATTCATATTCAGAATCAATTTTCCTATCTTATTTCTCATATCTAAGCGGTCTTGTTTGTCAACCTACATTGTAAAAGAATTCCCTAATGTCATGATTGAGATGGATGAATAGATATACAGATAATCTAGATATTTTTCTTATTATTATTTATTTGTTTCTTCTTCCTAATCGTCCTGTGGAGACACGAATCTCACACTACTATTATTTTATGATAAATATTACACACGTTTATCAGTAACCATTTTTTGAGTGTCATTGTTGTTGTTTATCGAAAGCACTCACAAGTTTTTTTTATTTGTGATCTATTGTGTTTCAGTTCCCTCTGTCAGACTCAAAGTGACATTTAACTTGATGGTGGGATTTTTTAATTTCGCGCAGTAAGTTCAAAGAACATTATAAGTGATGGGTGATCGAACAGGATAACTGGGCTCTCATTTATTAGGTTGTACAAAACAGTCAGAAATAATTGTACATCACACTTAAAAAAGAATAAGGGGAAATGTATTTGGACTTACTGGTTAATTGTTGCTATGAGCACCCCTAATAGCCTTGCGAATATCTCCTTCAACCCTGTTTCTAAAGTGTCTATAGAAAAGAACTCCCTGATAAGGCTTGCCCTTGTGGGCAACTCACTAAGTAGCGATCCAGAACAAAAGTGATCATTACACAAGCATGCGACAATCCACCGAATTGATTCTGCATCATGGTCCGTCTTTGTGGCATAGCTGCACAATAGGAGGTCACTGGTGGTCACTTCCGGCAGCTGGCACAATGACCCGCGCCGAAAAGAACATGGGGGAGAAATTAGGGATTAGTGGATGAAGGAGGATGGATGTGGAAATGATGCAACAAATAGGGAAGGCCACCCTCCTAGCAATGGACCTTTCTTCCATCTCATCTAGGTTTTTAGACGAACAAAGGGGAACGAGAAAGGAATGTGTTACATACGATAACGGATAAAAAGAGGGGATGACGGGGACGGAATTCATTTGTCATGAATATGAAAAAAAAAACGGTGGTGCACGCACACTACAATTTTAAGGAAGGAAAAATATATCATTTAGGATAAGATAAAAACTTTGACGTAATTAACAACATCAACTACGACACAAAAAATAGAGCGCGGATTTGCTGCTCCCACATTTAATAGGAGCATGCTACTCCTTGCACGATCCACTTTCATTTACAGAAACGGTTATAATGGAAGGGCCACGATGTCAATAATATGGCACTTGACATCATATGCCTTGAAGCAGCGCGCTGCTCCCCAAAGAAGGACCAGCAGATCCAGTAGCCAAAAACTATTATTACTTTTACGTAATTTGTTACGTCAGAAAATTTGAGTCGTCTTAATTCTGGACGCTAATACCCTAGTTCCTCGAAGTGGCGACATCAACATTCGGGGCTCAAGATGTTCAATTCAGCACAAACTAGAGCACGTCCTGTCCATGTCCTGGGAGCTCAATCGCGTTTTCCCAGCAATTTATGAAACCATCCCATTTTGGTTGCTAATGCAACGACGAAAATTGGATCGTAGTGGCCCACCATTTGGGCATTATAGTTAGGAACCCATATCAGTCTTGTCGTTTGTACTGTCACCGTCCATAAAGATTGTATGTAACCTATGTAATTATTTTCAAGACGAAAGTATACTTATACCACACGGTTCAGAAGGGTGAAAAAGACAGGCTGTAAGAGTCATCGTCAAAGTTTAAGTTTGCGGTCAACCATCAATTCAAGTAACGTTGTTTTGTTCGTGATTACTCCTTAATTACGTTTTTTTCCCGTCTTACGATGGCTCTTACATCAACCGAGTATTTAAATAGGGCACAACAAGGAACAATGAACATTGACAGGTTTTCCCGGTTGCATCATCTTATAATAGAAGTATGCTAGTATCCGTATTCATCTACTATACTACTACATTGTACATGGATAATATCTGTAAATGACATTTTGACTATATATAAGCCAAAGAAACATTATGTACATGATAGCATAATGTATTTTTGTATATCTTTTGAGGAAAAAAAGAATATTTCATTTTCTGGGACTTTCATCCCAATATTAGGTTTAGAGGTTTGCTATGTAGATTCATTTTGAGACTCAAAACGGAACCCTAAATATTCTTTACCACAAGTTAGAAGATATAATAAATTATTTTATTTGTTATGCCTTCTAACTTGTGGTGGAGAATATTTGAGATTCCATTTTGTGTCTTAAAATAGTGTCTACCTAGCATATATATTTCTTATGTTTATGTACCGCACACTGCGGAAGACTGACCGGTTTTAAGAAGAATAATAACACTTTTGTTGTCATCGACCAAGCAGCGCAAGGGCCTGTAACAAAACTCCCTTGAACCTCCGGACGTCAATCTTAACGTTCTGCTGGTCGAGAAACGTGGTTTTGAGCGCGATCCATCCTTGCTTGTGGATGGACACTGGATTGGTGAAAACAGGGTGATCTCTCGGGTACTTTTCAATGAGCGAGCTCTCTTCCATTGTGATGCTATACTGGAGATACCTGAGCCCCATATCAACAGCTGGGTATCCGAAATCGTACTTGCACATCCCTTCTAACGATCCCCACGGTACGACCTGGATAATGACAGCTCCCGGCGGGAGGAACACTAGGTTAGTGAGCCCGGCACCGTGCACTCCGAGCATGACGTCGCAGGAATTGACCTCTTGCGCGTACCGCGTGACATTGGTGGATATATTGGCCTCCGCAGCCACGACTTCGTACCCGGCCTCCTCGGCCGCCGCAACGACATCTTCAAGGTTCATCCACGCCCGTGTCCGCTTCCTGGATATGAGAAACAGCCGCGGCTTCTTCTTATTATTCCCAACAATCTGCACCGACGGCTGATCAGCACTACTCTTCCTCCTCCTCTTCAGCTTCAGCCTAATCGCCGCGTCGCGGTCGAGCGAGTACGCCTCGCGTAGGAACCTCGTGAAGTCCGGCATGGCGTAACCTTCCAGTGACCTTGACGGGACGATGTTGAGCTCCTTGTGGGAGTGCAGACCGACGGTGACGTGCGGGAAGCACCGCGTCTCATGGTCGTTATCGAAGTCGATGACGTCGTACCGTGAGAGCGCGGCGATGGTTGCGTGGTACTTGTGCAGCCACCACGGGTTCATGCCCGTGGCGAGGAGCTGGACTTGGCCGTTGTACCGCCGGGCGGTGAGGAATAGAGGGATGATGATGTCGGTGAAGTCGTGGAACAGGTTGCCGATGTATCCTTTCGTTGAGAAGATGACGGCAGGGACGGTATGGTTGACGGTGCAGATGGATGATTGCGTGCCAGGGGACTGTAGTGGGTATGGTTCGGACTTGACGAGCACTTCACGGATCCATTTCATTGCCTCGTTGTCTCCCTTGCGGGCGTAGGGTCTGATCCGCCACTCTGATGATGGTTCGTCGTCCGATGTGTAGTAGATGACCGTGGATGCGTTGCCGTTGATCACGACGGGTTCATCATCTACCTCGCACACCTCGGACCTCTTGTCCTTGACGTCGCACACGGGCTGCTGCCACTGGCGGTGGCGGTGACCTGCATGCATGATTGATTGAGTGAGTGGCCAGCCACCAACAACCATACGTAACCTGGTTAGTTGCCACCAGTACTTTTATTATTCTTCGAGGTCAACTTCATCACTAGTTTCAATAATTGGTGTGAGCATATATATTCGATGGAATCGTCACCACACCCAGCTCAACATCATCATGCATAAAGCGTACCCAAAATAACAACAAATTTACTAACGTCGACGTAATAAGTAAATCAATCAAACCCTACGGACCTTGTTGTTGTTGTTGTTGTTGACCACGACTCGTCGTGGCTGGCACTACTGGTACTACTGGAACATCATCGGAGACAACCAGAGCCGACAAATTGGTTTGGACCTGAACGATTGACGGTAGAGGTGCTGCTGCGCCTTGTGTGTCACCACCGCGGGCCTCGGAATCAGCTGGGTTGCTTGCGGTATAGTTACGCAAAGAGGTGGTTGGCACGTCGTCGGTACTATTGTTTGGTGCTCTCTCTTGTCTTTTGTGAACTAATAAAGATGTTAACGTTTATATCATCAGTTTGGTGGAGTCATGTTCCGCAAATCAAGATACTCGAAAAGAAAATCGTCATATGGTTTCGTGAATTATTGGCATGTGAGTTACATACCGGAAGGAGCCTGGAGGACGGTCGACGTCGTGGAGTTTGTAGTAGCAACGCCGCCGGTCATCGCGACAAGGGTGTGGAAGGTGGTGGTTGGCACGTCGGTTTTACCTGATGGATTCTCTGCATGACTTTTGTGGACTTGTAAAGCGCCATCAATGTCTGGTTTGAATCGGAAGCAAACAGGCCAAACACAGGTTAATTATATATGTGTCGCCAATCATACAAGAAGCGAAAAAATATCCTGTGTTTCACCAAGGATCGTTGAAATGTTAGCTAGTATACCTATAGGAAGTTGGGGAATACTTGCAGCACCACCAGCAAAGGCAGTCGACAAGGAGGATTTAGCTGCATGATGGTTTGGCTTCATAGATCAGTACATATTTGGATGTATGATAGCAATGAAATCTTCCACAACAGTAGAGATTGTTTGATCATTTGACACTAATCTCCCATTCATCCGTGGACGATCAAAGTGTCCATTGATTAATGTGTGGATAGATAAAAAGACATTCATATATGTTATACACGAACCTGATTGTGTACATCCGAAACTTTGGCAGTTGGAAACGTGTATTTATGAAGATATATAGTGAGGTGCTGCTAGAGATATATTCGGACAAATTTGGACAACACAGTACATGGTGTACGTATAAACTCATACAATTCATTCGTTTCATCATTTGTCATTAACCTCTAAGCAATTTATCATGAATGCAACACATATATATGTAGATATATAGCTGATCGAAATTAACCATGTACATACCCTCCGTTGTCCAGGATTGGATAGCGTTCATGTAAGGGTCGAGCACACTGAAGAACATGAGAGACACCAGGAACGAAGCCAACACCGCCACAAACCCGATCCTCTGGTGCTCCGGACGGCTGATGAAGCTCGTAGTCTTCGCCAACTTCGTCGCCTCATACGGCGCCGCCATTAGGCACGTACCACCAACGACGGCGGCCGCCTGCCCGCCGTGCCTTCACCTACCACCGGCCAGCTCGATCCCGCCTGGATCACTGGTTCGCCTTCACCTCCTCTCCTTCTCGCGGAGATGGATTATGAGCATATGAGCCAGCTAGACGGTTAACCGGGTGCGAGACTTCACTATATATGTATATATTTGAGGAAGCTAGGGTGTGCACTATATAGCTAGTTCGCTACCCACCTACACGTGGTTTTCATTTCACCATGACGCCACTGACGTCGTCAACAGAAAGCTAACCTCTCCTCTTCCTCATTCTTGCAAACCAGGGCATCCATTCGCTCGCTTACCCGTCGGCCGCCGTATCAGTTTCACTTATTTATTGAGACCATCCTGGTTGTCCTGCCAGGTGAGTGCCCTACCGCCGGGAGGTGAGACCGACGTTCACGTCGCGGAGCTCAACTGCCCACCTTAGACAACCAATCACAACGGGCTTTACAAATTGACCGCGCACCAACAACACCTGTTTGTCTCTACTACAGGCACACCACCTCGCAACCATCATTTTGCTCCGTATGATGAATTTGTGTCGATCGTTTTTCTACTTATTAATCTCAACCATTGTATTGTTAAATTAAGTGGTCACGGAGTAGCATGCAGTTACATCATCACTTGTTCTTTTTTCTACATATTGTTTGTTCAACAAATTTCGTGTATCTAAATTCAGTTCAGCTATAGATTTGATCGACTTTAAATAGTACAACACTTGGCCGGCACCTTCTTCCAAAGTCCCCTTGTCTAGTTGTCGCCATCATGGTTGGTGAACACAGTGATCTCATTTTAGGTACATGTAGCGCTGCATTCATATAAGTTGTTGGGAAACAATCAACATAATCTCACACTTTTTTTCTTCCATTTTCTTTAAAGGAAAGTTGGCACGTCAAGCAATATGTTACATAGTTTCTTGAAATAAACGGCCTAGCAAAAATGAGGCACATACGTCAAAGTTTTAAAAGTCGGGTTGTTGATGTAACATAATTATACATGTAAAAGGAGGCTTCAAAATGTAGCATTTCGTCTGTATCCGCATTAGATTTTTCTTCCCTTTTCTTTTATTTTTTAAACATAAATAGACATGGCAAATTGATCAATATCGAAGATTCGGTTCACATTCTGGATATCAAATGCCATATCTAAAAGGAAAAAAAAATCAGAATGAATATCATACTTTGTTATATATGGTATTAAAAAGATATATGAGTTCACAAATGCATACATGCCGTACTATAAATTATTGGTTTTATAATTTTAGTTCATGGGTAAAAAATATTATTTACATTTACATAATGTATCTATTAGCATTAAGCATACCATTCTCGAATAAAACTGAATAACTATTGGTATAAATATAGTATAGAGTCAGATCAGATTATGATGCTATGTTATAATGTCTAGTTGAATTTCACATGGAACATCTACTCAACTCCTTTTTTCAATCGGATTTAAATTCTAATATTGTACTATGCGATTTGAATTTGATCTATTTTCTGGCCAAGGTGCAAAATTCCTTGAATTCCTTTGGTTTTTTCTTCTTTAGAAACTTCAACTTATATGCAATAATAGAGTTTTATGCAATATGCATGATTCTTTATATTATGGTTGGAAGAGTCAAACTAAGGTTCCATATTACAGTCTGATCATGTCAACTATTGACTCTAAGCCCACACTTAGTCATTATTTTTACTAACAAGTTAATAAATTGTGTATATGATAGTATTACATAGGTATACGTTCATATGCTTGATGAAATTGAAGATAGATGTAATAATATTATTAATATTTAAAGAAATACGAATAAATCATATGGACTTCAGATCATAATAAACAAAATAGTATTAAACACATTGCAAGCTAGCTAGTCTAAAATATCCGCATTGGATCCAAGTTAGATTGTGTGGATTTTGCAAAATATGACACGTTGTGTTACTTGAGTTCTATCATTCATGGATGGTGATGTTCAAGTCTATATTGTTCACTTAACTATGATAAGATGAATGGAATGAAGTATTGAAACTAGAATTTTAAACAACGAAAAGATCTCACTCATATAAAATAATTTATATTATGAAATACTTATATGAGCATCAATGTCGTATGAGAGTGAGTGGCTGAGCTATAAAGAAGTGATATCCTAGACAATCGTCATAGTAGGAACATGAATGCCACCATGGATGCATATGAAGAATTCATGACCATGTCTCAATACGGTTGTGATTGAAACTTAGATGGTGACAGTGATGAACTTGTTGAATAAAATTAGGTTTTTACGTCGTTACATGCAACATCGACAGATGAAAAGAATTAATGATTACATGCCAGATCCAGATAAGAAGTAGAAGAATAAATACTACAGGAGAAAAATAAAACTGAGATAGGAATCTAACCTGAGCGTTCGTTGAAAAATGAACAAGTTTTACTTAAACAAATCAGCACCACTCAGTCCTCCAGGACAGGCGCCGTTCTCCCAGTTGACCCGGTCACAAACCTGAGGAGAAGCATCACGTTCACGTAGACGACGAACGATGCAGACGAACAGATGAACCACCACTAGTACATCCCAGCAACCGCATGAACCACCACCTGACAGGTTGCATCTTGAAGGAAGAAGGTGAACACGTTTGTCGCCTTTAGGAGATAGATCTTTAAGCGACAAGTAGGAGCGACGACAACAGACTCTGAGATTAGGGCTAGAAAAACACTTGCACGAATGGTTGACGGTTGTATTCGAAAAGATGTGTTTAACCCTAAGGACCGGATGCCTATTTATAGCCTTACACACCCCACTAATCCTATTCCTGTTAAGACGCGACCACTCGGTTGCTCTTGTACATATTACGGAAAATTTCGCAAAAGAGACACTTTTCAGTTAGGATTAATAAACTCGAACAGGAAAGAAACAATTAATTAAATGAGTAATTAATTACATAGTTATATCCTAGTCTAAAAAAGACGGAAGATGAAAGACATTCTCCACAATCCATAAGCCACAAGCTACAAGCTCGTGCCTTGCCCGGCCAAGCTAGGCCAGGCGTGGTGTGCACGCACACACGTACGTGTGTGTGTGTTGCGGTCACCCCACCCACCAAGGAGGTGAGCATACCCTCCTCCTAGGAGCCCTTGGGCACTAGTGCCCCATGTGATCCTACATATAAGGACCACAAAAGTTCTAGGAGTGAGCAATATGGGATAAAACTTCTTTTCCATTTGCACTAGAGACAAAATTATTTTTCTCACATGTACTAGTTGCACTACATTGGGCTTAACCCATGCTATATACATGAATGCTACAGCCATATATCTAACGATCCCCCACAAAGTCTAATGTATAATGTGCTCTACCATTCAGTCCTCCATACTGTACTTTCAGTAGATACCTTTCGGTTTGAATCTACCTAAGTTATCCAACTGTGACCCTCACAGGAACTAGGTGAACAAAAGTCTGGAACTTGAACCTTGGGTACAAGAGTATAGGTTGGTAAAAACACAATAAAGACATGGTAGAAAAGAAAATAATGCATTAAGGCCATGCATATAAAAAGTATATCATGATTGATATTAGAGAACAACCCAATTCTCCTATTACGGCCTACACAACATCTCACTTAGTTGGAGTCTCCAAGGATGTATTGCTAACATCCTATCCTAAGTCATGACACTATTTAGAGACTAATCTCTTACTAACTTACAATCATGACACTAACATGTTTCTAGGAGATAGACACACAGATGCTAGAAGCATCAAACAAGAATACATAGTTTCATTTGATTCACCCGACAGGTTGTTATTATCACATTGAACCCAATTTGTGGGATCTCTACTCTTTTGGATTGAGTTGCTACTGTCTGCAAATCTATAGGGGTTTCAGTCCCATCCCCAACCTGAATTTTTCTACTAAAGCCAAGGTAAGACCTTTAGTGAAAGGATCATGTGTATTATCTTTGGTACCGACGTAGTCCACATCCACGACCCCATTAGACACTAACTCCCTTACATATTTCAATCTGACTTGGATGTGTCTACGCTGTTTTTTATTGTACTTGGAACTCTTTATCTTAGCAATAGTTGTAGTGTTGTCATAGTGAACTGAAATTGTAAGAAACAACTTCATTACTATAGGTAAACTGGACATAAGTCTATGTAGCCATTCAACTTCCAATCCAGTTTCATCTAAAGCACACAACTCTGCTTCAAAAGTGCACCGAGACAATATGGTCTGTTTCTTAGACCTCCAGGAAATAGCTCCTCCTCCCAATAGGAATACATATCCTGAGACACCATTACTCCTAGAATTCATGACAATCCAGCTTGCATCACTATATCCTTTGACTACAGAAGGATGTTTACCATAATACAACCTAAGGGAACAAGTTCCCATGATATACCTTAGAACTCTGTCAAGAGCTTCCCAATGGGTCTTGTCGGGACAACTGGTGTATCTACTTAACTTGCTCACAACAAACACAATGTCTGGACGTGTGCAGTTCATAAGATACATCAAACTTTCAATAATATGAGAGTATCATAATTGAGACACTGGAACCCCAGTCTCATTCTTGAACAAGGCCTTGGATGAATCATATGGAGTCTTAACATGTTTACATGATGTGTACTCAAACCTCTCCAGTATCTTCTTAACATAGTGAGACTGTGAGAGAGTTATACCATCAGTAGACCTAATGATTTTAATCCCTAAAATCACATCAGCGAAACCCATATCCTTCATCTCAAACTTGCTATACAAGAATGACTTTGTCTCATTTACTACTTTCATATCAGAACCAAAAAGTAGGATATCATCGACGTATAAACATAACAAAATGAATCTATCATTGACAATTTTACAGTAGAGACATTTATCAAATTCATTAGAAACAAAGCCAAATGATGATATCACAGAATCAAACTTCTCATGCCATTTCTTAGGGGCTTGTTTCAAGCCATATAATGACTTAAAAAGTTTACACACTTTGGACTCATTCCCACGACCCACAAATCCCTCATGTTGTTCTATATATATCTCTTCCTAAATATCACCATGTAAGAACGCGGTCTTCACGTCCATCTGATGGATATAGAGATTATAAATGGAAGCCAATGCTATAAGCACTCTGATTGTGGTCATACGGGAAACAGGCGGATATGCATCAAAATAATCTATTCCTTCCCTTTGTGTGTAACCCTTAGCAACTAACCTAGCCTTATACTTATTGATTGTCCCGTCTGCATTGAGTTTCTTCTTAAAGATCCATTTGCAACCAACTGCAGAACAACCAAGATGCAAATCCACCAATTCCCAAGTTCCATTCAAGAGAATTGATTGGATTTCATCATTAATGGCTTCTTTCTAAAACTTAACTTCTGGAGATTCCATAGCTTGTTTGAAAGTGACAGGATCATACTCAACATTATAAGTGAGAATCTCGCTTCCAAAGTCCTTGGATGTCCTAGGCCATTTACTTCTCCTTGGTTCAACTATTTCTTCATAATCATCGAATTTAGAAATATCTTGTTCTGAGTCGCCCCCACATTTGTCTTCCTTTCCACATGCTCGGGAACGGAACCTGTGGTGAATGAAATTTCTTGAGATACTTCACTAGGCACACCGGTTTTCATGGGAAACACATCCTCAAAGAATGCAACATCACATAATTTCACAATTGTATTGACCTCAATGCCAGAGATATCAAATTTTACAACCAAGAATCTGTAGGCATAACTTGTCTCTACATACCCCAAGAATATGGCATCAACTGTTTTAGGTCCCAATTTCTTCCGTTTGTGTTCAAGGACAAGTACCTTAGTAAGGCAACCCCACACTCGAAGATATTTAAGACTCAATTTGCTTCCTCTCCATAACTCAAATAGACTACTCTCTACATGTTTATGAGGAACTCTATTTAGAATATGGCAAGCCGTATTCAAAGCTTCCCCCCTCCCCACATGAAGTTGGGTAGACTTAAGGTCTGGATAAAGAATGAACCATATCTATTAGGGTTTGGTTTTTACATTCAGCTATCCCATTAGACTGTGGTGAATAAGGAGCGGTAACCTCACGAACTATACCATGTAATTGGCAAAATTCCAAAAACAAGTTTGAGGTGTATTCTCCTCCCCTATCAAACCTTAATCGTGTAAGTATTTTGCCGGTTTGAGTTTCAGCTTCTTTCTTATAAATTTTAAATTTATCTAATGCCTCATCTTTATTTCTAAGTAAAAAGACATAACAGTATCTACTCGCATCGTCAGTCAAAGTTACAAAATAACATTATGATCCCTAGTAGTAATTCCATTAAATTCACAGATATCCGTATACACTAAATCCACAATTTCTGAATTCCTATTCACAGAATGAAATGGCTTCCTAGGCAGTTTACCTTGCACACATATTTCACATTTATTATTGCTAATTTCAGATTTAGGGATTAGATTCAGATTCATCGTACGCTTCATTGAGGCAACATTAACATGTCCCAAACGTTAATGTCTAACATCAAATGATACAAGATTCATGTATACAAAACTATAATCATTTAAATTTAAAATAGAATTTGAAACAGGTTCAACATGAATCTTAAATAAGTTTTCCACATCACATAAATACCCCTTGCCAAAAAATAAAGAATCACGAAGGCGTGTAATAATAGCCTTATTTGCAGTCTACTCTATAACCTTCCCTAACTAAAATTATGCCACTAACGATATTGCATCGAATGGTTGGAACATGTCTGACCATGCGAAGAGTCAACACCTTCCTTGAAGGGAACTTCAAGTCCACCCGCCCTTCGCCTTTGACTTCTGCAGAGCTAGAATCTCCCAAAGTCACGAACCGACCTCGAGAGGCCTGGTAAGACACAAACAAGGACTTATCAGAACACACATGTACATTAGCCCCAATGTTAATTATCCAATAAGGTGGTTCAAAAATAGAAAGGATTTCAGGTTTAATAGACACGTACCCATCATTGAGGTTCAAGGATGTAGTCATCATGTTGACCACATTCTCCTCAGTTGTAGATGCGACAACTTTCTTTGCTTTCTTAGAAGGACAATCCTTGTTCCAGTGACCAACCTGTCCACAAGTCCAAAAATATTTGTTCTTTAGTTTTTTATGGATCTTGGCCTTAGGTTTATGTGCATTCTTGGTTTTCTTATCTTTGGTGGTTTTAGCAGTAGTAAAATTAACAGTAGGATTTGCATCAGTAGACACCTTAACCGTCTTCTTCTTTAAGTGTTCTTCTTGTATGTTTATATCCATCATTAGTTCTTCCATTGTATGTGCCCCTTTGCAGTGCTTCAAAGACATACCAAACGATTCCCAAGACTTAGGAATTTTCTATGATAGACATAACAACGAACTTCTCAGGAAATACCATCTTGACATATGAGAGTTCATGAACTAGGAGTTGAAGATCGTGTGTTTGATCAGAAATAGACTTACCCTCTACGATCTGAAACTTAAGAAATTTAGACACGCAATACTTTTCAGCACCTTGGTTTTCAATACTAAAATTCTTAATTAACGATTCCCATAAAACTTTAGACGTGTGACATGCGGCTTTGAGTAAGAGTCATACAACTTGTTATTTAAACCAAACAGAATCAAACCGTGGCACGTTTTGTCATCCTTCTTCTAATTAGTAATTATATTTGTATTATCAGGAATAGTATCATCAGATTTAGGTTTGGTCTCTTCTAAGTACTGATCAAAACCCGCAATATTCAGCCAAATTTGCATCCGACTCTACCAACGGACAAAATTAGTACCAGTAAATTTTTCAGGCATACTGCTGGTATCAATTTTATTTCCAAAACTACCCTGACCGGCCATTGTTAATTAACGACAAATATTGATTTCTTTAAGACTGTTGAATAAAATTAGGTTTTTACGTCGTTACATGCAAAAACGACAGATGCAAAGAATTAAGGATTACAGTCCAGATCCAGATAAGAAGTAGAAGAATAAATAATGCAGGAGAAAAATTAAACTGAGTTAGGAACCTGACCAGACCGTTCGTTGAAAAATGAACAAGTTTTACTTAAAGAAATCAGCGTCACTCAGTCCTCCAAGACAGGCTCTGTTCTCCCAGTCGACCCGGTCACGATCCTGAGGAAAAGCGTCACGTTCGCATAGACGACGAACGATGCAGACGAACAAATGCACCACCACTAGTGCATCCCAGCAACCGCAGGAACCACCGCCTGACAGGTTACGTCTTGAAGGAAGAAGGTGAACGAGTTCGTCGCTTCTAGGAGATAGATCTCCAAGCGACAAACATGAGCGACGACGACAGACTCCGGGATTAGAGCTAGCAAAACACTTGCACGAACGGCTGACGGCTGTGTTCGAAAAGATGTGTGTAACCCTAATGACCGTAGGCCTATTTATAGCCTTACACACCCCACTAATCTTATTCCTATTAAAACGCGACCACTCGGTTGCTCTTATACGTATTGTGGAAATTTTTACAAAAGAGACAATCTCCTGTTAGGATTAATAAATCCGAATAGGAAAGAAACAATTAATTAAGTGAGTAATTAATTACGTAGTTGTATCCTAGCATAAAAAGAAGATGGAAGACATTCTCCACAATCCACAAACCCGAGTCCGATCTTGTGCTTGGCCCGAGCCTAAGCCTGAACACGATCGGGCGAGGCGAGGAGATGTGAGGTGTGGCGCGCGCACGTGCGTGTGTGTTGTGCTCACCCCACCCACCAAGGAGGTGAACATACCCTCCTCCTAGGACCCTCGGACACTAGTGCCCTATGTGATCCTGCATATAAAGACCACAAAAGTTTTAGGAGTGAGCAATATGGGATAAAACTTCTTTACCATATGCACTAGAGACAAAACTACTTTTCTCACATGTACTAATTGTACTACATTATGCTTAACCCATGCTATATACATGACTGTTACAGCCATATATCTAACAGAACTGAGGTGGCAATGACACAAAAGTGTGAATTAAATGTGAACTATTGCATGATCATGCTTTACATAATTAAATTTGACAACTTCACCTAACGACCTTAAACTAACTGTTGTATTTTTCATCACACCCCCGGTCACTTTCACGAACTTTTGCCAAAAAGGTCTCCGAATATCTCTTCGGATCGGGGACGTGCTAGGCGTCCATTAGAAAATTCATGGACAATCCGGCTACTACTGGTTCTTTTGTAAACAACACGAGTCAACAACTGGCGAACGTCACACAATGGAGTAATAAAGAGACAAAACGAAAAACGATCAGAATTAAAGATATACGCAGTGGGAAGTTGCAGGATATATAAAAAGTATCAAGTGATTCCGCATTTAGCTCCTTCGTTGTTCCTAAGGAAGCGTCCATAGTCTAATTCTTTTATATGGTTAAATCAATTTCCGCTGTTTCTTTTTGAAATACGTGAATGAATATCATCTTTTGGTAGTACAACTCTATGGAGTATATGCCGACCAAACGACAGCATTCCAAAATGGTATAATGACTTTTGAGAGTGACTCTTCTATAAAAGGAAAAAAAAAAGGAGAGTAGACAAGATGTCTAGTAGTCTACTAGGAGAAAAGATTCTAGCTTCCTCCACCGATTCTAGCTTCCTTCACCGTTCACTTTCTTCGCCATTGAGCTATGCTACAACAACCTCATCGAGCTCTAAGTACTGTGTGCGGTTATCGACATTCTTTTATACATGACATGTCTCGTACTGTACTAATAAGATTATCAAATCGTGTATTGTTGTTAAGTCTAACACTATACATCTATTACTGTACATCTAGTATTGTACTTTGTATTACAAAATGTGGTTGTTTAAATTGTACTTCTTGTAGAATGTGTGTGCATCCTTGTATACAATTTTTATCAAATGCTACATTCTGAATGTATGCAAAAACTAATTAAATGATAAAATGTTCAGTACTTACAGATTTGTGACAGAATATGGAGTGTGAAGAAACGGAGAACAATTAGTATTGTACATATGTACATATTACAAATTTGAATATTTCAAAAAAATATAATGAACATGCAATGGATGAAATTTGAATTTGAATTGGTGGAATTAAGTATATGTAGGGGAGAGGATATATTATCTGCACTTTGAATGTGTTTTGTATGGGCAGTAATGCAAAAAACGACTGCAGTTGAACTATCTATCAGAAGCATTGCTGGTCGCGTTTTTTCGAGATCTGAGTGGGAGACAACGGGTGGATAAGTGACTATGACTAGAATTTTTATTCTTTTATATGGGTAGGCCGACTCCCGTTGTTTTTTTTCGAAGGACGTGAATGAATATCATCTTTTTGTAGTACATTCTAAAAGGAGTACCGGACGAAACGGTAGCATTCCAAGATGCTAGAATTCTTTTGTGCTCGTCAGATCACATGCAGAATCAGTGGGCCCAATTCGCACTGTGTTCCTAGGATCCCCAGACAAAGCCAGAAGGCCACCGAACGCGGAGGTACACCCCAGTGGCCTGTTTGGTAGGTATGGAGATTCCGGATTCCCCACTTGCCACGGGACCAAGTCATCGTTGTATGGTTCCGACCAATCTCTTCTCTCATCCGAAATGAATGACGATGGCGCAAATGCACAATAATTCAGATTAACAGCGAGCACGCGCTGTCTACGGCTAGAATATTTCTTGCTTCAGCGTGAACGACGAATGAGTTCACCTGCACCAGTTGATCACTCACGTCGCAGTTGCCGTCCCCGCCCCTCAATACCCTGACCACCATGACCCAGTACAAGAACCAAAACATAGAATAATACGCCAGTGATTGGTGACCTTCTTACAAAGGAGACAAATGCGTAAAATACATGCAGTTATGAACGTATATATTTTAGTGTACAAGCACATTCGTATCTAGGGATTCAAATCGGATCCGACATGGTCCTGACCCGAATAGGACTTAGACATCGGCCATATTAGCAAGACCGATCCAACTTATTCCTAAAGACTTAGACATGGGCCATATTAGCCACATAGGTGGTCTGCCACATAATTTTTGGTCAAGTTTTTATGCGGACTGAGCCAAGGCCAAGCCCAAACCCAGAGTCAATAACATAGATATCCAAACCTAGTGCAAACACACACATATATAATTATATGTTATATATAATATGCATCTTTTATATGACACATTTGACTATAAACTTCTCAAAAACATTATCTTATCTAAATTTTATTTATCCACTCTTATTAATAAGACTAAAAAGTTATTTCAACAACAATATTTAGGTTATATGCACCCTTTGATATTCAACAAGTTTGATCATTTACTACTTTGTGTTGCCCTACTACAAAATGCCTCTGGTTGGGGGAGAGGGGCCTAGCTACCTGGGTGCGCTTCCCTGCTTCCCCATGGTCTGCCTATATACATGTGTTGGCAGGGCCATTATCCTCTTGTGGCTTCAACCTCGTGCTTCCCTATCCGAACTAGCCCCCTTTTAGCGAAGACTGTGTTATGTTCTAGATCCGTTTGTGGTTGGCTTTTAACAATGTCTCCAGCTATTGCTGGTGGTCCTTTGTGGTGGTCTGGAGTTGACGTGTGGCCTCCTCTAGCCATGGCCCCTGTTAATGGCGGTTGTCTTCTCCCCCTTCCCATTTTTATATGGTATTTCTTTATTGTAACTTTAGTTCTGCTTTTACTTTAGTCTTTCACATTAAACTGTCCTTGAATCATCATTTTTGTCCCTCCTCGAAGGATGGTCAACACTCGAGTTTCCCCAAGAGTTTGGTAGTTGTCAAGGTTTCCACTCGATTTGTTTTGTTATTCTCTAGTTATGAAACACATATACATGTGTTAATCCTTTGAATGTTGATGATTCCTATAGTGATGATTATGTTGGTTCTAGTCTTGGTGATTAGAATTTTGTATATGTGGTGGTGCTCAAGATTGTGGAGTGCTTCTGTATAATAAGTTATTATCGTGTGAAAAAGGAATTCAAGGATAACATACTTATCTTTTTCCAATCTTACACTTGTTGGTACATTATATCTGTAAGACCCTTGACCTAACTTAACCTCCTAATCCTTGCTTACTATCCTTTCCACCTACTTTAGATGGTTACTTGAGCATGTGTCTAGTTGGTGAGTGTTTTGTTTGTGGGTTGATGTGCAAATTATGCTTGTTTAGGAGTTTTTTTCCTGCAATTTGTACACATCATGATGGTTTTATTCTCATTCCCCTTGCTTGGATGTAGGTAGATGCAGTTAAGGTGTCTAACCTCTCTTGACTACCTTTCAATCAGTTGAAGATCGATGGAAGTAGTCTGACCTTCCATCGATAGAGGACTAATGGAATTGTATATGGCCTTTTGTCTATTGCAAATTGATGATGATTTTCTACCTTCTTATAGCTTTATCATGTGCTTTTTTATCAGTTGATGATCGAAAATGTGGATCTTCCTTTCCATTGGTAATCTGCTAATGGAAGAAATCGGTGATGTGATCTTCAGTGTTTTTGACACTTGTATACTGACAAGATAGGTCATAGGGTAGTAGTTTTCCATTGGCAGAGCACTGACGGGAAGTTTATTCCTTGGATACTTATGATTTTTGTGAGATCTCTCTACTAATGATGCTTTTAGGCATGTCTTTTGATGGTTATCTTGAAGAGTTTGAACTGATGAATTTTACCTACGGGAAGAATCAATGAATTTTCTACTTGTGCCTACTGACAGGTTACTTAGTAGTACATACTTATGGAAAGTCAAGGCCTGCCTACCGATGTTGTGACTAACTATGATGGTACAATTTCTTACCGATGATGTGATGTTTTAACCACTTCACTCTCTCTTATGGGGATATACATACCCCTCATCCCTCCTTCTCATCTCATTTGTGCATATGAGCATCAATGTGTTGTTGTAGAATGAGACTGTAAGGACCCTGACCTGCGTTTAGGGTTTACCCTATTTGTCTTGCTTAATCTTGGTGCTTTGGTGCTTGCTAATCACCTTTAAGTGGTGATTAGGGTTTTTGTTGTGCTTTGTTGAGAGTTCGAGGGGCTACTTGCAAATAACCCAAGTCTAGGGTTTTGTGGGCAAGTTTGCCACCTTGTGAGGTGTTCCTCCCTCTCTTTGCTTCCTCTAGGGGTTGAGAGGAAGGCTTGGGCTTGTTTTTTTAGTTTCTTGGGCCTTGGTTGAGCTTGTTTGGGCCTTGAGGTGCCTTGTTTGGGCTTTCTTGAGCATTGTGTCGGCCAAGTGAAGCTTGTGTCGCCCAAGGAGGAGTGTGTGTCACCCTAGGATGGTTTGTGTCGCCCAACAAGGTGGTGTGTCGCCCAGGTACCATGGTGTGTCACCCAGTAGAGCTGCTGCTTATGTCGCCCATGTTGCTTGGTCCAGCCTTGACCATGTTTGGTGGACACTTGGTGCATATCTTGAACAAGTGTCTCTTGGTGTGCTAGAGTGTTGGCTCGAACCCTAGGACAAGTGTCCCTTGGGTGGATGACACATAGCATGGATCTACCTTGTTTTCTCCTCCCTTTCCTTCTATATAGATGGTCCTTTCCCTTGCCTTTGCTTCCTTTGATCTTTTGGTCTCCCCTCCACCTTGAGTGCACGACACTCCTTCCCTCTTTGCTTGTGTTGGCCGATACACTTTCCTGGAGTAGCAGTGGTGGCCGATACACCCTCTTGGAGGAGCTTTGGTGGACGATATCCCTTGGACCTTGGAGTTCTTCTTCTTCCTCGGAGCTTGGAGCTTAAGGCGGGTTGCATAACTTCTAACCCTAGCTCCATTACCTCTTGTTATGTTCTTGTTCATATGTTAGTAGCTAGTTCCTTGCTTTTGTACCTTTGGTGGCCGATCCTCCTTAGGGTTTAGGGTTTCCTTGTGATCTAGTGTACCTTGCTGTCTAGGGTTTGGAGTTTCCTTGTGTTGGAGGTAGATGGTGACCTTGTTGGGTGATACCCTCTCTTATCTTGGTGTGTTGGATGACATGAGTGTCTTTGTGTTGGACGACAGGAGTGTTCTTGGTGTTGGGTGATATCCTTGCTCTTATGATGGGTGATAGGTTGAGCTAGCGGAGTGTTGTCTGATATGGTGGTGTTGGACGACATGATGGTTCTTCTTGTGATGAGAAACACCTTTGTTCTTATGATGGACGTTAGACCAGGAAGTGACATGATGGTTTGCTTGAGTTGAATGATAGGGCCTTGTTTGGCAAGCTTGTTTGGGTTGGACGATAGGCTAGTGTGAGTGTTGGCCGATATAGTTGTGTTGGGCAAGTAAGGTTGGTATCGGGCGATACATCTTGGGCTTGTGACGGGTGTCACGCCTCTCTCTTTGGTGTGTATCGGCCGATAGGCCTTGGTTGGTGGTTGCACATTTTGTGGAGTGATCCTTCTCTCTCCCTCTCTCTCTTGGTAGTTGGAGATGGTGGTGATCTGGCCGTTATGCTAGCAGGAGTATCGGGCGTTGTGGTTGGGGTGTTGTGACGGGCGTCACACTCCCTGGTGTGTCGGCCAGCAGGAGGTGCAACGGGCATTTCCCGATATGCATGGAATGCCCGACACCCTCTCTGGCGCGCGTTATCTCCTGTAACGCTGTGTCGTGTAGCGTTGCTGCTTTGTGAACCAGCTGTTGTGGTTGGTGTTTGGGTGAGGGTTGTGAGGAGTTTTGGTGAGGGTCTTGTGACCTTTTAACGACAGTTCCTTGTGTTATGGAAGTGTATAGCTATGCATATACAACGATGTTGACTCCTTGGCTATAGTAATAATGAGAATGATGGTAGCATAATAACAATAATGACGATGGTAATAGTAGTAGTGATAATAAGGAGGAAGGTAGTGGTAATGAGATACATAAAGTAATCCTTATGCTTATTTGTTAATGACAATGTTTGGTTGCTTAATGATAAGGATAATGGTAATGATAGTGGGTGATGACAGTAATGATAGTGATAACAGTAGTGCTTGTTCTGTATGTTCAACATGACTACTTGCATAAAGAGAACACCTTGATTATTTGTATAATCTCGAGATAAGGGTAAGCATGAATATGGTTTGTTAATGATGTGCTTTATACACTTGATCATCAAATAATGCAAAGATTGATAAGCCTAGTATCTTGAATATCACCTTGTGATAATAAGTATAGTCCTTATGATTCTTATGTACCCTAACCATGCAGGTGATGATTAGCCATGAAAAGGCTATGAGATATATGTTATGAGTAACATCACTTTGATAATTATTCTATGAGGTTGTATGTATGATGTGTTTGTCCCATGATGATGATGTGGGCCTTGAGAGGCAGTGATAGTACATGATGGGAGATTGAGATCCCGTGGTATGTGATGATCCTTGAGATGGATCTGGATGGTTGGCAAGAGGCCAAGTGGTAACATGTTATGTTGGACCCTTGAGATGGACCAGGTTGATGTGATTAAATAATAATATAATGTTGTTTACTTTCTGTTATATCTTGCATGTTATACAACTTGGTTAAATCTTGCAATCCATCTAAAATATACTAATTAATCACAGTGAAATATATCATGTAGTTTGCCCTGGCCATAGATCCATCATCGTCAGGACTTGGTGATGGTGAAATAGGTTCTCCTACGGGTTAACCTGGAAGCGCATATTGTTGAATATGTGTAGGTTGCTCCTAGCCTAAAAATGAGGAGGTAAGAGTGTAACTTCGGTTGCAAACTCAGATATGTATATAGAGCATGGTGAATAGGCCCATGGCTCAGGATATGTGATGTATGGAGCATGGATGCGTTCATGGCTCAGAGCATGGTGAACATGCCCGTGGCTCAGTTTTACTAGCGTCGAGACCTGTACTAAGGCGGGCTAGAGGAAGGGTAGCCTATGGAGCTGACCCTATGGCTAAGACCACTTCAGCATGTGACTGCGGTCCTGCTTGTGTTGTACTCGTGTACTGACCATGAGGGGGGAGGTCGTGGAGTCCGGCTCTTCCATTGACCTTGTATGGCACCGGCTTGGGTTTCGTAACTGAAGGTTGGAATTGAATGGTACGGTTCAAATCCTCAGGGCATAATAACACATAATACACCCGTTTAGTATTCACTGATCATATCAAACACGAAACATTGGTTGAGGCCTTGTTTGTGTAAATATATCTGTTATACCTTGCAGGTTATGTGGCAATCTGTCTTATCTTGATAATCAGGTTATGTGGCATTATATCTTGTTCTGATAATCATGTTACATAGTGATATATCTTATCTTGTCAATCATGTTCCATTGAATGACATCTGGTTATATGCTTTTGTACAGCTGGTAAGCTTGTCAGTAAGAATAGCTTTGCCCTATATATAGACTGCTCTTGTTATACCTATTATTAGTTATCTGCTATTATAGTTTATCTTGGTGAGGTTATGTAGTTGCGGTGGGGAGTTATGTTTCCCGCTGGGACAATTGTTCAATTGTCTCACCCCTCTGGTTTACACCCTTTTTAGGTGGTCGAGGTAGACGTGGTCGTGGTCGTGGTGTTGCGGACGAGCAGCTTGAGGAGCAGTAGAAGGCAAGCGATGGACATGCTATTGTTTTGGATGTTTTGTAGTAGAGTCTAGAGTCATCCCTGTACTCTCAGGTCCTTGGTAGTGTTTTGATGTTGTTTCACGATGAACGATCGATGATGTTTGTATATCCTGTTGTTGGCCGGATGTGGGCCTTTATGTATATGAACAGGTGGTGAACTCATGAGATGGATGAACAGCTATTCCTGAGTTGTGGACACGTATCAGATCTCGTGTATGTGTATATATATGATATGTTTCTGTGCAGGATGAGGACTGGAAAGTAATAGTTTCACAGTTTATCAGTTTTCCGCAATCAGTTTTAATTAACCCGCGTTTTCGATAATCTGTGGTTATGGTGAATTCTGCACGTTTTCGCGTAACACCTCGTTATCTATATGATAATGGGATGTGTTGCCACAAGTTTTGGTATCAGAGCTATAGGTTCACTGAGTCTACAGGGATTTAGGACTAGGTTGAGTCTGTTCTTATGAGTTTTCTAGGTTTTCTTACAAAATCTTCTGCCCTCAGCGGAAGAAAGGCCAAGATGTCTGGAAACCATGAAGAACATGCTCCTGAGCATAGTGATGCTGCATCGGTTGATGGAGAAGATGGACAGGCACATGAAGATCGGGTGCCTGAGGTTCCCTAATTTAACCCAACCATACTTGAACATCCTGCTTACCAACAGCTTATGGGGCAGTTAATGGCTACGATGAATCTCATGGTTGAGAGATTACCAGTGCCTCCTCCATGAGCACAAGTTCCCCATGGAGAAGCATCGGGTATTGGGAAGACCTTCGAGCGGCTTCGCTGAGTTGGAGCTTCGGAGTATGCTGGAACGGCTGATCCAACAGATGCAGATCTGTGGCTGACAAGTCTCAGAAGGCATTCTGGATCCTTGACATCCTCAAAGCAGAAAAGGTAAAGCATGTTGTCTACCTTCTGAAAGGTAGTGCTGGTCACTGGTGGACCATCGGAGAAGAGAAGTGGCATGGTGAGGTGATCTGTTGGGAAGTGTTTCGACGCGAGTTCGTCACCAGATACTTTCCCAAGACGTACCTGGATGAGAAGATCAGTCGGTTTGAGAGGTTGTCACAAGGAACGATGAACACCACCGAGTACGAGGCCAAGTTTATGGATCTGTTGAGGTTTTGTCCTCACATGGCGGCAACAGATGAGGAACGGATCAGACATTTCGAGAAGGGTTTGAGTGCTGAGTTGAATACCCCAGTGTCTGCGTTGGAAAACCGAGAGCAGTTTGCTATGTTCGTTGAATCTGTTTGACGGATCGAGAGGACAGTAAGGGAAAAAAGAGAATCCATATCTCATAAAAGACATGCTAAGTTTCAAGGACGTAGGTTTGGTGGCTTTAAGAAGACCAGGTTTTCAGCACCGTCAACGATGAGAAGTTCTAGTGTACCATCTCAGTGGTCTCCGTGTAAGGGGAAAGGTTATGTTTCTTCACCGTCTAAGGCGCACAGTTAAGCTTCTGTGGCAGTGATAGGGCCAGCTAGGCCACGGTTTGAGGACAAGTCATGCCATCTTTGTGGACAAGTCGGGCATTGGAAGTTCAATTGCCTGAATAGAGACATTGAAGTGACGCAGCAGCCGAGGCAGAGTCTTCAGAGGTCAGAGAGACCACAGCCCTGTAATAGCAGAGGACGAGGACGCGGTCAAGCGTCTCAAGCTGGATCATCTGCTCAAGGAAGCAGAGGTCGTGGATAGCAAGCAACAACTCGATTCTATGCCATGAGTCAGCCGGAGGTGATAGTCAACCCGCGAGTGGTGACAGGTCAGATGGAGTTATTTCATTCTGATATGTCTTCTTCTTACTTTATATCTGTTCTGGTTGACCCGGGTGCTACACACTCTTTGATCACCTATAGTATGCTTGAAAACTGTCATTTACCTGTTAGCTATAAGAAGGATAGCTTGTTGTTAGAAACCCCTCTTGATGGTTCCTCTTTGCTTCGAGAAGAGTGTCCATCTTGTGCCTTGTCTTTCTCAGGACACCGCATCCAAGTGGATCTTATACCACTTGATATGCATGGTTTCGATGTTATCCTTGGAATGGATACCTTAGAGAAGTATAAGGTTGTTTTGGACTGTGGTTCCAAGCAGGCAGTGTTTGATGTTGCTGGAGAGAAGTGGATCTTCCGGGGAGATAGGAAGATTCTTCCGACGTGTTTGGTATCCGCTATGGTGGCAGATAAGTTGTTATGACAAGGATGTGAGGCGTTCCTAGCTCACGTGGTGGATACCGTTGTGGTTACCAAGGCGAAAGGTCCTAGTCTTGAGGAGGTGTCAGTGGTTCGAGAGTTTGCAGACGTGTTTCCTGAGGAGTTTCCTGGTGTTCCTCCACCCCGAGAGATTGATTTCGAGATCAATCTGGTTCCAGGAACACAGCCAGTTGCACAGTCACCATACATGATGGCTCCAGCAGAGATGGCAGAGTTGAAGAAGCAGTTGCAAGAGTTGTTGGAGAAAGGTTTTATCCGACCGAGTACATCGCCGTGGGGTGCTCCCGTGTTGAAGGATGGTTCGATGCGGTTGTGTATAGATTACCGGCAGTTGAACAAGGTCACGATCAAGAATAAGTACATGTTGCCGAGGATAGATGATCTGTTCGATCAGTTGCGTGGTGCTACAGTGTTTTCGAAGATCGATCTACGGTCTGGATATCATCAATTGAGGATAAAGGCGGATGACATACCAAAGTCAGCTTTCAGGATGAGGTATGGTCATTTTGAGTTCGTGGTTATGCCGTTTGTGTTAACCAATGCACCTGATGCTTTCATGGATTTGATGAACAGAGTGTTCCATCCGTTCTTAGATCAGTTTGTTGTAGTCTTTATAGATGACATCTTGATCTATAGTCGGGACATGCTAGAGCATGAGCAACATCTTCGTCGAGTGTTGACTCTTCTTCGTCAACATCAGTTGTATGCCAAGTTCAGTAAGTGTGAGTTCTAGTTGGATGAAGTGACTTTCTTGGGTCATGTGATATCTGCTGAAGGAATCAAAGTAGATCCGAAGAAGGTGGAATCCGTTGTGGATTGGGAACAGCCGAAGACGCTGACAGAAGTTCGTAGTTTCCTTGGTTTGGCAGGATACTACCAGAGGTTTATCAAGGACTTCAGTGTGATCGCGTTGCCGATGACGAAGTTGACCAGGAAGAATGTACCTTTTGTTTGGGATGATCGATGTCAGCAAGCTTTCCAGAGTTTGAAGGAGAAGCTGACCAATGCTCCAGTGTTGATCTTACCAGAGCCTGAGAAAGGCTATGTTGTTTTCTGTGATGCTTCCAAGAAAGGTTTAGGTTGTGTGTTGATGCAGGAAGATCATGTGGTTTCTTTTGCCTCGCGACAGCTCAAGAAGCATGAGGAGAACTATCTGACTCATGATTGGAGTTGGAAGCAGTGGTTCATGCGTTAAAGATTTGGAGACACTATCTGTATGGGGAAGTATGTTAGATTTTTACGGATCATAATAATCTGAAGTACATCTTTACGCAGCAAGAGTTGAACATGCGACAACGACGATGGATGGAGTTGATCAATGATTACGACTGAACTATCGAGTATCATCCTGGTAAGGAGAACGTGGTAGCTGATGCGCTTAGCAGGAAGTCTTCTTCCCTTTCTTCAAAGGAGGCACAGTTGAGTTCTCTGGTATGCCATAGGTGAGATATGTTTGTTTCTCTGTGATAGATGAATGTACAGATGGAAGTTTCTCTGTTGTCTGGTCTTTTCGCACAGATGCAAGTTAAGCCTACATTGAGACAGCAGATCAAGGATGCATAGCAGACAGATGATGCGGTACAGTTGATCAGATCAGAGTTTAGCAGTGACAAGCGTGATAGGTTTCATGAGTCCGAGGATGGACTAGTTTGCTATCGTGATAGGATGGTGGTTCCAGATGCTGATGATCTGAGGAAGTTGGTGCTTGAGGAAGCACATACGTCGATGTATGCTATGCATCTAGGTGTCACCAAGATGTATCATAGTCTGAAGGACTTGTATTGGTGGCCCGGTTTGAAGAGAGATGTGGCTGAGTTCGTGGCGAGATGTGCGGTGTGTCAGCAAGTGAAGGCTAAACATCAGAAACCGACAGGTACGTTGCAACCTTTGCCGATACCGCAGTGGAAATGGGATCATATAACCATGGATTTCGTAGTTGGTCTACCCCAGACAACTAGGAATCATGATTCCATTTGGGTGATAGTGGACAGATTGACTAAGTCTGCCCATTTTCTACCAGTGAAATTGACGTATACAGCTAAGAAACTCGCTCGAGTATATGTGGATGAGATAGTACGTTTGCATGGTGTGCCAACAACGATAGTTTCTGACAGAGGTCCTCAGTTTACGAGTTGTTTTTGGGAACAGTTGCACAGGGCGTTGGGAACGCAGTTAAGGTTCAATACATCTTTTCACCCGCAGACAGATGGACAGTCTGATAGGACTATTCAGATTTTGGAAGATCTCCTTCGAGCTTGTGTTTTGCAGTTTCTAGGCAGTTGGGATATGCATCTGAGTTTGATAGAGTTTGCCTACAACAACAGTTATCAGCGGAGCATTGACATGGCTCCTTATGAGGCCTTGTATGGGAAGAAGTGCAGATCTCCCTTGTGTTGGTATGAGTCTGGTGAGTATCAACTTTTGGGTCCTGAGTTAGTACAACAGACGACAGAAAAGATCAAGGTGATACAACAACAGTTGAAAGTGGCACAGGACAGACAGAAGTCTTATGCAGACAATCGCCGACGACCTTTGGAGTTCCAGGAAGGAGACAAAGTGTATCTTAAGGTCTCTCCGTGGAAGGGTGTACTAAGGTTTGGTCGGAAGGGTAAGTTAGCACCCAGGTATATGGGGCCTTACTCAGTCTTAGCACGAGTTGCCTCCAGAGTTGCACAGGTTGCATCCAGTGTTTCATGTCAGTATGCTGAAGAAAAGTATCCGGATTCAGATACAGTGATACAGCCAGTCGAGGTTGAGCTTGATGCAGATGTGACCTACGAGGAAGGTCATGTGGTGATCCTTGACAAAAGGATCAAGAAGCTGAAAAGGAAAGACCTGGTTCTTGTGAAAGTTCTTTGGCAGCGTCGTGGCATTGAGGAAGCCATGTGGGAGCTTGAGGAAGAGATGAGAAGGAAGTATCCCTCGCTTTTCTCTTCGGATTTCGGGGACAAAATCCCTTATAGGGGGTTAGCTTGTAAGGACCCTGACCCGTGTTTAGGGTTTACCCTATTTGTCTTGCTTAATCTTGGTGCTTTGGTGCTTGCTAATCACCTTTAAGTGGTGATTAGGGGTTTTTTTGTGCTTTGTTGAGAGTTCGAGGGGCTACTTGCAAATAACCCAAGTCTAGGGTTTTTTGGGCAAGTTTGCCACCTTGTGAGGTGTTCCTCCCTCTCTTTTCTTCCTCTAGGGTTGAGAGGAAGGCTTGGGCTTGTTGTTTGAGTTTCTTGGGCCTTGGTTGAGCTTGTTTGGGCCTTGAGGTGCCTTGTTTGGGCTTGCTTGAGCCTTGTGTCGGCCAAGTGAAGCTTGTGTCGCCCACAGAGGAGTGTGTGTCAGCCTAGGATGGTTTGTGTCGCCCAACAGAGTGGTGTGTTTCCCAGGTACCATGGTGTGTCGCCCAGTAGAGCTGCTGCTTGTGTCGCCCATGTTGCTTGGTCCAGCCTTGACCATGTTTGGTGGACACTTGGTGCATATCTTGGACAAGTGTCTCTTGGTGTGCTAGAGTGTTGGATCGAACCCTAGGACAAGTGTCCCTTGGGTGGACGACACATAGCATGGATCTACCTTGTTTTCTCCCCCCTTTCCTTCTATATAGGTGGTCCTTTCCCTTGCCTTAGCTTCCTTTCATCTTTTGGTCTCCCCTCCACCTTGAGTGCACAACACTCCTTCCCTCTTTGCTTGTGTTGGACGATACACTCTCCTGGAGTAGCAGTGGTGGCCGATACACCCTCTTGGAGGAGCTTTGGTGGAAGATATCCCTTGGACCTTGGAGTTCTTCTTCTTCCTTGGAGCTTGGAGCTTAAGGTGGGTTGCATAACTTCTAACCCTAGCTCCATTACCTCTTGTTATGTTCTTGTTCATATGTTAGTTGCTAGTTCCTTGATTTTGTACCTTTGGTGGCCGATCCTCCTTAGGGTTTAGGGTTTCCTTGTGATCTAGTGTACCTTGCTCTCTAGGGTTTGGAGTTTCCTTGTGCTGGAGGTAGATGGTGACCCTGTTGGGCGATACCCTCTCTTGTCTTGGAGTGTTGGACGACATGAGTGTCTTTGTGTTGGACGATAGGAGTGTTCTTGGTGTTGGGTGATATCCTTGCTCTTATGATCAGTGATAGGTTGAGCTAGCGGAGTGTTGGCCGATATGGTGGTGTTGGACGACATGATGGTTCTTCTTGTGATGAGCAACACCTTTGTTCTTATGATGGACGTTAGACCAGGAAGTGGCATGATGGTTTGCTTGAGTTGAATGATAGGGCCTTGTTTGGGTTGGACGATAGGCTAGTGTGAGTGTTGGCCGATATAGTTGTGTTGGGCAAGTAAGGTTGGTATCGGGCGATACATCTTGGGCTTGTGACGGGTGTCATGCCTCTCTCTTTGGTGTGTATCGGCCGATAGGCCTTGGTTGGTGGTTGCACATTTTGTGGAGTGATCCTTCTCTCTCCCTCTCTCTCTTGGTGGTTGGAGATGGTGGTGATCTATCCGTTATGCTAGCAGGAGTATCAGGCGTTGTGGTTGGGGTGTTGTGACGGGCGTCACACTCCCTGGTGTGTCGACTGGCAGGAGGTGCAACGGGCGTTGCCCGATATGCATGGAATGCCCGACACCCTCTCTGACGCGCGTTATCTCCTGTAACGATGTGTCGTGCAGCATTGCTACTTTGTGAACCAGCCGTTGTGGTTGGTGTTTGGGTGAGGGTTGTGAGGAGTTTTGGTGAGGGTCTTGTGACCTTTTAACGACAGTTCCTTGTGTTATGGAAGTGTGTAGCTATGCATATACAATGATGTTGACTCCTTGGCTATAGTAATAATGAGAATGATGGTAGCATAATAACAATAATGACGATGGTAATAGTAGTAGTGATAATAAGGAGGAAGGTAGTGGTAATGAGATACATAAAGTAATCCTTATGCTTATCTATTAATGACAATGTTTGGTTGCTAAATGATAAGGATAATGGTAATGATAGTGGGTGATGACAGTAATGATAGTGATAACAGTAGTGCTTGTTCTGTATGTTCAACATGACTGCTTGAATAAAGAGAACACCTTGATTATTTGTATAATCTCAAGATAAGGGTAAGCATGAATATGGTTTGTTAATGATGTGCTTTATACACTTGATCATCAAATAATGCAAAGATTGATAAGCCTAGTATCTTGAATATCACCTTGTGATAATAAGTATAGTCCTTATGATTCTTGTGTACCCTAACCATGCAGGTGATGATTAGCCATGAAAAGGCTATGAGATATATGTGATGAGTAACATCACTTTGATAATTATTCTATGAGGTTGTATGTATGATGTGTTTGTCCCATGATGATGATGTGGGCCTTGAGATGCAGTGACAGTACATGATGGGGGATTGAGATCCCGTGGTATGTGATGATCCTTGAGATGGATCTGGATGGTTGGCAAGAGGCCAAGTGGTAACATGTGATGTTGGACCCTTGAGAAGGACCAGGTTGATGTGATTAAATAATAATATAATGTTGTTTACTTTCTGTTATATCTTGCATGTTATACAATTTGGTTGAATCTTGCAATCCATCTAAAATATACTAATTAATCACAGTGAAATATATAATGTAGTTTGCCCTAGCCATAGATCCATCATCGTCAGGACTTGGTGATGGTGAAACAAGTTCTCCTATGGGTTAACCTGGAAGCACATATTGTTGAATATGTGTAGGTTGCTCCTAGCCTAAAAATGAGGAGGTAAGAGTGTAACTTCGGTTGCAGACTCAGATATGTATATAGAGCATGGTGAACAGGCCCATGGCTCAGGATATGTGATGTATGGAGCATGGATGCGTTCATGGCTCAGAGCACGGTGAACAAGCCTGTGGCTCAGTTTTACTAGCGTCGAGACCTATACCAAGGCGGGCTAGAGGAAGGGTAGCCTATGGAGCTGACCCTGTGGCTAAGACCACTTCAGCATGTGACTGCAATCCTGCTTGTGCTGTACTCGTGTACTGACCACGAAGGGGGAGGTTGTGGAGTCCGGCTCTTCCATTGACCTTGTATGGAACCGGCTTGGGTTTCCTAACCGAAGGTTGGAATTGAATGGTACGGTTCAAATCCTCAGGGCATAATAACACATAATACATCCGTTTAGTATTCACTGATCATATCAAACACGAAACATTGGTTGAGGCCTTGTTTGTGTAAATATCTCTGTTATACCTTGCAGGTTATGTGGCAATCTGTCTTATCTTGATAATTAGGTTATG
The DNA here is from genome assembly GCA_963693085.1 of Alisma plantago-aquatica. Classification (NCBI taxonomy): domain Eukaryota; kingdom Viridiplantae; phylum Streptophyta; class Magnoliopsida; order Alismatales; family Alismataceae; genus Alisma; species Alisma plantago-aquatica. The sequence continues at coordinate 521,848,810 of OY856414.1, read as the reverse complement.
TGGCATTATATCTTGTTCTGATTATCATGTTACATAGTGATATATCTTATCTTGTCAATCATGTTCCATTGAAAGACATCTGGTTATATGCTTTTGTACAGCTGGTAAGCTTGTCATTAAGAATAGCTTTGCCCTATATATATAGACTGCTCTTGTTATACCTGTTATTAGTTATCTGTTGTTATAGTTTATCTTGCTGAGGTTATGTAGTTGCGGTGGGGAGTTATTTTTCCCACTGGGACAATTGTTCAATTGTCTCACCCCGCTGGTTTACACCCTTTTTAGGTGGTCGAGGTAGATGTGGTCGTGGTCGTGGTGTTGCGGACGAGCAACTTGAGGAGCACTAGAAGGCAAGCGATGGACATGCTACTATTTTGGATGTTTTGTAGTAGAGTCTAGAGTCATCCCTGTACTCGCAGGTCCTTGGCAGTGTTTTGATGTTGTTTCACGATGAACGATCGATGATGTTTGTATATCCTGCAATTGGCCAGATGTGGGCCTTTATGTATATGAACAGGTGGTGAACTCATGAGATGGATGAACAACTGTTCCTGAGCTGTGGACACGTATCAGATGTCGTGTATGTGTATATATATATGACATGTTTCTGTGCAGGATGAGGACTGGAAAGTAATAGTTTCATAGTTTATCAGTTTTCCGCAATTGGTTTTAATTAACCCATGTTTTCGATAATCTGTGGTTATGGTGATTTCCGCACGTTTTCACGTAACACCTCATTATCTATATGATAATGGGATGTGTTGCCACAGAGACAACATTGGTTGATGACAAACAACGAGATTTGTGGCTCCATTGTTCTTGCTTTTGATGCAATCTACCATTGTTCTCTTCCCTAATAGTGCGAGGCAAGCCAGCTCATGGCTTATGAGATCTGATTGGGATTAGTTGAACTTTTTATTGTGTGTTTCCTAGTGATAATTTAGCTTGTTGTCCTTCTAGGATGTTTTCTAGGTGGTTTTTCTCTAGGATTTTGACAGTAGATCTTTATACTTTGTTTCCACCTTTCTCTTACCTTTTTAGTTGTCTTTTCTCATGGATCAAAGGTTTTAGAGCATGGTTGAAGGAGATGACCTCAAATCTTAAAAATTTCCATCAACATCAGATTTTTCGTGAAGTTGGGAGCTTCACAATAGTCATTCATGTCTACACCTGTTTCTTCCATGTCATGCAAGTAATATAACCTTGGACTCATTTGTTACCTGCTTGTGTGTGAATGGTGTAAATCTTGCAACTGTATATCCTTGAATTGTAAAAAAGAAGCAGATTTGTGTACCTTCGGCCCTAATTGATGGTCATGTGCCCGCATGTTAGTGCTACATACCATTGTTTAAAAGTTGATTATCTATTATTATTTAATAAGGAAGTGACTTAAGACGATAATAGAATCTTAGGATTTCTTCCCTAGTGTAGAAATATGACATGCATGTTTAAAAGATGATATACTGTGAAGTATTTATGACTATTGTACGTTCAAAGTTCACGCCTTAAGCTATTTCCTTAACACTATATTGCTAAACTATAAAAAAGTGGCTCCTTTGAAGTAAAAGGGGAAATGTTATGTATATTCCCACATGTTTGGCAATGAGCGCCTAATTAGTAACAACCAATGGTTTTTGGGAAACTTGTCCATCCTTTCTTCATAGGGAACTAATTTATGTAATGTGCCTCAGTGGCTATGGGATGAAGCATGTGTGCCTTGTTGTGAGAGGTTAGGTCATGTTGTTCAAACATTTAAATCTTCTGGAGTTATTTACCATCCTATTGTTTGCTAAAATATTTGTTTAATCTCTAGTTGATGTAAGCATAGGACAATGAATCTAACTATCAAGTGAAATCTAAGTAGTAGAGCCCTGAGTGTGTAGATCCATTCCCCTAGGTCATTAGGGGTTTAGTGAAATGAGTTGATCTTATAGAAGCCTGAAGCTATAAGAAAATGGTCAAAGCCATAAATAGGTGAATGCATGGGGACAATTAGGAGTGAATATCCTATCATGTTGAAATGGCTTTTGGGTTTGATAGAAGTGTGTTAATGATGTGATGTATTATTAAGGATGGCCACCCTATTCTTATGGTTATGTGACAGGCTTACCCAAGACATGTATATTTTGCTGGATCTAGTTTTAAGCATACATCAATGATGGGCTAGCCATAATGGTCCATACATTTTTGGTACCTCATTTTGACCCAAGGTTGTAAGGAGAAATCTAGGAAATTGAGATATTCCTGTATCATGTATTGATTGCTAGGATGGCTTAATAGCATGTAGTTAGGTGTTTGGGTAGTACTCCCCAATCAACCCACGACATTTAAAATACACAACATTTGTGTAATACAATTTCTTAGGGTTACTTGACAATAAACATGGTGGCACCTTGCATGAATTAGTCTTTGTTCATCTCCAGTACATCTATGTAATCTAATGCTCTTGCAAGCAATCTTAATATCATAGAGGATAGGTAAGAGTATACCTTTAGGTATGCAAGTGCTTTACATGCTTATTCCACCCATTATTATATTCTAGTTGAAAATTAATAATTTTTTAGACGTTTTATCATAACATTGGGACTTGGGGTCTCACCCCTGTGGTTTTCCACATTTTTAGGTGAGCAGCCAAACTATCTTGACATTGGTGGAGAATATTAATAAGGAGGGAGAAGGCTTTAAGATCAAAGATAGGTGATGTTTGCTTGAAGGGATCTCAAGGTGGGTAACACTTGCTTGGCCTCGTCGGAAGATAGAGAATGTAGGGATAGAGTCATAGTTGTCCATATACTCTTATGTCTAGGTGGGCATGTTTTGATGGTATCCTTTGTCATCCTTGACTCTTTTTTGTGTGTGCGGCCTCTAGGGAAGGGGTCATGAGGGTTGTAATATTTCACACACATGTACTATAGTAGTGCCACATTTGTAAAATTAAGTGTAACATCCCTGACCTGGGTTATGTAATAACCCTAGGTGTTTTACTTAAATATGTGATTAGATGCTTGTGGTTATCTTTTTAAATGTAATTAAGGCTTTTGAGGAACTTATATTTCAATTTCAGTCCTTTTTGCATAATGTTGAAACATTGTTTTATTAATTATGGACTATAGTGCAAATTACCCAAGTTGAGAGGTTAACTTACAAATTGCACATGTTAAGATGTTCCTATGATGTTGAGACATCATAAGAATGTATATGATGTGGTGATATGGATTCCACAAGCTTGAGCACCAAGATATAGCTTGAAGAGCAATCCTTGTGCTTTAAAACCTAGTTTTGGTGTAAAGTGCAATTTACCCAAAACCTAGGGTTCAACATGTAATTATATCCTCTAAAGGATCTCTCATGTTTCTTGGCATCATGTAGAGCAAAGAAAATGAGAAGGGCGCCTCATTTAAATGATCATGGTAGGAGTGGAAATTACTCACAAATAATAATATATTAAGCAATATCCAATAAAGGTGGATATGATTATATCTTTCTTTAAGGTGTTAGTTCTTTTCCATTTTAACCTTGGATAATGGATGATTTTTGCATGAGGATATAAGGTGGAAACATTCCAAGGATGGAGGAAGCCTTGGTGGATATATTTGGAAATATCTATCTCTTTCCATTTTCCTTGAAAATACCCTTAAATATATAAGCAACCTTTTCTACACACCAAAGGATCGTTCCTTAGCTTCTTTCTCTCATCACTTTGCTTGGACCGACCAAGAAGGATCTCTGGACCAGAGGAAGGATGACCAAGCTAACTTGGTAAGTGTTGATCACCATCTACCTCGAATTCATGGTAGAAACCATAAAACAAGGTTGGTTTATTGGTGTTTTTCACACGATTCTTCTTTCTAGCCATCTTCTCCATCCAAAACTTGAAGAATGAATCTTGGACAACTACTGGAGCTTCATCGACCATTAAAGCTACGAAGCTTGGAGCCTTGGATCAGTCCTAGAGGCGGGTTTTATAACTCTAAACCTTGAGCTTTGTTTATGCATCTTCATCTCCATGAAAAATCATTAGTTATTCTTCTTCCTTTGCTACTCTTGTGTTCTTACTATCATTTTCGTGAAGAAAAACCTCTGTTCTTGAGGTAGAAGATGATGACGTTAATTCCTATGTTTATCCAAGAATCTACTTTAACAAATGGTCTCCCAACTTTAGCAAACGGTTTGCCAAACCGTTTGGAGCAAACGGTTTCAAACCGTTTGAATGCAAACGGTTTCACAAGAACGCATGGAAGCAAACGGTCCAAGACCGTTTGGAGGTGTTGATAGGCGTTGAACATTTGGAGGACTGTTGTGAATAATGTAGAATAATTACCTACCAAAAATCATCAATTAATTCCAAGTGAATCACCAGTTGAAGGCCCATCAATCATCTAAACCCTAATCATGTCAATTGCTGATTTCAATAATTGAATTATGTTGAAGTTTGGGTTGAGTGGCCCAAACGGTTTCAAAACCGTTTAGGGATCACCCAAACGGTCTCAAGACCGTTTTGTGATCACCCAATACCGTTTGGAGGTCTAGGGTTAAGTAGGGTTGACCAATTGAGGACCCAATGATATCAAGTTGATGAATAATCGATTGCTGATTTGGTGACCAAACCTAGGGTTCAAACCTTAATTGAATGACTTGGTTTTTGATGAAATAATGGGCAAACGGTCTCAAGACCATTTGGAGGTCATACAAATGATCCCAAGACCGTTTGGGGGTCACCCAAGACCGTTTGGAGGTCTAGTGTTGACTATGGTTAAGTGGTTGAAGATCTAAAGGTAATTAGTTGAGGTGCAATCAACTGTTGACCTAGTGATCAATCCAATGAACCAAACCTTAATTGATTGAGTTATTTTTTGGTGTTGACTTGGGAAAACGGTCTCAATACCATTTGGAGGATATCCAAATGATCCCAAGACCGTTTGGGGTCAGGTCATAACCAAATTGAATGATGGTTCAATGATTTCAAATTAATCAGACTCACATTGAAGTATGTTGAAGGGTCATCGATTTCCAACCCTAATCCAATTGATCCAAGTCCTAATTGATGATCAATTGAGGGTAAATTGAGTGTCAAATCAGTTAAGGGTTGACCTAATTAACTCAATTGATGAGTGGCTAATAAGTACATGATTGATTGAGGGGTTCAACATTGGAAACCCTAACTCAATTGAAATGGTTGAGACACTTTTTGGTCCTTGCGGTTTGAGTCCAAACAGTCTCAAGACCATTTGGGACCAAATGGTCTCAAGACCGTTTGGGACCAAATGATCCCAAACCGTTTGGTCTCATGCAGTTTCAAGATCGGTTATGTTCATGCAGTTTCAAAGTCAAACTTGACCAAACGGTCGTCACCCCATCTTGGGCAAACGGTCTTGAGTGTGTACTTTACCAAATGGTTTCACAAGTCAAACAAGGCCAAACGGTCTTCAACACCAAATGGTTTCAAGGTCTGTCCAAGACCGTTTGAGGGTTTAGTATGCAAGATCGTTTGAGGTTTATGAAGGTCAAGATCGTTTGATGCCTTAGTGGTCAAGATAGTTTAGTGGTTGATTAACCTAAACCTCATAGGTACCTAAAGTGATTAAGGGACCAAGTAATTAGTTGATTAATGCATGTTATTATCAGTTGTAATCATTATAAAGGTACTCTTGATGGGATAGAGTGATTAATACTCTTTGGATGAGTAAGACCTAATGATCACAATAGTAATGATATAACCCATGATGTCAATGTTGAATTGACTTAGCCTAATCAAGGGTGATGCAAATATCATCTGATAGAAAGAGGAGAGAGAAGACTTCCTATATGAATGATAATCAAGTAATAAACTTCCAATATGTATGAAAAATCTAATTAGGGTATGATCCTTCATAGTGAGATCATGAAAACCCTAATTATGATGGTTAATGAATCTTAACCCTAATTTGAGGGAATTAATGGAATTAATACTCATACATGATGATGGTATGATCTTAATTCATTATAATGTGAATAGTAAACCCTAATCTAGGGAAATGTGATGATATGAACAATAAACCCTAATTCTGGGTTATGCTTGTAAGCATGAAACTCTATGATTGAATTATGAAATGAGGAATCACTATACTTTTTTTAAGCTAAAGGGGTTGGATAACCCTAATTAAATTGAATAGGAAACCCTAACCCTAGAAACCAGCCGTGGTGATGTAAAACGGTCGTGGTAATCTTCTATAACACGACCGTGCAAGATAGCACGACCGTGGTGGTGTTCTATACTTGACTTGGAAATAATTTGTATTGTGCTGATACAGATGTAATGTGCATGATATCAATTGTGTTAGTCATGCATGTCTTTATAAAGAAGTGAGCTTAGCCAGGTAAGGGTTATGATGCCATATTCATTGAAAGCACTTTATAAGCTTTGAAAGTAATAATATGCTATGTTGCCTAGTAAGAGATAACAAATGAAATTGATAGACTGTATGAGCCATGAGAAATATCTACACTGCTACAATCATGTTCATACTGTTAAATGACTTGATGGCAATATGTTACTTGGTAACAAGTGTTTTGATGATCTAAGGGTTTGAATACCCACATTCCTGAATCATAATGATGAGTTGGTTAGGGATTGATATCCCAATGTTAACAATATGTGATATGAACTTGATACAATTAGTACTCTTTCTTTATAGCAATTGTCTTATTGGGTTGTGTTTGAAAACGTGCCTGATGTTAAAAGAATGCCAAAATGTACTTAAATAATCAAGTATAATGATATCATGTAGAGCCCTAGCCATAGATCCATCATTGTCAGAAGTTAAATGATGGTGAAATAGGTTTTCCTAAGGGAACTCCTGGAGAGCATATTTTTGAGTATGTGGGGGTTATGGATGCGAATATCCTTACGTCCTGATGGAGGAATTGATGTGAGATAAACATCAAATCTCTCAATCCTTCATTATATGTTTATGCTGGGATGATGTATCACTAACCTCCCGATGATGTTGTTAATGCCGCATCAATGAGAGATAAACAAGAAATCCCTCGATGGCGAAGAGAGTACAATATGACACTGTAACTCTAATAGAGAAGTTGCCAGAATACCCTGGAAAGCTATTATAGCAGAGACACAAGATGTCATGCATGTTGTACCTTACACTGACTGAGGAAGATGAGGTCATAGGAATCCGAATCTTCTGATGACCTATGTATGGTACCGATTGTGATTTCGTAATGGTCGGTTGGAGTATGAGCGGTATATCTCATCTCCTCAGGGCATAAACATGTTTGAAAAATGTAATCAACCATATAGCATAATTGCTTTGGTTGAACTATGAGAAATAATGATTGATGATACATTGTTTATAGTGCTCTAAGTTGAATAACTAGTATACATGTTCTTCATGTTCCTCATTGATTATATGTCTTATCATCCATTCAAGTTATAATTGAAATGATTGCTTAGAAATTACTGCTCTACTTAGCTTATTCAATGAATTGCCTGCTATTGAATAATTATAGTTCTTCTGTTCATTGTTACCTTAATATTTGCAATAACAATGCTTCTGGCGGAGAGTTATAACTCTCGCTGGGACAATTATTCAATTGTCTAACCCCCGTGGGATTCTACTTTTTAGGTAGACGCCGAGGACGAAGGAACCCTTCAGTGGGTGAGCAGCAACATCAGCAATAGCAACATCAGGGACAACAGTGATCCTCAGGTGGAGACACTGTCTATCAAGTCTTATAGATAGAAATGTCCTATGTGTTGTCTATGTACTCTCAGGTCCTAGGAGTCTTTAGATGTTTTAAATAGATCTGAGTTTTGGCGTAATGCCTTGAGATTTTTGTATCTTGACTTATACAGTTAACATGGCAATTGATGTTGTGACTCTCAAGATGTGATATTACAGAGATATAATGGTGAATCAGTTTGTAAATAACTTATCTTATTTCTTTATAAAAGAGTTTCACAGTTTGTAGATCTCTGTACAAAAAGTTTTAAAAGTTTTGTGATTTTCAATAATTCCGCTGCTAACGAAACGCTTCTGCATTAGTTTAAATTCGTTGATCTTATTTTTGCGAGACGGTCGTTACATTAAGTTTCTCTTATTTTGTTGAGATATCATGGGTTCGATGTCAGTCCTTTTGTTGTCAGTCCTTTTGTAGATTAAAGGTGTTTAAACTATGAAAGTGATGTATTTACCTATGTGACCTCTTATGGATCTGATGTTACATGGAAAGTTTCTTGTGGTGTTTGGAGAAATTTTTGTTGTGAGATTTCTATGTAGGTTATGCAAGTGATGATATGCTTAAGTGTTACATTTTGGGTTTTATTTTCAGCAATCTCACCTTGGTGGCTTTAGACATCAAAAGTTTTTAGTATCAGAGCCTAGGCTCGATGAGTCTACATGGACATATAACTAGGATGGTGTGTCCATTCTTATGAGTCCATCATATATTAATTGTTGATTGTATATATGACTAGACATCATGAAGAACATGTTGATAGCAGTTATGTCAAGCCTAGCAGTGGTGAAAGGCAACATAATCATGAGAAGAGGATACCCAACCCTAAGCAGCCTGAGATACCATTATTTGTCCCGATGAAGCTAGTGCACTCATATTTCCAATGTTTGTTTAGGTAGATCATATCTACATTCACTCAGTTTTTAGGCATGCTTATGGTCCAGTCATCCAGGGCCAGTTCTCAAATGTTGAACTGGCTAGTTCCACCAAGACAACTGAATGACCGAAGTGGGTGGGGCCATGGGGTCATGGGTACTTTGGACCCGAAATATGTAGATCTATGGCTTATAGATCTCAAGAAGGCTTTCTCATTGTGAACATACCAGATATAGATAAGGTAAAGTGTGTCATTTATCTATTGAAGGGAAATGATGCCATTGGTGGACCATTGAGGCAAAGAAAAGGTAGGGGGAAGTCATCACTTGGGAAGTGGTCAGGAGAGAGGTCATGAACAAATACTTCCCACCTTCCCATTTGGATGAAGAGATCACACATGTTCAAGCATGTTTGGTAGAGAATGGTCATGGTGAATGAATATGAAGCCCATTTTGTGGAGTTCTTATGGTCTTGTTCACACATAGTGTCGACCAAATCAGAGAAGATTTTACAATTTGAGAAGAGGTTGAACCCAGAGTTGGCAACGTGGCATTGACCTTGGAGTCGTGCGAGAAGTTATTCACCTTTGCGGAGTCAGTAGGACAATAGAAAGGACATAGGTGGGAAATCATGATAGTGATGCCAAGAGGAATTTAGCACAATTCCCATGACAACTTTCTAGAAGATCTAAGAAGATACAAGTTTTTGGGTCATCTGGGATGTAGTATTAGCAGTATCATCAAAGCTCAGCCACATTTGAGCCGAGGATGCATCAACAACAGGCACAATGGTCACCTAGTAGAGGCAAGGAAGAGGAATATTTCCATCTAGGGCATATAGTTCTAGGTTTATCTCAGTGATACAACCATCTGGGCCATACGACTAACTACAAAATACATTCTACTATTGTCACCAAGCTGAGAAATGAAGGTACAATGCCCCATGTTAAATCTAGAGACGTCCCATTCACATGGGTGGCATTAGAAGAACCTACAACATCATGGTGGCCGCAACAACAAAGGGTGTGGGAATACTTCTCAGATAGGGTCTTTTGGATCTATAGGGAGAGGTCAAGCTAGAGGTAGATCTCAAGGTACAAATAATTTCTACTCAATGATACTTCCCAATGGTGTAGCCAACCCTAAAGTTTTTGTAGATCAAATGAAAATTTTTCATTATGACTTGTTTGCTTTTGTATATGTACCTATTCTTGTAGATTCATGAATGGTGTTGTTCTTTTGTCACCTAAGAGGTGATTGTACATTGTAACTTACCTATTTGTCTTTGACCCGAACCTCTTTTCCTTAATAACCCTCTTGTTGGCTTTGTAATTGTGTGTGTCCATCATGTGTTCTTCTCTGAGCACAACATTCAAGTGGATCTAATGCCACTTGAGATGCATGTATTTGATGTAATCCTTGGCACGGACATGTTAGAGAAGTATAGAGTAGTGTTGGACTATATCTCCAAGGTTTCTAAGTTCTGGGAGGAAGATGTCTCATGGACCTTCCTAGGAGACCAAAAGATTCTTCCTATGTGTTTGGTATGTGCCTCCATACCTGAGAAGCTATTGAGGTAGGGTTTTGAGGTTTTCTTAGCTTATGTGGTTGATAATAAGTACCAAGTCTTGGCATCTATGATGTGTCTATAGTATGAGGTTTGAGTATGTCTTTGATGATGAGTTTCCTAGAATATATCCTTCTCAAGAGATTGAATTGGAGATAAATCTTTTACTCGACACACATCCCATAACACAAGCACCATATAGAATGGCATCAGATGAAATGAAGGAGTTGAAGAAATAGTTGCATGAGTTATTAGACAAAGGTTTCATCCAACCTAGCATGTCCCTGTGGGTTGCACCGATTCTATTTATTAATAACAAAGATGGCTCCATGAGGTATATATAGACTAGGATAGTTGGACAAAGTCACCATAAAGAATAAATACCAATTACCAAGGATTGATGATTTGTTAGATAAGTTAAAGGGGGATAAAGTGTTTTCTAAGATAGATATGTGATCAAGTATCACCAGCTGAGGATTAAGGATGTAGACATACCAAAGACAACCTTCATAACTAGATGTGTGCACTATGAATTCATGGTTATAACATTCGGTCTAAAAAAGCACTTGCAACAATTATATACCTGATGAATTGGGTATTCAAGTAGTTACACTAGTTTGTGGTTATTTTATGCATGAAATATTGGTTTACTCCAAGGATCAGGAACAACATGAGCAACACCTTCATCTGAAGTTGGGGCTTTTGAGGTAACATAAACTATATGCAAAATTCAATAAGTTTAAAATGTTGGCAGATGAAAGTGTTCTTTTTGGGCCATGTTATCTCTAGACGAGGGACTTCTGTAGATCTCAAGTAGGTGGAGTTAGTCTAGTATTTAGAGTATCCAAAGATGCCAACAATAGTGCAAGATTTCCTTAAATTGGCAGGGTATTATAGGCAGTTCATAAAGGAATTCAGTGTGGTATCCTTGCCTTTGACTAGGCTGGCAAAGAAGAATATGTCATTTGTCTAAAGTTAGAAATATTAGCATAGATTTCATTTGTTAAAACAAGATACTTACCTCTACGCCAGTGCTAATGTTTCTAGAACTAGGAAGGGATTTATAGTCTCTGTGATGATTTTAGGAAGGTCTTGGATGGATACTGATGCAAAAAAAGTGATCTCATCTACTTCAAAATTATTGAATAAGCTTGAGGAGAACTATTAAATCCATGATCTCATGTTGGAGGCTATTTTGTTAGAACTAAAATTTTGGATACATTACTTATTAATGGAGAAATGTCAGATTGTCACTGACCATAGAAACCTTAAATACCTCTTTTCATAGTAAGAACTAAACATGCTATAGTGCAAATGGCTAGATTTGGAAAAGGACTATGATTGCACTATAGAGTAGCATCATGGGAAGGAAAACATTATGGCAGATGCCTTGACCGAGAAGCACATGCCATCAACCACCATGGGGACTTCAGAATTGTACTCAATAGCTTGGATAAGAAGGGATATGTTAATGTCATTATGACAGGTTAACATCCAAATGGAGTTCTCCATTTTGGGAGGATTTTTAGCTCAGTTGCAAAGCAAGCCTACTATTCTATAACAAGTCAAGGATGTACAACATAATTATATCGTGATACAAAATATCAAGGCATGCCTTGGTAGTAACAAGTTGTAAAGAGTGGGACCCAGAGGGGATCTACTCGCTACTAAAATTTGAGGAATAAAACATCCATTCCAAACACAGTCAAAAGGTATGCTGGAATAGGTGTAAAATTTTCAAATCCTACATGATGGTATAAAAAAGACCAAAGTAAAGTAGAAGAATAAAAGTTTCATGACTATAATCAATTTTTACAAAAGTACATCATCGTATTCCATATAGGATTTTCATGCATATTACATCATAAGGATCTAGTAGAGGAATATCTAAACCATAACAAGTTTGTATCCAAGCATCAACTCCTTAAGCTAGATCCATGTTGAATGCCATGTTCTCCTTCACCTAAACCTGGGGTTGGAAGCATACCCTAGGAAGAGGAGAAAAATAGATGACATCAACAAAAATCTGGTATGCGCTTACTAAAATAGAATTGAGTAATATATGGAATAAAACCATATCAAGTAAAGAATGATTCCCATAGAATATAAAAGAACTACCCAATCAGGCATAAAAGAAATTGATTTTCAAATAAGAGATAACAAAAGGAATTACTTGCCATTAATAAAACAATAAAGTTGTGCCACACTAGCACATATAGAGAATTAAGGAACACAACCGTACAATAATAACATCAACCTGCATGTATGTGAGATAAGCACAACACAAGAATAATATAAAGACAATGATGAATAAGCCTCAAAAACTTGAAACCTGATAGAGAATGACGTACTACTAGACTCCCAAAATATATAAAAGTGGGCCAAGCCTCACAAACTTGAAACCCAGGTATGAAGCACACAACCTCCATCCCAAAAACATAATAAGTGCATGTAACCCAAAAACCAATGTAATTACACTACTCTAGGGCTACTAAAGCACATAACATTCTTAATGTAGAAGAAAGTTTAAAGTATAGTAAGAATAAACAAGATTGCCATCATAATAATGGACAATATAGACAACCACCCCAAAAGTGGGCAAAAAGAGCATGTATCACCAAGTAAAGTTCCACCTTGAAACATTATATAGGATAGAGTCCAAAGGAATGCCCATCACCATAAATTGATCACAATATCAGAAACAAATAAGGTATTCCACAAGAAATATGTTCTCAAAAGAGAAAGGAGTATTGTGTAGGTTGATTGTCCATAAGACCAAGAGAAAGAAGTTAATATGTTATCGCTAAAAAAGAATAATAGGGGATGCAAACATACCTTGAACCAGAGTCTTAGAAACACTCTTCACCAATCTAATTGTTTCCAAGATCACTTTTTACCTAATTACAAATTATTCACATGTATTAGGGTTTTATAATGTGTAAAGAAATCCTAAATGTAGACCTTTTTGGAAAACCTCAGATTTTGATTCTGAAAATCTCACCAATCAACTTATTAGGTTCTCTTGATCAAGAAAACATATTTTTATGTTAATTTTGGAGTTTATATGACAAAGTTACAATTTTTATGAATATTACGCATATATTTTATTTCTCAAAAATCATCCTTCAAAAAACATGGAAATCAGACATTGAAACCATTTTATTAGATAGATCTCATTTTTTTATTCCAAAACATATTTATTTATGATTTTTGGAGCTTCCAATGAAAATATATGATTTTTACAAGATTCACTCTATTTGCTAATTTATGTGTGAAATTAAATTGCAAGAAACCAATTTGCCCATAAATAAAAAATCAAAACTTTACACTATGAAAAGGTATAAATGTACTATTTGTTCTGACGTGACAAGTGACAAAAATTGAATTAAAAATGATGATTTATAGGAATACCCATAATGAGAAAAAGAAAATAAAAGAAAATAAAGGGGGAAAAAGGGGAAAACACAAGGGATCATCCCCTTCCCCTTTACACACACCATGGCCGGCCGGGCAAGGAGAAGCTTGTCTAAGAGTTTGGGAAAAACTTTATTCATCACTCGTTCGTGAAACTAACTAACCGATCGTCATGAATTAGTGCCAAAGTTGATTACCTAAGGTCCAATTACACTCCAAAGAAGCAAGACATCAGGGAGAGGTTTCGCAAACTCAATCCAAGAATCAGGTTCGGCGATGGAAGAAATGAATATGTTAGGAGAAATTGAAACTAGAGTCTTTGGGTGTGTGTTTCATATGAGGGTAGGGTCCTATTTATATGAATTTGAGTTTCAAGGGATGTGTAAGAAGTTTCTTTAGAAGACTTGAGGAACACATTTAGGCATTTCTAGAATGCTCAATTATATGTTTTGAGTAGGGAATGGATGCAAAATTAAAATTTCAATCCAATCCAACTCGTTTCTTGAAGTTTCATTAAGAAATGAGGGAGTTATGCCCAATATATCAGATTTTGGTCTGTGATTACTATTCATGAGGGCTATGATGAATGTCATTTAATACAACTTTTCAACTTTATTCTTTTATGTATTTAATGCATAAATATTTCTATAATTATTTGAGGGTGCAAACGAAATCTAAAGAAATCCAAATTCGGTAGGTTAGTTAATTTTGGGATGATTAGTCCAATTTTGGCATTATTCTATTTTTCTGAAGACTTCTAATATTTTATTCAATATTTTTAAATATTATCACTTATTTGATCCATATAATGAGTTAGAGGTATCTAGAAACTTTCTAAAAATATGAAACTTGACCTGTAAGCAATAAATGTGAGGATCACAATTTTTATATTAATTATTTTTTCAAGATATTATTTAATATTTTTGTTCTTTAAATTATTTTCTCTCCTAAATTAATTAAAATATTTAAGATTGTCCAAATTAGTTGAAAATTTACCTTGTAGATTTTGAATTTGACATTTATTTTCTCTTTTGGAGTCATTTAGGAAATTATTTAATACATTTAACTCTTATTCTTATTTTCTTTCCCAGTTAAAATAAATGTAGTTATCATTATGAAAATAATGTGAAACTTCACCCTCAAGCAAACTAAAATACATGAAACATGAATTGGCTGCTAATTTTATCTCTTAGTATTATTTAATACATTATTTAATATTTTGGACTTTTACATACTTTCTCTCTCCTAATCTACACATGTATGTTAAAGATTATCCAAATTATATGATAATTCACCCAAAGTCTATTTTTAATGTGTAGATTACGAATCTAAGATTATTTCCACATTTTGAGTCATTTAATGATTTATCCCATATTTTAAAGGCAAATCACCTTTTGTTTTCTAAATAAAATTGATATAATTATTATTATTCCAAATTTGTGAAACTTGGCCTCCAAGCCATATCATATCCAAAGAAAACTAATCTGAAGTTATTCTTATCCAATTAGTCTTCCGTTTATCAATTTTAGCCTATTATTCATTATTACAACCATTTCACATATTAAATAATTCAATATAAAATTATCTTGTTTAGGAGTTATTATTTATTTATTTTTTTGATTCCTTGTTACCATAGAAAATTCTAGATCAATAGTTTTTAATCATTATTATTATCATTCTTCCAATTATGTCCCATATCTACACATTACAATCAAAAGGATTATATATTATATTTATCATTTGTCTCATGTGACATATTTTATGTATCCATTATTGGTCTTATGATTAATACGAGGGTATTATGTCATATTTTTTATGCATAATTGTTAGGGTGATTTATTCACACATTATATATTATGGTTACCATCAACTACAGTAGGTATATCCTCAACCTTGTTTGGCTAAGCCCAAAGAACTAAGGTCTCTAACCTCTTAACCTTGGAATAGAACAAGGTTCTAGATTTTGGTTTGTTACAACATACCATCCCTTAAGGAGATTTGTTCCTTGAAATCTAAAGATAAACTATTTACCACCCCTTAAAATATTGAACCCAACAAGTCAAACTAAATATCACCAAGGTAATATGGTCACCTTGCATCTTTTAATTGTGAATATTTTAGGGGTTTAGTTGTCCATGTATCCAACGAAAAAGTCATAACCAACTAGGGTTGAGTTTAGGTCCTTGTGTCTCTAACCTAAGAAACCCTAAGGCTCACATAACAACCAAAGTTCAAAGAGGATAGGTCAACTACACCTTTATATTATTACACATATTCCTTGTCACCTCTTCATGGAAAAATCTGTGGTTAAGATTCTATTTAACTAATTCTAGGGTTTCTCTAACTAGGCTTCATAAATATCTTAATTGTGACTTAGTTCAAGAAAACATCGACAAAATTCAAAACACATTATTTTTGTATACATAGTATTATAAAAAAATATTTTGATGCAAAACTTTTGCGATAGAAAACTAAAATCAAGGCCCAAAATCAAAGAAAGAACCAAATCATAATCTTTCCATAATATGATCTCCTTATCCTACTAGTACCTCATCCTCATCATCTAATTCAATCCTCAACTCAAACCTTATAGCATCCAAATATATATATATATATATATATATATATATGTGTGTGTGTGTGTGTGTGTGTGTGTGTGTGTGTCAACATTAACATATATGGTGGGGTAAGATCACCTAAAACCTCATCACATTAGGGTTTACTAATCATGATTCTAATGTGAAACTTATATCGAACTTTCATCATCTTAAGAATAACATAGATCAATTGTAGGGTGAACATATCACCTAGAGGGCAACTATGCAAGGTAAGGGTTGTAATTAGGGAGACAAAATTGACATAGTTAGATTCTAACTACCATGGGATCTGATACCATGCCATAATGAGTGGGACCCAAAGGGAATCCACTCCCAACTAAAATTTGAGGAAGAAAACATCCATTCCAAACACACTCAAAAGGTATGCTGGAATAGGTATAAAATTTTCAAATCTTAGATGATGGAGTACAAAAGACCAAAGTGAAGAAGAGGAATAAAAGTTTCATGACTATAATCAATCATCATCATTTCCCATATAGGGTTTTCATGGATATTACATCATAAGGATCTAGTAGAGGGAAATATAAACCATATTAAGTTTGTCTCCAAGCATCATCTCCTTAAGCTAAGTCCATGTTGAATGCCATTCTCTCCTTCACCTAAACCCGGGGTTGGAAGCATACCCCAATAAGAGGAGAAAAATAAATGACATCGATAAAAAGCTGGTATGTGTATACTAAAATAGAATTGAGCAATATATGAAATAAAAGGACATTAAATAAAGAATGCTTCCCATAGAAGATAAAAGAACTACCCAATAAGGCATAAAATAAACTGATTTGCAAACAAGAGATAACAAAAGGAATTACTTTCCATTAATAAAATAATAAAGTTGTGCCACACTAGCACATATAGAAAATTATGGTACACAACCATACAATAATAACATCAACCTGCATGTATGTGAGATCAGCATAGCACTAGAACAATATAAAGACAATAGCATCCAAGCCCAACAAACTTCAAACCTGATAGAGAATGACATACTGCTAGAATCCCAATATATATAAAAGTGGGCCAAGCCTCACAAACTTGAAACTCGGGTATGGGGCATACAACCTCCATCCCAAAAACATAATAAGGGCACATAACCCAAAAACCAATGTACTTACACTACTCTAGGGCTACTGAATCATATAACATGCTTAATGTAGAGGCAAGTATAAAGTAAAGTTAGAATAAACAAGATTTCCATCATACTAATGGACAATATAGACAACCACCCCAAAAGTGGGAAAAAAGAGCATGTATCACCAAGTAAAATTCTACCATGAAACATTATATTGAATAGAGTCCAAAAGAATGTCCATCACCATAAACTGATCACAATATCAGAAATAAATAAGGTATCCATAAGAAATATGTTCCTTAAAGAGAAAGGCATATTGTGTAGGTTGATTGGTCATAAGACCAAGAGAAAGAAGAAAATAGGTTATTTCTCAAAAGGAATAATAGGGGATGCAAACATACCTTAAACTAGAGTCCTAGAAACACTCTTCACCAATCTAGTTTTTCCAAGATCACTTTTGCTTAATTACAAACTATTCACATATATTAGTGTTTTATAATGCGTAAAAAAACTCTAAATCTAGACCTTTTTGGAAAACCTCATATTTTGACTATAAAAATCTCACCAATCGATTTATTAGGTTCTCTTGATCAAGAAAACACATTTTAATGTTAATTTTGCACTTTATATAACATAGTTACAATTTTATGAATTTTAGGCATATATTTCATTTTCCAAAAATCATCCTTCAAAAAACATGAGTATTAGACACTAAAACCATTTTTATTAGATAGACCTCACTTTTCTAATTCTAAAACATACTTATTTATAATTTTTGAAGCTTCCAATAAAAAGATATGGTTTTTACAAGATTCACTATATTTACTAATTTATTTGTAAAATTAAATTACAAGAGACCAATTTGCCCTTGAATCAAAAATCAAAATTTTACGCCATGAAAGTATATAAATGTACTATTTGTACTGGTGTGACAAGTGAAAAAAATTGAATTAAAATGTCACGATTTATAGGAATACCCATAATGAGAAAAAGAAAATAAAAGAGAATCAAGGGGCAAAAGGTGGAAACACAAGGGATCATCCCCTTCCCCGCCACACACGCCATTGCTTTCTGGGCAAGGAGAATCTTGTCCAAGAGTTTGGGAAAAACTTTGTTCATCACTCATTCATGTACTAATTAGTCGATCATGAACATGTGCCAAAGCTGTTTACTTGAGGTCCAATTATGCTATGAAGATGCAAGACATCGGGGAGAGGTTTCACAAACTCAAACCAAGAACCACATTCGGCGGTGGATGAAATGACTATGCAAGGTGAAATTGAAACTAGAGTCTTTGGGTGTGTGTTTCATGTGAGAGTAGAGTCCTATTTATATGAATTTAGGTTTCAAGGGATGTGTGAGAAGTTGCTTTAGAAGAATTGAGGAACAAGTTTAGGCATTTATAGAATTCTCCATTATAGCTTTCTATTAGGGGATGGTGCAAAATTAAATTTTCAATCCAATGCAACTTGTTTTGCAAACTTTAATTGAGAAACGAGGGACTTCTGACCAAAATATTGGACCTTGGTTCACATTACTGTTCATGTAGACTTCGATGAATGCCATTTAATACAACTTTCCAACTTTGTTCTTTTAACACATTTAATGTACAAAACTTTATATAATTATTTGAGGGCGCAAAAAAAATCTAGATAAATACGAATTTAATAGGTTAGCTAATTTTGGGATGATCAGTCCAATTTTGGTATTGTTCTATTTTTCTGAAGACTTCTAATATTTTATTCAATATTCTTAAATATTATCACTTATTTTATCCCTTTAATGAGTTAAAGGCATCTAGAAACTTTCTAAAAATATGAAATTTGACCTATAAGCAATTCTAAATGTGAAAAACACGATTTTTCCATTAATTATTTTTTTTCAAGATATTATTTGATATTTTTGTTCTTTAAATTATATTCTCTCCCCTAAATTAATTAAAATATTTAAGATTGTCCAAATTAGTTGAAATTTTACCTATAAGCTAGTTTTGTCATGTAGATTTAGAATTTGAGATTTATTTTCTCTTTTGGAGTCATTTAATAATTTATTTAATATATTTGACTCTTATTTTTATTTTCTTTCCCAGTTAAAATAAAAATAGTTATTATTATGCAAATGATGTGAAACTTTATCTCAATCGAACTAAAACATATGAAAACATAATTGACCTTTAATTTTATCTCTTGGTATTATTTAATACATTATTTAATATTTTGGACTTTTACATACTTCCTCTCTCCTAATCTACACATGTATATTAAAGATTATCCAAATTACATGAAAATTCACCCAAAGGCTATTTTTAATGTTTATATTACCAATATAAGATGATTTTATACTTTTTGAGTCATTAAATGATTTATATTATATTTTGAAGGAAAATCACCTTTTCTTTTCTAAATAAAATTGATATAATTATTATCATCCTAAATTTGTAAAACCTGGCCTCCAAGCCATATCGTATCTAAAGAAAATGAATCTAAAGTTATCCTAATCCAATCAGTCTTCCTTTTATCAATTTTATTCTATTATTCATTATTACCACTATATCTCATATTAAATAATTCAATATCACATTATCTTGTTTAGACAGTTATCATTTATTTCCTTTTCTGATTTCTTGTTCCAAAAAACCATAGAAAATTCTAGACCAATATTATTTTATCATTATTATTATTATTCTTGCACTTGTGTCTCATATCTACACATTACAACCAAAAGGATTATATATTATATTTATCATTTATCTCATGTGACATATTTTATGTATCTGTTATTGATCTTATGATTAATACGTGGGTATTATGTCATATTTGTTTTCATGCATATATGTTAGGGTGATTTATTCATGCATTATATATTATGGTTACCATTAAATACCATTAGGTATATCCTCAACCTCATTTGGCTAAGCCCAAAGAACTAAGGTCTCTAACCTCTTAACCTTGGAATAGGATAAGGTTCTAGATTTCGATATGTTACACAAGCACAAGGTGTTTCATGAGTAAAATCAAAGGTAAATTTGTCATAATAGGATGGTTGTACCCGATGTGGATGGCCTAAGGTAGATGGCACAAGAGGAAGCACAAACTTCCATGTTCGTGATGCTTCTAGGTAGCACCAAGATGTATCATAATCTTAGGTACTTGTACTGGTGGCCCAACTTGAAGAAAGATGTGGCCTAATTTATATTTAAGTGTCCAATTAGCCAACATGTGAAGGCAAACATTAGAATCCTGTAAGTACTTTGCAATCTCTACCTATTCTAAAATGGATGTGAGGCCACATGACTATGAAATTCATGATTGTTCTCTCTAGGAGCTCTAAGGGAAAGAATTCGATATTGGTAATAGTAGACATGTGGACCAAGGTGACTTCTTACATGTCAAGACCACCTTTATGACTAAGAGGTTGGAAGACGTGTACATATATGAGATTGTGTGACTTCATGGAGTTCCTGGAATGATATTATCATATAGAGGACCCTGATTCACTAGCATGTTCTAGGACTGATTGCACACATCTCTGGGTATGCAACTAAAGTTCAATACAACTTTCCATCCGCAGATAGATGGCCAGACGAAAAAGATGATACATACCTTAGAAGACTTATTGAGGTCTTGTGTTATACAATTCCAATAAAGTTGGGAAGATCATCTTAGCTTGAGAGAGTTTTCTAACAATAACAGTCACCACATGAGCTAGATATGGCACCATATGAAGATTTGTACATGAGGCAGTTTAGATCACCCTTGCTTGGTATGAATCATGTCAGCATCAACTGTTGGGACCATAATTTGTGTATCAATCCATAGAGAAAATAAATATGATTAGACAAGAACTCAAGACAACTCAGGACAAAAAAATTAGATCTAGATAATCGATACAAACCCTAGAATTCCATAAGGGTTACATGGTTTATCTCAAGGTGTCACCTTGAAAAGGAGTTCTTAGAGTTAGTAGATGGGGAATCTAGCACCAAGATTTATGGGGTCCTATCATGTGATTGTGTGAGTTGGGAAGGTGTCTTATAAGTTGAGCTACCACCAGATCTCTAGAGGTTACACAATGTGTTCCATGCATCCATGCTAAGAAAATGCCATCCAAGTACATATTTGACAATTTCATCTCTATAAGTGTATCTCGATGATGACATATCTTACGTTGAAGGTTCAGTGTTGATCCTAGACAAGTGGGTGCAAATGATGATGAAGAATAATACAGTGCAAGTGAAGTAGAGTTATGACCATGGCAAAGAGGCAATGTAGGAACTCA
The DNA here is from genome assembly GCA_963693085.1 of Alisma plantago-aquatica. Classification (NCBI taxonomy): domain Eukaryota; kingdom Viridiplantae; phylum Streptophyta; class Magnoliopsida; order Alismatales; family Alismataceae; genus Alisma; species Alisma plantago-aquatica. The sequence goes on along the minus strand of OY856414.1, from coordinate 521,827,258 downwards.
AGGAGGAGATGTATAGGAAGTACACATTCCTTTTCTCCTAGGATTTCAGGGTGGGGGGTCCCAGTTAGGGGTTTATATATGTAAGACCCCTAACCCATCTTAACCCCCTAATCTTTATTTTCTATAATTACCACCTATTTAGATTCTTATTTGAGAACATTCTTTTGGTGAGTGTTTTATTTCTGAGATGATGTACAAATTACCCTTGATTATGATTTTTTCTTACAATTTGTACGATGTACAAATTACCCTTGATTAGGATTTTTTCTTACAATTTGTACATAGTCTGATGGTTGTCTTCTCTTTCCCCTTTACTTGGTTGTAGTAGATTGTTGTGTGATTTATATATCATCGTTTTACATGTTATCACACAAATTTGGTTCATTCTGATATAATTCAGTCTCTTTTCATATTACTTTTGCCATCTTTTTATTATTCCACTTATTCCATAACTTGCATTGTAGATTTGCCACAAAAAGAACTGAATTCGGATATTATTTCAGTTAAAACAGCAGAATGCACAACGTGCAAGTCAAACGCACGACGTGCACCATTCCAGAGAAAGATTGGTTCGTTCAAATAGCTGAATGCACGTCGTGCAAGACAGACGCACGGTGTGCACATTTCCAGAGAAAAATCAGATCGTTCAGTCAGAAGAACGCACAGCGTGCACAGAGAAAACGCACCGCGTGTGAGTTTCCAGAAGTGCACAAAAGGATGAACGCACGACGTGCACACCGATGTACGGCGTGCACCTGGAACGCAAACTGCTAAAGAAATGTTTTGGAAAGTCGCATGATGTGCATATCCTCAGCGCACACCGTGCACAGATAAGCCCGATGCAAACTGCACTGCAGTCCAAAATGCACGGCGTGCACCTGGCAGTTTCAGAAATATGAAAATTCAGAATTCAATTTTAAAACAAGGAGGGAAGACAGGGGACGGTTATGTTCGGTCATTTGAAGAGTTTCTCTTGTCCCAGAGCTAGAGGAGAGCAGATGAGGGCGATTTGGAGGGATCCAAGGTGGTTTCTTGCAGAAGGGGACCATTTCTTCTTCTCTACTTCTCCATTGTCTTCTTCAAGGTGCAGCCAAGCTTCCCCAACTCCGAGTAGCTTCTTGGGAAAGGTGCTAGTTCGTCTTGGAGCAGCTAAAGAAGGGAAATTTCATCCTCAAGCCGGAATTCTTCCTTCTTGTGGTTACATCTTTAGTTCTCTTTGTCTTTTCCCTTCTAAACCATGTTTAGAACTGAAATTTTTGTAGCAAATCTGTTGTACATCATTATGGATGAGTAGACTCCCTTTTTCTTGGGCATGGGAGAGTAGCTCCCATGTCATAGCATGTATGGAACAAGTAATTTCGTACTAAATACTATGCTTCTTGTTTCTTAACCATGAAAGTACCGGTTTACTCTTTTCTTGCATGTTTTGTTAGCCACCTTATGTGCATGTTTTCTGCTTTCTTGCTTGATCTGAGAAGATAAGTAGGAATGTATGGAGGTGCTCTTCTTGGGAACTCTTCCTCTTCTAAGAGAGTAGAGAGGAATGAGTTGAGGAACAATTTGTGATCAAGAATAAAATTCACACACGAGAGTGTTGTTTTAAGTTGCGATCGTTACATTTACACCGGGAGGTGAAATGTAACACAACCTTTCCTTGAAACAAGAACTTATGTATGTTTAAATTATTGTGTTCCCTTGATTTCTATGATATGTGAATGAAATCCTAATGTCCAAGATTCCTAATAATTCTAAAATCGAACTTCTTTTCGTATTTCTTGCTTTCTAGTTAAAATCTGAAATTTCTGTTGTTAATTTCCAAATTTTATGCTTTTAGACAAACCTTTTCTACTCTTTAAAACCGATCTAGATTGTTGAACTTTAGTACTGTTGCGCTCAATTAAGTTAGCTAAGCTCCTTGTGTTCGACCTCGACTATACTACCTTTGTATACTTGCGGAGTTTGGTTAAGTTGGGTAAACTATCCTTTATTTGGATTGAAACTCGTTAGTGTAAACAATCAACATATATTCATTCACGTGGTCTAACCTATCTTACCTTCCTTTCAATCGATTGAGGATTGGTGTAAGTCAAACGACCTTCCATTGATTGGTGACCAATGGGAGTATGATTGGCCTTTCATCAGTTGTGAACCAATGAGGCTTTTCTTCCTTCTCATAGGTTCGTCGTGTGCTTGGTTTTTGCCAGTTGATGACTGATGGTGTGCTTTTGACTTTCCATCATGACTGATGGAAGAGGTCGATAGTGTGATCTTTAGGATTTTTTTGGTTGTCTATCAATGAAACTGATGGTTGATAGGCTAGTGGATATCCTTTAATAGATCACATACATAAAGTATGTGCCTTGTCTATCGATGGTTTTTATGAGATATATCTACTAATGATGCTATGAGGTATGTCTTATGACAGTTTCCCTGAAGAGTTTTAATTGACAAGTCATACCGAAGGGAAGAACTGGTGGTTTTTTTGCTTGTGCCTATCGATGAGTTTCGTACAACATGTACCAATCAAAAGTCTGGTCCTTCCTATCAATGACGTGATAAAACCATGAGGGTATAGTTTCTAGCCGATGATGTGATAGTTCAACTGCTTTCCTCTCTCTTCTAGGTATACCCCTATCCCTCCTTATCTCATTTGTGCATATGAGCACCACTGTGCTATTATAGAGTAGGACTCCATTGGTTGACAATGACTAATGGGATTTTTGGCTTCATCATTGTTTGATTTTGGCACAATCTACCATCATAATCTTCTATGTTTGTGTGAGACAAGCCAATTAGTGGATTCTAAGATTTGATCATGGTAAGTAAAACCTTGAACACGAATTTCCTAGTGATCCTTTAGTTTCTTATATTTCTTTGACATTGTCTAGGTGGTTTTTCTCTAGGGCTTTGGTTGTAGACCCTCACACTTTGTTTCCACCTTTTCTTGACCTGTTTAGTTGTCATTGGTCGTGAATCAGTGGCTCTAGAGCAAGTTTGAAGGAGAAAAACTAAAATCTTAGAGAGTTTGCTATAAAAATCAAATTTTGTCACAAAATTGGGAGCTTCATGACAGTTGTTCATGCACATAACCATTTTTTCTTTGGCATGCTAGTGATATAACCTTTGACTTGTTTGTTACTTGATTGTTCTTGAATGTTGTAGATCTCACAATTATATACCCTTGAATTGTTAAAAGAAGGCAGTTTTGTGTACCTTGGTCCCTAATCGACGGGTCATGTGCCTGCATGTTAGTATTACATACTTTAGGTACTCTTGTGTTGCTTGAAAGTTGATTATCCATGTTCTTTAATAAGGTAGTGACTTAAGATAGAAAGAGAAGCTTAGAGTTCCTTCCCTAGTGTTGAAATATGACATGCATGTTTAAAAGACATTATATTGTGAACTTGTTTATGACTGACTTACGTTCATAGTGCATGTCTTAAGATATTTCTTAATGTAATGTTGTTGAACTACAAAAGGTGACTTGTTGGAAGGAAAAAGGCATTTTTTATGTTTCCTCATGTTTGGCCATGAGAACCTAAGTTGTAATAGATGATAATTTTTGAGAAACTTATCTATCCTTACTTCATCGAGAACAAATTTATGTATGTTTCCTCATTGTCTATGGGGTGAAGCATGTGTGCCTTGTTGTGAGGAGTTAGGTCATGTTATTTATACATGTATATGTTATGGAGTTATTTACCATCCTATTATCTAGTTGGACGAATGCCTTAATATTTTCTTGAAGTATACATAGGACAACAAATCTAACTATCAAGTGAAATCTAATTAGTAGATCCCTTAGTTCATAGATCCATTCCCCTAGGTCGGTAGGGTTATATGGTAAAATTCTTGTAGAAGCCTAAAGTTGTGAGAAGATGCTTAGAGGTATGTATTAATGAATATATGGGGACAACTAGGAGCAGATGTTTTATTATATTTAAACAACTTTTTGGTTAGGTGAAAGTATTTTAATGGTGTATGCATTATGGAGGATGGTTATGTTGTTCTTTGGTATCGTGAATTGTGTACCCAAGACGAGTCTATTTTCTTGATCCACTTCTAAGCATATATCCATAGTGGGTTAGCCGAAGTGCTCCCTATCTTTTTGGTAACTCTCTTTGAACTGATGTTGTGAGGAGAGATCTAGGAAATTTGGATTTTCCTAGATCTTTACATATTTCTAGGATGGCTTAATAGAATCTAGTTATCTGGTTGGGTGGTATGCCCCAATAAACCCAGGGCATCACAAAATACACAACAGTCATGTAGTATAATTATTTAGAGTTAGTTGACGTTAAACATGGTGTCACCTCACATGGATGACTCCTTATTCATATTCAAGACATATTTGTTATTTAATTCTCTTGTAATTGATCTTAATACCAAAGATGATAGGTAAGAGTATACCTTTGGGCATACAAGTTCTTTACATGCTCATTCCTCCCTTTATTATAGTCTTTATAGCAAGTAATAAATGTTTCAAGCATTATATCAAAAGAGTGTTTGCATGATGGGACCAATAGGGGTGAAGAAGACTTTAAGATCATAGGTGGGTGATGTTTGCATGATGGGATCTTGGAGGTGGGTGACACCCGTGTGACCTCCTTTTGAGATAAAGCATATAGGGATATAGTTATAGTTGTCCCTATACTCTTAGGTCTAGGCGGGTGTGGTTTACATGGTATGCTTTGTTATCCTTGGATTCTGATTAAAGGCTTGTAAAATATGACAATGATGTACTCCCTTATGTGAGCTCTTACAGATCTAATGCTAAACAGAGTGTTATTTGTGGTGTTTGGAAAAATATTACTATGAGATTTCTATGTGGTTTATGAGTGTGATGATGTACTTAAGTTTAAAATTTTTGATTTTGTTTTAGTATTCTCACCTTATGGAATTGGGCATTAAAGTATCTATGAGCTGATTTTGACTTTTCTTTTGTTGTAGAGGTCGTATGAATTCCAATTTAATAACATATTGGTTAAGGAAAAAACAACATGGTTAGAAAAACTAGTTTTTTAAAAAAAATTATCATAACAAGATGATCTTTAGATGCCTTATAGAAAATAATGATCCTCTACAAGTATGTGCAAGTGTTTTCTACTTTCCCAAGTTGAACATTCACACTTTCAAAAAATAAACTTTTGTCAAGAATGGACTTTGAGCATTCTTCAACCCTTATAATCAATTATAGAGAAAGATGTATCTAGATATTATGAATATAATGATAAGATAGGAATAATAATTTATTAAGATGCAATAGATGATGTTTCACAGTGTTAAGGGGTTATCCAAGAGTTCTCATACCCTAATTTTCCATTAAGATATTTTAACACCAAGTACAAACACAATTTTTGTCACATGTTCACAAATTGAAGTATCAATAATTTTTAGATGCTTAATTAATTATATTTCACTAGATACACATATATTCAATTAGATGCAACACATAATATACATGTATCCATTTGATATCAAATCGGATATAGGTTCCATATATACTAGGCATTGGATCTATTTAACCACATATTTGACCGACTGCCACTTATAAATGATCATATGGCTTGACTCTTTAACCAATAAATCTTAATGCTTATTTGGTAGATACCATTCAATCAAAAAATCTAATTCTTATTTGATTCATGTAAATCAGATAAGTCAAGTACAAGATGTATTTGGTCAAATATGTTTCTCAACTGAATTACATATTCCCGATGACACCCAATTTTGCTTTTTCATAAAAAATAGATGAAATTAGCCTCCTATCTAAAGTTGGAATTCTCATCCTTTTTGTATATTTCATTTTTTGCTTATTAGATAATCCATTTACCAACTTTTCTTCATGTCAATGTTTTGCAATTAAAAGAGTAATTTTTCTCTGGATGTGTATGAAATTTATTATATATATGAGCTCTCTACAATCCTCTTTTAACAAATTATGTGATTAATTTTCTTCTAAATAAAATATACAATCTCAATCCCAATTGAAGTTCAACTTATCTACTCAAGAATTCATTGTCATTAACCAAATATCTTTTACGACAACTCTGTAGCCTCAAATACAATTATGAACTTACAAAGGAACATTATTCACATATACAAGTATCAACATGCTACCAAAAGATCAATTCACTCAAAACATCATATACAAACTTTTCACCCCGACCTGAAGGTATAAGGATGGCTCTAGGACACACTAGACAGCTAAGCTACCATCTCTAGGGTCCATCACCTTAGTCTTTTCTTGTTGTCATGGGTCTACTGCCCCTGCTACTGATCACCTAAAATGTTGTGGCGACCCATGAGGTGAGACCCAGTCCCAGCAAGAGATATAAATCTTTTCAACAAATATTGATTATAATAGATTATTCAAATAGTAAATAAATTGAGCAGTTGAAGTATTTAATAGAAAATTGAGAAGATTGAGTAGTTCATGCATACTGAACAAGTTAAGAAAACAAGCTTAGCAACAAGTATAATTATCAGAGTATATATAGACTATCATCTTGGATTTCATAAGATTGCATCAAATAATAAATGTCATCACTAGTCTGACTATCATCTTATTCCTTGCTAACAATATAATGATCAGCCTAAATCGTGTGTCCAGAAGGGAGGCGGACTCAGAAGGGATCGAACTTTTAGATTTATAACCTGAAACCTTCAAATACCCCCACAACTTTATTACGGGGTCAAAGTAGATATACGGGGTCATACACAGGGACGTGGTGACATTTATGACGTTTGAGATTTTGCCCTTAAGTCATATAAGCCAAGACAATAGTTGAGGAAAGACAAGGGCTAGAACTAGTCCAGTGGGTTGTCATGAATTAAAACAAAACAAAGAAAACAAAACAAAACAGAGCTCATAGGATTCTACTAATCAGAGAGAAGGAGATCCCGACTATGTAACCACAAGTTGGGTAGTCTATGCACTCATTCTCAGGCATAGACAACCCTCAAACACCTCAACAATAAACCTACATTCAAATCATAAAACATACTGTGGTATCTGTTCTTGTGGTGTCATCCCACTCGCTCTCGCGTAGCATGACTAAAACCCATCAATGATATGAAACCTCTCTTGAGGAAAGACAAACCAACATCCTAGGATATTCTAGATGCCCTCTTAGCTTTAAAGTATATTGGGATGTTAGGAACATACTACGGTGAACCGTCGTCCTTTTAGATTCTGATCCAAACTATCTTCTCTTGTCTATTTCTACAATGAATCTCTTGATATAGGTAGAAATAGAAGTTCAAGCAAGAAAGAGATCAACCAAACTAGCAATCATAACTGATAATAGGAGATAGAACATAAAGCATATTAGATCTGAAGTAAATTACTTGCTTAAGGTAAAAGTACATAGACATGCCCAAAACGGGCTACATAGCCAAGGAAGGAGCTCAACTAGCCATGGACAAGCATAGTTGGCACCGAACAAAGATGGACGAACATCATTGTATGGAAACAAAGAAGAACAGCAGAAGAAAGGAGAAGAAGAAGAGATTTAGCCCATGGAGCAGAGGTGGCTCTCGCTCTTTAGCCTCTGTATGAGCCAGGTCTCATCTTTGGGTCATCCTCCTTGATCTTCTGGACTCCTTGACCTCCTTTCTCCTCGATTCCACCCCAAACAACAACTCAATGAATGTGTGGAGGTGGAAGATGGTTGAAATGGTGGAAAGTTAGTGAACGGAGGTGGAAGCATGATGGTAGATGGAAGCTCACTAGAGAGACGGGTGTAGGACGAGTTCTTAGGCCTTTCTTGGTCCCTCGAACTCTCCTACTTGGCTTTGGTAACCAAAAGAGGTTGGAACCACGAGGTGGAAACTCTCCAGATCAGAACCTGGGACTCTCCATTCGGGAACCCCCTCCTGGTCGCCAAGGGCGGGTATTTATAGGTGAAGGCAGATTCACAGTCATGGATGCACCGCGGTCGAGGTTAGATCCGTGGTCACGGTATAAGCCTTGGTCGTAGTGTAAGCCATCAGGTCGCGGTCAACTTTGCAATCGTGGTGTCGGGTGACTTGGTCGAGGGGTGACTCCCCAACGGTCGTAGTTTGGCTGGCCTTGGTGGCGGCCGTAGTTTGGGTTGACAGCGCGATCGCAACCAACCCACAGTCACGGTGTAAGCCTCAACGCAATCAATCTTGAAATCGTGACATCAATTTAGGTCATGGCCGAGGTGGACACACGGTCGCGGTCCTGCTCACCTCGACCGTGGTCTTCCCCACCGCAGCCGCGATTGGGATGGATGGAAGCTTAGCTGCTGCAAAAACCATGTGTTGGGGAGAAATCTTGGAGAAAAGATGTCTTTTCAGGTTTGGTGCCTGCAAGTCCCAAAATTGGCTAGTTTGAGAAACTTTATCTATAAAAAGATATAAATTTCAAAAAGAGAAGAAGCATGGGCTATTTTGGGCATATTAAGCTATAGTGACACAAAACCATAGGTAAATGCTTAGCATAAATATGTAAAATATGGTGTTATGAACCACCCCAAGCTTAAACCTTTGCTTGTCCTCAAGCAAGAATGTGCTCAAAGAATAAAAAGATAACATCCAAATTAAGCTTGATGGTAAATGCTAAGGTTAAGAAAAATAGTTAAAACATCAGTTCTCCCGATCGACGTTGTTTCAGAACAAAACCCCACCAATCGAGCACAATCCTGCCAAAGTAAGATGAAAGAGCAACCAGGCAAGATTAAGCTATCCCAATTTAACCTCGATACTCATGAGGGTTTGAATCATAATTATACATCATCAAAACATTATCACATAGACGATCACATGGGTGATGAGCAATGAGCCATCATCATGTATCCATGTAGACTAATTAGGGATAATGCGCCTCTCACTTATTCAGGTCCTAAGAAGCAAAGTAAAAAGACTCTAATGACTTTTGAGGATCCCAATATGTGTTAGGAAGGTCCATTTAAGGAGGAAAAATCCCTGTAGTCTGAGCCAGTTGGCTCAGAGCAGTGAGACGAACTCCTTATACTGTGCTCAAACCAACCCTGCTACTGGGACGATCCCATAGATCTCCTAGGGGTTCCTAGTGACTCTCTAATGAGCTTTTGATACTACCAGGTATGACATACATGCGTTCATGAGTGCAATCATACACCGGTTGGGCATCATCCTCAACTCTCCAAAAAGGGAAAATAGGCTCTCATATTTTCACATTCAGGCTTTTATTCTCTGCATTCTAATTTATAGGCATGGGTGAGAACTCTTTTGATGTTTTTGGGATTTTGTGGGTAGCCAAGCCTCTTTTGCATATTTTTAATCTTTTCTTTTGACTCAATCTAAGGTGAGAGGATGCGTAGTCCATCAAGGAAACACTTCAACTTGATTATATTTCAAAAATCATCACGATCTGTTTGACAAATGTGTGAAAAGTAACAATTATGATTCAAGGATCCTTAGAATAGAGGCAAGCTTGTGAAATCGTGGCCAGGAGTCTTTGATCATGCTTTAGCTCTTTCCAATGGTCCTATACCTTGGATTTGTCATTTACAACATATATCAAGGGAGTAATGTTTTAAGCTATGAAAAAGGCACATAACCTTAGATTTATTACCAAACTTAAGGAAAGAGTCAAAGAACAAGTCAAGCAAAAGATCAAACAATTTAAGATGAAATTTTTTTAGGCATAAAGATAAGCATTTAGATATAGGATTTGCATTGCATAGCCTTAATTGTAAAGCTACAAATTACAAAACAAAGTCTTACACAGCTGAAATTTTTTAAAAAAAATTACGCTAAATGCATGGGACATAGAAGAATAATGCATGCATGCTATGAAAGAAATAAAAGGGAAAGGCAGAAGATACACCTTGACAACCGCCCCAAGCGTAAATTTTTTTGCTCATCCCCAAGCAAATCTCAAGCCTTGGATGGTAAGGAAAGTAGTTTCTATTGGTAGCCGCTATTTATAAACTGATCCGAATCGTCTAAGCCGCTTGATGTGTTCTCATAGTTCTGGTTCAGATTTTGCTGAAAATTAAATGACTGCCCAAAATCCTGGGCTGGCTGGTAGAAAGACCGAAGGGGTTGCTGAAATGGCTAGTGAAATTTCAATTGAGGCGGTGGGGGAAGACTATGTTGAACCTCTGTCTGAGGTACTGCATATCCTCCTCCATTGTGTCAAACCATCTTCCTGAGTCAACCCTGAAATCAATCATGAACTCGTAAAGGTTCCTCGAATTGGGGTATAAGGCGTATTGTTCCTACTGAGGAGGTTGCATGTAATCTATAGTAGGCATTCCTGTGTAGGGTCCTCCCTAATATAGTATGTCTTGGAAGGTTTCCCCTGTCTACTATCCACCCTCCTGAGCCTATGGCACTGGTGGTGCTAAAGTAGAAGCTTCTACAGCTCCGCCTGTATGATGAACATTACCATGGGCATCCAATAGAGAGATGTCCATGAATGTTGTCTGACATGCGAACTCTACATTAGCTGGCAGTAGTATCATGTGCTTGCTATAGCCGAAGATATAAAGATATCATGTGCTGCACTATTTGACCACTCCTGAGCGGATCAAGTGGTCCAAGTCCTACTTGGACCACTTGGCTTGTTCTTGCATAAGTGCTAATTGTCTATCTCCAGTCACAAGATGGCATTCCATAAGAGTGACAATTCCCACCATCGACATGAATTGGACTTGTTTCTTGAAAGAGTTGTGAAAGTGGCAAATAATGAAATTCCTCACATTCACTTTCTTTCCTACTGCTGCACACCATAAGATGTAGAAGTCTTCTATGCTGAGCGCCCCTTGGCTGTCTTGTTTTTCCAAGATGAAATTTCAAATCACCCGATGCAGATAATGAAGTGCCAGTTTGTGGATGTGCAAAGCTTTGGCACTTCTCTCAACATATCTATCTTCCCCTGTAAGAATTTTCCATACTTGAGATGCATTAAAGTCGATGTCCCATGTCTCCAGCCGGCCCCTGGACATCTCAGTACAGTCTTCAGTAGATTGTGAAAACTAGCTATTGAGTTGGTCCATAGTTGTGACACCTCATCACACTAAATGAGATTACTCAAAACACAAAACACAATCAACTACTAATTAATCACATATTCAAAAATGTGAAACAATTAAAACTGATTCCAACAATGTAAATAAACTCTAGAACATTTACAAAAGGTCCATTATTCCATTCTCATATATTGTAACAAGTATTTACATATGGGTCCAAAGACCTTAGTCACATCCTGCATACAAAAGATATTTCACATGTACATGCCATATATTTACAAACATTGGCATACGACCAAAATCTCATGTCGATACAAGTATATCATCTAGAAAACACATCCCATACCAGGACCTGAGAGTACAAGGATGACACTAGGACTCTACTACTAACATCTACAACTAACCAACCTTCTGAATCTATTGATCACTAGGTTGGTTCTCTTCCACAGCACAACCTCGACCTTGTTGCTCGCGACCACCTAAAAAAATTGTGGTGACCCACGAGTGAGACCCAGTCCCAGCAAGAGATATAACTCTCTCTAACTTATATTGATCATAACATAATAATTAACAGTAAATTCATTGAGCAGTTAGGGTATTGAATAAGCAATATGAACAGACTAAACAGTTTAAGCATACTAATCAGTTAAGCAAATAAGTTGTAGCATCAAGTAGAATTACACAATTTTCATAAGTCTACATCATGTAAGGACTATGTAGTGTAAAGACAAGACAAGGGTTAATCAAACAATGTGATATGTATTAAACCCTAGAAATTATACTTCACGACTGATATTATATCTTTTTATTATTATGCCCTGGGGAATTTGATTCGTACCACTCAAAATCCAACTGACCACTGCAAAGTGCTATTCAGTTCTGTATAAGATCTAGGAGTGCCGGTATCCTAAGATCTCTTCCCCTCAATCAGTACGAGTAAACTGCAGTGACATACTAGTCAAACTACCAACAATGACATATATTCAACTGATAACAACTAGTATGTACTTGGTACAAGTTATGAAACTAGAAAACAAGGTATACAAAACCCCATAATCTGAGGTACAACCGCAGCTGTCCTCAATCACATCAAATATCTGAGGCATGACCATAGACATCCTCCATAACCTGCAATTATGGATGACAAGGATATATCGTCAACTTGCCACCCCCACATACTCAACAGTATGCACTCTGAGTTTCCCTTGGGAATACTTTCTTCACCATCCAGTAAGTTCTGACACTGAAGATGGCTCTACGGCATAGGGCTCTACATGATTAAGGTTACACTTGATTAATTACTGCCAATTGAATGCAATAAGGCTTTATCATACAAGTGGTCATTCAAACCCTAATTATTTTCTAACAAGAGTATATGTATAACAACTTCAAAAGATATAAAACAATTGAGATATAAATATTAATCACATTACCACATGCTATCATTCATTGCAAATTAATGGACCACACTTATCATCATACTATTGCAAGATATCAATATCTTATCACAAGTTCCAGGGTTTTAACCCTTATTGGAACATGAAGATGATTTCACCTCAATCATGGATTCAAACATGCCCAAAGGTCTTTAAGACCATCACATTATTCATAGTAAGGTTATCATCATCATTTCATGCCTTAAACAAGGCTCAAATGATCATTAGTACATGTATGTCCATAAATTTTAACATGGCAAGGCACTATGATATTCAAACAATACTACATTATGGTTTCAACACAAGAAGTGTGTAATTCGTTATCACATTAATCATCCAAGAGGTCTGATTATAACCAATCAACATCATATAATTACATTAAGGTTAGGTATAATAAGCTAGATCACATTGGAGTTACGCATCCACTTATTATAGTGATTTATCAAATATAACTATATAATGGCAAAGGTAAGACTACCAATTAATGGTATTGAACCATAGAAATATAATCACTAGGACTCATAAATAATACCATATGATTTATTCTAATCCATTGGATGTTAAAGCATCCAATATTATTCATTGGATCGGGTTCATTGTTCAAGGTTATCAATTGAAGTATAGGTCTAACCATTAGATCAATTGAACCAAGGAACCATTGGTTCAAGGTTTAGTCAAATATAAAATTACATTCCTAATTCATCATATATGGTGATGACTTGATCTACCATTAATTGTGATCATTAGGTCACCATTGGTTTCCAGATCAGCAATACATTCAGTTAACACCATCAAATATTAAGTCAATATCATGATCGGTTGATAACATCATTAGAATACTTAGTGGATGATAATTAAATGTCTAATTGATCCAAAAACTGGCCTAAGGGGTGACCATAGGTTTTCACCATACATTTAACACCCTTCATGATGAACATCAGTTTCCAAGATAGCAACACCATTGGTTGTTGAATGGTATGTCCATAGGTTATGTGATAGAGAAGGAAATAGCTTGAAAACCCTAATTTGAACCATCAATTGTTTTGTACATAGCACCATAGGTTGTTGCCATCAACCTGTCCCAGATCAGGTTACACCTTATAAAGGTTGTAAAAATGTTTACAGGTTCATATAGAACTGGAACAAAATAGGGAACACCACAAAAATTCGTAATTCTAAACAAGCATGGTTTTGCTATGCTTAGATCATCACATTCAATCATAAACATGAACTAACAAGCTTCTAATAAGCACTATAAGTGAAGAATGTTATATAACTCGCCTCTATAGAGTAGGTCAGATATCAAACAGAAAGAATCTCGAGCAAGTAAGGCAAGGAATCCCTAGATTCAGATCTGAACTTGGCCAAATAGACACTTCTCTCTACAAAGAAGCAAAACCCTAGAAAAAGAAACACGAAGGAAGGGTTTTTGAGTTCTAGAGTCATTTTCACCATGGAACAGAAGGGTTACGACCTGGAGAGATGTAGGAGGAAGAAGAGAACAGAATTAAATAGAGGAAATAAGAAAAAACTTACACTTTTAGGTCAATATCACTAGGAAAAGCTTTATAGACCTAAAAAGGGAATCAATTGCAACCCTAGAATTTTTTCCAAGAAGATCCCCACTTTCTTCTTCCTTGGGTAGAAAAATTCACAGCTGAATAGAGGGAGAACGAAGTTGGGAGAAGGAGAGAGGTTGTGGAGAGAAATTGGCTGGTTTTGGTGCTTGGGGATAAGTATATGGCACTTTAATATTAAGAAAAAGAAAATGTTGAAATTCTAGTATATATCCAAGTGTCCATGGCTTGAAATTATTAAGAATATATAAGCACTCACACAAGAAGCTCTCCCACCGTCCCTCTAGACCTTCTTAGATTTCCTTTGTCAAAATTCCCAGATTCCTTTGTTGATAGCTACTAAAGGTAGCTCATCCATGAAGGGAAAAACCCTAAAATACCCTTGATGAAAACACCTTCAAACCATGGCTCAAATAGGAGCCCCATGGCTCAAAAATCTCAATAATGATAATATAATATCTAAGGAACATAATGTATGTGATAAATTGCAAATAAAACCCCTCAATTGGGTAAATTGTAGAAAAGTCCAAAATGTAAAGAAAATTGCATAACTTGCTCGAACAGTGTCCAGATTGGACCAAATTTGAAACTTAAGCTTGTATTATGATTTCAAAACATATAAAAAGGTTAGATTAGGGTTATAAGTATTAAGTTATGGTAGTTAAGCTCATTCAACTCATTAAGAAAGTTCAGGGGCCTTACAACTATAAATCCCTAACAAGGATTTCACCCTGAAATCCTACGCAAAAAGAGATGGGTATTTTCTACACATCTCATTCTCTAGTTCGAACCTTGGTCCTTCATTGGGACTTACTGAGATCTTACCACCCGGGCTACTATGGACGGACATCAAAATTGCTTGTCATTTAGGTTATCTCTATCTCTCCTAGATAAGATGTTCATACTCCTTTATGTTTTTACTCATAATTCTCATCATTTGCTACTTTGTTGCTTAAATTGCCAAGTTAAATGCCTTGGTTTTTCTCAAATTGGCCTTATTTTCAAAACACTTGTTTTATCACAAAATTGTAGCCCATGATGATTAAAAAGTGTGTATATATGTGTAATATACATGATAGGCTAGTAAAATGCATTTACATAGAACTCTAGGATCCTAGAATTAATTTTCTAATATTTTGATAAACCTCATTGTCAATCGAGTTTGTCATGGGGTAACTCAATCAACAAGATACCTAAGGACTGAACTATACATAGTGTCGACCGACTCACCCAAGCCACAAACTCGACCAATAACACTATGCTGCTATTGATAAGTGGGTTCAGTCATTCGATTTCCTCCCTCTCAACTAGAGGAAATCGACCGACAACCCCCCATTTTCGTTTGTCCTCCAACCCTAGACCCCATCCTATCTCTTTCCTAGCCTATCCAGGCATGAATCATCTCCCTTAACCCAACCCTAGTTCATTTAGGCAGTTTGTTGCGGGTTTTAATGGCTGAGCTACTGATTTTGTCTCTCTTCCTCTTGGTTCTCATCTCTTATGGATACTAATAGGAATAAATGAAGCTCCTCAATTAAGAACACCTCAACTCTGACAACAGCTCTAGCCACTTGCATCCTTGGGTATGATGGTGCCTCTTTTATACAGAAAAAAGTTGTAAATCAGTATAAGGAGTTGCTTCTTCATGTCCCTTTCCCTTTCAGGCCTTTGACTGAGACTAAAGATGAGTTATTGAAGGATATCAAGAAGTTCATTCTTAACCAATGTCTTTGTGCTCTTTGCATTGAACGCTATTGTTTTTTCAATTCTCGCACTAGTAATAAGGTTGTCCATGAGTTTTCTACCAATATAACATGGAACTATACCACCTTTGTACCTCCACCTATCACCCAAATGACCCTTACATCCATGGTATCAGGGACTCGACTCACAATCACTCAGGAACCTGTCAATACCTACTTGATTGGAACCTTGTCCACTACCAATTGGGCATATACCTATGCCAATCACCTTGACTTGCTTTACCCTGAGGATTTCTACAAAATCTTTGAACTTGGATTATCTTTTTCTGATATATACAAAGCTTTGAAGAAGCTTGTACTACCTTTTAGGAATAAATTAACCCTACCATCATCTTCCTTGGACCTCAAGACATGTATTATTGCACTCATAGTTAACTGCAATGGTCATCCTAAGAGAAATCAAACAGAAATTGCTTAGAACTCCACAGTGATTGTGTATTATATACTTTGTGGTATTCGAGTCAAATGGTCCAGATACATTCTTCATCTCATGACCTGCTTTGACTTCAAAAAGAACACTTGTGACTCCCAACCTCCTTATCCCAATCTGATTTGTGCTCTATTTCATTTCCTTACCAAAAATATCCCTTTTCAAAGACTTGAACTATCCTCAAATTAGGAAAGGTGTGTGTATTAGTGAGACCACAGTCAAGAAGTCATCCATGTCCTCTAGCTCCTCACCCATCCTCCTCCTCCAACACCTACACCTGCTAGGGATTCCTTTTCTGTGTCAAACAAGACACTCATGGGTTACATGATGTACCAGAATGCTTATCAGATGTAGGTCCAAGAATGTCTTCACCAGGATCTTGTTCACATCATGTCAAACATGAACTTATCCTACCCTAATACAAACCCATCATACCATCCATCTTTCTCTGCTACTGATTATGCTACTTATGCATATGATTAGTTTTACTCTGCTCACTAGTATGCTTCTTCTGTAGCACTCCCTACTTTGAATGATGGAACTACACCTATTACCTCTCATCCACATCCTAGTGCCACTCAGTTGCTTTCCTATCACCTGGCCCAGCCTATGCTCTTCTAGCTGACTTTGATTGGGTTTCTACACCCACTTTTGAGCAAGAAATGTGTTTCTTGAAACTATCATGTCCTGGCATGAGCAACATCTTAGATGGTCGACTACTCACTCCTTTGGTCCTACTCAGGATATGGAGGTACTTGAGGAAGCTAATGAAGAGGTTGAGGATGATGATGATGACACTGATGGTGAGATAGAAGGATCTGATGATGATGGTGATGAGGCTGATATTGCTCCTTCATCTTCTGCATGTCAACTCATCACCTTTTGAGCTACATGATATCGTAATCTTTCAAACTTAAGGCATATTCTACTAGAACTATGACTTGTGTGTGTTACATAAGGAACTCAAGATTCCACAACTACTTGTTATTCTCTTTTTTCCTATTGTACCTCTTTAGGTTCTATGTTTTCTTGTTTGTCTCGAACATTTTGAGTTCTAATTTTACTCCCACTAATTCCTTTTGAACTAATTTCCATTTAGGAATTCAACCATCCTGGCAACAAACAATTTGTTTTCGGGTTGGAATATAAGTAGTTTTTAACAAGATAACATTCAAGTGATTTGTGGATAAATCCATTTAAAAAACTATTTTCTAATATAAGCCTTCAATCCTAATCATTATAAAAGACACATCAAGACTCTTCCCATGTCATATCTTATACGGTGTCTTTTGAACAAATTTACATGGTACATTGTTTTGGTGTAAATCATGTGCCAAAAAGAATATTGGAAGATTAGCTAGATATGGGTATAATCACACCATGACTTAACAAGGTGTTATACCTTCTTTCTGACACATCAATATGTTGCAGGTGGTGTTCTGTGATTTCTTCAGAAGGTCCTCAGACTCTTGGTTAAAATATTTCAACATTAATCACATCAATGTATCTTAATACTTTACCAAGTGAGTTACATACTTCATTTAATATCTCCTTGAACACTTCAAGAGATCCAACCTTGTATTTCATTAAATACAAATTTCAATATCTACTGATTGTATCTGTAAATATAATGAGGTACTTGTAACTACCTTTAGCAGTCATTCTAAAAGGTCTATGTACTTCAGTTTGTACTAGTCCTAATGGAATAGTCGATCTCCCACTACATCTAGTGAAGATGCTCTTGTCATACTACCTAATAAATAAGACATGCATCTCTCTATTGGTTCAATAACTAAAAGAGTCTTGATAACCATCATATGGATTTTAGAAATGCATTGCTTGTTTATGCGCTATAGGTGCTATAGGTATTCAATGTTTGAGTTATAAAGTCATTCACTATATGTGTCATACACATTTGTCTTTACAACTATCAAGTATGGTTTGTGAGACATAGGGCATTGCCATAAAAGATCATATCTTTTGAAATGAAACATAATGCTCTTTTCATACAAAACATGATGTATCCATTAATGGCATGTGCATAATAACAATTCACTATTTCTATTATGTGCCCATGAATGACATCTCCCAACTGTAACGGAAGAACCCTTGCTCCACACAGTTGTAGCTTACTTCTTCTTAGGTCCTAAAATGGAGATCTCTATCTCTATCTTTTTTCTTGAAATCCTATGTGAAGAGGATAATTCCTTTCCAATGTCCAGACAAGTGACAATGGTGACACTTCATTTTCTTTATCCTTTAAGTGGAAAAGGACAGGTTCCATTTACAATTACCCTTCTCCATATATTGAGTGCAGAACACTTGGGCTTCAACTTAGCCTCAAAACACTTCTTAGCCTTCCTTTTTCCCTAGGACTCACTTACGTAGATCATCATCATGGATTTGTCCTTCTTCTTCCGTGCATTGGCATCAACATGCTAAAATTTTGATAAACTGACTATGATTCATGCAACACTTGCATAATCACATCTATGATCAACTCTTGACCTAAGAGAAATCCAGTCATTCTACATGTCCAATCACATTGAGCATATGGGGTTCTACTAGACCTCCCTTTGTCAGTTTGCACTCAATTAGCTCTTTGGAGACATTATACCTTCTTTTCTTTACATGATTCTTAAGATGTGTTTCCATCTTGAGAATGCCCATGTTTTCATATTGTTCAAGCAACTCATAGTTCTTACAATAGAGCATCAGGTATTCAAATTTCTATGACATCATTGGCATGCTTCCAATAAGAATCCATTAGCCTTAGGTTCCTTTGAAGTGGGTTCCTTTGGCATTGGTCTATCAAGGACATAGCTTTCGCTCATTGATGAGAACATTTCTCAAAGTCCTTAACTAATTGTGGAGCTTTATCCCTTTTTGTCCTACTTGAGGACTGATCGCAATTTGAATGTGTTTGTTTGACATTTGATTCTACAAAGAAATATTGCAATTTTTCAAAACATTTTTTATTTGGTTTGATTTGATAAATTAACGATATTAATTAGGTTTTTCATTAAGTATCGCTCCCACTATTTTATTCAATAGCCATCAATATCAATTCATAATATTGTAGCATACAATATTCTAGTGGCCAAGATCCATATTTCATCAAGTCATGACTCGGCTTTGGTTGATCACCCACAACTTGATTATTTAGGTAGGCCAACTTGACAATTGCATTTGAATACCACTTTTGTATAGATAATATGCACAACTCTTTGCCATAATCATCTGCATGCCTCCAACACATGGTCTCACCAAGTTATCACCAGTCAAGCCTGACCCAAAAGCCGACACAATAATAATGCACCACACTTTGGTGGAACCTACATTACTACCATCACACTTCTACGAGATAGATGGCACACCACACTTTAGCGTAAACTACACTTGGTGGATCAAGCTTTTCATGTGTGTTTCTTTTGGAAAGAATCTAAGACTTGATATTTTAATTGAGGGATTTTGTATAAATACATATACTTTATTTAATCACCACATACTTATAGTACGTCTCATATACATGCTATAACCACAAATGAGAACATGTAATAAATAAAACACACAAGCAATGATTATGGACATACTAATATAATTCCTTGAAGCCATAAGGAAGTACTACCACCTATGGTCCCCATCATATGCAACATGTTGTTGGTGAAGGTTTATGCTCAAACCAATCCAAGTTGATTGGTTCAACTCTTAAACTGGTCGGCTCACCTCCTACTCGCTTGGTTGGGCTTTGTTGAAGCAGTCGTCTGGTTCTTAGGTCCAAGTAGCATCTGGACACCTCTAGCCAATTGGTTGGGCCACAATTCGATCGGTTCATCCTCCTTTTCATCTAGCCTCCTCAGTCCTCCGGTTGATTGGGTCGTGTCATGAGTCGCTTGTTTCATCTTTGTATAGATTGTCATCTCACGATGAAACATAAATTAAAACTATTCTATTTCTTATTCCATTATATATGGGGAAAACCTCGAGTTACATTTGAGGAGAAATAGGAAGAATAACATCAATTTATATTTGAAAATGAGAGAGAGGCTCGGTATGCAGGCCGATTAACAATAGGAATAAATAACCACAACCATGCACACACAGATATGGGGTTTTGGCCATAACCATGCTTCACATCCACCATCAAAACCATTTTTATAGTAACACTTGTAAATTTCATATATGCACACACACACACACACACACACACACACACATATATATATATATATATATATATATATATATATGATTTCTTTATGTGGTGATAAGATGGAAGTGCACATTAACCCATTTAAATATTCATATTGCATCCAATAAATAAACACGTTAAAACCAAAATCTGATCATATCGATTATCCAAAAATATAATTAATTGGTGTGGCTCTGATGCCATTGTAGGGAAATATGACATCTGATAGGCAGCAGAAACTAAACTTTACTGACATATTTCCCATTAACTACCAAATCACGTCAATAACTATGCAATGGGAAGGATCATTTCACAAAGATATACCTGGTCCTGGAGCAAGTCCAACGACAATCCTCATCGATGTAGATGCGTACTCTATCTTGGATGGTGTCTGTGGAGCTCCTAGATGCACTGGGACTCGTCTAACTGCTCTGCCATGGACAATAGACTCAGAAAACTACTATAGTGGCTCGTCAGATCTCACCACAGACTTTGAGTTGATGTTTCCCTCCTAGAAGCAGCTAAAGGACTCCTGCCTCTAGAGTAGTCCACACGGACCAACTAGAACTCCTATCGTCCTGCTAGAACAAACAGGAAAGAGTTGTCCCTCTTGTTGGTATACTAGTCACCAACTTGCTCTCCCACAACAATGATCCTCAGTTGTTTCTCTCCCATAGCTATCCCTCCCTAGTTGGGTAGGACTTTCTTGGGATCTCTTGGTTAAATCTGTATGATCTCATTTCTTCTAAGTCACATACTTGAAGACATACATCATTGAGTAATATCATTCTCTAGATATTTATTATGTTATTCATTATCTAATAACTGAATATACAAAATAAATGGGAAGTTGCGTTTATTATTAATCAAATCATTTACATGTTATGCCATTACAATCATCATATGATTGGCTCTCTAGGCATACGTAACAATAGAGCTAATCCGTGCAAAAGGAAATTTTAATGAACAAACATGTCTTGAACAAATATAAGCCCCGATAACAACAATTGAACATTCTTTCCCCTTGGAAATGATGACAAGAAGAATGAGTTAGAAAGGTCGAGCCACATGTGCCTATGATATGACTTATAAAAAAATTCATAAACACTTCTTTGCCCTATATTAATTGAATTATCTAATATAATATGATGATCTGATTCCAATGCAACAATAAAAAGAAGAAGCATAAGTCAACCTCTTAATTTGCAGAACAAGGCATTGAGTAAAATAATACTTTATTTAGCAACTATATTGTTGAGTTTAGATACAAGCTAAGATAAAATATGAGCGATCACAACTATTACCCATGCCCAATCATAAATGTCTACTCGCTCATTACAAAGGACAACAACAAAAAGATAGTAGGAATGATGGAGAAGGCCATGATGCCTATGCAGGATGACCAACCTCTCCGTTGCGGAAGCCGCCTCTTTTCTCCTCACTAAGGTTTGCGTTGCACAATGTGGCTTCTAATCAGTGATTAGAGACCCTTAGAATATATGATAAGAGTTTCCTTTTATAGTCTTCTTTTCTCACTGTAGCAACCCTATACTTACACATCAAGGCTGGTGACTTGTCATAACTTTGGCAAAGAGCGGCTTGAGGGGAAATTCTTGATGTTGGATTTGTGGAAGCTTTTTTCGTTGGTCATTTATTCCATTTCTATATGAAAATATGATTTCCTTGTAGATAATGAAATTTTATTTTCAACACATATTTAAATATTAAATTCTGAGTTTGGATACAAAATATATGGATATTTTAATGGGACATATAATTCTAACTGTGGGAAACTGTACCCGCCAGCCGGCCGATATGGGAAGTTAATTGGTTGGTCGATTCTTTAGCCTTTAAGGAAGGATATTTACTTATCTTCTCGAACTTGCATTATTCTTGCAAATAAAACATCAAAATATATAAATTATCAAATAATTTACTTTAACGACTAAAATCCTAAAATAAAGTGATACATGCAATAAAACATGCAAAATTAAACATATAAATGCATTTAAAATACCCCTAAAAAGAATATAAAAATCCCTCACCAAACTACTCCAGACTTAGTCCTTTGCTCATCCTGAGTAAAGAAAAACAAAAAGGATATCAAACAATTGATACTAGGATCCAGGCTTTCCTCTCTCAACTGAGAAAACTTTGTGGCCCCCTTCCACCAAACATGATCAAGATGAAGTTTCGCTTCCAATTGAATTGTTCTTTGACTAGATATGTGGAAAGCCTAGAAAGACTATATTGCTTTTGGCCCTTTGACTTGTCCTTCACTTTGTTGACCATTAATCTAAACTATGGTTTTTCTTTCTTCACTTGAGTCTCATCATTTCTCAACAAGCCAAACAACTCTTATAGCAATAAACAAAAGTTTCATGTTATAGTTCATGACAAACTGATTTTAAGATTCAAGTAATGATTGTAAGATTACATCGGATAACTCTTGTCCTAAGGGGAATCCCAAAATCTTAGGTCTTTCCACATACACAATAAACTTGAGTACATGGGGCCCAAATATATCACCTTATGTCATGTTGAACTTAAATAGGGCCTTGGAGACATCATACCTTGCTTTACTTGCTAATTCTTGGAACATATTCCTAATATGTATGGCCCTCTTTATAAATCCGATGTTCTAATGTTTCTTATGAAGATGATAATTCATGGATCATAGAATGTTGCACTTGATGTTATTAGCATCATCAATATGCCTCTAATAAGCTTCCATTTCTCCTCAAGGCCATTTGGAGTTGTTTCCTTTAGTTATGGTGTTTCTAGGACATAGAGCTTATCCTCATCAGTGAGAATCATTCTCAATGTCTACAACATACCAAAATTTTCCTATCTTGACTCTTGAAACCCTAATCCAATATATAGGAGTGTAACGACCCATCCCCCAGTTATACCCTATTTAGGCGGACCAAGAGGGCCAGGGCCATTACCATAAATAAAGGATCGAGGATTATCAAATAACCAGAAATAATATATACATTTCACTAAATTGAAATTTTCTTGGTACAAGATAAAATAAAATTATCCAACATGGTTTACAAAATATGGATTTCTAAAGTTTACCATACAAAGTACAACTATCTAACTATATCCTCCTGGGGTTATATTACATTTCTTTGTTTGATGTCATCTTCTGTGGGTATCCATGTTTCAACATTAATTATAGGATATAAGTAGATTCACCTAAACATCGTGAATCTAAAACACGGCCAGTATAACAAGTTATATTGGGATATGGGGTAAACTAAATGTTCACATCTAATTCTAACATCATATCCACAACAATTATTGTTACAAAAATAAAATTATCATTTTCATCATAACCTGTCAACTCATTTTTTACTCAACTTCTGGGATACCCTCTCTTAGGATATTGTCCCTATAGTGGACAATAGGCCAACTCTTAGTTTGGATCTATGTGCCATGGTGGCCTTCCCAATTTGGGGTCTGACCTCATATGACCTTCCCAATCTACGACATGGTCTGACCTTGCCAATTTGGGGCCTGGTTTTTAGTCATCATCATGACTCTTTCATTTTTTCCATTCTCAACCTTCAAGAGTTGGTATGTAGGGTTCGGGCAAGTTACAAGCATATATTGTGATTCCCCATAGTGACTTTATAGTTTGTAGGAAATAAATAACATCCAAGCATTTAATTTCATGCAATCCAAAAAACCTCAAAAAATGCCGAGAAACTAATGCAGTTAGTCATAGGCATAACCACATACCTTGATCAAGTGTACTTGATGTCCAAACAAGATAAATCAGTAATTAACAAACAAGAAACTAAGAAATTATCTTAAAAGTTAAAGCATAACACCCATTTATCATTATTCTATCTAAATGTATCACGAATGCTGACTTGGGTCTCAATTTAGGGATTTATTAGGGTTTTGTCTTCATAAACCCTAATGATCACTTTTCATAACTTTGGGGTTGAAAGACCCTAATCTTATCATTAATGGCACTTTTAATCTCAATGAAACCCAAATTCATCAAAGTATGGGTTGTTAAGTTCACATAAATTTCAATTTGCTATTTTATCCATAAAAGATCAATATTTTATTATCAAAGTCAATTGAACATATTAGGATCATTAAAACTTAGAAATTAGGGTTTTAATGCATTAACCACATAAAAGATAGTAACTTTGGGTACTTTTTAAACTAGAGGTAGATTTAGGTCTTGCTATTATTTTTATTGAACTCTTATTTTTTGAGTAAATTTCAATATTACTTGTTACTATTGTATCATCCCACTAAAAGTTATGATTTCTCCAAATTTAATTAACAATTACCCAATACAAAGGCGCCACTTCATTTTTTGTTTTACTTTCTTATTTAACTACCTAGTCAGTCGACCAATGGGCTCATTCCCAATCAGCCTTATGCGCTTGTGCTGCCAAGTCATGGAATAAGGTTGAAAAGGAAAGATTAGCCCTCACATGCAAGCATTGTACCATGGGTAGAAAGGTAATTTTCTGGTGTTCTTATCTTCAACCTCGGGCCACCTTCTCCTCATGACACAGTACTGGTCGTAAAATCAACTTTATGTCTTTCCCATCACTAAATAATTTTGTGGGATTTATTCAGACAAGTTTAATAGCTGAATATTTCTTCTTTAGTTTATTCTTAAATTAGTTACTCACACCACACAGAAACCTTTTTTTATCCCAAATTCTAAAGAGGAGTTTGAAACACTTGTATCTAGGTGTGCACAAGATTGGATACCAAAACGCAAAAATAAAATATACTTTTATCAATATCCAAGCTTTCTTCTTATAAGGCATATTTTAAGCATTAATCCAATCCTTTTCTCTTTCTTATCTTTTCTATATCCTTTATTTTTATTACCTTTCTTATTAGAAACCATGTGAAATTGAAATCCAACCATTAATGGTCATCCATGCCACTTTATAGAGAATTCTACATAATTCTCACAAGCACAATATTCATTATTTATTATCTTTTATCTTTTTACCATTATTGGGTTTTCTTATTGTTCTTTTCCCTTATATCCATAATTGGATTAGAAAAATAGTTTGAACTACAAAATTCATAGCAAAAATTTTTTTGCAATGGAAAACAATTCTTTTAAAGCAAAGCATACAAATTGCCAATATGTCCTTCTATTGAAAAAATTGCATTTCAATTATATAAACATGTGGGAAAGAATAGGTTTTAACGTCCTTCACCTCTTATAGGAATTTTTTCCTCAAAATTTGACTAATCATACAACCAAATCAGAATGGGACTTATCATGTCTATCATTAGCTCCCATGTGGCTTCATCCACCACGTGGTGCTTCCAAAGAACATTTACCATATCTATCTTTTTATCATTGAGCTCTTTCACCTTAGTATCCATTACTCTCACATGTGACTCAGGGTATGTCAGCCTCCATTCGAGTTTAATAGGTTCAATGCTCAGTACATGGCTCAGATCCATCACATAGCACTTTAGATTAGACACATGGAACACATCATGCATCGTACAAAATTGAGGGGGCAAGGCTAAGCGGTAAGAAACTTCACCAATCTATTCTAAAATCTCAAACGGGGCATATCGGGGACTCAACTTTCCTCTATTCTTAGCTATAGCTCAGTGGGGTTGGATTTTCAGAAACAAATGTTCACCCATAGTGAAGTGCAAGTCAATCTGCTTAGCATCAGCATATGACTAATGTTCATTCATGGGCTCTCTTTCGCCTTTGCTTGATCAAGGTGACTTTATCAGCATACAATTGTAGTTCTTTTGACCTTGGCAAGATCCTCTCACTGACATCATCCTAGTTAAGTAATGATCGACATGGCCTCTCACAAAGAGCTTCATATAGAGCCATCCTGGTATTGGCCTGGTAGCTATTATTATAAGAAAACCTATCTAAGGGCAAGTATTACTTCCATTATCCACCCCAATCGAGCACACATGCTCTCACAATAGGACTTCTAAAGTTTGGATCATTCTTTATGATTGTCCATTAGTCTAGGGGTGATAGGTTGTGCTGAATTTCAACCTCGTACCGATTTCCTCATGCAATTGCTTCCATAACTTCAAAGTCAACTTTGGATCACGATCACAGATAATTAAACTCATAATACCATACAAACATACTATTGCTCTAACATATAGTTTGTATAGGTCTAACACCTTGGCAATGATCATCAGGGTGAGGAAAAGTGCTAAACTGATTAGGCGATCCACCACAACCCATATTGCATCATGACCTTTCTTTGTCTTGGGGAGACCCACCACAAAGTCCATGGTGACATGTTCCCATTTCCTCTTACAAATCTCAATTGGTTGTAGTAACCCACCACATCATTGGTTCTCCACCTTCTCCATCTAGCATGTGAGAGAATCATCTACATATGATGTTATGTCTCAATTCATTCTAGGCTACCAGGAGTATTATTGTAAGTCTTTAAACATCTTCGTGATGCCAGGGTGCACGGTAAACTTAGACTAATGAACTTCTAAGTCCCTAAGGGTGAATCCTCATAAACTCAAATATGACTTTCATATTGAATTCCACCATTGTCACCCATCGAGGTATGTGTTTAAGGTTTCTTTATCAAACCCTACATCTCAACTATCTTTGGGTCATCTAACTGGGATGCTACAAGCTTCGTCAACAAGTTAGGCTTGATTTGTTACTTAAACTCTTGCATCCATCATTTTATTTATCAGATTCGATCTTATACCTATAGAATTCAAATCCCACTTGATAAATATATCCTCATTTGAAATTTTAAATTGGAAATTACCTTGTAGACCTATGTTTCCAAACCATTCATTCAATATTCTCTCATAAGGGTGTGGTAAAACCTCAAATTCTCAATTACCCTAACATGATTCCAACTTAAGTATATATTCCTCATATTATTTTCATTTCTAATAGGGAATGTGTTTACCTCCTCTCTCACACTCATAATAAGATGAAATAAACATTTGTCTGCAGTCCAAATACAAAGCTCATCCAATTCCAAGAGTAGAGATAGTGCATCACAGATTAACATTTTAATTCCATATTTGGGTTGAATCCCTCTCAACATGACTCTAAACCATACTTGATTCTCATTTCATAATATTCTTACATTTATTGAAGTCAAGAGCCTCCCTCACTCTAGGGTTTGTGCAATTTCATTATCACTTGACTTCTTATATCTTTTCCCTAAGCCTTTGTCATCTCCTTAAAGTCTCTAGCGTGTCGGTAGTTTTGGAGTGATCTCATCCTTATGCATATATAGAGTGCCTATTATATTTATCCCTTGGGCCACATGAACTCAAGAAGGTAGCCAACCTCCTAACTCATTGGCCTCAGGAAACATAGTTGTTACCTCCCGACCATATAGTCTTGTGAATTCAGGGAACAATCAACTCATATTCCCATCTGCCTCATCCCTTCTTGACCTTATGATTGACTGAGGGTTCTATTGAGGTGTCACATATTTTATTTGGGTTTTCCTTGAATATATTCAAGCACATTATATCCTTTAAAATTCTTCCAACTAAATTCCTTCATATCTTAGTGCATACGTAGTATTGTTCTGTCCATTTTTTCATGACCCCAAGATGCCTTGCATCACAAGCCAGGAGATAACTCAAAACTAACTTAAACAAACTGATTACCGAAAACACACTGGAAATTAAAACCATTTTCATTCATATCCAAATAGAAAAAACCTTTACATATGAGTCCATTCATGCCACATGGTACTTACCGTGCATGCCAACATCTTGTTACAAGAAGACATGTTCCAAATGTATACATATATATATATATATATATATATATACACACACACACACACATATCCACTGTATCCATACATGAAAAGGATGCAGAAGCCAAAACGCATATCAAAACACATCTACAAAACACACCCAACAACCATCTCAAAGACGTGAGTGTACAGGGATGACTCTAGGACTCTAACAACAAAAGGACCATGTGCAACACTTCCAACCTTGTCCGCTACTGTCCTTCTTATTGCTGCTCAATCGCTACTACATGATCTCTACCTCCTCGTGCAAGTCCACCTAAAAAGATGTGGGGAGCCCACAGGGTGAGATTCCAAATCTCAGCGAGAGATATCACTCTCCACCAAAACTATTATTAGCACATATAACATAATTAAAGAACAACAGTAAACCTACAACAATAATAAGTAGGTAATCATTACTAATAGGATAAGCAACTACAATTAAATTATGAAACATCTTATCACCATAAAAGGAATATGAAGAACATGTAAATTCATTACCAACTATACTGTACAAAAGCAAGAAAGGCCTCATCAAATGTTTCCGTATTTGATCCTATACAAGTATGCTACACAGTTGATTACATATTTTATTATGCCCTGAGGATTTGAGTTGTACCACCCAAATCCAACCGACCACTACTAAATCAAAATCAGTGCCATACAAGGTCCATGGAAGAGTTTGAATCCATGACCTCACCCCCTCGGTTAGTAGGACAAAACCTACAATGACATCATCAGTCAAACTTCTACCAACGACATATAGTCTAGTTGTACAAATCTAGCCTGTCTTGGTACAGGTCGCGACACTAGTGAAATTGAGCTATGGCCCACAACCACACTCCTACCAGGGTATGGACCACAACCAATCATGTATCGCATATCACTGAGCTATGGCCCAAAGCCGCACTCCTACTAGAGTATGGCACACATCCAATCTTGTATCACATATCATGGATGTAAGGGGATATTAGTCCTCACCCCTACATATTCAAAAATATGTGCTCTGAGTTAAACTTGTTTCACTATTCAGCAAGTGCTAACACTAAATGGATCTATGGCACATGGCAAAGCTACATGATTAGGTTCCACTTGATTAGTTAGGTCATTTAAGTGTCTTTTAGCATAAATCAAGTTACAACATGTAAAATCATAACAAATTCTACAAAGATAAGGGCATAGTACTCTTCCAACGTATATAACATATAGGGTGTGAACTTGTCACACTATCACCACATGATATCTATATTATTTCCATTCACAACATCATCAACAAAGACACATGCCATGGGATATCAATCCCTCAACTTTATCAGTAGGAAACATCCTTTCATGCTAGAACAATAACCAATGTTAGGTCATAAGGCTCAACCACCATATTCCTATATCACTTGTATAATCAGCATGCCTCACAAGGGCATATTCATATCATAGCCATCATAGCACACACTAGCTATGATAATCAATTCCACAACACCGGTGTCATTAGAAGATCACAATCAAGATATATAATCACATAACATCATAACAATCCATGGTAAGGATATAAGCAAGACTTATTCACTTTTAGGGTTTAGGGTTTCCACTTTTTCCGATTAGGGTCAACAATGTTAGGGTCAACCAACCACCCCAGAACCACCACCCTCCACCATCATGGAGTGTGTTAGATAAAGCATCATCATTAGAGAAGATTAGAGATCATACAAAATAGCATGACACATATGTATACATGATTACCATTAGATGTCCATATATGTTTCATAACCACCTACCATCACCACATGTTAACCACTTAGGCACATAGGTCACGGCCACCCTCCATAGTATGTTGTGACCACGACATACACCATGGGTACCTCGACCCACACTCCCTCACCATCTCTCGAACAACTCCTACATGTTGTGCCCGTGGCATTAGGGTTAAGTTTTCTCTTCACCCTTCAACCATGTGTCATGGCCAAGATCTTCAAGCACCTCTATGTCATGACCGCGACACCTCAACACCACCACCAAATCGTCTAGGTTGCAACCACACCAAGGGTAGACACATGGGTCACCAAAATAGGCTCAAAACTAAGCAAGGACCATGATCATCATGGAAGGAGACTCAAGCCTCCACAAACCCTAAGGAAAAGGTCCAAGAAAAGAACGACTAAAGGAAGAGAAACTATAGCTAAGATGACCAAAACTGAAACTAACCTCTCACTTACTTCTAGTTGTACAAACACTAAGCAAGGGGACCAGATCAAGGGTCAAACGTGGGGAAGAAACTCCATATCATCATCTCTATTCAAAACTGATACAAGAAGGTTAGGGTTTTAGGTTACTTCCAAACCAAGCATGATAATTTCTCCCAAATGAATTCTAGGCTAAGCTTCATATGCTAGCATGATGTAGGAACATCCAAAAGATAGAAAACAACAAAACAACATAACAAGAAGTGCAATAATAGAGAGGATTTAGTGTTATATAACCCACCTCAAGAAGATCACCACCAAAGCTCCAAGCTCCAAGATCAAGAGCTCCAAGTACATGATCCAAGGGTTGGAAAAGCTCCACCAAAAGCTCCACACTCAGACACAAGAGCACCTCAAGAAGGGAGAATACCAAGGTCGAAGGATAGCTCAAGAAGAGAGAGAAAAACCCCAAAACTGAACCAAGGAAAGAAGGGAGAAAAGAGACAAGGAACTCTCTCTCTCTCTCACACACACAGTAGAGTTTCACCTTGGAAAACAATGGCCCAAGGCTGAGAAGAAGGAAGAATATAGGGAAGAAGATCTGAAGGAACACCAAATAAAAAAGATAAAACACTCACTAGAGCTAGAGATGGCCCAATATCACCACAAGCACCACATGCAAGGGATGAGCCACCTCAAAGGCACCAAGAGCACACCTTCTTGCTCCACCAAGCTCCAAGGTCGAGCACAAGAGAAGGGAGGAAGAAGATGACTGAAAAGAACCACTTGCATGGAGAGAAGAGAGTTCATATAGCAAAGGAGGAGGGAGGTTAGGCAAAGGATGAGGTGTAAACAAGATAGAGCTCCAAGGAAACACTTGTCTACTAAAAGGACCAACATGCATCCACATGCAACTACATAAGGTCCACATGCATGATGTGGTGATACTCCCTAGGTGGGACCTCAACCATCCAAGCAACTGACCCTATGTCACGACTACGACAAACCTAGGGTTCCAAGGTCGTGACACACCACATCACCAAAAGACCGCGACATCAAAACCACCCCATGAGGCCTAGGTCAAAGCACACCTCTCCAACCTCTACCTCGACCCAAGATATCCTTATTCGTGACCACCACACCAGGGGGAAGTGTCACAAAAAAAGCACCTCACAACAGGATCTAGGTCGCAACCTAGGTTAAGGAAAAACAACAAGGTAACAAGACTAAGGCATACAAACCCTGGAAAAACTCTAATATCCACTAAGGGTGATACTACTTAACCAAGAGACAAACCAGGTGCCCCAAGGAACCACACTATCCCTTGTGAAGCTAAGAGAGAGAGGGGACACTCTAGAGGTGGAAAATTGCACATAAACCCCCTATATTTGGTAAATTACAATTTGCAGCAAAACTAACATAGAAAGCACAAAAATCATCCATACAAGATCAAACTAGAGACTTAACCTCTCCAAAAGCTCTAATCACATATCAAAATACTAGATCAAGGATCTAAGAACAAGATCAATCCAAAATAAGCAAGGTTACTCCCAAAATCAGGTCAGGGTCCTTACAAGCCATAAACCCCTAACAAGGATTTTGACCCCAAAATCCTAAGAGAAAAGATAGGGGTACTTCCTCTTAATCTCTTCCTTGAGATCCCACATGGCTTCCTCAACACCACGATGATTCCACATAAAATTCACAAGAACTATGTCCTTCTTCTTTAGCTTCTTCACTCTTCTGTCAAGGATCAACACTGGGCCTTCAACATAGGACATGTCCTCGACAAGCTCCACCTCCATAAACTATAACATCAACTCTATATACAGATGGATCTTCCTCAACATAGTCACATGAAAAATTGGATGCAAACTATGCAACTCAGGTGGCAACTCAAACCTATAGGCCACCTTCCCAATACGTGCCACCATAGGGTAAGGTCTCATAAACCTGGGAGCCAACATACCCTTCTTCTCAAACCTCAAAACACCTTTCCAAAGGAGATACCTTGAGGTACACTTTGTCTCCTACTTGGAAATCCAAGGGTCTACAATGGTTATCAGCATATGACTTCTGTATATCATGTGTTGCATTCAACTGTTGTTGGATCTCTTTTCTATCATTTGTTGCACAAGATCAAGACCAAGAAGTCAGTAATCTCCCATATCATACCAACACAACATAGACCTACAATGTCACCCATAAAACACCTCATATGGTGCCATGTCGATGCTACTCTGATAACTGTTGTTGTAGGTGAACTCTATCAAACCAAGATGTATGTCCCAACTTCCCAAAAACTGAAGAACACAAGATCTCAACAGATCATCCAAGTTCTAAATGGTCCTCTCAGACTGACCATCTATCTATGGGTGAAAGGCAGTGTTGAACCTCAGCTACATACCAAAAACTATGTGCAGTCGCTCCCAAAAGTGACTTGTAAACCGAGGGCCTCTATCAGACATGATAGTTGTTGGAACACCATGCAAATGCACTATCTCCTCATCATAGATCTGAGCAAGCTTCTCAGCGGTATATGTCATCTTCACAAGAAGAAAATGCACTGACTTGGTTAACCTATCAACAATCACCTAGATGGAATCATGACCTTTAGTTGTCCTAGGAAGTTAAACCACAAAGTCCATAACAACATGATCCCATTTCCACTAATGTATAGGCAACAGTTGCAACATCCCTATAGGCTTTTCATGCTTGGCTTTAACCTCCTGACAAATAGCGCATGTCGTAACAAACTCACCCATGTCCCTCTTCGATCCAGGCCACCAATACATATCCTTTACATTATGTTACAAATTTATGCTACTTGGGTGCATGACATATATGGATGAGTGAGCCTCTTCCAGCATTATCTTCCTTAGGTCATCAACATCAAGAACTGCTACTCTACCATGGTAATAAACCGTCCCATCATCCAACTCACATAATCCATCAAGCTTCTCAATACCAAACTCTAATCTAATTTGTTGTATCAGAGTATCGACTTGTTGTGCCTCTCAGATCTGTTGTCTTAGCGTGGGCTTCACATGCAACTGTGGCAAAAATCCTACTAGCAAAGAAACTTCCATCTTAACATTCATCTAACGTAGGGAGATTAGCAGGTCTTTCTTGTGGCATACCAAAGAACTCAACTGGGCTCTATCCATTGGTGTAGATGAAGAATTCCTTCTCAACACCTCTGCCACAACATTCACCTTCCCTAGATAGTAATGAATCGTGCAGTCGTAATCCTTGATTAACTCCATCCAATGTCATTACGTCATGTTCAACTCCTATTGTGAAAAGATATACTTTAGGTCCTTGTGATCTGTGAAGATCTGACACTTTTTGTTGTAAATGTAGTGCCTCAAAATCTTCAAAGCATGAACCACAACATCTAACTCTAGATTTTGGATCGGGTTATTCTCCTCATATTTTTGAAGTTGTCAGGAAGCAAAAGAAACCACTTGCTTGTCCTGCATCAACACACAACCCAAACCATTTCTGGACACATCACAGAAGACTATGTATCCCTTTCCTTGCTTAGGTAAGACCACAACATGTGCACTTGTCAACTTCTCCTTCAATGTCTAAAAAGAAAATTGGCATTTGTCTTCCCAGACGAATGGCACGTCCTTCCTTGTCAACTTTGTTAGGGACAAAGTGATAGCAATGAAGTCCTTGATGAACCTCATGTCATAGCCTGTCAAACCTAGAAAACTGCACACTTTTTTCGGTGTCTTTGGTTGCTCCCACTCTGTTACTGACTCAACCTTCATAGGATCCACATGAACTCCCTCGACATATTTGACATGCCCCAAGAAAGCTACCCCCTTTAACCAGAACTCGCACTTGCTGAACTTGGCATAAAGGTGATGCTGCCTCAGCATGGTCAATGCTTTACAAAGATGTTGTTCATGTTGTTGATTGTCACAACTATATATCAGGATTTTATCTATAAAGACAACCACAAACTGGTGAAGAAATAGCCAGAACACTTTGTTCATCAAGTCCATGAATGGTGTCGATGCATTGGTCAGCCCGAATGGCATAACCACAAACTCATAGTGGCCATACCTCATCCTAAAAGATGACTTAGGTATTTCATCCTCATTGATCCTCAACTGGTGGTATCTTGACCTCAATTCTATCTTTGAGAACATTGTCGTGCCATGTAACCGATCAAATAGGTCATCTATCCTTGGCAAGGGATACTTGTTCTTTATCGTCACCTTATTCAACTATTTGTAGTCTATGCACAACCTCATAGACCCATACTTCTTCTTTACA
The DNA here is from genome assembly GCA_963693085.1 of Alisma plantago-aquatica. Taxonomy (NCBI): domain Eukaryota; kingdom Viridiplantae; phylum Streptophyta; class Magnoliopsida; order Alismatales; family Alismataceae; genus Alisma; species Alisma plantago-aquatica. Next base: position 521,792,624 of record OY856414.1, on the reverse strand, counting down.
AATAGTATTGGAGTTCCCCACAGTGATGTACTCAGCCTGATGAAACCTTTGTCAAGCATCTATTGCAACTGTCTCTTCAATTATTCCATCTCTGCTGGAGCCATCATGTACGGTGTCTGAGCTATCAGTTGCATGTTGGGAACCATATTGATCTCAAAATCAACCTCTTGGGATGGGGGAACACTTGGAAACTCCTAAAGAAACACGTCCTCAAACTCTTTGATAAATGGCACCTCCTGAATACTAGCACTCCTCACCTCAGTATCCAGCACATGTGCTAAAAACACCTCACAACCCTATCTCAACATCTTCCCTACCACCATCACTAATACTAGACATGTCGGAAGAATCTTCCTATCTCCTAGGAAGATCCACGTCTTACCGCCATCTACAATCGTTGCCTACTTGGAACAACAATCCAAGACCACTCTATACTTCTCCAAGGTGTCCATCCCCAAAATTAAATCGAAACTATGCATGTCAAGTTGTAAGAGATCCACATAAATGTTGTTCCCTAAAAAGGAAAGAACATAGGAAGGAAAAACCACCTATAATACTGCAAAACCAACTAATGGGGTTTCTAACAACAAACTATTCTTCTTACGAGTTATAGACAAAAGGCAACTGTCAAGCACTTTGTGAGTGATAAAAGAGTGTGTTGCACCTAGGTCAACCAAAATAGACACAAAGCTAGAAGAAGACAAATCAAAATGAAATTACTCCATCTGACCTATCACTACTCACGAGTTGACCACCGCCTCCAGCTGACTCATAGTGTAGAATCTAGTCATTGTATCTTATCGCCCCATCCTCTACTTCCATGAGCAGACAATCTAACCTATGACACTTGGCCAGATCCTCATCCTCATGTACTACCACTCTGAATTCTCTGAGAGCCCTACTGGATCTGCCTTAGTTACTGGGTCACCTCATCATCCCTCACTGGACAATCTGACTTTAGATGTCGTGTCCTCCCACACTTGTAATAAACTCAGGCCTAAAACCATGGCCTAGATAGCCTTGTCACTGATACTGATGTGGTGATGTGAGCTCCAACAGGTGGAAGACTACGATCTCTACCTCCTCGGTGACCACTGCATCAGATCACTGAGCCTTTATAATGTTGGCGGTGTAGAAAACCTCAATTTATGAAAGCCTCCTAACGACTGCCCCTGGAACTGTCCAGACCTCTTCCTGGCACTCGTCTCCCGCTTCTCTATCATGGATTGCTCTATCCGTCAGACACACTCCACAAACGTGGAAAACTTTTCTTGATTCTCCAAAGCATCTGCCAGGGTGGACAACTCAACGTTCAACCTCTTCTTAAATTGATGAATATGCTCATCCTCTATAGCAGCCATGTGAGGATAGAACTGAAGAAGCTCCATAAACTTGGCTTCGTACTCATTAATCATCATGGGTCCCTGTCAGATATGCTCAAATTGACTAATCTTCTCATCCAGATAGGTCTGTGGAAAGTACCAACTAACAAACTCGTGTCAAAACTCCTCCCAACCTACAACCACTCTAGGCCTCTTCTCCTCTTATATGGCCCACCAATGGCAAGCACTCCCCTTCAGAAGGTACACTGCATGCTAAACCTTGTCCACTTTTGATGTTGAGAATCTTGAAGACTTTCTCAAGCTCAGTAAGCCATAGATAAGCATCTTCCGGATCATCCTCTCAAAGGTCTTTCCAGTCCTCGAAGATTTTGCATTGGGAAGTGGTGCCCTAAGCTAAGGTGCAAGCATCCTACCTCCCATATGCGTCATAGTAGCCATAAAATACCCAAAAAGAGACCAAAAGGCAGGATTTTCAACCATGGCTCGGTCAAATTGGGGACCCTCAGACACCCAATCTTCTAGTATCTGGTTCCTTACACCACCACCTAGTGCTGCAACACTGCTCTCAGCAACATGCTCTTCATGTTCTCCATACATCTTTAGGCATTTCTGCTTCTTTTACATAAGCAGAAATCACTATAAGATATATTAGAGGATACAAGAACAGACACGAACCCTAGTTCTAGGTCCCTGTAGACTCATCAAACCTAAAGCTCTAATACCAACTGTTGTTGTGACCCTATGACGCCCCATGCCACAAGCCATGAGATAACTCAAAAGTAACCGTAAAAACAAACTTAAACAAACAAATTACCAAAAACACACTGGAAATGAAAATCATTTTCATTCAAATCCAAACAGAAAAAACATTTACATATGAGTCCTTTCATGCTAGAGGATACTTACCATGCATGCCATCGGCTTGTTACAAGAAGACATGTTCCAAACGTATATATATACATATCCACTGTATCCATACATGAAATGGACACACAAGCCAAAACATGTATCAAAACACATCTACAAAACACACCCAACAACCATCCCAAAGACCTGAGCGTACAGGGAAGACTCTAGGACTCTAACAATAAAAGGACCACCAGTAGCACTTCCAACCTTGTCAGCTACTATCCTTCTAGCTGTTGCTCAACCTCTATTACACGATCTCTACATCCTTGTGCACATCCACCTAAAAATATGTGGGGAGCCAACAGGGTGAGATTCCAAATATAAGTGGGATATATAACTCTCCACCAACACTATTATTAGAACAAATAAGATAAATAGAGAACCGTAGTAAAGCTACAACTATAATAAGTAGGTAATCATTACTAATAGGATAACCAACTTCAATTAAATTATAAACCATCTTATCATCATAAAGGGACTATGAAGATCATTTATCAACTATATTCTACAAAAGCAAGCAAGGCCTCATCCAATGTTTCCATATTTGATCATATACAAGTATGTTACACGTCCAATTATGTATTTCGTTATGCCCTGAGGATTTGAGTCGTACCACCCAAATCCAACCGACCACTTCTATGTCAAAATTGGTACCATACAAGGTCCATGGAAGAGCTGGAATCCATGACCTCACCCCCTTGGTCAGTACGAGTGAACCTATAGTGACATCATCATTCAAACTTCTACCAGCGACATATATTCTAGCTGTACAAATCTAGCCTACCTTTGTACACATCACGACACTAGTGAAACTAAGCTACGCCCCACAGCCGCACTCCTACCAGGGTATGGCCCACAACCACTCATGTATCACATATCACTAAGCTATGGCCCAAAGCCGCACTCCTACCAGGGTATGGCCTGCAACCAATCTTGTATCACATATCCTGGATGTAAGGGTATATTCGTCCTCACCCCTACATATTCAAAAATATGCACTCCTTCAACTCGTTTCACCATTCAGAAAGCGTTGACACTGAATGGATCTATGGCACAGGGCAAAGATACATGATTAGGTTCCACTTGATTAGTTAGTTCATTTAAGTGTCTTTTAGCATCAATCAAGTTACAGTGTGTAAAATCATAACAAATTCTACAAAGATAAGGGCATAGTACTCTTCCAATGGATATAACATATAGGGTGTGAACTTATCACACCATCACCACATGATGTATGTATTATTTCCATTCACAACATCATAAACAAATACACATGCCATGGGATATCAATCCCTCAACTTTATTAGCAGGAAACATCCTTTCACACTCGAACAATAACCAATGTTAGGTCATAAGGCCCAACCACCATATTCCTATATCACCTATATAATCAACATGCCTCACAAGGGAATATTCACATCATAGCCATCATAGAACACACTAGCTATGATAAGCAATTCCACAACACCTACATAGTTATAAGATCACAATCAAGAGATATAATCACATAACATCAGAACCATCCATGGTAAGGATATAAGCAAGACTTATTCACTTTTAGGGTTTAGGGTTTCCACTTTTGCCGATTAGGGTCCACAATGTTAGGGTCAACCAACCACCCAAGAACTACCACCCTCCACCATCATGGAGTGTGTTAGGATTAAGTATCATAATTAGATAAGATTAGAGATCATACGAAACAACACACATATGTATAGATGATTAACATTAGATGTCCATATATGTTTCATAACCACCTACCATCACCACATGTTAACCACTTAGGCACATAGGTTGCAACCACCCTCCATAGTATGTCGCGACCGCGGCATACACCATGGGTACCTCAGCCCACACTCCCTCACCATGTTGCGAACACCTCCTACAAGTCACGCATGCGTCATTAGGGTTAGGGTTTCTCTTCACCCTTCAACCATGTGTCGCATCTAAGCTCCTCAAGCTCCTCTATGTCACAACCATGATGCCTCAACACCACCACCAAACCTTCTAGGTTGCGACCACAGCAAGGGTAGAAAACTAGGTCACCACAGCATGCTCAAAACTAAGCAAGGGCTGTGATCATCTTAAAAGGAGACTCAAGAAAGCCGATCTCCACAAACCCTAAGGAAAAGGTCCAAGAAAAGAACAACTAAAGGAAGAGAAACTATAGCCAAGATGACCAAAATTGAAACTAACCTCTCACTTACTTCTAGGTGTACACACACCAAGCAAGGGGACCAGATCAAGGGTCAAACATGCGGAAGCAACTTCATATCGTCATATCTATTCAAAACTAATACAAGAAGGTTAGGGTTTCGGGTTACTTTGAAACCAAGCATGATAACTTCTCCCAAACGAATTGAAACATTATGAGATCTGAGGCCTCAGATAAAACGATCTTATAAGTATTGATTGGATTACCCATATCACCAAGGTACACCTCTTATTCTGGGAGCCCATCACTAGAGAACTTCATAGTTAAGGGTGCTCAGCTTGGAGTAGTACTAGGATGGGTGGCCAGTTGGGAAGTTGACCTCGACTTGTGCCTGAGTGAGGACAAAGTGTGCAGTTAAGGCTAGTGGTGGTATGTGAGGCCAATCGTCATTCCTGAAACTCTATTAGAGCCTTGGGCAGTGGGCCCAGGTGTTACAAATGGTATCAGAGCCAATTCCCATCTCGTAGGTGGGGCCCACATGGGCATGTGGCATGCTAGTCTTGAGTCATGCGGTCCATGAAAGTTGGAAAGAGTTATCCATGATGATGTAAACTCCCTTACACTGGTATTCAGTGATCATGATCTGGGTTTCGATCAGTGTTTTTGGGTCTGCACTGAAATGACCAACATTATGGGGCCATATAGTTGAGTCTTGATGAGGATGTCAAGAGTGTAAGTGGGGGATATTGTAATGTCCCGAGATCTGAGGCCTCAGATAAAAATATCTTATAAGGAATGATTGGACTACCCATATCACCAAGGTGTACCTCCTTTTCTAGGAGCCCATTACTAGAGAACTCCATAGTTAAGCATGCTTGGTTTGGAGTAGTACTAGGATGGGTGACTAGTCGGGAAGTTTACCCCAGCTTGCGCCTGAGTGAGGACAAAGTGCACAGTTAAGGCTAGTGGTGGTCTGTGGGGCCAGTCATCATTCCTGAAACTCACGAATTCTAGGCTAATCTTCATACGCTAGCATGATGTAGGAACATCTAAAAGAGAGAAAACAGCGACACAACATAACAAGAAGTGCAATAATAGAGGGTTTAGTGTTATATAACCCTCCTTAAGAAGATCACCACCAAATCTCCAAGCACATGATCCTAGGGTTGTAAGATCTCCACCCTCAGCCACAAGAGCACCTCAAGAAGGTAGAAATACCAAGTTAAAAGGATAGCTCAAGAAGAGAGCTCAAAACCCCAAAATTGAACCAAGGATAGAAGGGAGAAAAGAGAGAAGGAACTCTCTCTCCCTTACACACTAGAGAATCACCTTGACAAAACATGGCCCAAGGATGAGAAGAAGGAAGAAGATAGGGTATAAGATCCACCAAACAAAGAAATATAAAACATTCACCAGAGATAGAGATGGCCAAGGATCATCACAAGCACCACATGCAAGGGATGAGTCACCTCCAAGGCACCAAGAGCACACCTTCTTGCTCCACCAAGCTCCAAAGTTGAGAATAATAGAAGGGAGGAAGAAGATGACCAAAAAGAACCACTTACATGGAGAGAAGAGAGTTCATATAACAAAGGAGTAGGGAGGCAAGGCAAAGGATGAGGTGTCAACAAGATAGAGCTCCAAGGAAACACTTGTCCACTAAAAGGACCAACATGCATCCAAATGCAACCACATAAGGTCCACATCCAAGAGATGGTGATACTCCCTAGGTTGGACCTCGACCATCCAAGAAAATGACCCTATGTCATGACTGCGACACACCTAGGGTTCTAAGGTAGAGACACACTACAACATCACCTCAAGATCGTGACACCAAAACCACCCCATGAGGCCTAGGTTGAAGCACACCTCTCCAACCTCTACCTCAACCCAAGACAACCTTGGTTGTGACCACCACACCAAGGGGGATGTGTCACAACCACAACACCCCCACAACAAGCTCTAGGTCGCGACCTAGGTCAAGGCAAAACAACACGGTCACAAGGTTGAGGCATACAAACACTAAAAAAACTCAAATCTCCACTAAGGGTGATACTACTCAACCAAGATCCAAACAAGGCACCACACTCTCCCTTGTGAAGCCAAGAGAGAGAGGGGACACTCTATAGGTGGAAAATTGCACAGCAACCCCTTGTATTGGGTAAATTGCAATTTGCACCAAAACTCACACAGAAGGCACAAACATCATCCAAACAAGCTCAAACTGGAGACTTAACCTCTCCACAAGCTATAATCACATCTCAAAAATTAGATCAAGGTTTAAGAATAGGATCAAGTCAAAACAAATAGGGTTACTGTAATACCTGGGCCCACTACCCTAGGCTCTAGTAGAGTTTCAAGAATGATGGCTGGCCCCACCGACCACTACAAGCCTTAACTGTGTGCTTTTTCCTCACTCACACGCAAGTTGGGGTCAACTTCCCAACTGGTCACCCATCTTAGTACTACTCCAAGCTGGGCACGCTTAACTATGGAGTTCTTTAGTGATGGGCTCCCGAAAAAGGAGGTGTGCCTTGACGATATGGGTAGTCTAATCATTCCTTTTAAGATCATTATATCTGAGGCCTCAAATCCTAGGACGTTACAGTTACCCCAAAACTCAGGTCAGGGTCCTTACACCTTTATTGGGTACATGGTGACCTCCCCTCTTGGCCTGGTCACACTCTATTGATTACTTCCATAGTGACTTTTCCTTATGCCCTCTAGAGATGGTCATACATGGGTTTAAGGAATCATACTTGATATATGTGCTTTTATATTTCCTACACTTAATATCTCAAATTCTTAGCAACCTTTACTTTTACCTCAATTCTTAAACTAATTTTAGAACTCACTCTTTTAGGAAGGGTCCTTTCCCAAGAAAAGATAAAACTAATACTTGACAGTGCCAAGGTTCACAAAACATATTTCAATCCAAAGTTTATATCCTCACATGTAGGCATTTTTCCTATTATTCCATCCATGTATGTTTCTAGAAAGTATAGAACTTATTAAACCATTTCTAAGTTTTCCATTATGTCATATCCATTCATCATCTCTCCAGGTTGGACCAGTTTCATACATACGCATGATATCATCGTACTGGTAAACCAACTTGTGTGAGTGGCCCATCAACCATATATCACAGTCCAAGTGGGGTTTCCTTTCACCCAAAACTTGAGGGGGATTCCATGATTGATCTTTATGAACTCACTTAACCATGTGAGAATTATATCACCGGATACCACCGCTTTCCCTCTTTGGTCTAGGAACCTCAGGTTTACCTCCTTAGCCAAACTGCATGACTTAGCCACTCAAACACGTACTGAACCAAAACATGTTATGGCATTTCTTCAAAAAATTCTTACCCAACTCTCTCTCTCTCTTTCACATAAACAACCCTTAGAGTCCTACACAAGTAACTACTATGTTGAGTATGAGGCTTCACAACATATTACCATTTTGTACCTCTCTAGGTTCTTGGGACTCTCTTTTTGTCACCTAGATGGTAGGTACTCATATCATCTCCACATCTGTATAAGAAGACTCCTTCTTTTTCTCTAGGGTTTGCTCCTTCCAAGGACATCTATGGTGCAACAAGCCTCTAGGGATCACACATACAACAACTCAACTCATTCACACAGGGGCAGTCTAGTTTAGGATATACAACTATTCCTCATAATTCCTCATGTTTGGGAGTCTAGGTTCCCAACCTTCTCCATCTAGATACCACTTTCTCATTGTTAACCCTGTAAGTGGTCCTAGAACTAGAAGTCCCCCTCCATAGAAGAGTTGAGGCTCCTACAGATTCACCTCATATCCTCATCTAGTTTATCTTACCCTGAGAAGCCCACACACACTTGTATTATCAAATCTTATTGTCTAAAATCCCAAAACTAAAGTCAAATTATCAAATTAGACTGAGGTCATCATAAACCTTATTACCTCATTACTAAACTCCTCATCCATTCCATCTAGTATGACGATCTTATAATCCAACAAACAGTAACCCTCTTGCTTAGAACAAGTTCCTTTTCCAACCTTGATGTCACTTGCTTTCACGTAGATGCATGTCTGTACAATGTACTTGTATCTATGTGGGGACACACTTCCTGTTAGGGTTCCTACAGGAAGGATTTTAGACTTTCTAGTCATAGCCCGACCTTAGAGTTTAACTCCCTCATAGATCTTTTCTCCATTCTTGGGTTGACCCACCTTCGTGGTCAGGACATCAATCCTAAAAGTTGCACTAAAGGGTTTCATATTTTCCTCACTATGTATTCACTTATTTCCCATTATTTGTGTGCATGTTCAACACATCATCTGTATTATGCATGACTTACTCGATGTACTTGCATACATTGATGAACTCCTTGTATTTTCTTCCTTTCCTCTCCATTGTTTAAGATTAGGAGTTAGGGTTAGGAACCATATCCCAACACCTTTAGGGTTTTTCTAAACCCCTTAAAATTATGTCCATAACATCATATTGACATGCATTTTATTATGTGGTGGAGGATGCCTTAATCCTAAATACCCATAATCATAGTACTCAGATGAAGATAAAGATAACAGTTCTAGGTACCTGGGGTTTATTGAGTAATGAGGTAGAGAAGTGATGAAATTAGATGAGAAATCCTAGAGGTATTTTACTTCGAGTGAAATCCCTTGACTTTTACCAGTCCAAGTACACTGATTCGGGAGTCCTCATAATCCGACTAGAGGTTTGGAGGAAAGTATTTCTAGCCCCTAGATCATGGTCCTTTCTAGACAACATTGTCTTTGGAAAACACTCTAATAATTCCCTTTGGGATCCACTGAACTCTTGAAATTTAATAATTATTAGAGGTTAAATGGTAAACCAGTCTCTGATACCAAATGTAATGACCCCTACCCCAGTTATCCCTTCTTCAGTCAAACCAAGAGGGCAAGAGACATTACCATAAATACATGATCGAGGTTTATCAAACAACCAGAAATAATTAATAAATTTCACTAAACTGAAATGAGTTTGGTACAAGATAAAATAAAATTCTCCAATATGGTTTACAAAATATGGATTTCTAAAGTTTACCATACAAAGCACAACTATCTAACTATATCCTCCAGGAGTTACATTACATTTCTTTGTTTGATGTCATCTTCCCTGGGTTTTCTTTGTTTGATGTCATCTTCCCTGGGTATCCATCTCTTGACATTAATTGCATGATATAAATAGATTCACCTAAAATAACGTGAATCCCAAACATTGTTAGTATAACAAGTTATACAGTTATGTGGGGAAACAAAATGTTCACATCTAATTGCAACAACATAACCACAAAAATTATTCTTACAAAAACAAAATTTTCATTTTCTTAAAAACCTCTCAACCCATTTTTTACTCAACGACTAGGATACCCTCTCTTAGGGTCTTGTCCATACAATGGATAGTAAGCCACCTCTCAATTTAGAGTTAGGTTCCATGGTGGGCTTCCCAATTTAGGGCTTGACCTCATATGACCTTCCCAATTTGGGGTCTGGTCTAACCTTCCCAATCTGGGTCTGGTCTTTAGCCATCATCATGACTCTTTCATTTCATTCCATTCTCAACCTTCTAGAGTTAGTATATGGGGTTCAAGCAAGTTACAAGCATATATTGTGATAGCCATAGTGGCTTTATAGTTTGTAGGAAATAAATAACATGCAAGCATTTAATTTCAAGCAATCCAAAAAATCTTGGAAAATGCCAAGAAACTAATGCATATAGTCATAGGCATAACAACATATCTTGATCATGTGTACTTGATGTCCAAGCAAGAGAAATCAGAAATTACCAAACAAGAAACCAAGCAATTATCCTAAAAGTTAAGCATAACACCCATGTATCATTATTCTATCTAAATTTATCACTAATACTGACTTGGGTCTCAAGTTAGGGTATGATTAGGGTTTTGGCTTCATAAACCCTAATTATCACTTTTCATGATTTTTGGGTTGACAAACCCCAATCTTATCATTAATTACCCTTTTAATCTCTAGAAAACCTTAAGTCAGTAGATTATGGATTTTTAGGTTCACTTACGTCCCAAGGTGCTCTTTTTACCCATAAAAGATCAATATTTTATTATCAAAGTCAATTGAACATATTATGATCTGTAAAACTCAGAAATTAGGGTTCTAATGCATTAACCACATTAAAGATATTAACTTTAGATACTTTTTAAGTAGAGTCATATTTAGGTCTTGCTTCTATTTTTATTGAACTCCTCATATTCTTTCGAGAAAATTTCATATATTACTTGTTACTATTGGATCATCCCACTAAAAGTTATGGTTTTTATAAATTTAAATAACAATGAACCAATAGAAAGGCGCCACATCATTTTTAGTCTTTATTATTTAGCTACCCAGCTCAGCCGACCAATGGGCTCATGCCCAATCAACCTTTTGTGCCCACATGGCCAAGTCACATAATAAGGTCAAAAAGGCAAGATATGCCCTCACCTGTTAGTGTTGTCCCAGGGGTAGAAAGCTAATTTTCTGGGGTTCTTATCTTCAACCTCGGGCCACCTTCTCCTCGTGACACAACATCGGTCATGTGGTCAACATTCTACACTGACTCTTGGTTGTAGGGCTTGCGTGAGGCAAACAAAGGTTTTGAATCATCTTCCATGGACCAATGGATTCATCCATAATTGTCAATCAATTGAAGGAAGCAATGGCAGAGGACACCAAGAGATCCAATTGGTGAGAGATTAAGAAGGAGACAGAGAATAGGATATGGAGCAGATAATCAAATTAGGGATGGGAAAATCTTCTCATATGTCTAAGTAACATCGCACAATTTTCTGGTCTCACGAAGAGGAGATTCCAACCTCTTATATAGGGTGGATGGTGAGATCAATGGCCAATGGAGCCAGACTCCCAAATGAATTTGGGGAAGTCTTAAACTCCTATAGAAAAATGGAAACTTTGGGGTTGATCTATTTAGATTCCTCTCCTAGTTGCAATGGAAAATGTTCTAGGTGTAAAGAAGATTCAGAGAAGGAGAGAGAGAGAGTCCAAGGATGGTAGGAATTCACTGTAGCCTATTTTCCTTTTTGGGTGGGAGGTATGTGACAAATTGGAGACCATTGATCTCCAGATCTGATGGTTCCCATTCCATCTACTCTAAAAGTTCTTGGACTAAGGTTTTGGAAATTAAAAAAATGTGACAAATGTCACCTTTATTTCATTAACCATTCACTTTAGGTAAACTTACAAAAATTATAACACTCTCTTCTCTTCTCTAATTGATACCAAAACTTAAGGGAAACCTTTTGACAACTAAATCCCAAATTCAGCATAATCTAGTGGAAAATGATATTTCTAGATGACCCTATTCTCTCTCTCTCCAAAAGGAATATGATTAATTTTAAATAGAACCCTCTATCTTTACAAATTTTCTTTGTCTACTAGAATCATCCTTTTCCTATGAAACTTAGAGGGAAACGTGGTAAGGTTTTTCCCAGCCTTAAACAATTTTATGGGATTTATCGGAACAAGTCTAATAGTCAAAACTTGCTTATTTATTTTATTCTTAAATTAATCACTCATTCCACATGGACACTCATTTTCTTCCAAATTCTAATGGGGAGTTTCTACCACTTATATCTAGGTGTGAGCGAGATTGGAGACCAAAACTCGAAAAGAAAATATATTTTTCTGAATATCCAAGTCATCTTCTTATAAGGCATATTTTAAGCATTAGTTCAATCTCTTTCTTATCTTTCCTGTATCCTTTATTTTGATTACCTTTCTTATTAGGAACCATATGAGACTGAAATCCAACCATTACTGGTCATCCATGCCACTTCTCAAAGAATTCTACATAATTCTCACAAGTACAAATATTATCTTTTGCCTTTTTACCATTATTGGGTTTTCTTCTCATCCTTTCCCTTATATCCATTATTATATTAGCAAAACAATTTAATCTATGAAATGCATAGCAAAGGGAATTTTACAAGGGAAAACCATTATTTTAAAGAAAAGCATATAAATTGCTAATATGTCTGTTCTGTTGAAAAAAATTGCATTTCAATTATGTAAACATATGGGAAAAACCAGGTTATAACAAGGAGTCTCTTATTTTTGGATCCTTAGAATAGACTAAAAAAGGTTAAAGATATACCATAACACACCTTATTGTACCCCAATGAACATTTAATGCACATCACATGATCAACTCCTTATTGTACTCCAATGAACATTTAATGTGCATAACATGAGCAACTCAAATGTAAAGACTAACTTTGGTCACCTATGTCCCTGAGCTTACTATGAGTTAATAAACCCTAACATGTTATTAAGTTGGATGCATGAAACCTAACCCTAGACTCTATATGTACTATTAATGTGGATCATTTGAATAATAATCATGATCTCTTAAACTTTAAGTTGGAATAGACTAACCCTAATCTATACACCCTTGGTACCCTTACTTCTACATTAGTGACAGTAGATTTTATTATCACATAACATATCTCAATACACACAATTTGACTTCATAATCTAAACATGTTTTAGTAGGTGAGTTCATTAAATATATCATGCATGATACATTATTCAGTAATACACACATAATGACTAAAATGTAATTAATTAGTAATATTATTTAAATGGATATGAATAAGTTCTTAATGTGGGCTATAATGTGCTTAATATAATAAAAAATAATTGGGCATATAATATAAGTAAAGACAATTATTGTTATTTATGTAAGTAACTATTGAATTAATTGAATAACTAAGAAATAATTGTATTTCGTGAAAAATAAACTAATACAATATTGATAGTAATGATACAATAATAATTCTAACATAACATAAGATGCCAACTTTCAACCTAATTGGATAATTCTTGATGATATATTCTTATTATGCCAAGTGTCAACCTAATCGAATAATTTTAGCTATCTTAATTTTGTTAAAGAAGATAATTCTTAAAATTATATTCCAATATGTGTTGGACTATTGTTCATTTGGATATAAATCAAAATTTTAAGTTTATTATTTTCACACTTATGTAAGTTGTGGTTTGACATTTGGTTTGATAGGACTTATCCATACCGTTAGTCTAGACCCGATGACCATGTGATTATCTCTTGCCTCAGGTAGGAGACTATTGTGAGACATATGGTAGATGGAAAGTTTCTTTTCCTCATGCTAGATTCTTCCTCCCTCATTCCTCTTGTATTTTCCCTCTTACCGCTTATTACCATTTATCTCTATCTATATCATCCCCAAAGTTGATGAACCCCAATCAAATCTGGTAGCCTTGAGCTTTTCTGGCATCTATTGTTCCCTATTTCCGACCTCCTTATAACTCCTTGCTAATTTGTGACATAGTACATATAACTAGAGACTCTCTAATCTCCACATTGACTAAATAATTTAGTTCTTTTTTCTTGTTTGCTTCCTTTATAAATCACACCCCACCATCCAACCTTGGTTGTCAGATGCAATAAACATGTCACACTCACCCGAAAAATATATGTCTCTTGTACATATCATTGGTGAGAAACTTAATTTGGCGGTCACATAGGAAAATAATAATAAAATATGATATTGGAATCACAACCACATTTTATTTGTAAATGATGAAAAACAAGATAAACTTTTTTAATCCACAATAGCAAATTGATCAACTCTAGAATCCAAACGTCAATTAGATATGAAAATAGGAAACATAATTAGAAAAACAAATCACAATTTCATTATGATGGAAATGATTAGTACCCCCATCTCGAAAGGATTAGACCCCATCTCTCCAAGTGAACAAGTATTGAACACATTTCTTGACGCTCTTGAAAATATGGTAGTTTTAGGTTGGGTTAGGAAAAGACCAAAATAGTGAAGACGATTAAAAATACATTTTTACTGTTTGTGAACTGTTGGGGATGGATATGTTTGTGGATTTTTCGTGGTATCCCTAAAGTTCCTAACTTTTAAGTGTTGGGGTCGTAATCACCTTAGGACCTCCTATAATGAAGATCATTCATGGGAAGTTAGAGCCAGTTTGAAGGAGAAATTAGAGGACGATGAAAAAAGGATATAAGTTAGATGGAAGATTTAATATTTACTGACTAATTGAGTCAAGCAATATAAGTAGATCGCATGGTAGTGGTATGATGCATATATATTAAGACAATATGTATTTATGAATAGCTAAAATAATCATAAACATGAGATGGTAGATAAATATAGTTAATGATTAGCAGTTTAGACATGCATGATTACCATTATATAGTCTAACAATGCTCAAAAAGTAGGTGGTGATAGAGGAAGGATCCTCTAAAATATGAGGAAATAAAGGGGGAGATTGTTGATCCTATGGCCTTATGAGGGTCAAAGTCACCCACAATACATTGGATATGGGTGTCATTTATATGATACCCTTAGGGTTTAGGCTCTCAAAATAGAATATTTTGAAGGAGGCAGATGCAACACAAAAATGAGCCATGAAGGTGCGGCCTACAGATCAAGGAAGTTTGCTATATGGCACTTATATAATGGCTCTAATATATTCAGTGCCATGGGCATCATAAAGCATGTCTTCCTTTTTTTTGGATAATTCAAGATCATTATGGAGAAAATCAAATAGAATCGGTGGAATATACAGATTATGAATAAAATCAAATGAAATAATGAATGGTGGGAGAAAGGAATTAGTTCAAGATTATACTTCATCATTATCCAAATGAAATATATCTTCTTGTGAGGAAAAATATAATTAATCATCTGTTGACAAAAAAGGGCATATTTTATTCAGGATAATTCAATGGCAAATTTATAATAAAGGTTTATAAAAATGTAATTAGTGAGAAAATTGGCCCTAGGTTGGGAAAAGAATATTTTCTACACAGAAAGACTCGAGTTGGATAAAAGTGATGGAAATGAATGGATTAAATTGGAAGAAAATATATAAAATATGAAAAAAGGTGGAAAATGGAATGGACTCCACCGTTAGCAAGAGGATGAATGTTATTATGGTTTTTTTAGCAATGGGACGTCAAAAGTTTGCCCCTATAAGGGAAATGTTTGAGGTAAGAGTGAGAATAGGATTGAGCCAAGTTTAAACCCCATTTTGGTCAAATAGGGCCAAAAGTGTGAGACTTGTGAAGTATGTTCAAATAAACCTTATGCAACATGAAAGGTCTAGGTGATATATTTTCTTTCTAAGGAAGTAATAATGAAATGATCGTTCCTAACAAAAAAATATTGGCCATAAATGATATCTCCAAATGAAGGGTAGACTTCTAGGGGTTTACTTATATCTGACCCATTATTCATCCTCTTGGAGTGTTAATGAGGCATTCCAGGTTTATTGGTTGCAAAAGTGACACTTGACATTGATCCAACTCTTACATTGATCATGTTTGACTATCTCACTAACCCATGCATTAGTGAGAAAAGGTGAATGTGAAAATTGGATGGGATAGAGGTTAGTTAGAAGTTGTTGAAATCAATAGTCTTTGATCATTGGAAGTCATGAAAACTACTTAATTGTGAAAAGATCTCAAAAATTATCATTGCCTCTATGTTTTCTACTTTTTAGTTTTCTTTTTAGGTTTTACATTTTTTATGATTAAAAATCTAAGTGAGTGATCAATTCAAGGTCAAATTCATGACCCCAAAGAGCTAAAATATTGTGAGTTTTCCTATCCTAGACATGTCTTTGACATCTCAAAATAGGAGATTAGATGTTAGACAAGTTCCTAGTTATAATGTGACCTTCATGACCAATAAAGGTTTTGGTCAATCATCTAGTCCCCAGAGCATTTGTGGTCTTGAAGGATAAAATTCATAGGAAGAATGTTAAAAAAACAAGTTGAGATCAGGCATTAGGTGATCATCTAGTGATAAGGTAGTCTAGGTTACGTGTTCTACCACTAGTTTAGCGTTCATTCCCCTGAGTTTTCAATGAGCAATTATCACTTGTTTTGTTCAAATCGTTGTTGAAATTCATCTTTAACAAAACGGATTCTTAAATAAGGAAATGAGAGCATATGTGTTTACCAAAGGTACCTACTAGGGATAGGGATTGGAAATCTATTTGGACATGATTGGTGTGGTTTTAGGTCATGGTCTTGAACCCCAAAAGAAGATATAGAAATTCAAGAAAAGTATTCATTCACTTTTAGGTCATGATCTAGGATCGTGCAGATATGGAAGTTTAAGCTGGTCTAATTTAAAGTCATAGAATGGGACCGTGAAAGGATTTGAAATATAAAGCATAGGATTGGTTCAATTTTAGATCATGACCGAGGTTCATCAAAAAGACTTGGAAGATTGAGGCTATGGTTGGGCCAATTTTAGTTTGTAGTACATGACCTGTTACGACCCCACCTTTCGGTAACCCCCAATTAAGGGAGACCGAGAGGTCGAAGCCGCACCCATAATTTCCGGATCAAAGGTTCGACAATTAACCAAGAACAATTATTAAATTTTAACAGACTAAACTAAAAAGCTGTTAGAAAAATAAACTTTTGCATACCATTTTGAAAACTTGGATCTCTAAACTTCTATCCGCTTATGGATTCTACTCTAACTAATCCTCCTTGTATTTTACTTCATTTATTTCACAATGTGACGATTTACTATTTGTCCTTTTGGCTTTGCACTTGATTTGAAGATTTCACAAGCATTAGGCAATTCCAACCAAGAAAGCAGTCCAAGTAAGCAATTCAACAATCACATAATGCCTTCCGACCAATCAGAGATCACCACGTCACCAAGTTCCCATGCAATTGCCCGCCCACCAATTTGGAATTATAATTTAATGATGAAACTGCCCTTGGGTAAGTTGGACAACTCCTTAGTCCGCGGAGGGCAAGACCGTCAAATGCCTCTCCGCCCTTCTCCTTCATTGCGCCAGTGGCTTGCTGCCGCACTAGTCGTCGACCTACAACCCTAGGCGCTGCTCCAACTCCTCCTCCTCGACCTCTTCGACCTCCAGGACAGTTCCTCAGCCTTCGTCATGCCTCTACGCACGTGAGGGTGCTGCTGGTCATTGTCAAGATAGCCACTCAAGCGTTGGATCAGTTTTTGATTGCTGCTGCAATCACCGTGATTTTAAAGACGTACGGTGGAATATGCGCGAAGACAAAGGGGCTGGGTTGGTATTCAATCAGTCTTAAGTTGTCGTGGAGTCTCCCTGCCCTCATCAAGACTACGAAACCATCGTTTGTTGATCTATGGGTAGAACTATTCCCTCGTTAGGGTTTTACGTGTAAGAAACAAGAAGAGGGGAGAGAGGGGTGCATGGGATCTCTCCAAACTCGACCAAGGGCTCTACCCCTTATATAGGGAAGAGCATCCGTGCCCTACAATGCTCATCTAGGAATTAGCAATGCCCCTTTCCTATTAGGAATATGATTCCTTCATTAATAAGCTAGTTCTCTCTCTCTCATATTTCTTTAATATTCCTTCTTCTTTTGATATTAGGATTTCAAAAAATATCGCTCTTATTCTCTTTGTTCTTGCTTTTTAATCTATTTGCACGAAATCCTATTTTCCTTTATTAGAAAATACTTTCTTTTTAACAATACTACAAAATTCATTAATAATGCATTACATTATCCTCTTGTTTTGTAATTTTGGTATTTTCTCTTTCTTTCCTCTTTATTGGGACTCCTTGGATCCCAAGAAACTCTATTATTTCGAAATCCTTTTTATTGGACACTCATAATCCTTCTAGATGCATCTAAATGCATTTTTCCTCATTATTATGTTTATTTCTTATTAAAATAACTCTTTTTGAGGTTTTCTCTTTATTTCTCTTTTATTTTCCTCATTGGCATTCCTTTTAATATTAGCAATCTCATGTATACTAAAACACACCAAGAAATCTCATCTATGCCTCTTTCCACTCATTTTCCACATTTTATCATTATTTTCAATTTCTTTCTTAATAAAGAAATACTTAATTAATCTTTTCTTTTCTTATTGCCTTTTCTTTGAAACTTTGGACTCCTTGGAACCCAAGGAACCCAAGAGGTACGAAATCCTCTTTGGATGTGCCCTTCTATAGGTTTCCATATTTTCCTTTTCTCAAATATTCAATTATTCATTTACTAATTAAATTTTCTTGTTATTTGGGCCCAATAGCCAATAAAGTCCACAACACAATCATCAAGGCTATTGTAAACAAAATCCATTTCTTCAAAACAAATTATATTATTATTTGTTCAATTATCTTTAATATGAGAAATTACATTTCCCACCAATTGAACCCAAAATTGGGGTTGTAACATCCTTCCCCTCTTATAGGAATTTTGTCCTCAAAATTCTTATCAAGCAAATAAACAATTTAGGATAAGGCTTTTCCATGTCCATCATTGGCCCCTATGTGGATTTACCGTACTCATGGCCCTTCCAAAGAACCTTTATCATCACATATTCTTTTCTCTGAGTTCTTCCATCCTGGCGTCTATAAACTGCATAGGTGGACTCAGGCCATTTCAGCCTTCCTTGGGGCTCACTAGGTTCATTGCTCATCACATGGTTGGGGTACCTCACATAGTGCACTCAATTGGACATTTGGAACTCATCACACATTTCTTTATCCTGAGGGGTAAGGTCAAACTTAACCGTCTCCACCAAACCATGTCAAAAGAACCCATGCATTGGGGACTCGCCTCCCTTAGCTCTAACTTAGAGGGGTCGGATTTTTATGTCAGATATTCTCCCACAGTGAACTACATGTCAGTCTACTTTGCATCTGCTCACGACTCTTGTCGTCTCTAGGCTCCTTTCAGCCATTGCACGATCAAAGCGACTTCATCTACACTCATTGTGGCCCTTTTCTAACCATCACATGGTCCTTTCACCAACATCACCTTTCTTAAGTGGTGACCAGCACAACCTCCCTTACAGAGCTTCTTTAAATCCCGATACTGGCTATGGTGGTCATCATCACATCTTTCATAGGACAAGAACTGTCTCTAACTATCACCCTGAACGAGCACATATGCTCTCATCAGACCCTTTAGTCTGGATCATACTAACCATTAGTTAGGGGTGATAAACTATACTAACATTGAGTTCTTCGTGTACCTACTTCCACATTTTGGAAGAGAACCTTTAGGTCAAACTCAAGAACTCATGAACTCACATCCTGGTGTAGTTGAACCATCTCTCTCATATGTAGTTCAACTGGACCTGTCCCTTGATAGTACTCTTTCTTTCTCATGTCATCTAGGTAAGGCGGTCTACCATAACCCATATTACATCTTGACCTTCCATGGTCTAGGGGAGACCTATCACAACATCCATAGTGATGAACTCCCTTTCCCTCTCAGGAACTCTTTATCCTCTATATCAATGCACTGGGTTAGTGGTGCTCATCCTTCACCTTCTATATTGCATGGCCACATGCCACATGCAGCTTTGTCTTAAGCATCAAAAGTGTCATTATCACTTACTATCCTTGTAGTATCACGGTGTTTGGTGATCGTAAAATCATGAGTTTTTGTATGTCATGATTCCTCAAGATTGATTTCTCAGAAACCCTAAACCACTCTCATCAGGGTTCCATCACCTTCCTATCCAAAGAGTGCATTTGAGGTTCTACAACCATCCTTTCAACCATTAAATTTTTCAACATATCTTGTTACATCTGAGTATTAGCCAAACATATCTCCAAACTTAGGGTTAGCCTAACAACCTCTTCTAGTCTTTGGCCAAACTAGGCAGTTATATCTCAACCAGAGAATCCACTACCACTTCACATCCTTAGGTATTAGGTAATGTTGAAGACATACACCTCCATGTATTCAACTTATCGTCTCAGCTCAAATCCTGAGTCTATCTTCATTAAGAACACTCTCTGATTTCATCATCATGGTGATCAAACTCAACCTGGTACTACTTGTAAATTCCACATAGCTCATGCTAAAGACATCCTCATAAGGTGACTACCTCATTCCTCTTAGTGTTTGCAAACCATTCATGTATCATTCACTTTACCAGGGTATGTTATCTTCTCTGTCCCCATATCTCATGGCAACATTCCAACCTACATCATCTTTATCCTTGGTGTATGACATGCATACTGTCCTATCTCTCACTCCCATAATAAGAGGAAATAAGCATTTGGCTGCAGTCCAAATATAGAGTTCTTCCTATTCCAAGAGTAGAGATGGTACAACCCACCTTGCCTTTACACCTTCAAATCTAAGTTGCAACGTGCCACATATGTCTCAAATATCATGATATCAAAATTACTTCCAAGGAAAATTGGTCTCGAACCTACTTGGGGTCACTACACAATCCTCGATCATCACCTCTAGGTCTATAGGGTGCCAGTACTTTTGGAGTCATCCCTCTTCCCTTCTGCATCCAGAGAGTTCCCTACTCATCAGCCCTTTGGGCCCCATGAGTTCATGAAGGTGATCAATCTCCTAACCCATGGCCCTCAGACAATGATAGTTGTTACCTCCCAACCCTATGGTCATGTGCAACTAGGGAATTATACAACTCCTACTTCCATCGGTCTTATCCCTACCTGACCCTAGGATAGACTGGGGATTCTATTATAGTACATGTCCAACTTAGAACCTTACCCAAGCCTTCATCTTTCTTTCTGCTTTCATGGACTGACTTTCATCTCTTCATAAAGATCATGGCAACCTGCCTACCTTGGTCAAGCCCCATACCAATTACCTCCATGGTAACACATCCATAAGCACTTAGAGATGGATATCTATGGGTCTACAGGTTCATCTCATACCATGTACTTTTCACTTAGCTCCTTAGGATCCTATGAGACCTCTTTAGGTTACCTTAAACCAACAAAACTGATATACACCCTACCAAAGGGTCCCTCTCCCAGGATGGGAGGAAAACTATCTCTTGACAACAAGGTCACCGACACCCTTAGGTCTAGGGTTTACATTCCATATGCTTAACCCTAGTAAGCTATTAAGGCACAAGCAGACCACTAAACCAGGCTAGGTCATTTGGGTTCTCATTCCTCATCATTAGATCAAGATCATACCTTCCTTTATCATCAACTTAGTTGTGAGGGGTTCATCATACCTTCGAATTAAGGAGTTTCCCCTTTCTCCTCTATACGTGAGGAGTATCATGCTCAAAACTATAGCAACTTAATTCTCATCATGAGCATTAGGTACACCACTTCCCCTCTTGGGCCAAGGAACCCTAGGTTCACTTTTCCTGATGTCCAACTGTCTGCTCAACCTCTTAACCACAAACCAAACATGTATCGGGTATGACATACACTTCCTGTCATCCTTCTCCTCGATCAACACTTTAAAGTTGAGTCCTCTTCAAGGACAATCAACAAGGTACAAGGCCTCATAACCTGTTACTAAACCTCTCTAGGGTATACAGAACTTCTTCTTCCTTTCTCAGAAGGTAAGGTAAACACTTATACCATAGGCACATAGGTGCCAGAAGCCTCATCCTCCCTCTAGGGTTTGGTTCCTCTAAAGGCAACTAAGATATCATCAGCCTCTAGGGATCGAGAATGAGGCAACCCCTATCATCCACATAGGTCGCATCATCCTCAACTCCCCATTGTTCCTCATATCTCAGAGTCTAGGCTTCCAACCTTCTTGCATGAGTCCTTCGCTCTCTCTCTAGAGCCAACCCTACAAACAACCTTACTACAAGAGGCTCTCTCTCCAAGAGGGATCAAGCTCACAAGCATACCCCCTACCTAGTGAAGCCTATTACGTTTGCTCAAGGTTATCCATAGCTCTTTATGCTTATCTCATAAGCTATCCTGGCCATGGTTTTGACCTACTGCTCACACTACTGACGTATTCTGGGTGTCTATTATGCCCATATAAGCTCATGGGGTTTCCGTAGGTTCTTCTCTAACCTCATCAATGAAGGTTCTATCCTTCACTCTAACATGCACGACCTTCCTAGTGTTGGGTCACAAGAGGTACTAGGTCATCCAACCTCTCATGGCTCATACGTCATCCAAGGCATGTCCATCCAAACACCTAGTCTAACTCATCATACCATCTCTCTCTAACCTTCACTTAGGTTTAGGGTTAACATCATCCTCATAGGATGTGTCAGGTCTCTTCCTGAAATGGAGATCTCTATCTCCAAAACTAACCCCCTTTATCTATCCTCCCGACAAGAAGGTTTAGCCTCAGGTCTCTCCTGAGGGCCTGAAAACTTATGTCATACGACCTAAGCATGTATCTATCCTTTAGCTTACGCTTAATCTATTAAGATTATGTCCATGACATCTTATTTACATGCTTTTGATTAATTTTATGGAGGATTCCTTAGACCTTATTAACCTTACCCATACCTCAAGAGGGTGAGGAGAAGAGAGAAAACCCTAATCCTTAAGGTCCTTAACAGAATTTGTGATGAGAAGGGTTGAATAAGATGAGAAAGTCCTAAAGGTATCTTATTTCGATTCATACCCTAAGACTTTGGCGAGGCAGTCACACGGATCTGGGAGTCCTCGTATTCTGACTAGTGGTGCGGAGGAAAATACTGCCAGCCCCCGATCATGATCCTTTTCTAGACACCTCCATCTTTCAGATAATCCTATAATAACTCCCTTGGGTTCTATGGAGTTTGTAAAATTTAATAATTATTAATGGTTAAGTGAGGAACCTATGCTCTGATACCAAATGTTACAACCCCACCTTACGGTAACCCCCAATTAAGGGAGACCGAGGGGTCGAAGCCGCACCCATAATTTCCGGATCAAATGTTCGACAATTAACCAAGAACAATTATTAAATTTTAACAGACTAAACTGAAAAGCTATAAGAAAAATAAACTTTTGCATACCTTTTTGAAAACTTAGATCTCTCAACTTCTATCCGCTTATGGATTATACTCTAACTAATCCTCCTTGTATTTTACTTCATGTATTTCACAATGTGACGATTTACTGTTTGTCCTTTTGGCTTTGCACCTGATTTGAAGATTTCACAAGCATTAGGCAATTCCAGCCAAGAAAGTAATCCAAGCAAGCAATTCAACAATCACATAATCCCTTCCAACCAATCAGAGATCGCCAAGTTCCCATGCAATTGCGCGCCCACCGATTTGGAATTATAATTGAATGACGAAACTTCCCTTGGGTAAGTTGGACAACTCCTTAGCCCGCGGAGGGCAAGACTGTCAAACGCCTCTCCGCCTTTCTCCTTCCTTGCGCCAGCGGCTTACTGTCGCGGTGCCGCCCTAGCCATCAACCTACAACCCTAGGCGCTGATCCGGCTCCTCCTCATCAACCTCTTCGACCTCCAGGACAGTTCCTCAGCCTCCGTCATGCCTCTATGCACGTGAGGGTGCTACTGGTTGTCATCAAGATAGCCACTCAAGCGTGGGATCAGTTCATGATTGCTGCTGCAATCACTACGATTTGCAGGCCTACGGTGGAATATGCGCGAAGACAAAGGGGCTGGGTTGGTATTCGATCGTTCTTAAGTTGTCGTGGAGTCTCCCTACCTTCATCAAGACTACGAAACCATCCTTTGTTGCTCTATGGGTAGAACTATTCCCTCGTTAGGGTTTTATGTGCAAAAAACAAGAAGAGGGGAGAGAGGGGTGTGTGGGATCTCTCTGAACTCAACTAAGGGTTCTACCCCTTATATAGGGGAGAGTATCCACACCCTACGGTGCTCATCTTGGAATTAGCAATGCCCCTTTCCTATTAGGAATGTGATTCCTTCATTAATAAGCTAGTTCTCTCTCTCATATTTCTTTAATATTCCTTCTTATTTTGATATTAGGATTTCAAAAAGTATCCCTCTTATTCTCTTTATTCTTGCTTTTTAATCCATTTGCACAAAATCCTATTTTCCTTTATTAGAAAATACTTTCTTTTTAACAATACTACAAAATTCATTAATAATGCATTACATTATCCTCTTATTTTGTAATTTTGGTATTTTCTCTTTCTTTCCTCTTTATTGGGACTCCTTGACATAAGAGTACAAGGTTAAGTTTGATCACTCTTGTAACATCCCAGGATTTGAAACCTACATGTAGGTAGCCCACTCCTGTAACATCCCAAGATTTGAAGCCTCAGATAAAATGATCTTAAAAGGAATCATTGGACTACCCATATCACCAAGGTGCACCTCCTTTTCCGGGAGCCCATCACTAAAGAACTCCATAGTTAAGCGTGCTCAACTCGGAGTAGTACTAGGATGGGTGACCAGTCGGGAAGTTGACCCTGGCTTGCGTGTGAGTGAGGACAAAGCGCGCATTTAAGGCTATTGGTGGTCTGTGGGACCAATCGTCATTCTTGAAACTCTACTATAGCCTTGGGCAATGGCCCCGGGCGTTACAAATGGTATTAGAGCCAATTCCCCTCCAGTAGGTGGGGCCCACATGGGCATGGCATGCCAATCTTGAGCTGTGCAGTCCATGCATGTGGGAAAGGGTTGTCCATGGTTGACGTAGCCACCCTTGCGCTGGTATTCTGTGATCGGGAGCTGGGTGTCCATGGGCCATTGTGGGTCTGCACTGAAATGGGGAAAGGATTATGAGGCCTTATAGTTGAGCCTTGACGAGGACGTCAAGAGCCTAAGTGGGGGAGATTTTAACATCCTAGGATTTGAAGCCTCAGATAAAATGATCTTAAAAGGAATGATTGGACTATCCATATCACCAAGGTGCACCTCCTTTTCCAGGAGCCCATCACTAAAGAACTCCATAGTTAAGTGTGCTCAACTTGGAGTAGTACTAGGATGGGTGACCAGTCAGGAAGTTGACCCTGGCTTGCGCGTGAGTGAGGACAAAGCGCATAGTTAAGGCTAGTGGTGGTCTGTGGGACCAGTCGTCATTCCTGAAACTCTACTAGAGCCTTGGGCAATGGGCCCGGGCATTACATGACCAAAGCATATTAGAATCTAATTTTCCAAGTTGTCAATGGATTACTCTTTTCTTGAAAAATATAGAAATTTTTTATTTTTAAAGTCAAAATTTAAACAATTCAGATTTTTTTACAAATATTTCAATTTTTTTTGCATTTAACCTATTATGTCTATGATTTTTAATGATTTTATAAGGTTTTGGAAATTCCACTGAAAACTCAGGGACCAATATATAGTTTTTTAAAAAAGCTTGGTTTTGAAAGGAGGGGAATGAGAGGAGGTCAGACATCCTTCTCATTTCTTCCACCTTTGAGCAATGGGGGCGACCAAGGGAGCTTGAATGATCAAATAGTTGTGCTACAGAGAGTGGAGAGAGAAAATGGATGATGCATCATCGTGATTCAGTACAAATCATCACAAAAAATCACATCCCCAACTGCTTCTTGGAAGTGTAGAGAGTAGTGGTTTTCAGAGGTGGAGGAGCCTCAGGTTGCTAATTTTGGGTCTAATGATTTTTAACTCCATTCATCTTTGAGGAGGTATAGCCTTCATCATTTAACTTTAGCTTTGCCATTTTGGCCTTTGGTGGTGAAATCCATATTTTGGACTTCTCAGAGTTCTTCACGGCCTAGAGGTTGAAGAGCATTGAACACAAATATTGACTTGCAATTCTTCTTTTTATGCTATTTCATATTTTTGAGAGCATCTGGTGTCTGATTATGTTGATTTTAATTATCGTATACAACAGAAAACATTGTAGTTTTGTAATTGCATGTCATCCCACAACTCTCATGAGGAGGCAAAAATCCCTCAAGAGGACCCACTTATAGATGACCAACATGCTAGCAATGATGATGAAACTGAGGTGTACCCACAGTGCACTGTATTGCTTTTATTTGCTAAGTTCATATTTATATATGAAATTTTTGAGTTTTGTTTGCTCTGTAAACTCATCATGGTCGTGTGAAATGGATTGTGAGAGAGCTATTCTTGATTGAGAAATTCTTGGCTCATCCAAGGATGTTGGTGGATGATTGTCCATCGTTGAGGGTATCGAGCGGGAGATGAGGTATAACTTGGAAATTTTTCCCCTAATCATTTTCTTCCATTTGTCATGAAGGAGTCTAAATTTTATCTATATTAATGGATATTGATTTCATATTTTAATTCATCTTTTAGGGTCTTGGAGTCTCGGATGAATATCTAAGGACCCGTTTGAATGAGGTGGGGATATTCTACTCTAAATTATTGTTGAAGAGTTGGCATTGCTTGAATTAATTAGTTTTGGGAGAACTTGTTGTTGTGGGACTATAGATAGTGGTTATGTGATCCCTTTGATCCAACACTTCTTGTTAGAGACATGTACTTCTCACTTTACTTTTAGTGAGCAAGCTATCACCTCCGATGATTTTTCCTAGATCACTAGGCTAGGTTTTGGCAGGATTCCGATTCTTGTTTTTCTAAATATAAATATGTGGGGTGATCTTGCTTTATTGAGATAGTAAGAGTGAACCATAGTGATATTGAGATGGATTTGAAGTATGAATTCAAGTACGCATGGCCATGTGTGACTTTATTTCATAAGAGGGCATTTGTTTCATACCAGGAGAGTCAAGGTGTTTCTTTTTGTGATGATCACTAGTTTCCTTTTCAATAACAATACTGGGCATAGAAAAGAGATCAGTTGGTTATCCTATCTTCTTGACCTAGAGGAAGTCCCTTATTTTGAATGGAGTGGATATGTGTATGCACACATGTTTCCTGTCTTGAAGAGGTATCTCATTAGTGACTTATCTGCAAAGGCAATAGTCAGGGTGCCTAAGCGATATGGTGGCTTCGTGTCCCTAACTGAAGTAGATCTACTATATTTTTTGTCTTGAAATGTTTGAAGTAACTAATTTCACTTATTTTCGTGATGTTCTTTAGGGATATGAGAACTTTTGACTCCACATACATGTCCCTTTGAGTTGTCTTGAGGGCTATATATCCAAGCTTCTATCCCTACTTGTTGCCACCTGGCTGGGTAGGGTCTCCTATGATCAGTAGATAGTCTAGTTGGAGATGGTGACTTATGAAGCAGTATATGTAGTACTTTATTGTTAATTGAATCTTGTATGTATGTACTCTATATGATTTCAAGTGTGTGTATCATCTCTCAGGTGAGATTGCATCTTCTCTAGGTTTCAACCTGGCAAGGAAAGTACATTTTGTGTTTCCTACTTCACTTCTTTGATCCAATGTGAGTCACCCTCTAGGAGTGGTTTACACTTGGGTGAGTGTACTACTCTTCAGTGGGATGGTGGCTTTCATAATCTATTTGAGCCTCTTTTTAAATTGATTCTTTTTGGTATTGGAATCAATCAACCACACGAGATATTATGGGAGATCAAATATCATATGTTGAGTATATTTCATGATATTACTTGCATGCTAATCAATCACTATTTTTTTATAAGGCATATTATCACTTGCGATGTACTCCTCTGGTAAGAGTTTAGTTTGTAATTTGCCTTATTTGATTGTTATAGTCTTATACATGTCTTACACATGTATTTGATTATGACTCTATTGAAGAAAATGATGACTTTGGATACGATCTTCTTCATCACCCACCTCTTAAGGAAGTCTCTCCTCCTAAAGCTCTTCCCTCTCTACTAGTGGTTCCATGGAGTTTTGACGAATTTCTTCGATTGCAATCACATGATGAATTTGTCCTTAGAGTCTCATGTCACTTTTTGGGTGACTTTGGTTGGACTTTATCCTTACCGAATGATGATGTAGGTATGAGTGCAATAGGGGGAATCTTGTCGAGATATGGACACAATGAGAGCTTCATGGGGACCACATGCATGATTAATCACCCCACCAGTCCAGGCAATGGATCCATCATCAACAAGTGGTAGTTTAGATTTCTATATTCATCAAGATGTTGCTTTAGTTGTTGAGGTGCATTCTAGTATCTCTTCTTATGGTCATCCATGGTCCACCCGTGATATACCCTAGATGCATTTAGGGAGCGCTGGTTTTTAGAGTCTTCTTATTCGGGTCATCAGCCTTTAGCCAAGAATTTGTCAAGATGGCTAAAGATATGGTTGAAGAAGTAGATTTATTAAGAATTTTTGTCTTTACCTGTTTGTATTTTCCTTTTTGTAAGAAAAATCATATATTAGTATTATTTTAGTATTTGTTTGAAAATCTGAGACTGAGTCAAATGATATTGTGAGGTTGAAAAATCTTTGATACAAAATCTTAATCCATAAGTTGAATTCTGAAAGACCAGAGTCTTCTTGGAGGTTTCGCTCGATTTGCATGTCAGACTATGTGGTAGGTTGTGCCATTCATGCAGGGGAAAAGGACAAAGTCTTGTTTCCTCAGGAAACATGCATGTTTTTATTGGTGTCATTAAAGTTATGGAAGATAGTGCCATTCTTTGAGGGAAAAGGATCGAGACTCTATGTATGTCTTAAACTATCCTACTAAAGCCTATAAATAGAGAACCATAACTTTGTTTATTCCATACATCCTAGTCTTTGATATTCTGAGTCATGGGGGACCGAATGATAAGTGAGATTCTACTTTCAAGGTGTCCTCCCTTGAATTTGTCCCATGTAAAATGTTTGACCATATATTTTTCTAAGAAAATGGGAAACACAACTAGAAATCATATTTGACAATCTCTTTATGAGTGGGGAAGGATTAGCACCTCCATCTCTCCATGTGAACCGATATAGAAACCACTTCTTGATGGTCTAAAGATTTGGTAGTATCATGTTGGGTTATAGAAGAAAAAAACAATATATATGGTTAAAGAAGTTTATTATTTGTGGACCTTTAGAGTGTAGATCTATGGGGCTTTCTTATTATAGCCCTAAAGTTCCTAATATTTAGGTGTTGGGGTCCTAATTGCCTCAAGACCTCCCAAAGGAGAGGTCTTTCCCGATCAGTTAGCATCGATGTGTGGGAAACATTAGAGTATGATGAGAAAAGATATAAGTCATATGAAAAATTCAATCTTTACTCAAGTGATTGATTTAAGTTATATAAGTTGGTCACATGGAAGTGGTACTATTCATTCAATTTAAGAAAATATGTAGTTATAGACAGTTAAAACTAATTACAAGTAGAAGTTACAAATGATTAATTATCAACAATATGTAGTTATGAATAGTTAAAACTAATCACAAGTAAAAGATTGCAGTTAAGAATGGTTAATGATCTATAGTTTAGACATGCATGATTATCGTTGTGAGACCTAATTAAAAGCAGGTAGTGTTAAAGGAAGGATCCTATAAATACAAGAAATGTATGAAAAAAGGGGGAGATAGTTGATCCTCTGGATTTTGGAAGGTTAAAGGGGACCAAAATATGTTGGATGTGGGGTATATATAGGATAGATTTAGGGTTTGGGTCTCTACATAGAAGAATATAGAAGAGGCTACTAAATTAAGCAATGTACCCTAGAGGAACGACTCATGGATCCAAGAAATCCACCATGTGTCACATGGCAGATGGCTCTGATTTGTCAGGTGGCCCAGGCAGGATAAAGTCTATCTCTTAATTTTCTAGATACTTCAGGAACACTATGGAAAAACTCAGATAGAATCGGTGGAAAACACGAATTGTAAATGAAATTTAATCAAAATGACAACGGGGATGAGAAAAGGAATCAACTCAGAATTATCCTTCACGGTTATCCAAAATACATGTATTTTTCTGAGGAAAAAGATAATTGAATATTTGTAGGGAAAAAGAGAATATTTTATTTAGGATAGTTCAACTAGGAAATTTATCAAAAATGCTTATAAAGAGCATAACTGGTGAACAAATTACAACTGAGTCTAGAAAAGAATATTTTTTACACATAATGGGCCAAATTGGATAAGGTGGATGGAAATGAATGGATTGTATGGGCCCAAAATATGGAAATGTGAAAAAAGGTGGAAAATGGAATGAACTCCATCATTGGCCATATATCATGACTTTATATTTAGTGGTCAACAATGGGGTGCCCATGATGTGATGATTACCACATATCAAATTCCCTAAGGTTGAAATCCCTAGGTTTTACCTTAACCTAACATACAACTACCCCATCAGCAAACAGCCAGATAATATCATAGTATAGTTTAGGATTGAACCCAAAGGAAGTTGTATTTAAGAATAATATGATCAATATAACCAATAAGAATTAGCAATTATCAAAAAAATTATTTTGGTGTATTAAAATAAGATTGCAATAACCAAAAGGATGGATTAAGGTTGTATATATCAAATGAATGAATATGGTGGATGGGTTTCATCATCACTACCTATAATTCACTCTCTCACTGCATCATATATGTAGAAACACGCATATGTTGAGACAATTAAAACCCCCTTTTGGTGTTAGGATTATACCCAGACAAATATTACTTTGAGATCCATTACCTACAAATCATTTACCTATTTCTTAAGAAACACTTATCCAAAGTTCCCATAAAGGGTTTAACATAAATCAAGTGATATCTTAGATCTTAGGTTCAAAATTCTCTACAACTAAGATCCAATAAACATTCAAAATAGTTATCCAAATAGACTTGTAAACAATAAAACATTAGATTCATAACAAATGATGTTCATACAGACATAAACAACAGAAGAAAAGAGAAAAATGGGTAATAGGGCTACTCCCTGCACCCAAGCGAGAGGAATACTTTCTCATGACAGTAATAACAAGTGCAATAGGGGAAGAGAGAAAGTAAGCCATCATCATAGTAGAACATGGATGCAAAATTGTGGTGCACATTAGACTTTCTTTAGTCTTAGAACGAAGTTGTCAATCTCCTTTCCTTGTGGGATGGATCTACTACTATGGTGCAGAAGAAGGTGGAGAATGATGGTGGATCGATGCGAAGAAGACGTATTGGATCTAGATTCTTTTGAAGTCAGGACCTCAAAGTCTTGACAAAGGAGGAAATCTCATCATTACCAACTAATGAAAGTAACTGATTGAAAACAAATATGGGTGTTGAGGATTGGTTTTGGAAGCTTGTGGTGTTGTAGGCAGGTTGATCCCGTAGAGTTCATGGCCATGTATATATAGGAGGACTATGGTTTGGAACCCTATCTATCCTCCTTGTAGTTAGGTGTCGATTGGCATGGATGTGAAGGGACATCAGGGGGAGGAAGATAAGGAGTCTTGTGACTTGTGGGGTTCCCATTGGTGTGTTGGAGTATCGATTGAGTCACATTTAGGGACGTTGATTGTAGGAAGAGGGGAAGACTACCGATTAAGTAATGTGCAACATAAGTAAGGTGCATATTCCAAGTAAAGTAGAAATGGAGTCAAGAGGGGAGTGTGAGGGGAGAGGCGGCAACACAAGAACTAGGGGGACTGGACAAAGAGAAGGTAATTGATGGCCTAGGAAGACTAGAAATGGAACATATATGGAGGAGGGAAGGCGGAAGGATCCAAATAAGAACTTGGGTGGTGATGGTGTGAACAACACATCTGGAGTAATGGTTTTGGTCCCTTGGGTCAGCATAGACTTCTAGGTCACCGGTATGTAAGGCGGCTCAGATGGGGAGAGTCCAGATTTGACTGAGAGACATATCACGATTCATATGACTAATGGATCGGGGGAATCCCATGGTTCTATGGAACTTATGAAGACGGAATAAGGGACCAAAATGTCTACAATGTGGAATATATCCTACAATGCTATGGTAGGAAGAATGGATGTGCAATGCAACATTCTAGGGGACATAGACACTTTCTTTCTAGAGCAATTGTTTGAGCAATGCTTGGATCATAGAGCGATCGAGCTAACGGAAGTTGAAGGAGCCCAAACAATCTTTATCAATCCAAAGGCCAAGTATTGTTTGGTTAAACCATGAATGTATGCTATCATGATTAGGTTGTCAGGCATGAACGTGGGCAATATGACCAAGAGAGATCAGATCAAACTCTTATGGAACCCTAAAGAGCGTTTCAATATGTACGAGCTTGACATGGGCCACTGTTACAACCCCAATTTTGGGTTCTTTTGGTTGGAAATACAATTTCCACAATAAAGGTATGATTATGTAATTTGTATGAT
The DNA here is from genome assembly GCA_963693085.1 of Alisma plantago-aquatica. Taxonomy (NCBI): domain Eukaryota; kingdom Viridiplantae; phylum Streptophyta; class Magnoliopsida; order Alismatales; family Alismataceae; genus Alisma; species Alisma plantago-aquatica. Next base: position 521,760,290 of record OY856414.1, on the reverse strand, counting down.
TTATGTGCCTTGAACGGATTTCTTTGATAAATAAGCCTTGTATGAATGATTTTGTGGGCCTTGTTGCCTATTAAGCCCAATAACATGAAAAGGAAATGAAAGGGAAAAGAAATCTATTAATAAAAGAATAAATGTGATAATGAGTAAGAAAAGATGTAGAAGCATTTATAAGGCTAAGTATTATCCTTCATGAGTGGATTTCGAATCCCTAAGATTTCTCAAATTCCAAGGAGTCCAAGTTGATGAGATAAGAGTATAAGAAAGACAAAATACAAATAAAATAAGATTTAATATGTGATAACTTGCAAGAGAAAATAATGCCTTTTTCCTTTTGAATTTGGGACTCAAATTTGGTTTACGAGTAGATAAAGCCAAGATAAAGATTTACTTAAATTTTGGTTGGAAAAGGAGGGATGAATAAGGAGTTATGTTTTTTTTTGCAAATTATCCTAAAGTGATGTGATAATCTCTAAATAGTATTAAATGTCATAGATTTAATCAAACAAGGAAAGCTATGATTCGGCCTTTAATGTCACATGCTCATTTTGGACCATTCTATCTTAGATTTGACGATGGGGAACTTGTCTCCCACTCTAGTCCATGGATGGGAAGTAGGAATAGTATGGTTCCCTCTCCCCCTCAACTTTCTGCTCTCCCTGATCGACGAGGATTCCTGGAAACCATCTCATTAGTTTCAGAAGTAGATTATGAACCCAATGAGCCTGAGTTTTACCCTCTTTAGGAAGCTCTTGAAGAATCCCCTAATCTTCAGGACTCTCTCCGACCACCCTCCATAGCCATGCCTATATATACGGGGTAGAATTTCCCTTTGAGATCTCCCTCATGTTCACAAGGCTTCATGCAACCCCCAACATCCTTTCCCTACCTTCGATTTTCTATCCATCCCACGAATTCCATATGTTCTTCTCTGAAACCACCGCCTGAGATGGTTCTCCTCATTCCAACCAACCAGCACATGACCAGAGGAATTAATGGCATGAGCATGTTCGGCTGGATCTAGCAGAGGTGAGAGTGTCGTTGCTTCGTAGGTTGAGAGGCAAGATCACGAAGTCAACCCTGGTGTTGATTAGGCCTCGACATAGGTATTTGCATAGGACCCTCGTGAGGTAGGAGATGAGAGCGGGAGGAATTACTGCTCTGCCCTCTAGCACACAATGCTTTGAGCTTAAGTATGCGGGGGTAGTGCTGACTTTTCCTGTGATCCACGTGGAGATGAGGTGTCGTTGGCATGGAGCCAGCCACCTATGTGGCTGGTGATGATTCGCGAAAGATAGACCGCACAGAAAAAGGAAAAGGAAGTGAAAAGCTGACGTGGCGGCCAATGATTGGCCCAAAAGGTAATTTCTTTGTAAATTCGTAAGTAATTAGAGGTAACTCCGAATAGGATGACCAATATATGAAAATTGATCAGGAGAATGTGAGAAATCCAATAAAAATAGAATCAGGGTCTGATATTGGTTGTAATTCCAAAAGTACCTTAAGTTAACCATGTTTATGAATTAAACCATGTTGAAACCCTAATTGTGTTTGGAAATCGGATTTAAGGTCTTAATTAGGTTATTTTGAGATATGGTAACCTATTGAGAGAAAGAATAAGAATTGAATTTGATTAAGATGATAATATGCTTGCTATGGGGTTTTCTACACATGAATATGTTATAATGCACATAGAAACCCTAATATAGGGTGAATAGTGTTTAATGTGGTTAATTTGAAATTCATTAGAAGAAAGTAGTATTGAGTTCATCCTAAGCCTGTTAGGAAGGTTTTAATGAGCTAATTAGGGTTTGCATCCAGTTTTGTTGTTTTAGGGTTTATAGTGATAATGATAAAGATGAATCCTAATGAAACCCTAAAAATGAGTAGGAAGCCCTAGGAAGCGAGTTCAAGTTGAATAGATAGAATCTTGATAAAGTATGTAGTAATTAGAGTATATGTGTTTTTAGGATTCTTGATTGTGTGGTTGAACTGCTTGCTTGGACTATTTCTTGGTTGGATTTTCTATTAGCTTGTTGAATCTATTGAACATGTATTTGGTTAAATTATGAATAACTTCTTTTTGATTCACAGTGTTTTCATGAAATTTCCCGATTACTATTAAACCTAAACTGTTGATTGTTTCAATTCTGCAATCTCATAAAATGACTATGTGTATAACAATTAAGTATAAGTGTGACTTCTCAAACCTACATACTATCCCTGATGTATGATGCAAGACCAAGCCCCAGAGGGAAGGTCAGAGTTGGACAAGCCCCAGAGGGAAGACCATTGGGCACCCGAGAGGTGACCCCAGGCACCAAGCTCAGGATGGAGAAGGTGGCCTTATGTCCCTTGCAAGGACAAAACCCTAAGAGAGGGTACTCCAGGGTTTGAGTAAAAGTGGTTTAGAAGTTACATGGAAAACGTAATTTGGCTTGTTAATCACTATGTTTATGTTGTTATAGCCTATTTTTTATGTTGTGTTTGTCCCCACATACCAGTATAGCAATATACTGACTGACATTTTATTTGTCGGTGTTTTAGGAATTATTTGAAATTGGACAAATAGTAAAATGAAATCTATGAAGACGAAGTTAAGTATTCAAGGAGGATTAGATAGTTAGTTTTCTACTATGGATAGAAGTCTTAGATCCTATTTTGACAAGGTATTTAAAAGTTGTATTTTATTCCAGCTTTCCAGTTTAGTTTTAGTAGAATTTGATAATTATTTTTGATTAAATTGTTAAACCACTGATCTTGAATTTTGGGACAATGCCTCTGACCTCTTGGTCTCCCTTGATTGGGGGTTACCGGGAAGTGGGGTCATTACATCCACTATGTGGTGTAATTGTAGCGTAAAGATGACTATGGTATGGCCATGAAGGGAGAGCCATGGAAGATGTTTGGATGTTACTTAGTAATCTGGGATTGGTTCCCTACGTTCAAGCCATCAGAGGAGATACCTAAGAAGGTGTTGACCTGGGTGTGCATAATGGACTTTCCCCTACATCTATACATACCCACACTATTTGAATACATTGTATTGACACTCGTTCGGCCTACTAAGGTGGATAGCCACATGGCATTTAGGACAAGAATCAAGTTTGCAAGGTTGGAAGTTGAAATTGACACCACAAAACCCCTATGCTCATCCAAACTAATTAACAATTTGGAATACAAGGTTGAACATGAGGTTGCACCAGAAACTTGCACTGACTATGGTCGGGTAGGGAACAACACAAGGTTGTGCAGAACCAAACACACATCACAACTAGGGAGTGATGAACATACAAGAGTTAATGAGATGAATGGCGAGGAAGGTATTATGCATAATGAATGGTAGAAACAAAGGGGCAAAGGATACCACTGGTGGAGGAGTATAAACCAGGATAAACAAGCTCACAAGCTTCCTGACATACCACCAACTACCAACATGTTTAATAACCTTGCCTTCGGGGAAGATCTTGAGGATCAATGAACTAGCACTAAGTCAGAGCAAAGGAGGGCATTGACTGGAGAAAATTGAGACTGACCAGCAAAGGTGTGGAAGACAAAGAGGAACACAGATATACCAAGCAAGAGTCATAATTAGGTTCCCTTGTTAACAAGGAGTCGTCTGTAGTCGGGAACACAGAAAACAACAACATTGTTATCGAGCGTAACCACACCATGGTTCACCTAGATGCTGACAAGGTTATTCTAGAGATGGACCAAGATGATGTTAAATAGGAAAGCACAGAGGTGATTAACATAGAGGATGGGGGAAAGACTACTGATGACATGGGGGAGACAATAGTGGAGGAATAAGCCAACAACATGAATGCAACTGGAGGTGAAGGTGGGGTCTCGACACCACTATCACAGGTGAACTCAGAGATAACCACTAGGGACTTAGTCAAGAATGATGGGAACAACCTACTAACAGATGACCCAGGGAACAACACAAGCATACATCTGACTCCCCCCGGTAGTAATATTAGGGGAAATGACACAAAGATGAAGAAGACTAGAGCCAACATTCCCTATAAGTAGAGGAGGAAGAGCCTGGGGCTGAACACACCAACAAAAGAGGTGCCAACAGATCATAATAAGATAGGTGAGGGGAACAATATGGATGCCAAAATAAGAGGTCCCATTTGTTAAGGTTATCTATTTCTAATAGGTAGAGTTGATGGACATATTGTGCTGGAATACCAAAGGAATCAGTAGTGACAATAGGTGCAGGGTATTGAAAGACATGATCACTGTACATAGGCTGAGAATCACTACAATCTTAGAACCTAGGATCAATAGGGACTTAGCCATGAGGACTGTCAATAAACTCAGATTCCCCAACTCTTATCGAGTTGATGCTAGAGGCTTCTCCATGGGCATTTGGATCTGCCGGGATGCGAATCTCTGCAAGGTTGACATAATATGTAGCCACATGTAGTTCATTACTTATAGGGAAAATGATGTGTGCTTCATTTCTTTCATCTATGCAAGCCCTCATATCAGCACCAGGACACTCATGTGAAAACACCTAGTTTGAATGGGTGAACTCTATAAGGTCCCTTGGATTGCACTGGGGGATTTCAATACTACCATCAAACCTAGTGACAAAATTGGCAGCGACTAATATAACTATTCCGAAGTAGCTACGTTCCATGGCACCTTAATGGAAGTAAAATTATATGATCTCAGTTTTTCTGACATGAGGTTCACGTATCGACATGGGTTCTTGCAAGAATAGTTGGATAGGTAAACAACAAATAGTATGACCTCCCCTTCTTAGGGTATGACCACTACCCCTTACTAGTCAGGTTTCCACCCACCAGAATAGTGCCTAAAAGGTTCATTACTAAAGCTTCTAGGAAAGAAAATAAGGAGTTCAAGGACATACTTATATTTTCCTAGTACCAGGATCTGAAGTTCCATGAAGATCTATCAATTTTTGAAGGCAGTGTTAATTATTGGGATAGAAAAGAGCAAGGAGAAAAGGAGACATAAGGATTGTTTGATCCATAAAGTTGTCCGCCCTCAAGGACTTTTCTACTCTTCTTGGATCTTAAGCCTTTGCCTTCTCCTTCACCTGGAGAAGATCTTCATCTCTTCTTAAAACTTGAAGAAGACCAGAAACAACTCCACCTTCACTTAGAGTAGCTTGCTTCACCTTTGCTTCATGGAGGAAATGGGTAGGGAAGATGGAGTAGATGAGAGCTTTACAAGCACAAGGAAGTAGATCTCTTATAATAGGCCTATCTCACTCATAATCACAAAATGAAGTGTAAACTAGAGAGAGAAAGGGGCTTAAGGAGTAGCAACACACTCAACTATAGCAAGGACATAGAATAGCATGAATTAGTCTTTCAAATTGGTAGCAAGGGCTATCAATTTGAATGAAATAGTGGGAGTGACAATTAATAAAAGTCCTAATTAATATAATCAAACTTATCAAATCCAATTAATAGAAAGTGTTTTATTAAAGTTGCAAACTTTCTTTTGTAGAATCTAATGGCAAATACAAACATGTTTTCTTTGTGATCGGTCCTTGAGAAGCACAAGTTGAATGAGAACAACTTCCATGACTGGTTCTAGACATTGAGAATGTTCTCACTCAGGACCACAAGCTCTATGTCCTAGAGATAGAAGTGTTTGATCAATTGCCTAACATTGTGCCTAAGACTGACAAAGATGCTTACAAGAAGCAGTTTGAAGATACCGTGGATGTCAAGTTCTTAATGTTGTGCTCAATGATGTATGAGTTGCATGGACAACATGATAACATGGATGTTAATAAGATGGAAACACATCTAAAAAACACATACAAATATGAGGCAAGATAAGAGAGGTATGGTATCTCAAAGGCATTATTCAAGTGCAACATGCCATAACGAGATCTAGTAGGTCCCCATACACTCAAGTTTATTGGGTATGTGCAGAACCTTACTAAATTGGGATTTCCCTTTGGTCAAGAGTTGGCCACATATGTGATATTATAGTCATTGTTGGAATCACATAGCCAGTTTGTCATGAACGACAACATGAATAATTTTGACAAGTCATTGTCAGAATTGCTTGGCATGTTGAGAACTGATGAAGCGCAGATGAAAAAGGATAAATCCAAATCTTCCATGATGATTAGCAGAGGAACTCCAAAGGCAAAGGCAAAGTTAAGAATAAAGCTAGCAAGAAATCAAAGTCTTTTGCACTGAAAGATAAGAGAGGAGTGAATAAGGAAGAAAAGTGCCAACATTATCACCAACGTGGACACTGAGAAAGGAACTGTCATCTTTACATAGATGATTTCAGGAAGAAGAAAGAGGTAGAGATCTCCAATTTAGGAAATGAGGAGAAGTGAGATAAAAATGTACGAAGCAAGGGTTGTTGCCACTACAGTTGCAATCTATCATTCATGTCATGGGCATGTAATAGAATTAGTGAATTGCCTATATACCTTCCATTAATGAAAAACATCATCTATCTTATGAACAAGATTATTATGAATATATTTGATGTTTTGCTTTCAACAATAAGATCTTTTATGGAAGTAGCCCTAATGCGTCATAGTTTATATTTGATTTTTGTAGAGACAAATGTGTATGACACATATAATGAATGACTTGACAACCCAAACAATGAATACCTATAACATTATCATCTAAAGCACATAAATGATAAGTGAATTTCAAAATTTTATAATGATGGTTATTTAGACTCTATTGGTATTGAACCAATAAGAGTTATGCAAGTCTTATTTATTGGGAAATATGACAAAAGCATCTTCACTAGATGTAGTGAGAGAGAAACTATTATATTAGGGTTCATACATACTAATGTATATAGAACTTTATAATAAATGCTAGAGGCGGTAAACAATACTTCATTGTATTACTGATGATCTCAGTAGATCTGTTAGATTGTATTTAATGAAATATAGGTCTAAATATCTTGAAGTGTTCAAGTAGAACATGAATGAAGTACATAACCAACATGGTAAAAGTATTAAGACACTTCAATATGATTGATGTTGAAATATTTTAAACCAAGAGTTTGAGTACCTTTTGGGATACCATGCTAGTGTATCACAATGAACTCCATCCAAAACATAATGATGTATCGGAAACAAGGAATCACATCATGTTAGTCATGGTGCGACTATCAATAAAATCTAGCTGGCCTTTCAATTTCCTTTTTGGGCACATCATTTATAGTAAACAATATACTATCTAAAATGGTTCAGAAGACACCATATGAGATATGGCATGTAACGACATGTCCAAAAAACCGTTACTGATTAATGTGGAAGTAAATATTATCAGCGGTTTACTGAAAATCACTAAAAATTAAAACCATTTTATTTTCAAAGAGATCCATTTCTAGAAAACTCTTTAAGGAAGGACCCAAAACCTGATATTCACATTGATCATATATTGTACATACACTATACCATTTCTTCTCAAGGACAACATATAACAGTTGCTTCTTCAAAACATATACTTAAAGCAAATTCAAACCTCAAGGCATACAAGCCAAAAAGTTCATGCCTTTAATGTAGATTTGCATACACCTCTTCCAATAGAGGAAGTTGGTGCCATCAAAGACCAGAGGACGTATGGAGAATCCTCCCTCTAGGTTGAGAGAACCAAGTAGGTTGTCACCCATCTTCTCATCTCATGGGAGATTGTTGGAGAATATGCTTGGCTCTGATACCACTTGTTGGATCTAGGGCTCTAGAGGGGAGTGAATAGATCTTCAAAAATTCTCACAAGATTAGATTAGACCTTCAAATTATATCAAATTAAAACCAATAACTCAAGTGCAATTTGAAGTCCTAACTAATAAGCATAACAAGAATGAGAGGAATTGATAGTAAGAACTTAACAAGGTCATGTAGATTGGCTCCACTCTCCAAACTAGGAGAGAGTTAGTCCAATACCTAGAGAGGTCAGCCTCTAGGACTTTGCAAGTGCTTTTCTCTATATATTCACCAATAAGAGTTACAAAACAAGACCACCAAAGGACTTACCCATCCAAGCACCAAGAGTACTCCACCTTATGAAGGACTTACCCACTTTGCAAAGAGTCTTCAGCCTTCTCCAAGGTCTTACCCACTCTGTCCCAACGAGAGATATAACTCTTCGCCAACAATGTTATTATCACAGTTAAATAGTATTAAATTGAGCAGAGGGTAAGCATTTTAGAACATTCTCAACTTTTAAAGAATTACAACTATCTATGATAGAGCAGTAAATCATCTATTCACTTTATAAGGAATATGAAGAACATGTATATCATTTACTCATCATACTATATCAACATCTCAAGCTTATCTTATGATGCTCATTATCATGGTATGTCATCCATGAATCATTCTCATTTCTATCTGTTGGCCTCAGCCAATCTGCTAGACAGGTGTTGGATTATACCATTCATGTGAATGTACATCATCATAATCAGCTCCAGGTATTGGCTTTGCTAATCCTATGTAACTATTCCAGGTATTAGACTATGCCAATCCTTTGATAACAGCCAGGTGTTGGTTTATTACCAACCCTGTGATAACAACCAGTCATTGGGTTATTACCAATCATGTGATTAACAACCAGGCATTGGGTTATTATCAATCTTGTGATTAATATCTAGGTATTAGACACTACCAATCCTGTGATTAATAGCCAGGCATTGGGTTATCACCAATCATGTGATTAACAGCCAGGTATTGGGTTATTACCAATCCTGTGATTAACAGCCAAGTATTGGGTTATTACCAATTCTGTGATTAATAGCCAGGTATTGGGTTATTACCAATCCTGTGATTAACAACCAGGTATTGGGTTATTACCAATCATGTGATTAACAACCAGGTATTGGGTTATTACCAATCATGTGATTAACAACCACGTATTGGGTTATTACCAATTCTATGATTAACAGCCAAATATTGGGTTATTACCAATCCTGTGATTAACAGCCAGGTATTGGGTTATTACCAATCCTGTGATTAATATCCAGGTATTGGGTTATTACCAATCCTGTGATTAATAGCCAGGTATTGGGTTATTACCAATCCTGTGATTAATAACTAGGTATTGGGTATTACCAATCCTGTGATTAACATCTAGGTATTGGGTTATTACCAATCCTGTGATTAACAGTCAGGTATTGGGATTTACCAATCCTGTGCATCTCATCACTGAATACCACAACACCTTTACTAGGCATTATACCTTGGCTAAGCCATCATACTTATTCACATCCTTTATGTAATACAAGTATTCATTTTATCTCATAAAAACATATTCCAAACACTATAGCCCTTATTTGGCTATAAGTATAAGGCATGTATGATTAAGGCTTCATTATTATTATTACTGTATCCATTTATTATTATTATGTTACTAAGTTTCCAATTCCTAGTTTATTTGAACATTATCATTTCTTACATGAAACTTTTCTTACTAGGCAACAACTATTCACATGGCTCACAAGGCCCATTAAACATCTTGTCACCTCTCACTAGGCAACAACTATTAGGATTAGGGTTTCCCTAATAGCCAAATAGGGTTTCAAGTTCATATTATTAATTCAAACCTTAATTCATTACTCCACACATCTAGGAGCATACATTGATATTATAAGTATTCAATTATACTTATTTATTCTCATCCTTTATCATTAAATGATAATCAACACAAAGTATGAGTTTCTCTCTCATCCTCTCTAAGATATTGATTACATCATACTTTATTATCTCGGCTTAATCCTTTCTCAAGGTATGTTAGCCTACACTTATCAAAGTGCATTACATCTCAATGTAATAATTGACATGACACACTTCATGTGTTACTCATCCAAGTATATTGGATTTAAGGTACATCAAGGAGTATCAAGCTTGAGGTGTTGAATGTGATATCTATCATGTCTTGATGTATCACTTCCCTCATCACTTGTAACTTACTTAAGTTCATCAACTTATCTTGTATTAGGGTATTTCCCATCCTAATACTTTATGCACCAGTTCATCACATTTATCATGTAATGTATTGGTCATAAGTCACTCATTTGAATTATTCAACCATTATCAATAATATGGACTCATCTCGGGTTAAGGCATTATTGATATAAGGTTATCCATTTTCAACCACTTTAGGTGTTTCACCTACCAATATATTATTAACTATTCAATTATTAGGAATAGGGTTCCCCTCTTTATCAATTAGAGTTTTACATAACATCACCCTATATTAGGTTTTCACATAACATCACCTTGTATTAGGGTTTCACATAAAATCACCTTGTATTAGGGTTTCACATAACATCACCCTATATTAGGGTTTCACATAACATCACCCTATATTAGGGTTTCACAATCTATTACCCAAAAATTAGGGTTAGGGTTTCTTGTCTTCATCAATTAGTTAGGGTTTTATGATTGTCTTATTAATCCAAACCCTAAGTCAGTGTTTCCACATTTCTTGGAGCACATAGTATTACTTAATTATTAAATCATACTTATCATTGTTCCATGTATGAGGAACATGAATCACTATCATACCTTATTCAGTTGACTTATCCTTTCACTAAGTACATGCACCTATGCTTATCATAGTGCATTGAATTTATTACCTTCATAGGCATCAAGTGATAATCACTCTAAATGTACTAATCACCTAAGTACTTTAGAGGTACTTCCATTGAAATCAACCTTCAGATACTCTTCAACCACTTATGGGGTTATTAGTACTTACATAGTTTGAATCAATTGAAACTTCAAACGATCTTGAGGTATTAGACCCTCAAACGATCTTGAAGTACTTTGACCTTCAAACAGTCTTAAGGTACTAGACCCTTAAACGATCTTGAAGTACTTTGACCTTTAAACGGTCTTGGTCCAAAACTCCAAATGGTTTGAGACCATTTATATCTTCAAACGGTCTTGTACCAAACCTCCAAATGATCTTGGACCTTTTGCACCTCCAAACGGTCTGAAGACCGTTAGACCTTAAAAGGTCTTGGTTCAATTGAATCCTCCAAATGGCCTTGAACCAATTACACTTCCAAACGGTCTGAAGACCGTTAGACCTTAAACGGTATTGGTTCATTTGAATCCTCCAAACGGTCTTGAACCAATTACACTTCCAAATGGTCTGAAGACCGTTAGACCTTAAATGGTCTTGGTTCAATTGAATCCTCTAAACGGTCTTGAACCAATTACACTTCCAAATGGTCTGAAGACTGTTACACCTTAAACGGTCTTGAGGTCATTGACCTTCAAACAGTTTGAAGACCGTTTAGTCAAATTAAAGTTGAAACCGATTGAACCTAAATTAGGGTTTTGAGTTCAATCGATCTAGGGTTTGCAATCAAGGAACCATAAAATGATGAAACCTTTGCGACTAGATAAATTGTAACCATTGGATATCCATCCAACCATGACACCACTTGACCTCAAATGGTCTTGAGATCGTTTGACCTCAAACGGTCTTGAGACCGTTTGGTCACCAAAAGGTGAAACTGTTTGCTCATGATTTTTATTGAGGTGTGTGATAAGATGAGGTCATCATCATCAAGCTTTAGACCTTAGAAATCTACTTCCATTCATATGGTGATTTCATCAATTATCCAAAAGGAATTTCAAGAAGAAAGAAATTATCAACATGAAATGAAGAGTTGAATTCAATAATATCATTTAAGGGTTCAAGTTATATAACCCGCATTCAAAGTTGTTTCCAAGATTCAAGCTTCACATCTTTAATGGTGAATGAAGATTCCTCAACTGTCCAAGGTCCGTTCTCAACTCTTTGGATGTAAAGGATGATAAAGGTTGAGCATTGAATGGAGAAAAGAAGAGAATGAGTGTTGAAATTCAATTTCCACCATGAATTCAAGGTTGAAGATGACCATGAAGCTTACCTACAAGTTGGGGCACGTTTTCCTCTTGATCCTAAGATCCTTAGTATTCGGCCCAAGCAAAGAAAGAAAGTGTTTTGCAAAATGGCCTTTCAAGTAAGGAGAAAATCAAGTATATGTAATTGATTTTCTAGGAGAGAGAAAGTAGGGGAAAATTCACCCACTTTCTTGCCACATGCCCCCTACCTTCCTTGCCTTCGAAGCCATCTTTCTTGATATCAAAATCCCTTCGTTTATCCTTGAATTAAAAGCAACCACTTTAAGCACCTTAATTATTATAATATTATTATCCATTTTTAGTGGACAATTCTTTTAATTAACAAACGCAAGTGGATTTCTTCACCTACTTAGGATATTTCGGTGCAACTCAAGGCATTTGGACATCCTGGTATTATAGGATATCAACCACAACCTTTTTAGTTAATGGGCACTTCAATTAATATATTTATTCTTACTACAAAATAAATAAGGGTTTCAATTATGCTTAAATCTTGATTATTTTAATATTAAGATTCTCTCTCCCCTCAAAGAGATTCAAATGAGATGCCCCTCTAATTTTATTATCTCTAATTGATACCAAGAAACATTAGAGACTCTCTAGGAGTGGTATTTTGCATATTGAACCCTATTTTTGGGTAAATTGCACATTACACCAAAACTATGTTTTAATGCACAACATTGCTTAATAAGCTCTTTCTTGGTGCTCAGGCTTCCACAAGCCATACCTCTGCATCATTTTCATTCTTATGATTCTATAACACATGAGGCATGTTCAACATATGACATATTGCAATATAACCCTCAACTTGGGTAAATTGCACTTTGGTCCAAAACAAAGGAAAATTGCTCAAACAACATTCAATCAGGACAAAACTTGAAACATAGGCTCTCCTTTAGTCTTAATTACTTTTCAAAGGATAAAGACAATAATATAAATGACTTACTTAAGCAAAACTTCCAGGGTTAAGCCTTAACCCAGGTCAGGGATTTTACAGCATGAGAGTTGTCCCGACATGTCTTTTATAAGGATTAGAATTAAAATCTTGTATAAGGAAATAGTTTCTTAAAAGGATTTACCACAAATCACATAAATGTTATTTTGTTTAATACAATTATATTCCAATCTGACAACAAAATGTTTATTTCTAGGATGTCTGAATTCCTAAAGAGGAATTTAATTCCAAAGGAATCAGTGGGAGTAAATTAGAACTCAAAAAGTTCAATAACAACAAGAAAACATTGACCTAAAGAGGTACAATAGGAACAATGAGAATCTCAAGTTGTTGTGGAATATCAAGTTCCTTATGAACACAAAACCTCATAGATCAAGTAGAACAACCTTGACTTTGAAAGATTATGATATCTTATAACTCAAGAAGGTGGTGAGTTGGTCATAGATGATGAGACACCAACCTACATAGAAGCTATTGAGGGACCAAAGTCTAAGAAATGGCTTGAGGCCATGAGATCCAAGAGGGAGTCCATATACATCAACAATGTATGACCTTGGTGGATCTACCTGAGGAGTAAGACCCATAGGGTGCATTTGGGTCCTTGAGAAAATAACGACATGGATGGTAGTGTACAAACCTACAAGTGAAAATTGGTTGCAAATATTTCAAACAAGTTCAAGATGTTGAACATAACAAAATCTTCACCAGTTGCCATGGTTAAATCCATTAGGATCATGGTTTATATTACAGCTTGTTTTGACTATGAGATTTGGAATATGGATGTTAAAACCACATTCTATAATAGGAATGACGTAGATGATGTGTACATGACACAACCTGATTTTTTTTAAATTTGATGTAACAAATAAAGTCAGTAAGATAAAAAGGTCAATCTATGAACTGAAACAAGCATATCAGAGATGGAACCTTTGATTTGACAAGATAGTCAAAGAGTTTGACTTTACTCAAAACATAGACAAAAACCAAGATTACAAGAACTGAGTAAGAGCACATTTATATTCCACATGATGATGGGGAATAACATCCTTATACTATAAGTGGTAAAACCTATTAAAGAAGTACCTTCTCTATGAAGGGTTTAGGAGAAGCATCCTATGTGATAGGAATTGAGATCCATAGAGATATATATGAAACGTTTCTTGAACTAATAAAGAGCACAATTGGCAAGACGATGAATGGGTTCAACATGCATGACTCAATGAAAGAAAATTTATGAAATTAGTATCTCTAGAGCCTAGTGTCCCAATTCTAGTGAAGAATGTGAAAATATGAATAAGATGGCATATGCATTTGCAATTGGATATATCATGTATGCAATGTACTCTCCCCATTTTCTCATATATATTGGCCATGATGAGTGGATGAGTCAAAATCTAGTTAAAGTCATTGGAATACCATAAAGAACATCCTTAAGTACTTGAGAAGCACTAAAAGGATCATTTCCTTAGTTTTAGTAGTAAGGAAGAGTTGGGTGTAATGGATTACACCAATGGAAGCTTCTAATGTGGCTAAATCTTATTTTTTGTTTGACCTTAAAACAAAACTATAAGCTAGAAGAGTTTTGAGAAAGAGACAGTTACTAATTCTACAATAGAAGTTGAGTACCATGTTGTTTTAAGAACAATAGAGGATTTTGTATGGATCTATAAGCTCATATAGATGAACTTGTGGGAGGTTCCAAGCATTGATGACACGGTAAAACTACTGAGCAACAATGGAGCTACTGGATAGGCAAGGAATATCAGATAGCATACTACGACAATTCCATCTCATATAGGAAGTAATAAAATGAGGAGATGTGAAACTTGCAAAATATCGACTAGAAGCAAACTTTGCTAACCCACTAAAAAAGAGCTTGCACAAGAAAAACATGATGTACATGTTGAGATCACTTGGAATAAAAATTTTGGGTGATTAGCTCTAAGTGCAAGCGGGACTCTATTGGTATGTATACCCAGAGAGCCAATCATACATTGATTGCAATAAGGCATCGTATACTTGATTCGTAATGATAAACATATTTATGTTTATTATGTTAGTCTCAATCATGAGATGATGTCACAAATATAATATACGTTAAAAGTATGATGTTACTCGATGACATATGTCTTCAGATTAAGGACCTGAACAATGAGATCATATGTATGATAAGAGTATATACGTTCTTGTTATATTTGTAGTTAGATATTTCCATGGAAGCAAAATCAATGACAAATACAGAAAAATAGAGTGTGTGTTGACTGATGACAAAGTCTTATTAGTCATGATATGTGATATCAAGTCAAGCACACTGGTACATGTTAGAGAACAGTGTATCAGATAGACCAACCTTTAGAGTGATACATGGAGACCATGGAATGGTAGTCATAATCAATTTTCATAGTGAAAGTGGTGATTGTAGTTCTTAGACCTAAAATCACTACATTCATCACATGTTGTTCGTTTTACTTTGGCAACATCCAATGTGACATTAAATAAGGGTTGTCAAAAAGGTGATGCTCAGGTAGTCTATGACACATGGGAACTGAGTGTGAGTGATGTACATGGGATTTGTCCCTTCTATAAGTGATTGATATCGGATCCACTTGTTAAGTGAGATTGAGGAACATATGGCCATACTCATGTGACTCAATATGTGATATGTGAACTCACATACATCTTAGACAATTTGCTCTAGTTCAAAGAACATGGATTGAAAGTTGAGAGGATGATGATTCCATGACTCGAGTTCAATCTATATATTGGAGACAAAGGAACTAGACGATCACGATAACACTGATAATGAATTGTAGGTTGAAGTTGTTCTCTAACTTTCTAATTACATGGATAGCAATGATGTGTTTTTAGATACCACTCATTGCTTCTGATGTCATAAGATAGTTATGGATATTTTTTGGCAACATAATTTGAGACCTATAGGGTCACTCACATAGGATGCACTTGGAATAGGATTTTATTCATGAATGATGTTTAACTTGATTACTAAGGTGCTAGGTATTCAATTTAATCAATAATGGTTGAAAATTGATTTTTTGGACTATGAATCAACAAACTCAAGTGTTGAAGTGATCAATTCAAGTGTCAAATTAATAGGAAATTACATTGGATGAATATTGGTTGAACGAGGGCATGAACCGTCTGGTTCAATTTGTGAACTGATTGGCTCACGGTCAGAAACAACCAGTTCATGCGTTGAACCACTCAATTCAATGATCAATTCAATTGGATCAAGGATTGATGCTAACATCATGTTTTGCAGTAATCAAATATTGAATGCCAATGTGATCCAAAATAGAAAATCACATGAACTTACTAATTCAAAGTTTGAACCAACCAGTTCACATGTGAACTGACTGGTTCAACAGTAAACTAATCAGTTCACCATTCATGGCTTCTAGAAAATTCGTGAAAGTTTGTCTCTTTGACTCCTAGAATGAATGGAAACCCTGACCCTGGCCCTTCTATAAGTAGATGGCTATTGGTAGATTCCTAGACACAACAATTAGATCTGGCAATTAGAATCCTATCTGGATGTGGTAACCAAGAGAGCCTGAGCAAGTCCTACACATAAAAGAGAGGGATAGCATGGGAGAGACAATTGGGAGAGAAAGTCTGTGCTAGCACACTGATGTTTGAAGGGAAAACTCCTTCCTATTGGATTTAATAGTGCAACATGGAGTTCTCAGTGGTCCACATGGACTAATCTAGAGGCGAGGAGGTAATTGCCACCCGCTAGGAGGATAACAACCACCACGGTCCATGGTGGTGTCGCCCTGACAATTGTGTGCAATGTGCGAAAGAATCACACCAGTGAAAGAGTTGTCTCTTAACTTGCTCAAGGATTAGGTATATCTATTGCAACCCTCTTTCCTAGATACATTGTTGTTGACACAATCTACTAGTTTGGGAATTAGTTAGTAAATGTTTTTGATTCCGCTTTCGTATATTTTGTCCCCATTTCCTTATAGTTAAAGGATGTTCACTAATGCAAGATTTGATGCTTAGATACCTTGATATGTTTTTGTGAATGGAAAACTAGAGAATGTTTATGCTAGGGGGTCTGGATCCCTACTATTCCCTCACAATTGGAACGGGGAGGATGAACTTTATGACCCAAAATGATATTACAAGAGAAAATAGTAAACTATGACTGAAAAGAGTCCTAGAGACCCTTGGAAAATATGTTTGAGATAGGAAGAAGTAAAATCATGGTCGGTAATACAGGAAAACTATCAACATTATCAACAAATCTGAGTGAAACCAATGCCAAAATCATTATTGTGGTCATGAGGTCCATCATGGAAGCTCTTCTAAAGTTTGTCAATAACTCCACAAAGGTATTATATTTACCAACGGTCTAGTTATCATCAAGTACCTTGCCAATGATCAGACTTTGTAAGGGTAACGGGATATATTGTCATTGGACCACACTTAGGAATCATCATCAGATGAATAGAGAGTCAAACAAAGAGCGGAGTATCGTTATTCTTACCACTAGGTTAATTAGAAAGAGATAGCTCGTGTAGGTTCTACGGATCTATGGTAGAGGGAGATGAAGATAAGGCTTGGCCGACTGACATAGGATGTTAATGGAAAAACTAAGTGTGGGGAAATATGCAAGCAGAGTAGGGCCACCTATTTCAAGATAGCTAGAGTCCAGTGCAATTTTGGGTGGAGGGAGTTCTTTCTCTCTAAACACAGCCACCATGGAGTGTCTATAGTGAAAATGTGGGTGTTTTTTTACAAGGGTAAGAGAGAGGGTGAGAAAAGGATTGTTATATTCGAGAGGGTGAGAGGAAATAGAAAAAAATTTATGGGGAGAGGTTGAGAGTTGTGGGTGACAACATGTAGAGCAGACATGCCTTGCACTGGAATTATAGAACACGGTAAAATGCATAAAGTAGGGAGGTGAACCCCATGTCCATATCTCAAACCCATGACTTTAGTTAAATACTAAATGAACAAGGATCCATGTAGTAAAATATAACCAACATGGAAAACATAGGGAATTCACTAATACAAACAATATTTGGTCAACTAAACCAATGTCTATAATCTATTATTACATATTTGAACTTGGGAGGGTAAGGACATCCAAGTGACATGAAAAAAATCTGGTTGCCATAATTAGGCCATGAGGAAATAAAATTTTATATTAAAATTGTATTTTTAAATAATTGGTTATGCCACGTTATTATGTGTATGTCATGTATTCATTTAAGGCATTTAGTCCACTCAATTAACCCTTTGTGCACCATAATACGTATCAAATTGATTTTGGGTCACATTATACTATTAAAAATATTCATAGTACCAAAATAAATTAAAAGCATGATTAATTAGTTTCTATAAGATAAACCCCAAATGTGACATTTATCATTTCGTTCATTTTAATGCTCCATAGGAGGTTATCTGGATTCAATTGATTACAATACATTCTAGATCATGCTAGAAAAGGGAAGTATCATTATCTGACTGAGAAGACCTCGAAGTGGAGGGTTAACTTAGATATCTAGACTCAGGTAGTTACACAAACTTTCAAGAAACATATAATCAAGGCATAGACTACAATCAAAGACAAATTAATAGTTGACTTAAATTTTCAATCAAGAAAGCAAAATAGGGATATATAAGGTTAATCTAGGTCAGGGGTCTTATATTAAATTGTAATCATGTTTCCAAGAAGAGAATATAAGATTTAAATTCTAATACGAGTGTTTTTCTCCCAAGTTGGCCTCAAGATAAGCCTTATGCGTCTTTCAAGTTACTTAAAAAAGTAGCTGATACGGCCCAAATTGTGTGTCCGAAGGGAGGCAGACTCAGAAGGATTGAACTTTAAATTTATAACCTGAAACCTTCAAGGACCCCCACAAATTTATTAAGGGGTCGGAGTATATATACAGGGTTGAACACAGGGATGTGGGGATGTTTAATATGCTTAAGATATCGCTCTTAAGTTAGACTAGCTATTCTGACAGTAAATAAAAGTATGGAGCTAGAACTAGTCTAGCATATTGTCATGAAATAAAACAAAAAAACAAAACAAAACAAAATGAGTCTGTAGGATTATACTAATCAAAGAGAAGGATTTCTTGGCTATGTAACCACAAGTTGGGAAGTCTATGTACCTATTCTTGGGCGTATACAACTCTCGAACACCTTAGCAAGAAACCTACATTCAAACATAGTACGTACTATGGTATCTGTTCATGTGGGAGTCAACCCACTGGCTTTCACACAGTGTGACTAAAACCCATCAATGATATCAAACATCCCTCGAGGATGACAAATCAACACCCTAGAATATTCTAGATACCCTCTCAGGTCATGAATATTCTGAGATGCTAGGAACAAGTGTGATCTGGGTAGAACTTGATAGTGGGCCCGACCATGCCCAGGTCTACAGTTTTGTACAGATCACCTTGAAATGTCCTCATTTCAAAATCCATTCCAAAATATCAGCTCTTATCTATTTCAATAATGAATCTATCGATATAGGAAGAAATAAAAGTTCAAACAAGAGAGAGATCAACCAAACTAGCAATTATAACTAGAAAGAAAAGATAGAACAGAAAACATAACAAATCTGAAATAAAACTACTTGTTTAAGGTAAAAGTACATAAACATGCTCAAAACGGGCTACATAGCCAATAAGGAGCTCAACTAGCCATGGACAAGCATAGTTAGCACCGAACAAAGATGGAAGAACATCATTTGTACAGAAACAAAGGTGGACGATGGCTGGGAATGATCGGATATGGGTGAATGGTGGTGAAAATGGTGGTAGATGGAAGCAAATTGAAGGAATAGATGTAGGATGAGCACTTCAACCCTTTCAGACCTTGGAACTCTCCGACGGGGCTCTGGGACCCGAGAATTTGTGAAACCACAATGTGGAACAAGAAAAATTTCTGAACCCCTCTCCAGGTCGCGAGGGGTGAGTATTTATAGGCGAAGGTGGCAGATGGTCACGGCGTATGCCTTGGTCGCTACCCTGGTCTCATTCCAACCATGCTAGGATGGGCATGGTCGTACAGAGGTCATGGTCAAGGTAGATACCATGATCGATGCAGATCCCACGGTTGAGGCAGATGCCTCAGTCGAGACAGACCCTGCGGTCGAGGTGGTTGAGCCACGGTCGTGTGCGGTGATTGCACTGCGGTGTCATACATGACATCTTGGCCTCGACCAGACCGTGCCTAGTTCTGCCCGGTCGTGCCGAGTGTCATAGTCACAACATTGTCTTCTTGGCCGCGGTCGCGACCCTCATGGAACAAACCCACCCCCACGATGATGAACCTTCAAATTGGCGAGCATGAATTCTAATAATGAACTGGCCATCGAAAATAGGGTCCAAGATATCTAAAATAGGGTCCATGATACCGACTAGCGGGACCACCGTCTCCTAAGCTGGGTCATAAAATGTGATGGTTGTGGGGTAGGATCTGGAGAAATGAATTCTTCTTGAGTTTGGTGCCTGCAGGTTCTAGAATTTTCTAGTTGAGGAACTCTACCTATACAAAGATATAAATTACTAAAAGATAAGAATCTAGGGTTATTTGGGGCATATTAAGTCTATAAGGACACAAAACTATAAATAAATGCTTAGCATAAATGTATGAATTTGAGTGTTATCAACAACATTAGTGATTTGATAGTATAAATATGAAATAAGATAAGTAGATCCTAATTACTTAGTTAAACTACAGGCAATTCCTCAAACTTTTTGTATGTTTAAATCTACCATAGACTGCATTTGGACTAAAATTTCTGCTAAACAATATAATTAAGTTTCCTTGTACTTAAATGATATTATAATATGAAAATTTCTTGTCTCTTTTTTCATATGTTAGGGTCAAATATACATACCTAAAATGAGATGGTAATATTGTACAATTTTACATTGTTGGTCAAAACTTCTGCACAAAACATTTCTTTAAGGTCTGTGTTAAATATTCCCTTAATTGATGGCCTATAGGATTGCACCATGTCTTTCAAAACCTTAAGATATATATATATATATATATATATTTTTTATTTATTTATATATATATATACATATATATATGTACACACATATATATACATATATATTTACATATATATATATAGTCAGGCTAGAATACACTCGAGTGTACAGATCGCACAAATACACTCAAGTATGTTTGCATATCAAAACTATGTTTTGCAAAATGTAAACCATTGATCTTCACCGTCATACTATAACTAGGCTACATACAAATTTCGAGCCCATTTGGATGAGTATAAGTCATTCATCCAAGGGCAACAAAATCGATGCACGAAACTAATTTGAAATGCATAATTTTTGCGGTCTTTATAACATGACCTATAAATGTCCAAATGTACTAAAAAAATTTCGTGAAAGGAAATATATTTCATAAAGGTTCATGTATGCCAAAATTATTGCATGAAATGGGTTATGTAATATATGACATTTAAGTTTTGTACATTATTTATGTGAGCATGAATTAGATATTACCTTACTCCTCATCTTCTCAATTCATACTCAGGGTTTATGAAACCAGACCTATACTTATATTTAGGGAAATTACCTTCAACTTGGCATAACTTTCTAACATTAGGCGTAGGTGACTATCTACCCTTAGGTTTTTTAGGTAACTCCTACATTCCTAGATAAGTGGTGATCAATCACATACCTAGAGATGTGGGATCCTGATATGCAACCTCTCCCTAACCTACTAATACACATGTCCCATACCAAATGCATCAGTAAGAAAGAAGAATTGCATAATGAGGTCTCATGCTTATGGGATCCCTCTTCAATTCTCAATTGGCTAGACATGACCATTGAGAGTGGAGATTCTATGTCTTTGGCTAGCATTAGGTTGATACTGGACATCTAAACTAGGTAAAAATATACTTTTGTCATATCTATCTCTTCTATGGTGAAAACTCTAGTCATTCTAGGTCATAACATCTTTTTCTTTGGGTGTCCAGCCCTAAACCTCACCTCATATCTTCATCCTAGGGTGACTATGAGAATCATGTTTTCCTAGTGGACATTCACCGAATTGCCCTAATACCAAAATGTAAACACTATTTTTCATATCACATGAGCGGTATCACTTTACTGAATGTGGGTGTCACAATATGCTAATCATGCAATTCAAGTAAATGAAACACTTTGCATTGATTTTAAAACTATTTCATACATAGTTCTTGTTAAAAGTAAACTACATCATAATTATTCATGATATCTAATCTAACTGATAGCATGACTAATCATGATTTAAATATGATCTAAATCTCTAGATCGTCTAGGTAAATGAAACCCCACCAAGCAATGCTTTAAGATCTCCTTATCTTGATTTTCCTTTTTGTCCTTTACTTTCTCCATGTCCTGCAGACATCTCGTCCCAACCATGTAAAACAAATATCACATCAGTAAGCGGAATTTGGCACTTTATATGACACAAAATTAAATATAACTTGACATGAGTAAAATTGACATGAAATAACTTGACATAAACTTAAACATGGTTTTTCTTAAGCATTCATGATTAAATAATGGCATGAACAATTGAACAATAAGTATATGCATCCCTCTATGATGCCCACTTAGGAGCGCATGATTTCTAGGAAATCCCTTGATTCTAGGAATGCCTTTTGATGACCCCTTAAGGTCCACAATTTGAGAGCATATGTGAACTAATTCAGTTCCATTTAACTTAACATTGACTTTAACATTAACATTAATATGATCCTTGAACTTTAACATGATGTCATTTCTCCCCTTGAATCATATTGCGATTTGTCCCTCATAAACCATAATAGGGTTTCCCCTTCTTGAGCATGTTTTATTAACCTTAATTCATAATCAATACTCATAATAAGGGTTTTACCGTAGACTATGAGTAATCAACCAATCAAACTATGATGAATATACATGATGTCTTCTCTGATAAAGCATTTCACAATTCATGAAACATACTAAAGTGCATAATCATAAATAACAAGCATTAAACAAAATTACTTGTGCCAAACATGATTGGCCTGCTTACCTAGACTAGGTCACCTTAAGGTCAAGTCCCTTCACTTTATTGAGCCTCTAATAACCTGTAATTTGATTAAAATCATAATATGTACATTATTTCATAGTCATTAAACCCTAATCTTGGTATTTGAATTATTGAAGAGTTTTAATGTGGAAAACATAATATCCATAAAAAAATCAAAAGAGCTTTCCAAAAAATATCTATATTTTTCTGAGGTCTTCTGCATTTTGCAATTTCAACCAATCAAAAGGTAGGAAACTATAGGTGTGACATCAATTTAAATCGACTAAAAGCCTATGTAAATAATAGGTCAAGTTGATAGTAAACCATATGCGTGCGTGATAATCAAATACATAGGGGCAAACTTTTCATCTCATCATAACAAATAATTTACAGCTGATGAAATAAAAGCATCCATAAATCTTGAAAATGCCCTTGCCCATTAAAACATTTGATTAGAATAGGGTGGGCATTATGGTAATTCGTCGACCAGGGATCTTCCCCCTTCAGTCCATGGTGAAGAGAACCTTGCCTAGAGCTCTCCTTCTGTGATCCAATGTGAGGTACACAACCATTCTAGTGGATACACAGCTCTCTATCGACTCCTCACATAACGTCGAGGTTAGCGACCCCTGTCTAAGGTTGTGAGGAGCACCAGAGCACAAATATCCATCAGAAATAAATAGTAAATTAAAGAGGACAAATTATAGTTGATCATGGTGAAATCATGGTGCAAAACCCTTGTGCAACGTCGGATAAAGATTCATGGAGGTGTTTAGAGGCTGTTAGAGAAGTTTTCACGGTCAGAGGAAACCTGAAGCACCATAGTGCTAGGCATCGGCAAGGTCCAGAACATAGGGTATAGGACATAGAGTTCAGGGGACCTACACGACAAACCAATGATGCGGGAATAACAGTGGGGTATCGGGGAAACATATGAGGTGATCAATTGCTTGACAACAAGCATAGCAGGCAGAGGCAACCTCAAAATCTCCAGAGACAAAAGGCGAGAAGGATGGAGTGTTCGGGAGCACATGATGTAAGGACCATGACCTAGGTTTTGGGATAACCCTATTTATTTTTCATAAGTAAGTTGCTTATAACTTTAATCTAATCTTCTAAGGTGTTTTTTTATAATGTGACATGCTTATGTTTCAAGTTTAGTCATGTTTGAAACTTGTTTGAGCAATGTTTATTTGTTTTGGACCAATATGAAATTTTCCCAATATGAGAAGTTATATTGCAATATGTCATACGATGAGTGTGCCCTTAGTTATTTAGCATCATAAGAGAGAGAATGATTCTATGAGGTGCGTTGTGGAAAGCCTACACTAGTACAAAACCGACCTTTAGTGTCGGTTATTTAAGGCCTTTGGCGTCGGTTTCAAAGCAACACCCAAGTGGGCACTGCTAAAAGTCAAAACTTTCAGCATCGGTTTTAACACCGATGCCATAACCCTTCTCGCCACAAAAAATGCACCAGCAAGTGCACTATAGGTGTCGGTTTTTTAATAAAACTGACACTATATCCAGGTCAAAGACGTCGACGTTTCACAAAAATCAACACTATATAACTCTTCCCGCCACCAATATAACGCGCCAGCAAGGGCACCATCGGCGTCGGTTTTTATATATAATCGACACCCATAGCCATGTAGACATCGTTTTTTTGCTAATAAATGACGTTATATGTCTTTGTTGTCAGTTTTATACTAATAACCGACACCTATTTTATGATCTTTTTTTCTTATCAATTTACAGGCCTGCTGTATGGTTGTTCAGTAGGATGCAGAACCTGCAGTTCAGTTCTGAACTGTAGGTTTACAACATCCTTTGATATCAGCCAACAACATGCCACAAACCTACAAAATTAACAAAATGGACAACAATTTATGATCACACACATTTATAAGCACATTTAATTCATATTATTTTTCATCACACACATGTAGAAACCAGTAGTTCCATTTCAAATTTTCTCCATTTTCACACACATTTAGCAACCTACAGCTCCATTCATTTCATTTCTTTTCACATTCAGACACATGTAGAAACATTCATGTATTGATCATCTTCACATTCACACATATGACAATTCAAAAAAATTCATTCACATTCACACAAAAATAATTATGAGAACAAAGTTTAGAAATATCATTCTTTATTCATCATTGTCATTATCGCCATCACTATCCCAATCATATTTAAAAATTCCCACTACTTGTAGGGCTTTTGCCCATTCTTCTCTTACATCATCTAATTCTTCCCTCGTATAGGGAGTATGTACATCTAATAAGTTTCCACATGTAGTCAAGTCAGTTTTAAACACCTGCAAAGAGAATGACATATATATATAATTAATAATATATAATAAGATTGATATATTTCATATTATCAAATTAGACTATATATAATACCTTATGTATGGTATCGATTTCTATTGCGGCATGTTTGATGATTAGGTCCATAAATCGCATCACATAGTATGCACATGCCCAGTCATTGTCTTGTGTAGAACACTATAAATTGAAACATACAAAATATTCAAAAATACAAATAAGCACAGTTCACATAAATAATATATACATTGGAGTCGGGAAATTAATTTCACATTCTCCCAAATTAGTGGTTGATTCTTTTTCTTGGGGACTTTCCTCCAACTCTTTTGAACTCATGTAAAGCCCTACATGGTAATGTAACACATTAAATTGCATAATTAAATAGTAATGTAATAACAAATGTTAACAGATATAAAAATATGAAATATTTCTCACGGGAATAATGGCTTTTTCATTGTGTGTCCATATAATGTATTCAATTCAATCCCCACAGGATCTAGATAATAGATAGTGAACGACTTGGGGACAATAACTAGTAACTCCCAATGCCTACCACTACATGTAAGAAAGTTAAAAATTAATAACTCAAAATCCACGATAGAAATGTAATTTTCCAAAGTCCAAATTATAAGCAAAGTAAACTTACTCGACATTGAATGGAGCTATTATCACCGTCTTCTCTTTTTTATCAAAATATTCAAAAGTAGCACAACATTATGAAGTAGCTGAAGAAGGGTCTTTATCTACAAGACTAATCAAATATGGAACCAAAAATCTCACATGGAAAAATGAAAAATCTATACATATCGTGTGTAAGTGGCTACAAAACATGTATTATGTATGCATTAATATATAAGAAACCATATCACCGTATATAAAATAAGGTATATGGATGTATAAACAAGATCTCACCATATCCATAGCTCTATCATAGATGAATTCAACCAATCATAATGAAACAACTCCAAAATATCTTGTATAAATAGCTTGTTATCGTATGATTGACCTACAACATCCTCCAGAATAAAAACATTTATAGGGAAATTCGGATCATGTTCACTTATCCATACTGCAATACCCCTATAATTAGGACCTAACGAGGTGTGTAGGTTCCTTGGAAGCCAACTTGGTACTTCAAGAGGTGGAGGTAGAGGTAGAGGATGAGATGTAGTGGGTGTCTTTGTTTTGACCTGTATATATAATTTTAGATCAATTGACTCATATATACACACTAACAAATTAATATAATGTAAATTTACCATACAATATTAGTATAGACGACATCCTCTTTGGGCCACATTATCACTCTACCTTCTACCTCACTAAGAATTTCAGAATCTGGGTGGGCATATGGCAATGGAACATCCCTCCAATTGGGGAGTACAAGTATCAGGCTCACACAAACCACACCAGCTGGTACTGGAGTCCCATGAAACATGTCCCCTGGAAGGGCTGGGTAAGCATGTACCTCTGCAATGATATATTCTTGACTTTTTAGATGGCATGGCTTCAACCCCTACAAATTTACGTAAAGAATGTTATATACATATATACATAAACATATCATCTTGAAAAGACTAGCTACTATATATGTCATAAAAATACTTACAACGGACGTGCTAGGTGGTGGGTCTACAGGATTACTCCCAACCACCTCTACAATAGGAGAAGAGTGGCACGCCACAGGTACCATTTGAGTGGCAGGCTGAGACGCCTGCCACTTGCTAATTGCTTCATTGAGTCTCTTATGAAGTGCTTCCTCAACTCTCCTATCAAGTTCTTCCTCGACTCTCCTATTAATTAACTCATCAACATATACATGGATAAAAGAAATACTAGCTTTTGATTATTGAATTCCCTTTCACAATAAAATTCTAAAAAAAGAACAAGTTACCTCAACATTTGATGGTTGATTGGTAGAGAATCGATGGAGTATGGTGTAGGAAAATTGGTTGAGTAGTTAGCTGGTTGAAGAAGGAGGTGTAACTGAATTTCATGTATAATTGATTGAATTGGGTGATTACATTGAATTTGGGTCTATAATTATGGTGATTATGTGTCTAATATGAAAGATAAATTCTTAACGCTAAACTTAAATTAACAATTGAAAACATACATAAAATGATGATCATTGATGAAGAAGAGTTTGTTAATTACCTCTCCAAGGGAGTATCGAGCGCATCAGCAATCTCGCTAACTCCCTTGATTTTGAGATGATGATGATTAATGTTGAAGAATAATGCATCGATGGTCTCTCTAAATGAGTGTTGAGTGTGTCATTAATGCTCTCCAATTTCCTTGACTTTGCTTTTAATGAAAGAAAGAGTCTTTGATTATTATTTATGTGTATAGGGAAAAATACAACACATAATTCTATAGCAAAACATGTGACACCTTATAATATTGAATCTTCCTACCAAGATAGATGCAATGGAAATTACAATCCACCATATTCTAGAGATTATTATGAGGATCAATGCCACCCAAATCATGAGGAAATATATTTGAACAATCTATATTTGGGTCTGGGCATCTAGTCGGGCAGTTGAGAAGGCTTGGTTGGTTTCTAGTTTTGTTTCTCCTTCTAATGTTATCTTCTCTAGGGCCCTAAGTCTCTCTTCTTATTGAGGATTACATTAGGTTTCATAAACACGTTCATAACCCCCAAAGTTTTATTGGTTACACCCCACAAAATTTTGTTGATCATATCCCCCATTAGAATATGGATAGCAAGGTTCCCCATAATGGCTCTCAGAAAAATGTGGATTCACATTGCACCTACCACGATGAAAGGGCTCACAATTAAAAGGGGTGCTATAATAAGCACGGGGTAGAGATGGGCAGACAAGAGATGCATGGTGGTAAAGACCATAATAATAACATTGTGGGAGATATTGGGATGCCCACTCCATTTGAAAAGAAAAGTTCCTGAAAGATATGTCAATCAACGAATGAGAGAAGAAAGATTATGAGACAAGAGGTTAGTCAAAAATTACAAAGAGAACTAAAAATTATAAATCTAAGAAATTATAAAATAAACTAAAATTACAAAAAAAACAACTAGAAAGTAGTATTGCTGGAATAGAAATTTAGTAGAAAGAGGAGATACACTTATGGAATTATGCTCAGAAGGCAAAAAGAAATTAAAAAAATCTAAAAGAAATTATAAAAAAGACTAAAGTTATGAAAGTTAGAGAATATGAACAAGGATTATACAAGATATACAGGCAACCAGATCTGAAAAACAAATGTGACATTCCCAGCAACGGTGCCAAATTGATGTGTGTCGTTGTACACACAACAATCACTAGGAAAAGTCCTAGAGTTTAACCTTCTAACCTGGTTGTCAACTTGTTGTGAACAACAAGTCAACTTAGTATAGATGGGTATCGATCCAAGGGACGACAGAAAAGAAAAGTTGAAATCCAAATCTGATTGCTAAAATGGGAAAATAAATTCATATGAGAAGGTTGTTTTAAAACTAAGAACTAAAATAAAAGTATTGAAATAAAGTTCAATTAATCTAGAAATAAAGATTTGGGGGTCTGGAAGATCACCATCAAAACCACATTTCTATTCAACTAATCAAATTCTAAACTCCAATGATCAAATCAGGACCTTGTGGTTATATGTCCTTATAGACAAACTCACAAGGGTCGGACTTCCCGTGAACCCATTGGTCCCAACATTCACAGATCATTGACCAACCATCCAACATGCCACTATCCACGGTCATATAAAAAAGCTTGTGAATTCAAACTAGCGTTCCAACCCAAGGCTCAGGTGGTCGCGTCACCAAGGATTATAACAAGAATAAGATTAAAAAGACAAAAAGATAATAATCACAATTAAGGGACTATTGTTTCATTCTTATAGAGATCCACGAGCATATCACTCCATAAGAATATATCAGATCATCCAAATAACCACACATAAATAGAGAGAAGATATTTGTTCGATGGAGGAATATAACTATTTATATTGAATAGAACTGGGCTAAGGGGATACTCCCATCCCACAGAGAGATTTACTCAGACATAACGAGACTAGAAGAAATGCAAACTAAAATGAGATCTAACATTATACAAGATGTGATCTACAACTAAAAATTGGATTAAATGGAATAAAGAATGGAATACTTTTACAAGTGGAGAGTCCCTCCCTTTATAGGAGGGAGAGGGGTAGGCTTCCATCAAAAGAGGGGGAAAAAGAGAGGGAGACTGCTTTTTAAATTTTCTGGATCTGGTCAAATTGAAAGTTGATTGTCTTTAATTATCTTGACCATGTAACTCTCTTTAATGCAGATTCTCATAGAAGAGATTTCGAACATATTTCTCTCATATTAAAAGCACAAAATAATCCAAATACTAGTATTTTATTTTAGGAAATTAAATTCCCTTGGCAATGAATACTTTTACACTCAAGTTGGAGTTTGAACGCAAGAGTTATGTCACTTTTGGTGACAGATATATATGAATTTTAGGACTGCTGCAAATTGTGTACTTTTCCTACAAAACCCAAGAAAATATAATTAAAACTCCAATTAAAGAGAAAAATATAAAATAACACAATTAATTATGAAACCAAGAGAATAAATAACAAAATCATCCTAAAAAATATCAAAAATATGTAAATAAAAGAGATAAATATATAGTTATCAAAGAGTTTATAGAAGAGAACCCATACAATATCCCTATAAATGGACACAATGTTGGATCAATGGGATCTAGAAGGGGGGGTTGAATAGAGCTTCACAACTTTCACAAAATTGATTAGACCACCAAATTATATTAATTGTAGAAACTTAAACAAGCAGCAATTTGATGACTTAATCTAACATGCACAACAAGGATGAGAGATAAGGAAGAGCAAGCACTTGGACATGTAGTTTAGAGTGGTTCCATATTCTAAACTTAGGATCAATGTCAGTCCACTACCTAGAGTGGGTTAGTCTCTAGGATTTGTAATCTTGGTACTCTTATATTCCACAATAAGATTACAAGATACAACAACCACACATCCAAGGGCTTAGTACCTCAAGAAAAGATCTTCAACCTATAGAAGGAGCTTACCCACTTGAAGCTTGGAGTCTTCAGCCATCAACATGGACTTACCCACTCCTTTCTTTAAGTCTTCTTCCTTTAAGGGATTACCTATCTTCCTTGAGCGTTGCCTTGCTTCTCTCCTTCACTCGGAGATATGGAGCACCTATCTCCTTCACTTGGAGACCTGGAGCAGCTTGTCTTCTTCAACCTTGAAGAACAGCACCTCCTTCTCCTTCACTTGGAGAGGGATCTTCAACTATCTTCAAAGGAATGGAGGTAGGAAGATGGAGGAGGAGATCTTTTACATCAACACATGGAGTATCTCTCTTACACAGTAACCTATCTCACTCATACTCACAAATTTGACTTGAAGGTAGAGAGAGAAAGGGGCTTAAAGGGTTAGAACACTCTCAACTATGATAGCACCAAGTTTGCAATGAATGAGCAGCCTTTGAATGAACTCCAAGAGGGTCTATTTATAGTTGAGGGTGCCCCTTTAAGTTGTGGGACACTTGGATACAAAAATAGCCATTTTTTGTTCAAAGAAATGTCTCTATTTTCGCTCAAAACACTCACCAATGGTCACATCAGTTTTTTCTACAATTTCCGTACTTTCAATAAAGGTAACTCGACCGATCAAGTAAACGACAAAGTCAATATTCAAATGATTGGTCAAGTTTGTCATGACAAAACTCAAATGACCATTTGAAGTCAAAATGGTCAATTACCTGATCGGTCGAGTTCTGTGTAAACACAACTCGACCGATACAATCTCCAGAGAATTGACTAAGGATTGATCGGTCGAGTTTTAAGGTTGGGAGACTCGACCGACCAAGTGTCTGAAATCAATTTTCTAAATTGCATCTAAAGTGATTAAAACTTGGT
The DNA here is from genome assembly GCA_963693085.1 of Alisma plantago-aquatica. Taxonomy (NCBI): domain Eukaryota; kingdom Viridiplantae; phylum Streptophyta; class Magnoliopsida; order Alismatales; family Alismataceae; genus Alisma; species Alisma plantago-aquatica. The sequence goes on along the minus strand of OY856414.1, from coordinate 521,729,117 downwards.
GATTTTTGTCCCAAATAGTTTTCTCATCTAAGTTATAAGTCAATTCATCATTACAAGTGATTACAAAAATGTTCGAAGGTCATTTACATAGAAATCCCAAAATGCACACTTGTAGCTATTTTGACTTGAACTTGAGCCATTCTAGGGCTTTGGATTTTGGATCCTTTTCATGTACCTAATGCCTAAAAACAATCTTAAATACACATATTAGATACATATGAATGGAATGGTTAAGTCATTATTAAAATATAGGAAATGTATAACCTCTAGGTCAACATTCTCCCCCTTTTTGACAATGACAAACCATTCCTCAAGAATATTGAAAAGGATATGAAAGTTATACCTTTTCCTTGTGAATTAGGGGGATTCATGATACGAACAATGTGAATTACTCCCCCTCAATCTATGCTTCCTCTAACCTGCATGGTTAGTTTCTCTACACATAGTAATACCAATATACATGTAATGTGTAGTCCTTTGCAAGTTAACATAAAGGACAGTGAATTGAACAAGAAAAGGATCTCACAAGTAAAAGTAATATTATAGCAAAGAAAAACCAAATATGATTGAGTTTCAAGACTTGAGATATCTCTTGAAATATCTCTCCTCCTTTTGACATTATCAAAAAGGTAGGGTGGGTATAAGAGCAAAAAGCCAGGTCTTCTCCAAAACTCAACCAAACATGTATGCAATGGAATAAACAACAGTTTAAAAGCATATATCACACACAGATTAAAGATAACATACAATCCAAGTCATGATCAAAATATAACTCAAGATGGAACCAATGCATAGGATAAGACAGAATAAAATCCATAGTTCACATCAAAGATATTACAACTCATATGTATGTCCTCAGAAGAGCAACTACATAACATAACAATGATAAAACAAAGATAAGAAATAGTACAACTCAGAAGAATGTGCCAAGATGTTTCTTATACAAAATAGTCTAGAAAGATATTTATGATAAGCATGCTAGACTAAAAATGAAGAAACCACCTAAACATCTAAGCTATCTATATCAACAACGTCCTCATCTTCGGGTGTGTAGTCCTCATCCCTGTCAGAAGGTGGAGCAGTTGTGCTAGTATCAGAACCAACATCATCACTGTCATCGAGAGCATCCTCGTCGTTACCGTCATCAGCATCAGCATCAGCATCCTCAGCCTGGTCGAACATCTCCTCATCAGTAGGAGGTCCAAAGGAACGATCGGGCCAGCGGGCATTCTGCTCAACCCAGGACATACCAAGAGTGTGAATCTCATTGGCCTGTGGGAAGGATGGAGCAGAGTCACCCAAAGAGGCTAGCAGAGTGGCTAGGGGGCCAGTAGGTAACGGCAAAACAGAAGGAATGGAACTACCAACATCAAAAGGTGGTGGAGCAGTAGCGGAAGGCTCGGGAGTAGGATAGTAATGCTCATATGCATATGAAGCATAGTCACTACCAGGGTATGGCTGGTAGGTGGGGTAGGGTGATGCACAGGATAGGTTCATGTGAGACATTATGGAACATAGATCCTGGTGCAGGTGGTCCTGAATCTGTTGATTGTACGCTTGTTGATGCATCATATAACCCATAAGGGTTTCATTAGACACACAAAAAGACGCACAGTTGGGTCTAGGAGGAGGCTGCGGTGGTGGAGCTCGAGTGGAGGAGGATGGGGTAGCTAAAGCGGCTGTAGAGGCAGAAGCACCAAAGGCAGGGGAAAACACAGGAACAGACTTTTGAAGAGTGGTTTCATTAATACAAACACCTTTTCTGGCGACCAGATAATGGAAGTCAGAATAGAGACATTTGTCTGTGGCAAACTTGAAAAAACCACAGATCAAAGCCGGGTAGGGTGTGTGGGTTCCTTTGGTGTTCTTTCCAGTGTCAAAGCAGGTCATGTGATGTAAGATATACCTGGCCCACTTGACACCAATATTGTTTAACAAATAATACATAATGACTGTAGTGTTTTCGGCAATGTCCGTTTGATTTCTCTTTGGATGGACATTATAGTTAATCACCAAAGCCAGTATGCACCTCTTTAGGTCAAGAGAGGAGGGAAGGGTGGACTTCTTCTTATAGGCCACTTCAGGTTTCTTCAAAAACCGATAAACATCTGGAAACATCAATTCATGGTGTTTGTAAAAACCTTCTGGGTCAAGAAGATCGAAATACTCTCCATAATCCTTACGCCATGTGTCATTTTCCTTGTCTCTGGCAAAAAAGACATTTAAGGTATCCTCGGAGAGTTGGAAACGACGACCAGTGATCATAGAAGTAAGAATTACTTGAGTATTTGGCGGTGGGATGAGTGAATTGTAGTTCCAACGCAAGTTGGTGTAGAACTCGTGAACATCTTTAGTGCTTGACATTGAGTTGTGAAAGCAGCCACGTTCAATCGCTAGGGCGGACAAATGGTGGGAGGTGAGAAGCCGAGAAATAGAGGCAATAATCGCTTGATACCTAGGGGAAGGATCGATCAAAGCACGAAAAGGAAAAGGACTTTGGGGAAGAAGGTCCTTGTACCTATTTAAACCTCAACCTACACAAAAGAGGTATTATCAAATGGAATCAAATGATTATTAGATGAGGAAGCAGGAGCATTGCTTGGAGCAGGACGTTTTCATCTATGAGAAGCCATGGGAACAAAAACGAGATGAAAAACGTGCAAACAAGCAATGGCAAACCTTAAATGCCGAACAAACACCACCAATGATGCCTAGGGAGGTCAAGATCAAGGCTTCTAGGTCGATCTAGGGCTAGGAGCGGGAGGTTTAGGGTAGGGTTTGAGAGCTTAGGGCTAAAAGGTGAGGACTTGGTCATCTATTTTCTAGTTTAGAGGGAAAATAGATGGATGATCCTAACTGTTAAGTTGGCTCAGTCTGCAGATCGGTCGAGTTCTGTGTGTGGAAAACTCGACCGAACGGTCCATTAAAGACTTGCTCTTGGCTCCTGATCGGTCGAGTTTCTCAAGGTGAAAACTCGATCAAAAGTCAACCTGATCTAAAAGTCACATTATTAGTTTCTAGATATATACATGCCAATTAAATTTATTTTTCCATTCTATTATGTATCATTAACATACTTAGGCACATTTAGCTCATCACTGGGCACTATTTTGCGATAAAACATGGAATTCGATAAAACCCCAAAAACAAGCAAAAACTAAGCATGTTTACAAGCAAGTTAGGTGCATTTAAACATGTATAAGCAAAAACAAGGTGGAGAAAGACATGAACAAACATATAGGAAAGAGACAACTAGCTAGATCACATGGAAATATCATTCAAATCAACAATAAGCAGTTTAGATCGAATAAAGTTAAATTGATCTCTAGCTAGAGGTTTTGTAAAGATATCTGCTAATTGATTTTCCATGTTCACATGCGTGATATAAATATCCTTCTTGGCAATGTGATCACGGAGAAAGTGATGGTGAACCTCTATATGCTTGGCTCTACTATGCAATATAGGATTGTAAGATAGATTAATTGCACTAGTATTGTCACAAAAGATAGGAGAAGTATCAAAAAATATGTTGAAGTCTTGGAGCATTTGCTTCATCCATAGGACATGTGCACAACAGCTCCCGACTACAATATATTCAGCCTCAGTAGTTGATAATGCCACTGTACTTTGTTTCTTGGAGAACCAAGACACTAAGCATGGTCCTAGAATGAAGCAAGTGCCACTTGTGCACTTTCTATCAACCAAACACCTTGCGTAATCCGCATCACTATATGCTCTAAGAGTAAAATCCCTTGAGTTAGGATACCATAGTCCAAAATTTTGGGTTTTGGCTAAGTACCTGAAAATCCTCTTAACAGCAATAAGATGTGACTTCTTAGGGCTAGATTGAAAGTGAGCACACAAGCCAACACTAAACATAATATCAGGTCTAGAGGCAGTTAAATAAAGTAAACTTCCAATCATACCTCTATAGAGCTTCTCATCAACCTTCTCACCTTCTTCATCTTTGTCAAGTTTGGCGGTGTTGGACATGGGTGTATCCATCGGCTTCATGTTCTCCATGACAAAGTGCTTGAGCAGTTCATTTGCGTACTTGCCTTGGTTGATGAAGTTTCCTTCTTTTGTTTGCTTGATTTGAAAGCTGAGGAAGAAAGTCAACTCACCCATCATACTCATTTCGAACTCACTCTGCATAAGAGAACTAAACTCCTTGCAAAGATCAATATCAATCCCGCCAAAAATGATATCATCAAAATAAATTTGAATTATAAGAAAATGGTTAGAAGTGTGTTTTAGGAACAAGGTAGAATCAACTTTGCCCATGACATACCCATTATCTAACAAAAAGTTCTTTAATTTCTCATAACAAGCTCGAGGTGCTTGTTTGAGTCCATAGAGAGCTTTTTGCAACAAATAAACATGATTGGGTGACTTGTCATTTTCAAAGCCTGGAGGTTGAGCAAAAAATACTTCCTCCTCGGTTGTACCATTCAAAAACGCACTTTTAACGTCCATTTGATATAACAAGAAATTTTTGTAACTAGCAAAGGCAAGTAACATATGAATAGATTCTAATCTAGCAACATGAGCATAAGTTTCATCAAAGTCAATATCTTCATGTTGGTTGTAACCTTGTGCTACTAACCTTGCTTTGCTTCTTACCACTTTTCCTTGCTCATCTAGCTTATTGCGGTAGACCCATTTGATGCCAATGATTTTTCTATCACTTGGTCTTGGCACTAGAGTCCACACACGATTCTTCTCAAATTGCTCTAACTCTTCTTGTATGGCTAAGATCCACTCATCATCGCCAAGGACTTCTTTTATGTTCTTTGCCTCTAGTTGGGAGATGAAGGCACTATCTGCTTGTTCTTTGTTGTGAGTAGCTCTTGTCCTCACTCTCTTGAATGGGTTGCCAATGATCAACTCCTTGGGATGATTCTTTGTAAAGCGGGGAGTGGGATCCTTCTTTTCTTCTTCTTCTTCTTCTATCACCTACTTACCTTTATTTTTGATGTTGAGGTCTTTTAAGATAGGAATCAAATCATTTGCAACATCATTATCAACAATATGCTTGCCAACAACAGGGTTAGTTTCAATAAACTTAACATTGATAGATTCTTCAATTTTAGACAATTCAATGTTGAATACTCTATATGCCCTGTTAGTAGTGCTATAGCCTAGTAAGAAAGCCTTATAAGACTTCAGATCAAACTTGTCAAGAGAATCCTTCATGTTTATAACAAAACAAGGACATCCGAAAACATGAAAGAAATCAATAGACGGCTTTCTACCACGCCATAGTTCATAGGGGGGTTTCTTTAAAGAAGGATGTGTAAAAACTCGATTTTGCACAAAGCATGAGGTGCTAACAGCTTCAACCCAAAACTTCTTAGGAGTGTCATACTCAAGAAGCATGGTCCTAGCCATTTCTTGTAGTGACCTGTTCTTTCTCTCTACAACCCCATTTTGTTGAGGCGTACGAGGAGAAGAGAAATTGTGTGAATAATCACATTTTTCACAAAAATACTCAAAAAGATCATTTTCAAATTCTCCCCCATGATCACTACGAATAGAAACAATCCGGCAAGAAGCTTCATTTTCATCTCGTTTACAAAAGCTCGAGAAAACATCAAGAGTATCACTTTTAGAAATGAGAAAGAAGGTCCAAGTATATCGAGAGAAATCATCAACAATAACAAGACAATACTTGGAACCACAAAGCGTTTGTGTTCTCATTGGTCTGAATAGATCAATATGAAGAAGTTTAAGAACTCTCTTGGTACTCATGACTCCTTTGGATTTGAAGGAGGATTTGGTTTATTTCTCTTGTGTACAAGTTTGGCATTCCTCATCCTTTCCAAAATCCAATTTGAGAAGTCCTTTAACCAAGTCTTTTTTGCTCAATTTCTTCATTTGATGCATATTCACATGACCCAAACGGTGATTCCAAAGAGAAATATCATTTTTATCCACTACCAAGCATCTATTTAGTATGGGCTTAAGAGCATCAAGAATAATAACATAAATATTACTCTTTCTAGTTCCCTTATATATAACATTGTAGAAGAGGGAATCTAAAAGCAAGCATTCTAAAGAAGTAAACAACACAAGATATCCATTGTCACAAAGTTGACTAACAATAATCAAATTGCAACCCATTTTTAATACATAGCTCATTTCCCACATCACCCTCACCTATGACCTTACCCTTCTTGTTGTCCCTGAAGGTTACCGATCCTCCTTTCTTTTTCACAAACTTGTTGAAATGACTTATTTCTCCAGTCATGTGCTTAGAGCAGCCACTATCAACAATCCATCTCTTTTTAACCTACAAGAAAGAAGGATGTCAGAACTCAACTCAAACTTTGGGATTAGGGGTTATCTTGGGGACCCATTTCATCTTTGGGTTGGTCCCCTTGGGCTTGTAAGGACAATAAGTAGAGTAATGGTCATCACATTTACAATGAATACAAACCATAGGGTTCTTAGAGTCGGAAGTCTCTCCATGGAAAATAGGAGGTTCCACACTCTTCTTCTTACCCTTGTTCTTGATCTTTTTCTTACCTTTGGGAGAAGTCCCATCATATCCCAAACTGCTAGTACCAACATGTTTGCTAGAGTGTTCTAGGACATCATTGAGGGATTTCTTTCCTGAGAGAAACTTTTGCAAAGAAGATCTTAACTTGGCATTATCATCACTAAGGTTAATGACAGTAGTAGAAAGACTAGCAAGATCATCTGTAGCATGCAATAGGCCGGCCTCAAGACAGAGGGCTTTAGTATGAAAAGAATCTCTTTCTAAAGCTATGCTAGCAACTTCATTTCTTTGCAAAATAGGCCTAGAAGATAAATCATTAATAGCATTTTCAGATTTAAGAAAGACAATCTCTCTTTGATAAGCATAGACTTCATCTCTCCTAGCATCATTAATAAGTTTGAGTTCTACATTTTTAGTTTTAAGAACATCAAGCTCATCTAGGAACTTTTGGTTATCTATCTTAAGATTTTCAATATTTTTAAGATATACATCATTTTCAACCTCTACTCCGTTGTATTGAAGTTCAAGGTCAAGAAATTGTCCTTGCAAGGAATCTATGCTCTCAATATGCAATTTTTTATTTTGATCAAGAATATCAATTTTAGCATAAAGATCATCATTTATCTTCCCTAATCTTTTTCTTTTAGACTTGCATTTAGTAAAGGAGGATTTGCATTCATTCAACATATCAATGAGAGTTTCCTTAGATAGTTCATGCAAATTAACATTACTTACCTCAATTACCTCACCAACATCTTCACTAGTGGAGGCCATGAGGGCAAGATGGCATTCTCCATCTTCGGATCTTGAGGAGCTTGAAGAAGACTCATCCCAAGTTGCATGGGCTGCATCTCTTGATCTTCTTTCTTTCTTTTCCTTCCTCTGGTACTTGCTTTCTCTCTTATGCTCCTTATCTTTCTTGTGGCTTCTCTTGTGGTGGCTCTTCTTGGCCTTGGGGTAGTCACTCTTGTAGTGGCCTTTTTGACCACACTCATAGCACCTTGGAGTTGAAGAGGAGGGCTTTCTCTTGAAGTGTTTGTCCTTTGAGTAGTTTGCCTCATGCTCATTAGGACCTTCATCTTCACTTGAGGAAGGGTTGGGGGACTTCAAAGCAAGTTGTTGTTGTTGCACTATTTCTTTAATTTGTGCTTTGAAGGTTGTGTCCTTTATCTTCTTGGACTCATTTTCTTCTCTCTTCTCTTCCTCTTCTTTCTTGTCAAGCCTAGGCTCATGGGCTTGGAGATTACCAACCAGCTCCTCGATTGACAACTCACTTCACTTGTACACCTCTTCAATTGAAGTAACATTAGGCTCCCATCTCTTAGGAAGAGATCTCAAGATCTTAGAGTTGATAGTACCTCTATCCATCACACTCCCAAGGGCTGCCAAACCATTTAAGATGACATTGAGCCTAGTGTACATATCAGCCACTCTCTCATTCTTACCTATCTTGAAGTTCTCTAGAAGACCACCAAGCATGTAGACCTTGACTTCCTTCACTTGCTTGGTTCCTTCATAGGTGACACATAATTTGTGCCATATCGCATGTGCGGTGTCCCATGAGGAGATCCGGTTGAACTCGGATGGAGTAAGGGTGGCGTAGATGATGCTCACAGCTTTGGCGTTGAGTTGAGCATGCTTCATTTCAACTTCAATCCATGTGGTGATGTCCCCCTTTGGATCTTCATATTTTAGGTGGACTATCTTCCACATTTCATAGCTCACACCTTAAAGGTAGAACTGCATCCTTCTCTTCTAATAGAGGAAGTTGGTGTCATCGAAGATCGGAAGTCTCATGGAGAAGCTTCCTTCTAGGTTAAGCGAATAAAGAGTCAAATCACCCATCTTATCCTACTTTTTGAAGTAGCTTGGATAAGACATGCTCTGATACCACTTGTTAGATCAATGGGCTCTAGAAGGGGGGGTTGAATAGAGCTTCACAATTCTCACAAAATAGATTAGACCACCAATTTATATTAATTGCAAAAACTTAAACAAGCAGCAATTTGATGACTTAATCTAACATGCACAGCAAGGATGAGAGATAAGGAAGAGCAAGCACTTGGACATGTGGTTTAGAGTGGTTCCATGTCCTAAACTTAGGAGTAATGTCAGTCCACTACCTAGAGTGGGTTAGTCTCTAGGATTTGTAATCTTGGTACTCTTATATTCCACAATAAGATTACAAGATACAACAACCACACATCCAAGGGCTTAGTACCTCAAGCAAAGATCTTCAACCTATAGAAGGAGCTTACCCACTTGAAGCTTGGAGTCTTCAGCCATCAACATGGACTTACCCACTCCTTTCTTCAAGTCTTATGCCATCAAGGGATTACCTATCTTCCTTGAGCATTGCCTTGCTTCTCTCCTTCACTTGGAGATCTGGAGCACCTATCTCCTTCACTTGGAGACCTATAGTAGCTTTCCTTCTTCAACCTTGAAGAACATCACCTCCTTCTCCTTCACTTGGAGAGGGATCTTCAACTATCTTCAAAGGAATGGAGGTAGGAAGATGGAGGAGGAGAGCTTTTACATCAACACATGGAGTAGCTCTCTTACACAGTAACCTATCTCACTCATACTCATGAATTTAACTTGAAGGTAGAGAGAGAAAGGGGCTCAAAGGGTTAGAACACACTCAACTATGCTAGCACCAAGTTTGCAATGAATGAGCAACCTTGGAATGAACTCTAAGAGGGTCTATTTATAGTTGAGGGTGCCCCTTTAAGTTGTGGGACACTTGGATATGAAAATAGCCATTTTTTGTCCAAAGAAATGACTCTATTTTCGCTAAAAACACTCACCAACGGTCACATTACTTTTTTCTACAATTTTCGTACAGTGCAATCGGTCGAGTTTCAATAAAGGTAACTCGACCGATCAAGTAAACGATAAAGCCGATATTCAATTGATCGGTCGAGTTTTTCCTGACAAAACCTGACTGACCATTTGAAGTCGAAATGGTCAATTACCTGATCGGTCGAGTTCTATGTAAACACAACTCGACAGATGCAATCTCCAGAGAATTGACTAAGGATTGATCGGTTGAGTTTCAAAGCTAGGAAACTCGACCGACCAGGTGTCTGAAATCAATTTTCTAAATTGCATCTAAAGTGATTAAAACTTGATGATTTTTGTCCCAAACATTTTTCTCATCTATGTTATAAGTCAATTCATCATTACAAGTGATTACAAAAATGTTCTAAGGTCATTTACATAGAAATCCCAAAATGCAAACTTGTAGCTATTTTGACTTGAACTTGAGCCATTCTAGGGCTTTGGATTTTGGATCCTTTTCATGTACCTAATGCCTGCAAACAATCTTAAACACACATACTAGATACATATGAATGGAATGGTTAAGTCATTATCAAAATATAGGCAATGTATAACCTCTAGGTCAACACACAACACCTGGGTGTAGGAGGTGGATAGGAGGAAAGGTCCTGAAAAATCACGCATTTAAGCCAATCACCAACGATATCTCGGGCCTCAAGGTCAGCAGCCTGGTCACTGCTAGCAGATAATGGGACACTGACTTTCTCAATGAATGGTTGTCATCCAATATTGTAGTAGAAATTGCAAATATCAATCCTCCAAAGGAGAGTGATGGTGAAGACGTCATAGTCTGGGAACATGTGATGAATGGAAGATACACAACCAAGTCCACATACCACAGATTGAGAGTGCGGAAAGGAACCCCAGCAATGGGTAGATGATTGGAGAATGGAAGTCAAAGACATCAGCCAGAGTAAAGACCTTCACATGGATCCTTATACATGAGGCACTTCTGACAAACAAGAGGAGGGTAAAAAGGTGTATGGCCTCCAATAGCTTGTGCTCCAGATGCAGAACTGAATCCAACTTCATTACATGCAGTCTGGGACTACCCTGCCACTAAGGAAGTTTGGTAGGAATTCCTTCGAGGCAAGGATTTGGCCCCTTTCTTTAGTGAAACTAATTTTAAAGAATGATTTCATGCGCAGATGTAGGTTGGAAAAGAAGAGGTTGTTCTATTTCTTACTGCATGTTGGTACATTTGGTCCTGCAGGATCAAGAATTTTTTTTCCAATGAAACTAGACATTGCCGGTAATAGGTGTGATTCATTTTGAACGATACAAGAGATCATATTGAAGCCTTTACCAGGAATATTAGTGATTTCCATATACCAAGGACCAGCCATTGGGAAAAGCCACAACCAAGAGGGATCAAGTTCAATTGTGATGCAGTGGTAAAGAACAAACAGGCGAGTTGTGTAGTGGTGATAAGGGACAAGTTAGGCAGGTGGATGGGAGGTGTGGCATCTCAATCACATGTGGAGGATGTTCTGGAAGATGAACTTATTGCAATATGGATTGTAATGGAGATTGCAGACTGCCATAAAATTGAAGTTGTGATTTTTGAAACGGACTCTCAGGTAGCTGCCAGAATGCTAATAGACCCAATGGAGGATAGTCCTAGATATGTGAGGCCATCATATAACATTCACAAAAGAATGAGGATCAATTGGATGATGAAGTTGAGTAGAAGAGGTTGTAATATGGCTGTTGATGGGTTGGCTAAGTAACACACAAAAAACAATGGGGGTACAAGATGTACACTCTTCCCCCTTCTGATATCCAAAACCATTTAGCTAGGGATATTTGTAATGGTAGTAGTACTACCATGTTTAGTTTCAAAAGTTTGATTAGAGATTGTAATCTGAGTTTGAATTTTCTCACAAGAATAGGGTGGGACAAATAAGATAGCCACCTGACTTACTTCAAAAAAACTACTTACATGAGTCAGCCTCTCAAAAGAGAGATAATGTTTGGGGTAACATGTCACAAAGGACCAACATAGAGAGAAATATGAGTGACTGCTCATTATGATAAATAGGAATGCAACATCCCTGATCTGTGTATTAGCAAATCAAAGTCAAATCTTGGATCCACATCAGGGCCACAAGTCACCTACTAAAAGCATATATGAATTTAGGGTTACACCTGCATTAATTATATAAACCCTAAAGGTCACCTTATTATTATCATTGAATTAGGTTATCAAAATCACACCATCTTAAAGATTATATTTTGCTGAGTTTGTAACATATTTTACTTTATTTTTGTATCTTATAAACTATTAGTTATAAATTTTCGAAATTCTATCCAATTATAAAAATCCATAAGAATCACATCTTTATCAAATTTGATTTAGATCTCAAAAATTGTATTGTCGTGTATAGATAAATCATATTATTCCAAATCATATTTTATTTTATTTTATTGAGTTATGAATATTCATTTATGAATTTTATAAGATAAACCATTTTACTGAAATTAAATCAGGTAATGAAAACCAAAGACTGGTTTGCCCTTGTATTACACTTTGTTACTATATCCATATAAAAGGGTAGGATATTAAACCCATAAGCTCAAGGTTTGTGCAGATAAATAAATAGATAGACAAAATTATAAAATAACCCTAAGGGTTCTGGAAAAAATAAATTTATACAAGGGTACCCTGAGAATTCCTGACATGGGAATCTTCCCTTCCTCTCAACATTGCTAAACATGGATTTCAATGGAGCTAGAGACCTCAGATGGCTCTGGTGAGATGGGAGATTGCAACCTAGGATTAGAAAATTTAAAACCTGTATGAGGAACTTCCTCACAAGATCTCCACAAAGCCAACGAATAAAGAGAAAAGAAAAATGGTGAGGAAATAGAGAACAATAATACATCAAGTCATTGCCTATACCAGCCTGGTACATGGAAAAGATGAGCAAAAACCAAAAAAAACATCACGTAGGGAGAGCAATGATATCTCTCTTGACTTCACCAAGGCAACTTGAAGTTAAATATCCAAGAACCAGCAAGAACAAGCAAGCGAAACGGACCTCACACTTTGGGTTCTCAAATGTAAAGGAAGGTGATCAATGTGGATTTTTTGTTATTACCTCAAATTTTGGGAAAAACTAAAATTGGGGAATGTTTTATCCGACCCAACACAAATTTTTCAGGGATGTTTCTGAGTCAAAAGAGGCGTCGGATTGCCATGTCCAAGGGGCATCGAGCTATGGGAGCTCCTCAAGTTGGGTAGAACAACTCATCAAATCATAGGAGGAAAGGATGTGTGGGATGATGCAGGATGATTCTGTGAAGGTGTCCCAAGAAAATAATTCGGTGTTGGCAATCAAAGTAGGTTGGGAGAAGATGTGATGGTAGGAAAAGCAAAAGGAGATGAATATGATGATACAAGATTCTTGCGATGCAATTGGCACCGGAGGAGGTCCACAAAAGGTCAAGTGCGATGAATGCCAGGAGTCTGAAGAAACAAGCATACACGCCATGTGAGACTGCAGATATGTAAAAGGCGTCTGGACCGGATTGCGCCACCAGCAGATACCTACAACTTTTTCAGTCTCGATCTGAGAAGTTGGATAAAGGAGGGTCTACGAGGTGATGATGATCACTGAAGTTGTTTTACAATTGATTGCTGGTACATTTGGAGCTGTAGAAATTCTCATATCTTATAAAACTTTGTTAAACCCATCGGACATCAGATCACTTACATAAAGAAGGAAGTTGAAAGCTCGCGCTGAGCTAGGTTGACGGACGAGGAGACCTATACGTCACACAAGAGACAGAAACATGTTTACTGATGGTCCCCCCACCACCCAACACTCTAAGGGCGAATGTAGATGCTGCTTTGAATAAGAACACTAGTATTGCTACAGTGATTGTTCGGGCATCGGACGGCACCTGGATCACAGCGTTTGGGATGAACATAAAAGCAAACCAGGCATTGCAGGCCGAGATGATAGCCATTAGGTACACAATGCAGAAAGCGAACGATATGAACATTGATCAACTGGAGTTTGAAACATACTATAAAAAAAAGTTCTAGAGATGCTTCAAGAGGCACCGGCAGCTAACCCCAAGTTTACTAGAGAAATTCTCATGATCCAAGAAGGCTGCAAGGTGCATGTCAACTGGCACATCAGATATGTGCCGAGGAAGTGCAATAACGTTGCGGATGCCCTTGCAAACTTTCACCTCAAAAACAAAACCGGCCCCTTTCAGTATATTAGACCCCCGGATCAAATCAAAAAGTTCATAGTTAAATACATGTGTAATGGTAGTAGTAATATCAGGTTTATTTTTAAAAATAACTTCTGTAAACTTATTTTGTTGTTTGTTGGCCTACATGAGGAGAACGGCATGAACAGATGATCTCCTGGATTGCCCAATTAAAGTCATTTAAACATATTATGATCATTACAGTCAATAAATTAGGCTTTCCATGCGTTTAATACATTAAAGTTAACAAGTTTAGGCAGTTTTCGAATTTGGTGTAGATCTAGATCTTGAAACTATTTTTATTGGAATATTTGCATTTTTCTTATAAGCTTACATATATTATTTGTCACTAACAAATAATCATATAACTTCTTACAATTTTAGCAAGATTAATTAGTTCTAGCCAATCATCAGTTGCCACTTCAAGAGTTGACAAGTACTTCCAATGTGGCGTGGGGCCACATCGAGCCAATCGGCTCGCACTGCGTCAGCTCTCGCACTCGCATGGCAAAAGCAAAGATAAGCGAGAAAAGGATGGGAAAGACAGATTTAGCCCTTACCGTCCAACGCGTGCTCAAGGGCAGGAGAGACGTTTCCCAATTTGTCTTGTTCTACCTCTTGACAGCCTGCTCTTGCTCTTGCCCGAGTCAATAGAGAAGGTTAACTTTGGGGATTAGGATCCAGGAGCTGTGAGCGAGGGTACCACTTCCTTTGTCTGACCTCTACGAACCTGTTGGTGGTCTTTGATCAGTCTCAGGGTGCCTGGTGAAGGTGAACTAGGGTTCAACTTTGAGGTGGAGTACCAGAGGGAAAGGAAGGAGACTAGTAGAGCCTAACGGAAAAATTTGAGGTAGGGCGAGATTCTAGAGATCTAACGGAGTATCGTGAGGACACTTGGGGTTTTCTAGAGGGTAGACACCCCTTTATATAGTCTCGACTATAGAGGATAGGGTTCCCACCGAATTCATGAATTGGGCAATTCCTCTATGATTCTCTAAGTTAGGAAGAACCCAAGGTAGGTAGATGTGAAATAACCTCACAAATCCATTGGTGAAGTTTCCATATTCGCTCGTGCATTAGTGAGGGAGATAGAAGTGAGAGGATCTATTGGGATCATTATTATTGGTTTCCAAAATCTAGTTGGAAATAGGAGATGATCTCCCAATCCTCGAATCTTGATCGTAGGGCCAAAAACACGTGTGATCATATAAATGTCTGTGGATTTCTTTTCTTAATTGGAAAATATGTGTGACATTTGGTGGATACTTCCAATAATTCATTCACTTTAGGAATTATAGTAAATTCTATATCTTTCTCTCCTTTTATCCTTTTAATCCCAAAATTTAAAGGAAAGTATTATTTACTTTTATCTAAGTGTGGGTGAGATTGGAGACCAAAATGCAAAACTTAAAGATACTTTTCTTTGTCTCCAAGTCTCCTTTTTATATCCTTTATAAGGCATCAAATTAATTCTTTTCTTTTCCCATCATTTCCACATTTCTTATTTGGATTACTTTTCTCATTAACAACAATATGGAAACGAAATCCATCTGTTAGTTTCCTCAAATACCACTTCCAGAAAACTCCACACAATTACATATGTAAATTATTAATTACCCATTACCTTTAGTAATTCATATATTTTTTTAATTTTCTCTCTTTACTTTTCCTCATATCTATTATTGGACTATTGAAAATAGTAATATCCACAAAAACCATTGCAAAGGAGAAATTGCAAATTAGATCCATACTTTTGAAACAAAGCACACCAAGTTTCTAATATATGCTTATTATTCAAATATTTGCATATCAAATATGCAAATACATATGAAAAATCATGTTATAACATTATTTCTCTCTTATAGAAATTTTGGCCTCAAAATTCAATTAATCGTACAAAAATATCACGATGAGACTTTTCCATGTTTGTCTTTAGCTCCCATGTGGCTTCATCCTCACCATGGTGTTTCCAAAGAACCATTACCATCTCTATCTTTTTATATCTGAGCTCTTTCACCTTGGAGTCTATTGTCCCCACAGATGACTCAAGATATGTCAGTCTCCCTTGTAGTTTAATAGGCTCAATATTCATCACATGGCTAGGATCCTTTACATAGAACTTTCGATTGGATACATGGAAAACATCATGCATCATATTGTACTGTGGCGGTAAAGCTAAATGATAAGTGGCCTTGCCAATCCATTCTAGAATCTCAAATGAACCCATGTATCAGGGACTCAATTTTTCTCTATTCCTAGCTATAGCTAAAAGGGGTCCGATTTTTAGGAACACATGATCACCTAGAGTGAAGTGCAAATAGGTCCTCTTTGCATCCGCATATGACTTCTGTCGATCCTGGGCTCTCTTCAACCTCTTCTTGATTAAAGAGACCTCGTCAGCATAAAACTATAGTTCCTATTACCTCAACAAGGTCCTCTCATTGACATCATCCCAATGAAGCGGTGACCACACAGTATCCCATAAAGAGCTTCATACGGAGGCAACCTGATATTGGCCTAGTAACTGTTATTATAGGTAAAATCAGCTAAGGGTGAGTATTGCTCCCATGATCCTCCCTAATCTAGCACACATCCCCTCAAAAAATCTTCTAGGGTATGGGAAGACCCACTACGACCCATATTGCATCAAGATATTTTCTTGTCTTGGGAAGATCCACCAAAATATCCATGGTAATCTGGTCTCATTTCCACTCAAGAATATCAGTCGATTGTAGTAAGCCATTGGGTCATTGGTGCTCATCCTTCACCATCTGGCATATGAAACAACTAGACATATACAAAGCTATATCTCTCATTCATTCCTGACCATCAAAAGTATCACTATTGGTCCTTAAACATCTTAGTGGTGTCGGGGTGTACAGTATACTTTGATCCATGAGCCTCTTGCAAGATAAACGTTTCTAAGGGTGAATCCTCATAAACCCAAAATGACTCTTATACTGGATTCCATCATCCACACGCATTAAGAAGTGTGTTTCAGGCTTTTTCATCAAACCCTTCATCTTTTCTCACTATGTTCTAGCTAATTATGCTGCTATAAGCTCAGTCAACAAGTCAGACTTCATCTGGATATTGGAAAGATGTATCCTATCTGCCAAAGGTTGTGGATCCCATCTAGAAAAGTCTTCCAGTCACTTCCATTGTTTAGCCATGTGAGTTGCACAATTGAGATGTTTTCTACAGAGGGAATCGACAACCACATTGGCCTTATCAGGGTGGTACGCTATGGTGAAGTCAAAATATTTTAGGTATTTCATCCAACACCTTCGTCGCAAGTTCATGTCATTCTAAGTCAACATGTTCAGACTCATATGGCCGGTGAAGATGTCAAAGGTAGCCCTATACAGATAATGTCACCAAATCTTCAAGGCATAAACAATAGCTACAAGTTCCATATCATGGGTTGGGTAATCCAACTCATTTGGATTGAGTTGTCTAGAATAAAAGGTGACCACATGCTTGTTATGCTCTGACATGCATCCTAAGCCCATATTTGATGTGACAGTTAAGATGATAAAGCCTTCATTACTCGACAGTATGGTCAAGGCCAGGGCGGAGGTAAGCTTTTCCTTCAACTCTTAGAATGACGCTTCACAAAATTTGGACCAAATAAACTTATTGCCCTTCCAAGTGAGCTTGGTCAAGGACAAAGCAGTCTTTGAGAAATCCTTGATGAATTGTATATAATACCTGGCCAATCCCAGGAAGTTGTGAATCTCAAATGTGTTCTTTAGGGTTGTCCATTCTTTAACAAATGCTACCTTGGTAGGGTCCAGTGAAATGGTTTCTCTAGATATAATGTGCCCGAGAAACATAACTCAGTATACCCGAAACTCACAATTTCCCATAGAACTTCTACTTTAGCAGTATATCAAGGACCTTAGATAGATGTTCACAGTGTTTTTCTAGGTCGTCAGAGTAAATCAGGATGTCATTTATGAATACCATGACAAAGGTATCAAGAAAAAGATGGAAAACATTATTCATGAGGTTCATGAACACACTTGGATCATTAGACAACCCAAAAGATATAACAAAAAACTCATAGTGGCTATAGTGGGTTCAAAAGGCACTTTTTGGGATATCTTCATGCTTAACTTGCGGCTGGTGGTAACTGAATTTCAGGTCAATCTTCGAGAAGTCTTGACAATTTTTGAGCTATTCAAATAGGTCATCTATGTGAGGTAGGGGATACTTGTTCTTAATGGTATCCTAATTTATCATTCTATAGTCTATGCACATATGGAGGTATGCATCCTTCTTGTTTACAAATAGGACACTTTCTCCCCATGGGGATATGTTGGGTCAGATGAAGCCCTTGTATACTTATTCTTGTTGTTTCTTATTCAAATCAAACAACTCAGTGGGTGCCATCCTATAATGTGACCTGGAAATCGGGTTTTTCCCAGGAGCTAGCTCTATTGAGAAGTCCACTTATCTCTTTGGAGGTATGCCTAGAAAATCATCTAGGAACACATCAACATACTCCCTGACTACCTCTAATTCCTCTAAGGGTTGTACCTTTTGCTCCAGCTTTGTCACTATACCTAGGAACACTCGACAACCTTTAGCTACCATTCATTCTGCTTTCATAGTTTACACATATAGGTTGGTGGTATCTTCTTTCCCACCTCTAATGGTAAAGGGTAAAAGACTAGGTCTCTCTATTCTTATTTTCTTTTCCCTACAGTCTATTTTTTCATTGTATTTATAAAACCAATCCATTCCGATAATTGACATCAAAATCATTCATATCAATAAGGATAAAGTAAGTAGGGAGTGCATTGTCCATATATTTAACAGGTATGAATGATGTCTTAAGGAGGGATTAGAAGATACGACCACTAGGGGTAGTGACTTCTAAAACATATCCTAAGTCCTTGAAGTCCACACCCTAGATTTATCAATGAGGGAGTAGTATAATAGTCGTCACTTGATGATTTCTTTAGACACGCATAAATCTGTAAACTTCTATAAATGGCTATGTGTGTTCTCATCGACTCTTCTTACAAAACCATTATTTTGCATCATCATCACCCATTGCATCTTGATTTTGAAGTTTTGTGCCTTGATGGTAGGTTGAGCGACTAGGTTGTGAATATCTACATCTTTAGAAATATAGAACGCTTGTATATCTCTTTTTCATTATACTTCTTTAGCTACTCATAACTCTGTAGCACAATGCCTCTGACTTCAGCTATAAGTCTATCTCTTTGTGTTGCAAGTGATTCTTTCACTCTATGGTTAATATCCTATTCTGTCAACTGGGATTTACATTCATGAAGGTTCCTATGGTATGCTCATTCAATTTTAGGGTCAAATCCATTGATGAAATCAACTCTAGAAGAGATTTGCACATAGAACAGATGTCACCTGAGAAGTGCACACAACCAAGATCATATGGTTGGAGATGAGGTGCATTCAACATGATTTATGTATTATTAATTGTTAAAAAAAAATTCTAACTAAGTTGAGTTAGTTAAGTTGATCAGAAAAAAAAAAAATTGTCCTTGACATTGGTGCCAAAATTTGTAGTGATTGTTGCACAAAAAAATCCCTAGGGATGAAATCTCTAAGTTTTCCCTTAACCTAATGTACAACAACCCATATGCAAGTAGATGATCTTGTCATAGTATAATTATGGATCATACCCAAAGGACAACATATTTATGAATAATTTGAACTGACAAGAACTTGCACTTATGATAAAAGTTGATTTTGGTGTAATAAACAAAGATTTCAATAACAAAAAATGTGGATTAAGGTTGTATATATCAGATGGATGGAAAGACTAGGGTGGATGGGCTTCAACGCCGCTACCTATGATTCAATCCCTCACCACATCATAATATGTAAAAACAAACATATGTTGAGATAGGTTACATCCCCTTTTGGTGTGTTAGGATTAAAATAGGATGGATATTACTTTAAGCTCCTTGTCATGTTACCTACACAGCATTTACCTATTGCCTCATAAAACACCTATTGAAAGTTATCCTTAAGGGTTTAATATGAACCAAATGATATCCTAAATCTTAGTTTTAAAGTGCTCTACATATAAGATTTGATAAATATGCAAAACTATGGGCCAACAAGATTTTCAAGAAATAAAACATTTGATCCATAACAAGTGATATTCATACAGACACAGTCAGAAGTAGAGAATAGTAAACTTGGGTATAGGGACTACTTCGCACCCTAAGACATGAATACTCACTTATGGCAGAAATATTAAGTGCAATAGGGAAAGATAGAAAGAAATACATCATCACAATAGAATATGGAGGCAAAGTCATGGTGTTTGGTAGCCTTTCTTCAGTCATGGAACAAAGTCATCGATCTCCTTTCCTTGAGTGTTGGATCTGCTACTATGGAGGTGAAGCACGTGGACGGTGACAGTGGGTAGATGGGAGTAATATGTCTTGGATCTAGTTTCTTTTGAAGTCAGTACCTTAGAGTCTTGGAAGAGTCAGAGATCTTGTCGATTAGTCGACAAATAAAAGAAACTGATGGAAAATAGAGATGGATGGTGAGAATTGTTTATGGAAGAATGGAGGCATCAAAGACTTACCATTTTGTGAATGTTGTGGCCATGTATTTATAGGAAGAGGAGTAGGGTTTGGAACCCTCCCATCCTCCTTCAAGTTAAGTGTTGTGGGATGCAAAGGGGAAACAACAAGAGGAAGATGAGAACTCTGGATACTCTCATGATTCCCATTGGCGTGTGGGAACAATGCTTGAGTCGTGGAGACTTTTCATCAGAGATCGAGTGTAAGGTGGTCATCGTTAGGTGGAGTATGTCTAACCATTGATGGATAGAACCTACCCAACCATTGGTGTATGACCTTGTAGGAACTTCTTTGGTTGGAGATCCAGAATTTCCATCTAAAGGTAGATGCAGGAGTTTTATCAATGTGTGATGTAGAGTGCTCATTGGTTGGTACCTTCATTGGTGTTTAACTCTCATTTCTAGACACATGTAGGGTTGATGTCGGTGGACACATGTATGATCATGGGTGTGAGATGAACTTTCATCAGTGGTTGACCGGTGGAAAAATATAAAGGTCATCGATCACCAAGCATAGCATTCCATTAGTGTTTGATAGGTAGGGATTTCTTTAGTTGACCATTGATGGAATTATTGAGTGATGATAGCCAATGATAATTTACTTAGAAACAAATCCACTATAGAGGCCTATGCAGATGAAGCTTTTGATCAATGATAACATCAAAGAAATCATAGTCCAATTTTCATAAAATTCTTGAGCCCTCTAGTAAATTAGCAGAACCACCATATCCTAATCTATTGCAAGGATATGAAGCTCAAATCCATAATGGGGACCAAGGAATTGAATCTTACAAATGAACACAAATTTAAGAAAACCTAAATGGGAGCTATTGTAAGGTAAAGTGGGGAAAATGAATGCAAAGCTAAGATGAAAATATAATAAAATTGGGATGAGTACGCATTCCTCACAATATCACTTAGTATAAGTTATATAACTTGATTCCACTATAAAAAAGAGTCAATATTTACATTTATAATATACACATCACTAATGATCTGTGTATGTATTTCAATAATAAGTGAAGATTATAGTTTTTGAACAAAGGGTTGATCTTTACCTATTTCTACTCAAATTAGAGGTATGTAACTCCTCTTGAGTCAAATTAGTCAATCATTTATATTTTCTCTCTCCTTGACCATGTATAATTACTATGGAGTTTCATGATTGAATCTATTTGATATGAATGGAACATGTCTTTTGCAATTGATCCAATATTCTTATTAGACTGTTAGATTATACAAATTTAATCCTATTTGTGTATCTTGTTCTTGTTTCATTCAACTTGATCTCTAGTGAATGTATTAATACATTCATGCAATAGAAACCCTAGTTTCCATATCATTATTATCATCTAATCATAGATCTTAACATGTAAGCTTGGTCACATGGATCCTTCTTTTCCAAGTTAGCTCTATTATGGGTCACATTCTGATCAACATGTAAAGATTCAAAATCTCTCATTACAAGCTCTTCCTAGGTTAACTCAGGCCCATCTCTTCTTCTTTGATTTGTGTTTGACTCAATGGCATTGCTACATATAGACATGTTAGTCGGCCTATGTCACACATGTCCATACCATCTCAGTCAGCCCTCATGCAACTTGTCCTCAATTCTCACCACCCCCACTTTGTTCTAGATTAGTCATTTCTCAAGTATATTATCTTGTCTTCCAACACATCAATCTTAGCATAGGAATTTAGGCCACATTCATCTTGTTGAGCCTTGTTTCTTTAGTGCCCAACATTCACTCCCATAAAGCATGGTTGGTGTATAGTTGATCTATAATTATACTTTTTAATCTGAGAGGGATCTTCCAGTCACATAGTTGTCTAATCTTACTTATTAGTTACAACCATCATGTAGTGATAATGTGACAAATATCATCTTGAAAATCCCATGTTGTGAATAATGGAATTGTAACAACCCCACTTTTCAGCATCCCCCAATTAAGGAAAGACCCAAAACGTTGAGAGCCATTACCTAAAATTCCCAAGGATCTAGATTTAATGAAATAACTAATAATAGCAAATAATATCCATTAATTCACATATTGATTACAAAATGCTATTCTAAAGAGTGACATAAATTTCTTACATAAGAATTATACACATGAGAAGAAGTATCTATTCAATCATCCTTATAAGTTAACTTGAATGCCTTCATATAATTTCATCTGGTTTATCATGTCCTAATATCTTCATGTTTAGCATGTAGCTAAAACAGTGTGAAATAAAAGCATGAATCAGCATATCAAAATATATTATGTATGAGAGTGCATGAAAAGTGTGCAAGTGCATAACAACATATATTCAATCAAATACTTACAAATAAGAAATATCATTTTCTGCACATAATCATCATCTATGTGTTACTCATAGTGGCATTATAATTGAAAAGAATGTAAATAAACATCCAATAGTTTAGATGTTCAATCCTCAAGAAATCCTCAGAAAACATCAGAAAACTATATGCGGGTAGTCATAAAATGTAACCACATACCTTTTTGTAGAACCATGCAAATTATCATGCAGTATACACTTCAAGTATATTCAATCAATCCAATCAACATATCCAAGCAATTCAATAGTTAACCTGCATGTATGTAAATCCTAAAGTATCACCATCACATTAGTTAGATCAAACCCTACTTGGTTTCTAATCTAGGGTTTAGGTTTCCTTGTTATTGAGTTATCATTAGAATCATGATTTGAAACCATAATTCATATCAAGGGTAACCATAATTATCAAATCTACCATGTTTTTTTTGGTGAACCCAAATCTACCATGTTATTGTGTTGGAAACACATTATAGTGGATTAGGTACATTTCGGTTATAGCAAGTTACATCATTGATGTTCAAGATCTCAATTACACGTGTCAATGATCATCTACTCCAAAAAAACTAATTTTTCATCGTTGTTATCATGATCATCTTGATTTCTCATCTTATTCAACAATATCAGTAATTATGACATAGTAAATGTTTTAGCACATTCAATCATCTTAATGTACAAATATAGGATTTTCATGTACGAATACCTATTACACATGTATCCAAGTCACTTTTGGAATAGGAAGAAGAATTAAGTCTCAATTCATTTTATTTTTTATCTCATTTTTCCTATCATTTTGATATATAATTTCTCTATATTGCGACATACAGAACATATTCCAGATTTATTTCAAGTTACGCATATACGGGCCAACCAGAAAGCGACACATCATCGTATATAATCTCTCTAAAATTACCTCTTTTCTTCTCCAGGCCTGTGGATCCCGGCTTAGGACTGCAAGTATCTCGTCCCAGGCCACAAGGGGGGGTCAACAGCTGGGAACCCCTCCCATTCTTCCTTGCACATCCTTGGGTCTGCGTTTCCCGCGCTTAGCGCGACACGAGCACTGCGGGGAGTGTCCTGCCTCCCACCTTCTCTTGTCACCACGGCCCCAATTCTGCCCATGGCCTTCGCTACCTTAACAACCCCAACGCCATCTCCAGTTCAGTTGCGCGGCCACCATCTTCAGTGGTCATGTCGGTCCTTCTTCCTCCAGAATGTTGGGTTTCCGTGGTGAACAACGGGGTGTCGCAGGTCCTTGTAAGTGGTGGGTTCTGGTCGCTAAACTCGTGGTGATACGAGTGGGGGATGGAGAGGAGTACCCTTGATTCCGTCTAGAGAAAGGAGCATCGACTGTTGCCAAAGGCAAGGACAAGGAAGGTGGGGAGTGCAGCCGAGAGGGGAAGTACATGTGATCTTCCTAGATACGTAAGCTAGACCCTACCAACCCAAGGAGGTGATGGAGATGTGCTGGAATGGAAGCCTTTGCTTGTCCTCCAGCAGGCAAGCCCATAATTACCCCACCATTGGTAGGCGTGCTAGCCCTTCCACCAGCCATAAGCTAGCCAGGTTTTGACTTGGCCTCCTTGCGGCATGCATGAAGGGTCTTGCCTTCAGATAGTCCATGCACGGGAAAACTAAGGTTAAGGGGAAAGACATTGAAGATAAGGGAGCGAGTCTCTCCCTATAAGGCTAGTAATCCACGTACTTATACTCAGCCTCCACAGTGACTTCCCGCTATCCTCACGTCTCTAGGAATTGGTTCCTTCCAAAAGTTAATTACCTTCTGATTTTGTGGCTCCTTTTCCGTATACGCGAGTATATGGATTATTCCAAAGTGCTCCTTTTACTTTCCTCCTACTAATTTTTATCCTTCCACAAGTGGTTAGACATACAATAATATCCCCTTTCCAAAAGTACTAAAAAGATGTTCCTTTTTAGTCAATCGATTTAATACCAACTAAAAGGATTATATTCCTTCTCCTAATCTTTTCACTCTCATGGTTACTATAAATCATGCATGGTAAAGTAGGAAAATGTTAAAAAGGTTTCCAAAGTGATGATGCATATATCCATATTTTTCCTCCAACTATTCCTTTAATTAGGTTACCATCTTTACTTGGATGACACACAAAAAGTCATAAAGGAAAGTATATAAATACATGGCACTTTATTTTCTAATTTGATCATGAATTCTAAATTATTCTTCTACCTCTCTCTTTGGTATATTCCTCCAAAATAATAATCTTTATTTCAAGGAAAATCCCTAATACCTTTTCCAAGTTGTATTTATTAATCGGGATTTATTGGTGTCTCTTTCCCATACTAAACTTTATCCTTTTAAATATTGTTTAAAACAATATCATTATATCATGGAATATCCTTTTTTCTCTCAATTTCTAATTATCTTCTTTTCCTTATTATTTACAAGCATCCCAAAATTTAGATGAAATTAATATTAATTGATGTCTCATACATGTGTTGCCAAACTGGCTAGATAATTATTCTCTTAACTATCCAAAACACTATTCACCTTATTTTCTTTTGGAAACTTGAAAATTATCTTAATTTCATTTATCATATCAAAATGACATTATTATCTATTCATGTATGAATTCCTTTCATTTTGTGCTACAAGGATTTATTTGCAAAGCAACCAACTGCTTGGTACTTACTTGATCCATGGGCCAAACCCATGTTGTTCCATCAAAATATAATTAAGGAATTACTTATAGATATTACCAAAATTGAGGATATTACATTCACCCCTCCTTAAAAAAAATCCCTAAAATTAACACCCAGTAAGGTTAAGGTGAATGATTCCACAACTTAGGGTTAGCAACCCTATATAGCATCTTTCTAATGATATGAAATTCCCACATTTTATTACTAAGATTGGTACTTGAATTCAATTCAAGGTACCTCCATATCCTTAGTATCTACATGACATCATCTCTTGGTGGTTACAATTTCTTTTGTAAATTTGAATTTCACTTGGTGACTACCTTTTCACCAAAATCTCCAACCTGTTGTTCATTTATTATTTCATAAGTATGAGGTAACACCTTAAAACCCTAGATTATGTTAGTAATCTCAATTTTAGGGTATTCATTCTCATATGCCAAATTTAAGCACAACATGTGTATACCCAATCTCTCTCCCTCATAATGGGATGAAATAAGCATTTGACTACAGCCCAAATATAAAGTTCATCTCATTCCAAGAGTAGAGATGGTATATCCACATATTATCTCAAAATTTCACATTTTAGGTTAAATCATTCTCAACATGACTCAACTATATACTACCTTTACTCCCACCATATTCTTATACTTCTTGAATCAAGTTTCTTTCTCACTCTTGATTTTGTGCATAATTCTCTTTAAGATTTCATTATTACTTGACATCTTATATCTTTTATATTTGCACCTCATGTCTCATTGTCCTTAGTCATTTCCTTAAGGTATCTAGGGGTACATGTACTTTTTAGTGATCTCATCCTTATTCATCTAGGGAGTGCCTCTCACATTCCCCCCTTGGGTCTCATGAACTCATGAAGGTGGCCAATCTCCTGAGTCATGGGCCTCTGGAAAACATAGTTGTTACCTCCTGACACTACGGTCTCATGCAGTCAGGGCACAATGAGCTCCTAATCTCATCAATCATATGTAATTTTGATACTCCCTACTTGACCTCATGAGTGACTTTGGGCTCTACCCTACCTTAAGGGTTTACTGATATCAAAACTTTAACCATTTTTAGCACATTATTCTCTTATGTAATTCTTTAAACCAGATTTCCTTCACCTCTCTTGGGGTACATATTATTCAATTTATGTCCCATTCTTGAACTCGAGACACCTTCCCTGTATGGGGGGCTTGGTGCCAGGTCAGACATCCCTATCTAGGGCTTGGCCTCTTTGTGACCTTCCCTAGCTGGGGCTTGGTTATAGTTATTTACACAATGGATTTGGCCACCTTCCCTATTTGAGGCTTGGTGCCTTTTTGTCTTCCCAATCTAGGGCTTGACCACTTCATGACCTTCCCTGTCTAGGGCTTGGTCATCCACATTGTGAACTCAGGCCACCTTCCCTATATGGGGCTTGGTGTCATACTAGTCTTCCCAATCTAGGGCTTGACCACTTATATCCCTAAGAGATGGCATACTTGGGTCCAAGAATCATATTCAATATTTGTGCTTTCATGATTCATGCACTTAATCTATCATGCCCCAAGTGACATTTAAGTGTTACCTCAATTTTTAAACCAATTTGGGGACTCATCCTTCTAGGGGAAGGTCCTATCCTATGGTGTCTTCTTGACTCACATGAGGAGGTTAGGCTCTCTAACCACAACCTGACCCCATGATTTAGGGTTTTTCCTCCCCAGTAGGTCATTTCTCCAACTCTTGGGTTGACCCACCCTAAGTCGTGACACCATCCCTAAAGGTTTCATATTTTCATTTTTGTGTAACGTAATTATTCATTTCTTTCTATAACTTAACACTACTACATATTTGACATATTGTGTCGGTTCTCTTTTCAAGGAAAATTGATGGCAAAATCTATAAAGGCAGATTTATGTAGACAACCGGCGCGGTTTGACCAATTGAGAAAAAATGGGGTGTAATTTTTCCCTTCGGTCACATATCAAATAATTGACGTTATATATCACCCGTGAAAATATTTTTTTCTCAAAATTTTTGTGAGCATTTCATTTGCCTCCAAAAACCTTATATCATCAATTATTTTAGAAATAACTGACGAGATAAAGATGTGCATGCGTCAGCTCTCCCGCGGGAAACAATTTAAGTTTTTGTCGGATTTTTTCATAGAAACTGACTAGAAAGATGTTCGTTCGATGTGTCTCATGAAATTTTTCCCTCCCCCACTTGAGCTTTCTCACCAGTTATGCTAATCATAACCACCAAGAAAAGTTATGTTAAGAATCAAGATCAGGCATCGGTTTGTTTTTCACAACCACCTAAAAATTGTTTGTTTTTTCTGGCGGTTGTTCATCTTCAGCCGACGACCTAAATCCTAGAGCAATGGTTTTTCTAATAAATGATGATATATTGCTGACTTAACCCCATGAGAAACACTTTCCCCCCTCTTTCCCCTACTTGTGTTTCTCTGGAACAGGTGCTCTGGTGATTTTCTCTGCCATTTCTCTCGGGCCCTGATGTTTTTGGTGGTGGTGGTTCTCTTGGCCCTCGACGCTACTGTTGGTAGTTCTCTCACCGCCGTCGCACTGGCCCCCGACGCTGCTCACCACCTGATCTTCCTCCTCTGTCGGTGAAACCTATTTGTCCTCCTCCATCACTATCGATCACTCCTCCTCTGTTGTTGCAGGTATCCTCTCCTTCTTCTTCTTCTCTTCCCTCCTCTGTCTCCATCTCCCTTCCATCCTTCCTCCTTTCCTCTCCTTCCCCTGCCCTAGTATAATTTCTAATCAAATTTGAGAAGAAATCATACTGTGGAAGGGGAAGGAGAGGAGGAGAAAGGAGGAGAGGGGGAAGGGAGATGGATATAATTAGGTACCCTATTTTGATGAAATTAATAAAAATCATAGTGAATTGTGATGAAAATTAATTAGATTGTGATGAATTGTATGATTGTAATGAAAATGCATATATGTAACTATGTATATAATGATGATTCATGCTACATTATGCAATCAAATCAGTATCTTTAAGATGTTAGTGGCACATAATTACTTCATTTGGATCTCATATATGTTGTAATGACTACGCTTGCATGAAAGATGACTCTAAATTAACTTGAATTGACAATGTTGATGTTTATGTTGATTATATTGCTCAAATCATATGATTTCCTATTTTTATGTAGATATCCTAATAATTGGATCCTTAATTCAACTATGGTGTGTCACACTAAGTCTAAATGCATCATGTTGTATGATGTAACATGGTAATGAACATGCATGACCTAGTTTGAGATATTGAAACTAATATGTGAGCAAACCCTAATTTGTGAATTTGAATATGTAAATAAACCCTAATTTGTGAATTCTTTATCGATAAAGTGTAGTCTATAAACCCTATATTCAAAGCCCTAATTTTGAAAGTGTTTCATTGGCCTAGGAACCCATCTGATATTTACTCATTAGGATTAAACCTTGGATAGTCCCTGATTAGGCACTGTTCTTGAGCACTTCGTCTTACTTAGGATGTAATTCTATAATGTGTATTTGATTTCAATAATTTTTTACAGCATTTCCCCTTTGTTCTCTAAGTACATAAGTAGGTGGGTATTTTCCCATCTACATCGATGTACTTGGAGAACTGTGTCAAAATTTATTGAAATTGTACACGCATTATACAATTACTAGTGAAATGAAGTGCTCAAGAATGGGATAGGTGGTACACATTCATGAATGTGAATTCTACAAGATGATTAGGGCTCAATTATTCAAACATATTTTTTTCATGCAATTAACTTACTAGCTAGAACCTGATGAGGTACTCAGCTCTCATATGATCCTATAGAAATGTATCGATCATGGATGTCTAAACCAAATCAGTGCACTCCAGAGTTTATTAATGGTCACGATTAGTTTGTAAGATTTGTAGAGAAATAAAGAAAAAAACCTAGATATAGGTTCTATGCCCCTGTAGGAATTGTAGCAACAACCTGAAAGTTTACATTGTTGATACGATTAAAGATCATGTCATGTGTAATGGGATTGTATAGGGATATACATAATGGTACTTGCATGGAGAGACCCATAGTATGAGATCAGTAGATTTTAATAGTGGTGGTTGTGTCCAAGAAGAAATGGTTGATGATGTTGATGAGAGCAAACCAATTCCAACAGACATGGATGTTGTGATGCTAGATAGTTGTGGGGTGAATGTTACACACCCACCTACCTTATTTATAAATGGGGTGCACGATGCTGAGAAACCGTTATACTTAGGTTGTGCTAAGTTTACAAAGTTGAGTTTTGTGTTGAGATTGTATACTCTGAAGGATAACAGTACATGGAGCGACAAAATCTTCACTTCTTTGTTGTCTTTGTTGAAAAAAAATCTCCTTGAAGGCAACAAGCTTCCAATATCAACATACAAAACAAAAAAGATGTTGTACCCAATGGGAATGGAGGCTAAGAAGATGCATGCATGCCGGAATGACTGTTTATTTTTTCTAAAGGACTATATCGACCTGAAAGAATGTCTGAAATGTGGGGCGTCTTGGTACAAAAGGACGGTATCAGGTAAGACCAAAATTGAGCCTCCAGCCAAGGTGATGTGCTATCTTCCTATAATGCCATGGTTTCAATGCTTGTTTGCTAATGTCATAGATGCACAAAATTTATCTTGGCATGCAGAGGTAAAGAAGAAGAAAAAAAGACGAT
The DNA here is from genome assembly GCA_963693085.1 of Alisma plantago-aquatica. Taxonomy (NCBI): domain Eukaryota; kingdom Viridiplantae; phylum Streptophyta; class Magnoliopsida; order Alismatales; family Alismataceae; genus Alisma; species Alisma plantago-aquatica. The sequence continues at coordinate 521,699,251 of OY856414.1, read as the reverse complement.
ATGCTACAACATGCATCTGAGTCCCTGCAATGGAAGAAGATTGATTTATTGTATCCTAAATTTGATGAAGAAGCTAGGAATTTTAGACTTGTACTTTGTACTATCGGGATGAATCCATATGGAACATTACGTAGCCAACATAGTACTTGGCCTTCCATGCTTATTGTATACAATATTCCTTCGAAGTTGTGTATGAATAATAAGTATGTCATGCTCTCATTGTTGATATCGGACCCTAAACAACCGGGCAATGATACTGATGTTTACCTTGAACATCTGACTGATGACCTTAAGAAACCATGGGGAGAAGGTGTCATGAGTTATGATGCTTTGCACTGAGAGATGTTTAATTTACGTGCTATGTTGTTTTGCACTATAAATGACTTTCCTTCTTATGGGAACTTGTCTAGATACATCGTTAAATTATCCAAGGCATGTCTTATATGTGAGGAAAATGCAGATTGTATTAGACTGAAACATGGTGGTAAGATTGTATATCGTGGTTACCAAAGATTTCTACCAAAGATGTATCCTTACCGAAAGTTGCACAAAACATTCAGTGGAATAATTGAGGGACGAAGTGCCCCTAAACCTATGTTAGGGGAGGATGTTTATGCAAGTGTAAACAAAATTGTAAATCACTTTGGTAAGAGATCTTGTACTACTCCCACAGGTGAAAAGTCTTTATTCAAAAAGAGGTTCATATTCTAGGATCTTCCTTCTTGGAGTTCTTTGATAGTTTGACATTGTATCGATGTCATGCATGTTCAGAAAAATGTTTGTGACAACATTATTGGTACTCTATTGAATATACTCGGTAATACTAAAGAAGTCATCAAATCTAGAATTGGCTTATGTGAATTAGTTATAAGGAAACAATTAACAAAAGTAGTTGTCAAAGGTTGTCATACATATCTACCTCCTACTTGTTACACCTTGTCTACAAAGGAGAAGAGAACTTTTTGCGAGTGCTTGCATAATGTTAAGGTACAATGGGTTACTCAGCCAATATTTGTGGATTGGTATCAATGAAGGATCTGAGGTTGATGGATCTTAAATATTATGATTTTCATACTCTAATGTAACATATATTGCTTGTGGCTATTCTATCTATCCTTCCTAAGCATGTAAGGTTTGAAATAACTAGGCTTTGCTTCTTCTTCAACACTCTATGTAGAAAAGTAATTGATTTTGAGACTTTAGATAAGCTGCAAAGATAAGTGGTCGTTACCCTGTGTCAACTTGAGAAATATTTTCTTCCTTCATTCTTTGATATCATGGTATATCTAGTTGTCCATTTGACTAGGGAAGTGAAATCTTGGGTTCAGTTTTCTTCAATTGGATGTATCCTTATGAGCAGTACATGAGTGTTTTTAAAGGTGATGTTTGAAACCGTTGTTGCCCCGAAGGGAGTATCATTGAGGGCTAGATTTCTAGGGAGGTTATGGACTTTTGCAATGACTTTTTGAATTGCAACAAAACTACTGCTAATGTCGTGAACCATGATGTTTATTCCAGCAAAGGTATTTTGGGAGAATGATAGATAAATATCATTCATGAGTAGTGGGAACATGCACACTTGTATATTTTACACAATATTGACGATGTGGGTATTTATATCACTAAACACACAAATGAGCTCAATAAAAGTTATATCTGATCCAATGAAATGAGGCTTGCTAGAGAGTATAATTGGACACTATTAGATGATTTGGAAAGGAAGTATTCAATCAACTATCTAAAACACCAAATAATGTTACAAAAACTATCAAATGGCTCATGTATAAGACAAAGACCCACGTTACATCTTATGAAGGGTTTGATATAAATGGATTTTCATACTACACAAAATGTCAAGATGATAGAAATGTCATACAAAATAGTGGGTCACCCCTTAGGCATCTTCATTGTATTTTTCTAGTGCCAAGGATAAGATTTCACATGAAGGAAAGATAACTTATTACGGTCTCATTAAGGACATATGGGAAATTGACTACACATAGTTTATAGTTCCATTATTAAGGTGTAAATGGGTTGATAGCAATAAAGGAGTTATAGTTGACAAACTTGGTTTCATAATAGTGAATTTTGAGTGGACATGTGGGAAGGATGAACCCTTCATCATGGCATCACAGGCAAAATAGGTATTCTACATTAACAATCCTACAAAAGAAAATTGTTTTGTCGTTCTTCATGGGAAAAGATAGTTCATTTCAGATCCAATTGATGAAGAAGAGTATTATAACAAGAATGATGACTCTCCATTTTTTGTTCTCTTACCAAGATTAAATGTTGAATCTAACATTGATGACTATACACGTGAAGATCACACATAAGGGATATTGGTTTAAGGTATATTTCTCATATGTGATCTGGTTTTCTTTACATTATGTAACATGTTTATTTGTTTGTATGTGCTCTAACTTTTTATAGTGTTGACATTTATATGTGATCTGACTTTTTATAGGGTTGAATTTTTATATGTGATCTGACTTCGTATAAGTGATCTGACTTTTATCATTTGTTTACTTTTGATTTTATAGATGGCATCTGTCCAAGAGCATAGTGATCATGAGCGTGAGGATGCTGAGCATTCTGACTACGGTGTTGACGATACTGATAACCAAACATGTAAGGGAGTTAGAGGGATAAGTGCAATGAAATATGCTTCATATAGGCAAGGGAGGAAGGGTGTTCTTGAATCAATGAAGCAAGCATGCCACTTACTAAAGAGTTTGTCAGCTGTTATGGGGTCCTTGCTCAAAGCAAAGTGCCTCTCCTTGTTGAGGGTTGGAGACAAGAGAGTATGGTCCACAAACACCTCATTTGGAGGAAGTTATAGGTGAGATAAATGAAGTTATGGTTTTATATTATTTTTCCTATTCTTTCTTTTAACATTCCTAAATAGTATTGGATGTTGAACTTTTTTAGGGCCAGAATGAACTTCATGAAAAGTTGTATCACAAGTTTGTTATGTAGATCATCGGTAGAAGGCATAGAGATTGGAAGAGAATCCTCACAAGAGTCTATGCCTTTGGAGACAAGAAGGAACCCTAGCTTCAATGGAACTATATTAATCAATATGATTGGAAGGAGTTTGTTCGACGGAAACAAACAAATGCATTCCAGGTATTGAATTAATTACATTTTTATGATTTCTGATGGTCACTTAACAATATACCTTGTATGAATTAATTAGGCTCTTCACGACCCTCAAAATGATAGGTGTGACAAGAATGTGCACAACCACCGGTTGAGTTCAGGTGGTTATTGGCGAGAGAGTTGTAGTAAGAGAAAGAGCAAGGGCAAGGGAAAGGGTAAGTGCAAGGGTGTTCTATTTATACTCCTTCTAGTGCTTATTCTTCTAGTCTTTCCATGTGGTTGCCTTGCTATATTGAGTGGATAGATGTGAAGAAAAACAAAGCCAGAGAAATCCCTGTCCAAGCAACACAGCAGGTGGATTCAAAAATGGTAAATTTCTTAGTCTAGTGATAATTTCCTTATTATTTTCTGAGTGGATTATTAAGTTTTACTGAATAGTCAGTTTTTGATGATAATTAGTTGGAGTTGTCTGCCCAAACAAAGGAGGGAAAGTTCACCCCTCAAGCACATATGATGAGTTGATGGTTGCTCTAGGGACATAAGAGCATTTGGGATGTGTTAGGGGTGTTGGAGTTGGGTATGGGATAAAATATTTTTTGGGTCATCCCAGCAAAAGTGCAAACTATCAAAGAAAGGGGAAGTGAACAAGGAGTACGTGCAAAGATTGGTAGATGCAGCCATGGAGAAATATATAGCTTCTCAGGTGATGTAGAAACTAGCTTTTCCAGCAGTCATAGAACATGTTCATCACTCGCCCACATAGTGCATTGGGAGTAGTCCTTTAGACTCACAGGGCACAACTGGGGTAAGATTCAATTCATATTTACATTGTGATAAAATAATCCTTTAATTCAATATTTATGATTTTCAAAATAAATTGTTTGTTTCATAAAAATGTAGCTGGCCAGAAAATGTCATCTTATTGTCGATGTTATAGGAGACAATATCATGGAAGATGTTGAGGCTTCTATCGCCAAAGTAGTTTATGGTATTCTCCTTCCTCTTAATCATTATCATGTGAATGTCATATGTGTCTTTCTAGGAATGAGTGAAATACCTCTCCCATATGAACACCCAGATGCCACCACAGTTGGATAGGTAGAATGTGGATTTACTAGGTGGCCCAAATGACTCGTTAAATTTCTTCAAGTATGAGAAATGTATATTATAACTTATATAAAATTAATCAAAAGTTAATATTATAATACATGCATGCAGCCTACAAAAGCTAAGAAGCCCCCTAAGTTCTGATATATCTGCCCCTCATTTTATTCCACAGGAGTTGTTTGACTCCTTAGACCCTAGCTTCCAGACATTGACAAGATGGTTGGACACTATTGACCAAATAGATACCATTATGATCAGCCTTGGGGAGGATATGGTAGGTATACAATGGGACAATGTTATATTGTTGATAGATGTTTTTGAGGTATTTAAGTATGATTGGTTGAACACATTAGTTATAGAACTTTAGATACGGTGAGTGTGAATACCCTATCATGTGTGAAAATTTGTTTAATTGTTTCCTACATATAAATTGAGTATTGGATATATATACATTTCAGTCATTTCTATTATTTGGCTTGTGACTTCACAACAGAAATGTGGGATTTCTAATGCCATCATTAATTAGTGATGTACTTAGAGATTTGAGTGGCATCAAAGAATATGTGACTATTGTGATGCAGTCTTTTGGTGCTTCCAAGACCGTCATCTTAGCTCTCTTCAACGTTAGGTAAGTTTTTGGCTTGTTGTCTATATGTCTAACCTATGAATACAATTTTGTTGTGAGATTTAATTTTTATTTTATTTTCCTTCTATTCATTCAGAAATAGGCATTGGCAGTTGTTAGTGATTTTTCTAGAGACTTGGAGTGTGTATCTCTTTGATCCTTCTGGTGAAAAACTATCACCAAATGAGGGACACCCAACGAAATTGGTGATTCATGTGTAAGTATAGTTTTTTGGTGCCCAATATATTTGTTAATGTTTGCATCATATGACAGTTTAATAATGCAACATATATGTTAATTTAACTTACAGTGGTGTGAAAGAATTCAGTATTGACGGAGGGAAGGTAGATAAAAAAGAAATCAGTAACTTGGAGGAGTGTTGATGTATAGTCTTCTCATTCTAATTGCATAATATATGACCAACTCTGCTTCATTACATTTATTAATATAATTGTAAATCTGCAGGACCCTATATAAGGCAATGGTTGGGCTTGCACATATTGTATATGTAGGTGATTTTCAATCACACGAAACAAATCAAATGTATAGATAATGTAAGTTATTAGTCTTGGATCATATATTAATGAAGTAGTCTCATTTTATAATACAAACAATCAGATCTAATTAGAATTCTCATTCTCTTTATAGTTTTTTCTAAAGGTTGAACCCTAACATTGGAGTAGTTGAATGGGCTACGTGAATAATGGGCATCCTACTTCATCTGAAATGTGGACTTGAACAAAAAAATTGGTTGATTGATATTTTTTGGTAGTTTGAACTTTGATGTCATATTTTTTATGTATTTTGTGAGTGTGAATTGAATGTTGATATATATAATTATACATTATGACTTAAAATATGAGATGGCAATTGATGTTCATATGTATTTTGTGAGTGTGAATTGAATGTTAAGTGTATATATGTGTGTGAATTTAATTGTCAAGGCATGAGGAAAAGAATGATGTTATTTTTGCATAGATGTATAAGTTGAAGTGTGGCCGAGAAATGAAATAATTGAAATGTGAGTTCATGGATTTGTGTGAAATTTGAAGTGAATCATATGATAGAATGTGGCATGTTTGTGCCTAATTTGTACAATATCATTTTCTTGTAGGTGTGTGAGCCTGTTGTTAAGTCGTGATTCTTATAGAGAGCATGTTGTTCTTCAGAACTTTTAGTTCTAAAGAACAACAGTCTCCAGACAGGCTAGCAGGCTGGGAAGTAGGTCTACAGACCTACTATATAAAAAAAATACACATTTATCGTCAATTATTTAAAAATAACCAGCAACAGACAATTTCTCCATCAGTTATTTAAAAAAAACCAATGGCATATACCTAAAATTTTCACTATTCTTTCACTGATAAAACTGGCGTCAGGAAATTTTCTATTGATTATTTGTCATTATGCCTCCAACAAGGAAATTGTAATAGTGTCGGTTACTTTTCTTGCAATTTTAGAGAAAAGGTCAAAGAAGACCACAAATATGTCACCCATTGTGTGTTACATCATTGGTTCCACCCTAACAAAGAATTGAAGATATAAATTATTGTCATTGGTTTCCCTAACGGATGATGAAAGTTTGAGTTTTACCATCTCCCACTTGATCATCAGTTTGGAACCGATGTGGAATGCCTAAAATAATTGTCACCCACTATGGATGAGAAGCTTCTCAGCCCTTGTTTGCTTAATCTCTAGGATACCCTCTCATTAGGTTTTGTCCTTGTAGTGGACTTAGGCCACCTTCCCAATCATGGGCTTGGTGCCCAGTCAGCCTTCCTAATCATGGGCTTGACTCTTTGTTGACCTTCCCTATCTGGGGCTTGGTTGTCTACACTATGGACTCAGACCACCTTCCCAGTCTAGGGCTTGGTTCCATATTAGTCTTCCCAGTCATGGTCTTGAACCTCCTTGACATTCCCTTCAAGGGGCTTGATCTCTTTCGGCCTTCCCATAATAGGCTTGATCTTTTATGACTTTCCCTTCAAGGGGCTTGATCATAGTCATCTTAATGACTTTCTTTCTATATCCAAACTTCTACAGATAGCATTGGGGATTTGATCATGTTATATTATATGATGATTTACACTTAGGTTTCTTATGTTTATTAAAACCATTTACATTAATACCTTTCCCCACATACACACATGCATAGGAGACTAACCTCATTTTTTATCTTTATTATTCCTTTTCACCCTAATTAGAATTCATATGGGTAAGGTTTCTGTCTCATCCATGGTACTTCTGATTTCCCAGTATTAGGGTTTAGATTATGGTTAGAGACTACACCCCCACATATTAGGGCTTCTAGATCCCTTAACCCACTAGGGTTTTCCCAAACCAACCCTAGCTCCATCTAGGGTTACCCTCGCAAGCAAAAACCCATAAAACATTTTTACTTTACTGTTATTTCCACATTACATGTACATTATTATTTCTACATTACATGTACATTAATTGGTAGACGTTGCCTTAACCCTACTTCTTCTCACAAACCCTAACTTGTCATAAGGAGGGAAAATATCTTTTACGGTTTATTAAGCAAGAGGATGAGATGTGGATGAAGAGATTAGAAGACTTAGAGGAAACATTACTTCATGTAAACCCTAGGTTCTAGCTAGGCTAGAATCACATTGGCTAAAGGAGTCCACATATACCAATTGAATGGTGCGGAGGAAAATATTGACAACCCCCAAAACTATGATCCATTCTAGACCCCATTTTCATCAAGTCATGTGTTAATAAGTTCTCTTATATTTCTATATATTTCTTAAAATTATGAACTATTAAATATTATTTGAAAATTTTGGGGATGTGATATCAAATGTAATGACCTCACTTTTCAGCATCCCTTAATTATGGAAAGACTCAAAAAGTTGAGATCCATTACCTAAATTTCCCACGGATCCAGATTTAATCAAATAACAAATAATAGCAAATAATTTCCATTAATTCAAATATTTATTACAATATGCTCCTCTAAAGAGTTATATAAATTTCTTACACAAGAATTGTGCACATGAGAAGAAGTATCAAATCCTCCTTACAAGTTAACTTTAATGCCGTTATGTAATTTCATTTCATTTATCATGTCCTGATATCTTCAAATTTAGCATGTACCTAAAATGGAATGAAATAAAAGCACAGATCAGCAAATCAAAATATATTGTGTGTGTGGAAGCATGAAAAGTGTGCAAGTACATAACAACTTATATTCAATCAAATACTTGCAACTAAGAGATTTCATTTTCTTCATGTAATCTTCCTTTATGTGGTACTCATAGTGACGTTATAATTGAACAAAATGTAAATAAACACACATCATTTTAGATATTCAATCCTTGAGAAATCCTGAAAAAACATAGGAAAATTGTATTGTGGGTGGCCATAAGTGTAACCACATACCTTTTTGTATAACATGCATATTATCATGTAGTATATAGTTCAAGTATATTCAATCAATCCTATCAACAGATTCAAGCAATTCAACAGTTAATTTACATGTATATAAATCCTAAAGTGTCATAATCACATTAATTAGATAAAACCCTAATCAAGTCCTAATCTAGGGTTTAGGCTTCCTTGTTATCGAGTCATCATTAGATTCATGCTTCAAAACCCTAATTCATATTAAGTTTAACCATAATTACCAAATATATTGTGTTGAAAACACTTATCTCGGATTAGGTACATTATTATTATAGCAAGTTACATCATTGATTTTCAAGATCCTAATTACACATGTTAATGATCATATAGTGTAGAAATCCTAATTTCTCATTATTATTATCATGAAGATCTTGATTTCTCATCTTTTTCAACAATATCAGTATTTATGACAAAGTAAATGTTCTTAGCACATTCAATCATCTTAATGTATAAATCTAGGTTTTTCATGTACAAAAATCGACTAGATGTGTATCCAAGGCACTTTTACAAAAGGAAGCATAACCAAGTCTCAATTAGATTTTATTTTTGTTTGTATCATTTTTTATCATTTTAACATATATTATGATGTACAGATCATTTTCCAAATTTATTTATTATGCATATACAAGTCATCGTAAAGCGACACATGATCATAAATAATCTTTCTCTAATTACCTCTTATTATCTTCTCCAGGCATGTGGATCCCATCTTGGGTCAGCAAGCACCTCATCCCAGCCCGCATGGGGGTGGGTCCAGCGGCTGGGAACCCCTCCCTTTCTTCCTTGTGCATCCCATGGTCTACTTTTTCCTTTCTTGGCGCGACAAGAAAGACACAGAGAGTGCCATGCCTCCCGCCATCTCATGTCAACACCGCCCCAATTTTGTCCACAACCTTCACTTCCATAATGATCCTAATTCCATCTCCAGTTCAGTTGCATGGCCATCATTTTTAGTGTACCTGTCAGCCCTTCTTCCTCCAGAATGTAAGGTTTTTGTGGTGAGCCATGGGGTGTCACATGTCCCTGTAGGTGTTGGATTCTGATCGCTAAACTTGTGCTGATATGAGTGGGAGCTAGAGAGGAGTACCCTCGAGTCTGACCAGGTAAACGAATGCCAAGTGTTTCTATAAGGTAGGGAGAAGAAAGGTGGGGAGTGAGACTGAGATGGGAAGTCCACTTGATCTCCCTATGCTTCTCATAAATATGCAAGCTAGACCCAGCTTGAGGTGGTGAGGGAGATGTATTAGAAGGGAAGACTTTGACTATCCTCCCATAGGAAAGCTTGCAATCACCCCACCTTCGGTAGGCATGCTATCCCTTCCACCAGCCATGAGATAGGTTCTGATGTGGCCTCCTTGTGGCATGCATGAAGGGTCTTGCCTTAAGATAGTCCATGTATAGGAAAACTAGGGTTAAGGGGAAAGACATTGAAGAGAAGGTATCAAGTGTCTCTCTAGAAGGGTAGTAACCCACATACTTATATTCAGCTTCAATAGAGACTTCACGCTATTCTCACGCCTCTAGGAATTGATTCCTTCAAAAAGTTAATTACCTTCTAATTCTATGGTTCCTTTGCCATATACATGAGTATATGTCTTATTCTAAAGCACTCCTTTTACTTTCCTCCTACTAATTCTTTTTCCTTACACAGGTAGCAAGACATATAATAACGTACACCATTATCCCTTTTCCAAAATTACTAAAAAGATATTCCTTTTTACTCAATAAATTTAATACCAACTAAAAGGATTATATTTCCTTCTCCTAATCTTTTCTCTCTCATGGTTACTACAAAGCATGCACGGTATAGTAGGAAAATATTCAATAGGTTTCCAAAGTGATGGCACATATATCCATACTTGTCCTCCAAGTATTCCTATAATTAGATTACCATATTTACTTGGTTGACACACAAAAAGCCGTAAAGGGCAGCATATAAATGCATGGCCCTTTATTGGCTAATTTGATCATGAATTCTAGATTATTCTTCTTTCACTCTCTTTGATATATTGCTCCAAAATAATTATCCTTATTTCAAGGAAACTCCCCAATACCTTTTCCAAGTTATATGTATTAATTGGGATTTATTGGGATGTCTTTCTCATACATAACATTCTCATTTTAAACATTGTTTAAGACAATACCATTATCTCATGGAATATCCTTTTTCTCCCAATTTCTAGATTTATCTTCTTTTCCTTATTGTTTTCAAGTATCCCAAAAGTTAGATAATTAATCTTTTAATTATCCAAAACACCATGTATCTTATTTTCTTTTGGAATCACTTGACAATTATCTTATTTATCATATCAAAATGCAATTATTATCTATTCATGCACAAATTCCTTTCATTTTGTGTCACAAGAATTTATTAGAAAAGAAACCAATTTCTTGGGTCTTACTTGAGACATGAATCAAACCCATGTTATTCCATTAAAATAAAATTAAGGAATTACTTATTAATGCTTGCCTTATATTTACATAATTCAATTTTACCAAAATTGAGGATGTTAAAGAAATGTGTCACATTTTGGTACATCAACTTCGTCCAACTTGGCCCACCATCCACAACTCTAGACAGTCTGAAATTACAATGCATATACTCAATCGTTATCCAACTAACTATCAATCCATTTTATTCTAACACATTTCTCCAAAGTTCAACTTTGTCATTCAATCCATTTTTAGTTTCTATGATCAACACAAACCCTAGGCCATAATTATATCATTAGTCTTATTTGTACATCTTCATGATGTAAGCCTTAAGTTTAAATATTATATAGTATATGGAAAAATTGATGCTTTCCACTCTATTAAACATGCATGTTTGAGATTGATAACTGGTATAATGTAAATATTTGCACATTAGGCGGTGTATTTGTATTGTGTGTTTACATATAGGAGAACTATATTGTGTTTCCTATTCTTGAGTAATAGTGATGTGGTGCCATTACACCCTCAAATGTTGTGGTGGTGATTCTATAATCTATGGTTATGGTGGTGATGCCATATTCATTGTAATTTTCTCTATACTTGGTTTAAACATAATAATATGCATGCAATCTTCACTATTTATCATTGTTCTTTTATTGATATTTGAAGGAAAGAATTTTGTATTCGTTACACTTTTAATTGCTTCTTCATATAATTTCATCATACTATATAAAGTTCCTTTTCCATTCTAATTGTATAAACTACTTCACTCTTTAATATAAACCTTATTTATCTTAAGTTATTGTACTTCATCCATATATATTGTCCAATCCAAATTTTATGTGAATACCACCTTTTTCCATTTGTTCTTCTCTCATGGGAGCATTCCCAACCCTTTAAGTGGAGAAGACCTTGGAACAATTGAGTCGAGTTGTAGCATGTACATGAGTAGTCTTTTATAGGTGATAGAGTGAAGTAACCAGGTTTTCCTCTATACCCTATTAGCTCTAGTTAAGTTTCTTTTAGTATTGTTATACTGGTACAGAGTTATATCTAGTTTGAGCAATGTAATAGTAGGATATTTTTAATGTTCCACTACTAACTTTTTTGTTTTGAAAATATGAATTGAATAAACTAGATTGCAACCCCTCACAACATTTTATGATGGTGTTTGGCATTGGGTATGCTTCCTCTTGTTTGGATGGCTAAGTGGGTGGTTCCCTATTAGGTCCCACTCCTTATAAGCATGGTATCAGAGTCAAGGTTGTTGGTTAATCTGACTATTTCAATCTTATCTCCTTTAGAGATCTTACCTCTCTCATAGTTTTCTTACACCTTATACCCTTGCCTTGTGCAGGCACATCGATATGACTAGAGATAACACAATTGTTGATAACATAGTTCATTAGGAGACATGTCAGGACCCAAAGTACAGAATGTTGATGATGGTCCTCTTCTTATCCTTCTAGTATCTCAAGATACCTCAAGAACTAAGAGTCAACCCCTAGTGGTGTCATCTACCTTGACACCGAAATCATGTGCCATGAGTTTGGGTATTCCCCTTGACCAGGAGCTGAGTTTTCATTGATAAATACTCCCCATAACTCTAGTGAGGAAATTTAGCTTTGTGATTACTCTAGAAAATCTTAAGCAGTGTGTTTTCATTGAATTTTTGAAGATGTCTCACTTACTTTTAAGGTGATAATGAAGTTCATTGGTGGATAAAGATGATGGTTAGATTCTCGACATTAAATGGACCTTTGATGGCATGGCTTGTCTAAAGCTCAAAAAGTCCATTTTTCTACTTACTTTGGTAGTGTGCCATCTTGATATTGTTGGAATAGAATGGCCAAGACTTGTGATATTTCTTCCATGGTGTGGGATTGGTTCCTAGCCTTGTTTAGATATAAGTATGTATTAACTACAATGTTGAGAAAGAATGAGTCTAAGTTCTACAATCTACGTCAAAATTCCATTAATGTGGTCAAGAATGTACATAATTTTCTTCACCTAGATATGTATGCTAATAGTCTAACTGACAAGAGGTGTGCTAGTATTTTTATAGAAGGGTTGTGCTTGTTGGTATGTATGCCCAAAGATACAATCATATGATGATTGGAATGTGGCATTAGATACCTAGTTTGATAACTACAAAGGTAATTTCATCTATTATGTTTATCTCAATCATGAGATGATGAAACATACATAGTATATGTCTAAAGAATGATGTTACTTGATGATACATGTCTTTAGGTGGATGACCTAAATTATGAGATCATATGTATGATAAGAGTACATACATTCTTGTTATGTCCCTAGTCATATTTTACTATGGAAGAAAAATAGACAGTAGTAATACATAAAGACTAGAGTGTTTGTTGATTGATGAAAGAGTGTCATTAGTCATGTTATATGATATGAAGTCAAGCACACATGTACATGTTAGAGAATAGTATATTGGACAAACCCACCTTAAGAGTGATACATGGATACCATAGAATGGTAGTCAAAATCATCTCTCATAGTGATAGTGGTGATTGTGGTTCTTAGACATGAAGTAACTACACTCATCACATGTTCTTCATTGTGTTTAGACATCATCCAATGTGACGTTGAATAAGGGTTGCCATAGAGGTGATTCTCATGTACTCTATGACACATGGGGATTGAGTGTGAGTAATGTAGATGGGATTTTTCCCTCCTATAGGTGTTTGATATCCAGTCCACCTGATAAGAGAGACTGATGGATGTATGGCCATACTCATGTGATTCAATATGTGATATGTGAACTCACTTGCATCTCAGACACTTTTCTCTAGTTCAGGGAACATGGATTGAATTTTGAAGAGGATGACAATTACATGCCTCAGGTTCAATTCGTATATTAGATACAAAGGAACTATACAAACACTGATCATGGATTCTAGGTTGAAGTTGTTTTTCACATTTCAAATTACTTGGGTAGAAATGATGTGTTTCTAGACACCGCTCATTTCTTGTGATGTCATAAATTGGTTATGGACATTCACCGCCAACGTAATTTGGGACCTATAGGGTCACACGCATATGATGCATTTGGAATGGAGTTTATTCATGAATGATGTTTAACTTGATTACTAAAAGTGCTTAAGTATTCAATTAAACAAGTGAGGTTCTAAATTGATTTATTAAACTATGAGTTGACATGTGCAAGTATTGAACCGATCGGTTGGAGTGTCAAGTTGATTTGAAACAATAAGTGGTTGAATATTTGTTTGAGATGGGCATATGAAACGTCCATTTCATGTATGAAATGACCATTTAACTTAGGAAACAATTGTTTCAAAATTGAAATGGTTGTTTTGTGATATGAAATAGCCATTTCATGATGTGAACTGAACTGTTCATCATCTGGGTTGCCCAGTTCAATGATCAATTTTATTGGATCAAGGATTTGACCATGACATCATGTTTTACATTAAACGAATATTGAATGCCAATTTGATTATAAATAGGAAAGTACATAAATTTATCGGTTCATGAGATGAACTGATTGGTTCACCTCTGAGCCAACTGGTTGGATAGTGGGATGATCGTTTCACCATTCATAATCATGAACTCCATCTCTTGGACTCCCAAATTGATTAGAAACCCTAACCCTAGCCTCTCCTATAAATAGAGGGGTATTGGGGGCTTCTCAGAAACAACAATAAGCTCTGACATTTTTTTGTCCTCTCTAGTTTTGCTAATCAATAGAGAGCCTGAGCAAGTCCTACCTGATAAACAGAGGGATAGAAAGGGAGAGGCAATTGTGGGAGAGTGAATCAATACTAGTACACTGACGTTTCAAGGAACAACTCCTTCCCATTTGATCTGGTAGCACAAAGTGGAGTTCCCGATGATCTACGTGGACTACTCTATAGGTGAGGAGTTTTTCCAACTAGGAGGATATCATCAACCGCCGTCTGTGGTGTTGCACCATGAGGACATTATTGACCATTGCTCGAGTGCTTCCTGAAGAAGAAGAATGCTACAACTCGAAGAAAGGTGCACACTACTGCAACAAGAGTTGTCATTGGACTGGCTCCAGGACCAGGTATAACTCTTGTTACCCTTTGTTCCTGGATACATTGTTGTTGATGATATCTTTCCAATTAGAGAAATAGGCTTTAAATTTTTTTTTGTTGCCTTATTTGTCACCCCATTTCCCTACAGTGGTATCAGAGCTACATTAATTTACAATGTATCTATATTTTAATAGATATGATCAGATTTATTTTGTTGCATACCATATGAATATTAAAACAATTAATGTGCATATCTGATATGATCCCTATATATATATATATATATATATATATATACATACATACATATATATAAAGAGAGAGAGAGTCAGGCTAGAATACACTCGAGTGTACAGATTACACCATACACCTCAGTGGTGTTTGCCTATCTAGACCTTGTCTTTCTAAAATCCAATCCATTTATCTTCATGGTTACAATAATAATAGGCCATATACAAAATTTGAGCTCATTTGGATGAGTGTAAGTCACTCATCCAAGGACAACAAAATCGATGCACAAAACTAATTTGAAATGCATGATTCTTTCCTCCTTGAAATGTACAACCTATAAATATCCAAATGAGCTAAAATTTATTATATAGTATGTACTTAAGATATTTAAGAAGATCAATGGTTTAGAATTTTCAAAAAGTTATTGCATCTTTAAAAATGACTGAGGTGTACGGTGCCTCTGGTACACTCAAGTGTACACTAACCTGACTATATATATATATATATATATATATATATATATATATATATATATATATATATATATGCAATCCATAGATGTCTCCCTAAAAGTGTTTTGATGGTGGATGTTAGAATGGTCATGGCCAATAACCCTAGATTTGTGTGTGCATAGTTGTGGTGATTTATTCCTATTTATATCTCAATTTTCATACCAAGTCTCTCTCCTCCTTTCCAAATGTAAATTAATGATCTTCTCTATTTCCCCTCGAATGTAACTCGAGGTTTTTCCATTTCCAGTGTAATATGAAATAAGATAATTTTAATTTATGTTTCATTGTGAGAAGACATTCTTCACCAGGTGAACTGACTGGATCAGGAATCAAACCAGTCAGTTCAAGGATGGAGGAGACAAAACAACAGGATGAACCAATCGACTGGTGCCCCAACCGATTGGCTGGAAGAGTTCAGACATTGCTTGAACCTAAGGCCATACGACTGTTTCAAGAACCCAACGAGCGGCCAGGATACGAGTCGATCGATTCAAGTGGTGGCTCGATCGACCCGGATTAGTTTGAGCATGGATATGCATCAACAATAGGTTGTTTCATATGATGTAGACCTTAGGTGGTAGTAATTCCTTATGGCTCCTAGGAATTACAATAGTATGGCCATAACCATCACTTGTGTTTATAATTTTATGTTTTTATGGGATATGGCATGTATATGATATGTACTATATGTATGTGGTGATTGGATATGTATATGTGTTTATATATAAAATCCCTCAATAAATATTAAACCTAAGATGCCTTCCATTAGCAACACACATGAAAATCTTGATTGACTAAGTGTGGGCACGCCAAGTGTGGTGTGATGTCCATCTTGTGGAAGTGTGATGGTAGTTATGTGGGCCTACCAAGCAGGGTTCATGACTATCGTGTTGGCTTTTGGGTCAGACTTAACTAGGTGATCTTAATGATATTAAGCACCTAGAAGCATGCATATGGACTATGACAAAGAGTTGTGCATACCATCTATCCAATAATTTCATATGACGCAATTGGCAAACATTGCCTAGCTTAATAATTAGTTATAGATGTTGGCATTGGCTGGGTAATAATTCAACTATTTTGGGTCTTGGCACACTAGAAGGTTGCATGTTGCAATCTTCAGAATTGGTACTGAGGGCTATCAATTAAGCAAAATAGTGGGAGAGATAATTAATTAAAAGCCTAATTTATATCGTCAAATTTATCAAATTAAATCATGTTTTGACAAAAGTTGCAATATTTCTTTTGTAGAATCCAATGTCAAATACAAACTCATTTTTATTGCAATCAGTCCTTGAGAAGGACAAACTAAATAGGATTAACTTCTACGTCTGTGTAACATCCCTGACCTGGGTTATGAACTAACCCTAGGTGTTTTGCTTAATTATGTAATTAGATACTTGTGATTATCTTTTGGTATGTAAATAAAGCTTCTGAGGAACATATAATTCTATTTATGTCCCTTTTGAACAATGTTATAATATTGTTTTGTAATACAGGGATCTATGTGCAAATTACCCAATTAAAAGGGGTTAACTTGTAAATTGCGTATGTTAAGATGTTCCTTTGGTGTTGAGACATCATAAGAATGAATATGATGAAGTATGATGGATTCTCCAAGTTTGGGCACTAAGATGCAACTTGTGGAGCAATCCTTGTACTTAAAACCCTAGTTTTGGTGTAAAGTGCAATTTACCCAAAATATGGGGTGCAACTTGTAAAATACACCTTCTAGAGTATCTTTTATGACTCTTGGAATCATTTAGAGTAAGAATGATGAATAGGGAACTTCAATTGAATAATCAAATAAGAATGATAACCCTTATAAATTAAATAATCAAGTTATAAGCCTAATAACCCTTCTATATGTGCAACTTAGGAAAAAGTTGGATTTCTTCACCTTTAGACCTTGGGTTTAAGATGAGTTTTACTTAAGTATGGAAGGGAGAAATGTGTCTTAGAAGAAGGGAAGGACCTAGATGAGAAATGGAGAAACAAGTTGTCCTTATGTTGGAATTTCACCCAAAGTATATATACACCTTTTCTCACTTAGCAAGGATCATTTCCTTCACTTCCCTTCTTATCCCCTTGCTTAGACCGACTTAGGACAGAGCTCTGGAGCAGAGGAGGACGGCTAAGGAGTTCTAGGTAAGCTTTGGTCATCTTCTTGCTCGGATTCATGGAGGAATTCATGGTGCAAGGTTGGTTTTATGGTCTTCCTTACTTGTTTCTTCTTTCTAGCCGATCTTTCCCAACCAATTCTTGGAGAAACATCCATGGCCGACCTATGGAGATCAAGATGCCATTAGATGCATGGAAGCTTGAAAGCTTGGAGCTCTAGGAATGACCTTAAGGCGGGTTTTATAACTCTAAACCCTTAAACTTTGTTATACATCTTTCTTTCTTGCAAAAGTAGCTTGTTCTTCTTTCCCCCATCCTTCCATGCTTTCTTCCAACTAAAACCACGAATAACAGACCTTGATCTGGAGGTAGAAAAAGATGGGCATGATTACCAATGTTACTTTATCAAACGGTCTTGCTCCCCACCCCTTTGGCCAAACGGTTTGCAAAACTGTTTGGGGCAAACGGTTTCACAAGGTCGGTTGGAGCAAACGGTCTCAAGACCATTTGGGTGAGTTGACCAAGGGTTGACCGTTTGGAATTCCTGTTCAAAATTATGTTGGTTGATAACCCTCCAAATTTGAGCGATTAACTCCCAAGGAATCGTGAGTTGAAGGCAAATCAATTAGATAAACGTAAATGGATTAAGTGCTGATTTTTTAGCTTGATTAATTGAACTTTTTGGGAAAATTGTTTCAAAACCATTTGAGTGAGTTGACCAAGCATTGACCGTTTGCGATTCCTGTTTATAATTATGTTGGTTAATAACTCACCAAATTTGATAAGTTAATTCCAAAGGAATCATGAGTTGAAGGCTAATCAATTAGGTAAACCCTAATTAGATTATGTGTTGACTTTCAACTTGATTGATTTGACTTTTTGGGTTTTCTTTCCCAAACGGTCTCAAGACCATTTGCGGGTCACCCAAGACCGTTTGAAGATCTAGGATCAAGTATGGATATGTGTTTGAAGATCCAAAGATGTGGTATGAACCCTAATCGGCTAAGTGCTGATTTTGCAAGTGATGAGTTGATTGTGTTGGGTTGATTGGCCCAAACAGTTTCAAAACCATTTGGGGATCACCCAAATGGTCTCAAGACCGTTTGGGGATCACCCAAGACCATTTTTAGGTCTGGGGTTAAGTATAGTTGACCAATTGAAGGTCCAAAGGTACACAATTACAAAGCAATCAATTGTTGATTTGATGATCAACTCAATAGCTCAAACCCTAATGGTTTTTCACTAGAATCCAAGGGTTGGGTGATCCAAACGGTCTCAAGACCATTTGGAACTCATCCAAACGGTCTCAAGACTGTTTGGAGGTCACACAAGACCGTTTGGAGGTCTAGGGGTGAGTATGGTTAAGCAATTGATGATCCAATGTTACTAAGTTAAAGTGTAATCAATTGCTGATTTGGTGATCAATCCAATGATCCAAACCTTAATTGATTACTTGGATTTTGATGATATGATGGGAAAACAGTCTCAAGACCGTTTGGAGGTCATCCAAATGACCTCAAGACCGTTTGGGGTCAGGTCATACCCAATTTGGATGATGGATCTATGGTTTCAAAGTAACTAGTCTTACATTGATTAGTATTGAAGGATCATCGATTCCAAACCCTAATTCAATTGAATCAAACCCTAATTGATGAACAATTGAGGGTTAATTAAGGGTCAAATCAGTTGAAGGTTGACCTATTAAACTCAATTGAGGTATGAGTATAGGTCCAATTGATGATTGGTTCCATGAATTCAATGATTGAAGTAATCAACATTGGAAACCATAATTCAATTGGATACCTTATGTAATGGAGGTCCAATGTGATTGAATCTTTGAGAATTAAGATGATGAATGTTCTATTGATCCAATATTGATTAGTAATGACAAACGATGAAGGCACAAAGGTTTGAACCCTAATAGTACCTAAGTGACTAGTACCAATTAACGGGAGAATTCTTAATTGCTTATAGGATTAATAGCTTGATACACTATGTTAACCATAGTAGTATGTACTTGATTGAAGGGTTGATGTGACCTAATCAAGTTGAAAGAATAAAAGATTAGAATACATATATATATATATATGAATCATTTAATGATCTTCTGTAGCACGACCGTGTAAGGGAGCACGGCCCTGGTAGCCTTAACTTGCACGACCGTGCAAGGGAGCACGGCCGTGGTAGCCTTACTTTGCACGACCATGCAAGGTGGCATGGCCGTGGTGGCCTATGAAGAAATTGAAAAGTTTTGGTATTGTGTTGACATTGTTATATATGCATGTCCTTATTTGTATAAGTCATACAGGTTGATATTATGAGGTGATCATAGCCAGGTAAGAGTTATGATGTCATATTCCTTAAAAATAATTATAAGCTTTTAGAGTAATGATATGTGAAAAGTATATGCATTGATTCAATCATGGTCATGTTGTTAGATGACTTGATGCTTATATGTCACTTGGTAGCAAGTGTTATGATAATCTGAGGGTTTGAATAACCATGTTCCTGAATCATATGATGAGATGGTTAAGAATTAATATCCATATGATAACTGATGTGAATTAAACTTGATACATTTAGTATTCTTCTTTTATAGTAGTGTTTTAATGATTAATGATTGAGAACATGCTTGATGCTAAAATAATGCTAAAATGTACCTAAATAATCAAGTATAATCATATCATGTAGAGCCCTGGTCATAGATCCATCATTGTCAGAAGCCAAATGATGGTGAAATAGGTTTTCCTAAGGGAACTCCTGGAACACATACTTTTGAGTATGTGGGGGATTATGGACGCGAATATCCTTACATCCTGGTGTAGGAATTGAGGTAGATGTATCTTAAATCTATCAACCCTTCACTATATGTTTATGCCGAGATGATGTATCACTAATCTCCCGAGGGAATCTTTAATGCCGCATCAATGAGAGATAAACAAGAGATCTTTCGATGACGAAGAGAGTAGAGAACGCCACTGTAACTCTAATTGCAAAGTGCCAGAATACCCTGGTAAGATATTGTAGCAGAGACATGAGATGTCCTGCATGTTGATCCTCACACTGACTGAGGAAGATGAGGTCATAAGAATCCGGCTCTTTTGATGACCTATGTATGATACTGATGCGACTTAGTAGTGATCTGTTGGAGTATGAGCGGCTTACCTCATCTCCGCAGGGCATAATAATGATTGGAAATGATAATCAGTCATGTAGCATAACTGCTTAGGTTGAACTACGAGAAACAATGATTGATGTTACATTGTTTATAAATGTTCTAGTCAAGTAACTAGTATACATGTTTTTCATATTCCTTATTGATATGATTGCTTAAGTAAATGTTGTCTTACTTAAAACTAAATCTATTGTTGAATGTCTTAAAGATTATATCGCTTATGTTAGTCCTTTATTGCTATAACAAAGCTTCTGGTGAAGAGTTATAACTCTCGCTGGGACAATTATTTAAAATTGTCTCACCCTCGTGGGATTCGACTTTTTAGGTGGACATCGAGGACGAAGGAACCAATCCGAGGGTGGGAAGTATCAGCAGCAGCAACACCAGGGGCAGCAATGAATCTCAGGTGGAGATACTGACTGTCGAGTCTCGTAGATAGTATGTCTTATGTCATCTCTGTACTCTCAGGTCCTAGGAGTCAGTAGGTCTGAGGTTTTTGGCTTAGTGCCTCGAAATTTTGTATCTTGCCTTCTTCAGATAAATAGGCAATAGATGTATGTAATCACAGAGATGTAATGTCAAGCTATGATGTAAACAGTTTACCTTGTTTTCTTATAAAGGAGTTATGGTTTAAAGTTCTTTTTCCAAAAAGTTTTAAAATTTAGTGATTTTTCATTATTCCGCTGCTAATAATTCTCTTCTGCATTAGTTAATCTCGTTTTCCGTGACGAGTCGTCTCAATTTAGTGGTATCAGAGCTCTAGGTTCGCTGAGTCTATAGAGACATAGGACTTAGGATGTCGAGTCTATTCTTAGTGTTTTCCAGTATATCTAATAGTGTCTTCTGCTCCTCAGGAGAAGAAGATAAGTTAAGGATGTCTGGACCACATGAGGAATATGTGGCAGAGAGTAGCGTTGCTGCACCACGAGAACGTGCAAGGAACCAGGAGATAGAACAACCTGTACCTGAGCCACCCCAGTTCAATCCAACTGACATGGGGAATCCAGCCGTCCAGACCATGTTTGGGCAGTTTATGACTTCCATGACACACATAACAGATAGGATGCCCATGCCTGCACCTAGGGCACCTACCCAACCTGAAGGATAAGGAATCGGCAAGACGTTTGAACGACTTCGCCGAGTTGGAGCAATTGAGTATTTTGGAACGGATGATCCCGCAGATGCCGACCTGTGGTTGACCGAACTAGAGAAAGCTTTTAGAATCCTAAACATCCCAGAAGCTGAGAAGGTTAGACATGTTGTCTATCTTCTCAAAGGGAGTGTCGGGCATTGGTGGACCATGAAAGAGCAGAAGAGGCCTGGTGTGGAGGTTTCATGGGAAGTCTTCCGACGGGAATTTATCAATAGATATTTCCCTAAAACGTTCCTGGACAATAAAATCTCTCAGTTCGAGATGTTGAGGCAAGGTCTGATGAATGTTAGTGAATATGAAGCTAAGTTCATGGAGTTGTTGCGGTTGTTTCCGCACATGGCTGCTACAGATGAAGAAAGGATTAGACGGTTCGAGAAAGGGTTGAACGCTAAGTTGACTACTCCCGTGTCTACCCTAGAGAACCAGGAGAGGTGTGCTACCTTAGTTGAGTCAGTCTGAAGGATAGAGAGGTCTGTAGCAGAGAAGAGGCAAACCCATAAGAGATATCCTCAGTTCCAGGGATCTTCATCCAGAGACTTCAAGAAGCCTAGATTTTCTGCGCCTACACCACCACCACCTAGACCTAGTGCTCAGACACAGTGGACACTGAGTAGAGGTAGAGGATGAAGCCTACCACTACAAGGGGCTCGCAGTTCAGCATCTATGTCAGTTACAGAACCACCCAAACCACAACAACAAGATAGAAGTTGTTATATATGTGGCAAGATGGGGCATCTGATGAAAGCCTGCAGAGCTAGACCAGCGAGTGTAACCCAACCACAGAGGCAGAGTCAGCAAGGATCGTAGAGGAGACAGTTTCCAGGAGGAGCTAGAGGACGTGGACAAGCATCCCAAGTTGGATCGTCAGCACCGAATCAACCACAAGTAACAGTAAGATTCTATGCAATGAATCCACATGATGCAGTGATCAACCCTCGGGTTGTGGCAGGTCAGATGAAGTTGTTATATTCTGATATGTCTACATCTTGCATTGTATCTGTTTTGATTGATCCGGGTGCTACGTACTCCTTTATCACTTGAAGGGTGATTCGTAACTGCAATATGACAGTCAGTCATAGAGAAGATAGTTTGTTGCTAGAGACTCCATTGAGAGGGTCTGGTGTGTTATAGGAGGTATGCTCTTCCTGCATCCTTTTCTTTTCTGAACACCGCATTCAAGTGGATCTTATACCACTTGAGATGCAAGGATTTGACATAATCCTTGGGATGGATACCTTGGAAAGGTATAAGGTTGTTTTGGATTGTGAATCCAAGCAAGATGTGTTTGCTGATGAAAGCGACACATGGATCTTTCAAGGAGAGAGAAAGATTCTACCCACCTATCTTGTGTCATCTATGGTTGCTGAGAAGTTGATGAAGCAAGGATGTTATGCATTCTTGGCCCATGTGGTAGATACTACCATGGAAAGTCCTAACCCTGTTGAAGTTCATGTAGTCAGGGAATTTGAAGATGTATTTCTTGAAGAACTTCCAGGTGTACCACTGTCTCGGGAAATTGATTTTTAAATCAATTTGATCCCAGACACACAACCTATAGCACAAACACCATATAGGATGGCGCCTACTGAGATGGCAGAATTCAAGAAACAGCTACAGGAGTTGCTTGAGAAGGGTTTCATCCGACCGAGTACTTCGCCTTGGGGTGCTCCAATGCTATTTGTTAAAAAGAAAGATGGATCAATGCGGTTATGCATCGATTACAGACAGTTAAATAAAGTAACAATAAAGAATAAGTATCCTCTGCCGAGGATTGATGTCTTTTTGACCAGTTGCGTGGTGCAACTATCTTCTCAAAGATAGATTTGAGGTCAGGATATCATCAACTCCGTATTAAGGACACTGACATACCCAAGTCTGCCTTTAGAACGAGGTATGGTCACTATGAGTTCACAGTTATGTCGTTTGGACTAACTAATGTGCCGGTTGCATTTATGGAACTCATGAATAGAATCTTCCGACCTTTCCTCGATCAGTGTGTTGTTGTCTTTATAGATGACATTCTGATCTATAGTAGAGATGCTCAGCAGCATGAACAGCATCTTCGTCAGGCTCTAACTTTGCTAAGAGAACACAAGCTATATGCTAAGTTTAGCAAGTGTGAGTTCTGGTTACCGGAAGTATCTTTCCTTGGACACATGATATCTACCTCGGGTATTTGTGTTGACCCTAAAAAGGTAGAATTTGTCCTACAATGGGAACAGCCGAAGACACCGATGGAAATCCGTAGTTTCTTAGGGTTGGCTGGTTATTATCGAAGGTTCATTAATAACTTCAGTTCCATGGCCCTACCTTTGACTAAGTTGACCCGAAAGGATGTCCCTTTTGTTTGGAATGATAAGTGTCAGCAATCCTTCCAGTTGCTGAAGGAGAGGTTGACAAGTGCACCTGTACTTGTGTTACCTGAGCAAGGCAAAGGATGCATAGTTTTCTGTGACGCCTCCAAGAATGGACTCGGATGTGTCTTGATGCAGGATAAACAAGTGATTTCTTTTGCTTCTCGACAGCTTAAGAAACACGAGGAGAATTATCCGACACACGATCTGGAGCTAGCGGTTGTAGTTCATGCCTTGAAGATCTGGAGACACTATCTCTATGGAGAGACATTCCAGATTTTCACTGATCATAAGAACCTTAAGTATATATTCTCTCAGCACGAACTTAACATGAGGCAACGTCACTGGATGGAGTTAATCAAAGACTACGATTGTACAATTGATTACCATCCAGGGAAGGCCAATGTAGTTGCAGATGCTTTGAGTAGGAAATCAGCAACACCAGCCTTAGATAGGGCACAACTAAACTCTTTAGTATGCTCTAGGAGAGATATGCTTATCTCCTTAAGGCAAGACAATGTACAATTGAAGGTGTCATTGTTAACCGGGTTGTTAGCTGAGATGCATATAAAACCTACTCTGAGAGAGTAGATCAAGGAGGCACAACAAGTTGATGTTGCAGTTCAGTAGATCAGATCAGAGTTTGGTGATGAGAAACGAGATGGTTTCCATGACTCTGATGACCAAGTAGTCTGTTATCATGGGAGGATGATAGTGCCAGATGTGGATAACTTGAGAAAGTTAGTCCTGGAAGAAGCTCATTCTTTGATGTATGC
Source organism: Alisma plantago-aquatica (assembly GCA_963693085.1). Classification (NCBI taxonomy): domain Eukaryota; kingdom Viridiplantae; phylum Streptophyta; class Magnoliopsida; order Alismatales; family Alismataceae; genus Alisma; species Alisma plantago-aquatica. Next base: position 521,674,187 of record OY856414.1, on the reverse strand, counting down.
TATGCATCCAGGAAGCACCAAGATGTATCGAAACTTGAAAGATATGTATTGGTGGCCCGGGATGAAGAAGGATGTTGCTGAGTTTGTTATGCGGTGTCATGTGTGTCAGCAAGTTAAGGCTGAACACCAGAAGCCTGCAGGAACAATGCAACCATTGCCCATACCACAGTGGAAGTGGGATCACGTAACCATGGACTTTGTTGTTGGCCTACCTAGGACAAGCAAAGGGTATGATTCCATTTGGGTAATAGTTGATAGGTTGACAAAAACAACACATTTCTTACCTGTCAAAACAACCTATTCTACTGAGAGGCTAGCACAGTTGTATATTCAGGAGATAGTGCGACTGCACGGAGTTCCAGTCACTATAGTTTCAGACAGGGGTCCCCAGTTTACGAGTCGTTTCTAGGAACGACTTCATAAAGCTTTAGGCGCCCAATTAAGGTTTAGTACAGCCTTTCATCCTCAGACTGATGGATAGTTTGAAAGGACTATACATACCTTGGAAGACTTGCTGAGAGCATGTGTTCTTCAGTTTATAGGGAGTTGGGATCTGCACCTAAGCTTGATAGAGTTTGCCTACAACAATAGCTATCAACATAGCATTGACATGGCACCTTATGAAGCTTTATGTGGTAGACGTTGTAGATCACCCCTATGTTGGTATGAAACCGGTGAATATCAACTGTTAGGTCCAGATCTTGAACAGCATACCACAGAAAAGATGAAAGTGATACAACAACAGATCAAGACTACACAGGATAGGCAGAAATCTTATGCTGACAAGCGTCGTAGACCTTTGGAGTTCTAGGTTGGAGATAGAGTGTATCTCAAGGTCTCACCTTGGAAGGGAATTCTGAGGTTTGGAAGGAAAGGGAAGTTAGCTCCTAGGTTTATGGGGCCTTATCTAATCATTGAACGGATTGGAAAAGTAGCCTATAAACTAGAGTTACCCCCAGAGTTACAGAGGTTACACCCTGTGTTTCACGTTTCTATGCTAAGGAAATGTCACCCTGATACTGAGTCAGTTCTACAACCTATGGAGGTAGAATTGAATGATGACATATCTTATGAGGAAGGACCAGTGTCAATCATTGATAAAAGAATTAAAAAGTTGAAAAAGAAAGATATAAGTCTTGTTAAAGTCCTCTGGAATCACCGTGGTGTTGAAGAAGCCACTTGGGAACTAGAGGAAGAGATGAGAAGGAAATACCCTGCTCTTTTCTCTTAATATGTTTTGTTGATTTTGGGGACGAAATCCTTATAAGGGGTGGATAATTTGTAACATCCCTGACCTGGGTTATGAACTAACCCTAGGTGTTTTGCTTAATTATGTAATTAGATACTTGTGATTATCTTTTGGTGTGTAATTAAAGCTTCTGAGGAACATATAATTCTATTTATGTCCCTTTTGAACAATGTTATAATATTATTTTGTAATACAGGGATCTATGTGCAAATTAACCAATTAAAAGGGGTTAACTTGCAAATTGCACATGTTAAGATGTTCCTTTGGTGTTGAGACATCATAAGAATGAATATGATGAAGTATGATGGATTATCCAAGTTTGGGCACTAAGATGCAACTTGTGGAGCAATCCTTATACTTAAAACCCCGCCTGATCAGTCCCATATTACTATCCAGGAATGGCTCATGTATCATTTGCAAGGGGATGGAGATCACCCGGCCCAGTTTTCTGTCGCTTGCTAGATCATTTGGAAGACTAGAAATAAGATGGTGTTCGATATGATTTCTGTTGGTACGACCAGACAACTCGTTCATTTCGACGACCTCTGGAGTAAAATCCTTACTGGAAGATACAAGAAGGGTTCATCTAAAACCATCCACTCAGATGATGACTACGATAACACAAGCATCCCGGATCATGTCAGAGTTTTCTATGTTGACGCTGCTGTTAAAGGAAAGGAGGCTGCTATAGCTGTGGTGACTCTGATGAGAATAAGTGTTGGGTTGGTGGATTTGCTAACTTTTCTTATGTTGAGTCTGTGCCTGAAGCTAAATTGCGTGCGATCGATTTGGCTGTGAGGTCTACATCCGTTTCTGATGATAGTAATACACTCATTGTCACTGATAGTGCTAGAGCTTTGGAGGCTATTGAAGGACATCCACGACAATTCCCTGCGTTTAACAGATGGATCCGGTCAATTGAAGACAACATCAATAGAAATCCAAAGATACAGATTGTTCATCGACTAAGGAAACACACTATCCTGGCCGATAATCTAGCCAAACACCACCTAAAACATTTCAAGGATGGTCGTTCTTATACGAACCCTCCACTCGACCCCGTGGGTCTACCTATCCCTTTCCCTTTATGTAATGGTAGGAGTCCTACCAAATTTCTTTTTATAGCTGATAATGTTTTAAATAGTCGTTTAATGCCTGCTAGAGGAGAGTGGGATGAATAAGAAGAACTCCTGACTTCCATAAAAAAAACCCTAGTTTTGGTGTAAAGTGCAATTACCCAAAATATGGGGTGCAACTTGTAAAATACACCTTCTAGAGTATCTTTTATGACTCTTGGCATCATTTAGAGTAAGAATGATGAATAGGACACTTCAATTGAATAATCAAATAAGAATGATAACCCTTATAAATTAAATTAACAAGTTATAAGCCTAATAACCCTTCTATATGTGCAACTTAGTAAAAAGTTGGCTTTCTTCACCTTTAGACCTTGGGTTTAAGATGAGTTTTACTTAAGTATGGAAGGGAGAAACGTGGCTTAGAAGAAGGGAAGGACCTAGATGAGAAATGGAGAAACAAGTTGTCCTTATGTTGGAATTTCACCCAAAGTATATATACACCTTTTCTCACTTAGCAAGGATCATTTCCTTCACTTCCCTTCTTATCCCCTTGCTTAGACCGACTTAGGACAGAGCTCTGGAGCAGAGGACATCTAAGGAGTTATAGGTAAGCTTTGGTCATCTTCTTGCTCAGATTCATGGAGGAATTCATGGTGCAAGGTTGGTTTTATGGTCTTCCTTACTTATTTCTTCTTTCTAGCCGATCTTTCCCAACCAATTCTTGGAGAAACACCCATAGCCGACATGTGGAGCTCAAGACGCCATTAGAGGCCTGGAAGCTTGAAATCTTGGAGCTCTAGGAATGACCTTAAGGTGGGTTTTATAACTCTAAACCCTTAAACTTTGTTATACATCTTTCTTTCTTGCAAAAGTAGCTTGTTCTTCTTTCCCCCATCCTTCCTTGCTTTCTTGCAACTAAAACCATGAATAAAAGACCTTGATCTAGAGGTAGAAGAAGATGGGTGTGATTACCAATGTTACTTTATCAAACGGTATTGCTCCCCCCCCTTTGGCCAAACGGTTTGCAAAACTGTTTGGGGCAAACGGTTTGCAAAACCGTTTGAAGGGCAAACGGTTTCACAAGGTCGGTTGGAGCAAACGGTCTCCAAGACCATTTGGGTGAGTTGACCAAGGGTTGATCGTTTGGGATTCCTATTCATAATTATGTTGGTTGATAACCCTCTAAATTTGAGCGATTAACTCCCAAGGAATCCTGAGTTGAAGGCAAATCAATTAGATAAACTTAAATGGATTAAGTGCTAATTTTTCAGCTTGATTAATTGAACTTTTTGGGGAAACAGTTTCAAAACCATTTGAGTGAGTTGACCAAGCATTGACCGTTTGAGATTCCTGTTCATAATTATGTTGGTTAATAACTCACCAAATTTGATAGGTTAATTCTAAAGGAATCATGAGTTGAAGGGTAATCAATTAGGTAAACCCTAATTGGATTATGTGCTGACTTTCAACTTGATTGATTTGACTTTTTGGGTTTTCTTGCCCAAACGGTCTCAAGACCGTTTGGGGATCACCCAAACGGTCTCAAGACCGTTTGGGGGTCACCAAAGACCGTTTGAAGGTCTAGGGTCAAGTATGGATATGTGTTTGAAGATCCGAAGATGTGGTATGAACCCTAATCGGCTAAGTGCTGATTTTGCAAGTGATGAGTTTATTATTTTGGGTTGATTGGCCCAAACGGTTTCAAACCATTTGGGGATCACCCAAACGGTCTCAAGACCGTTTGGGGATCACCCAAGACCATTTTGAGGTCTGGGGTTAAGTATAGTTGACCAATTAAAGGTCCAAAGGTACACAATTACAAAGCAATCAATTGCTGATTTGATGATCAACTCAATAGCTCAAACCCTAATGGTTTTTCACTAGAATCCAAGGGTTGGGTGATCCAAACGGTCTCAAGACCATTTGGAACTCATCCAAATGGTCTCAAGACCGTTTGGAGGTCACCCAAGACTGTTTGGAGGTCTAGGGGTGAGTATGGTTAAGCAATTGATGATCCAATGTTACTAAGTTAAAGTGTAATCATTTGGTGATTTGGTGATCAATCCAATGATCCAAACCTTAATTGATTGACTTGGATTTTGATGATATGATGGGAAAACGGTCTCAAGACCGTTTGTAGGTCATCCAAACGACCTCAAGACCGTTTGGGGTCAGGTCATACCCAATTTGAATGATGGATCTATGGTTTCAAAGTAACTAGTCTTACATTGATTAGTATTGAAGGATCATCGATTCCAAACCCTAATTCAATTGAATCAAACCCTAATTGATGAACAATTGAGGGTTAATTAAGGGTCAAATCAGTTGAAGGTTGACCTATTAAACTCAATTGAGGTATGAGTATAGGTCCAATTGATGATTGGTTCCATGAATTAAATGATTGAAGTAATCAACATTGGAAACCCTAATTCAATTGGATACCTTATGTAATGGAGGTCCAATGTGATTGAATCTTTGAGAATTAAGATGATGAATGTTCTATTGATCCAATAATGATTAGTAATGACAAACAATGAAGGAACAAAGGTTGAAACCCTAATAGTACCTAAGTGACTAGTACCAATTAAAGGGAGAATTCTTAATTGCTTATAGGATTAATAGCTTGATACACTATGTTAACCATAGTAGTATGTACTTGCTTGAAGGGTTGATGTGACCTAATCAAGTTGAAAGAATGAAATATTAGAATACATATATATATATGAATCATGTAATGATCTTCTGTAGCACGACTGTGTAAGGGAGCACGGCCGTGGTAGCCTTAACTTGCACGACCGTGCAAGGGAGCACGGTCGTGGTAGCCTTACTTTGCACGACCGTGCAAGGTGGCACGGCCATGGTGGCCTATGAAGAAATTGAAAAGTTTTGGTATTGTGCTGACATTGTTATATATGCATGTCCTTATTTGTATAAGTCATACAGGTTGATATTATGAGGTGATCATAGCCAGGTAAGAGTTATGATGTCATATTCCTTGAAAACAATTATAAGCTTTTAGAGTAATGATATGTGAAAAGTATATACATTGCTTCAATCATGGTCATGTTGTTAGATGACTTGATGCTTATATGTCACTTGGTAGCAAGTGTTATGATAATCTGAGGGTTTGAATAACCATGTTCCTAAATCATATGATGAGATGGTTAAGAATTAATATCCATATGATAACTGATGTGAATTAAACTTGATACATTTAGTATTCTTCTTTTATAGTAGTATTTTAATGATTAATGATTGAGAACATGCTTGATGCTAAAAGAATGCTAAAATGTACCTAAATAATCAAGTATAATCATATCATGTAGAGCCCTGATCATAGATCCATCATTGTCAGAAGCCAAATGATGGTGAAACAGGTTTTCCTAAGGGAACTCCTGGAACACATACTTTTGAGTATGTGGGGGATTATGGACGTGAATATCCTTACATCCTGGTGTAGGAATTGAGGTAGATGTATCTTAAATCTATCAACCCTTCACTATATGTTTATGTCGGGATGATGTATCACTAATCTCCCGAGGGAATCTTTAATCTCGCATCGTTGAGAGATAAATAAGAGATCTTTCGATGATGAAGAGAGTACAGAACGCCACTGTAACTCTAATAGAGAAGTGCCAGAATACCCTGGTAAGCTATTGTAGCAGAGACACGAGATGTCCTACATGTTGATCCTCACACTGACTGAGGAAGATGAGGTCATAAGAATCCAGCTCTTTTGATGACCTATGTATGATACTGATGCGACTTAGTAGTGATCGGTTGGAGTATGAGCAGCTTACATCATCTCCACAGGGCATAATAATGATTGGAAATCATAATCAGCCGTGTAGCATAACTGCTTAGGTTGAACTACGAGAAACAATGATTGATGTTACATTGTTTATAAATGTTCTAGTCAAGTAACTAGTATACATGTTTTTCATATTCCTTATTGATATGATTGCTTAAGTAAATGTTGTCTTACTTAATACCAAATCTATTGTTGAATGTCTTAAAGATTATATCGCTTATGTTAGTCCTTTATTGCTATAACAAAGCTTCTGGCGAAGAGTTATAACTCTCGCTGGGACAATTATTTAAAATTGTCTCACCCCCGTGGGATTCGACTTTTTAGGTGGACGTCGAGGACGGAGGAACCAATCTGAGGGTGGGTAGTATCAGCAGCAGCAACACCAGGGGCAGCAGTGAATCTCAGGTGGAGATACTGACTGTCGAGTCTCATAGATAGTATGTCTTATTTCGTCTCTGTACTCTCAGGTCCTAGGAGTCAGTAGGTCTGTGGTTTTTGGCTTAGTGCCTCGAGATTTTGTATCTTGCCTTCTTCAGATAATAAGCAATAGATGTATGTAATCACAGAGATGTAATGTCAAGCTATGATGTAAACAGTTTACCTTGTTTTCTTATAAAGGAGTTATGGTTTAAAGTTATTTTTCCAAAAAGTTTTAAAATTTAGTGATTTTTCATTATTCTGCTGCTAATAATTCGCTTCCGCATTAGTTAATCTCGTTTTCTGTGACGGGTCATCTCAGTCTTGTTTAGGAATTTTATAAGTGTTATCACCAGTGAGAAAAATATCTATGTACTTGAAAGACCAGAGCCAGAGGAACCTGCTCTTAGTGCACCTAGGGCTAAGGTGGATTCTTATTGGAAGCATGTAAATGATGCCTTAGACATTAAGAACCTTATGTTATGATGTATGAACTATGAGTTGTATGAACCACATGAAAAAATGGATATTCTCGAGATAGTAACACATCTAAAGAATCATGTAAAGCAAGTAAGTCATTGTTTGAGTGCAAACTGACAAAGGGAGATCCAGTAAAACCCCTTGTGCTCAATATGATTGGGCATGTGGAGAGACTGGGATTTATTTTAAGTCAAGAGTGGACATGGATATGATTCTATAATCATAGCCTAAATCATGTAACTAGATTATGGAGTGATATCACTTGAGTAACTTGGCCAAACCACTATTTGAACTGCTTGGCATGTTGATTAATTTCAAAGCACAAATGAAGATGGACAAACCTGTGATTATGATCAGTGGAACAGAGCCCAAGGATAGAGGCAAGGCCAAGAAGAGTTCTAAGGCTAAGCTAAAGTTCATGTCTTATGTACTCAAGACTAGGAGAAGGGTAAGTGCAAAAGGAATTTGTCATTTTCACTTACATGATTAAGGAAGGAAAGTGCCACCATTATCACCTGCATGGACACTAGAAACGGAACTGCCCTCTTTATATAGAGGATCTAAGGAAGAATAAGGAGATAGAGATCTCAACTTTAGGACCTGAGAATAAGTAAGCTAGAACTATGAGGAGCAATAGTTGCTACCACAACAGTTAGAATTTGCCTTTCATGGGCATGTAATAGAATTTGTGAATTGTTATTATGTACCTGCCATTAATGAAAAAAAATCTTGTATCTTGTATGGACAAGAATATTATGAATAAAATTATATTTTATTTTAAAATATGAGATCTTATATGGCAATGTATCACAATTTAGACTCGATAGTTGTGGAGACAAATGTGAATGACTTGAAGAGTCAAACAATGAATACACATAACATTGTCATCTAAAATCATGTAAATGAGAATCGCATTTCTATAATCCATAATGATGGTTATCTATACTCTTTTGGTTATTGAACCAATAGAGGCATGCAAGTCTTATTTATTGGGCAATATCACAAAAGCATCTTCACTAGATGTAGTGGGAGAGAGATTATTCTATTAGGGATCATACATACTGATATATATAGACATTTTAGAATAAATTCTAAAGGTACTTACCAATTCCTCATTATATTTACTAATGTTATCACTAGATATGGTAATTTTTATTTAATGAAATACAAGTATGAATCTTTTGAAGTTTTCAAGGATATTATGAATGAAGTACATAACTGACTTGGTAAAAGTATTAAGACACTTCGATATAATCAATGTTGAAATATTTTAAAACCAAGAGTTTGATAAACTTCTTAAGAGATCGTGATACTACATCAAAATGAACTCTACCTGAAACATAATGATGTATTAGAAAGAAGAAATCACACCATGTTAATTCATGGTGTGATCTAGCTAATCTTCCTATTTCCTGTATGGCACATGCTATACACTAAAACAAATGTGTCATCTAAAATTGGTTCAAAAGAGGACATATGAGATATGGCATCTGAAGTGTTCTGATATGTCTTTAACAATGATTAGGACTGAAAACTTATATAAGAAAATATTTTCTTGAAGAGATTTGTCCACAAATCACATAAATTTTATTAAGTTAAATACTACTCTTATCTCAATCTGACAACAAAATGTTTGATTGCCATGATGGTTGTATTCCTACAGGGAATTTGATTCCAAATGAATCAGTGGAAAAAAAGTAGAACTTGAAATGTTCAAGACAAGCAATAAAACACAAAACCTAAAGGGGTACAATGGGAATGAGGAGAATCACACATTCTTGTGGAATCTCAAGATTCCTTATGTAACATGAAACCTCATAAATCTAATAGAATACGCCTTGAGCTGGAAAGATTGTGATATGTTATGGCTCAAGAAGGCGGTAACTTGGTCATATATAATGAGTCAATAACCTACCTAGATGTTATTGAGGGACCAGAGTATGAAAAATGGCTTGAATCCATTAGATCTGAGATGCATTCCATGTATACCAACAAATAATGACCTTGGTGAATCCACCTGAAGGGGTTATACCCATAAGGTACAATTAAGTCTTTAAGGAGAATACCAACATGGAATCCTAGATTGGTTACAAAGAGTTTTAAACAAGTTCAAGGTGTTGAACATGATGAAATCTTGTCCCCAGTTACCACGGTTAAATCCATCAGGATCATGCATGCCATTGTAGCTTGTTATGACTATGAGATTTGGCATATGGATGTTAAAACCACATTTCTTAATGGGAATATTCATGAGGATGTGTTGGTGACACGTCCTAAAAGTTTTATAAATCTAATAATGCAAATAAAGTCTATAAGCTACAAAGGTCAATCTTCGGATTGAAGCAAGCATCTCAGAGTTGGAATCTTCAATTTGACAAGATCATCAAAGATTTTGATTTAAGTCAGAATGAAGAAGAAATTTGTGGTTGCAAACAATATAGTAGGAGCATATTTATATTCCACATAATGATGGGAATAACATCTTTATGCTGCATATATTAGAACCTAGTTGGGAAGTACCTTCTCTATGAGGAGTTTAGGTGAAGCATCCTATGTGATGGGAATTGATCTATAGAGATAGATCTGAAAAGCTTCTTGACCTAAGAAAGAGCACATACATTGATAAGATGATGAAAGGGTTCAGCGTGTAGGAATTAATGAGAGAAAATATTTCCATGTTCAATGGAGTTAGTCTCTCAAGAGCCCAATGTCCTAATTATTATGAAGAATGGTAAATCCTGAGTGGGATGCCATATGCATTCAAGATTGGATCTAGCATGTATGCAATGTAATGTACTCATCATGTTGTCTCATATGCATTTGACATGATGAATGAGTATCGATCATATCCCATTGAAAGTCATTGGAATGCCATCAAGAACATCCTTAAGTACATGGGAAGTAGTAAAATGATTTTCTCCTTGGTAGTAAGGAAGAATTGGGTGTGAAGGGTTACACCATTGTAAGCTTCCAAAATGACAAAGAAAATTAATCTAATTTTTTTTTGACCTTAAAACAAGAATTACAAGATGGAAAAATTTTGAGTAAGACATGATTGTTTAATTCTACAATAGAAGTTGACTATCTTGGTGTTATGAACACAATAGAGGATATTGTATGGATGTAGGATTTCATATTGATGAACTTGTGGGACTTCCCAACCGTTGAAGACGTTGTAGAAATATTGTGATAAAAATGGAGCTAATTGATAGGAAAGGAATATTAGATAGCATGCTACGACAATTCCATCCCATATGAGAAGTCGTATAGTGAGGAGATGTAAAACTTGCAATATAATGACTTGAAGCAAATGTTGCTAACCCACTTGAATAAGCGCTTGCATGGAAGAAACATGAAGGACATGTTAAGATCACTTGAAATAAGATTTGTGGGTGATTGGTGCTAAGTGTAAGTGGGAGTCTGTTTGTATGTATGCCCAGAGATTCAATCATATGATGATTGGAATGTGCCATTAGATACCTGGTTTGATAATGATAAGAATAATTTTTTCTATATGTTTATCTCAATCATGATATGATGCCCATACATAGTTGATGTCTAAATAATGATGTTACTTGATGACATATGTCTTTAGGTTGATGACCTAAACGATGAGATTATATATATAACAAGAATACATACATTCTTGTTATGTCCCTAGTCATATATTACTATGGAAGAAAAATAGACAATAGTAATATATCAAGACTAGAGTGTGTTTCGATTGATGACAGAGTCTTATTAGTCATGATATATAATATCAAGTCAAGCACATAGGTACATGTTAGAGAATAATATATCGAACAGACCCACCTTGAGAGTGATGCATGGATACCATGAAACGGTAGTCAAAATTAGCTCTCATAGTGATAGTGGTGATTGTGGTTCTTAGACCTGAAGTCACTACAATCATCACATGGTGTTCATTGTATTTAGACATCATCCAACTTGACCTTGAATAAGGGTTGCCATAAAGGTGATGATCAGGTATTATGACACATTGGTATTGAGCGTGAGTGATGTAGATGGGATTTGTTCCTCCTATAGGAGTTTCATATCCAGACCACTTGATAAGAGAGACTAAGAAATGTATAGCCATACTCATGTGATTCAATACGTGATATGTGGACTCACATGCATCTCAGATAGACTGCTCTAGTTCAAGGAACATGGATTGAACATTGAAGAGGATGGCAATTCCATGCCTCGAGTTCAATCTAGATATCAAAGAACATGAACTATACAATCATGGTATCACTTATCTCAGATTGTAGGTTGAAGCTATTTTCCAAATTTCCAAATTATTTGGATAGCAATGATGTGTTGCTTGATACCGCTCATTGCTTGTGATGTCATAAATTGGTTGTGGACATTCATTGCCAATGTAATTTGGAACCTAAAGGGTCACACGCATACGATGCACTTAGAATAGGAGTTTATTCATGAATGATGTTTAACTTTATTACTAAAAATGTTTTGGTATTCAATTAAAAATTGAGGTTCAAAATTGACTGATTGGACTTTGAATCAACTGATTCTAGTGTTGAACCGATCGATTGGAGTGTCAGGTCAATTGGAAACAACAATTAGCTTAATATTTTTCTGAGTTAAACATATGAAATGATTGTTTCATGTATGAAACGACCACTATTTCAAAAGTGAAATGGCCATTTCATGGTATGAACGACCATTTCATTATATCAACCGACTGGTTCATCATCTAGGTTGTCATGTTCAATGATCAATTCCATGAGATCAAGGATTTGATGTTGACATCATGTTTTGCACTAATTGAATATTGAATGCCAAATTTATTTTGAATAGGAAAGTACATGGACAAACCGATTCATGAGATGAACCAACTAGTTCACCTCTTAGCCTACCTGTGGGATAGTGAACTGAGCGGTTCACCATTCATAGTTTCAAGAAAATTTGAGAACTCTATTTATTTGACTCTTAAATCGACCAGAAACCCTAACCCTAGCTTCTATATATAGAGGGGTACTAAGGGCTTCCCAGAAAGAACAATAAGCTCTAAAAATTGTTTTCCTGTCTGGTTTTAGTAACCAATAGAGAGATCGAGCAAGTCCTATCCAAGATAAGGAGGGATATAAAGGGAGAGACAATTGTGGGAGAGTGAATATGTGTTATTACACTGACATTCGAAGGGACAACTCCTTACGGTTAGCTCTAGTAGTTAAATGTGGAGTTCCTAGTGGTCTGTGTGGACTACTCCATAGGTGAGGAGTTTTTTCTGCTAGGAGGATGTGGTCAACCGTCGTTTATGGTGTTACACCAGGAGGATGTTACTGACGGATGCTCAAGTGCTTCCTAGAGAAGAAGTGTACTACAACTTGAAGAAAGGAGCACACTACTACAACAAGAGTTGTTGTTGGACTTACGCAACACCAAGTATAACTCTTGTTATCCTTCCTTCCTAGATACATCATTGTTGATGGCATCTTGTTGATTAGGGAATTAGGATCTATTTTCCCAACAGTTCTAGTGCTAGATGCATGATGATTCCCCAATTACCCCTAACATTTTCTTGGATGGTGGATAAATCTTTTTTGTAGAAGCTTTCTCTGATTATCAAGCTAAGTTTAATTGATAGAGGAATTTCACTAGTAAGGACTCATAGACTATATGTTTTTAAGTTCCAGAATAAGCATTCCATGGTAAACATCCTCCTAATCGTGATGATTTAATCATATGTCATCATTTTGGATTTAGTTATAGATGAACCATTGCCCTCAACTTCATGGAGGACAAGTATGGCACAATGTAGGGGTAATGGTAAAAAATCACAACAATGGAGGAATCCCTAATTAGAGGCATGTGGTACATCTCAACACCATTGATAGTAAAGAATTTTATGAATAAAATGGTGAAGGTAAGCTTATGCTCTTAGTTAACCTAACTGTATAGTTATGCTTCCCATTCTCCATGTTTCTTAATATCTTGATGATATGAAATTGATGCTACTACATGTGGTTTAGTTAGATTCATCTTCATTCCTTCAGTTTAATCTCAATTATTGAGTTAAACATTTTTAAGGGAATGGAGTATAGTTGGTTAGTAGTATATGGATACGTTGATTCTGAGGACAAAATCCTCTTTAAGGGTTGGAGTGTTGTACATACTAAAATCTACCTATCTCTTGACTCTAGAAACCATAATCCACTAGATAGGAGGTTTATGTGTTTGGATCTTAATAATAGACCAAGAAAGGTCAAATATATAACATCATACACTTCTTGTACCCCAACTCCCTATTTGTTTAGTGGTACTATTGACAAGGTAGGATCATAATCCTATTAGAAAATGAAGTAACATGTTTGTTTGCACAAAAACAAAATCAGGATTGCATTAGCACTGGCAGTAGAATCCCAGTTCACAAGGATTCTAAGTTTTGCAGCACCCTAAGGTATTCACATAGGATAAAACCCCTTGCATGGCCTGACTGGAGTCTCAACTTTTTTTGTGCCCCTTCTAGTCCCGCTTGCCTCTAGAATGCAAAGTTGTACCGAATGTAGACTCATCGGTGACTTTTGTCTTACTCCTCTCTATCAGGTTTTCTCACTGCTAGACATTGAAACCATACAACACATAGTCATTGGGCCATCTTGCTCCCCTCTCCTAGTTCCGTTCGTCTCTGAAACATGAAGCACTACTTGAAACCAATCTTGTTTACAATATTCATGTTCTCCTTGATGTACACATAATCATCCACAAGTGTATTGCCTCTCTACATGTCTCTACCTTTTTTAATAGATTGCTTTCTAGATATGTGGCATTATTCTTATCTCTCTTCCCTTCTATCAACAGTTCTATTTTTTCTCATTTTATTTTTCTCATGTGTTGTTGCTTGTGCTCAATAGTCCTTTTGTTATCTCCTTCAATTGTCTTGTAGTCAACCAACAACTATTTGGATCTCTACTCCTTCATTCTTCTCCTCTCTTCTTTTTCCTTCACTTCTTATTTGTTCCCTAGTCCAACCAGCAACAATGTCACTGATCCATATTCTCTTCTCTTCATATCTACTTAGAAAATGATCATCAAAATGTACTACCAAATAAATATGAACGTTTTGTCAGGCTTTATTGCCAATCATATCCTTAGTTGTATACAAATACATAATGGGAAAACAAACACCCATCCTATTCATATTCTCTTCTAACCATTTCCTTTTCGAATCTCTTACTAATTCTTTCCTTCAAACCAAATGGGGCCTAATGAAAATTTAATGCACATCACAATAAAAAATCAAATCTAAACCTGACCACGGTTACCTATGACCCTAACCATGTTGTGAATAAACAAACCTAAACATGATGTTAGGTTGTATGTATGTAACTTAAACCTAGACTTTGTACATGGTGATGATGTGGATCAGATAAATAATAATCATGTTGGCCTAAACCTAAGTTGGAATGGATTATCCCTAGCCTATACACCCTTGGTACCATCATTATAAATCAGTGACACTAGGATTTATAATCACATAACATATCTCAATATACACAAAATTGACCTAGTAATTTAAATATGTCTTAATATGTAAGTGAGATCATTAAATATGTCATGAATGATACATTGTTTAGTAATAAACATATAATGACTAAAATGTGATTAATTATTAATCTTATGTGATTTGGATATGAATAATTATTTAATGTGGGCTATAATGTGCTTAATACATGTATAATAGAATAATAATTGGACGTTTAATGCAATTGGAGATAATGAATGTGCTTTATGTAAGTAAATATTAATTTAATAGAAATAATGGAATAAGTAAGTAATAATTTATAATTTTGTGCACGGTACAAGGATAATAGGACTTTAAATTTTAAATTTTGATGATAATGATGAAATATAATAATAAATATATAGATAATGAGGATAACCCCTAATTACATTATAACTCAAAAAAGTCTCAAAAGTTAAATCTAAAATGAAAATCCTTCCTTGGGCCCTAATTCATTAATGTTCCAAGTTTCAACTTAATTGGATAATGTTAGATATTCATATTTAATTAGAAAAAATAATCCTTGCAAATGTATTCCCAATATGTATCAGACTATGGTTATTTCCTATTCAAATCATGGTTTCCTGAGTTTATCCTTGCCATGCGCTTGTGAGTGGTGGCTTGGCCTTTGGTTTGATAGGTTTTAATTGGGCCATCAGTTCTAGACCTGACAGCCAGGTGGTTGTCTCCTACCTCATGCGAGAGACTATTTTTGGGTGCACAATAGTTGGTGAGTGTTTTTTCCTCTATTCAACTTCCATTTTTACTCCTCTCCTTTTCCTTTACCCCCTTATTACCATCCATATATCTTCCTCCCATCTCCCCAATTTGATGAATTCCAATATACCAAGTTTGTTAGCATGGATCTTTCCAACCATATTTGGCATATTTTGTTCCTTGTATTCGACCTCCTTGGGACTCCTTGCTAATATGTGGTATCATAACTATAATTAGAGACACCCTAACCTTTTTATCAATCATATAAATTAATGACCCTATCTTGTTCTCATCCTCTATAAACCACACCCCTCCATCCAACCTTGGCCACCTACTGCGACAACCTTGACTTCTTCAATGAGGTTGGAGCCTCTAGAAAATTCATCGACCACCCATGATGCTTTGTGGCATTTGTCTAAATCTATACCATCATCCAATTTCACCTAGTACGTGATACTTATTGTTTCCCTTTTTGGTGTATCTATTAGTGAGTTTGTATACCCTTGGGGTTACCTTAAATGTCCTTCTTGTTTTTCCTATGTGGTTCTTCTGCTAAGATGTCGTAATTAACACTTGATGTTTGGATCTTTGCTTTCAGTTGAGGTTTCTTTCGATTGGTGAATCGATATCCTATGTATCTTATAGTCATGGAGGAGAGGAGAGGAGAGGAAGCTCATCTGGACACCATACGAACCAAGTCATGGTCCATTAGGTATGGAGAAACTCAGGGAACTTGTTTGAAATACTGGTTTGTCGAGTTCATTTATAGTGATGAAGACAAATATCATCTCTGGTGCTTTATTCATTTTTCCCTTACTTCAATATTAATAATGTTGCACTGCTTATGGGCTTTCTCATCTTTTTCATCCCTTTGGTTTTTATTTATAGTGTGACCATTTAATTGAGGAAAATTATTGATGTGGCCTATGACATATTAATCTTGGAATCATGATGGGTAGTGTATCAGTAAATGCATGTTGTTTTATCAGTAAATAGTATAGTATGAGATAATTCATAATATAAATTAATAGCTCAAACTTTTCTAATAAATACTTGTTGTAATATAACGATAAAACCTATCATTTGATATAGTTTTAAAATCTAATTCCATTGTAACCAAATTTGATATCAAGATTTACAATTTACACATTAATTAATGTTTTGTATATGTATTTCAATGATAGATGAAAACTATACATCTTAGTGATGTGATCCTCAATTTAGTTACTATATGGTGATCTGATTAAATTGATACTTGCCACTCTATTAAAAAAGCATATATATTGTTTTGGTCGGTGAAAACTCGATTAAAAAAGCATATTTGCGATTCATAACTAGTATAGTGTAAATATTTCTCATTAGGTATTGTATCCCTATTGTGTGTATCTTATACAAAGATGAATTAGATGATCTTTCATGTTCCCTAATAATAATTTCATGATTTCATTACTCCCCTAATTTATGGTGATGATTCCATAATATGTGGTTATGAGGATGATGTCCTATACCTTCTAGTTTCTTTGCACTTGTTGTTGTCACAATAATCTATATGCAATTTTCATTATTGCATCTTTCTT
Organism: Alisma plantago-aquatica; assembly: GCA_963693085.1. Taxonomy (NCBI): domain Eukaryota; kingdom Viridiplantae; phylum Streptophyta; class Magnoliopsida; order Alismatales; family Alismataceae; genus Alisma; species Alisma plantago-aquatica. The sequence continues at coordinate 521,657,326 of OY856414.1, read as the reverse complement.
TTTATTAAGATTTAAAGGAAAGACTTATATATGTTACACTTTTAGTTTCTTCTTCATACAAATTTAATTATGTAATATTAAGTTTTTGTTGACATTCAATGGATAATATACCTCCCTCTTCACTAGAAACCTTACTTACATCAACTTGATCTACTTCATCCATATATATTGTGAAAACTAGATTTTATGTGCACTCTAGCTTTTGATGATAGTTTTAATGTGTTACTATCTTTTAGGGGTGTTCCTAACCCCTTAGGTAGAGAAGACCGGTCATAGTTGAGCCAAAGTTGCAACCTACACGAGTGTGGTTTTCTTCTAGGAGATAGATTGAAGTGTCCAGGTTTCCCTCTAAGTCATATTATCTATAGTTAAGTGTTTTTTATAATTCTTTGTATATGTCATGTCTACTAAAAAATTATATTCATTTGAGAAAAGTAATATCACATATCTTATGTTTTGTTATTAAGCTTTTGCGTGTTGAATATACTAATTGAATAAACTGCATTGTTACCATTTCCAAAATTTTATAATGGTGTTCAGTATTAGGTATATTTTCTTTTGTTCAATTCACTAAGTGAGTGTCTTTACTATCAAGCTCACTCATCATGATATTGTTGTCGGGACCCTCTCCTTTCATTAGCATAAATGCCAACCATTAGAGACAAATCTTAAATCTAAACTTAGATTAAGGAACAAAAGACATCATTATTGACAAACATGATTAACATGGTATACAAAATCATGTTCTATGAGAGGAGAAATAAGAGAAACGAAAGAAAAAATGAGTTCCCCCTCACTTTGAATGGGCTTAGTAAATGTAAATTTGAGAATGCTCACAGCTACAACTTTTGTGATGTCAGGAGCAACTGGTTTTATTATGGGACAGCTCATGATGTTCATATTGATCTATTATGTGCCTCTTCATCTAGCATTGGTTAGACCCCATACAATAATAGTCCTAGTTCTACCCTATCTTTTATTTCATTTAATCTGGAACAATCACACAAAAAAAATTGATTATAGATCCACTACCAAAAATGCAATACCTAATCTTAGCATTCAATGTGTATTCCTGAATAATCTAAATTTTCAATTATTCAACCATTTCATTTTACCAAGCTCAACATTATCCATACTAGTCAACATTTATATGCTTCGGTGTAACAACATGGCGTTTCCAAATCAAAGTAAAATATAGTACTCAATTTTTTTTTCTTTAATTAATTCCCATTGATGTTCCAAAAGTATCTTTTTAGAGTCTAAGAGAGGAAGATTTTGTTTGGGTTGACGTATAGTGCAAATTTGCAGATATGTTGGATCTATAAATTTTTCCTTTTCTTGATAACTTTGTAAACCAATGTCACATTAAGGGCAACATGTTCAGTTGTCACAAGTCATATTCAACTCAATGAAACCAGAATCAAAGTCTTATTGTTTATATGAAGCTTAGTTTATATTAATGGAATATACATGAAAGAATAAATTTGGCATTCTACTCATCCCAAGAAATATAGAGTATATGCACATTCTAATATACAATATTCTATTTATGTCTTCTTTGTCACAACTTCTCTACTGGATATCATTATACTTAAAAATATTTAAAAAAACAACATGAGAATCATATAGAGCTTCGGTAAGTGGATACCTCCCACTCCAAATGTGCACATGCAACAGCATTAGATTAAGCAGTTTGAACTTAAATGAAACTTGCAGACATTTATGCGTCTAACAAATAATTCAAGCATATAGGTATTCTAGTTCATGACAATAATCTCATTAATAATAAAGGAATTCATTTAGTCAAGTCCCAACATTTTTTATAGGTAACAAGGCAAGATATAAACATTTAGAATCAATAAATATAATAAATCATCTTTGTGAAAGCACACCAATTGAACCAAGAACATATCATGTAGTCGTAAAGGTGAAGTACACATAAGACATGTCTACCAAACACAATTATCTAAAAATAGGTAAACCCAAATCATACTAATAGTGGATATTACATAAACAAGTTGACAATTTTTAAGAGTAGATTCCATGCTTGACATATATGAATAAGTAAATATATTATCTTTATAAATGAATGACTAATTTCTACAACAAGAAACATATTCAATAGTAGATTTATCATCTAGTTGTAAAAGGCATGTCAAAAACATTCAACTCATATTCTACACATCTTGACATCTTTTATTCATTTTCCCTAAACTACTTGGCTCGTACCTCACAAAGTAGAAGTCGCCATGCCTGATTCTCATATCAACAACTCATTGTCATTATCTTAGGGTTTGATCGCCCACCCTTACAAATCAAGAAAAGACCCTGGTCCACTGTAAGGTTTGGTAAAGAGGCTCACATCCTCATCTCAGGTACATGAGATAGAAACCAACATAACAGAATATCACATATCATCATTGAATATAACATATCATCATATTTGACATGTTTCACATAATTTATTTCATCTATATATTTCCCATGGACATAGACTTTCACAGCATTGGATTTAGGCCCAAGATTGCATCATGTAACTCACTCCTAAATCCCAGTGGTCAAACCTTCAAGGTGTTAATCCACACTCTCGAAAATCTTGTCATAATTCTTTGATTACTACAAGGAGATCTATTTCACTTCCCTAGTGGAGACCTCGGGGTAACTCACGATGATCAGGGAACCTAACAAAATGTGTCATCATTTCACTTGTTATAAGTCATTTTTACACATCTTAAAGAAAATGTAATTATCATTTATCAATTGTGTGTATTCTCATGTAACTAAAATTATATAAAGCATATTATGGTTAGAAAGAAAGTCAGTCGTTAAATTGAGAAGCACTACAAATCTATAATTTGTGGCATGTATGTTTATTTTCATTTCACATAATCTCACTACTACAGAAATAATGTATAACATCACATTTACAGGTGTTGGTTGCATTCCAAAAACTGACGCCATTAATCTACGACGTCGACTGTAAATACAAACTGATATCTATATGTGAAGACAGTCTTATTTTCATAAGACACGGGTATCACTGTTTATTTAGCGTTGGTTAGGCGATAAGAAACTGACATCGAAAATCACTCGCAAAATACAATTTTTCCAGTGAAAACAATTACCTCCAAAATTTCATATACGGCGTCGGTTGTTGACCAAGTAACCGATGACTAAATATTTTTCGTGAGACAGAAATCGGCCCCATTTTTGTCGTCAGTTTTGTTACATGAACCGACGTAGATGTATGTTCGTGTTGTCCCCGAGAAAATTTTTACCCCCCAAATTGTCCAGTTGGCATCGATTTCAGAGCGCAACCAACGACTATGGTTGTAACTCAAGAACATCGTCTGGTCTTCAAATATAAGCGTCGAATTTTTATAATAACTGACATATATAGTTAACTTAATAGCACCGGTGTGGTGTGCAAACCAGACTCTTCCCCTTCTCTATTTCATTCCCAGTTTCACTAGCTAGGTCTGGTGATTCCATTATCGCTTGTCGTGCTGCTGTTGTGCTTCTCCTTCAGCTAGAGCCGCCGTTCCTGCTCTTCTCCTCCAGTCGATGCCACAGTTGTTGCTCTTCTCCTCCAGCCAGAGCCGTTGTTCCCGATCTTCTCCTCCAGTCGAAGCCACAGTTGATGCTCTTCTCCTCTAGCTAGAGCCACTGCCACGGGTCCTCTTCTCTATCATCGTCGTTGGTCCTCTCCTCCAGCCAGTCCTCCTCTCGCCGATCCTCTCCTCCAGCCACCAGAAGCCAGTGCTAGCAGTCCTACTGCCGGAGCCAAAGCTAGCGCTAGCAGCAGCAGTCAGAACCAGATCTCGCCATTATCGTCACCACCATCATCACCTACTGTTGCCCGTGGTCTCCTACTACTGCTCATCACTACGGTACTCCATTAGAGCCAGCCACATCTAGGGCTAAAAGTACACCCATGGCATTGCCACTGTTGTTATTGCCACTGCTAGAGGTAAAGCCTCCAATTGACTAGGTTTGCATCCTCAATTCATCCTTAAGATATGTTAATAAATAATCCCTATAAAAATGTAATATTTATTTAATAGAATTGATGATTGGCTTGGTTATTACTAATATATGACAAAAATAAAATGCTTAATTTTAACATATATCCTAAATAAACCTTGTATATATGTGTCTTCCCTGGAAACCTTATATTGGATCTCACAACAATATTTAGTACATGAGCTATTTTGAAATTTTGAAATAAATGATGAATGATATGATACTTACATTTATGTGTAATTATTATCTTGATGATGAACATGCATGTACATTGGAGATGTTGAAATCAATGTTATAGAATATGATACCTAGACTAGGGTATGATTAAGACTACAAGATGTTGCTATTGTAAATCAACCTAGGATATGAACAAATGAACGTAGGATCATAGGTATATAAATGACAACATTATATTATGGCCTAGAAACCCATCCAAGATTTACTCATTAGGAGTAAATCTTGGATAGTCCTTGGTTTGGGACTGTTCTTGAACACTTATACTACATAAATGACGTATAACGTCACATTTCGAGGTGTCGGTTGTATTCCAAAAACTGACGCCTAAAACCTACAACGTCGGCTGAAAACACAAACCGACATCTATATGTGAAGACCGACCAATTTTCATAAGACATGGGTATCGCTTTTTATTTAGTGTTGGTTACGCAATAAGAAACCGACATCTACAATCACCCGCCAAATGCAATTTTTTCAGTACAAAAAAATTACCTCCAAAATTTCACATACGGCATCGGTTGTGGACCAAGTATCCGACGACAAAAGGTTTTTCGCAAGACAGAAATCGGCCCCATTTTTATCATCGGTTTTCTTACAATAACTGACGTAGATGTGTTTTCGCATGTTGTCCCCGTGAACATTTTTACCCCCAAATTGCCCAATTGGCGTCGGTTGTTGACCAAGTAACCGACGACTATGGTCGTAATTCAAGAACATTTTTATCGGCATATGTAGATAGAGGTCGGGTTTTCTAGTGAAACTGATGACTATAATTGAACATAGGTGTTGGTTTTTTTTGGTGACCGATGCTTGGTGAACATAATGTTACAACCCCAATTTTTGGGTTCAATTGGTGAGAAATGTAATTTCTCATATTAAAGATAATTGAACAAATAATGATATAATTTGTTTTGAATAAATGGATTTCGTTTACAATAGCCTTGATGATTGTGTTGTGGGCTTTATTGGCTATTGGGCCCAATAACAAGGAAATGAAGAAAGGAAATTCAATTATTAAATTAGTAATTGATTTTTGAGAAAAGAAAGAGGTAGAAACCTCTAGAAGGCAAAGAGATGTAATCCAAGGATGGATTTTTTGCCTCTTGGGTTCCTTGGGTTACAAGGAGTCTAAGGTTGCAAAAAGAAAGCAATAAGAAAAGAAAAGGTTAATTAAGTATTTCTTTAGTAAGAAAGAAATTGAAAATAATGTTAAAATGTTGGAAATAAGTGGAAAAAGGTATAATTGAGTGATCCTTTGTGGATTTTCATATCCCAAGGATTCCTAATGATAAAATGAATACCAATGAGGAAAATAAAAGAGAAATAAAGAGAAATCCTCAAAAAGAACTATTTTAATAAGAAATAAACAAGATAATGAAGAATAATGCATATAGATGCATCTAGAAGGATAATAAATATGAAGAATAATGCTAGCGGTTGAGGTTCATACAAGGAAGGAGCTAATCAAGTCCATAATCATTAATGACCAGGAATACGAGGTCATCTATGAAGTGTATCCTGATACGTGCAACGTGTGTAAGGAGCTCGGGCATCACAGCACACGTTGCCCACAAAAATAGCAACAAAATGACCAAGGACGGAGAAGCGATACCAGGCAGAAGGAAGATGATGTTAGAGAGGATTGGCAGATGCAAAAGAGAAGAGGGAATGGGAAGAGAGGAAATCAACAGAATGATCGAGGTCCCACAAAATCGAGCAGCAGTAACAGATTCGAAGGCCTCAGTGAAGGAGAGGAGGGGGATGAAGAAGACATAACCGAAATCGATACACACGATGAACCTACCATAACCCAGACATGAAGACAACAGGGGAAAATCTGGCAAAAGAAGAAGAAGGTTGTACAAAAAAGAAATAATTTTGTGGACGACAAGAGAGAGGCATTGAAAGATATCTCGAATAAGATGAAACAGAAGGACAATGAAGGGAAAGGCACAAATAAGCAAAATGAGAAGTAAAAGGATGATGAAATTCAAGAGATACATATTGTTGCAGACCCAGGCATAGATGAGGTTATAGTGAATGAAAAGGACATGGAGATGGAGACTGAGAAACCAGGGAAAGACGGGGAGGAAGGAAGCACTACTGCTGACAACCAATATGAAGAAGACCCTCCTGACGGGGGCGTCTCGTCTAGCCGAAAGATCAAAGGGAGCAGTACCAAAATGAAGCATGCAAAGGTGAAGCCATCATACATACAGAGGATACGGAGTCCAAGGTTGAACCCAGAGGCGATGGAGGTGAGTAATGAGGCCAGGGAATCTCACCCGACAAACTGAGGCATCTTCTGTAGAAGACCCCAATTTCCATCAATTGTTTTATGCTAGATATAATCTATTGGAACGTAAGAGGAATTGGGAATGATGACACTGTGCGAGTGCTCAAGGAGATCATGGTAACACACAAACCTAAATTAGTAGCCATTGCTGAACCACGAGTCAGTGGGGAGGCGGCTCAAAAAGCAATCAAATCTCTTGGGTTAACTAATTCGTATAGAGTTGAGGCTAGAGGATTCAAGGGTGGTATCTGGGTCTGTTGGAAAGCCACGGAGTGTAGAGTGGACATTATAAACTGCCATAGATAGTTTGTGACATGCAAGGTGGATGGAGGAACGTATGTTACTATTGTGTATGCCAATCCTCATATCAGTGTCCGGCGACTGATCTGGAAACACATCGTGGAGATGGGACACAAGTTCAATGGACCATGGATTGTTGTGGGTGATTTTAACACCACCATGAATCTTGCTGAGAAGAAGGGAGGAAAACATTACAATTTTGGGGAAGCTAGGTTATTTAGTGATACTCTCATGGAAGTTTGGCTATCCGATCTAGGATTCTCAGGTTTGAAGTTCACTTACAAACATGGTGGCTTGCATGAATGGCTTGATAGAGCTGTAGCTAATGTGGAGTTCATCCAGGAGAATGCACATTTCTCTATCACACATCTTCCTCGGGTGTTCTCGGACCACTGTCCCATCCTTATCAATGATACAAGACGAAAAGGGGGGAAGGAACGTTTCAGCACAAAGACCTATTGGGAAGGAAATGAGGAATTCAAGGAGATGCTTACACATACCTGGCAAGGGGAGCATGAGTTCTATATGGCGTTGGGCAACGCGAAGAAGAACATAACAACTTGGGACAGAAAACATAGAAAACAAAGGAGGGAGAAGACAGAAAGATTGTTCAATAACATAAATAAGCTTCAAGAAATGCATGAGAGAAGGTATGACCCTTGGACTGAAGAGCTTCTTATAACTATGCAGGAAGATATGGCGAAGATCCTTAAACAGGAAGAAGAAGATTGGAAAAGAAAGAGCCACATTTCTTGGCTGAAACATGGGGACGACAACACAAAGTTCTATCAAGCATTCGTTAAACAGAGGAAGAGAAGAAATTGTATTGATGCTCTTAAAGACAAAAATAACATATGGACCACGACGGAGGAGGAGGTTAGAACTTTAATTCAAAATCACTTTAAAACCATTTTTACTGCTCCTACGACAGAGATGCCCACGAGGTGCAGAGGCATTCCGGGAGATTTCCGGCGACTATCTGAAAGTGAGAAGAGGATGATGGCTGCTGAACCGACTGAAGAAGAAGTGTTACACGTCCTCAAGAAAACCGACCCCAACAAAGTGGCAGGTCCGGACGGAATCACATGGAATTTCATGAGGAGATACTAGAAGATCATCGGCAGATCAGTTATGTTGACAATTACCAAGGCTCTCAGGGGGTGGTTCTACCTAATGAGATTTATAGCTCAACCATCGTCTTGATCCCTAAGGTCAATCATCCGGAGAGGTGTGACCAACTGAGGCCCATATCACTGAACAATCTCTACCTGAAGATGTGCTCCAAGGTCACGGTGGAACGTCTAAAATGGTGTATGCCGGATTGGATTTGTAAAGAGCAATCCAGCTTTGTCCTCGGACGTAGAATAACTGATAATATTGTTGTTGTACAGGAGGTCATCCATAGAATGTGGAAGCCCAAGGGGGCTAAAGTTATGGCTGTGAAAGTTGATCTCTCGAAAGCATATGACATGATGTCATGGGACTTCGTCAAGGACACACTGAATCATACTGATATACCTGAGAATCTCAAAGGTTTCATTATGAATACGATCAAATCTGGAAGAACTTCTATTGTATGGAAGAACACTACTCTACCGGAGTTTAAGGCGATAAGAGGGTTAAGGCAAGGAGACCCACTGTCTCCTTATTTGTTCATGCTCTGCATAGACAGATTAAGTCAGATGATCCGGGAAAGAGTGAGGCAGAATGTGTGGCAACCAGTGAAATTGTCCAAGAAGGGGCCTACTCTAGCGCATTTATGTTTCGCGGATGATATCATTTTGTTCGCGCAAGCATCTATGGCCAACATAAAGACCATTATAGACTGCTTCAGAGAGTTCAGCGTTGCTTCAGGACAGAAGATTTTAGTTGAGAAAACGAGAATATATTTCACCACAGAAGTGAATCAAAGAGTGCGTCGAGCCATCTGCAGATATAGTGGGTTCATTGAGACCTCCGATCTAGGGAAATATCTCGGGGTGCCTCTGTTACATAAGCGGGTAAATAAGGAAACCTATGGGGAAGTTCTCACTAATGTGAACAACAAGATAGCCTCTTGGTCGGCCCGATGCCTATCTTTGGCAGGGAGAGTTTGTCTTGGGAAGGCGACGCTTACGTCGATGCCTACTTACTTGATGCAAACGGTTGTAGTGTCGGCAGGCTTATGTGATCGGATTGATGGCACCATCCGAAGATTCATCTGGGGGGAGGGAGGAAGGAACGCTCCATGTCGTTAGTAGCCTGGAGGAAGGTTGTCAGTTGCATAGCTAATGGAGGGTTAGGAGTCAAGACCATGCGAGAATGGAACAAGGTTTTACTGGCAAAGAACATCTGGGATGTGGCGAGGAACAGACCTACGATTTGGTGTCAGCTGATGAGAAGTAGATATGAAGCCTATAAGGAGGGGGATAAGCTGAACCTGTCCAGACTAGCGAAGGCTACTTTGGAAGGTAAAGACTTCATCACCAAAAATTCGCATATACAGCTGGTGACGGGGAGGGACACAAACTTTTGGGATGATGTTTGGGTGAAGAACCAAGGGGAGCTGCGAAACACAGCCACTAAGGTCATTCCGGATGAACTCCAAGACCTGCAGGTGAGGAGTGTGGTGCTCGATAATAATGGATGGGATGTGCATTTTTTGAAGGAGTGGTTTCCTATGAGCTGTGTTAAAGACATCTTGCATATTCAACCACCTATGAAGTAGGTTGGGAAAGACAATATAGTCTGGAATCACACTGCCACGGGCAAGTTTACGACTAGCTCAGCTTACAAAGCTTGTCGACAGGATGCTGATCTTGTGTTTCAGGGAGAATGGAGGACTATTTGGAATGCCCATATCCCAGCTCGGGTGAATATGTTCATGTGGACCTTATCTCACAATGTGATCCTGATGAATAAAAGGAGAAAGGAGAGGATGTTGACGGAGGACAGCAGGTGCAGCATTTGTAAGACAGAGGAGGAAGACAGTCTCCATGTTGTGCGATATTGTCATCATGCTACTGAATGCTGGAGGAATATTCTGGGGAATGGGTTGCCTCAGAATTTCTTTACTGAACCAAACCTCCAAGCCTGGATACGAGGGAACCTAAGGAACAAGCCGATTCAAGATAGCTTCATGTTCGGCTGTTGGAATATTTGGAAGAACAGGAACGGACAAGTTATGGAGAACGGGCAGCCCGATCAAGAGCATACAACCAGGAAGGTAAAGCTTGAGCTCCGACTAAATAAGCAGGCATGGCATAGAGAGGAGGACGAACCATCTAAAACTCACCAGGAGCAATGGGAGTCTCCGAAGGAAGGATGGGTCAAAATGAATGTAGATGCGGCTTACTGGAAGAGAGGAAGCAGTTGTGCCTTTGTCATGAGAGATTGTAAAGGGAGGTGGTTGATGGGAAAGGGGACCAAAGTAGCTACTAGGGATGCTCTGGAAGTGGAAGTGAGAGCCATCATCATTGCGATGGAGGAGGCAGAGAAGTTAGGGTGGGATAAGGTGATCGTGGAATCGGATTGCAAGATTGTTGTCCAGTTGCTTCAAGGAGTACAGGATGAAGCCCCATGATTCACAGAAGCTCAGGCAGAATGCAGGAGGATTATGATGTCGAATTGGATGCTTGTTCATGTGAGGAGAGAGCGTAACTAGCTGGCTGATGAGTTAGCTAGCTATCATCAAAAACAAAACCTTGGAGGAAGGTATTACACCTACCCTCCTGATTGCCTGTATGACAGGTTAATTAGAGATTGTAATGGCAGTAGTAATGCCAAGTTTAATTCTGTTCAAGACCTTATTTGTAGCAATAATTTTGTTGATTTTCTCGTACAAGGAGGACGGGATGAATAAGAACACCTCCTGACTTACAATTAAAAAAAAGGATAATAAATATCCTTGGAAAAGAATTTCGAAATAATAGAGTTTCTTGGGGTCCAAAGAGCCCCAATAAAGAGGAAAGAAAGAGAAAATACCAAATTTGCAAAATAAAAGGATAATGTGATACATTATTAATGAATTATGTGGTTTTGCTAAAAGGAAAGTATTTTCTAATAAAGGAAAATAGAATTTTGTGGCTAATGGGTTAAAAGCCAAGAATAAGAGAATAAGGGAAAAGGATTTCGAATTTTCTAAAATACCCAATTAATATGTTATATTAAAAGATAATAAAGAGAGAAGAGGTTTCTAAGGAAATACAATTCCTTTTGGGAAAGAACGTAAGTCCTCATGTATGTACACCTTAGGGCTTTGTTACCTACCCTTATATATAGGGTAGAGCCCTGGTTCGTGCCCAAGAGAGGGAAAAAGAGAGATCTCATGCTCTCCTCCGTGTCCTTCCATACAAACCCTAGTAGAAAGCTTAGATCTACCTCGAGGGCACCAATGAGAGGTGATGAGGTCTCATCAGAGGCACAAAGCTCCCATAACGGTCGGAGATGGTCGGCCATCGTTTCCATGGTTGCGGCCATCGAGCAGAGTCTGCTGAAGGCTGGCATCAAGACTACAGGTCACGAGCTTGGCCAGCCCCAACCAGCTGCAACGGCTGCGAGTTGGATGGCGACCCAAGGGTGGCGGGATGTGGCGGAGCTAGAGAAGGCATCGACAGCTGCCATCGGGGTCCGGGGAGGAGAAACCAGGCTACGCATGATCCCTGACCTAGCAGCAACAGAAGGTGCTCGTGAGGAGGAAGACGATGGGTTGCATTGGACCTTTTTTCCCTTCCGGGCTTTGCAAGATCAAGGAGTCGCACAAGGGTAAATTCGAGATTTTGTTATATTTTAAATCAGCCGGGTTACGCAGCTAGCGAGCAATTGCATGGAGCAGGACACGTGGCACCCTTCCATTGGCCAAGAGGTATACAATTTACAAAATCTATAGTTAATTATTGGTAGCTCCAATGGGAACATATAATACATGAATTTTGATCAGGAGAACGAGAGAAATCCAATAAAAATGATATTAAAGATTGATTCCGTTCCTAATTGGAAAAAGTACAATAAGTTGATGAAAAGTGCATTAAAGTTAAGTTAAAACCCTTATTTGTGATTAAAGGTTGAATCTAGTATGATTAATGGGTTAATTGAAGTATTAATAACCTGTTGAATGATAAGGTTAGATTCGAACCTGATCTAGGTGTAAATATTTGCATGATTTAGTATTTTTACCCCATATGAGAATGATTAAGTATTTAGAAATCCTAATTTGGGATAAAAGAGGATAAGATCATATTTGATTTGAAAAATGTTGTTATATGATAGTTCTAATCTATTTTGAGCATTAAAGTTCCTAATCATGGATAAAAACCCTAAATATAGTAATTAGGGTTTTCTCATGAATAAAAGGTAGAATTATGGCAAATCGAGTTCATATGTGATTAAACCATAAGGAACTTTGAATTGATGATAGATGCGCATAATGATCTTGTCATGTATTAAAAGGATAAAATAGTAGCTTTAATGTAAAAGAATCTTAATGAAATTAATTAATGGTTAATGGTGCCTTTAAATCCGAAAATAGGGTTATATGTTGTTGAGATAACCTTAATATTGAAGAATAGATGAGATAGTTAGGGTTTATGAGTGATGGCATAAAATTAGGGATAAAAGATGAAGGGAAACCCTAATTGCAAAACAAAACCCTAAAATGGATACAGAAACCCTAGAAAGTGAATCCAAGTCAATAAAGTAGATTCTTGATAAAGTGTGTAATAAATAGAGTACATATTCTTTTCAGGAATTATGTGATTGTCGAATTGCTTGCTTGGATTGCTTTCTTGGTTGGATTTTCTTAATGCTTGTGAAATCATCAAGTCAAGTATGTAGTTACGCTTATGATTATCCCGACTAGTTTTCCGAGGATTTTATCGACGTTTCCCTCATGGCAGGAAATAACTGTTGGATGATTTTATGTCATGCAACTATAAAGTGACTATGACTATCACTATGAATATACATGTATAACTGGCTAGATCCAGGTCCATCCCTGTGGCTATGCAAAGGCTAAAAAGGATAACCTAGAGCAAGGTCTAGGCTATCATGAGTTAGAAAGTGGGGTACACATGTGTAGTGCCATGAGACTCCTAGCATGCCATGAGTTAAGGAGTGGGCTACCTACGGATAGTGCCATGTGACTCAACCCTAGAAACGGATTCACTTGTTAGGTGAAATCATGAGGGGTATAATGGGGATCTACCATAAGGAAGGTAGTATCCAGGTCCACTATAGGGACAGCACAGGGGATAGGGTATACATGGATCGTGTAGTTATATTTAAAATATAAAATTGTTTGTTTAATGGAAATTGGCTGTAATACATTGTTATAAATAATTGCACGATTATTGTTTCCCCCACATACCAGCTTCGGCTGGCCAACGTTTTGTTTTTCGACGTTTTAGGTACAAGCCAAAAGGACAAACAGTAAATTGTCATATTGTGAAATACATGAAGTAAAATACAAGGAGGATTAGTTAGAATAGAATCCATAAGTGGATAGAAGTTTAGAGATCTAAGTTTTCAAAAAGGTATGCAAAAGTTTATTTTATTACAACTTTCTAGTTTAGTCTGTTAAAATTTAATAATTATTCTTGGTTAATTGCCGAACCTTTGATCCGTAAATAATGTGTGCGGCTTTGACCTCTCAGTCTCCCTTAATATGGGGTTACCGGAAGGTAGGGTCATAACATTTGGTAGCAGAGCGTAGGTTCCTCACTTAACCATTAATAATTATTAAATTTTACAAACTCCATAGAACCCAAGGGAGTTATTAGAGGATTATCCGAAAGACAGATGTGTCTAGAAAAGGATCACAATCGGGTGTTGGCAATATTTTCCTCCGCACGGATCCGTGTGACTGCCTGGCCAAAGTCTTAGGGTATGAATCGAAATAAGATACCTTTAGGACTTTCTCATCTTATTCATCCCTTCTCATCACAAATTCTATTAAGGACCTTAAGGATTAGGGTTTTCTCTCTTCTCCTCACCCTCTTGAGGTATGGGTAAGGTTAATAAGGTCTAAGGAATCCTCCACCAAATTAATGAAAAAGTATGTAAATAAGATGTCATGGACATAAGCTTAATAGATTAAGCGCAAACTAAAGAATAAATACATGCTTAGGTCGTATGACATAAGTTGTCATGCCCTCAGAAGAGACATAAGGCTAGACCTTCTTATCAGGAGGATAGACAAAGAGAGTTAGTCTTAGAGATAGTGATCTCAATTACAAGTAGAGACCTGGTACATCCTCTGAGGATGATGTTAACCCTAATCCTAAGTGAAGGTTAGAGAGAGAGATGGCATGATGAATTAGACCAGGTGTTTGGATGGACATGCCCTGGATGACGTATGAGCCATGAGAGGTTGGATAACTTAGTACCTCTAGCAACCCAACACTAGGAAGGGTCATGCATGTTAGAGTGAAGGATATCTCCTTCATTGATGAGATTAGAGAAGAACCTATGGAAACCCCACGAGCATATATGGGCATAATAGGCACCCAGAATGTATCAGTAGTGTGAGCAATAGGTTGAAACCCTGGCCAGGAGAGTTTGATGGATAGCTAATGTGACAAGCATAAGAGCTATGGATAACCTTGAGCAAACATAAGTTGAACATAGGCTTCATCCGGGTAGGGGCATGCTTTCGAGGTTGATCCTTCATGAAGAGAGGACCTCTAATGGTGAGGTTAGTTGTAGGGTTAGCTCTAGAGAGAGAGCAGGAAACCCAGCAAGAAGGGTGGAATCCTAGACTCTGAGATATGAGGAGAAGTCGGGAGTTGAGGATGATGTGACCTAAGTGGATGATAGTGGTCACCACATGCTTGATCCCTAGAGGTTGATGATGTCTTAGTTTCCATGGGAGGGACCAAACCCTAGAGGGAGGATGAGGTTTCTGGCACCTATGTGCCTATGGTATAAGTGTTTACCTTCTAAGAAAGGAAGAAGATGTTATGTATACCCTGAAGAGGATTTGTAACAGGTTATGAGGCCTTGTACCTTATTATTTGTCCTTGAGGAGGATCCAACTCTAAGTGTTGCTTGAGTTGAAGGATGATAGGAAGTGCATGTCATGCCTTTTGCAAGCTTGATTCATGGTTATGAGATAGAGCATGCAGTTGGACACCTAAAAGTGAACCTAGGGTTCCTAGGCCTAAGAGGGGAAGTGGTGTACCTAATGCTCATGACGAGAATTAAGTTGATATAGTTTCGAGCATGGTACTCCTCATGTATAGAGGAAAAGGGAAGCCCCTTAAGTTTAAGGTATGTTTGATGAACCCCTCACAGCTAAGTTGATGATAAAGGATGGTATGATCTTGATCCAGCATTGAGGAAAGAGGACAAGTATGACCTAGCATGGTTCAGTAGGTGATCTGCTTGTGCCTTAATAGCTTGCTAGGGTTAAGTAGGCTCATGTGAATGTAAACCCTAGACCTAAGAGCTTTTGTGACCTTGTTGTCAAGAGACAGTGTTCCTCCCATCCTGGGAAAGGGACCCCTTTGGTAGGGTGCATATCAGTTTTGTTGGTTTAAGTTAACCTAAAGAGGTCTCATAGGATCTTGAGAAGCTAAGTGAAAGGTACATGGTATGGGAATGAACCTATAGACCCATAGATAACCATCTCTAAATGCATATGGATGTGTTACCATGACGGTAATTAGTATAGGGGCTTGGCCAAGGTAGGTAGGTCTCCATGACCCCTATGAAAGGATGAAAATCAGCCCTTGAATGCAAAGAGAGAGATGATGAAGGCTTGGGTAAGGTTCTAAGTTGAACATGTACTATAAGAGAACCCTAAGGGTCAGGTAGGGATAAGACCGATGGAAGTAGGAGCTGCCTGGTTCCCTAGTTGCACATGACCATAGGGTCGGGAGGTAACAGCTATCATTGTCTGAGGGCCATGGGTTAGGAGATTGAATACCTTCATGAACTCATGGGACCCAAAGGGCAGATGAGTAGGGAACTCTCTGGATGCATAAGGGAAGAGGGATGATCCCAAAAAGTGTCAACACCCTATAGACCTAGAGGAGGTGACCAAGGATTGTGTTTGGACCAAGTAGTTTCAAGACTAGTTTTCCATGGAAGTAACTTTGATATCAAGATGAATGTGATGTTGAGACATATGTGGCACGTTTCAACTTAGATTTAAAGGTGTACTGGAAAGGTGGGATGTACCATCTCTACTCTTGGAATAGGAAGAACTCTGTATTTGGACTACATCCAAATGCTTATTTCCTCTTGTTATGGGAGTGAGAGATAGGACAGTACGCATGCCATACACCAAGGATAAAAGATGATGTGAGTTGGAACGTTGCTATGAGGTATGAGGACAGAGAAGATAACATACCCTGGTGGAGTGAACGATACATGGATGGTTTGAAAATGCTAAAGAGAAATAAGGTAGTCATCTTATAAGGATGTTTTTAGCACGAGCTATGAGTTATACTAGTTTGAGTTCAAAAACCAAAGGAATGAGCTCAGAGTTTTCTTGATGAAGATGGAGTTAGAGTTCAAGTTTGAGAGGATAACTGAAAAACATGGAAGTGTATGTCTTCAATGTTATCTAAAACCTAAGAAGGTGAAGTGGTAATAGATGCTCTGGTTGAGATATATTTGCCAAGTTCGGTTGTTAGACTAACCCTAAGTTTGGAAAAGAAGATATGTTTGGCTAACACTAATGTAATGAGATCAGTTAATGGTTGTTTGGTTAGCCAGTCTAGTCCTTGATGCAATGAAAGGATGGTGGTAGAACCTCAGATGCACTTCTTTGGAAAAGAAGGTGATGAAACCCCGATAGAATGGTTTAAGGGTTTTGAGGTATTGATCTTGAAGAGTAATGACATACAGGAGATCATGACTTAAGATCACCATATATCATGGTACTACAAAGATAATAAGTGATAGTAGTACTTTGAATACCTAAGATGAAGTTGCATGTGGCATGTGGCCATGCAAGCCAGGAGGTAAAGGATGAACACTAGTAACCTAGTGCATGGATATAAAGTATAAAGAGTTCCTGAGAGGGAATGGGAGTTCA
Source organism: Alisma plantago-aquatica (assembly GCA_963693085.1). Lineage (NCBI taxonomy): Eukaryota > Viridiplantae > Streptophyta > Magnoliopsida > Alismatales > Alismataceae > Alisma > Alisma plantago-aquatica. The sequence continues at coordinate 521,640,452 of OY856414.1, read as the reverse complement.
TCACTATGGATGTTGTAAGTCTCCCCTAGACCAGGGAAGGTCGAGATGCAATATGGGTTATGGGAGATCGCCTTACCTAGATGACATGAGAAAGAAAGAGTACTCTCAAGGGACAGATCGGGTTGAACTACATATGAGAGAGATGGTTCAACTACACCGTGAGGTTGAGTATAAAAGTTCTTGAGTATGACCTAAAGGTTCACTTCCATAAGGTGGAAGTAGGTACATTAAGAACTTGAAATTAGTGCCTCTTATCACCCCTAACTAATGGTTAGTATGATCCAGACTAAAGGGGTTTGATGAGGGCTTATGTGCTCATTCAGGGTGATAGCTAGTGACAGTTATGGTCCTATGAAAGATGTGAAGATAACCACCATAGCCAGTATTGGGATTTAAAGAAGCTCTGTGAGAGAGGTTGTGTCGGTCACCACTTCAGTAAGGTGATGTTGGTTAAAGGACCACGTGATGGTTAGAAAAGGGGCCACAATGTGCGTAGATGAAGTCGCTTTAATCGTGCAATGGCTGAAAGGAGCCTAGAGATGACGAGAGTTGTGAGAAAATGCAAAGTAGACTGACATGCAGTTCACTGTGGGAGAATATGTGACATGAAAATATGACCCCTCTAAGTTATAGCTAAGAGAGTTGAGTCCCCACTGCATGAGTTCTTTTGACATGGTTTGGTGGAGAAGGTTAAGTTTGATCTTACCCCTCAGGATAAATCAATGTGTGATGAGTTCCATGCATCTAATTTAGAGCACTTTGTGAGGTACCTAGACCATGTGCTGAACAAGGAACCTAGTGAGCCCAAAGGAGGCTGAATTGGCCTGAGTCACCTGTGCAGTTTATAGACGCCAGGATGAAAGAACTCAGAGAAAAGAATATGTGATGATAAAGGTTCTTTGGAAGCGCCATGAGTAAGGTAAAGCCACGTAGGGGCCAATGATGGACATGGAAAAGTCTTATCCTAAATTGTTTGTTTGCTTGATAGAATTTTGAGGACAAAATTCCTATAAGAGGGGAAGGATGTTACAACCCCAGTTTTTGGGTTCAATTGGTGAGAAATGTAATTTCTCATATTAAAGATAATTGAACAAATAATGATATAATTTGTTTTGAATAAGTGGATTTCATTTACAATAGCCTTGATGATTGTTTTGTGGGCTTTATTGGCTATTGGGCCCAATAACAAGCAAATGAAGAAAGGAAATTCAATTATTAAATTAGTAATTGAGTTTTGAGAAAAGAAAGAGGTAGAAACCTCTAGAAGGCAAAGAGATGTAATCCAAGGATGGATTTCGTTCCTCTTGGGTTCCTTGGGTTCCAAGGAGTCCAAGGTTGTAAAAAGAAAGCAATAACAAAAGAAAAGATTAATTAAGTATTTCTTTAGTAAGAAAGAAATTGAAAATAATGTTAAAATGTTGGAAATAAGTGGAAAAAGGTATAATTGAGTGATCATTTGTAGATTTTCATATCCCAAGGATTCCTAATGATAAAATGAATACCAATGAGGAAAATAAAAGAGAAATAAAGAGAAATCCTCAAAAAGAACTATTTTAATAAGAAATAAACAAGATAATGAGGAATAATGAAGAATAATGCATATAGATGCATCTAGAAGGATAATAAATATCCTTGAAAAAGAATTTCGAAATAATAGAGTTTCTTGGGGTCTAAGGGGCCCAAATAAAGAGGAAAGCAAGAGAAAATACCAAATTTGCAAAATAAAAGGATAATGTGATACATTATTAATGAATTATGTGGTTTTGCTAAAAAAAAGTATTTTCTAATAAAGGAAAATAGAATTTCGTGGCTAATGGGTTAAAAGCCAAGAATAAGAGAATAAGGGAAAAGGATTTCGAATTTTCTAAAATACCCAATTAATATGATATATTAAAAGATAATAAAGAGAGAAGAGGTTGCTAAGGAAATACGATTCCTTTTGGGAAAGGATGTGAGTCCTCATTGATGTACACCTTAGGGCTTTGTTACCTACCCTTATATATACGGTAGAGCCCTGGTTCGTGCCCAAGAGATGGATAAAGAGAGATCTCATGCTCTCCTCTGTGTCCTTCCATACAAACCCTAGTAGAAAGCTTAGATCTAACTCAAGGGCACCAACACGAGGTGATGAGGTCTCGTCGGAGGCACGAAGCTCCCACAACGGTCAGAGATGGTCGGTCATCGTTTCCATGGCTGCGACCATCGAGAAGAGTCTACTGAAGGTCAGCGTCAAGACTACAAGTCGCGAGCTTGGCCAGCCCCAACCAGCTGCAACGGCTACGAGTTGGATGGCGCCCCATGGGCGGCGGGATGTGGCAGAGCTAGGGAAGGCACCGACAGTAGCCATCGGGGTTTGGGGAGGAGAGACTAGGCCGCACATGATCCCTGACCTAGCGGCAACAGAAGGTGCTCGCGAGGAGGAAGACAACGGGCTGCATTGGACCTTTTTGCCCTTCCAGGCTTTGCAAGATCAAGGAGTCACGCAAGGGTAAAATCAGGATTTGGTTATATTTTAAATCAGCCGGGTTACGCAGCTAGAGAGCAATTGCATGGAGAAGGACATGTGGCACCCTTCCATTGGCCAAGAGGTATACCATTTACAAAATTCGTAGTTAATTATTGGTAGCTCCAATGGGAACATATAATACATGAATTTTGATCAAGAGAACGAGAGGAATCCAATAAAAATGATATTAAAGATTGATTCTGTTCCTAATTGAAAAAGTACAATAAGTTGATGAAAAGTGCATTAAATTTAAGTTAAAAACCTTATTTGTGATTAGAGGTTGAATCTAGTATGATTAATGGGTTAATTGAAGTATTAATAACCTATTGAATGATAAGGTTAGATTTGAACCTGATCTAGGTGTAAATATTTGCATGATTTAGGGTTTTTACCCCATATGAGAATGATTAAGTATTTAGAAACCCTAATTTGGGGTAAAAGAGGATAAGATCATATTTAATTTGAAAATTGTTGTTATATGATAGTTCTAATCTATTTTGAGCATTAAAGTTCCTAATTATGGATAAAAACCCTAAACATAGTAATTAGGGTTTTCTCATGAATAAAGGGTAGAATTATGGCAAATCGAGTTCATATGTGATTAAACCATAAGGAACTTTGAATTGATGATAGATGTGGATAATGATCTTTTCATGGATTAAAAGGATAAAATAGTAGCTTTAATGTAAAAGAATCTTAATGAAATTAATTAATGGTTAATGGTGCCTTTAAATCCGAAAATAGGGTTATATGTTGTTGAGATAACCTTAATATTGAAGAATAGATGAGATAATTAGGGTTTATGAGTGATGGCATAAAATTAGGGATAAAAAATGAAGGGAATCCCTAATTGCAAAATGAAACCCTAAAATGGATACATAAACCCTAGAAAGTGAATCCAAGTCAATAAAGTAGATTCTTGATAAAGTGTGTAATAAATAGAGTACATATTCTTTTCAGGAATTATGTGATGGTCGAATTGCTTGCTTGGATTTCTTTCTTGGTTGGATTTTCTTAATTCTTGTGAAATCGTCAAGTCGGGTATGTGGTTACGCTTATGATTATCCCGACTAGTTTTCTGAGGATTTTATCGATGTTTCCCTCATGGCTGGAAATAATTGTTGGATGCTTTTATGTCATGCAACTATAGAGTGAATATGACTATCACTATGAATATACATGTATAACTGGGTAGATCTGATTCTACCCCTGTGGCTATGCAAAGGCTAAAAAGGACAACCTAGAGCAAGTTCTAGGCTATCATGAGTTAGAAATTGGGCTACACATGTGTAGTGCCATGAGACTCCTAGCATGCCATGAGTTAAGGAGTGGGCTACCTACAGGTAGTTCCATGTGACTCAGCCCTAGAAACTGATTTACCTATTAGGTGAAATCATGAGGGGTATAATGGGGATCTACCATAAGGAAGGTAGTATCCAGTTCCACTGCAGGGACAGCGCAGGGGATAGGCTATACATGGATCGTGCAGTTATATTTAAAATGTAAAATTGTTTGTTTAATGGAAATTGGCTACAATACATTGTTATAAATAATTGCACGATTATTGTTTCCCCCACATACCAGCTTCGTCTGACCTACGTTTTGTTTGTCGTCATTTTAGGTACAATCCAAAAGGACAAACAGTAAATCATCATATTGTGAAATACATGAAGTAAAATACAAGGAGGATTAGTTAGAATAGAATCCATAAGTGGATAGAAGTTTAGATATCCAAGTTTTCAAAAAGGTATGCAAAAGTTTGTTTTATTATAGCTTTCTAGTTTAGTCTGTTAAAATTTAATAATTATTCTTGATTAATTGCCAAAACTTTGATCCGGAAATTATGTGTGCGACTTCGACCTCTCGGTCTCCCTTAATTGGGGGTTACCAGAAGGTAGGGTCGTAACACATAGTGTCGATTTTTATTAATAACCGACGTTGATACTTTACTTAATAGCAATCGCGCGGCCGCGCGAGCCAGACTCTCTATTTTATTGTGTCGTCAACTGTTCGAGTACCTAGGTCTCTAGCTATTCCTGTTACCGCCACCGACTGTGTTGCTGCCGCTGCAGAGCTGCTACCGTTGCCGCTACTGTCGCTCGACTGAGTTTCTCCTCTTCTTACTTTATGAGCTCGTTGTCGACAGGTACATTTTCTTCTACTCTTCTCCCTATTTGATCATCCTCCTACTCTTCTTCTTCCTACTCCTCTTCTTCCTCCACTGTCTTCCTAGACTATGTTCCTCTTCTGTCACACCCAAAGGTCGATAAGAGGTGGTTGTCGCTACCTATGATTGTCTTACTCTTCTTCTTCCTGCACCTATGGCCTTGACGTCGGAGGTGGATGTCGCTGCTTGTTCCAGAACAAGGGAGGTGTTCGAACCCTACTCCATCACTGACAGTGATGAAGAGGACCTCTTCTTCTTCCTGTTCCTTCTTCCTTCACTCGTCTTCCTACAATATTTCTCCTCTCTTCTTCCTCCACTCTTCTTCCCTATTAATTCTTCCTGCTCCACTAAAATTGATGCCTATTGACACCTAGTTAATTCATTATAACATAATTGTGTTGATGTGCTTGTGCTCTTGGGATGAATTGAGTTGTTGTGTCATCCATTTGCATTGTTGACTTGCATATATTTGTTCTTCAGCCTTCAAGTGAGGTATAATCTCACTCTCCCAATGTGCCATTAGGCTTCATTTTGATTCAAATCATGTGCTTGCATATATTTGTGCTTCTAATCCTCATGCTTCACCTAATTTAGTAAATTTTGATGCATGTTGAAATAAGATTCATACTTGTCCATTCTAGCATTCTAATTTGATTTGATTATGTGCTTTGAACCTTGAAACATGTGTGTTAAAGATACATTGATGTTGAATCTCAAACTTAACTCACATGTGGGTCTTCTATTTCTAAAATGATTATGTGAACTCCTAAATCAGTAACATATATTATTCTTTGTGCACCCAAATACCTTGTGAATCATGTATGTGTCCTACGGTGATTAAATGCCTAAATCTTGACTTGAAATATGACCTAGTATGTATGTTGATATATGAAGCTCTAGTCTCTTGAAAGTCTTTCCCTAATGACCATCCCTACTGTGTAATGATCTCCAATCAATATCTTGATGTTTTCGATGACACATAAAACCTAGGATATGAATGATGAAACTATGATCATATATATAGTAATGACAACATATATACATGTATTTTGTTGGCCTAGAAACCCATCCAAGATTTACTCATTAGGAGTAAATCTTGGATAGTCCCCAGTTTGGGACTGTTCTTGAACACTTAATATCACTTAGAATGTAAGTGTATAATGTGTATTGGATGTACTTAGAGAAAAAATGGGGAAATGCTACCGAAATTTTCTTGAAAACCCAATACACATTATACACTTACTAGTGAGATTAGGCGTTCAAGAATGAAATAGGTGGTACACATTTATTATATATAAGACCTTAAACCCTAAACTTTTAACCATAAACCCTAATCTTTTAACACTAGACCCTAATCTTTTAACCATAAACACTAATATATACTTGTTTTCTCTTTGATCATAGAATGGATAGATCATGGATGTCCATTCCAAATCGTTGCACCCCATTGTTTATTTCTGGTCTTGATCAGTTTATTAGATTTTCTAAGGAAAATAGGAAACAACCTAGAGATAGGTTCTACTGTCCATGTAGGCATTGCAGTAACAACTTGAAAGTCAGCACTGGTGACAAAATCAAAAGTCATGTCATGTGCAACAGGATTGTACAAGGCTATACAGAATGGCACTGGCATGGAGAGATTTTGTTACAATCCCACCTTCCGGTAACCCCCAATTAAGGGAGACTGAGAGGTCAAAACCACAACCATGATTTCCGGATCAAAGGTTCGGCAATTAACCAAGAACAATTGTTAAATTTTAAAAGACTAAACTGGAAAGTTGTAAGAAAATAAACTTTTGCATACCTTTTGAAAACTAGGATCTCTAATCTTCTTTCCACATATGAATTTTACTCTAACTAATCCTCCTTGTATTTTAATTCATGTACTTCACAATATGACGATTTACAGTTTGTCCTTTTGGCTTTGTACCTAAAACGCTGACAAACAAAACGTCAGTCAGCCGAAGCTGGTATGTGGGGGAAATAATAATCGTACAATTATTTATAACAATGTATTGCAGCCAATTTCCATTTAAAAAACAAATTTACATTTTAAATATAACTGTGCGATCCATGTATATCCTATCCCCCTTATACCCCTCATGATCCCACCTAACAGGCGAATCAGTTTTTAGGGTTGAGTCACATGGCACTACCTGTAAGTAGCCCACTCCTTAAGTCATGGCATACTAAAGGGTCTCATGGCACTACATTTGGTAGCCGAATTTCTAACCCACGATAACCTAGACTTTACTCTAGGTTACCCCTTTTTATCCTTTACAAGCCACAGAGGTGGATTCGGATCTAGCCACTTATATATATATATATATATATATATATATTTATTTATTTATTTATATATATATATATATATATATATATATTCATAGTGATAATCATAGTCACTTTATAGTTGCATGAAATAAAAGGCATCCAACAGTTATTTTCAAGCAACCGATAAACATGTTCGGAAATCACCGTGAAACTAAAGTGATTATTCATAAGCGTAACCACATACCTTTACCATGCAGAATATTCAGTTATACTTCAATTAGATTTAATCAACCAATCAGTAGACCCGAGCAAGCAAACCAAGCAATTGATCATTTAATCTACATGTATGTAAATCCTAAATTGTCACCATCACATATTATTCCAAGTAAACCTTACTCGGTCTTAATCTAGGGTATTAGGGTTTGGTTAAGGAATAGAGGTACAAACCCTATTTCCATCGCATACTTGTTTATTAGAGTTATTAGTCCAATTTTGAAATCATGTGTAACCCTAATTAATATATCCAACAAAATTGTTCATTTTGATCACTTAGATCCAATTTACATTCACTAACCATATCTTTGTTTTAAAACCCTAATTCTCATAAGCATGATTATATTGGAATCCCTATCATTATCACAATCACCTTGTTAAACAATATCAGATAAGATCATAACGCAAGGGCTTTTAAGGTATTCAACATGTTAATACCCAAAATCTATGGTTTAACTACATTAATCACCACTTAATCATATATGTTACCCTATTTTTAGAAGAAAAAAAAAGCCCAATTAGATCTCAATCATATTTTCTTTGAATTCTACATGTTCTGCTGATCAAATTTCATATATTATTTGTCTAATTCTGAGTTAAGTACAATTAGTTATGGTTTTTGCAAAATTAAAGATAATCTAGCCAATCAAGGACGGCCACGTTAGAGTTTAACTTATTTCTAATTATTTTGGCTAGATAAAGATTATGAGGTGGAAAGTTACCTCTTTACCCCCCGTGGGCGACGTATAGCCTCAACGGCATCAGGGTCCTTTGACAAACGATCATCCCCTTCCTCGCGTTGGGGTGCCTCCAGCCTGACGTGGTTGTGCGTGAGGGAGGCGCAGTACCTCCTCCCTTTGCTTCAAGGCGTCGGGAAGCTAGCTCATGGTGCAGCTGCCTCCGTCGGATCTTCCTGGACCAGGCCATGCGTAGCCAGAAACTCCTAGAGTCCTTCGAGCTGGCGGACAAAACCATCGACATCCCGAACACCGTCAGTGTAGTGGGCACGATGAGGAACGTGCACCCATACCTCAGTCTGAGAAGATCGCACACTGCACCAACGGTGAGCCTAGAGAAGATGCTCTCAGACACAGACGTGACCCCAGGATTTCCTAGGTCAGAGCGGAGCAGGTTGAGGTCACCACGTGTGACGGCTCAACAGCTGAAAATCACATGGTGAAGGCAGGTCAATGGCGGCTCAACCCGAGCCCTCATGGCTCCTCACCCTTGGGTGTCGGGCGGTCAGATGAAGTCCTTGATACCTTCTTTAGGTCCATTGCTTCATTAGTGGTGGCCAAAGCTGGGGGATAAGGTCCCTGGTTGCAAGATCGATCAGGAAAAAGGACGGCCATCTCACGACACCACTGGTGTTGAGACTGTAGGAGTTGTTCACTGAGGATCTCTGCAAGTCTATGTTGTAGTCGAGGGTTGCCCTAGCCACCCGTCCAGGTTTCATGGTCGTGGATGTGTAGGAACATGGAACGGGGTGACAAGGCATCCATATATTTAGCGAGATGAAAGAGGGATGAAGGGTCTACAACATATGCCAACCAAAAGTTTGGTTCTTACCTCTTCGACCCTTCTTGCGAACAAGAGGGTTGGGTGCCTCCTATGAGATGTAGGCAGAGGGCTTCGATGTATATCCATATATATACACTTCATAAGAGAACCCTATTGGTCTCTACGATAAAAGAAAAAGTAAGGGGATAAGGAGGGAACCTGCGGCCAAAAGATACGATTCTTTCCTCTTATATTCCCAGCCGTAGGTAATAGGCTACTAGTTTGCAAGGGGTTTCCATATACATACCACCTTAAAAGGAATACTAACTCCTCAAGACACGATTAGATATCTCATTGGAAAAACATTAATGCATGGTCATTCCTTTCCCTAATCTCTTACTCATTTCTTCTATCCATTCTTTATTGTGTAAATAGTAAGGTGTTCCATAAACACGTATGACCACCTTATTAAAAGTATCTAGATATAAATCATTTCTTTTCTCCTTTTCTTAATTATTTATTTGAAAGATTTCTTTTTGAGGATTTCTCTTTATCTTTTATTTCCTTTTTCCTCTTTTCCTATTTCTTTCCATTAGAAATCAAGGATAACTCAATTATACTTCTTTTCTCTTATTTCCCATATTTTTCATTGTTTTCATTTTCTTTCTTAATAAAGAAATTCTTAATTGATCTTTTCTTTTCTTATTGTATTTTATTTTCACTTTGGACTCCTTGGGACCCAAGGAACCCAAGAGGCACGAAATCCACCTTTGGATTACATTATTTTGTCTTCTAGAGGTTTCCACGTCTCTCTTTTCTCAAAAACTCAATTATTCATTTATTAATTGAATTTCCTTATTATTGGGCCCAATAGCCAATAAAGCCCACAACACAATCATCTAGGCTATTGTAAACGAAAACCCATTTATTCAAAACAAATTATATCATTATTTGTTAAATTATCTTTAATATGAGAAATTACATTTCTCGCCAATTGAACCCAAAAATTGGGGTTGTAACATCCTTCCCCTCTTATAGGAATTTTGTCCTCAAAATTCTTATCAAGCAACAATTCAGGATAAGACTTTTCCATGTCCATCATTGGCCCCTATGTGACTTTACCATACTCATGGTGCTACCAAAGAACCTTTATCATCACATATTCTTTTCTCTGAGTTCTTTCATCTTGGCGTCTATAAACTACACAGGTGACTCAGGCCATTTCAGCCTCCCTTGGGGCTCACTAGGTTCATTGCTCGCACATGGTCTGGGTACCTCACATAGTGCTCTAAATTGGACACATGGAACTCATCACATATTACTTTATCTTGAGGGGTAAGGGCAAACTTAACCTTCTCCACCAAACCATGTCAAAAGAACCCATGTATCGGGGACTCAGCTCACTTAGTTATAACTTAAAGGGGTCAGACTTTCATGTCACATATTCTCCCACAGTGAACTGCATGTCAGTCTACTTTGCATCCGCTCACGACTCCCATTGTCTCTAGGCTCCTTTCAGCCATTGCATGATCAAAGCAACTTCATCTACACACATTTTGGTCCTTTTCTAACCATCACGTGGTCTTTTCACCAACATCGCCTTACTGAAGTGGTGACTGACACAACCTCCCTTATATAGCTTCTTTAAATCCCGATACTGGCTATGGTGGTTATCATCATGTCTTTCATAGGTCAAGAACTGTCTCTAGCTATCACCCTGAATGAGCACATATGCTCTCATCATACCCTTTAGTCTGGATCATACTACCCATTAGTTAGGGGTGATAAACTATACTAATGTAGGGTTCTTCATGTTTCTATTTCCACCTTTTGGAAGGGAACCTTTAGTTCAAACTCAAGAACCTTTGAACTCGCATCATGGCGTAGTTAAACCATCTCTCTCATATGTAGTTCAACCCGATCTGTCCCTTTACAGTACTCTTTCTTTCTCATGTCTTCTAGGTAAGGCAATCTACCATAACCCATATTGCATCTCGACCTTCCTTGGTCCAGGGGAGACTTACAACATCCATAGTGATGAACTCCCTTTCTCTTTCGGGAACTCTTTATCCTTTATATCCACGCACTGGGTTACTAGTGTTTGTCCTTCACCCTCAACTTGCATGGCCATATACCACGTGCAATTTTATCTTAGGTATCTAAATTACTACTGTCACTTATGATCTTCGTAGTACGGTGTATGGTGATCTTAAAATCATGATCTCCTATATGTCATGATTCCTCAAGATCGATTCCTCAGAAACATTAAACCACTCTAGTCGGGGTTTCATCACCTTCCTTTTCAAAGAAGTGCATTTGAGGCTCTACAACCATCCTTTCATTGAATCAAGGCCTAGGGTGGCTAATCAAACAACCATCAACTTGTTCAACATATCTCATTACATCTGAGTGTTAGCCAAACATATCTTCTTTTCCAAACTTAGGGTTAGTCTAACAACCTCTTCTAGCCAAAATAGGTAGATATATCTCAACCAGAGCATCCATTACCACTTCACCTTCTTATGTATTAAGTAACATTGAAGACATACACTTCCATGTATTTCATTTATCATCTCACGTCAAACTCTATGTCTATCTTCATTAAGAACAGTCTCTGATTTCATCATCATGGTGATCAAAACACAACCTGGTATAACTTGTAAGTTCCACATAGCTCATAATAAAAACATCCTCATAAGGTGACCACCTCATTCCTCGTAGTGGTTGCACACCATCTGTGTATCATTCACTTTTCCAAGGTATGTTATCTTCTCTGTCCCCATATCTCGTGGCAACGTTCCTACCTACATCATATTTATCCTTGGTGTATGGCATGTGTAATGTCCTATCTCTCACTCCTATAACAAGAGGAAATAAGCATTTGGCTACAGTCCAAATACAGATTTCTTCCTGTTCCAAGAGTAGAGATGATACATCCCACCTTGCCAGGTACACCTTTAAGTTGAAACGTGCATCTTATGTCTTAACATTACAACCACCTTGATATCGAAGTTACCTCCATGGAAAACTGGTTTCGAACCTACTTGGGTCATCACACAATCCTTGGTCATTTCCTCTAGGTCTATAGGGTGTCGACACTTTTAGGGTCATCCCTCTTCCCTTATGCATCCAGAGAGTGCCCTACCCATCTGCCCTTTGGGTCCCATGAGTTCATGAAGGTGATCAATCTCCTAACCCATGGCCCTCAGACAATGATAGTTGTTACCTCCCGACCCTATGGTCATGTGCAACTAGGGAATTAGGCAACTCCTACTTCCATCGGTCTTATCCCTACCTGACCCTAGGATAGACTGACGATTCGATTATAGTACATGTTTAACTTAGAACCTTGCCCAATCCTTCATCATCTCTTTCTCTGCATTCATGGGATGACTTTCATCCTTTCATAGGGATCATGGCAACCTGCCTACCTTGGTCAAGCCCCATACCTGTTACCTCCATTGTAACACATCCACATGCTCATAGAGACGGTTATCGATGGGTCTACAAGCTCATTCTCATACCATGTACTTTTCACTTAGCTTCTCCAGATCCTATGAGACCTCTTTTAGGTTTCCTCAAAACCCACAAAACGGGTATACACCCTACCAAAGGATCCCTCTCCCAGGATAGGAGGAAACTACACCTTGATAACCAAGGTCACAAACACCCTTATGCCTCGGGTTTACATCCACATGAGCATGCTTAATCCTAGCAAGCTACTAAGGAACAAGTTGACCACCTACTAAACCATATTGGGTCAGACTTGTTCTCATTCTCAACATCGGATCATGATCATACCTTCCCATGTCATCCACTTAGCTATGAGGGGTTTCCCTTTTTCTCTATACATGAGGAGTACCATGCTCGATACTATAGCAACTTAATTCTCGTCATGAGCATTAGGTACACCACCTCCCCTCTTAGGCCTAGGAACCCTAGGTTCACTTTTTGATGACCAACTACATGCTCAATTTATTAACCACAAATCAGGCATGTATAAGGTATAACACGCACTTCCTTAACCCTTTTATACGAGTAACACCTCACATTTGAGTCCTCCTTACGGTCATCCAACGAGGTACAAGGCCTCACAACCTGCTTACTAAACCTCTCCAGGTCTAAGGAACTCTTCTCCCTATCTCAGTAGGTAAACACCTATACCTAGGCATCAAGGTACCAGCAGACTCATCCTCTCAATAGAGTTTGGTTCCTCTCGTGGCAACCAAGATATCCTCAGCCTTCAGGGATCAAGCTTGAGGCAACCACTATCATTCACTTAGGTCGCATCATCCTCAACTCCCCGCTATTCCTCATATCTCAGAGTCTAGGCTATCAACCTTCTTGCATGGGTCCTGCTCTCTCTCTAAAGCTAACCCTACAAACTACCTTACTACCTGAGGTTCTCTCTCCAAGGAGGATCAAGCTCACAAGCATACCTCCACGTGGGTGAAGCCTATTATGTTTGCTCCAGGTTATCCATAGCTCCTTATGCTTATCTCATAATCTATTCCCTCATACGCCCTTGGCCAGGGTTTTAGCACGACTTACATACTATGGGTGCCTACTATGACATGCTCATATAAGCTCATGGGGTTTCCATAGGTTCTTCTCTAACCTGATCAATGAAGGATCTATCCTTCACTCTAACATGCACGACCCTTCCCAGGGTTGGATCATCAAAGGTACGAGGTCATCCAACCTCTCATTGATCATATGGCATCCCAAAGGCATGTCCATCCAAACACCTGGTCTATCATGCCAACTCCCTTTCTATCCTTCACTTAGGGTTAGGGTTAACATCATCCTTAGAGGATGTGCCAGGTCACTACTTGTAATGGAGATCTCTATCTCCAAGACTAACTCTCTTTATTTATCCTCCTGACAAGAAGATATAGCCTCAGGTCTCTTTTGAGGGCATCACAACTTATGTCATATGACCTAAGCATGTATCTAGCCTTTAGTTTTTGCTTTCTCTATTAATCTTAAGTCCATGACATCTTATTTACATGATTTTCATTAATTTGGTGGAGGATTCCTTAGACCTTATTAACCTTACCCATACTTCAAGAGGGTGAGAAAAAGAGAGAAAACCCTAATCCTTAAGGTCCTTAATAGAATTTGTGATGAGAAGGGATGAATAAGATGAGAAAGTCCTAAAGGTATCTTATTTCGATTCATCCCCTAAGACTTTGTCCAGGAAGTCACACGGATTAGGGAGTCCTCATATTCCGAATTGCGGTGCGGAGTAAAATATTGTCAGCCTCGGGTCGTGATCCTTTTCTAGACACCTCCATCTTTCGAATAATCCTCTAATAACTCCCTTGAGTTCTATGGAGTTTGTAAAATTTAATAATTATTAATGGTTAAGTGAGGAACCTACGCTCTGATACCAAATGTTACGACCCTACCTTCCGGTAACCCCCAATTAAGAGAGAATGAGAGGTCAAAGCCGCAACCATAATTTCCAGATCAAAGGCTCGGTAATTAACCAAGAACAATTATTAAATTTTAACAGACTAAACTGGAAAGCTGTAAGAAAATAAACTTTTGCATACCTTTTGAAAACTTGGATCTCTAATCTTCTACCCACATATGAATTTTACTCTAACTAATCCTCCTTGTATTTTAATTCATGTACTTCACAATATGACAATTTACTGTTTGTCATTTTGGCTTTGTACCTAAAACACCGACAAACAAAACGTCGGTGAGCCGAACCTGGTATATGGGGGAAACAATAATCGTGCAATTATTTAGAATAATGTATTGCAGCCAATCTCCATTTAACAAACAATTTTACATTTTAAATATAATTGTGTGATCCATGTATATCTTATCCCCATTATACCCCTCATGATCCCACCTAATAGGTGAATCAGTTTCTAGGGTTGAGTCACATGGCACTACCCGTAAGTAGCCCACTCCTTAACTCATGGCATACTAAAGGGTCTCATGGCACTACACTTGGTAGCCCAATTTCTAACCCACGATAACCTAGACTTTCCTCTAGGTTACCCCTTTTTAGCCTTTACAAGCCACATAGGTGGATTCGGATCTAGCCAGTTATATATATATATATATATATGTATATATATATATTCATAGTGATAATTATAGTCACTTTATAGTTGCATGAAATAAAAGGCATCCAACAGTTATTTTCAAGCAACCGATAAACACATTCAGAAATCGCCGTGAAACTAAAGCAATTATTCATAAGCATAACCACATACCTTTACCATGTAGAATATTCAGTTATACTTCAAGTATATTTAATCAACCAATCAATAGACTCGAGCAAGCAAACCGAGCAATTGATCATTTAATATGCATGTATGTAAATCCTAAATTGTCACCATCACATATTATTCTAAGTAAACCTTACTCGATCTTAATCTAGGGTATTAGGGTTTGGTTAAGGAATAGAGGTACAAACCCTAATTTCATTGCATACTTGTTTATTAGAGTTATTAGTCCAATTTTGACATCATGTGTCACCCTAATTAATATATCCAACAAAATTGTTCGTTTTGATCACTTAGATCCAATTTACATTCACTAACCATATCTTAGTTTTAAAACCCTAATTCTCATAAGTATGATTATATTGGAATCCCTATCATTATCAAAATCACCTTGTTAAACAATATCAGATAAGATCATAAAGCAAGGTCTTTTAAGGTATTCAACATGTTAATACCCAAAATATATGGTTTAACAACACTAATCACCACTTAATAACATATGTTACCCTATTTTTAGAACAAAAAGCCCAATTAGATCTCAATCATATTTTCTTTGGATTCTACATGTTCTGCTGATTAAATTTCATATATTACTTGTCTAATTTTGAGTTAAGTACAATTAGTTATGATTTTTGCAAAATTAAAGATAATATGGCCAATCAAGGATGGCCACATCAGCGTTTAACATTTTTCTAATTGTTTTGGCTAGATAAAGATTATGAGGAAGAAAGTTACCACTTTACCCCCCATGGGCGACGTATAGCCTCAAGGGCATCAGGGTCCTTTGACAAACGATCATCCCCTTCCTCGTGTTGGGGCGCCTCCAGCCTGACGCGGCTGTGTGTGAGGGAGGCACAGTACCTCCTCCCTTCACTTCAGGGTGTCAGGAAGCTAGCTCACGGTGCAACTGCCTCCGCCGGATCTTCCTGGACCAGGCCATGCGTAGCCGGAAACTCATGGACTCCTTCGAGCCGGCGGACGAAACCATCGACATCCCGAACACCATCGGCGCAGTGAGCACGATGAGGAACGTACACCCATACCTCGGTCTGAGAAGATCGCGCACTGCACCAACGGCGAGCCTAGAGAAGATGCTCCCGGACACAGACGCGCCCCCAGGATTGCCTAGGTCAGAGCAGTGCAGGTTGAGGTCGCCACGTGTGATGGCTCGACGGTTGAACATCACCCAGTGAAGGAAGGTCAACGGCGGCTCACCCCGAGCCCTCATGGCTCCTCACCCTTGGGTGTCGGGTGGTCAGATGAAGTCATCTATACCTTCTTCAGGTCCATTGCTTCATCGGCGGTGGCCAAAGCTGGGGGACAAGGTCCCTGGTTGCAAGATCGATCAGGAAAAAGGACGGCCATCTCACGACACCACTAGTGTTGAGACCGTAGGAGTTGTTCGTTGAGGATCTCTGCAAGTCTATGTTGCAGTCGAGGGTTGCCCTATCCACCCGTCCAGGTTTCATGGACGTGGATGTGTAGGAACATGGAACGGGGTGACCAAGGAGCCAGATATCTAGCGAGATGAAAGAGGGACGAAGTGTCTACAACATATGCCGACCAAAAGTCTGGTTCTTGCCTCTTCGACCCTTCTTGCGAATAAGAGGGTTGGGTGCCTCCTATGAGATGCAGGCAGAGGGCTTCGATGTATATCCATATATACACACTTCATAAGAGAACCCTATTGGTATCTACGATAAGAGAAAAAGGAAGGGGATAAGGAGGGACCCTACGACCAAAAGATATGATTATTTCCTCTTATATTACCAACCGTAGGTCATAGGCTACTAGTTTGGAAGGGGTTTCCATATACATACCACCATAAAAGGAATACTAAATCCTCAAGACACGATTAGATATCCCATTGGAAAAACATTAATGCATGGTCATTCCTTTCCCTAACCTCTTACTCATTTATTCTATCCATTCTTTATTGTGCAAAAAGTAAGGTATTCCATAAACATGTATGACCACCTTATTAAAAGTATCTAGATATAAATCCTTTCTTTTCTCCTTTTCTTAATTATTTATTTGAAAGATTTCTTTTCGAGGATTTCTCTTTATCTTTTATTTACTTTTTCCTCTTTTCCTATTTCTTTCCATTAGAAATCAAGGATAACTCAATTATACTTCTTTTCACTTATTTCCCATTTTTTCATTGTTTTCAATTTCTTTCTTAATAAAGAAATACTTAATTGATCTATTCTTTTCTTATTGTATTTTATTTGCACTTTGGACTCCTTGGGACCCAAGTAACCCAAGAGGCACGAAATCCACCTTTGGATTACATTCTTTTGTCTTCTAGAGGTTTCCACATCTCTCTTTTCTCAAAAACTCAATTATTCATTTATTAATTGAATTTCCTTGTTATTGGGCCCAATAGCCAACAAAGCCCACAACACAATCATCCAGTCTATTGTAAACGAAAACCCATTTATTCAAAACAAATTATATCATTATTTGTTCAATTATCATTAATATGAGAAATTACATTTCTCGCCAATTGAACCCAAAAATTGGGGTTGTAACATCCTTCCCCTCTTGTAGGAATTTTGTCCTCAAAATTCTTATCAAGAAACAATTTAGGATAAGACTTTTCCATGTCCATCATTGGCCCCTATGTGACTTTACCGTACTCATGGCGCTACCAAAGAACCTTTATCATCTCATATTCTTTTCTCTGAGTTCTTTCATCCTGGCGTCTATAAACTGCACAGGTGACTCAGGCCATTTCAGCCTCCCTTGGGGCTCACTAGGTTCATTGCTCGCACATGGTCTAGGTACCTCACATAGTGCTCTAAATTGGACACATGGAACTCATCACATATTACTTTATCCTGAGGGGTAAGGGCAAACTTAACCTTCTCCACCAAACCATGTCAAAAGAACCCATGTATCGGGGACTCAGCTCTCTTAGCTATAACTTAGAGGGGTCAGAATTTCATGTCACATATTCTCCCACAGTGAACTGCATGTCAGTCTACTTTGCATCTGCTCATGACTCCCATCGTCTCTAGGCTCCTTTCAGCCATTGCACGATCAAAGCGACTTCATCTACACACACTGTGGTCCTTTTCTAACCATCATGTGGTATTTTCACCAACATCGCCTTACTAAAGTGGTGATCGAAACAACCTCCCTTATAGAGCTTCTTTAAATCCCGATACTGGCTATGGTGGTTATCATCACGTCATTCATAGGTCAAGAACTGTCTCTAGCTATCACCCTGAACGAGCACATATGCTCTCATCAGACCCTTTAGTCTGGATCATACTACCCATTAGTTAGGGGTGATAAACTGTACTAACGTAGGGTTCTTCATGTTTCTATTTCCACCTTTTGGAAGGGAACCATTAGGTCAAACTCAAGTACCTTTGAAATTGCATCATGGCGTAGTTGAACCATCTCTCTCATATGTAGTTCAACCCGATATGTCCCTTGACAGTACTCTTTCTTTCTCATGTCTTCTAGGTAAGGTGATCTACCATAACCCATATTGCATCTCGACCTTCCTTGGTCCAGGGGAGACTTACAACATCCATAGTCATGAACTCCCTTTCTCTTTCGGGGACTCTTTATCCTTTATATCCATGCACTGGGTTACTGGTGTTCTTCCTTCACCCTCGGCTTGCATGGCCATATACCACTTGCAACTTTATCTTAGGTATCTAAAGTACTACTGTCACTTATGATCTTCGTAGTACGGTGTATGGTGATCTTAAAATCATGATCTCCTATATGTCATGATTCCTTAAGATTGATTCCTCAGAAACCTTAAACCACTCTAGTTGGGGTTTCATCACCTTCCTTTCCAAAGAAGTGCATTTGAGGCTCTACAACCATCCTTTCATTGCATCAAGGCCTAGGCTGGCTAACCAAACAACCATCAACTTGTTCAACATATCTCATTACATTTGAGTGTTAGCCAAACATATCTTCTTTTCCAAACTTAGGGTTAGTCTAACAACCTCTTCTAGCCAAACTAGGCAGATATATCTCAACCAGAGCATCCATTACCACTTCACCTTCTTATGTATTAAGTAACATTGAAGACATACACTTCCATGTAATTCACTTATCATCTCACATCAAACTCTATGATTATCTTCATTAAGAACACTCTCTGATTTCATCATCATGGTGATCAAAACTCAACCTGGTATAACTTGTAAGTTCCACATAGCTCATGATAAAAACATCCTCATAAGGTGACCACCTCATTCCTCGTAGTGGTTGCACACCATCCGTGTATCATTCACTTTGCCAAGGTATCTTATCTTCTCCGTTCCCATATCTCGTGGCAACGTTCCAACCTACATCATCTTTATCCTTGGTGTATGGCATGTGTAATGTCCTATCTCTCACTCCCATAACAAGAGGAAATAAGCATTTGGCTGCAGTCCAAATACAGAGTTCTTCCTGTTCCAAGAGTAGAGATGACACATCCCACCTTGCCAGGTACACCTTTAAGTTGAAAAGTGCATCTTATGTCTTAACATTACAACCACCTTGATATTGAAGTTACCTCCATGGAAAACTGGTTTCAAACCTACTTGGGCCATCACACAATCCTTGGTCATTTCCTCTAGGTCTATAGGGTGTCGGCACTTTTAGGGTCATCCCTCTTCCCTTATGCATCCAGAGAGTGCCCTACCCATCTGCCCTTTGGGTCCCATGAGTTCATGAAGGTGATCAATCTCCTAACCCATGGCCCTCATACAATGATAGTTGTTACCTCCCAACCCTATGGTCATGTGCAACTAGGGAATTAGGCAACTCCTACTTCCATCGGTCTTATCCCTACCTGACCCTAGGATAGACTGACGATTCTATTATAGTACATGTTTAACTTAGAACCTTACCCAATCCTTCATCATCTCTTTCTCTGCATTCATGGGCTGACTTTCATCCTTTCATAGGGATCATGGCAACCTGCCTACCTTGGTCAAGCCCCATACCGGTTACCTCCATGGTAACACATCCGCTTGCTCATAGAGACGGTTATCGATGGGTCTACAGGCTCATTCTCATACCATGTACTTTTCACTTAGCTTCTCCAGATCCTATGAGACCTCTTTTAGGTTTCCTCAAAACCCACAAAAAGGGTATACACCCTACCAAAGGATCCCTCTCCCAGGATAGGAGGAAACTACACCTTGATAACTAAGGTCACAAACACCCTTATGCCTCGGGTTTACATCCACATGGGCATGCTTAATCCTAGCAAGCTACTAAGGAACAAGATGACCACCTACTAAACCATACTGGGTCAGACTTGTTCTCATTCTCAACACTGGATCATGATCATACCTTCCCATGTCATCCACTTAGCTATGAGGGGTTTCCCTTTTTCTCTATACATGAGGAGTACCATGCTCGAGACTATAGCAACTTAATTCTCGTCATGAGCATTAGGTACACCACCTCTCCTCTTAGGCCTAGGAACCCTAGGTTCACTTTTTGATGACCAACTACATGCTCAATTTATTAACCACAAATCAGGCATGTATAAGGTATAACACGCACTTCCTTAACCCTTTTATATGAGTAACACCTCGGATTTGAGTCCTCCTTACAGTCATCCAACAAGGTACAAGGCCTCACAACCTGCTTACTAAACCTCTCCAGATCTAAGGAACTCTTCTCCCTATCTCAGGAGGTAAACAACTATACCCTTGGCATTGAGGTACCAGCAGACTTATCCTCTCTCTAGATTTTGGTTCCTCTCATGTCAACCAAGATATCCTCAGCCTTCAGGGATCAAGCATGAGGCAACCACTATCGTCCACTTAGGTCGCATCATCCTCAACTCCCCACTATTCCTCATATCTCAGATTCTAGGCTTCCAACCTTCTTGCATGGGTCCTTCTCTCTCTCTCTAGATCTAACCCTACAAACTACCTTACTACCCGAGGTTCTCTCTCCAAGGAGGATCAAGCTCACAAGCATACCTCCACGTGGGTGAAGCCTATTACGTTTGCTCCAATTTATCCATAGATCCTTATGCTTATCTCATAAGCTATTCCCTCGTACACCCTTGGCCAGGGTTTTAGCACGACTTACGTACTATGGGTGCCTACTATGCCATGCTCATATAAGCTCATTGGGTTTCCATAGGTTCTTCTCTAACCTCATCAATGAAGGATCTATCCTTCACTCTAACATGCACGACCCTTCCCAGGGTTGGATCGTCAAAGGTACGAGGTTATCCAACCTCTCATGGCTCATATGGCATCCCAAAGGCATGTCCATCCAAACACCTGGTCTATCATGCCATCTCCCTTTCTATCCTTCACTTAGGGTTAGGGTTAACATCATCCTTAGAGGATGTGCCAGATCACTACTTGTAATGGAGATCTCTATCTCCAAGACTAACTCTCTTTATTTATCCTCCTGACAAGAAGGTCTAGCCTCAGGTCTCTTCTGAGGGCATCACAACTTATGTCATATGACCTAATCATGTATCTAGCCTTTAGTTTTCACTTACTCTATTAAGCTTAAGTCCATGACATCTTATTTACATGCTTTTCATTAATTTGGTGGAGGATTCCTTAGACCTTATTAACCTTACCCATACCTCAAGAGGGTGAGAAAAAGAGAGAAAACCCTAATCCTTAAGGTCCTTAATAGAATTTTTGATGAGAAGGGACGAATAAGATGAGAAATTCCTAAAGGTATCTTATTTCGTTTCATACCCTAAGACTTTGGCCAGGCAGTCACACGGATCCGGGAGTCCTCATATTTCGACTAGCGGTGCGGAGAAAACTATTGTCAGCCCCTGGTCGTGATCCTTTTCTAGACACCTCCATCTTTCGGATAATCCTCTAATAACTCCCTTGAGTTCTATGGAGTTTGTAAAATTTAATAATTATTCATGGTTAAGTGAGGAACCTACGCTCTGATACCAAATCTTACGACCCCACCTTCCGGTAACCCCCAATTAAGGGAGATCGAGAGGTCGAAGCCATAACCATAATTTCCGGATCAAAGGTTCGTAAGAAAATAAACTTTTGCATACCTTTTGAAAACTTGGATCTCTAATCTTCTATCCACATATGAATTTTACTCTAACTAATTCTCCTTGTATTTTTATTCATGTACTTCACATTATGACAATTTACTGTTTGTCCTTTTGGATTTGTACCTAAAACACCGACAAATAAAACGTCGGTCATCCGAAGTTGGTATGTGGGGAAACAATAATCGTGCAATTATTTATAACAATGTATTGCAGCCAATCTCTATTTAACAAACAATTTTACATTTTTAAATATAACTGTGCAATCCATGTATATCATATCCCCATTATACCTCTGATGATCCCACCTAACAGGTGAATCAGTTTCTAGGGTTGAGTCACATGGCACTACCCGTAAGTAGCCCACTCCTTAACTCATGGCATACTAAAGGGTCTCATGGCACTACACTTGGTAGCCCAATTTCTAACCCACGATAACCTAGACTTTACTTTAGGTTACCCCTGTTTAGCCTTTACAAGCCACAGAGGTGGATTCGGATCTAGCCAATTATATATATTCATAGTGATAATCATAGTCACTTCATAGTTGCATGAAATAAAAGGCATCCAACAATTATTTTCAAGAAACTGATAAACATGTTCGGAAATCGCCGTGAAACTAAAGAGATTATTCATAAGAGTAACCACATACCTTTACCATTGAGAATATTCAGTTATACTTCAAGTAGATTTAATCAACCAATCAGTAGACCCGAGTAAGCAAACCAAGCAATTGATCATTTAATCTGCAAGTATGTAAATCCTAAATTGTCACCATCACATATTATTCCAAGTAAACCTTACTTGGTCTTAATCTTGGGTATTAGGGTTTGGTTAAGGAATAGAGGTACAAACCCTAATTCCATCACATACTTGTTTATTAGAGTTATTAGTCCAATTTTGACATCATGTGTAACCCTAATTAATATATCCAACAAAATTGTTCGTTTTGATCACTTAGATCTAATTTACATTCACTAACCATATCTTAGTTTTAAAACCCTAATTCTCATAAGCATGACTATATTGGAATCCCTATCATTATCACAATCACCTTGTTAAACAATATCGGATAAGATCATAAAGCAAGGGCTTTTAAGGTATTCAACATGTTAATATGCAAAATCTATGGTTTAACTACATTAATCACCACTTAATCACATATGTTACCCTATTTTTAGAACAAAAAGCCCAATTAGATCAAAATCATATTTTCTTTGGATTCTACATGTTCTGCTGATCAAATTTCATATATTACTTGTCTAATTCTGAGTTAAGTACAATTAGTTACGATTTTTGCAAAATTAAAGATAATCTGGCCAATCAAGGACGGCCACGTCAGCGTTTAACTTATTTCTAATTGTTTTGTCTAGATAAAGATTATGAGGCAGAAAGTTACCTCTTTACCCCCCATGGGCGACGTATAGCCTCAAGGGCATCAGGGTCCTTTGACAAACGATCATCTCCTTCCTCGCGTTGGGGCACCTCCAGCCTGGCGTGGCTATGCGTGAGGGAGGCGAGGTACCTCCTCCCTTTGCTTTAGGGCATTGGGAAGCTAGCTCATAGTGCAGCTACCTCCACCAGATCTTCCTGGACCAGGCCATGCGTAGCTGGAAACTCATGGACTCCTTCGAGCTGGCAGACGAAACCATCGACATCCTGAACACCATCGGCACAGTGAGTACGATGAGGAACGTGCACCCATACCTCGGTCTGAGAAGATCGCACACTGCACCAACGGCGAGCCTAGAGAAGATGCTCCCAGACACAGATGTGGCCCCGGGATTGCCTAGGTCAGAGTGGAGCAGGTGGAGGTCACCACGTGTGATGGCTCGATGGCTGAACATCACCCGGTGAAGGCAGGTCAATGGCAGCTCACCTCGAGCCCTCATGGCTCCTCACCCTTGGGCGTTGGGAAGTCAGATGAAGTCATCTATACCTTCTTCAGGTCCATTTCTTCATCAGTGGTGGCCAAAGCTAGGGGACAAGGTCCCTAGTTGCAAGATCGGTCAGGAAAAAGGACGGCCATATCACGACACCACTGGTGTTGAGACCGTAGGAGTTGTTCGTTGAGGATCTCTGCAAGTCTATGTTGCAGTCGAGGGTTTCCCTAGCCACCCGTCCAGGTTTCATGGCCGTAGATGTGTAGGAACTTGGAACGGGGTGACCAAGCAGCCAGATATCTAGCGAGATGAAAGAGGGACGAAGGGTCTACAACATATGCCGACCAAAAGTATGGTTCTTGCCTCTTCGACCCTTCCTGCGAACAAGAGGGTTGGGTGCCTCCTATGAGATGCAGGCAGAGGGCTTCGATGTATATCCATATATATATACTTCATAAGAGAACCCTATTGGTCTCTATGATAAGAGAAAAAGGAAGGGGATAAGGAGGGACCCTACGGCCAAAAGATATGATTCTTTCCTCTTATATTCCCAACTGTAGGTCATAGGCTACTAGTTTGGAAGGGGTTTCCATATACATACCACCATAAAAGGAATACTAAATCCTCAAGACACGATTAGATATCCCATTGGAAAAACATTAATGCATGGTCATTCCTTTCCCTAATCTCTTACTCATTTCTTCTATCCATTCTTTATTGTGCAAAAAGTAAGGTATTCCATAAACATGTATGACCACCTTATTAAAAGTATCTAGATATAAATCCTTTCTTTTCTCATTTTCTTAATTATCTATTTGAAAGATTTCTTTTCGAGGATTTCTCTTTATCTTTTATTTCCTTTTTCCTCTTTTCCTATTTCTTTCCATTAGAAATCAAGGATAACTCAGTTATACTTCTTTCCACTTATTTCCCATATTTTTCATTATTTTCAATTTCTTTCTTAATAAAGAAATACTTAATTGATATTTTCTTTTCTTATTGTATTTTATTTGCACTTTGGACTCCTTGGGACCCAAGGAACCCAAGAGGCACGAAATCCACCTTTGGATTACATTCTTTTGTCTTCTAGAGGTTTCCACATCTCTCTTTTCTCAAAAACTCAATTATTCATTTATTAATTGAATTTCCTTGTTATTGGGCTCAATAGCCAATAAAGCCCATAACACAATCATCTAGGCTATTGTAAATGAAAACCTATTTATTCAAAACAAATTATATCATTTTTTGTTCAATTATCTTTAATGTGAGAAATTACATTTCTCGCCAATTGAACCCAAAAATCTGGGTTGTAACAGATTTCAAACCTGAAATCAGTGGATGTCGATAGTAGTGCTTGTGTGGAAGAATAAATTGCCTCCAATGACGTAGATGTGAACAAACCAATTCCAGTAGACATCGTTGATGCGATGCTGGATAGTTGTGGGGTAGAGAACACCGATCCACCTCCCATGTTTAGAAACATTGTGCATGATATTGAGATATCGTTATACACAGGTTGTACTAAGTTTATGAAGCTTAGTGTTGTGTTAAGATTGTATAAGCTGAAAGCTAAGAATAGATCAAGCGACAAAAGCTTCACGTCATTGTTGTCTTTGTTGAAAGAAATTCTTCCTGAAGGAAACGAGCTATCAATGTCAACATACCAGTTAAAGAAACTGTTGTGCCTAATGGGAATGGAGGCCAAGAAGATACATGCATGCCCGAATGATTGTGTATTATTTCAAAAGGACTATGTGGATTTGAAATATTGTCCAAAATGTGGTGTGTCAAGGTATAAATTGATGACTTCTGGGGATTCCAAAACTGGTTCTCCTGCCAAGGTGATGTGGTATCTACCTATAATATCATAGTTTCAACACTTGTTTGCCAATCCGATAGATGTGAAGAATTTGAGGTGGCATGCAGATGTTAAGAAAAATAATCATGGGATCATACGACATGCATCTGATTCCAAACAATGGAAGAAGATTGATTTATTGTACCCTAAATTTGTTGAAGAAGTCAGGAATCTAAGACTTGGGCTTCGTACAGATGGGATGAATCCGTACGGGACATTGAGCAACCAACGTAGCACTCGGCCAATTATGTTTGTTATATACAATCTTCCTCCCTGGTTGTGTATGAAAAATAAGTATGTTATGACGTCGTTGTTGATATTGGGCCCTAAACAACCTGGAAATGATATCGATGTTTATCTTGAATCTTTGATTGATGACTTAAAGAAACTCTGGGGTGAAGGTGTGATGACCTATGATGCTTCACGAAGAGAGACATTTTGTTTGCATGTTATGTTGTTTTGCACTGTTAATGACTATCCAATATATGGGAATTTGTCTGGATATAGTGTCAAAGGTTCAAAAGCATGTCCTATATGTTAAGAGGACACTGATTCAATATGACTAAAACATGGCGACAAGACTATATATCTTAGCCATCAAAGGTTTCTTCCAAAATTCTATATGTATCATAGGTTGCGCAAAGCATTCAATGGACGAAATGAGGAACGGAGTGCACCTAAACTTATACCATGGGAGGTTGTTTTTGAAAGAGTAAAAGACTTTTCCAATGAATTTAGTAAGAGATCACAATGTACCATGGCCACACGGAGTAACAAATCTTTATTCAAGAAGAAGTCAATATTTTAGGATCTTCCTTATTGGAGTTCTTTGGCAGTCAGGCAATGTATCTATGTCATGCATGTTGAGAAAAATGTCTATGATAGCATCATTGGTACTCTATTGAATATACCAGGTAAGACTAAAGATGGGATAAAATCTAGAATGGACCTACATGAAATGGGAATAAGGATAAAATTAATAGAAGTAGTTAGTAGCGATCAGAGAACATACTTACCTCCTGCTTGTAACACATTGTCTAGAAAGGAGAAGAAAGCTTTTTGTGAATGCTTGGTAAATGTTAAGGTGCCATAGGGTTACTCATCCAACATCCGTAGATTGGTATCAATGAAAGATCTGAAGTTGATAGGTCTTAAATCTCATGATTTTTACACTCTAATGCAACAAATATTGCCCGTGGTAATTTGATCTATATTGCTGAAGCATGTAAGGTTTGCAATCATCAGAGTTTGTTTCTTTTTCAATAGTCTATGCAGCAAAGTTATTGACCCTGATACTCTAGATAAATTGTAAAGAGAAGTGGTTGTTACCCTATGTCATCTTGAGATGTATTTTCCTCCTTTGTTCTTTGATATCATGGTACATCTTGTTGTCCACTTGACTAGGGAAGTAAAAATGTTGGGACCAGTTTTCTTGCATTGGATGTATCCCTTTGAACGATACATGAGAATTTTTAAAGGTGATGTTCGAAATCATTATCGGCTTGAAGGGAGTATTATTGAGGGTTATGTGCGAGAGAGGTTATGGATTTTTGCAATGACTTTCTGAGTGGTAATGACGCTCCTATTAATGACAAGAATATTGAGGAGTATTCCGGCAAAGGAATTTTGGGATCACAGATGAAATTAATCAGTCGTGAGAAGTTGGAACAAGGTCACTTGTATATTTTTACACAACATCGATGAAGTGAGTGTTTATATCGAGGAACATACCAATTTCATCAAGAGATAATATCCTCAAGCCAATTCAATGTGGCTTGCTAGAGAGCATAACAAGACATTTATTAAGTGGTTTGAAGATAAAGTCTTATATCAACTATCTCAAACACCAAATAATCTTACTGAAACTATCAAATGCCTCACTTTTAAACCAAAATTGAATGTTATGTCTTATGAAGGGTTTGACATGAATGGATTCTCATATTACACAAAGTGTCAAGATGATAAGAGTGTCGTCCAAAACATTGGGGTCACCCTTCAAGCGTCTTCATTATTTTTTGCAAGTGTAAAGGATAAGAGTCCACGTTAAGCTAAAATGTCATATTGCAGTGTCATTGAAGACATATGGGAGTTTGACTACGTAGATTTCAAAATTCTGCTCTTTAAATGTAATTGGGTTGATAACACCAAAGGAGTTATATTGGATGAATTAGGTTTCACATTACTGAACTTTGAAAAGATTAGCGAGAAGGGTTAACCATTCATATTGGCATCACAGGAGAAACAAGTATTTTATATCGATGATCCTACAAATGATAAATGTTCGGTTGTTCTTCATGGTAAAAGACTGTTCATTGAAGATCCTATAGATGAAGAAGAGTACTATGATAAGTATGATGACTCCAGTCCATTCTTAGTTGGGTTGCCAACACCACAAAATATTGAAGCTAATGATGACTTGTATGTGCGCAGAGATCACAATGAAGAATTGTTAATTGATAAAAGATTGGAATATTAGAGGCATGCATGTTTATATTTTTATATGTTTTATTTTTCGGAATGTGAACTTGACAATGTTTTATCATCTTCTTGTTATGTCAAATGCTAAATGTTTGATTTTTTGATGACACTTTCAGATGGTTGAGCATGAGCATGATGATCGTGATGATGATTACCATGAGGGTGAGGATATCAATGTGCCACATCACAATGTAAGTTTTAAAAATATATCCTATATTTCTATCTATATGTACATTTATAGTTATATCCTGTAAGTGTGTTTATTTTGTCAAATTTTAGGTTGATGATGTACCCCCTGAAGAACTTGGGGCACTTGATGAGCAGCAAAAAAAATTGAAAAAGTGAGGGGCATCACTATGATGAACAAGTTACTACAACAAAGGGGCAATGAACCCAAACTGGCTGTGGATTTTGATCATACAGGAAATCCAGTTGGAGTGAACCGCAACTCATTTATTTCATATCTTGGGGTTCTTACCCGAAGTCATTATAGTCCTAATGTAGAATCCTGGCATAAAGTTCCTAAGGGGAAGAAAGACTTAGTATGGAGGGAACTATGTGTGAGTTGTTATTATTTACAATTCTATTTTGTAGATTACTAATTTTTAGGATATGTTAATAGCAATTCTATTTTGTAGAGTATATTTGAATTGGATGAAAAGTTGCATCATAAATGTGTGATGCAATGCTATGGGAGGGTCCTAAGGAACTATAGGACAAATCTCACTCAAGATTACATATGAGATGCTGGCAAGAGGAAGAAGCCATCCATTGAGCAATGGAACTACCTGGACCCCAATGACTGGGAGGAGTTTGTTACCAAAATAAAAACTGATGAATTCAAGGTATTAAGCACCACTCCCAATTTAATTAATATACGTTTGTATGTATTCACCTATTCAAGATTAACCTTTAGTATTACTAACCAAATTAATGTGCTTACTAACAAGGCTATCAGCGATGCTCAAAGAGCAAGATGTGCACTAAATGTGCAAGACCACACGATGGGTCCAAAAGGCTATGCAGGCGTTCGTCAAGGACTACAGGCTGAGTCTACTACTCAGTCTGCTGCTACTCAAGAGACTGCAAAGTCCTCTACTATTGGTCCCACACCTCTGTCTTGCCATGCTATGTAGATAGTTGGGAGGCAAAACAAGAAAGGAGATATAACCAAGCCCGCAACTGCTGAGGCGGCTGCAAAAATGGTAAAATTCAACTCTTAGAGCAATCGATATTGATTATTGTTATGTTTACTTACCAATTGCTATTGATGGCGATTAGTGGGAGCTTCACGAGCAGAGAAAGGAAGGCAAGTTCATCCCTGAGGGCACAAGGGATAAATTGACAATTGCTTTGGGTAACCCAGAGCATCTTGGATGTGTTAGGGGTGTAGGCATTGGTGTGGGCATAAAAGCGTTCTTTGGGCAATCACAGTGCAAACGTGTCCCAAAAGCAGGATTATCAAATGTTGAGGTAACCTGTTCTTTTTTTAGAATTTTATTGTGAAAGGGAATTCAATAATCAAAATCTAGAATTTCTTTTTTCCATGTATAGTTAGATGAGTTAATTAATAGAAGAGTCGAGGAAGAACTTGATAAGAGACTCCATGAAGCAATTAGCAAGTGGCAGGCGTCTCAGACTACCACTCAGACAGTACATGTGGTGTGTCGCTCTTCTCCTACTGTAGAGGTGGTTGGGAGTAATCATGTAGACCCACCACCTAGCATGTCTGTTGTAAGTATTTTTATGACATAGTAGCTAGTCTTTTCAAGATGGTATGTTTATGTATATATGTATATAACATTCTTTACATAAATTTGTAGGGGTTGAAGCCATGTCATCTAAAAAGTCAAGAATATATCATTGCAGAGGCCGAGTCTTACCCACCCCTTCCTGGGGACATGTTTCATGGGACTCCAATACCAGATGGTGTGATTCGTGTGAGAGTGATACATGTACTCCCCAATTGGAGGGGTCTTCCATTGCCATACGCCCACACAGATTCTAAAACGCTTGGTGAGGCAGAAGGCGGAGTGATATTGTGGCCCAAAGCAGATGTTGTCTATACTAATATTGTGTGGTAAATTTACATTATGTTAATTTGTTAGTGTGTATATATGAGTCAATTGATCTGAAATTATATATACATGTCAAAAGGAAGACACCCACTACATCTAGACCTCCACCTCCACCTCTTAAAGTACCAAATTGGCTTCCAAGGGACCTACATGCCTTGTTAGGTCCTAATTGTAGGGGTATGGCAGTATGGATAGGCGAACATGATCCAAATTTCCCTATAAATGTTTCAATTCCGGAGGATGTTGTAGGTCAATCATACGATAACAATCTATTTATACAAGATATTTTGGAGTTGTTTCATTATAATTGGTTGAATACATATATGATAGAGCTATGGATATGGTAAGATCTTATTTATACATCCATATACCTTGTTTTATATACGGTGATCTAGTTTATTATATATTAATGCATATGTAATACATATTTTGCGGCCACTTACACATGATATGTATAGATTTTTCATTTTCCCATGTGGGATTTTTGGTTCCATCTTTGATTAGTCTTGTAGATAAAGACCCTTCATCAGTTACTTCATACTTCTCTGCTGCTTTTAAATATTTTTGTTTAAAAAAAAAGACGGCGATAATAGCTCCATTCAATGTTGAGTAAGTTTACTTTGCTTATAATTTGGATTTAAGAAAATTACATTTTTATTGTAGATTTTGAGTTATTAATTTTTAACTTTCTTACCTCTAGTGGTAGGCATTGGGAGTTACTAGTTATTGTCCCCAAGACGTTCACTGTCTATTATCTAGATCTTGTAGGGAAGGAATTGAATACATTATATGGACACACAATGAAAAGGTCATTATTCCCGTGAAAAATATTTCATATTTTTATATATGTTAACATATGTTATTACATTACTATTTAATTATGCAATTTAATGTGTTACATTAACATGTAGGGCTTTACATGAGTTCAAAAAAGCTGGAGGAAAGGTCCCCAAGAAAAAGAAACAACCACTAATTTGGGAGAATGTGAAAGTAATTTCCCGACTCCAATGTATATATTATTTATGTGAATTGTGCTTATTTGTATTTTTGAATATTTTGTATGTTTCAATTTATAGTGTGCTACACAAGACAACGGTTGGGCATGTGCATACTATGTGATGTGATTTATGGACCTAATTATCAAACATGTCGTAATGGAAATCGATACCATACATCAGGTATTATATATAGTCTCATTAGATAATATGAAATATATCAATCTTATTATATATTATTAATTATATATATGTCATTCTCTTTGCAAGTGTTTAAAACTAACTTCACTATAGGTCAAAAGTTATTAGATGTACATACTCCCTATATGATGGAAGACTTAAATGATGTAAGAGAACAATGGACAAAAGCCCTACAAGTAGTGGGAATTTTTAAATATGATTGGGATACTGATGGTGATAATGACGTGATGAATAAAGAATGATATTTCTAAACTTTGTTCTCATAATTATTTTTGTGTGAATGTGAATGAATTTTTCTGAATTGTCATATGTGTGAATGTGAAAATGATCAATACATGAATGTTTCTACATATGTCTGAATTTGAAAAGAGATGAAATGAATGGAACTGCAGGTTGTTAAATGTGTGTAAAAATGGAGAAAATTTGAAATGGAACTACTGGTTTCTACATGTGTGTGATGAAAAATAATATGAATTAAATGTGCTTATACATGTGTGTGATCATTAATTGTTGTCCATCTTGTTAATTTTGCACGTGTGTGGCCTGTTGTTGGCTGATATCAATGGATGTTGTAAACCTACAGTTCAGAACTGAACTGTAGGTTTTGCATCCTACTGAACAGCCATATAGTAGGCCTACAAACTAATAAGAAAAAAAATCAGAACATAGGCGTCGGTTATTAGTATAAAACTGACAACAAAGACATACAGCGTCGGTTATTAGTAAAAATTGATGTCTATGTGGCTAGGTACCACGGCCGTGCTGGGAAGCACAGCCGTGGTGTGGTCTTCATGGCACCAGGGATATGGCGTCGGTTATATATAAAAACCAACGTCCACGGTGCCCTTGCTGGCGTGTTTTATTAGTCGCGGGAAGGGTTATGACGTCGGTTTTTGTGAAATGCCAACATCTTTGACCTGGATATAGTGTCGGTTTTATTAAATAATTGATGCCTATAGTGCCCTTACTGGCACATTTTTGGTGGCGAGAAGGGTTATGGTGTCGGTGTTAAAACTGATGATGAAGGTTTCGACTTTTAGCGGAGCCCACTTGGGTGTCGCTTTAAAACTGACGCCAAAGGTCTTAAATAACCGACCCTAAAGTTCGGTTCTATACTAGCATTAATCTCACTTAGGATGTAAGTGTATAATGTGTATTGGGTTTTCAAGAAAATTTCAGTAGCATTTCCCCATTTGTTCTCTAAGTACATATGTACTTGGAGAACATCGGAGAAATGTTGCCGAAATTTTCTTTAAAACCCAGTACACATTATACACTTACTAGTGAGATTATGTGTTCAAGAATGGGATAGGTTGTACACATTTATTATATATAAGACCTTAAACCCTAAAATTTTAACCATAAACCCTAATCTTTTAACCCTATACCCTAATCTTTTAACCCTAAACCCTAATATATACTTGTTTTCTCTTTGATAATAGAATGGATATATCATAAATGCGACGACCAGCCTTTATGTGTCTGCCTTGAAAGCTGAGTGAATGCTATCCAAGGATTGTTGAGCCTACCTAGCCATAGTTACTAAACCTGAGGTTAAGGGGCGATCCTTAGAGGAGATAGAGGTGGTTTGGGAGTATGCGGATGTGTTTCCAGATGATCTACCAGGGATTCCCCCTGAGAGGAAGGTAGATTTCTCCATCGAGTTAGCTCTTGGGACTAACCCTATATCTAAGGCACCCTATAGAATGGCCCCTATAGAGTTGCTTGAGCTGCAAACTCAATTGTAGGAGTTGTTGGATAAAGGCTTTATCTGGCCCAGTGCATCACCTTGGGGAGCACCAGTCCTCTTTGTGAAGAAGAAGGATGGGTCACTTCGGATGTGTATCGACTATCGGATGATCAACCAGGAAACCATTAAGAACAAGTATCCATTGCCTAGAATAGATGACTTGTTTGACCCACTCAAATCAGCTCAAGTCTTTTCCATGATCGTTTTGAGGTCAGGATACCAGCAGGTGAGAGTAAGGAGTGTGGATATACCTAAAATGGCTTTCCGAACCCGATATGGCCACTATGAGTTTGTGGTCATGTTGTTTGGATTATCCAATGCACCTAGTGTCTTTATGAACCTCATGAACAGTGTGTTCCAGCCTTTCCTTGACTCTTTTGTGATAGTGTTCATAGACGACATCTTGGTGTACTCTAATGACCTAGTCCAACACTGTGACCACCTGGGTAGAGTCCTTGATATCCTGAGAAAGCACAAGTTTTTTAGAAAGTTCTTGAAATGTGAGTTTTGGATAGACCAAGTCATGTTTCTTGGACACATCATCTCATGAGGAACGATCGCTGTAGATCCAGCCAAAGTATCGGCAGTTCGAGACTGGCCAGCACCAAAGAACCCCTCCGAGATTCACAGCTTCTTGGGGTTGGCCAGATATTACAGTCGCTTCATCAAGGATTTCTCAAAGACTGCTTTGCCACTGACCAAGTTAACCCGGAAGGATGTGAAGTTTGTGTGGTCCGACATATGTAAATCTCACTTTCAGGAAATGAAGGAGAAGCTGACCACCGCCCTTGTGTTGACTCTACCTTCCGGCAATGAGGGCTTCATGATATTCACTGATGCTTCCAAGATGGGACTTGGTTGTGTGTTGGAACAGAATCGGCACGTGGTTGCATATGCTTCCTGACATCTCAAGCCCAATGAGGTGAATTATCCGACACATGACCTGGAGCTAGCTTCTATTATCCATGCCTTGAAGATATGGCAGCATTACCTATACAGTGCTACCTTCAAGATCTTTACCGACCATAAGAGCTTAAAGTACCTGCTAACACAGAGAGACTTGAACCGACGACAACGGCAATGGATGGAGTATATGAAGGATTACAACTTCACCATCGCCTATCATCCTGGTAAGGTGAATGCTGTAGTGGATGCTTTGAGTCACACACAGCATAAGTGTGCAGCTGTTTTGTCCAGTCAGTGGAAGAGTTTGGAGGAACTGGTGGAGTAGTCTCCACAACTGCTAGAAGATCGAGTTTGATTGCCTAATATCCATATTCAATCTGAGTTGTTAAGTGAGATCATAGAAGCACAGTTGATCAGTGATGAGCTAGACAAGATGAAAGGTTTGATGATGAAACCACAGACTCATCTATCCGTGGGAGTAGACAGAGGAATCAGGTTTGAGAATCGCATATGGGTTCTGATAGATTCAGCGATAAAGGAATGTATCCTGCAAGAGGCTCATGGATCCAAATACACAGTGCACCCAAGAACTAATAAGATGTTCAAGGACTTGTAGAGGTTTTTCTGGTGGCTAGGAATGAAGAAAAACATTACAGCATGTGTGGCCAGCTGTCTTACGTGCCAGATGGTGAAGGCTAAACACCAATGACCCGGTGGGCTTTTACAGTCGATAGAGATTCTAGAATGGAAATGGGAATAGATCACCATGGATTTTGTGGTAGGTCTACCCCAGACCAGGAAAGGTCATGATGCGATATGGGTCATGGTAGATCGTCTTACCAAGTAAGCACACTTCCTTGCCTTAAAGACCACTGCTAAGGTGTCAGACCTAGTTGAGAAGTATATCAGAGAGATAGTGTGTTTGCATGGCGTACCAGGATCGATCATCTCTGATAGAGACCCAAAGTTTACTTTCAAGTTATGGAAGCAAGTTCAAGAAGAACTTGGTACCAAGTTGAAGTTTAGTACCACTTATCACCCCAAGATGGATGGTCAGTCACAAAGGACGATCCAGACATTAGAAGATCTATTGTGAGCTTATGTGCTCGACTGGGGTGGATCATGGGAGCAATACTTACCTTTAGCTGAGTTTTCCTACAATAACAGCTACCAAGCCAATATCAGGATGCCTCCGTATGAATCTTTGTATGGGAGACCGTGTTGGTCCCCACTTCACTGGGATGATGTGGGAGAGAGGACCATGTTGAGGTCAGATGAGCTCCAAGTGTATGCCGATAAAGTTGCTTTGATCAAGCAAAGGCTGAAGAGAGCCCAGGATCGACAGAAGTCGTATGCTGATGGAAAGTGGACTGATGTGCATTTCACTGTAGGAGAGTATGTGTTTTTGAAAATTCAACCGCTCTAAGTTATAGCTAAAAATAGAGGAAAGTTGAGTCCCTGATACATGGGTCCATTTGAGGTGTTAGAATGGATTGGTGAAGCTGCATATCATTTGGTATTACCCCCTCAGTATAGCATGATGCATGATGTGTTGCACGTGTCCAACTTGAAGCGATATGTGCAATATCTGAGCCATGTGCTGAGCATTGAACCTATTGAGCTTCAAGGGAAGCTGATTTATCCTGAGACACCTTTGTGGATTCTAGATACCAAGGTGAAAGAACTCAGATGCAAGAATATAGAGATGGTAAAGGTTCTTTGGAGGCACCATGGAGAGGATGAGGCCACATGGGAGCTGAAGGCAGACATGGAGAAAACATACCCTGATTTGTTTGTTTGATTTGTTGGAATTTTGAGGGAAAAATTCCTATAAGGAGGGGAGGATGTTATAACCTCATTTTTTCTAAACCATGTAATGATATTTGTAAATCTCCTTTTAAAATATAAATGAAATCAAAGGTTGATTTATTTGTTTGAATTGAATGATTTTCATGCATAATAGCCTTATTTGTTTTCTTAATGGGCTTTATTAGCTATTGAGCCCAATTAAAAGAAAAAGAAAAGAATACAAGGAAAAGGCAAAGGAATATTTCCCAAGGTGGGAATTCATGCCTTTAGGATTTCTGAAGGTCCAAGGGACCCAGGATAACAAGATAATGACAAAGGGAAAAGAAATATTAATTAATTTTGGATTAATTAATGGATAACTTGGGGGGGAAGGAAACCTTCTCATCCGTTGGAATTTGTTTCCCAAATTTAATAAATATCTAGTTAATGTCAAGACAAAATTTCCCCTAAAATGTGAGATAAAAAGGAGCTACGAATTAGGAGTTATGATTTTATCAAATTATCTCCAAAATATGGAATTACCTTGCAAATAGGAATATGATTTTCCTTTTTGGTTGATCGTGTGAGATGAGAGTCGTTGGATCTTGATCCAACGATTATCTCTCATCATCCAGTTCCATAAGGACTTGGACTCTGCCGAGTTACAGAGGGATTTTCCCTCTCAATTTCCTCGTGATCTTGAGCGTGTGCAAGCCCGATTTTATTTCCTTTGGATTCAGGAGAGAGTCCGACGAGAACCATCCTTACTTTGTAGGGGTTTGGTCGTCAATTGGATAAGTTCCCAATTCACGCGAACCTGCCTTTGACCCTATATATAGGGGAGGGTGAGAGAGGGTACCAGAATGCCTTCTTGCTACCCTAAACGTTGCGGCAGACTGCGAGGAGTGCTCTTGTGCCTTCAATTGCTTCTTCTACCCTGACTTGCACCCCCATCTTCTCGGCAAGCCTCGCTGGAGTCCAGCGAGTAGGAGGAGGTCGTGGCATGTTCTTGGTGTGCAATTGAACACGTAGACAAGTTCGGTGGAGGAAGGCAAAGCTCCCTGACCTTTTGGCATGCTTGCAGGTGGTTGGGATCACGAAGTCAATGGCCAAGTTGACCACGGGACTCGTTGTGTGTTGGCGCGAGGAAGAAGAAGACCATGTGGTCTTTTACCAGTTTGCCCTTCTGCGTCTTCAATCCAGGTAAGGACATTTTGGTCCTTCGTTTACTTCAGATCATAGAATAGGCATGCAGATTCTAGGCTGTTGATCTTGCGAGGTCTGGGGGGACCATGGATCGAGCGGCCATTGTTTTTCTAAGAATTAACAAATAAATCAGAAAAGGGAGTTTCCTTGCAAAAATCATATATTTTGCTAGAAAACTCTGATGAGAAAAGTGTATGCATGAAAGTTTATCAAAAAAATACAAGGAATAAGA
This sequence comes from Alisma plantago-aquatica, assembly GCA_963693085.1. Taxonomy (NCBI): domain Eukaryota; kingdom Viridiplantae; phylum Streptophyta; class Magnoliopsida; order Alismatales; family Alismataceae; genus Alisma; species Alisma plantago-aquatica. The sequence continues at coordinate 521,603,088 of OY856414.1, read as the reverse complement.
TAAAAATAGTTTGAAAGCCTAAATCAGTATCATTTTGCAAAAGTGTATAATTCTGATGGAAAAGTATTAATTTGTGGTTAGAAACCCTAATTGATGATAAAGGATAGATTTAATATTGCAAATAAGTTAATTCGAGCATTGTTAACTTGTTTAATGATAAAGATGAATCTTAACCTGTTTTGAAGATGAAATTGCAAGATTTAGGGTTTTAAACCTAATATGGTGGTTAATATCCTTAGAAATCCTAAATAAGGAAAAAAGGGAAGAAAGGAGTAATTGATCTGAAATTAGGGTGTCATGTTGCCAAAAGATGATCTTAGGATCTTTTGTGAAAGAAAGATGGGATAATTAGGGTTTGTGAGTAATTTTAAAAAATTAGGGTTTAAAATAACAAAAATGAAGTGAAACCCTAATTGTAATAAAAACCCTAAAAAGGACTAGTAACCCTAGGAAACAACTAGGTTTAATAGACCATGATGGCATGATTAATGATAGGAAAATTGGGTGCATATTTTAGGATCAACTTGTGTGCTTTCTTGGTTTCTTTCTTGGTTGAATTATGTCTGCACTCAAGTCAGCTTGACAGGTATGTGGTTAATTATGGTTAATCGCATTAGTTTTCTCGAAGGTTTTTCAGATGGTTAATCGCATTGAATGAAACCTATCAGTTTGGATGTTCATACTTGCACATTATAAATTCACTATGATTATCACAATTGTAATATAAGTGTGTATTCTCACACCTACATGCTACCATGATGGATGAGGCAAAAAGGTCAAGCCCAGGAGGGAAGACCAATGGACACCATGAGAGGTGACCTCAGACACCAAGCTCGGGAATGAGAAGGTGGTCTATCTTGCATGACTAATGGGCACCATGAGGGGTGACCCCAAGCACCAAGCTCGGGATCGAGAAGGTGGCCTTAAGTCAATGGCATAAGAGAAAACCCTAAAGGGGGTATTCCAGGGTTAGGGCAAAAGCGGTGGAGAATGACACACTGAAAATGTAAACTGGCTTGTTAATTACCTTGATTGTGATAATTAGATTGTTAGCCATATTTATGAAATTTTGGTTGTCCCCACATACCAGCATATTCCTATATGCTGACCAACGTTTTGTTTGTCGGATTTTTAGGTACAACAATTGAAAAGAACAAACAGTAAAGTGACACATTCTGGAAATAAGAAATAAAGTGCAAGGAGGATTAGATAGAATAGATCCAAGTTGTGGATAGAAGTACATTACCAAAGTTTTTAAAAGGTATGAAAAGTTTTATTTTACACCAGATTTTAGTTTAGTTAGTAGAATTTGAATAATTATTATTAATTATTTTTTGAACCTTTGATCCGGTTTATTGGGATAACGACTATGACCTCTTGGTCTCCTTTAAGTGGGGGTTACCGGGAGGTGGGGTCATTACATTTGGTATCAGAGCATAGGTTCCTCATTTAATCTTTAATAATTATTAAATTTTACAAATTCCATAGAACTGAGGGAGTTATTAGAGGATTTTCTGAAAGACAGAGGTGTCTAGAAAAGGATCACGTCCGAGGGCTGGCAATATTTTCCTCCGCACCACTAGTCAAAATATGAGGACTCCCTGATTTGTGTGACTATCTAGTCAATGTCTCAGGACCCTGATTTGTGTAACTGTCTAGTCAATGTCTCAGGATTTGACTCAAAATAATATACCTTTAGGATTCTCTCATCTTGTTTGTCCCTTATCAACTCAAATTTTGTTAAGGATTTTAAGGATTAGGGTTTTCTCTCTCTTCCTCACCCTCTTGAGGTATGGGTAAGGTTGATAAGGTTTAAGGAATCCTCCACCAAATTAATAAAAGATATGTAATTAATATGTCATTGACATAAGTATAATTGGTTGAGTATAGACTAAAGGTCGGTTTGCATTCTTTTGTAGATGGCTCGTACAAAAATCATTGATATACCAGTTGCCGCCAATAGTGGTGGGCCTCCTCACAAGGAGAAGGGGTCTTCTGAGAAGAGGAAGCAAAACCATGGTGGTGAATCCTCAAACAAGAGAAAGAGACCTGAAGAAACTGGTTATGAGGCCCCCAACCCTGAACCAATACCTTTCAGCAACCTTGAACAAGAGGAGGGACTGGGATATGAGGAGCAACATGTGTACGAGGAGGTACCCCAGATGGAGGAGGACCAGTCTGGTGGTCCGGAACCAACTATGGTGGTTCACACTAAGGATGTGGTATGGATGGAGCAGCAGAAACAGCTAACTGAGGCGATTTGTGCCCTGGCCCTTAGAGACATAGCTAGAGGTGAGAATGGTGAGCCATTTCCTATTCGTCCTCAACTGGGAGCCACCATCTTGGACTTCGTCAAGCTAAACATCAAGAAGTTCTGGGGAGAAGATAAGTCTAAAGTGTTTGACAAGGTGGAGGCTTGGCTACTTGCAGTCGAGAATGGATTCTGTATGCTTGAGGTGCAGCCAAACAAGAAGGTTCTCTTTGTTGCTCACCTCTTGGAAGGTGCAGCCAAGATATGGTGGGAGAACCATATCACGGGAAGAGACCTAAGCAAAGAACCAATGGCATGGACTGATTTTAAGACCATCTTCACTACTAGATTCATCCCCATCTCGGCCAAGAAGGAGAAAGAGTGAGAGTTCACCAACATGACTCAAGGAAGCTCATCAGTTGCAGACTTTGGTTGCACGTTCCTCATCTGGGAACGTTTTGGACACATGATGGATGAAGAGAGGAGGGTGGACCACTTCATAGAGCGTTTGCACCCTGCCATCAAGCCCTATGTGATGGTTAGTAAGCAGAAGACCTTCTCAGAAGCCTACAACACCACCTTGGACATGGAAAGGATGGTGATGCCTGCACAGAATCCCTCCAAGGGATACCTGGGTTTCACTGAAGGAGCTCAGGGGTAGAAGTATGAACAGAAGAAAGGGCAAGGGTGCAACCACAACAAAAGCAAGCATGGACACAAAGGCAAGCCCCGTGGTCACCTCCAGTAGTGTCGCACATGCGGACGGACACATCCTGGGAAGTGTCACTTTGAGAAGAAGGTGTGTTTCATATGTCAGTAAGAAGGACACTTTATTGCCAATTTCCCTCAGCCTGACCCAAGAGGACCTTTGGGGTCACAACTAGTGGCAGCACAACTGGTGGCTGCAGCACCCCCAGCAGGAGCACCAGTCGGAGCACCCCCAGTTGGATAGAGGAGACAAGCTAGAGTGTTCACCATCGACAATGAAGAAGCCCAGGCGAATGCTAATAGGCTGATCAAGGGTAATAACCCCTAGAGTTTTCCTTTTAGTCCAGTAGATAATGTAGTAGCTTTCTTTTATGGTATGAACTATGTAGGCTTGCTGGAAGTCATGGGGAACAATGTAAAAGCACATTTTGATTCTGGTTCTACTAATACTTTTATTTTGAGAAATCTGGCAACTATGCTTTGTTTGGATATCAAGGATTTGGGTTATGTTTTGGATGTCACAACCCCGAGTGGTTGTATTTATAAATCTCTTTTAAAAACCCTTGTCTTGCCAGTTAAGTACTTGAACCATGAGCTTCCCACTGACTTCATCTTCCTCAATATGAATGATTTCGATGTAATCATTGGTATGGATTGGCTTTCCACCTACAGATCCCAGATTGACTGTAGAGAGAAGAATATTCGTATTAGGAAGACCGGCCATCCACACTTCACCATTTGAGGGAGGAAGGATGCGATGACCAGCCTTTATGTGTCTGCCTTGAAAGTTGAGCGGATTCTATCCAAGGGTTGTTGAGCCTACCTAGCCATAGTTACCGAACCTGAGGTTAAGGGGCGATCCTTAGAGGAGATAGAGGTGGTTTGGGAGTATGAGGATGTGTTTCCAGATGATCTACCAGGGATTCCCCCTGAGAGGGAGGTAGATTTCTCCATCGAGTTAGCTCCTGGGACTAACCCTATATCTAAGGCACCCTATAGAATGGCCCCTGTAGAGTTGCTAAAGTTGAAAACCCAGTTGCAGGAGTTGTTGGATAAAGGCTTTATCTGGCCCAGTGCATCACCTTGGGGAGCACCAGTCCTCTTTGTGAAGAAGAAGGATGGGTTTCTTTGGATGTGTATCGACTATCGGATGATCAACCAGGAAACCATTAAGAACAAGTATCCATTACATAAAATAGATGACATGTTTGACCAACTCAAATCAGCTCGAGTCTTTTCCAAGATCGATTTGAGGTCAGGATACCACCAGGTGAGAGTAAGGAGTGAGGATATACCTAAAATGGCTTTTCGAACCTGATATGGCCGTTGTGAGTTTGTGGTCATGCCGTTTGGATTATCCAATGCACCTAGTGTATTTATGAACCTCGTGAATAGTGTGTTCCATCCTTTCCTTGACTCTTTTGTGATAGTGTTCATAGACGACATCTTGGTGTACTCTGATGACCTAGCCCAACATCGTGACCACCTGGGTAGAGTCCTTGATATCATGAGAAAGCACAAGTTTTTTGGAAAGTTCTCAAAATGTGAGTTTTGGATAGACCAAGTCATGCTTCTTGGACACATCATCTCAGGAGGAACAATCGCCATAGATCCAGCCAAAGTATCGATAGTTTGAGACTGGCTAGCACCAAAGAACCTCTCCGAGATTTGTAGCTTCTTGGGGTTGGCCGGATATTACCGTTGCTTCATCAAGGATTTCTCAAAGACTGCTTTGCCACTGACCATGTTAACCTAGAAGGATGTGAAGTTCGTGTGGTCTAACATATGTGAAGCTCGCTTTCAGGAACTGAAGGAGAAGCTGACCACCGCCCCTGTGTTGACTCTACCTTCCGGCAATGAGGGTTTCATGATATTCACCGATGCTTCCAATATGGGACTTGGTTGTGTGTTGGAACAGAATCGGCACATAGTTGCATATGCTTCCCGATAGCTCAAGCCCAATGAGGTGAATTATTCGACACATGACCTGGAGCTAGCTGCTATTATCCATGCCTTGAAGATATGGCGGCATTACTTGTATGGTGCTACCTTCAAGATCTTCACCGACCATAAGAGCTTAAAGTACATGCTGACACAGAGAGACTTGAACATACGACAGCGATGATGGATGGAGTATATGAAGGATTATGACTTCACCATCACCTATCATCCTGGTAAGGCGAATGTCATAGAGGATGGTTTGAGGTAGAAACAGCTTAAGTGTGCAGCTATTTTGTCCAGTCAGTGGAAGAGTTTGGAGGAACTGGTGGAGTGGACTCCACAACTGCTAGAAGATCGAGTTCGATTGGCTAATATCTAGATTCAAACTGAGTTGTTAAGTGAGATCATAGCATCACAGTTGACTAGTGAAGAGCTATACAAGATGAAATGTTTGATGATGAAACCACAGACTCATCTATCCGTGGGAGTATACAGAGGAATCAGGTTTGAGAATCGCATTTGGGTTCTGATGGATTTTGCAATAAAGGAATGTATCCTACAAGAGGCTCATGGATCCAAATACACAGTGCACCTAGGAACTACTAAGATGTTCAAGGACTTGCAGAGGTTTTTCTAGTGGTCAGGAATGAAGAAAGGCATTGCGGCATGTGTGGCCAGCTGTCTTACGTGCCAGATGGTGAAGGCTGAACACCAATGACCTGGCGGGATTTTACAATCGATAGAGATTCTAGAATGGAAATGGGAGTAGATCACCATGGATTTTGTGGTAGGTCTACCCCAGACCAGGAAAGTTCATGATGCGATATGGGTCGTGGTAGATTGTCTTACCAAGTCAGCACACTTCCTTGCCTTAAAGACCACTGCTAAGTTGTCAGACCTAACTTAGTTGTATATCAGAGAGACAGTGTGTTTGCATGGCGTACCAGGATCGATCATCTCTGATAGAGACCCAAAGTTTACTTCCAAGTTGTGGAAGCAAGTTCAAGAAGAACTTGGTACCAGGTTGAAGTTTAGTATCGCTTATCACCCCAAGACAGATGGTCAGTCAGAAAGGATGATCCAGACATTAGAAGATCTGTTGAGAGCTTGTGTGCTCGACTGGGGTGGCTCATGGGAGCAATACTTACCTTTAGCTAAGTTTGCCTACAATAATAGCTACCAAGCCAGTATCGGGATGCCTCTGTATGAATCTTTGTACAGGAGACCGTGTCAGTCCCCACTTCACTGGGATGATGTGGGAGAGAGGACCATGTTGAGGTCTGATGAGCTCCAAGTGTATGCTGATAAAGTTGCTTTGATCAAGCAAAGGTTGAAGAGAGCCCAGGATTGACAGAAGTTGTATGTTGATGCAAAGCAGACTGATGTGCATTTTACTGTAGGAGAGCATGTGTTTTTGAAAATCTGACCGCTCCAAGCTATAGCTAAGAATAGAGGAAAGCTGAGTCCCCGATATGTGGGTCTGTTTGAGGTGTTAGAATGGATTGGTGAAGCTGCATATTGTTTGGTGTTACCCCCTCAGTATAGCATGATGCATGATGTGTTTCACGTGTCCAACTTGAAGCGATATGTGCAAGATCTGAGCCATGTGCTGAGCATTGAACCTATTGAGCTTCAAGGGAAGCTGACTTATCCTGAGACACCTTTGCGGATTCTAGATACCAAGGTGAAAGAACTCAGATGCAAGAATATAAAGATGGTAAAGGTTCTTTGGAGACACCATGGAGAGGATGAGGCCACATGGGAGCTAAAGGCAGACATAGAGAAAACATACCCTGATTTGTTTGTTTGATTTCTTGGAATTTTGAGGGAAAATTCCTATAAGGAGGGGAGGATGTTATAACCTCATTTTTTCTAAACCATGTAATAATATTTGTAAATCTCCTTTTAAAAGATAAATGAAATCAAAGGTTGATTTATTTGTTTGAATTGAATGATTTTTGTGCATAATAGCCTTATTTGTTTTCTTAATGGGCTTTATTGGCTATTGAGCCCAATTAAAAGAAAAAGAAAAGAATAAAAGGAAAAGTCAAAGGAATATTTCCCAAGGTGGGAATTTGTGATTTTAGGATTTATGGAGGTCTAAGGGACCCAAGATAACAAGATAATGACAAAGGCAAAAGAAATATTAATTAATTTTGGATTAATTAATGGATAACTTGGGAGGGAAGGAAACCTTATCATCTGTTGGAATTTGTTTCCCAAATTTAATAAATAGCTAGATAATGTCAAGACAAAATTTCCCTTAAAATGTGAGATAAAAAGGAGCTACATATTAGCAGTTATGATTTTCTCAAATTATCTCCAAAATATGGAATTACCTTGCAAATAGGAATATAATTTTCCTTTTTGGTTGATCGTGTGAGATGAGAGTCGTTGGATCTTGATCCAATAATTGTCAGTCATCGTCTAGTTTCACACAGACTTGGACTCTTCTGAGTTACAGAGGGATTTTCCCTCTCAATTTCCTCGTGATCCTGAGCGTGTGCAAGCCCGATTTTATTTCCTTTGGATTCAGGAGAGGAGTCTGACGAGAACCATCCCTACTTTGTAGGGGTTTGGTTGTCAATAGGGGAAGTTCCCAATTCACACAAACCTACCTTTGACCCTATATATAGGGGAGGGTGAGAGAGGGTACCAGTAAGCCTTCTTGGTACCCTAAATGCTACGGCAGACTGTGAGGAGTGCTCTCATGCCTTCAATTGCTTCTTCTACCCTGACTTGCACCCCTATCTTCTCGGCAAGCCTCGCCGGAGTCTGGCGAGTAGGAGGAGGTTGTGGTGTGTTCCCGGCGTGCAATTGAACCCGTAGACAAGTTTGGCAGAGGAAGGTAGAGCTCCCTGACCTTTTGGCACGCTCGCAGGTAGTCGGGATCGTGAAGTCAATGATGAAGTTGACCAGGGGACTCGATGTGTGTTGGTGCGAGGAAGAAGAAGACCATGTGGTCTTTTACCAGTTTGTCCTTCCACGTATTCAATCCAGGTAAGGACCTTTTGGTCCTTCGTTTACTTTGAATCATAGAATAGGTGCACCGATTCTAGGTCGTTGATCCTGCGTGGTCCTGGGGGACCATTAATCGAGCAACCATTGTTTTTCTAAGAATTACCGAATAAATCAGAAAAAGGATTTTCCTTGCAAAAATAGTATCTTTTGCTAGAAAACTCTGATGAGAAAAGTTTATACATGAAAGTTGATCAGAAAAATATGAAGAATAAGATAAAAATAGTTTGAAATCCTAAATCAGTATCTTTTTGCAAAAGTGTATAATTTTGATGGAAAAGTATTAATTTGTGGTTAGAAACCCTAATTGACGATAAAGGATAGATTTAATGTTGCAAATAAGTTAATTCGAGCATTGTTAACTTGTTTAATGATAAAGATGAATATTAACCTATTTTGAAGATGAAATTGCAAGATTTAGGGTTTTAAACCTAATATGGTGGATAATATCCTTAGAAATCCTAAATATGGAAAAAAGGGAAGAAAAGAGTAGTTGATCTGAAATTAGGGTTTCATGTTGCCAAAAGATGATCTTAGGATCTTTTGTGAAAGAAAGATGGGATAATTAGGGTTTGTGAGTAATTTTATAAAATTAGGGTTTAGAATAATAAAAATGAAGTGAAACCCTAATTGTAATAAAAACCCTAAAAAGGACTAGTAACCCTAGGAAACAACTAGGTTTAACAGAACATGATGGCATGATTAATGATTGGAAAATTGGGTGCATATTTCAGGATCAACTTGTGTGCTTGCTTGGTTTCTTGCTTGGTTGAATTATTTATACACTCAAGTCATCTTGACAGGTATGTGGTTAATTATGGTTAATCGCATTAGTTTTCCCGGAGGTTTTCCGGATGGTTAATCACATTGAATGCAACCTATCAGTTTGGATGTTCATACTTGCAAATTATAAAGTCACTATGATTATCACAATTGTAATATAAGTGTGTATTCTCGCACCTACATGTCACCCTAATGGATGAGGCAAAAAGGTCAAACCCAGGAAGGAAGACCAATGGGCACCATGAGAGGTGACCCCAGACACCAAGCTCGGGAATGAGAAGGTGGTCTATGTTGCATGACTAATGGGCACCATGAGGGGTGACCCCAGGCACCAAGCTCGGGATTGAGAAGGTGGCCTTAAGTCAATGGCATAAGAGAAAACCCTAGAGAGGGTATTCTAGGGTTAGGGCAAAAGTGGTGGAGAATGACACACTGAAAACATAAATTGGCTTGTTAATTACCTTGATTGTAATAATTAGATTGTTAGCCATATTTTTGAAATTTTAGTTGTCCCCACATACCAGCATATTCCTATATGTTGACTGATGTTTTGTTTGTCGGTATTTTAGGTACAACAATTGAAAAGAACAAATAGTAAAGTGACACATTGTGAAAATAAGAAATAAAGTGCAAGGAGGAATAGATAGAATAGATCCAAGTTGTTCTTAGAAGTAGATTACCAAAGCTTTTAAAAGGTATGCAAAGTTTTATTTTACACCATATGTTAGTTTATTTAGTAGAATTTCATAATTATTACTGATTATTTGTCGAACCTTGGATCCAGTTTATTGGGATAACGGCTCTGACCTCTTGGTCTCCTTTAAGTGGGGGTTACCGGGAGGTGGGGTCATTACATTAGTACTTTGTTAAATATACCAGGTAAGACTAAAGATGGGATAAAATCCAAAATGGACCTATGTGAAATGGGTATAAGGAAAAAATTAACAGAAGTAGTTAGTAGTAATCGGAGAACATACTTACCTCTCACTTGTTACAAGTTGTCTAGAAAGGAGAAGAAAGCTTCTTGTGAATGCTTGGTAAATGTTAAGGTGCCACATGGTTAGTCATCCAACATCCGTAGATTGGTATCAATGAAAGATTTAAAGTTGATAGGTCTTAAATATCATGATTGTCACACTATAATCTAATAAATATTTCTCGTGGCAATTCGATCTATATTGCTAAAGCATGTAAGGTTTGTAATCACCAGACTTTATTTCTTTTTCAACAATCTGTACAGCAAAGTTATTGACCCTGATACTCTCGATAAATTGCAAAGAGAAGTGGTTGTTACCCTATGTCATCTTGAGATGTATTTTCCTCCTTTGTTCTTTGATATCATGGTACATCTTGTTGTCCACTTGACTACAGAAGTGAAAATGTTGGGACCAGTTTTCTTACATTGGATGTATCCCTTTGAACGAAACATGAGCGTTTTTAAAGGTGATGTTCGAAACTGTTATCGGCCTGAAGGGAGTATTATTGAGGGTTATGTGGAGAGAGAGGTTATGGATTTTTGCAATGACTTTCTGAGTGGTAATGACGCTCCTATTAATGACAAGAATATTGAGGAGTATTCCGGTAAAGGAATTTTAGAATCACAAATGAAAGTAATCAGCCGTGAGCAGTTGGAACAAGGTCACTTATATATTTTACACAACATCGATGAAGTGAGTTTTTATATCGAGGAACATACCAATTTCATCAAAAGACAATATCCTCGAGCCAATTCAATGTGGCTTGCTAGAGAGCATAATAAGACATTTATTAAGTGGTTTGAAGATAAAGTCTTATATCAACTATCTCAAACACCAAATAATCTTACTAAAACTATCAAATGCCTCACCTTTAAACCAAAATTGAATGTTATGTCTTATGAAGGGTTTGACATGAATGGATTCTCATATTACACAAAGAGTCAAGATGATAAGAGTGTCTTCCAAAACAGTGGGGTCACCCTTCAAGCGTCTTCATTATTTTTTGCAAGTGCACAGAATTAGAGTCCACGTGAAGCTAAAATGTCATATTATGGTGTCATTGAAGATATATGGGAATATGATTGTGTAGATTTTAGAATTCCGCTCCTTAAATTTAATTGGGTTGATAACACCAAAGGAGTTATAGTGGATGAATTGGGTTTCACATTAGTGAACTTTGAAAAGATTGGCGAGAAGGGTGAACCATTCATATTGGCATCACAGGCGAAACAAGTATTTTATATCGATGATCCTACAAATGATAAATTGTTAGTTGTTCTTCATGGTAAAAGACAGTTCATTGAAGATCTTATAGATGAAGAAGAGTACTATAATAAGTATGATGACTCCAGTCCATTCTCAGTTGGGTTGCCAACACCACCAAATATTGAAGCTAGTGATGACTTGTATGTGCACAGAGATCACAATGAAGGATTGTTAATTGATAAAAGATCACAATATTAGAGGCATGCATGTTTATATTTTTTATATGTTTTATTTTTCTGAATGTGAACTTTATAATGTTTTATTATCTTCTAGTTATGTCAAATGCTAAATGTTTGATTTTTTAATGACACTTTCAGATGGCTGAGCATGAGCATGATGACTGTGATGATGATTACCATGAGGGTGAGGATATCAATGTGTCGCCTCACAATGTAAGTTTTAAAAATATATCCTATATTTCTATCTATATGTCCATTTATAGTTATATCCTGTAAGTGTGTTTATTTTGTCAAATTTTAGGTTGATGATGTACCCCGTGAAGAACTTGGGGCACTTGATGAGCAGCAAACAAAATTGAAAAAGTGAGGGGCATCACTATGATGAACAAGTTACTACAACAAAGGGGCAATGGACCCAAACTGGCTGTAGATTTTGATCATGCAGGAAATCTAGTTAGAGTGAACCGCAACTTGTTTATTTCATATCTTGGGGTTCTTACTCATAGCCATTGTAGTCCTAATGTAGAATCTTGGCATAAAGTTCCTAAGGGGAAGAAAGACTTAGTATGGAAGGAACTATGCGTGAGTTGTTATTATTTGCATTTCTATTTTGTAGATTACTAATTTTTAGGATACTAGTTAATAGAAATTCTATTTTGCAGAGTATATTTGAACTGGATGAAAAGTTGGATCGTAAATGCATGATGCAACACTGTGTGAGGGTCCTAAGAAACTATAGGACAAATCTCACTTGGGATTACATACGAGATGTTGAGAAGAGGAAGAAGCCAGCCACTGAGCAATGGAACTACTTTGATCCCAATGACTAGGAGGAGTTTGTTACCCAAAGAAAAGAGGATGAATTCAAGGTATTAAGTGCCACTCCCAATTTAATTAATATATGTTCTTATGTATTCACCTATTCAAGATTAACCTTTAGTGTTACTAACCAAATCAATGTGCTTACTAACAAGGCTATCATTGATGCTCAAAGAGCAAGGTGTGCACTAAATGTGCATGACCACACGATGGGTCCAAAAGGCTATGTAGGCGTTCACCAAAGACTACAGGCTGAGTCTATTGCTCAGTCTGCTGCTACTCAAGAGACTGCAGAGTCCTCTACTATTGGTCACACACCTCTGCCTCGCCATGCTATGTGGATAGCTGGGAGGCAAAACAAGAAAGGAGATATAACCAAGCCCGCAACTGCTGAGGTAGTTGCAAAAATGGTAAAATTCACCTCTTAGAGCAATTGATATTGATTATTGTTATATTTACTTACCAATTTCTATTGATGGTGATTAGTGGGAGCTTCACGAGCAGAGGAAGGAAGGCAAGTTCATCCCTAAGGGCACAAGGGATGAATTGACAGTTGCTCTGGGTAACCCAGAGCATCCTGGATGTGTTAAGGGTGCAGACGCTGGTGTGGACATAAAAGCATTCTTTGGGCCATCACAGCGCAAATATGTCCCAAAAGCAAGATTATCAAATGTTGAGGTAACCTATTCTTTTTTTAGAATGTTATTGCAAAAGGGAATTCAATAATCAAAAGTTAGTGTTTCTTTTGTCGATGTATAGGTAGATGAGTTAATTAATAAGAGAATCCAAGAATCAATGGTGAAGTGACAGGCATCTCAGACTGCCACTCAGATAGTACATGTGGCATGTCGCTCTTCTCCTACTGTAGAGGTTGGGAATAATCATGTAGACCCACCTAGCACGTCTGTTGTAAGTATTTTTATGACATAGTAGCTAGTCTTTTCAAGATTATATGTTTATGTATATATGTATATAACATTCTTTACGTAAATTTGTAGGGGTTGAAGCCATGTCATCTAAAAAGTCAAGAATATATCATTGCAGAGGTTGAGGCTTACCCAACCCTTCTAGGGGACATGTTTCATGGGACTCCAATACTAGGTGGTGTGATTTTTGTGAGCCTGATACATGTACTCCCCAATTGGAGGGATCTTCCATTTCCATATGCCCACCCAGATTCTAAAACACTTGGTGAGGCAGAAGGTAGAGTGATATTGTGGCCCAAAGAGGATGTCATCTATACTAATATTGTATGGTAAATTTACATTACGTAAATTTGAAAGTGTGTATATATGAGTCAATTGATCTGAAATTATATATACAGGTCAAAAGGAAGACACCTGTGACATATCAGCCTCCATCTCCACCTCCTGAAGTACCAAGTTGGCTTCCAAGGGACCTACACGCCTTGTTAGGTCCTAATTGTAGGGGTATGGTAGTATGGATAGGCGAACATGATCCAAATTGCCCTATAAATGTTTCTATTCTGGAGGATGTTGCAAGTCAATCATACGATAACAATCTATTTATTCAAGATATACTGGAGTTATTTCGTTATGATTGGCTGAATACATCTATGATATAGCTATGGATATGGTGAAATCTTGTTTATACATCCATATACCTTGTTTTATATACGGTGATCTAGTCTCTTATATATTAATACATATGTAATACATGTTTTGCAGCCACTTACACACGATATGTACAGATTTTTCATTTTCCCATGTGGGATTTTTGGTTCCATCTTTGATTAGTCTTGTAGATAAAGACCCTTCATCAGTTACTTCATACTGCTCTACTGGTTTTAAATATTTTGATAAAAAAAAGAAGACGGTGATAATATAGCTCCATTCAATGTTGAGTAAGTTTACTTTGCTTATAATTTGGACTTAAGAAAATTACATTTTTATTGTGGATTTTGATTTATTAATTTAACTTTCTTACCTCTAGTGGTAGGCATTGGGAGTTACTAGTTATTGTCCCCAAGACATTCACTGTCTATTATCTAGATCATGTGGGGAGGGAATTGAATACATTATATGGACACACAATGAAAAGGCCATTATTCCCATGAGAAATATTTCATATTTTTATATATGTTAACATCTGTTATTACATTACTATTTAATTATTCAATTTAATGTGTTACATTAACATGTAGGGTTTTACATGAGTTCAAAAAAGTTGGAGCAAAGGTCCCCAAGAAAAAGAAACAACCACTAATTTGGGAGAATGTGAAAATAATTTCTCGACTCCAATGTATATATTATTTATGTGAACTGTGCTTATTTGTATTTTTGAATATTTTGTATGTTTCAATTTATAGTGTGCTACACAAGACAACGGTTGGACATGTGCATACTATGTGATGTGATTTATGGACCTAATTATCAAACATGCCACAATGGAAATCGATACCATACATCAGGTATTATATATAGTATCAGTAGATAATATGAAATATATCAATCTTATTATATGTTATTAATTATATATATACATTATTCTCTTTGTAGGTGTTTAAAACTGACTTCACTACAGGTCAAAAGTTATTAGATGTGCATATTCCCTATATGATGGAAGACTTAAATGATGTAAGAGAACAATGGGAAAAAGCCCTACAAGTAGTGGGAATTTTTTAATATGATTGGGATACTAATGGTGATAATGATGATGATGATGAATAAAGAATGATATTTCTAAAATTTGTTCTCATAATTATTTTTGTGTGAATGTGAATGATTTTTTTTAATTGTCATATATGTGAATGTGAAGATGATCAATACATGAATGTTTCTACATGTGCCTAAATGTGAAAAGAGATTAAATGAATGGAACTGTAGGTTGCTAAATGTGTGTGAAAATGGAGGAAATTTGAAATGGAACTACTGGTTTCTACATGTGTGTGATGAAAAATAATATGAATTAAATGTTCTTATACATGTGTGTGATCATAAATTGTTGTCCATCTTGTTAATTTTATAGGTGTGTGGCCTGTTGTTGGCTGATATCAATGGATGATATAAACCTGCAGTTCAGAACTGAACTGTAGGTTCTGCATCTTGCTGACCAGCCATATAGCAGGCCTGCAAACTAATAAGAAAAAAAATCAGAACATAGGCATCGGTTATTAGTATAAAACCGACAACAAAACCTTACTATGTCGGTTATTAACAAAAAATCAACGTCTATGTAGCTAGGTACCACGGCCATGGTGGGGTCTTCATGGCACCAGGGATATGGCATCGGTTATTAGTATAAAAACTGACGTCTTTAGCTGGATATAGTGTCGTTTATATATAAAAACTGACGTCGATGGTGCCCTTGTTGGCACGTTTTATTGGTGGCAGGAAGGGTTATGATGTCGTTGTTTGTGAAACATCGATGTCTTTGACCTGGATATAGTGTCAGTTTTATTAAATAACTGACACCTATAGTGCCCTTACTGACACATTTTTGGTGGTGGGAAGGGTTATGGCGTCGGTGTTAAAACCGACACTGAAGGATTTGACTTTTAGCAGCGCCAACTTGGGTGTCTCTTTGAAACCAACACCAAAGGCCTTAAATAACTGACACTAAAGGTCGATTATGTACTAGTGTCTCATGTCAGTCATTATCCATGGCCTATCAACCTGAGAAATCATCTCATTATCCAACATTTACCCTAAATAGGGTTTCTCAAGTATGATCATTGCATGTTAATTCAATCCCATCACATTTCTTATCAGTTCATCTATATCATCATTTTCGTAAAATATTTACAGACATGTTAGGACTAGCAAAAATATAAGCAAATAGACATATTATGTAATACATCATGCTAAGAATATGTTTATCATCCATCATATACTTATTCCATCTGATTTATATAGATATGAATAAATCTCAAATCATAAACGTGCATAATACACTTAGTACTCCACTTTTACTATATACAAATTTTTAATTAAGGATATTGTCATGTACATATATAATCTTGTTTAAAATCCATTAGATTTGAACAATATCAAAATACAAGTGTTCTACAGACAATTACAATCCAAACATGTATTCTTATGAATCAAACTACATCTCTAAACTTCATCTTGTAATCGAATTAGACTATGCATAGTACATTCCATAATCCCTTATTTTAGATTGTTATTCATTATTATCACATATCTCATCTATTAGGGTTACACTTAGGTTTTCATATCCAACTATTAATTTTCTTCATATGTCTTTCATTTCATAATTATTAGTCATAGCCTCTTTGACATCATCTCCACTACTATTCTTGGAATCGATCATTCTAAATTTATTTAATGTACAAAATTTCTCTCTCATTCAAATCTCTCATTGTTTGAATTTAGTGTATTTTAATCAAAAAAGTCAACCCACATATATAAACTAAATATATGAAAACTTCCTCATACTCATTCACTAATTTCATCTACTTCTCATTGCCATTTAGTTCACTCTTGTCAATTTCCTCTCTCATATTTAGATGAGTGTACCATGTCATTGACTTCCAATGACATGTTGGTAAACACCAACAACCCTTCTATTCCTTACAAAACTACTAATTTAAGGAGTACCACAGATTGGGGTTGCTTCTTCTTACTCTTTAACCTTTAGTCATCTTCGAATTCATTATTACATGACTTGTATAAAAGTATTACATTCATGTAGGGCTTACTCATTATTCCATAAATTATAGTAGAATAGATGTATTAGGCCTAGATCATCATAATAAGTCTTATAAACCTCAATTTAAGTAATAATACATACATTGAGAAATGTCATCACATTTACAAGACTATATATAGGTTCTAGCTTTATCAATCATACTCATCTTAATATTGGATTTCTAGGGTTTTTAAGAAGTAGGCTCAACATAATAAAACTTAAGAACATTATTATTCACTGACCTCATAAAGGTGTACATGATTTCATCAAGGTTATTCACACACATGGAAACTCTAGTTTTCCATTTAATACAGCTCATCCATCAGTTATATATATTATCGATTAAATGACTCGCTTGAGTCAATTTGACAAAACTAACCCTAGCAATGTAATATGTCCATTTAAAATCATCATATTGATCCCTACATTTATTCCATATATAAGTCTATTTAATATATCAAAAATAAAGTTGAAACTCATTCTTATTAAGTTCATGCATTATTCTATACTTCTCAACTCAACTTCTAAGAATAACATTCATTAGGGCAATCTTATGCAATATATATATGTAAAATAATGTAGTTCTCTATCCTAAAGATTTTTCACTAATATTGAAGCAATTATATAAGGAACTATACAAATACATCTCAATGGAAAAGAATCTAAATCATTAATCATTTCTTAAGAATCTTCCTAATTGATCACCCAGTCACATACAAAATTAAGCAAGGATTTTGATTATTTTAGCCGGATAGGATTATATTTTCAACATGATTGCATGGTTTAAGAGAGAAATAAACACTCACCTCATATGACAAGAACCTTAAAAACGTTGTCAGTACTCTTATTTTCTATAAATCCAACCAACTCTTATGGATTCAACTCATTTCTAACTCTTTTCAACCCAAGAATCCTAGAAAATTGGAATAGGAGAGAGAAAGAGAAAAGAGGGTGATTTGCTATCATATTGTTCCAAATAATAGGAAGGGAAGAATTTTAACATGAAAGGGAAGATTCACCATGAAAACATATCTAAATAAGGTAAACTCGCTTGCTTTCATCACTCCTCGAAAGAAAGAAAAAAATCCTAGAATACCGTCTCCACCTCCTTCCTCTCTCAAACCCTAATCCTCCATTTCTTTCTAGAATTTCATTTCTCTGGAATGAATCACCAAATATAGGAGCTACTAAGGTTCTAGGTTACTCATATATAGCAATTAAGTTTTTTGGGACTTTTGCAAATAAGTCCCTCATTTACTACTATTTTAGCAAAATTTTCTATCATAAAAGTCAACTGATAAAGCTACATGTCATCAACCAAACCTTCCTAAAAATTATTAAAAGTTATCATGTCGTCTTAAAATGTAGTTTCAGATCTGGAGTCAAAATTTTAAATCATTTAGAGTTAACAATAAATAAATAGAAATCAAATATTATATTGATATACTTCAGTTTGCATCATGGTCAGTCGAATTGCAATCAACCAACACACTTAGAGAACATCCAAATATTTTGAAAATTTGTAATAGCATTTATATTTCATTTCCAAATGATATATGAATTTCAAATAAATTAAAGATACCTATAAAATAGTAAGAGTAATTTACTCCATTAGTATATTTACTAAATCTTGAGTTGATGTACTTTCATAACCCTAATTTTCAATCAACTAGGGTTTTCACTTGCAAGCCCTAATTATTTTAATCAAAGTATGTTTCACAAAATTCCATAAAATTCAAAATATTATAACAAATTATCTTCATTAATCCAAGTTAATCAAATATTAATCTAGTAAAGAGTGCAATCATTCAAGTAATCCCTAATTAACTATCTACGTTGGAACCGAGTCATTACAAATTCTCCCCTCCTTTTAGAATTTCACCCCCAAAATCTAAGAAAAGACGTGGAAGAATATCATAATATCTACTCATGCATCTCTTTTAGTGTTCTCTTGTAATGATTTTTAGGTTATCATTCTTCTTTATTACATCATTTTCTTACTTTTTAGATCTATTACGTTAAGAATATAAATGTGTTGGGATTAGATAATTATTTTGTCCCATGTCATCATTGTATGTCTCTTTCACTATCACATGATTTAATGTACATGTATTACTTATATATTATTTCTTGGGTGTGATTTATATCTTCCTTCATATTCTTTGTATGTTCAATATATATACATCATTGATCAATATTATAATGCATCATCTATTATTTTTTGGCTCCTTTCATAAAGAACATTACTTTATTAAGACATCATTCTTTATTCTCAACTTTTCTTACAATTTTCATATTCATACTCATATTCAATTTCATTTGAATTATCTTCATAATCTATTATATTCATTCATCTTTCTCACATGAAGTTTCCAACTTGTCTTAGTTTCCATATTTAATTAAAAATCATTCCTCTTTATTTATGTTGTCATTCATTTTCTTACTATCATGCGTCTTATTATACTCCCAAACTATTTTCATATGGATGCTTGGTTAGGGAATCTAGAAGAAGTATAGTCGAAACTTTCATATTAACTTATCCCAATACTTTGATACTTGATCACAATAGTTGAATATTGAGTTCAATCAATATGAATATCATTATGGTGATGTTCAATATCCATATTATCATTTAGCCCTAGGACCTATTGTCCTTACAGCCTCATCTAATCTTGGCTCTGGTACCATGTTGTTGAAACCTCTCTATTGATTAGCATAAATTCCAACCATTAGAGATAAACCCTAAACATAAACCCTTATTATGTAAGAAAATACTTCATTATAGACAATGATGATTAACACAGTACAAAATATACACAAGTAACTTTTCCTTTTCTTCATAACCTCATAAACTAATGTCACATCAAGGACAACATATTCAGTTATCACTAGTCGTATTCAACTCTGTCAAATCAAAATAGAAATGTTATTATTCATATGAAGCTTGATTTATATCAGTTACATGTACATGAAAGAACAAAACTCAATATCCTACCCATCCCACAAAAGAGAGAGTACAAGGACAGTCTATTCTAATTATCCTATATATGTCTTCTTTGTCACAGCCTCTCTGCTGGATAGCATTGTACTTAAAAATATATAAAACAACAACATGAGACCCATATAAAGCCCCGATGAGTGGATACCTTCCACTCAAGCTAAGTACACGCATCAGCATCAGATTAAGTATATTGAACTTAAAAGAAACTTGTAGATATTTCTAATTCTAACAGATAATTTAAGCATATAAGAGTTCTAGTGTGTGACAATGATCGCATTAATCATAAAAAACGTTTATTTACTCAAGTCCTAACATTTTGAGAAATAATAAGGCAAGATATAAACATTTATAATAAACTCATAACAATTATATACCCCAGTCAGACCAAGAACATATCCTGCAATCTTGAAGTTGAAGTACACAAAAGACATGTCTACCAAACATGACGATTTAAAAGGTAAAAAGTCCAAGTCATACTAATAGTTGATATTAAATCCCAACGTAAACCAGTTGAAAATGTTTAAGATCAAATTCTATACTAGACATATATGTATAAGGCAATACATTATCTTTATAAATGAATGGTCAATTTCTAAAATAAGAAACATATATAACGGTAAATTTATCAACTAGCAATAAAAGACATGTAACAAAAATTCAACTCATATTCTACATTGATTGACATATTTTATTCATTTTCCATAAAACTTCTTACCTCATACCTCACCAAGTAGAAGTCATCATGCTTGATTTTCATGTCAGGGACTCACTATCACACTATCTTAGGTCTTAGTTGGCCACCCTAAGAAACCCTAGTCCACTACAAAATTTCTTAAAGAGGATCATATCCTCTTCTCATATACACAAGATAGAAACTAGCATAACTGAATATCACATATCATCGTCGAATATCACATATCATCATATTTCATATGTTTTACAATTTTAATTTCATCAATCTATTCTTTATGTACATAAACTTTCATAACATAGTATATAGGGTCAGAATCATGTTGTTTGACTCACTCCTAAATCTTGGTGATCTAACCTTCAAGGTTTTTATCCACACTATGGAAATCCCTTTCATAATTCTATGATTACTACAAGCATATCTATTTTATTTCCTTAATGCGGACCTCAGGGGAAACTCACAGTGTTTAAGGAACCTAACTAGATGTGTCATCATTTCACTTTCATTAATCCTTTTGCCTCATCTTAAAGAAAACTCAATCATGATTTATCTTATGTGTGATTTCTCATGCATCTAAAGTTATATAAAGCATATTAGGGGTTAACAAGAAAGACAATGATCAAAATAAGAAGCACAACAAATATGTAATTTGTGATCTGTTTGTTTCTTACATTTTCACATCATCTCATCTCAGTCATCATCAGTGGGCTATTAGCTCGAGACATCATCTCATTATCTAGCATTTACCGTAAACATGTTTTCTCAAGTATGATCATTACATGTTAATCCAGTCCCATCACATTTCTTATCAGTTCATCTATATCACAGTTTTCATCAGATATTCATTGAGACATCAGAACCAGCAACAATATAAGCATATAAACCTCTTATTTCATTTATCATTCTCAGAATAGGTTTATCATACAACATATACTTATACCATCTAGTTTCTACATATATGAATAAATTCAAAGCATAAACATGGAAAACACACTTAATACTCCTCTTTTACTATTTACAGTTTTTTTTATTGGGGTTATTATCTAGCACATAAGTAATCTCATTTGAAATCCATCATATTAGACTATTATCAGAATGCAAGTGTTTGATAGATAATTACAATCCAAGCATGTATTATTATGAATCAAATTCCATTTGTGAACTCCATATTGTAATTGAATTAGGCTATACTTATGTACATTCCTTAATCCCTTATTGTAGAGTATCATTCATTATTATCACATAGCTCATATATTAGGGATACAGTTAGGTTCCCATATCCAATTATCAATTTTCTTCATTTTTTCTTCAATTCATAATCATTAGTCATAACCTCCCTAACATTGTATCCACTACTGTTCTTGGAATCAATCATTCTAAACTTAATGCATAAATTTTCTTTCTCATTGAAATCCTTCACAGTCTGATTTTAGCATATTTCATTCAATTTAAGTCAGCCCACGTATATTAAAGTAAATAGATAAACTACTTCCTCATACTCATTTCACTAATTTCATCCATAACTTATCATTTCCATTCTCCTCAATCTTGCCCATTTCCTCTCTTGTATGTAGATGAGTCTACCATGTCATTAACCTCCAATGGCATTTTGGTAAATAAAAACAACCCTTCTATTCCTTGTAAAACTCTCAATTTATGGAGTACCGTGGATTAGGGTTGCTTCTTCTTATTCTTTAAACTTTAGTCATCTTTCCAATTCATTATTATGTGACTTGTATAAAAGTCTTGCATTCATGTGGGGTTTTATCATTATTCCATAAATTATACTACAATCGACATATTATTCCTAAATCATCATAATAAGTCTTATCAACTTCAATTGAAGTAACAACAACTATGATTGAACATTTATAAGATTATATACATTGGGTTTGTAGGGTTTTGAAGAAGTCGAATCAACTCAATACATCGTAAGACTATTATTATCCACCAATCTCTTCGGGGTGTACATGATTTCATTAAGTCTATTCACATGCATGGAGCCTCTAGTTTTCCATTAAACACAATGCATCCATCAAAGTATACATTGATTCAATTGTTTATTTGATTCAATTTGACAAAACTAACCCTAGACATTAAATGTATCTATTTAAAATGATCATATTGATCCTTACATTTATTTCATACATAATTCTAGTAAATATTAGAAAAATATAGTTGAGAACTCATTCTTATTAAGTTCATGCATGATTAAATACTTGTCAACTTAATTTCCAAGTATAACATTCATTCGGTTGATCTTAGGCAATATATGCATAAAACAAAATGGTTTTCTATCCATAAAATTTTTCACAAATCTTGAATCAGATATATTAGAAATGAGTTATATACATATCAATTTAAAAGAATCTAAATCAATAGAAATCATTTCACAAGAATCTTCTCAATTGATCACCCAATCGCATACAAAATCAAGCAAGATGTTGATTATTTTAGCCGCATAGAATTAAGCTTTCTACATGATTACATAGCATATGAGAGAGACAAACACTCACCTCATTTGCCATGAACCTCAAAAATGTTTCCCATACTCTGAGTTCTTGTAAATCTTACCAAATATTCTAAAAAAATCAATAACGTGTATATTTTTATTATATAAATCAAATAAATCCAAGATACCTATAAATTACTTCAAATTATTCACTCTACCATTGTATTTATCAAATTTCGAGTTCATGTACTTTTAAAATCCTAGTTTTCAATTGGCTAGGGTTTTCACTTGAAAATATTAGTTATTCAAATCAATTATTTTTTGAAGTATGTCATAAAGTTCAAAATATTATAAAAAATCATCTTCATTGATCCATCTTAATTACATATTTATCTAGAACAAAATAAAATCATCCAACTAAACCCTAATTGATTAGCTAAACTAGAACTGGGTCATTAAATTCTTATAGCAGTCATGGAAGTTATTTCCAATCAACTTTTCTATAGCGATCCCAAAGAGATGTTGTTATGTATATTTTCCATTAGACCTAGTCAGAAAATTATATACATGAGTCAAAATTTTGATTTTGTAATATTAATTTGGCCTTTAATTAACAATGCTCACACTATTTTGATCAAATTAGTAGCCCTCATTGTGGATTTGGAAGATTACAATGAGCAATCTTCTGGTAAGACAAGATCCATAATAAATAAAGTTATCGATCAACTTTGGCTAACTGATCATAACTTAACTATTTAG
Organism: Alisma plantago-aquatica; assembly: GCA_963693085.1. Classification (NCBI taxonomy): domain Eukaryota; kingdom Viridiplantae; phylum Streptophyta; class Magnoliopsida; order Alismatales; family Alismataceae; genus Alisma; species Alisma plantago-aquatica. Next base: position 521,579,572 of record OY856414.1, on the reverse strand, counting down.
GTAGGTAACAATTACCAATTACATTCAATACAACTTTGGAGTAGATGGTTGTAAAAATCCCTAGAATAAGTCATTTACAAATTATATGTCATATTTTTTCATATAGTTGATATACTATTAAGATCGTCAAGTAAAGTCCAACCCAAATGCCAATACAATAACGTGTGCACCATGTTAAGCATACCATATACTTGTCATCATAGTTCTTCAAGATAGATGGTGCACCATGTTTTGACATTACCGGATTAAGTAGATCAAGGATTTTACGTGTATTGCATAATGGAAAGAATTGTAAATTATGACATTACATTGAAGGTTTTGATATAATATTCACATGTATTAAGTCACCATTACATATAATATATTGTATGTATCATATACAACAACAATCACAAGAAATAAAATAGGATATTAAAACTAGTACAACATGTTGAGAAAACAAGAGTTGTAGAGAAACAACCAAGTGATTCACATCTAGTGTATAATCCACCTTTATATGATTTTCTAGTTAGCAGAGTGGCAAGACAGTCGCTTGATTTGATTCCCTACTTGGGCAATTATTCAATTTTTGATGGAGTCATGGCTTCATCTTCATCATGAACCCTTCAAGGACCATCCTTGTTCGTGTGGGCTTCTGATAATCTTTTCATATCCACCATTTTCCCCTGATTATGGCAATACATCATCCTATTCTAATTGTAGCAATTAACTTTTACATGGTGGGTCTAGAGAGAGGCATGGCATGTAAGTGATATACATGTTACACATTCTGATCAGAATACAAAATGTTAGTAAAATGTTTCAAATCATTCATTACAATGACCTAATTTCCATATCAACATCCACCAAACAAAACAATTTTAAAGGTTTCGAGTTGGATATATATAGGATATATAACCTCAGTTAGGTAACTGAGGTTAGTTACCTATCGATCCACTTTTGTAACATGAAGGCACCAAACTATAATGAGATAGCTGAATTTGTAATGCAAAGCCTCATTTTGTAAAAACAATGTGAATTCTTACAATGTGTTTTGTGGAAATAGCAAAAATGACATTTTTGGAAGAAAAATATCTCCATCCCAAACTGTAAGCAAGAGTGGAGATTTCTAACTAGAATGTAAAAATTATAGCCAAAATACTCAGATTGTAACTAGAATCATTGGCTAGCTAATTTATGTTATCCAATTGGGTAAAGAATACATTCATATATATATATATATATATATGGGTTTAAGATACTTCTTTGTCCCTCTCCCACAACCAGTAGAAGAGGTCAAACGCCTAAGGGGTACTAAATCAAGAAATGCTTGTCTGGTGGTTCAAACCCAGGTCCCTTCATTAAGGAGCACCTGGATTCACCACTATGTTATCCTCTGCCTATATATTTACATCATTGAATACCCACGCGGGTAGCCTAGATTTTCACTACCCGTCAATCCTGAATGTAACCATATGGCAAACAAAGTAACTGGAAGGACAAAAAATTAACTGTGTTGATAACAAAGTAAGTATATGACTAAAAAAGTAAAACCGGGTAGAATACATAGGAAATATATTTATGTAATTGTATTTTGAAATCTGTTGTTGCAAATGGAACTATCTATGTATTAAAAGTAATAGTTTGCAAGGTAAAGTAACCATGTACATGTTGAAAGTAAGAAACTTGAGAAAAAATAACCAAAATAGGGGACAGGTAGCTACCCGCGCGGATATTAAAGATGAGCCATATATATATATATATATATATATATATATGGGTATATCTTTGCTACCCGTGCGGGTAACTAAGATTCGCTACCCGTGCATCAATTTTGTAATGGGATGACACATATATGTAATGAGACAACCAAATTTGTAATGAGACAACCGAAATTGTAATACAAAGACTCGTTTTGTATTACGGCACTGTTACAGTAATAAATATATATTTATTACTGTAACAGCGTTGTAATACAAAACGAGTCTTTGTATTACAATTTCGGTCGTCTCATTACAAATTTGGATTGTCTCATTACAAATGCATACCTTCCCATTACAAAACTAATGCACGGGTAGTGAATCTTAGTTACCCACACGGGTAGTGAAGATATACCCTATATATATATATATATATATATATATATGTATATATATATATATATATATATATGTATATATATATATGTATGTATATATGTATATATATATGTATATGTATATATATACACATATATATACATATATATGTATATATATACACACACACATATATATATACATATATATATGTATATATAGGGTATATCTTCGCTACCCGTGCGGGTAACTAAGATTCTCTACCCGTGCATCAATTTTGTAATGGGATGACATATATATGTAATGAGACAACCAAATTTGTAATGAGACAACCGAAATTGTAATACAAACACTCGTTTTGTATCACAGCTCTGTTACAGTAATAAATATATATTTATTATTGTAACAGCGTTGTAATACAAAACGAGTCTTTGTATTACAATTTCGGTCATCTCATCACAAATTTGGATTGTCTCATTACAAATGCATACCTTCCCATTACAAAACAGATGCACGGGTAGCGAATCTTAGTTACCCGCATGGGTAGCGAAGATATACCCATATATATATATATATATATATATATATATATATATATATATATATATATATATATATATATATATATATATATATATATATATATATATATATATATATATATATATATATATATATATATATATATATATATATATATATATATATATATATACATATATATATGTATATATATATACATATATATGTATATATATATACATATATATGTATATATATATACATATATATGTATATATATATACATATATATGTATATATATATATATACATATATATGTATATATATATACATATATATGTATATATATATATATTTATTCATGTTTATATTTATATTTATATATATTTTATTTATTTATTTTTATTTATATTTATATTTATTTATTTATTTATTTTTTATGTTTATATTTATATATATATATATTTATATTTATATTTATATATATATTTATATATTTATATATTTATATATATTTATTTCTTTATTTATATATGGGATTAAGAGACTTCTCTGCCCCTCTCCCACAACCTATATATATATATATATATATATATATATATATATATATATATATATATATATGGCCATTCATTCAGTACATGTATGGGTAGATAAGGTTAGTTGTCTGTGCATCTGTTTTGTAATAGGAAGGCACATTTTTCGTAATGAGACAGACAACTTTGTAATGAGATGAACCAAATTGTAATACAAAGACTCATTTTGTAATACTATGTAAATTGTTGTCATAAGTATCAATTTTATTGTATTCAGAGGGAGAATAAAAATTATGTGTTGTATTTACAAAATGAGTCTTTGTATTATAATTTTAGTTGTTTCATTACAATTAGGTGCCTCCCTATTACAAAATATATCCACAGGTAACAGAAGTTAGTTACCCGTGTGAGCAGTGAATATATATATATATATATATGTGTGTGTGTGTGTGTGTGTGTGTGTGTGTGTGTGTGTGTGTTTATGTATATGTATTTGTATGTATATATATTACATGATTAGTATGGATTCAATTGCATATTTATTTTCTTTGACACCACCAAAGGGTTTTGTTGGTAGGGGGCACAAAGGAAACATAAATGAATTTCCTAAAGAACTTTTCACCGACAAATCCTCCATTTTCATTAAATATGATACATGAAATACATAGAAGTGATATCAAATATACCTTGACACATACTATTTGTCCAAAATTTTGAAATGTCTTATTTTGATGTAGATATTAAACTTCCAAATTTAGATCCAAACATGTATTTATGTTATTGCCCAGTTCCTGACTTTGTACACCACAATATTGTCATGTGGAACTTGTCATTCAAGCCTCTACACAAGCTTTTCATCCTCTAACTAGTACACACTCAAGGAAGAACTTTTGGTGCACCACCTTTGTCTCCAATAGGAAGTGGAATGTGCTAGAGTTGTCAAACTTTCACTCCCTCCTATCACAAGTTTTCATCCTTAGGGATGATTTTCTCTCTCTCCAAGAGAGAAATCTCTTAGGAAACATATGTTCATTGATTCTCAAGGTGTGGCTCACCCTCTGGATGTACTACCATATATATAGGAGAGTCATGGGATTGGAACTCCCAAAGTCCAATCCCCTTCCTAATGTCATCTCACAACCAAAAACTAACGGGAAAACTTAGACAGTCGTCCCAGTTAGTCGGTTTTTTAATAAAATGATTGAATTTCAAACGCATTGGTTGTTTGGACTATTTATTTGCCTAGTTTTCTCATTCGGTAGGTCTTATGTCTGAGTGGCTCAATTGGACTCTCCACTCATCCAATTGGCCACTTTCCCATCCGATGATCATTCGGTTGATTGACACAACTTGTAACATACTAAATTTTGCTACCAATCTAATTTTCAGCCACTTTGTGTAATTCTTTTGATTTTCTTTAAGAATATCTGCAACTTTTTGAATATCTAGAGTTTGCTTATCTAAAATGGAATTATGCCTCGCTATTGATAAAATCATTCCTCCTGGACTCACAAATAAACAATTGAACCCAATTATGAACTTTTGGCTTTGGAATCACAGTAAAAGACATTATTGATTTTTAGACATTCATGTTTGAACTGAATGTGGAAGTAAATATTTTTAACCATCTTTGACTCATAAATTAGAGAGTTCACATTTTTAAGAACTGAAGTAATGAAAATTGAAAATATAATTAAAAAAACTCAAGGGAAATGGTTTTCTAGGTTAGAAGATAGAAAATATGGAAGAAAATAGGAGTTTATAACAAAAGGAAAATAAAGGACCAGTTTTATTAGCTAGTCAAACAATTTGTTGACCAGGATTCCCCAAAATGGCATGTGCTTGGGGTTTCTTCCCCACACGATCATTACAGCCATTGGGAAATGGTGGTGTATAGCTACATCCTCTCAGTATCTCACTAACGACTTTTAGATCCCCCTAGTTGTCTTATCTTCCTCTAAACCTTTGGTCCCCCAATCTAAGGCGAGATGACTCAAAACACTGAGAGTCATTAAGGTTGTTGACATGGAGGAGAAACAGTTAACGAGTTGTTGTCAAGGCCTTGCGCCTCCCAAGACCAGTTTAGAAGTGGATATATGTAACATCCTAGGATTTTAGGCATGGGATAACATGATCTTAAAAATAATGATTGGACTACCCATATCACCAAGGTGCACCTCCTTTTCAGGGAACACATCTCTAAAGAACTTCATAGTTAAGTGTGCTCAGCTTTCAGAGACATAACCCCTCTAATAGGTGGGGCCCGCATGGGCATGTGGCATGCCAGACTTGAGTCATGCGGTCTAAGCATGTAGGAAAGGGTTGTTCATGGTTGATGTAGCCACCCTTATGCTAGTATTCCGTGATTGGGAGTTGGGTGTCCACCAAAGATGTGCTCCAAGTCCTTGGGTTGTTGAACAGAATTAAACCACACTGGAATGGATGGTACAAAGTCCTCCAGCCTTTCATACTTTTGGAGAACTTCCAACTATCAAGGAAACGAAAATCCCTATGAAATAAAATAAGAAAATCAAAGAAGAAAGGGTCGCCGATAGACAGAAAAAATTTGGTCCTCTACCATGTTTCAGTTTTTAAGAGATTGTTGGTCCTCATTTTCCTGTTGTTGCCCGACAAGTCCCAAAGCCCCTGTCCAGGTCGATATTTCCGTTGAGAAGAGTGGCCATTATGGGTCTGCACTGAAATGGGGTCAGATTATGAGGCCAAATAGTTGAGCCTTGACGAGGAAGTCAAGAGTCTAAGTGGGGGAGATTGTAACATCTTAGGATTTGAGGCATGGGATAACATGATCTTAAAAGGAATGATTGGACTACCCATATCACCAAGGTGCACCTCCTTTTCAGGGAGCCCATCTCTAAAGAACTCCATAATTAAGCATGCTCAGCTTGGAGTACTACTAGGATGGGTGACCAGTCAGGAAGTTGATCTTGGCTTGTGCGTCAGTGTGGACAAAGTGCGCAGTGAAGGCTAGTGGTGGTCTGTGGGGCCAGTCATCATTCCTAAAACTCTACTAGAGCCTTGGGAAGTAGGCCCAGGCATTAAAATATAGCTTAGTCTCTAACCTATGAATGCAACCCTAGACACTGAGGTTGCATATATCTGCCTCTAATTAGGCTTACGACATACTACCTTCCAGATTCAAGAACACTTCCCTATTGTTCTGGGACTACAAGTTGGCCTCACACATGCCTCCTCCTCTACCCTCTCCTCCCCGACCTACTGGGTTCTCCGGCCTACATTGGAATGCAGCAAGCCACAAACCACCACCCAACACTATCACCACTCTCCTACTATGTTGACCAGTAGCAAGATAGATGCAAGGTCTTCCAACCAAACCAAGACTGCATCCAAGACTTCTATGAATCAATATGTACATGAAACCCAACCCTCCTTATGTGTTCTTCAATTCATGAGAAAATAGGTAGAATATAGACTAGGAAATTATTAGACAACCCAATAATGAATTATACTACACAGTGTGACCCTCCTCCAATATCTTTAATTGATATGATTTCATACGATGGTATACATGGATTTCCTCATATTACGCTAGCCTAATTCTCATTCATTTGGTCTAGTGCCTAATTAATTTGCACTGTGGTCCTTCCCTTTGTTAATAAAAAGGCTTGTCTAAGTTTATACATAGATGTGTAAGTATGACCCTAGATGTGCAATACAAATGTGTCATGTATACATTCTTTAAATAAGAAACTTAGGTATTAAAATGTAGTACTACATAATGGAGGAAATCTGGAAAAAAAAGTCCCCAACTTGTAGCAAAACTATATTCCTTGCTAACTAGGCTCAAAATGACTCCTCTATGAATAAATTTGTAACATGGAAGTACTGATAAATGTATATTTATCCTTTTTTATTTAATCTTTTAGATATTTTTTAGGATTGTTTTGTTATTTATTTTCTTAGTTTTGTAATTAATTATATTAGTTTAGATTGTCTCCCTTTATTTGAAGTTTTAATTGTGTTTGGATATTTTTTGTAAGAAAAAGGTCTAATCACTTTAATGATCAAATTTTCCTTGAGAATATATTTTGTACAAATTCCCGCAGTGTCTGACTTCAGTATATACCTTTCATTAAAATTGGTATAACTCCCACATTCCAAGGCAGAATTTAATGTGCAAGTATTTGTTGCAAAGAGAATTCAATTATCTACAGGAAAAACATATTTTCAGACTGCTCCTGAATTTATGACTGTCCCAAAAATATGCTCGAAATTGTTGTTGCGGAAAATTACTGCAAAAAGAATGCAAAGCAATCAACTGTTTCTTTTCTTCTATTGATCAGATCCAGAAAAGTTTTCAGCCGCCGGTCAAGAGTCTTCTAAAATTCTTGTATATAGGGTTTCTACCCCTACTTCCCCTATAAAAGGAGGGGGGACTCCACTATGAAAGGCATCTCAGATTTTGTAGTCGCTCCTTGTAGTTGAACTTTGTCATTTCCATTCATTAGTGTAATCTTTCATTTCTATAATAAAGTTTATTTTATTCTATCTGGTTTATAGATCTCGTTTCTTCTTCTTATTCTTTTCTTTGGAGCGGGGAACTAAGAAAGCAAGCTATTTCATTGTCACCAGCTAAGATCTCCTAGGAGATTCTGTCACTTCTGGTCTATGGCTTTCTACCTTCCTTCCTTATTTTCTCCATCCCTTAGTATGACTAGCGAGTAGTTTTCTTACCGAGGTGAGGGGAGAAACCCCTTAGCATGTAATGACTAGATTGAAGATTTATACGATTTTTTAGATAAATGGATTTTGATTTGGATCTTGACGATTTTAACGAAGTGATCTCTCGTTTTCATCGTGTGTTAATCTTGACAGATGCGACCGTGGAACCCAAGATTTTGAACAACCAAATCGATTTCATGGGAATTTGGATGAGACCTCATAAAAGTCCCCATTAGGATGATTGAACTAGGATCCATGAATGTCAGGACCAATGGATTCACGGGGAGTTCATCTTTTGTGAATCATTTCTAAATGTTTCACATACCTTCTTTTATCTTTCTTATCATTTCTTTGATCTTGTTTTGCATCGACTAGGGTGGTAAAATCTCTTAGCTTCGGTATTTCCTTCTTTGATTGTTAATCTTTGATTCAGTAATTTTATCTTTTTATTTTAGTTTTAACAAACTCTTGAAACAGATTTTACATTCTCATTCTCATAATCAGATTTGAAACTCAACCATCTTCATCGTCGTCTATGTGGATCGACCCTTCTATACTAGCCTTTATCAGAAAATAGAAAAGGTTAAACTCTAGGATAATTTTCCTAGTGATTGGTGTGCTACATGACGTGCATCAATTTGGCATCGTTGCCGGGAATGGCACAGTTGTTTTTCAGATCTGGTTATCTATATATCTTGTATAATCCTTGTTCATATTCTCTAACTTTCATAACTTCAGTCTTTTTATAATTTCTTTTAGATTTTTATAATTTCTTTTTTCCTTCCGAGTACAATTCCAGAAGTGTATCTCCTCTTTCTGCTAAGTTTCCATTCCAGCAGTATTGCTTTTCTCCCTTATTTTCTTTCTAAAAAAAGAAGCAAAGAATCACCACCAAACAAAAATCAAGTCCGGGGTGGCATGCTTCCCATAAAAAAAATCCATACCCCACAAAGGGGCGTACCATCAACAGATGCCAAAAGTGCACATGAAAAAAAAATTGTGACCAATGTAGCCACAACTCTACAAATCTAAATCTCAAGTCGAATAGAGGAGGGATAAAAAAATCATCACTTCCTTCTTTATTTTTACACCCCCTAATTTCATCGTGTTCTTGTGCAACAACTCACACAAAAAAATACATTAATAAAAATGAGAGTGACAAAGCAAAAGCAAGATGAAGCATGTTTTTCTACAAAATATTGATTTAGAACCAAGATATGATATTTGTTTTTAATAGAGAATATAGAATTTTGTGTTTTGTGGTTTTAGGAGATTGGGTTGCTTGGCCAAATTTGGAGGTAAGGAATAAAGTGATGTTACAAGGGTGAGGATAGACATGTTGTTAGTATAAATTGGAATAATTTGTGATTTTATTTATTTGAGGACAAAAAAAGATTCAAGTCCAGGGTATTTTGATAAATGTATATTTATCCTTTTTTATTTAATCTTTTAGATATTTTTTAGGATTTTTTTGTTATTTATTTTCTTAGTTTTGTAATTAATTGTATTAGTTTAGATTTTCTCCCTTTATTTGGAGTTTTAATTCTATTTGGCTATTTTTGTAGGAAAATGGTCTAATCACTTTAATGATCAAATTTTCCTTGAGAAGATATTTTGCACAAATTCCCGCAGTGTCTGACTTTAGTATATACTTTTCACCAAAATTGGTATAACTCTCACATTCTAAGGCAGAATTTAATGTGCAAGTATTCATTAGAAAGATAATTCAATTATCTATAGGAAAAATATATTTTCAAACTGCTCCTGAATTTATGACTGGCCCAAAAATACGCTCGAAATTGCTGTTGCGGAAAATTATTGTAAAAAGAATGCAAAGCAATCAACCGTTTCTTTTCTTCTATTGACCAGATCCAGAAAAGTTTTCAGCTGTCGGCCAAGAGTCTTCTAGAAATTCTTGTATGTAGGGTTTGTACCCCTCCTTCCCCTATAAAAGGAGGGGGGACTCCACTAAGAAAGGCATCTCAAATTTTATAGTCGTTCCTTGTAGTTGAACTTTGTCGTTTCCATTCATTAGTGTAATCTTTGATTTCTGTAATAAAGTTTATTCTTTTCTCTCTGGTTTATAGATCTCATTTCTTCTTCTTATTCTTTTATTTGGAGCGGGAACTAAGAGAGAAAGTTATTTCATTGTCACCAGTTAAGATCTCCTAGGAGATTCTGTCACTTCTGGTCTATGGTTTTCTACCTTCCTTCCTTGTTTTCTCCATCCCTTAGTATGACTAGCGAGTAGTTTTCTTACCGAGGCGAGGGGAGAAACTATTTAGCCATGTAATGACTAGATTGAAGATTTATACAATTTTTTAGATAAATGGATTTTGATTTGGATCTCGACGATTTTAACGAAGTGATCTCTCGTTTTCATCGCTTGTTAATCTTGGCGGATGCGACCGTGGAACCCAAGATTTAGAACAACCAAATCGATTTCATGGGAATTTGGATGAGACCTCAGAAAAGTCCCCATTATCATGATTGAACTAGGATCCCTAAATGCCAGGACCAATGGATTCACGGGGAGTTCATCTTTTGTGAATCATTTATAAATGTTTCACATACCTTCTTTTATCTTTCTTATCATTTCTTTGATCTTGTTTTGCATCGACTAGGGTGGTAAAATCCCTTAGCTTCGGTGTTTTCTTCTTTGATTATTAATCTTTGATTCAGTAACTTTATCTTTTTGTTTTAGTTTTAACAAACTCTTGAAACGGATTTTACATTCTCATTCTCGTAATCATATTTGAAACTTAACCATCTTCATCGTCGTCTCTGTGGATCGACCCTTCTATACTAGCCTTTATCGGAAAGTAGAAAAGGATAAACTCTAGGATAATTTTCCTAGTGATTGGTGTGCTAAACAACGTGCATCAAGTACTAATCCAATAATAGAAATAAATTGGGAAATTGAATCCAATACATCTAACTATATTGCAACCCAAGAACATGAAAATTATACCCTACCAAGTATCTACCCCTTTTCAATACTAAAATATATATATATCATTAGATGTTTTGCTTAAGCATACATATGTGGCATATACTAGTGTATCACATAATGTGATTGCAAAGGGATATTATGTAACATATAATTTATGAATACAAAGACTTAGGAAAATCTAATCTATCAGCATGGAATAACATTATCACCTAAAATATGCATAAGAAACAAGGATGAACTTACATCTAATGAAACCAAATAACTGGTGCCCAAAGATAATGATTGTCGTTATTTTCTCCTTTTTTCTAGGATTGAAAACTTTGGAGCTTGCTGAATCCTAGTGTGGATATATTGGATTTCTTTCTTGGAATATAAGGTACTAGATCTTCTATTTTGTTAATGAATTGTTTTCCCTCGTGATTTGCGCACACACATCTTCATTTGTTGTGTATTCCAAATAGATTTGATAGCCTTTATTATCACTTAAAAGTTCATTATCCTCATTTTGTAACTGATGATATATTGTTATAATAATTTTAGCATTAAACTTGATCTCCTACAATTTTGACTCCCTTTAGACTTTGGTCCCTCATGCTTTGACCCTATAGAGCTTTGAGTCACTTGTTTGTGCCAAGTACCTCACAACCTTACATCGTGGATAGGAATAAGTTATTCGTAGTTAATTGGAATAGCCAATAACGCATTAGTACCATTCTCTCCTAGAGTGTGATAACACAAGGTATTTATCCCTAGAAAAAATATGATAGGAAGGTGATAAAACTTGTCAAATCGAATAACTTGAAATTGATCTACTTTGTGAATAGCATGGATAAATTTTTATATTTGAGATATTGAATCTTGCTTAGTTGATGATCTTGTAAAAGAATTCCATCTTGAAATTGATATTAGAATTCCTAATTGTTATCCATTACCACCTGATAGTCCCTTCCTACTTTAATCATGTATATAAATCCTATTTCATACAAAGTTCAAAATAAGGATATAATTGTTGACTGACTATTTCTCTTTGGTCCATGATGTTGATGAATCCCTACGGGATATTGCATGGACAGTGCGTTGTTGCTCACTTGGACTCTCCTTGTGTGGACTACTAGCAAAACGTTTGGAGAATGAAGGCATTAGTTTTGTGTGGCCATATTATCTTTCTTTATTTGATTGCATGTTTATGTAGTACCTTTAGTGGAAAAACTCATTTTGTTTATTCTATATTTCATGTCAAGAATACAAACACAATGTTTTCATATTGTTGATGTTAATGCACTTTGGTATCGAATTATATTACACATGGTTGAAAACTATGTCTTCACATGAAATGGTATTAGAGTGATCGACAATTGGCATCCACCTTAATCCAACCTAAAATGACTTCTTTGAACCCTATATTAATACCTAGTTCTCTCTCTCCTTTGTCTTATAGCATCCTTTGTTCAACATTGGGGATGAGTACAAGAGCTTGAAGAAGAAGAAGAGAGGATCCTCATCCTATAGGAAGTACAAGGCCCCCTCCCCTGAGAGCTCTGAAGGACCTATGACACTAAAGGGTGAGGATATTGCTAGCTAACTAGCCCAAATTAAGTCCATCTTGGGGACATCCATGAAGGGCCTCATTGACAAGAATATTGGCCCCATGGAACCCACCATTTCTGGCTTCATCAAGTTGAAACCTTCCAAATTTATGGGTGAAAGTGAAAGGGATATGGTTGAAAATATTGATAATTGGATTTTATCCACTCAAGATGTTTTGGAGGGCATGATATGTCCTAAACATTTTTGGATGAATTATGTGGCCTTTATCCTAAAAGGTTTGGCGAAAGTATGGTGGAAAAACTTGACCCACACCCAACTTGAGGAAACAGCCTCGATGGCTTGGGAAGAGTTTCTAAAGATATTCTACCAACAATACATTCCCCAATCATTGTTGATCAAGAAAGAAATGGAATTCAACTTGGTGCATCAGGGCATAGACTCGGTGGCTGAGTTCTTGTGTGGTTCCACTCTTTTAGAGAGGTATGCAACTCGTGTGACCAAGAAAAGGAAGATATGGTTCTTCATGCAAGGGCTTAATAAACACTTGGGTGATATCTTGGCCCCATAATTCCCGCTTACCTTCAAATATATGTAGCAAAGGCACAGTTCACTGAATTGCATCATCAGGAGGTAAAATTTCTACAGCTATACCCCCAAATATGTTTAATCATAATCATGGAGGAAACCATCAATACCACAATAATAATCATCATCCCACAACCACAATAGAAATAATAAATGTAACATGACTCACCAATTTGCACCTCATCCTACTCAAGGGACTTATCCTTACTATCGTAAATGTGGGAAGAAGCACCCTAGAGAATGTTATCGCCCAACTCCTCTCTACTTCAACTACTACAAGTTGGGATATTGCAATGCCAGATTCCTCAAGCCTTAAAGAATGAACAACCCTCACTCCCATCCTAGAAACCCTCTGAACAACTTTGGTTAGAAGATCAACTTCAACAACAAACCCAAGCCTACTGAGCAACGCTCTAGAAGACTATTTTCTATGACTACTGAGGAAGTTGAAAACAACAAAGATGTTATTGAAGGTACAATTTTTATCTATGGCCAACCTAGTAAAGGCCCTTTTATTCTAGATCTACTAATTTGTTTATTCCTAAAGCACTAGTAAAAACCATGTAGTTAGAAACAATGTATATGGACTACATCTTGAATATAAATACCCCTAGTGGGTGCATAAAAGCCATTCACCATAGAATCCCTCCACTATACATGTCTCTTGACGGGAAAGATTTTCCCATAAACCTCCTCCTCCTTGATATGATTGATTTCATCATTATTCTAGGAATGGATTGGTTGTCCATTCACCAAGCCCAACTCCTATGTGGAAAGAAACAAGTTATCCTCACATCCTGATGGTGGAAAAAATAGTAATTATGGGATGTAGAAGGTATAATAAGATCCTAATCTCAGCCATAAAGACCCAAAAATTGATGGAATCTGGAAGCAGATCATTCCTAGCCATGGTGGTGACAAAGAAGAAATCCTTGACAATCTAAGACATAGACATAGTTAGGGAATACCCTAAAGTCTTCCCTTGATCAACTCCCTAGCATTCCTCTGGAAAGGGAAGTAGAGTTCACTATTGAACTTCTTCCAGGGGAAAAACCCATCTCAAAGGCCCCTTATTGTATGCCCCCAGTAGAATTTGAAGAATTGAAAAAGCAGTTAAAAGAGATCCTTGACCTAGATTCCATCATACCTAGTGTATCACCATGTGGTGTGTCCATCCTCTTTGTCAAGAAGAAATATGGGTCCATGCGAATGTGTGTCATCTACCGAATGCTAAATTAGGTCACAATAAAGTGTGGATATCCTCTACCAAGGATTGATGACATGTTTAATCAGTTCAAATCGGCTAAAAAAAATTCAAAAATTGATCTATAAAGTGGCTACCACCAGATGAAGATTGAACAAGTTGACATACCCAATATCACATTTTGCACTCGATATAGACAATGTGAATACCTTGTCATGATGTTTGGATTGAAAAAAACCTCTGATACTTTCATGGACCTTATAAAGAGAGTCTTCAAGCCCTTTCTTGACTCTTTTGTCATGGTCTTCATCAATCATGTGCTCATTTATTCTAAGACACTAGAGCAACATCGGTAACATTTGAGACACATTCCAAACACTCTAAGGGGGCATCAATTATATGCTAAATTCTCAAAGAAGAGTTTTGGATGTCTAAAGTAACATTCTTAGGCCATCTTATGTCCATGGGCCACATAGTTGTGTACCCTACAAAAGTTGAAGTTGTTCAGAAATGGAAGGTGCCTCAAAATCCTTTTGAGATCTAAAGCTTCCTAGGATTGGCAAGATACTATTGAAACTTCATCTTGAACTTCTTAGCAATATATCTTCCTTTGGCCAAGTTTATCAGAAATGATACAAAGTTTGTGTGGACTCCTTAGTGTGAAGCTAGTTTCCCAAAACTAAAGGAGTGTCTCACATTTTCCCTAGTCTTGACATTACCTATAGAAGGTAAGAGCTATGAAGTATTCAGCAGCACCTCTTGAGATGGTCTAGGATGTGTCCTCATGCAAGACAAGAAAGTCATAGAATATGTTTCACAAAAGTTGAAATTGAATGAAATCAACTAACCCAACCATGACCTCGAACTCATGGCAATTGTTTATGTCTTAGAAATTTGGAGGTATTATCTCTATGGGGTGCAATTTGTAGTTTTCTCTGACCATAGGATCCTCAACTACCTACTCACACAAAAAATTTGAATCTCCAACAACGTCGATGGGTAGAGTACCTAAAAGACTACGATTTCACAATCACTTAACATACGGGTAAGGCCAACATAGTCCCACATGCTTTGAGTAGAAAGAAAGCTACATCACATGCCACCATGAGGTTGACTAAGTGGAAGAAACTAGATACACTTGTAGAATGGAAACCTGAGAGGATTTTCGAGTTACATGTCAAAATAGCTAGTTTCTCCATTACCCCCAGTTGGATTTTTGAGATCATAGAAGCCCAAAAGACTAATCATGAGCTAGAAGAAGTCATAAAACTGGTACAGATGCCTCATACAGAGATACATGTAGGCTTAGATGGAGCTATCCATTTTTTTTCAAAGACTTTGGGTGCCTAATGTTGCCGACTTGAGAGAGGAAGTTGTAAAATAAGATCATTGTTCCAAATATACCATTCACCCTGGAATGGTGAAGATGTATAAAAACTTGCAATTCCCATTCTAATGGAAAAACATGAAAAATACTAACATCGAGTTTGTGTGTAGATGTTTGATGTGACAGCAAGTTAAGATTAAGCATCAAAGTCCTGGAGGTATTCTACAACCTCTTGAAATTCCTAAGTATAAGTGAGATAAAATTAGGATGAACTTCATTATGATATTTCTAAAGACGAAGCAAGGCTATGACACAATTTGGGTCATCATATGCCGACTCACAAAGTCAGCTCACTTCTTGCCCCTTAAGACGACAATGAATGTAGTTGCCATGGATGAGTTGTATATTAAAGAAATAGTTTGTTTGTGTGGTAATCCAGAGAGGATTGTTTATGATTGGGATCCAAATCTTGCATCTAGATTTTGGAAACAAATTCTTGATGATCTAGGTATATAATTGGCCTTTAGCACTGCCTAGCATCCTTAGATTGACATGAAGTTTGAATGTATTGTATAAATCTCGGAAGACTTTCTTTGTTTATGTGCCATGGATTGGATTGGCACTTGGGATAAGTACCTTCCCCTAGATGAATTTGCATACAATAATATCTATTAGGAAAGTATTGATATGCCTCCGTATGAAGCTTTATATGATAAACTTTGCAGATCGACATTACATTGGGATGACATGGGTGAAAGTTCTTTTGCTGAAATATGAAGAACTACAATTCTACATTGAAAATTTTAACCTAATTAAGAAAAGAATGGAAGCAGATCAAGATAGATAGAAAATGTACATTAACCAACAAAGGATGCATAAAAATATTCTTGTGGGAGAATCAAGAGCAAGCTATGCCCTACATATGTAGGACCTTTGAAATCCTTAAATGAGTCGTAGAATTTGCATATAAGCTAGCCTTGCCTCCTTTATATGAAAATATGCATGATTTATTTCATGTTTCTATTCTGAAGAAGTACTTCAAAGACCCCTCTCATGTCTTAACCATTGAACCTCTAGAAATTCATGAAGATGGGACATGTGAAGAGTATTCAGTAAAGATCCTTGGTACTAGAGTCAATCAATTGAATAATAAGTAAATACAATTAGTGAAGGTGCTCTGGAAGCACCACGGTCTCGAGGAAGCAATTTGGGAACTAGAATCTGAGATGAGGAATACTCATCCCCACTTTTGGCCTAGTCATAAACTTTGGGAGGAAATCTCTTTTTATGGGAGGTGAGTTGTAACATACTAAATTTTTCTACCAAAATTAATTTTGAGCCACTTTGCATAATTCTTTTGATTTGAGATTCCTTGTTTCTAGACCCTTATGGATATTTTGCAACTTGTTGAATATCTTGAATTTGAGTTTTAGAATACAATTATGCTTCAATATTGATATAATCATCTCTCCTGGACTCACAATTAAACAACTTAACCATATTATGAATTTTTGGCTTTCGAATAATAGTAAAAGATACTAATGATTTTTAGACATTCATGTTTGAACTAGATAGAAAATTTGGAAGAAAATAGGAGTTTATAGCAAAAGGAAAATAAGAGATTGTTTTTATTATCCAATAAATCATCTATTGACCATCTTCCCCCAATCCAACGAGAGCTAAGGGTTTCTTTCCCCTGTGATCATTACATCTAGTGTGAAATAGTGACATATAGCTATATGCTCTCAGCCTATCACCAGTCCATTTTGGATCCCCCTATTTCGATTTACCTCCTTTTGAACTGTCGGTCCCCCAATCTAAGACGAGATGAATCGAAATGTTGAGAGCCATTAAGGTTGATGGATTGGAATATAAATAGTCGATGAGCCACCGTCAGGGCCTTGAACCACCCAAGACCAGTTTGAAGTTGATAGAGTCTTGTCTCTACCCTCTAAACACATCTCTAGTCATTGTGGTCGTATATATATGCCTCTAACTAGGCTGACAACATACTACTCCCACACTAGACATGGTAGACATTCTTCCTCCATAGACGTTTGGACTTCCTCCCAAATACCTCTTACAATCATCTAGAATCAAGAGAACTTCCCTATTGTACTGGGTCCATGGGTTGGTTTCACACATGCCTCCTCCTCTACCCTATCCTCCCCAACCTATTTGATTCTCTAACCTGTGTTGGACTATAGAAATCTACAAACCACCACACCACCACCATCGTCACTCCACCATTGCGTCGACCAACAGCAAGACAGCTATGAGATCTTTCAACCAAACTAAGAATGTGGCCAAGGCTTATGTGCATCACTAGGTACATGAACCATGAGCCCCCTTCTTGTTCTGTGATTCATGATCAAATAGGTAGAATACAAAGTAGGAAATTATTGGATTACCCAATAATGAATTATACTAAACAGTATGACCCTCCTCCAATATCTTTAATTGATATGATTTAATACTATGGTATACATGGATTTTCCAATGTCACACTAGCCTAGTTCTCATTTGGTCTACTGCATAATTAACATGCATTGTGTTCCTTCCCTTTGTTAATAAAAATGTTTGCCTAAGTTTATGCATAGATGTGTAAATATGAACCTAGATGTTCAGCACAAAGGTGTCACATATGCATTAATTTAAATAAGAAACGTAGGTATTAAAATGTAGTACTACATAATGGAGGAAATCAAGAAAACTCCACATCTTGTATCAAAACTATATTCCTCCCTAACTAGACTCAAAATGACTAATCTTTGAATAAATTTGTAAGACAAAAGTGTGAATCCAATAATAGAAATAAATTGGGAAACAGAATCTAATACTTCAACTATATTGCACCCATAAATATGAAAACTATACCCTACTAAGTAATTATCCCTTTTCAATAATGCAATATGTATCATTATATGCCATGCATAAGCATACATATATGTGGCATATAATAGTGTATCACATAATGTGGATACAAAGGGATATAATCTAACATATAATTTATGAGTACAAAGACTTGGGACAATCTAAACTATCACCTTGGAATAATGCTATCACCTAAAATATTCATAGAAATAACAAGGATGAACTTACATTTAATGAAAACTTATAAGTGATTCCCAAAGCCAATGATCTCATAATAACACGGGATGTTCTCCCTTTTTTCTTGGATTTAAAATGTTGGATCTTGTTGAACTCCAATGTGGAAATATTGGATATCTTGCTTCGAATATGAGGTATTAGATCTTCTATTTCTTTATTGCATTATTTTCCTTCTTGATTTGCGCACACACACCTTGATTTTTGGTGAATTCTAAATAGATTTGATAGCATTTATTATCTATTGAAAGTGAACCACCCTCATTTTGTAACTGGTGAAATATTGTTACAATAATTTTGGTACTAGACTTTATCTCTTGGAGTTTTGACTGCCTATGTACTTTGGTCCCTCAAGCTTTGGCCCTATAGATATTTGTGGATAGGGATTAGTTGTCCCTCAGTAAAGTTGAATGGCTTATAAGGAACTATTAATGTTCTCTCTCTGAGTGTGAGAATACAAGGTACTTAGCCCTAGAAAATATATGATAGGAAGGTGCTAATACTTATCAAATCAATAACTTGAAATTGATCTACTTTGTGAATATCATGGATATTTGAATATTTGATATATTGGATCTTGCTTTGTTGATGATCTTGTAAAAGAACTGCCATCTTGAAATTGATATTAGAATTTCTACTTGTTAGCCATTCGTCTACAAAATAGTCTCTTCCTACTTTTATCATGTATCTGAATCCTATTTGGTACATATTTCAACATTAAGCACATAGTACCAGCATTTTGTTGACTAATTGTTTCTCTTTGGTCCATTACATTGATAAATCCCTATGGGATATTGCATGGATAGTACGACCTGCTCACATGGACTCTCCTTGTGTGGATTACTAGGAAAACTGATGTTTTTTACATTATTATCATTACATAGTTCCTCACCTCAAGAGTGGCCTTACAAAAGATAAGGGTACATCTAAATATTACAAAGGACTAGTGTAGAGGAAGCCTAGTCATCTCAAGTTATTCCTCAAATCACATACTCACGGTTCAAGTTCCTCTTGAGTCATTAGCCTCTATAATACCTACATATGGGTGGTTTGGAAACTATGCCTAGAAGAGGAAACAAAAGGTAAGCATGAGTAACTATCAAGTATGTGAATAATAAAATGTTTGGACATTATAGGCAAGCATAAAAGAGAGGGGTTCCCATACAAGAGGGGATAGCATCACATAGGTTACTTCAATAAAAGTTAAATAAGAGAAGGAGGCATTTGTAAATAAAGCATTAAGTGGTTATAAAGATTCTTACCATCAATCAATCTGATGATTCTAAATCATAATTTTATATAACTTTATGACTAACTATTATTTGGTGATGAATTTTATAAGTTTAAAACATTTATATATATTTTCATTAAATAAAACGCCCAACAAGATTGGTATGTTCAACATCAGACTTTACAACTTATTGTGTGGCATGGAATTTTTAGTCATTTGTCCATTGTGAGACTATGCATGTCTAAAGATGGAAAATATCTTAGGAAGACCAAAATTCCCTCATGAGTTGAGGAAAAACAATGGCACAAAACAGTGCATCAGGTATTAGACTCACGAAAACCTCCCTGTTCAATGAGCAAGCTAGATCCCCGCTCAGCTGTGTCCAACCATGAAGCAGTAGCATCGCCTCACACCAGGGGCGTAACTGGGGGCTTTTGAGGCTGAAGCCCCCCCCCAACCAATCAAAATTTGGTATATAGAGGTCTTGTGTACTAAATAAATAAGAAGACAAAATTATGGTTGTCCATATCCAAAGAAGAAAATTGGAACCATTTGAGTTAGGGGAGTGTAGCAGACTTCTGATATGTTGTCATACGTTGGGTTCGAAGTGGTCAACTGGGCAACTGATGTTCCCAAATCCTCTTCACATCACATGTCTGCCCTAGGCCTTGGTGGAGAGTTGCTTTTCTCCTCCGTTGCTACTTTGCAAAATTTTGTTGTCATGATCACGGCATCACATACTCATCGATCACAGCTAACGAGTGATAAACGGATAGGCATCCGACGATCTTGTTTGTTCTATTTCTATCGGAAGTTTAGAAATCAGAACATAAGTTTGTCCTCTGTCATTCAAACATTTTTATTCAGTCATCACATATTCATGATCATGACTCATCAGTGATAGAAAGTGAGTATCAATTGTTGGTTCCTAATACACTGGTGTACAATCCATAGAACAATCTGACTCCAACATCCTCTTCAATCATCGCAAAGAGCAACAGCCCTACTATAGATCTTCGTCGCATAGCCAGACTTGACTTATGGGAGCAACCATGCTAAACTTGGCATCTGTCATTTGATTTGGCAATTGATCTATGACTCGTTAGAAGTTCATCTTGATTTAACACTAACAATCATCTCTTATAGGACACCCTCAAGATATGCAGCTTGCTAAAAAGCAATTTTTTCCTTATAATTCTGTGTGGTGTTTATTTTAATATTGAGTTAATTTGAATATTGGTTTGTGTAATATTTCTTTGTAATCTGATTATTTGATTATGGTTAGTCAAATAAACTTATTATGCATTTGTAAAAGTATACATCCAAAATGTATTCATGTTATGTCTTCCCTTACCTAAGGTTTGATTCTTGACTTGTGCCTTGATGAGTAAAATTGTATGAACATCAAACGGATTTCTTGTTATATCTGATTAGATTTATTTGTGACTTTATAAATTTTAATAGATGACATACCACTTCAGCATATATAGAAAATGAAGAAGCTCTATAAACTTGTTACAAATAATGACAAGCAAGTAAGGAATTTAGCAGATGATGTGAGTATACCTATACAAAAGAAAGTTCGTGTGGATGTTGAGCTCAATCAAAATGATATTATCATTGATCTCAGACTTCAAAAACCAATTGATGAATATAAGATAGAAGTCTGAGACTGAGTGAGGAGGGAATACTTGTTGCATGGTCCATATCAGTCGGTTGGTCATGATTTCCCTATTAAACAATATGGAAAGCAAAGGAGGAGCTTCCAAGAAGCATGGTTCAAGAAGTTCAGTTGGTTATAATATAGCATGGAAAGAGATGTTACTTATTATTTCTATTTCTATCTCTTTAATAAGTCGAGGGGTGACAACTTTACAAATGATTCCTTTACAAAAATAGGCTTTAGAAACTAGAAGAAAGCACTTGAAGTTTTTAATGGACATGTAGGTGTAGCTAGTAGTGCTCATTGTAAGGTCAGACTTCATTGTGAGGACTTTAAGAATCAGAAAACAAAGTGTATCGCATTTGTTATCTACTCATAGCAGAGAGATGGAGATTGCATACCAAGCTCGTCTGACAACGATATTACATGTATTTAGATGTCTCCTATTGCAAGGTCTGGTTTTTCATAATCATGATGAATCTTCTAGTTTGAGCAATAGAAGAACTTTTTTAACTTTACTGGAGTACACTAAAGATAATAATTGTGAATGTGTATGTGTACTTAATGAAAATGCTCCTGGGAATAACCAAATGACATATGTAGTAATCCAAAAGGATTGGTATAATCTTATATAAATGAGATACTACTAGCCACTATTGAAGAGTTCGGTGATAGTTATTTCTCTCTACTTGTCAATGAATCACATGATGCATCAACAAAAGAACAAATGGTTGTTATTCTAAGGTTAGTATTTCTGTATGTTATTCAATTTAAAGTTTAAACTTATATGATAACAATATTATTTGTGATATGTATGAATTTGTTCATATAGATTTGTGAATAAAAAAGAAAGAGTTATTGAAAGGTTTATTAGTGTTGAGCATGTTTCTAATACATCAGCTTCTTCACTAAGGACGTCTTTAGATGGTTTGTTTGCATGCCATGGATTATGCATGTCTAGGCTAAAAGGACAGCAATATGATGGATCCTTGAATATGAGAGGAGAATTTATTGGATTAAAGACATGAATTTTATATGCAAATCCATTTGTATTTTATATTCATTGTTTTGCCCATCAATTTCAACTGGTAGTTGTTGTCTTTGGAAAGGACACTCTATATGTAAATGATTTTTAGTGTATAAGTGTAATTCTAATTGTGTCTAGTTCTTCTTGTAAAAGAACAGATGCATTACTTCAAACACATCATAATAGAATTATAAAAAAATTGGTGAAAAATAAACTTTTTAGGAAGAGACAAAAATTAAGAAACTAGTCTAGAAAGACTCGATGATACTCAGTGGGGATCAAATCATACAGCCCTAATCTGACTCTTTACAATGTGGGATTCGATGATTAAGGTACTACAAAATGTTTCTCGTGTTGGAACAGATTCTGCTGATAGAGGCAAGGCTTCAGGGCTGATACAAACAATGGAGACTTTTGAATTTTCATTTATCTTATTTCTAATGATGAATTTGTTGCTTTAACCAACGAGTTGTCTCAACCATTGAAAAGGAAGGACCAGAATATTGTTAATGCAATGGTGTTGATTGCATTTATTAATGAACTACTGCAAAGCTTGAGAGAATGTGGATGGGGTACACTATTGGGAGACGTAAACAACTTTTGTGTGCAGAAGTTTATTCTTATAACCAATATGAAAGATAGAATACCACTTTGAGGTAAGTCAAGGCATGAGGGGCAATGGGTTACTTTTTTATCATCATTATCATACTGGGATTTTTATTGTTGTGGTTGATTCAATGGCTACCGAGATGAATAGACGATTCAGTGAAATTTCTATAGAGTTGTTAAAAGGTTTTGAAAGCTTGTTCTTCTTAGTAAAATTTATTCTTGTGACTTCTCTGAATATGACCCTATGCTTTTGAAAGATCAACTTGACATACATATTCATGTTGTGAGAAGAGGACTTGAATTTTCATATTGCGATGATCTTGTGAATTTTGCTATGAAAATGATACAGACTGCAGAACATTTAATTTTTCCATTAGTTTACCATTTTATTGAACATAATTAATACTATCGGTGGGAACGACAACTGCTGAAAGAGTTTTTTCAGCAATGATCATTGTCAAGATAGAATTGCATAACAAGATAAGTGATGATTGGTTAAATGACTTCATGATATGCTATATTGAGTGAGACGTATTTAGGGGAATTAGTGATGCAACCATTTTGTAACATTTTTCAGAACATAAAGACACATCGCATTTCATTCTCTCATTTAAATTAGTCAAGTGATTTATATATTTTTTATTTCAAAGCATAGAGTTGCTGACTTAGCGCACTAGTTGTGACTATTTTTGTTCTCTTGTTGTTTTTCTATTTTTATGTAGACAATAGTCTAAATATGATTTTATCAGTAATATACTTGGACTTCTTCACTATGTGCATACTTATCTACTTTGGTAGAAATAAATGATATCAAAAAAATATCAACTTTCGGTCGTGACTTGTTATTCAGCCCTCAGTTCCGCCACTACCTCACTATTCTATTCTGGAATGGAGGCAGAAATAGAGTGACCAAAATCACAACTCAACGATCTCGACCAGACCGATACTACAAGTACCAACGTCAATCAGGCCAGTCCACTGGAGCTCCATGGTTGTACTGGAAGCCTAGAGAAAGAGGGAACGGAAGAACCAACTAAGGTGTGAGAAGAGCAGAGTCGCAAAAAAATAACCAGAAAGGATACTAAAATTTAAGCTGAGTAGAGGGAAAACCCCATGCGACAACCACATTCTCGCTGAGGATATCGTGTACTTCAAGAAGAAGCAAGGTATGAAGATTGGTGGTTCAGTACCTGGGGAGTCAAGGAAACATTAGATGGGATTTCGGTACCTCAGTGCCTCGTGAACTCCATGCAATAAACTCCGGCCATCGATGGGTTTATACGGTTCCTGTCCACCTTCCTCCAGCAACCATCACTTGTCGGGCTTCGGGGAAGAGGGTGGCGCCTCCAGAGCAGGACCGGATGATACCCTAGGCTCCAGTTGCCACAAGTTTTTTGCCCAAATCTCCAGAGATAGATAATGCGATCTCAGGCACCTTGAGGCGCTAGGGTTGGGTGAAAGGTCAGCATTGCGGCGGATAGTTTAGTCGAGGGGAAGAGTTGGAAAGCAGTCGAAGATGCTCGACTGGGAAGGAATTGATCCGTGGTTCTGGAAATGTGATCATGTAAGGGGGGTGAGAGAGATGACGAAGAGAAAAGGGAACGAAAATGGCCGTAAGGTTCGTTACGGAGAAAGAGCAGAACAGAAGAAATGGAAATCGTGGAGTCAAAGGGCTCAAAACTATTGGAGGAGGTAGAAAGTAGAAGATGGGGGAGAGACGTTAGATCAGATGAGTGCATAGGAGGATCATCAGATTGTGTGTCTCCACGCGTACCAACTCGGTGTCACATCTTTAACGAAATAAATATAACTATATTAGTTCGATGAAAATAATTGATTAGGCTAACTAAAACTATGTTAACTAATTCCTTATCTCCTAGATTAAATTCAGCGAGTAAACTATCACTCATTAACATGTAAATTATGATAGTCATGCTAATTAAAGTGTGAGCAATCAGATTTGTATGTTAACTTCTCCTTCAAACATGTTTCATATTTTATTCCATTGCCTATTAATTAGGTATTAGATTAATGTATTTATTTTCTTTCTTAATAATTTTCACTTAATATTTTGTATTGTTCTTTTTCCTTTCATCAAATAGATTTTAAATTATTCTAGACTGTCAATTAGAGTAAAACTAATTAACTGGTGAAATGGTACAATGAACTCCCCAAAAAAGGCTTAATTACTTAATTTTATCATTAACCTTATATAAAAGGCTATTTATTATTACATTATAATTTCTCACTCCAAATACTCATAATTAATATAATTCAAGGAAAAGGAATTTAATACTAAATCAGTCTAAAATGGACCTAGGCCTGGTTTGGGTAAAGATTTTGGAAATCCCGGTAGTCGCCTGTGTAATTATACATATTTTGATATTTGGCGGTAGAGAAGCTGAGCCAAGGATGGGAAAGCGACCCGTTCTGCATGGGGAAGGACATGCAAAATGGGTGATAAGCAAGCAGAGAACTGGCACCGGACTGGCAATTGCAAAGCCCGCCGTTCATGGCGTACTTCATGATTACCATGTTTCTGCTAAAATATATACACAACGGTAATTAACAAATACTGAACAGCAACCGTTTATGTTAATCCGCTGTGTATGTCGTGCATCAAATACAGGAAGTTTGAATTAAAGCGGCCAAACTAGGCCCTAAAGAGAAGGTAGGTTGATCTATGAGCCCAGATTCGGGTATGTTACAATGTATTGAAGTGGTTTTTCTATAGCTTTTCGTTACACTTGATATCACGTCATTTTATAATTCAAGTCCATAACCAATTACCAACATAATCCATAGGATTTCTAATATCTAGACCAAGATAACTTAAAATATAATTTGGATACTTTTTCTTGATATTTAATGTAAAAAGTAAAAGATACGGACCAAACAATAGGAAAGCCAAATTATATTTTTAAATTGATATATTAGAGTTAGATCTTAGTTTTAGGTGCAAAAGTAAATCTCCATATGTAGGACCTCATTTTAAAATCCCACAACTCCAGTAGATACCATTTGACATACATGATTTATGGAAGAAAACTCCGAGAATTGGATCTAGGAAAATTTTAATGTAGTTCACATATCAAATCCACCCCTTTATTGTGTACATAGAGCATAAATTCTGAGTTAAAGTTAATCTTGGATCTGAGTAATTTTTTTAAAAATCTCGTGGCTCACATATCTTGTCCTGAGTGCACTCTAGATTGCCAAGTGTGACCCTTCAATCTTAATTTGATTATTTAAATTATCAGTTCCACTATGGATGATCGAGCTATCCTTACAAGTTGATGACATGGATTCTAGAATTGACCATCCCATGACCTTCATAAGGTCGTGGTAGTTCTACTGATCCATAAATCAAGGGTCTCTAGCTATCATTATAGTTTGGGTAGACCAAAACCTCCAACCACTCTCACTTTGACATAAGTAGATCTCAATGTCTCCTAACCCTTTCTATTAACTGATCCCCTAACCTTCCTCATGGTCTCATTTTGACTCACCACATAAATTCAAATTCACGATCCTTTTGGTCCTTTGTGCCTTAGTGCGGATATAATCTCGACCCCTCATTGGATATTACATCAAAGATTGTCAGCTCATGTGCTACTTTGAAGCATCTACCCCTTCTCAACCTTCAATACCCACCAAAAGAATTGGAAAATGCTAGCAGTCATCCCATCTGTACCTGGTTTCATACCTTGTTACCACTCCCAAATAGCTAGACCCAATGAAAGCACATTGTTTGTAGTGGAATGTAGTAAGCAATAAAGACATGAGAGATGGGAGTGGAAAGAAAGTAAAAAAAGAAGAGAGAGAAAATTTTTTTGATTATAACTTTCAAATCGTAATGAATTTTTATGAAATAAAAAACAATGGATTTCTTATAAAAATGCATTATAACAAGGTTAATTTGATATATATTTGAAAATAAATAATCAATAACAAGAAAATTAAGGAAATGATTATTGCTATATATATACAAAAAATGAACATTATTCAAAAAAAACATGTTTACAATATTTATTTTGAATAAACAATATTAAAATGTGTACAATCTCATTAAAATATTTGTATTCAAAAATTCAATACAGCATTGGGAGATAGTACTTAATTTAGAATAACACACTAACTCAAGATCTATTTTTTGGTATAGTACATATATTTTAATTTCATTATTTTTTAAATATGTATTGTGCTTTATTCTATGGAAACAATACTTATTTCAAAATATAATAACATGAAAAATGAGTATTATCCCCCAAATATAATACATCCTCATCTAATTATTTTAAAATATAATGGCATAAAAAATGTGTAGTATACAAAAGAACGACATGTGATACTCATTTTTGAGTTAATGTGTTATTTAGAAAATGAGTACACTCCCAATATGCAATTCTCATTTTTATGTTCCATGTTATTATTCAAAAAATATATCGACATTGGTTTTGTTGGGTTGTAACTTTTATAAGAATTATAATATTTTTTATTTAGTTAAAAAAATTATTACGGACAGGAAGTTATAAACCAAACAAGTTTCTCTCTCCTATTTTTTCTTTTTTTTGGCTCTTATCTCCCTGCTATTTTTATTTCTCTTTCCTACCACATGGTACTTCATTCCTATTTTCTAGAGATAGTGGACTATGGGTACAAATGGGTGTTGAAAATAGGTATGTGTATCATTTACTCAAAAGTATATGACAGGCTACCATGAATGTGATCATGGATTCAAATCATGACATAAAGGATCTTCATGCCTGATGCTCAGCTTGTAGTAGTTGAGACATCCACAAAAAACTAAAAATGATTTTGCTTTGGAGGATCAACCGACGATCATGTTGGAAGTGCTTAGTCGCATAGACATATGCCACTGCTCTACCTTAAATTTCTAGGCTAGCGTGATAAGCTTCTTTGCAAGAGGAGAAATGATTGAATCTGATCTAATTTTTCAGTGAGTGGTTCATGTTAAGTCACCTTTGTGTTAGTTTAAGGTGGCTTGAATGGTTAGGATCAAGTTATTATTTAGCTCCACAAGTCTCATCTTTCCATCTGTTGAACCCTATCCTCTTTAGAAATTGAAAAAGAAAAAAAAACTACTAAGTATATATAGAAAGAATGTTCTTATAGGATACCCTCATAAGTCATTAAATCATAAAAATAAACACATATTTGAACTTTGGACTAAAAATAGAACAAATTCGTTTCTCCAACTTCTAACTCAGAAAATTGAATTGATTGATGTTAGATGTACCTCACTTCAACTATAGCAATTACTAAATGATGATCTATCAATTGGTAAATCGTGTAGTTAAATAGCTTCAATGCATACTTAATTACATGACTCCCAAAACTAAATTATATTGCTAAAAAATGAAACATTATGTATCATTCTAATAATAGAGTATGTGTGCAATTATATTTTTTAAATAGAAATTAATTTAGAAACCCTTAAATTACTAAATTTATTTTTTGTAGGATATATTTGTGTCATTAATCTCAAATGTGAGTTTTTGACTCTTTCTGACTCAATCCTCTATTTGAGACATTAGATATATGTTTTAAGTTTCAATTATACAAAATAATAGAATGGCCACTAAAAATGCATAGCACCTACTCTAGACATTGAACTTGGGTCAAATGCTCCTCTTGAACCTTTGTGACTCTTTTTGGGATAATAATTGGTTTATTACCATCATGAGGTTATAATAGTTGCATTATCTCATCATTTTCAAGATATCCAAGATCAATGTCATGAACATCTCTAGACTCCTGATTTCTACTCTAATCTCAAATAGGCCGACTCATATAATGTTGGATGTATGATCCATAGTAACTAAAGTTGGTCAATCAACTAGTCTGATTACCTTATAAAACATGTATATTCCCCAAATCTTACATGATCTCTATAAGATAGCTACTAAAATATCATGTGACCTTGTAAGTAGTGGTGTTTTATTTATCTTCAATCATGTAGTATTATCAAAATAAAAAAGTAACCATGTGACGAGTATTGCAAGATTCTTTGGGGCTTAGAACGAGGTGGCATGGTCCGTGATTAGGCTTGGTAACCAATCTTATGCAACTTGTCAGTAATTGGGTCCAAATATTTTAGGAGTTCAAAGGAGAAATAGGAAATCAGTTGTGAAAGAAATTAGAATAGAAGATTTTGAGAATCCAACAAATGCATACTAAAGCATGATACCATAAAGCAAAGGAAATTTTGCGAGTTGAAGATCTAGTAGAATTGAGGTAAGACTTTGGTAGAGAAATAAGAATTTATCATGCACTCTCTCCATGGGAGAAAGCTCAAAAGTGTCATTTGAACTCCTAAGGAGATCCTCATCTTGATTTAAGACATTAGGGTCATCCATTGGATCCCCAACGAAGTAAAGAATGGTATCAGGATGGTTGGAAGTCATGGGGCTATTTGATTCAAAAAAACTTCAAAAAAGGTTATTTAGATGCATTAAGGATGTTTTACTCTTATTGGTAATTAAAATGACTACATAGGGTCCCTAGATCACATCATGGTAGTGAAGGGAGATTGACACACTACACACAAGAAAGATAAAAGGATTCAATGTTTTGAAGAGATAGTTAATCCAAAAAAGTGATGTTACCATAGCATGCTCCCAATTTTTTTAGTGAGTGGCGACAAGGTTCATCGTCTATGATACAGGCAAGGGCGAAGAGCAAAAAAGAAGGAAGGTGAGCTCTCAATGGTTACCGACTGGATCAGAGATAGTTTTTAAACCCTCTTTACTAAATCTTGTGATCCAAATGGTCTTAAGGGGTGATCGTTGCATTATTAAGTTATAGCCTATGACCTTCACAAATAAAGTATGAAGGGAGACACCGTGTCTAGGAAGATATTCTAGAGATCAATATTGTCTTTGTAAGATCCCCCTGCAACCAGTTAGTATAAGTGCACTAACCCCTTCATGTGGAGGGGTCATTAGATCATTAGCATAGTTCACACCAATGATTGTGAGGAAGAAGATCCAAACTCTGACAATGTAGGTAGCATCATTCATCCTATCAACGAAAAGCATGTAGCACACAGCGACATGAGCCCTAGTTGAGCAAAGATACATGTACCCAACTAGCTCAAAGCATATTTATACGTATTACAAGGTCAAATGATTGGATTAGAATACGAGGAAATATTATGGGGCATTGAAATTACCTAATTTCAACAAATCATCAATTCAATAAGTTGATCAGATAATTCAAGTAACTTCATGATCTCTCAGTGTGATGGGTCCTAACTCATTTAACAATTCTTGGCAACTCTAGTTTCATTCGATGATAATTTATTTTACAAAATTAAACTACTACATTCCTTATTTATGTTCACCCAATTCTTTGTTTTTACCATTTATGAAGTCAATTAGTAATTAGATAATGACTTTTCTTTTGAACTTGTAAATGTGCAAATCTTTCATTCAAATTTGCATAGTTTATTACGCAGGAAGAAGTATATATGCATGGTTAATCTGGAGTGTGCCCCTCATTACTGTACTTTGCATTCAATTTGTAATCAATCTCAAATTGACGAACTAACTTCAGTTACTTATTCCTTTGACATCGCTAACCACAGATTCTTCATTTCCATCATATAAATGGAGTCATAATTGCTAAATGGCAGGTATATAACTACCAGTGCATTGTCTAACCATGCATCTAGAACTCGAAAGAACGTGAATTTAGTCTTTCAGAAGTCATGAACTACGTCAATAATGGTTGTATTACATGATTGTAACATTACGAGGCTAAACGTTACTTCACCTTTGAAATGGAATGAAATGAAATGCCGAGGCTACTTGAGTCAAAATGGAGAAATTTATATAATACGAGATGACCATTCAAACAATTTTAAAATAAAGGCAAATAAATATTAATCCACTGGATTGCAAGGTTTGTTAGAAGACACCAGTGTAATTGGGGATCACCTTAACGGTCATTCCATCCGGCAATCAATGATACATTTCAAAACATAAATAGGTTTAACGGTTACTCGACAAGGCTTGCAAAGCCATCATCTAGAGATTTTTATGGTATCTACACAGGGACATAGGCGCCAGGCTCAATATTTTTTGTAGACACTCATCACCCTCTCTCCCTCCCTCATGACAATCTCGCTTATAGCGTTGTTCTAACTTATACCCATTACAAAATTCAAAATTTATTGCCTAAAGTCCATGTTCTTAATCTTTTTTTTTTCAATCATACGTTCTGGGCAAGCCTCAATTGAACAATAGCCATTTCGTTGATTACAAGCAAAAGCCTATTACTAATACAAAATTCAATCTGCATATCTACATGCATAAAAAACCTTGCGTATAAAATCTGCCTATCAGCGTATCAACTATTGAGTCTACAAAATATATAGCACATTGGAAGACGACTCGAACCAATGGATAAAACACTCTCAAAATGGCTTCACTGCAGCTTGTAAGAAAAGATATACATAAAGCTTAAGACTCCGTGTTGAACATCAGCTTTTACACACAAAACAAAATAGCTACATACATCTAACTTCGTTGGTATAGGCTCAATATCTTCTGACTGTCGCCACTATACCTTAAGGAGTAGCGGATTAACTTTCGATTTTTAAATTTAGGTAAGGGAAAGTGCTAAGCTTACTTGATATTCATTAAGATCACCTACCTATCAGGAAAAAAAATGACCCCAAGATTATTCTCTCAGGTTTCTGTAAAGCATATTAGGAGCACAAGGGCAACAACTTCGCTGTTTTGCGAATCTGAATATTTTCAACAAACTACAAAGAAATCGAAGTACTCCATTCATTTAACTCGTTATATTGAGTTAATATAACATTAAACTGTAGAAGACAAATGAGCATAATTCTAAGTAGCTAAGCTCCCATGTGATATTGCAAAATGTGACGAGAAGACATTGTCACGAACCAAAAGCACTCTGGACAGCAAATGACAGTGACCAAAAGTGACAGTAAAAACATTGTCCTTGAGATATATATGTTTCATCTATCACACCCTCCTGCCAGTCAAAATTAACAAAGCCACGTCATGAGTAATTTTCAGTCTTACAATAATGAACACATCCACTCATGCATTTGGGATCAATAAAGGCATACTAGGTACAGACAATTAGTTTTATCCAATACACCTTTTTTGAATGCTAATGGAGGGGGTGGATGATGATTAAGCAGAGACAGCATTTCTGAACGGAATGAAAGCACTATACAGTAGCTGAATCATGCCTAATATAAATTTCTATAAAGCTTCCTTGCACTTCAATTGAAGCCTATAAACATAGCTGTTTATGCTGAACCTCCGGCATCAACTGTTCCACTGATGTGCAAACAGCAATTAGAAAAATAGTAACAGTAGGTGCTGCAGAAGTATGCAAAATTGGCTATATTTATAAAGGGATGATATATATATATCTGTGATAGATCATCAACATCGAAAGTCTCTCTAGGTTAATTACCAAAACAAAGGTCAAAACTAACCCCCTAAATACATGTTTACTTTTCTGTTTTGATGCTACCCATCATATCATAAACGTCATAGCATTTTGCTCAGTCATCTTTACAACCTTTCAGCCACTTTCGTGATTGTAGTATGGACAAAGCAGTGTCATTTCAAAAAGAAGGCTTTGAAAATCTTATTGGTCATCTAAACAAAATTCGGACGGCTTGGGCTCCACTGGTGAAGAGCATATCAGACAAGATCTTGCCAAGCATCCTGCTTCATCATGCTGTTGCCTCAAAACCAACTCATGAATGTGCTTCTAAGGAGATCCCCGCAAAATCGGAAATTGTGGTAGCAAAAGAGCATCGCCTCCAAAGTAAGATGATTCCAGCAATTGGTAAAATCTGATGGCGCTGGTGTCCATAGATAACCCCACCAGCTGCTTGGCAAGGATGCCAGTGTCAGAAGACGGAACATCACCTAGTTTTCTTGCTGAACCAATTCTTGCACCCAAAAAAATTTAATTGGCGGCTTCAAAGAACAAAACTTGTGGCTGTAGATGTCCTCGCTCGCACACAGACACTACATCTTCCCAACCGCCAATTTTCTGTGCAATAGAGTAGGATCACACAAAAAGGAAACCATAGCATAAACTAGAGATAGGGTTGGTCACCAGTTCTTACCTTTACCATATTATCATCATACATAACCCACTCACCACGCTCATGGCTATATGCAAAGCAGTGGTAATGCTGTCCGTAATAGCAAACCTGTAGAAGACAGCTTTTAAATGCATTCTAAAGAATAGTACAAATTATGCATGTAAAACAAAATAGGATCATATACATATAACTACTATGATGTATGGGACAACAAGAACAAAGGATACTTGTATGTAGTCACATATACATATACATATACATATATATATATATATATATATATATATAGAGAGAGAGAGAGAGAGAGAGAGAGAGTCAGGCTAGAATACACTCGAGTGTACGGATCGCACGAATACACTCAAGTGTGTTTGCATATCAAGACTATTTTTTGCAAAATGTAAACCGTTGATCTTCACCGTCATACTATAACTAGGCTACATACAAATTTTGAACCCATTTGGATGAGTGTAAGTCACTCATCCAAGGGCAACAAAATCAACGTGCGAAACTAATTTAATTACATAATTTTTGCGGTCTTCATAACATGAGCTATACATATCCAAATGTGCTCAAATTTTGCGTATGAGTTGTTCACGAGATGTTTAAGAAGATCAACGGATTAGATTTTCAAAAAAAAATATTGCATCATGGAAAACTACTTGAGTGTATTCTGCTCTGGATACACTCGAGTGTATTCTAGTATATATATATATATATATATATATATATATATATATATATATATATATATACTAGAATATATATATAAATTATTCTAGTATATATATATATATATATATATATATATACTAGAATACA
The DNA here is from genome assembly GCA_963693085.1 of Alisma plantago-aquatica. Lineage (NCBI taxonomy): Eukaryota > Viridiplantae > Streptophyta > Magnoliopsida > Alismatales > Alismataceae > Alisma > Alisma plantago-aquatica. The sequence continues at coordinate 521,545,552 of OY856414.1, read as the reverse complement.
CTCGAGTGTATCTGGAGCAGAATACACTCAAGTAGTTTTCCATGATACAATATTTTTTTTAAAATCTAATCCGTTGATCTTCTTAAACATCATGTGAATAGCTCATATATAAAATTTTAGCCCATTTGGACATTTATAGGTCACGTTATGAAGACCACAAAAATTATGCACTTCAAATTAGTTTCGTGTGTCGATTTTGTTGCCATCGGATGAGTGACTTATACTCATCCAAATGAGCTCAAAATTTATATGTAGCCTAATTATAGTATGACAATGAAGATCAATGGTTTACATTTTTTTAAATTATGCAAACATCACCTGAGTGTAGCGTGCGATCTGTACACTCGAGTGTATTCTAGCCTGACTATACACACACACACACACACACACACACAAGGGAGCATATCCCTAAGGAAAAGGAAATTTCCTACACATGTTCCTTATTTGGCGTGCTTCCCAAGACTTTTTGCATGATCCAACTGTATGGATTTAAAGTATACCATGTAGATGAGTTGTGTATCAAAAACCATTCACATCCGATATGTGTAGCACCTTCATCTTGAAGTTTTACACTCAGTTAAATGAATGGTAATTCTGAAAATCAGCTGAAATCAGCAGCTACCACTCAAGTGTTTTCATTTATATCTCCTAAAATTGAAATGGGATCATCCTGAAATTTTAATAGCATCTAATCCAAACTATATATTTTGCATCCATTCGGTTGGATTAGATTAATTACCACCTTAACCATGCTAAATAGACACTGGTATAGGGAGCTTCCTATACCTATCAGTATAGGCTCCTGATATATATATATATATATATATATAGAGAGAGAGAGAGAGAGTCAGGCTAGAATACACTCGAGTGTACCGATCGCACGAATACACTCAAGTGTGTTTGCATATCAAGACTATTTTTTGTAAAAATGTAAACCATTGATATTCACCGTCATACTATAATTAGGCTACATGTAAATTTTGAGCCCATTTGGATGAGTGTAAGTCACTCATCCAAGGGCAACAAAATCGACGCGCGAAACTAATTTGAAATGCATAATTTTTGGGGTCTTCATAACATGAGTTATACATATCCAAATGAGCTCAAATTTTGCGTATGAGTTGTTCACGAGATGTTTAAGAAGATCAACGGATTAGATTTTCAAAAAAAATATTGCATCATGAAAAACTACTTGAGTGTATTCCGCTCCGGATACACTCGAGTGTATTCTAGCCTGACTCTCTCTCTCTCTCTCTCTCTCTATATATATATATATAGAGAGAGAGAGAGAGAGAGAATCATGCTAGAATACACTCGAGTGTATTCGGAGCAGAATACACTGTAGTAGTTTTTCATGATGCAATATTTTTTTCAAAAATCTGATCCGTTGATCTTCTTAAACATCTTCTGAATTAGCTCATATACAAAATTTGAGCACATTTGGACATTTATAGGTCATGTTATAAAGACTGTAAAATTATGCATTTCAAATTAGTTTCGCGCGTCGATTTTGTTGCCCTCGGATAAGTGACTTACACTCATCCAAATGGGCTCAAAATTTGTGTAGCCTAATTATAGTATGATAGTGAAGATCAATGGTTTACATTTTCAAAAAAATAGTCTTGATGTGCAAACACACTTGACTGTATTCATGTGATCTGTACACTCGAGTGTATTCTAGCCTGACTCTCTCTCTCTCTCTCTCTCTCTCTCTCTCTCTATATATATATATATATATATATATATATATCTGTGTGTGTGTGTGTGAGAGAGAGAGAGAGGTTAGGAAGTGTGTACCGGCCAGTACATGCAACTTACGTGTACCGGCCATTAAAATAGAATATGTGGAGTATGTTCATAAAATCTAATCATATGGATTGATTCATCACAATATAGATTAGGTGTTTTTAAAAAATTATAACCATATCTTATATAGATCGTGAGATATAGCAATATACCATCCAACGGTTTTTGCAATTTCTGAAACGTACCGTTGAATAGGAAATATACATATTCTTTCTTTGCATGGACTATCAATAACAGATTATGGCGATTTTAGATATACATCTTATCTAAGTGGTATATCTCACATCCATAAGTTTGGATTGTTAAGTAGAATTTTACAATCATCATAAATATAGACGGGTACATGTAAGTTATATGTACTCAGGTACACAATTCTTTTAGCCTATATATATAGGGCAACGATCCAGTGAGAAACATATCTTGGTGAGATCATGAGAGGCATTTGAATAACTCTCCACATAGATCAATTTTTCATAATCCAACCGTATAGATTACAAGTATACCTTAATATTTACCTTCCTATAAAATTTTATCACCATCCGATTTGTAAATCATTCACAACAACCAAATACTTTTTAACGATCTATATTGAATTTAAGACTGACCGTTGGATGTAAAAAGTGTATATTATACATATGGACATGTAAACAATGTCTGATTGCAATGATTTTTTGTAAGAAGGTAAATGAAATGATGTTTTTCCATCTATACAGATGGATTCTAAAAAATAGTTATGAATTTGTAGTTATTCAAATGCATCTCATGCTCTCACCGTAGGATGTTTTTCACTGAATCGCTACTATATATATATATATATATATATATATATAGAGAGAGAGAGAGAGAGTCAGGCTAGAATACACTCGAGTGTATCCGGAGTGGAATACACTCAAGTAGTTTTTCATGATGCAATATTTTTTTTAAAATCTAATCCGTTGATCTTCTTAAACATCTTGTGAACAACTCATACGCAAAATTTGAGCACATTTGGATATGTATAGCTCATGTTATGAAGACCGCAAAAATAATGCATTTTAAATTAGTTTCGCGCGTCGATTTTGTTGCCCTTGGATGAGTGACTTACACTCATCCAAATGAGCTCAAAATTTGTATGTAGCCTAGTTATAGTATGACGGTGAAGATCAACGGTTTACATTTAGAAAAAAATAGTCTTGATATTCAAACACACTTGAGTGTATTCGTGCGATCCGTACACTCGAGTGTATTCTAGCCTGACTCTATATATATATATATATATATATATATAGAGAGAGAGAGAGAGAGGCTAGAATACACTTAAGTGTATTCCAACTTTAATACACTCAAATTTTCCACCGTTAGAACTAGGATCTGGGCACTCCATGTAAAAAGGAACTCACATATCACACACCCACTCACAAGCGGACGTAACGTCCGTCAGGTGGGGACCCCACCCCCACGTCGTCTTCTCTTTACGCGCTCCCCATCTCTCGCTTTCTCCGCTTCTCTTTCTCCTATTCTCTCCTCGCACCCTTCTCTTTCAGTTGAACTCCAGTCGACAACTGCTACACCACTAGTAGTCATGCTCGTAAGGACGTCGGATCGTCAAAACCAACAAAGAAGTGTTAGGGTTCATTATGTGCACCCGATCTGCTCCAGAAGCATGTACGTCTGGCAGCATCAACGAGGAACTACATAGCAAAGAACTTGATCTCAAGCGGGACTTGGACCTGGACCGTGTTGTAGACTTGTAGGTCGACTCAGGCCAGTGGTTGTAGTCACATCCGTACTCATCGATCAGTTTCAACGAGAACCAAAGCACTATTTGATCCATGTATGCTTGCCAGCGGCCTGAGAGGAAGCTCTAATTCTGGTCGCGGCCCGACAGTGGCCAGGGGCAAGTGCTTCAAGATGGTCAGGACGTTGGGGGTTCCCACTAATGCCAACTATTTGGTGTTCAAACCGGCTTCTAGTGCCCTGATGTTCATGGTTCCCTCTTCGACAAAAAAGACCATTTTTTTATTCAAATACGCCTACTGCTATTAGATAGGTAGTCGTGATGATGTTACAACCTGGCGGATGTGAAAAAAATTCTTGGGTAGAGGAAAATTGACTAAGAAGAGTTGTTCTGACCGGTATGAATACAACTTAGTCTGGTGAACGGTAATGATATGTGTGGATGGTGCCTTGACCAGATCTGCTTCAATTATAGCATCGTAGACTTTGTAGGAGAATGAAGAAGGGTTTGCTACATCAACAATTCCTCATGGTTTTGGTTTTTCGTCGCAGCTAAAGACAATCACTACGTAATTTACCTTGTGCTCATTGATTGATTAACTGACGCATGATGAAAGAAAACAGTTCGAGCACACTCATGTGTTATTGAACATAATATATGTTTACTCATTTCTGACTAGAACTTATTAAGACAGTCTAGCGTGCAATACCTCTGTTCTGACAGTGATCTTATATTAGCATTCTACTTCCTATTAGTATTGTAGAGATGAAGGTATTAAAATCTAATGACAGATCTCAACGGTTTTGCTTTAGAATTTTTTGTTGTGATTCTTTTTCTGTTTATATTTTCATGCTCGTCAGTTTTATTTGTGTGGCTTGTTTCTATCCTACTCCAACGTATCTCTGAATGTTTTCAAATGTGAAATTCAAGCTCTAGGATTCATTCCAAAATGAAACTGAAATCTTACTATAGTTGTAATAACTCTAGCTTATTTGGAAGGTTATGTTAGTACTTCCTTAATGCATGTGTGTATATCAGCTACTTGTATAGCTTTACAGATTTCTCATGATACATAATTACGTACTACTAATGAGGTTGGCTGATCCAATTTTTCTGTTAGTAATGCACCTGGTCATTTATTTATTATCCACTATTGTAGCTACAACATGATTACCTTTTCATTTACAGTTGTTAGAACCAGATCCAATCTATTACAATTTACAGTTGTTATTTTTTGTTTATTATTGTGGAGACAACACAATATCTTTTTATTTCGAAAAAAATGTTACCGAACACTTTGGTACTCAATACCATCTTTCCCAGTGTTTCTTAACTTTGCACTTTTATTGTCCCTATAGAAACTGCATCTGTTTCTAATGAATGAAAGAAGAGGGATCCATGTGAGATTTCTAATACAATAAGGTTGGAAAAGTTGCGGATTAGAAATTTGTTACATTTGTTGGCAAAGAAGGTCTTTTCCTGCAATGCCAATGACAACTAACTCGTTCTGAAAGTACACTAACATTTTATGGCCAGGTAGGTGATAACGAGTATACAAACAAATTTGATTGCTCCTTTCCAATTTCTTTTTCCATTTTCATTCTATTGGAAGACGACACCATTCTTCTTTATGCAATCTCAAACAGCCACCAAATGTTGCATGAATGTGGACATATGAAGGTTTCTTCTTTAGGCAAATGTTTACCGCACGTCATAAGCATCCTAGGTAGAGCATGCTCGATGTTAGTGTGTCACATTTGTGATTACTGTTTTTGACATTGGCCCCTAAGCTTCGTACTGAAGAAACAACCGCTTCGGTCGACGAGGGCGTCTTCCACAACCAAATCTTAGGAAGGACTATGTCAGCTACTAACTAATTGTTTTGGGTACACATTATCGTGCACATTATCTCCATATTATCTTGAATATATCAACACATGGAGACTTTTCAACCGTGTGTTTGAAGATCTTATCATCTTGATAGGCTCATAGCCGGTGTGTGTTCGAAGGAGGCTTTCGATCTCTTCCACCACCCCACACTCACCTTTTAGGGAATCGGGGCGGCGACTCCTTCACATGTGCGTCGGGGTGAGAAGGAACGTGGGTCGTAGCAGCAACCCAGCGCCACCTCCTCCTCGAATGAGGCTGCCGACATTGTGACAACACTTCTCACAGCTGCAACGCCATCCCGCCTCAGCTTCAACATGGACGGGTCATTGTACATCAACGCTACAAGGATGGTCTCGTCGGAGTTACCATAACACTTCGACAAGGTCATGGTCGTCAACAGCAAGGCTTAGGCACATCTCGGCATCAAGAAGAGGAAGTACGAGTTCCATATCCTTGATGCATGCAACGCAGGTTACCTCTGTATTTCTCTGTCTAACAGGATCCCATTCAAAACGATGGGATCTAACGCGTCATACCTAACGGATGTGTTGTACCTGTTCCTAACAGGAACAACGGCAGGGACACTTACCTGGAAGATCACAAAGTTCAACATTGTTGCAATCGGAAGGACTGACCCGCAAGACAACTAACGTCAAGAGCAATAGTAGGCAGAGGTGCAAGGTTGCCGATAACTAGCACCTATGGCCGTCAAGCATTGGGATTTGTCGTCGTGCCTTGTGAAGACAGTGCAGGAAGGAGAGGAGCGACTGGAGCCATAGTGATCACGATTGATGGTGTTGGCTGTGAAGAGGCGAGAGAGGAGAAGAGGGTCTCTTAAAGAGAGAGAAAGAAGAGAGGAAAAAGAGAGTGAGGGAGGGAGGGGTGGTGGATCGCATGAGAGTGGGTTCCTGGTGAGGTCATATGGTTTTCATGACTTTACAGACGTTTGAGTCCGGTTGTTCAGTGGGTCGCAAGTAATTGTTCTAAAATTTTCTGATCCAAATCGAACGGCTAAAAACTTGGTTACATTGAAGCTGAGATACACTTAGAGTGTATTCAAGCCTCACTCTATACATGTGTTTGTATATATACCCATCTTTATTATTACGGTTGCACAACTCTACACAATAATCTAACCTTACAGATGTGATATATACGATAACACGTGTATCAAATATTATTTCGATTCAACATTCGTATGCAAAAATTGCAACGATAAGTTGCAAAAATTGCAAATCTTTTCTAATCAACGATAAGTTGCAAAAATTGCAAAAAGTGTTGAGTGTTATGTTGTTATATCTCATGGTACGTGTGATACATAGTGACAAGTTCGGGATTCGGCAACTTTTCGGTTGGCTGGAAAAAATCGGAATTCAGAAAAATCGAGAAAAGTCGTGAAAAGATCGATAAATTTCGGTCAAAGTTCGGTCAACTATTCGGAAATAATCGAGAATAAGTCGGCTATATAAGCATAGTAACAAAAGTCTACGAATTTTATGAAAAATTGGCGATTTTTTGCGATTTTATAGGCTCCCGAATATTCACCTCGATTAATACGTCACTTGCCAATTTTTCACGATTTTCCCGCCTTTTCGCGATTTCTACAACTTTTCACGATTCTTTGTGACTTTTCATGTTTTTTCACGATTTTTCTCTTTTAAGTCGTTCGCTCTTTTTTTATCAAACCATGTACAAAAAAGTTCCTTATTTACACTAAACCTCCAAACCCCCACTCTCCCAACAGTCCATTGTTATTATTCAAATATTCTTTAATTATGTTCCTACTTTTTCACTCAATAAGATTGTATGCACAGCGACCTTAATAGTTACATGTGTATCTAATGTGTATGTATATATATACAAACATATCTATATATATGTGTGTATATATATACATATATGTATAAATAAGTATATATATGTATATATAGCCGACTTATTCTCGATTATTTCTGATTAGTTGACCGAACTTTGACCGAAATATATCGACTTTTTCACGATTTTTTCCGATTTTTTCCGAATTCCAATTTTTTCCGGCCAGCCGAAAAGTTGTTGAATCCCGAACTTGTCACTATGTATATAAGTATATACACATATATGTATGTACGTATGTGTATATATATAGAAAATGTATGTATGTATGTACATAAATATATGATGCATGTAACTATTTCGGTCAGAAGACATAAAATCTTAGTGAAAAAGCAGGTAAAGAACTAAAAAAGAGTTGAGTAATAACACGTACTGTCCAGAGGAGTGGGGGCTGGAGGTTTAGTGCGTATCAGAAATTTGTGTACATGGTTTGGTGAAAACAGAGCCAACGACTGAACGACTTAAAAGAGAAAAATCGTGAAAAGTCGTGAAAAGTCATGAACAATCGTGAAAAATCGCGTATAAATCGGGAAAAATCATGAAACGTCATGAAAAATCAGCATGTGGCATATTAATCGTGATGAATATTCGGGAGCCTATAACATCGTGAAAAATCGCCGATTTTTTGTTAAATTCAGAGACTTGTTACTATGGTGAGATATTGTCGTGATTTTTTAACCACATTTAATATTAACAATATTGATCCAGGCCATAAGACTGGATTTATTTAACAGATTCCACATAACCTGTTTTAATGGACGGTACACAACTTTCATGTATCGGCTCCTAACCCTATATATATATATATATATATATATAGAGAGAGAGAGAGAGAGAGTCAGGCTCATATACACTCAAAGTGTACAGATTGCACGGTACACTCAAGAGGTGTTTGCAAATCAAGATTATTTTTTTGCAAAATTTAAACCATTTATCTTCATTGTCATACAAATTTTGAGCCCATTTGGATGAATGTAAATCACTCATCTGAGGGCAACAAAATCGACGCACGAAACTTATTTGAAATGCATTATTTTTGGGGTCTTTATAACATGACTAATAAATGTTCAAATGGGCTCAAAAATCATGCATTTCAAATTAGTTTTGTGTGTCGATTTCGTTGTCCTTGCATGAGTGACTTACACTCATCCAAATCAGCTCAAATTTTTTATGTGGCCTACTATTATTGTAACCATGAAGATCAATGAATCATATTTTGGAAAAACATGGTCTAGATAGGCAAACACCACTGGGGTGTACAGCGTGATCTGTACACTCGAGTGTATTCTCGCCTCTCTCTCTCTCTCTCTCTCTCTCTATATATATATATATATATATAGAGAGAGAGAGAGAGAGAGAGTGAGAGAGTCAGGCTAGAATACACTCGAGTGTACAGATCACGTCGTACACCCCAGTGGTGGTGTTTGCCTATCTAGACCATGTTTTTCCAAAATCTAATCCATTGATCTTCATGGTTACAATAATAATAGATCACATACAAAATTTGAGCTCATTTGGATGAGTGTAAGTCGCTCATCCAAGGACAACAAAATCGACGCACAAAACTAATTTGAACTGCATGATTTTTGCATCCTTTAGATGCATGACCTATAAGTATCCAAATGAGCTGAAATTTGTTATATAGTATGTTCATATGATATTTAAGAAGATCAACGGTTTAGATTTTTCAAAAATTTAATGCATCTTCAAAAATGACTGAGGTGTACGGTGCCTCCGGTACACTCGAGTGTACACTAACCTGACTCTCTCTCTCTCTCTCTATATATATATATACACAAAGGAAGCAATATTAAAGAAAATTATGTACAGATCACAAATGCAGGCTATATTACATACCACAGACACAAGGGAATGTTTGCCTCCTTGGTCGATGCCACGATAAAGAATTCCTACATCCACCTCAGTGGAGATGGCTGATAATGTCTTTGATATGTCTTCAGCACTTTCATGTGTATTTTGCCATCCCAAGACTGAAAATATAAACAGTCGAGGAAGACGTGTTAGAAGCATGTAAAAGTAGGAACAAGAGATAGAACTTGATTATTTGTAAACGGTACAAGTAAAAACTCCCAAACCACAAATTTCACCTGTTGTAAAAACGGGAGGTGAAGCTGAAAGGATGTGGTGGATGTAGTTTTGTTTTCCACATCCTTTTTCTTCATGATTGCACGGTAACTGGTGATTCATTTCCACAAGCCTCAGAAGATCATCATAGGAGCTATCTTCACAAGTGATCTGGTAAAAGGTATATCTTATATGAGTTTAATGATGTTTGCATTACCAGCACATTACGGCAAATGGGGGGGGGGGGGGATGTTAATAGAAAAAGGCTCACCTTCATTGTACGTAATGCATTAGCATTGATGTTGTGAAAAAAAGTAGTGTACTTCATATGCCTGGACTCAACACCACAACTTTGACAGTTCATTTTTTCATATACATCCATTCCAAAATTCTTATGAGCGATACATGTAGAACTGGTACAATCCCAAGAACCTCTGCACTTTTGGTCTTGTAATTTAGAACCATGTCCTTCAGCAGAAGATGTAAATGACCGGTGCAGACAATCAAATATTACAGCCAACACCTCAGAAGCATCATTCATCTGTGCCTGTGAGGATAACACAAATAATGAAACCGTGTATTAGGATCCATTTGTACTGGCAATATACTGAAGAGAGTGGATATTGTGATTGGAGACTTCACAGTATCCTATCAAACTATAAGAACAATGCAACACACATGAAACAGATTCCCACAGCACCAAGGAAACATAAGCTTCACGGTAAGGAGAGTGAAAAGATCAAGTTACCTCCTGGAAGAAGTTACTATCTGGATATAAGTTGCTTAAAGCCAATCGCAGAGAAGTAGGAGCAACTGCTTCCTTTTGATCATCCCTATATGCTTCACTCAGAGCACTGAATATTTCATGTAATGCACAGATAACACAAGGAGTACCGATGTGTAAATGCTTTGCTGACGAATTCAGGAAATCATCTCGGAAGCGCCGTAAATGCCACAAAGACTACACTCCAAAAAAAAAATGATTCAATTGCATCTTCTAGTTAGTCCAAAAGGCTAGTAGCTACAACAAAAGGTTGACAAGACTAATTGTATCGTGGATTGTAAATCCCAGTCAGAGTATTCTACAAGACACATTCAATCCCTCAGCTTTCTTCAGTAATCAATAGCTGAACCAAAAGTCAGAAGTCAGAATTCGACCAGATTCAACCATTGTTGTCAGTAAGTAACCATTGCAGCCTCTACCTCAATTTTTATCCAATTTCCTGTCATTGCCAAACCTCATGAAGAGATATTGCCTCCAGATGGCTAGCCAATGTACACCAAAGTCACATCCAAGAAACCAACCCATAGATCCCACCTAGTGAACCCAGAAAACATCCGTACTAATCCCCCAAGAAGTATAAAACATGTGTTCAATTGAACTTTGAAAGCCAGTAGAGACATGGTAACAGAAACTAGGCAGTTCTAACACTGGATCTAATTGTCCATTGTCATAGGTCTTGTATTAACAAAGAGAATGTTTACGAAGTGAAGTGCTAAAGAAAACAGGGGGGAGGGGGGACTAGGTGATAATCTAGTCAAACTTTAACACCAAATAACATATTAAATTCAGTGTTACAGATACCAACCTGGATGATCACATTCAAGAAGCAATTGTATTCACCAGCCTCATTTTTTAGACCAGCTCCAAGTTTAGCACTTCCAGTCAGGGAACCATCTAATGAACCGGTCGCACAATTATCATATCCAGTGCATGAACTTGGCAAGTTATCTACAGGAACAATTTTCAAAGGCTGCACAGTATCTGAACGAAAGCAAAAGCCAAACGAAGTCAAAATTTATGAATTCAAACCACTACATTTACTTTTTTTTTTTGCATTGTTAGAGTCAGTTTTTGAAGCCAGACCACTACATTTCCTTTCCTTGCATTGTTAGATATGAACAATCTAGGTATAAAGATAAAACGTTGGGGTAAAATAGAAAATATCATTTTTTGTGTGGGAAATTCCCCATATATGCTGAAGAATTTACATTTAATTTAAGAAAAGACACAGAGAAAAGGATTAAATGAACGAAAAATAATACATGATCATCATCATCAGTCATCACCATCATCTAAGCCTCAATCCCAGCCATACTGAGTTCAGCTACAGGGATCCTTCTTTTCTAATCAGCTCTGTTATGGGTATAAAGATTCAAAATATCTCCTTATAAGCTCTTCCGAGTCAATTCAGGCCTGCCTCTTCCTCTTTTAACTTTGCTCAACTCTATAGCATTTTCATACCATCTCAGGCAACCCCAATGTAACTTGTCCTCAATACTCGTCACCCCACCTTGTTCCTTTTATAAACACTTCCGTGCAAAATCTAATCTTGTTTCCCCACATGTCCATCTCAGCATACACATTTCCGCCATATTTGTGTTGTTCAGGTTTTGTTTCTTCATTGCACCAAAATTATTCTCATATAGCATAGAAGGTTGTATATTTATTCTATAAAAGTCACTTTTAATCTGAGTGGAAATGTTCAAGTTGTAGAAGATTTCAACCATCCTGCTATGATCCTATGATAACATCATCTAATATTCTCGTCCATTTGCATAATTTGGTACATCGATTCATCCAACTTGGCATCTCCATTCACAAATCTTGATTGACTGGTGTTTCAACTTTCAATACATATACCCTGTTTGGCCTTATACTAGTTTTAAATCCGTTATATTTGAACGCAATTTCCGAAAGTTCAAAATATTTTATTCAATTTTTCTTTAGTTTTCTTTATTAACACAATATTATCAGCAAACAAATGCAAAATAATACACAATTGTATAATAACATAGATGTCAATTGCAATATGCTAAAGTTAGTAGCTGCATGGGTTTTTTTTTTTGGAGGGGTCAGGGGACAGATGCCTTTAATTCACTAACAGAAATCCCCTTTTTTGTGCAAGCATACACAGCAATACATTTTCCCTCCTCACAGCTTCAGCCATTAGAAAGAGCTAGAAGTGGCGTTCCTCATACTAGACCCCAGTGACGTAAATCTATAGCAGTTCTCCCTTCCCAAATCCAACAAAGCAAGGTTGTCCATGGGCACATCAACCACGCCTTGTCCTTTACTATCTCTGATCATGACCAATATTTGAATGTCACTCCATTGAGTACAGATCTAACAAACTGTCACAGCCCCACAAATGTGCACGTCAAGCAATATATGCACCCTCCCTTGCACATCAAGCCATCACAAACCCATTGTTCATCTGCCTTCTTAGCAAAGTTTCACATAGCTGCAACCTCCCATAGATAAAACCCTAATTTGCCTAGATAATGATTTCATAAAACACAAGTTAGAAAGGCAATGCTGTTAGAATCCTACATTTACGATGTTTTTGAGTTAGAATGTATGGTTGAGGAGGGTATGTGAAACATCAATCAAAGCAAAATTATTGAGGTGAGCCACCTAGCCACCTGATGGGGTTTCGCCTATGCCACCATTTAATTAAGAGGGAGGAAGGAGATTGTGTGCCTAGGGTGCTCAGACGAGTTTTTTCAAAATTTATCATTCACGGCATTTTAAAAATTGACAGGTTTATTTGATTTTGATGCATTTTAGCCTAATACTGCTCTTGCAAGGAAATTTAGGGTGTAGAAAATTACATAAAAATATAAGATGCCTTATATATGACATAGATACGGTGTTACATAAATAACATACCAAAATAGGCCATGAACTTGCACGTCCAAACAAGCCAAGGCACTGGGTTAGCGCCTATACAACCATGATCCAAACTATATCTATTGAACGACTATATGTAATCAAGGTGGAATTAGAACAACAAAATAGGCACAACTTGTGAAATACTACTTCCAACTTTTATTAAGAAGTTAAAGAAAGTTTTTTACCATTATCCTTCTCGAACTAGGCTCGGCGCTAGACATAGTTGTTGAGGCGGATGCCTAGGCGCCGCTAGGGCGCCCAAGGGGGGTCCACTTGGGTCACCCACTTAGTTAAACTGACATTTGACTGCTTGGGCGGTGCCTAAAACCGCATGGGTGGCCGCCTAGCGGTGTCTAGGCCGCCTAGATAGTTTTTTTCTAGTTTCTAAAATTTTGTATATGACATGTTGATATCAGATTTGACATGTATAAATGATTTCATCTATTTTCGGCTTCTACTTCACTCTAAATGCCTATTTAGGGTGTAGATTACTATATATATACAAAAAGTTGGAGGTCTATCTTGGGCTTATACATTCAAGATGGTCTTATATCATGATTTAAATATGTTAATGAATCACCAATATTCTCAAGATTCTGCTTCACCTCTCATTCTGTTAAGAGTTTGGATTGTTCTCACGGTAATTGTACATTGCTTTACTCAATAAGTTGTTAGTTTGGCAGGATCATAATACATCAACAAAAATATTTAAGTTGAATTATGATTTGACAAAGCTCTTCCAGAATGACTCTAAAGATCTCCAGATCACAACTTATGCCTCATATGTGAAGATATGCCGGGCATATCTAATGTAATGATAAATAACCAACCAGGAAAGCATACTGTGTATAAGTTAGTTGTATGGATAATTAGAACCAGTGTAAAATTTATTAATGTATGTGGTTGGCTATTGAGTCTATTGTCTTGTAATTTGCCAACGAAAAGTATGGGTGCCCTTGGAGCAAAATGGCATTATGACTATATAAGTTTGAGTTTTTACATCCATTTACTAAGCTCCAAAATTTGGCACCAAAGGTAGCTCAACTCAATCAACGATTGATGGAATAGTTTGTTTTTTAGATGGCATAATGATCGTCAACTTAAGCCTTAAGTTGATCATATTTAGATGTAAACTTATATTTATATATCTATAAAACATAATTGTGATTAATGTTTGTGTTCCTTCCACATGTTAAAAATAATACTTTTTACAAAATCTATTGTTTGCACAAAATCCATTGTGGTTTTTCATGTATACTTCCAAGTATAGTTAATAGGGCTCTCACCTTAACACCATCTAATGGGTCAGAGTCTAAAAGAGGGTGTCTATGTAGTTACACCAAAACCCAACAAGGTCAAAAGAGTGTTGGTGAATTAAGCATAGTGAATTATTAGAGAGTCTGGTTAATTTAGTTAATTTAGTTAATTGAGTCTATTTGTATATGGGCTCAAGTATGTCTTGGCCCATCAGGATTTAGTCTAAAGTCTGTATGCTTCCCCCTTCTCCTATATAAGGAGGGGGATTCCTCTTATCAATATATCGATTAGCCTTCTTTTATTTTGTGACATGAATCATGCTTTCTGATAAAAATAGTTGTTAGTCAGGTTGTCCCGAGCCCAGTCCTAGATTTGGGTTTTTTCATGGGCTTGGCACGGGCCTATACATCCGTAAATTTTCCAGGCCAAACCGGGCCCATGACTCAACTAATAATATGAATTTGGGTTAGAGCTTACTAAAACATGGGGCCCCCCCGACCTGATGCTCATCCCTACGCCTAGGCACCCTATTTTTAAGGTTACCACCAAGCTGCTTAGGCAAATATGCTTCCAATCAAACAACGGTTTCACCATGACAGAGTTATAAGCAATCCATATCATATTAGTTGCCTAAAATTTCATAATCTTGAACCTTTGAGTTTCAAGTACCATTTAAGCTAGTATGCAAGCATACTTCAAAAAAGAAGTTAAAAAAAAAATTGGCGATTCATTCATCCCGTCGCCCGGGTTCGAACTCATGACCTCTCGGTCTAACATCATCACTTTTACCACAACGGTGTCACTTCATTGGCTTCAAAAAGAAAGTTGTGGTTATTCTAATTTTATCTTGTTGCCATTGTTTGGTTCTTCTAATGCAGAGATTGGAGGGGGTGAGACATCCACGCATGACACATGCACTCACCAGCCCAATTTCGCCCCAAAGTCATAATGAGGCAATTTTGTGTGGTTGGGGGTGGAAAACATTAACATCAAATTTTTAAACCCAATATTAATCCTACATATTAATACATGTCTTTTGCTAGCGCTTGACGAAGCTTTGACTGGGAGAGCTACGCACCCGATAGTGATGCATGTTGATGCAATTGTTTTAGTCAGCAACGCCAACAACGATCCCTACAACGGCCTTCAACACCCCATTTTCAATCTTCGTTGTTGACTCATGTTATAATGTTAATGTGAAACCTAATGATCAAAAATCTAAACTAATTGAGTACCACTAATCAAAAGAGATATAATACCATTCAATGATTTGAATCATCAACTATGCCCTCTAAAGAGGCTTATAGAGTTTTTATATAGGTGTTTAAAGCCAACTAATTTGCCATGGCCAATATGGGACTAAACCGTAGGATTTACAAAGCAAAATTGGAAATACAGCTAAAATACATGAATAAAACGTGATAATTGCTACTCAAACAAAGACTGTGCCAAAGGATGTGAGTGTCCTACATCAAATGTCATCCTTATCTCTTACCTACTATTGCTAATAGTTCCAAAGTTCATACCAAATTATCTTCTTTTCTTTTGTTGTCCCTCTCCATAGCTCATGCTTTTCTACCCTTTGTTTCTAGATTATGTTTGACCCTCATATATAACAATATAATTCTTCATTGTATCTATAAATTCACTACACAATTGCAAATCATTAATAAAACTAGTGTAAAAGTTTGTTTGTTTTTAGTCTGTTGGTAGATCATTCTATCTAATTTTACTTTTTGTGGAATTTGTTTAGATTTGCAGAATGTGTCTATTGTACAGGTATCCAAGTGTGTATACAGAGAGATCTTGTGAGAGGAATATTCCAGTGAGTACAAGGAAAGCACTTTAAAAGTTAAATTGTTGTCCAAAAACTAATTGTGTGGATGGAAAAAAGATCAAGCCAGTTACCCTAAAAATCGTTATGATACAAATTTAATACATGTATTATATACATTGCACATTTTGCATCTAATAATTAATTTCAAACTCAAGATCGTTGTTGAAAAGTTTTTCAATGAGACAAATGATATATGGGTGTCATGATAAAGACACTTTGTGTATAAGTGAATATAATGATGTATTGTAGAATTTTACAAATGGATCGTAGATATGTAATCGCCTGAAAGAGTTATTAAAATGCCTCAAGTGTTCTCACCAAGATCTATATCTCACCAGATTATTTTTCAACACAAAGTTACACCAAACCTGGCATCACTCCCATGACCTATATTTTTGAAAAGTTGACATGTGCCATGCCCCAAGTGAGTATCTCCCAGCCTACGTCTCTTTGATTATTTGATCTGATTTATAATTATCTATACCAGAGTGAGCTATTCTATATAACCAACCATGGGGAACTTATTCTCTATCCATTTTGCTTCGATAGGTAGAGCAATAAAAGTTGAATGTAGATCTAGATTTTTCAATCTTTGCAAATATCTTACTAAAACGACCGCTTTGGCCACTTAAATATGGCACATGTACCTGAGAAATCTTGGTTGGAGCACTCGATGATGCATATTGTTGTTAGATGAACTGTGTTGTTGTTAGCAGGCGCTTTCTGCTACAACCTTTTTTGTCTCACTACGGGTCACCCGCTTAATATGTTGCTTAGGGTCTGACTGGTATGCTGTAATTCGTCCTGAAAACACTGGAAGTCAAGTTCCTTTTTCAATTTCATGTGACTGGTTCGATGAAAGTCTGAAACTTGAGTTCCCCAGATTTCCTTAGACTTCCAACCATATATATAGTTTGCAGTTTTAGACTTCCATAGAAAATCCATTGGAAAACGAGTTCCCTTCCCAACAACATCTCACCCTATTCATTTGTTCCGCTGGTTGAGCAGTAACTCAACAAGGCAATCCAAGAAGCCCAATAGTTGCAAGATCTTCAGGTTATCTTCTCCAGTTGCTGAACATAAATCAGAATAACTAGAACGTGTGCCGTCTTTGTTCGTAAATCAGAATAACCAGAAAGCAACGCCGATCTTTGTTCGTGAAGAGCGGCTCCTGTATTCCTCACTCAATTATAAGTCATGGACGAGGGGGAAGATTCGTGAAGGCTTTGCTCCATTCGTTTGTCTGTAGTTTGTTTCTTTAATATCAAATACAGCAGGAACTTACGGCCTACCAAGAAGAACACGATCTGTCGCGTTCCCCCATTGATATATGACTCGGCCGTCAGCAATACGCCTGAAAGATTTTTTTTTTAATGATGTATGGCTTGCGGAGAGTGATGATGCTGACAGAGACTTGTTTATTCTATTCTCTTCTTCTACTCCCACTTCCTGTCATTTGCATCCGTCGTTCCAGGTTTATTTAAGAAAGACATCAGTCCTTTTATTGCTTTGTATCATTGATGTCTTGAAGCTGTTTGATATAATGCCAAAGACATTTTGTATCAAGTTCGATGTAATATGAAAATCAATTTTTGAAAAATAAAACTCAAGTTCCAAACCAATCACCGGGAACTCATTTTCTCAGAACTCAATTTCAGTTCCCAGAAAATGAGTTCCTAGAAAGTTGTAGTTACACCAAACCCGTCAGACCCTTAGGCTCACCTAATTAAAACAAGGCATGGGCTGGTCCAACAACAAGTATACACAAATAAGAGCAATTGTTTGGTACCTTGTATGTATTACATGCTGAAAAAGTACGACAAGATGTTCATCATATAGCATGGTTATCAGAACCGACCCGGACCGGCCGGTTGAACCGGGAACCGGACACCCTACCGGTTCGGTTCTCTCAAAAAGCCGGAAATGACATCTGACCGGCATCAAACCGGTTGAACCGGTGAACCGGTCCGGTTTTAGGCGAACCGGCCGGTTCTCTCACTTTACTAGTTTTAGTACTTTTGATGCTAGTTTTTATTAATCAATATTGAATACAATATAAATGTTGGTATATAAATGTACACAAATAGAATAATATTTGTTATTTGGTCTATTTATCAAGTTATTGTGAGCAGTTGTGCTATTATTCATGTTTCATAACTTTTTAGAGATTTTTTCCATGAGTATCAAAGGTATTTATATATTTTTAAACTATTAGTTACGTCATGCTGACGTCACCGGTTGAACCAGTCAGACCACTGGTTGAACCAGTGAACCGTGAACCAAAGCCCTCACCGGTTCGCTGACCGGTTCGAGTCTGACAACCCTGTCATATAGTCTTCTTCTAAATATATTGAACTTGTTTTTCGGTCTTTTACACATTGTTGTCATCTCAAACCATCATTCAGTCATTTCTCATGCAATCTTTTCTTGTCTTCTAACACATCCATTTCAACACATTTCATCCACATACATCTTGTTGAGACTTTGTTTTTTCACTGCCCCACATTCACTCCCATTCAGCATGGTTGGTTGTATAGCTGTTCTATATAAATTAATTTTCAATCTGAGAGAGATTTTCCGGTCACATATACTCCAGTTACACTCCTCCATTTCAACCATCCTACAATGATCCTGTGACAAACATTATTTTGAGCATCCCCATCCATTTGAATAATAGAACCCAAGTAATGAAATTTATCACATTTTGGCGCATCCTTTCCGTCTAACTTGGGCCCACCATTCATAATTCTAGATTGACTGAAATCGCAATGCATATATTGGGTTTTGCTCCTACTAATCATTAATCCATTTGATTCCAACGCATTTCTTTAAAGTTCAACTTTATCATACAATCCATCTTTAGTTTCTTCAATCAAACAAAATATTATCAGCAGATAACATGCACCAAAGAATACCATCATGAACATGTTTGTCAACTCATCCATAACAAGAACAAATACATATGGGCCCAGTGTTGATCTGTGATGTACCCCAACTGTGTAGAAAATGTTTGAGTCTCTCCTCTAGGAGTCTTCACACTTGTATTCAAGCTATCATACACGTCTTTAATTAAGTTTATATATTGAATTGACACAACCTCTCTCCAAAACCATCCACAAAATTTCGTTGGGTATTCGATCATAAGTCTTTTCCAAATCAATAAAATCATATGAAGATCGTTTTTGCTCTCTCTATACTTCTCCATAAGCCTCCTTATCATAAAAATGGCATCTATTGATGATTTCCTGGCATGAAACCAAATTGGTTGTTTGACATTTGTGTTATAGATCTTAACATTTACATAAATATAAATTATAGCATACTTATCTATCTAAATTTTGTTGTTGGATACCCTAATTGCATTTATTAATTATCATTTAATCAATACGTCAATAACATAATGTGCTTTACATTGTAAGCTTGTAACATAAGTACAAAATTTTAAAATGTAAACTTTTACCTACCCTAATCTGATGGCTATAACTTCTATTCGAGTGGTTATTTCAGTTATGTGGTATTACTATAAATGTAATTATCTACCTGAGTGTTTTAAAAATCGTACTAAGTGGCCGCTTAACGCCAACAGGTCTTGGCCGATTAATTATCCCCTAAAGCGGCTATGGAGCGGATGGAAGAAAAGCGGCCGCTTTTTGCAAGCTTCACCCGCTTTTTCCCACTTTTTCCCCACTTTTTGCCCGCTTTTTTAAAAGAATACTCATGTAAGCATGTAACACTAGGTACATTATACGGTCTAATTAGTATTGACTATGATATATTAAACTTGCATACACAAATGCCCTATGATACACCTAGCTCTGATTTAGAATCCATACCTTGTATGTAAGCTGTAATAATAGGGTACTATTGTAATATATCCAAGTAAATTATATATGACTATTATCTAATTTAGAATGCATACTTTGATTAGATGTAGTGCTGTAATGTATGACTAATTGATGATGTGCAAATGTAACAATACGTTCGTAAGGTATCTATGATAATTATAAAGTCTATTATTTAGTGTTTAGCTATGTAAACATGTGATACAAATTGTTGTTGTATCATGTATATACACTTATTATTTTACAGGTGTAGGGTGCTTAATCCATGACAAGTATATTGTTTACTATATTATATAGCTATAGTCATTGTTTTATAGTTGTGTTATAAACTATTTGGGTGTTTATATTGTTGTGTACAGTATTTAGATATATATAAAGTTCCATAAATATAGTATTTCTATACATATGTATGTAATTTTTCATAAAAGTATAAGAAGTTAAAATTTGATTTTTCAAAAAGCGCCCGCTTCATCGCCCGCCTGACGATTAATCGGCTACAAGGACTCGTTAACACGCTTCCCGCCTTGATCTACATGTTTTGCTACATTGTATTCTTTTTTAAATAGCACTCGCTTAAATGATCGCTTCACACTTAAGCGCCCAAAGAGGATCTGTAACGGGCTTCTGGTTTCCCGCTTCCCATTTCATGTTTTCCATAACCTAGTACACTATACATCACATGAATTCATAATTTTAAAGTTTCTTTTTTAAAATCCATTGAGTATTGACAACAGTTTTATAACCTCATTTCATAAGCAATGAGTAAAACATATTCTTGGATGATTACAATACACAAACCAAATTTTAAATAATCTAAAGGTTATTTCAGATTCTATTGAAATTCGGCACAGATTTTATAATCTAAAAATGACTCAATTATTCCTACAGCAATGAAAGTTTGAAAGAACATATAGACCCCCCACATTAAGAGAAGTTCACAAACAATTCCATAACAAGAACTATCTAAGCAAGTAAAAAGTACTCATTATGAGGATTTTCCAAGGTTGTCTGCACATGTAAAAAACTGTCATTTCTTTTAGGACAGGAATATTCTCAAGAAGACTAGAGTACATAACATCTCCATTGCTCATACAAAGACTTAATGGTTAATATGAGTTGGTTGCAAATGATGAAGAGTTGGAGACAAAATGAAACCTAAAGAAACACATAGCAATGTATAATACATATGCATATACATGTAAATATATATACATCAAAATACATATGCATATACATGTAAATATGTATACATCAAAATCCGCATATGCACTACATGCGTACTTGCATACCCACATATATTCTATGTGATACCCTCTTTGGACATATACTCAATACCACTTTCTAGATATTGATGCCTAGTCTGCCTAAGGTCCGCTTTGTATCCTTGGTACACATTGCACTTAACACACACAAAGCCACAGGGCCACATCTAAAGTTTCATTCAGATAATTCCACATATAGGGATAAGCCATATAGACTGAAAACATATATCAGATCAGAATATTCCTAATTATGAAAGATGAGAAATAGGGTGAGTGGTGGCACTAAGAACTAACCAAGACTCTGGCTTACAGCCTTCTTGAGATCCGCTTGAAATCTTTCGTCTTCGTCTTCCACAGACAAACGGCTCCATCTATTTGCTCCGTTTTCTCCTGAATGGACATTTCAAGACATATAGTCATCCAGAGAATAAGTTTCTTACAATAATACTTTATAACCAAATACCAGAGACGACGAGACCCAATACAAAAATGAACACATCATGATAAAGTTAAAACCACTAGCATATTTTATGAAGTGCATAGTATTCAACATCAGATGTCTTGCTTTTTTCAAACATTGAATCTATCGTACTCAGATAACGCATCAGACCCAATTTTTTGGTTGACCTTTTTTGTTTTCTGGGTTTAGCAATAGATAGCAAGATATCACTAAGACATTTAACTGAAAAATGAACAAGTAGAAATCCATGCAATACACAAGTTAAGAATCTAACTCCCAGTCCTCAATCTGCCATAAGATTGGAAGGTTTAATGCATAAAATCAAGTCATGCGGCATCCGAATCGATTAATTCACGTTCGAAAGAGTGGTACCCTGCGTGCATTTGGAGAGGGAACCATAAAGAGTAAATGTTGTATATGGCTACATGTGCTTTTTCCAACAATGAATCCATCGTACTCAGATAACGCGGCACACCTAATTTTTAGATTGATCTTTTCTGTTTTATGGGTCTAGCAATAGATAGTGAGCTATCACTAAGTAACTGAAGAATGAACAAGAGAGAAATCCTTGCAATTCACAAACTAAGAATCTAACTCCCAATCCTCAACCTGCCATAAGATTGGAAGGTTTAATGCATAAAACAAGTCATGCAGCATCCTAATCAATTTGATTAACGTTCCAAAGAGTGGTACATAGTATGCATTTGGAGAGGATATCATACAGAGTAAATGGTATATGTGGCCGTATGCGCAGTCTGTATTCTAAATGTTGTATATTTATACATGTATATAAATACATACAATATACATATAGATAAATCTAAAGTTCAGTATTACTATGGCATGAACACTCTCTCCAGGAGTGTTTTAAAAGCGGTATGCGTTATGCGTTCGGAGAGGTCACCTAGTAGAGTATATGTGGTATGCAAGAGTATATGTAGTTTTGGATTTTTTTATTTATTAATTATTTTATGTATAAATATATAGATACATACATATATATACATATAATATATATATATATATTAATCATGAATTTACATACTCAATTTGTATAATTGTATCTAAATAGTACAATTACAAGAATAATGGATGCAATCATGCAAATATGCAATCATCACAACTTATATAAATACAAACATGCACTATGATCTAAATCAAAACAAACATAGATGAATATAAATGTAAAAAAAGAAGAAATGAGAATGTCTATCTGAAAATCGGGGTTTACCTAGACAGAAACTCTGTCTAGCCCATAATAGCTTTAAGTTTTATCTCAAGAACATGTATCAAAATTGCCTATCGTTTGACAACTTTCTAACCAATGTCCCAAATGCCAACATGACAAAAATGCACTCTGCTTTAACAGACCCACATATGTATCATCACACTTGCATGAGATAGACGGCATATCATGCTTTAGTGTAACCTACGCTTGGTCGATCAAGCTTTTCATGTGTGTTTCACTAGCATAGCATCTAAGACTAAATATTGATTGAGGGATTTTATTTATAAATACATACACATATCCAATCACCATATACTTATAATATGTATCCTATACATACTATATACACAAACAAAACATGAAAATACAAAATATGAGTGTTGGTTATGGCAACTCTAATGCAATTCTTTGGAGCCACAGAATTGCTATCCACCTAAGGTCATATATCACATGAATTAACATGTACTACAAAAACTTTGTCTTGGAAATAGGCCGATCAGTTGATTGAACTCTTCCAGTCGATCAGTTGGTACGCCTATCGGTTGATGGGTCTTCGTTGGTCGATTGACAGGGTCACGGTTCAAGCAAATGGATAGGCTCCACCAGTCGATTGGTTGGGCCTCTAGTCAATTGGTCAGCTCCTGCTCTAGCGGGGGTTTGGTAGGTGGTCTGAACCTTGTATGTGGCCGCATAAGCGGCCGCACAAACCGGTTTTTAAAACACTCAGAGAAGATAAACTATATATTTGTTCAACGTGTCTCCAAGCTTGAATCTGACATAAACCCCCAGATGAAAAAGATATCTGAGAGATTATTGAAGGTATCAGCACAAAAGCATGCCCAAAAAAAATAACCTTTGGCAATAAATATGACCACAAAGATGTGGACTACAACATGAAGTCAATGGGAGACTGTCATTAACGAAAAATAACATTAACTAAGAATTACAATGAATCCATATTCATTAATAGTTCCACATATAATTATTGCCCAATAAATGATGAAAAATACAAAAACAGGGATTATATTTCGAAAGTGGCTGCATATGTAGCCCTGCGGCGGCTACATATGCAGCCACATAGCTTGAACGAATGATGGGTTGCATATGAATATGCGATGTAAACACTAGCCTAAACCACAGATGTGACCGCATAAACTGATTTAAAAACAGTTATCTCAATCCAGTTATAAAATAGTAACCAAGTTTTCAAACTTTTTATAAATTGTGTTAAACGATGTTTCTATAACGGGATTTTGCAACCAAATAGTAGTTTATAATATTTTCCCACATTCTACCTTTTTACAGAGTACAAGAGAACCTCCCCCATGCACGACCACTAAAGGACCCACTGCGACAGAATAAACTCTCGCTCCCCCCAGCTACCCTCACTTTGTAGGGGACGTTTAAATCACACAGTTGGTTGCCATATGTGATGGAATTAATTCATTTCCAAAGTATACAATCAAGGGTTTGATCCCAAGCCCCTTCATTGGGGTTCCCCGTTCATAACCACTTGAGCTACTCATCGGATACATATTTTATTTGAAATATAATAAATTTCAGCTCATTTAGACACTTTAGGTCATGCATCTAAAGGAGACAAAAATCATGTATTTCAAATTAGTTTTGTGCGTCGATTTTGTTGTCCTTGGATGAGTGAATTACTCCGATCCAAATGGGCTCAATTTTTTATGTGGCCTATTATTATTGTAAACATGAAGATCAATGGATTAGAAATACGATCTAGATAGGCAAACACCAATGGGGTGTACGGTATGATCTGTACATTCGAGTGTATTCTAGCCTGACTCTCTCTCTCTCTCTCTCTATATATATATATATAGAGAGAGAGAGAGAGATCCCCACTAATTAAAATCTCAACTTATTACTATGTTCCTCATATCTTATTCAAAACTGTGTATTTCTATTATTTTGAATCCTCATCCGCTACATTCCCATACTTCAAATTTTGATTTGGCCTTTGAATGGAGAGATTGCGAGAGCTAAATATGTACTATATATATTGTTGTAACCAGTTGGAATTATTATCATGACTTCGAATTTACCATAAGACGGAGCTTCTGAAGTTGTAATCAAAATCGGCTTTTGTTTGGATTACTATCTCCAATTGTTTGTTCACTGATCTTCTGTTAAGGTTAGCTATCTTGGATAACATATTCTTGTTCAATTTTCATAGAATTCAATTTACAAGAATAATCATTATTATTTTGAGTCATTATAGCATATAGATGGCATGAAAAGGTAAAAGGGGAGTACCAGGAGAACTTTTCTGATCATCACATTCTGCTTGTGTCGTCCACCTTTTATTGTTTTGACGTGTTGCCACTGTCCTTTCTGTAATAAATCAACGCATCTCATTAGAAAATTTGAAAGAATACATCAAAAAGAATAGGCATAATTTCTAGTCGCAGTCACAGGCATATAACCTAACCATGATATCATTCTCAACTTTTCTCGTCCAAAACATAGTCATTCTGGCTATATTTTGCTTTAGTTTTGATAATTTTATGCAGCACTGGTTTTAGCATCCAACAGCAAATACATACCTACAAATGTTTATATTTTTTAAGCTTGTTTGAAACGTTATTAATCACATTTTAAGTGGTTAATCAAAAAAAATTATGGGTGAAATATGTATTTTCTATATAAATAAAACTATCCTAGAATTTCATACCAAATATCAATAACTTGCATTGAGTGTCTATGGTTTCTCCATTATAATTTCCCCAAACTTCTATTTTCGTATGTGGCAAAATTGCTTCAAAATCGGCATGTGAAATCCTTGGTTAGTGGGTGGAAATAAGACGCATTGTTTACTTTCTCACAAGGCAAGTAAATTGAAAAATATGCAAGAATTGTAAAGTTGTCCCCAGAGAAGAACTCGCCACCCAACATAGACTAGTCTCTTTGGATTAGTAAATATTATGAACAAAATAAAATGGCACATAAAACAAGACATGTGCGTGGAAGACCCCTCAGGTAGAGGGTGAAACCCTCAGCTTGTGAAGGCACGGGGTAGATGTCTTCTAGTTTCTCCACATAAAAACATGGGGAAGGAACCTTCAGCTTGTGAAGGCACGGGGTAGATGTCTTCTAGTTTCTCCACATAAAAACATGGGGAAGGTGCTACACTATGTAGACAAGGAGTGATACATGGATCCACCAAACATAATGTAAAAAGTAATGGACCGCCTCCCAAGCCTGATTACAAAACTCAAAAAGCTTAACACTCCCCTCAAGTTGGCATACAAGTCAAACATGACCAACTTACCAACTAGCAAACAAAAACAACAAAGGTGGAGGTAGAAGCTCCTTTTGTAAAAATATCCGCAACATACTCACTTGTCTTCAAATAGGGCAGACAAAGATTTCAGCATCAATCTTTATATCAATAAAAAGTCAATCGAACTCTGTGATTGGTTGATCATGCACAAGATTATTGGCAAGGTTTCAAAAAGTAGCCTAACACAATATGAGCCAGGAGAATTCGCATCCAAAGCATCTTTACCACTGGTATAAAAATTCTGTCGAAATCTTCAAATTTCAGTTTCCACATCGGATAGAAATGCACCTACTCCAGGTTCAAGTAAGTAATTTCGTGAATATTTTTCAAAATTTCACAGGGGAGCACAAGTGATCACATTAACACAGGGATTTTGGTGAAAAAAACCTAGTTTTGGCCATCATTTCACGAAACACATCCAAACGGGTTCACATTTTCGCGAAACAACTACATGACACTTGCTGCTCTTTTTCTTCTTTGGCATTTTTTTCAGTCTCTTTGAGGTTTTCTTCTTCGGATCTAAGGTAAGTTTACTCTCTCTCCTTCCCGTCTATTTCTTCCACTTCTACTCCCCTTCTATCTGAATCCAAAAGATCTACTCAGAAAATTGCAAGTTGCAAGTATAGATCTTCCCCAAATCTTATGATTCAATTAACAAATTAAACTTGTATATTTATGAAACAATGCTATAAACTACATAAATCTGCAATTATTTTAGAAGAAGAAAAAAAATGTAATGCCCTATATATTGAGATAACGGATAAAACAATTCTAATATTAGGTCAAATTGAAGTTTTTTTACAAAAATTACATTAATATATAGAACGCAACACTTAATAAATGTTAAAATTATAGTTAAGTATATCATATGAGATGATTATATTATGGTAATTTCACAAACTTGATGATATATAACATAACCTATCAAGTATCAATTGCAATTGAAAAAGTGATAATTGTTGCTTTTATTAAATTTCCAGAAGATGGCATCTAGGTGATAGTGGTGGTGGATCTTCCCGAGTTGGTAGGGGAAAGGCGCTCCTAAAAGAGGGTCGGATTTTGCTTGGGATATATATCTTGAAACCTCAGGTACAAAGCAGCAATCAACAAGCGATGCGCAAACATTGCGGTAATAAAATACGGAGTTGTGACATCACACAAGTTGAAGCGCATATTTTTGGTGGTGATTGAATTGTCAGTTTGTCACAATGTGGAAGAGACGTCCTCAATGGGTGATGGATGAGACTAAGAAGTTAATAAATCAGAATAAAGACATTCGCAAGCAGCAACAAGAATTGGATCGGTTGTATGTTGACACCGTATTCAATTACCAAAAAGAAGCTTCTTCAGCTACTCAAGTGTTGACTGTCCTAAGGGTTATGACACCCCCTCTAACAAGCCGCATGTATAGGAACACGCTTAGAGACTCTAAAAAATAACAACTCAATTTATTAGGGAGGGGAATTGGCCCATCTGTTCCTGAGCATGGTAGGGGAAGAACATGTGCAAGAAGAGCAACGCGTGTTCCCGTTGTCGATTTAGATGAGGAGTATGGTACACCAACTCAAATTAAAATAAAGAAAGTAGTTGTACAATTTCTTTTTCAAAATTTATAGCCATGTAAGAGGGAGGCTGGGTCTAGATTCTTATGAGTTATGAACCATGCATTTGAAAGCCACAAGAAACAAAACAATAACTACAGGATATGTTTTCAGGTGCCAAGAACAAAGTTTGTGACACATTGGTGAAATGTATCTTTGCCCATGGGGTTCCTACACATGTTAGTTGTAGAATTTCTTCTTTGAACTTCATATCCAAGCAAGAGCGAGGATGGGTCTAGATGCTTATGAACCATGCATTAGAAAGCCACAAGAAACACAACAATAACTACGGGATATGTTTTCTGGTGCCAAAAACAAAGTTTGTAACGCGGTGGTGAATGTTTTCTTCACCCGTGGGGTTCATGCATATGTAGCTTCAAAGCCACATTTGCAATATCTCTTGATAACTATGGGGTCAGCATGCACATGTGTGAAAGCCCACACACTGCATGTGAATCGATGCATGTTTACCTGTCTGATTAAAAAGAGATTTAAAAGTGGATTGATGAAAAGAAGGAAAGATAACTCTCTCAAAATGCTTCTTTTTTATTGAAACTTAAGTATTGTGATACATATTTATCCCACATCAGGGTGGTGTTTGTTTATATATGTGATAGGAGCATTCATTTGACGATGATTTGCATGTGATTTGGGTGTCCAGAAAATGGTTTAACTCTAGTGGTTAATGGTTGGACTTCTGGCAACAACTAGGTTTTCAAACTCGATCCGTAGGTCGACCGACAAAGATCCAGGGTCACGGGTTTGGTTCAACCGTCGGGTCGACCCGGTTGACCCGACAGCGTCATCATGACACCATATACAGAATATTATTATATACATGTGTATATGCATGTGTGCTACAGTAAAATGCATGTCCAGACTTATATTACTATGGGGACGTTTGGTTTGCAGGTTTTATCTGGATTAGTAAGAATCCCGCAGACAGCTAATGCAGGTTTAGAAAATTGCCGATTCTCAAAAATACTGTAAAATAAAAAATTATGTTTGTTTTCATTTTCGTATTCTGACTGACTGAAAAGCTGGAAGACCGAAGCAGCCATGGTCAAAAGTTAAGAAACTACACGGGAGTGGCAATTTTTCACCCATAATAGCGGGGCTTCATATCCTAACATCAGCAAGAATACCGGCACGTCAACAGCATGAGCGTTGGGTCCCGCCACGTTGGCAGTGTGAGAGCAGGCAAGGACGGTTGCATCAGAGGCCAACAAGCTGGAGGATGGCGTCCGGCAAATTTGAAAAGGAATTGCGAATGCAGCAACTTCTACGTACCCCCATTATGCAGGATTTGCATACTTTTACATCTCCAGATAACCAAACTTAATATTTTCACAGATGGATCATAAAATACAATCCAATCCAGTTATATCCAATAAAACAAACATGCCCTATATGTGTATATATATGTACATAAACTCCTGTATGAAACCATGAGATAATGAATTACGAAACATCAAACATACAAAACCAAGTATCTATTCATAGAGAAGAAAACAAATTGTCTTGCAATACTTAAAACAAGTGATAAAATACAATTAAGTGAATATATCAATGTATGGAATATTTGGGGTTGCATGAAAGGACATTAAAATAAGTCAAATGGTCATTTAGGGAAGGAAAAATAAAACCAACAAAACCTGGACGGGTCTTTGACCTGAGGGTTGGGTCACCGGGTCAGTGGTTGAACCGACCGGGTCTCTGGGTCAACTCCAGGTATTGGCCAAAAATGGGTTTTAGCCCCACCCGACCCGCAAAACTTTCCGGGTGGAGGTCCAACCGGTTCAACCGACCGGGTAGGGTCAGGTTTCAAAACTATCATCATCATCATCTAAGTCTCAATCCCAACTATGTTGGGGTCGGCTACATGGATCCTTCGTTTCCATTCAGCTCTATCATGGACCATATTCTGATTGAGATGTAGAGATTCAAAATCTCTCTTTATAAGCTCATCCCATGTTAATTTAGGCCTTCCTCTTCTTCTATTTATAGTGTTTGGCTCAATAGCATTGCTTCGTATAGGCGCACTAGTAGGTCTACGTTGCACATGTCCGTACCATCTGAGTCGGCCCTCACGCAACTTGTCCTCAATGCTCGCCACCCCCACTTTATTCCTGATATAGTCATTTCTCAAACGATCTTTTCTTGTCTTCCCACACCCATCTCAGCATACGCATTTCAGCCACGTTCATCTTGTTGAGACCTTGTTTCTTCACCGCCCAACATTCACTCCCATAGAGCATGGCTGGTCGTATAGTTGTTCTATAAAACTTACTTTTTAACCTGAGAGGGATCTTCTGATCACATAAAACTCCAGTTGCACTCCTCCATTTCAACCATCCTGCAGTGATCCGGTGACAAACATCATTTTGGACATCCCCGTCTATTTGAAAAATAGAACCTAAGTAACGAAATTTGTCACATTTTGGTATATCTACTCCGTCCAACTTGGCTCCATCATTCACACTGCGAGATTGGCTGAAATTGCAATGCATATACTCAGTTTTGCTCCTGGTAATCATCAATCCATTTGATTCCAATGTCTTTCTCCAACATTCAACTTTATCATTCAATCCATCTTTTGTTTCGTCAATCAAAACAATATCATCAGCAAATAACATACACCAAGGATCCATGTCATAGAAGAGTGACAAAGTTTTTATAGGCTGGCTGTCAACCTACCACCAACCCTCCTCCTTTACCCGGGCTTGGGACCGGCTACATTTACACAAAAAATGAAAACATAGGCGGAGTGGATCCACCTATGTTTATTGTTGTGGATCCACAATTTTCCTTGGATTTGTGGATGCTTCTACTCAGGTTGATAGAGAAGTATATAAAAAAGATTAAGAGTGGATAGCATGTACAGATTATCATAGACATAGGACCCAATTTCAAGAAGGTCAGCAAGCAATTCATGAAAAATATTCAATTTATTAGACTCGTTGAGCAGCCCACTGCATCTACCTCATCCTGATAGATAAAGGTGAACACAATTGTACTAAGTATTTAGAAATTTACAGAGTAATAGAGATGATTCCATTATTACCTAAAATTCCCAGAATATTCACATTTTGATACTAAATCAATAAATGTATGGGGATTGTAACCTTTCTAACAAACATCGGCAATTTTTTCAAAAACCATCGATTTTTTTCCGTACTTTTACGTTGTCGAATGTTTAAACATGTTTTATACGTCGTGCGTCAATTTTTGAGTTTTTAATTTTTTACATTTTTTATTGTGGCTTTGTATACATTTTTTTTTGTGTTTAAGACGACTCAACTACTTGGACCAACACTGCGTCGTTCATTATGATGATTGTTGCCAGAATAGGCCCAAGTATGAATTCATACATGCAATCCACTACTCTCCTTTCCTCCACAAAGCACCAAAAATATCCATAAGAGGCACGGAACACATATCCAAGTAGTGTAGTGTTCATAGAGCTCCAGCTAAACCGTTTCATGAATGGAATGGACCAAAACAGTTAGAGCAAGAATTTGACCTTATACTTCAATCCACCTCATGTGGCCCACTTGGCTTTTGATGGTTTTACGTTGTAATATGCTTATCCCCTTTTCATATTCCCCCTAACCGCGATTACCCTACCCCCGCTTTCCCCCAAACCCCTGACTCCCGCTCCCCGAAACCCTCACCTTCCGTTCCCATAAGCCAACAACGACTAGAGGAGTCAGTCGTGGCAATTGGAGCTTGGAATTGTTGACCACTGAAGCTTAGAGCTGAAGAGATGGCTATAACAGCTCCATTGCAAACAACCGACTAGGTTGCAGTAGCTCCATCACAAGCATCAGGCCGCAAGTAGCAGTGGGTTCTCCAATGGAATGCGGCAGGTCCTCTAGTGAAGCTTGGCGGCACCAGTGAAACTCAACACCCTTTTCCTTCAAATCAATGATCCTCACCCTTATTCCTTTCACAATCGTCCCCCTCAATTTCCTCTCTTTTTTGCTATGTGATTCCTCCTTCCTCCGTCCTATGTCAGTTTCTCTACTTACTCCCTCATTTTCTTCCTTCTTCCTCGACCCCATGTATAATGCTCACTCCTTCCTCATTGTTTCTTTCCTTATTTCCCACCCCCTCTTCTCAGCTCCCACCCAATCCAAGGTATGCCCTTCCTTCTTTTTCCCACTGCTTTCATAGCCCTCAATCAATCATATGCCCTTCCCTTCCTCAAACACCCAGGAAACCTTCAGGTTATGTTTCCTCCCTCCACCCCCACCCCCAATGCCCATCCCACACCCACCCCAAATGCCCATCCCACATAAGGTCCTAAGCAAATTGTCCTCAATGTATGCTCCCTCCACCCCTACCAACAAACTCCACCCCACCCTAAGTTCGCAACTATTGACCCACATATTGTCGTCAATGTATGTCCTCTTTTTTTCTTCTATATCTCCAAAATCAACTAATATTGCGGGTTTTGTACCTTGTCCTTCCCCCTCCCTATATTCAACTTCAAATCTCAAGCTCCCTCAACATCCTCCAAGATGGTACCATTTCTAGAATATCACCAACCTCAGAATTAGGTACAACCTATTTGATTGAAATTCGGTGCCACGTTTTCTTTAGTTGGATTTAAGTACTTAATCGTCATTTGCCTGCATCTATAATTGTTAAGTTGACCTAAATGCAATGATATGGAGCTGAAAATTTTGCCATAGCTTGTCGATTTCTATATTATGTTTGCTTATTTGTTTTCGAAATTTGTTTTGGCAAAAGTGCATAACTTGTCCACTTACCGTAGTTGTGCTTGTTATTGGAAATTTAGAATGCAAATGCAATTAACTTTCTCCATCTTTGAATGGTAATGATTCTAATTTATATGCATGTTTGCATGTATGAGTTTATTATATAGGCAATTTTTACCTTATTTTTTCCTGAATAATTAACCAGACTTTGAACCTAAAATTGTTATTTTATTTCTATCTTTCCATACATAACCAAAGAATGGAAAAGATTCTTGAAGAGTTTACATTGATGACTTCATTGGGTTCTTTTAATCTCGGTTTTTTTTGTTAGTGGTGGTCATGGCAAGGCACGGCACTGGTTGTGAAGAGCTTAGAAAAAATTATCGAGAGAATATTGTCGCAAACAATTGTTGTATGTGGTTGTGAAAGATATTGGTCTACGTTAAACTTCATTCACAGTCAAAGGAGGAATTGGTTTGGTTCACAACGCTTCAAAAACTTTGGTAGAAATGTTGTTTATAACTTTGGGGGTAATAAAGATTATCAAAAACCAGAGAATAATCCTTTACTACAATGGATGAATCATATAGGTGATGCTCCAATTTTACACAGAGAGCAATGAAGATCAGATGTCATAGTGGAAACAACATTCAAGAAGCTTAACGGACAAAATCCACAAGAATCAAAAAACACATCGCAATATGGTTCAGAGAATTCAAGAGAAACCTCAAAATACAGGATGAATAAGACATTGAGAAAGTTGTGTAGGAAGGAAGAGATGTAATATGCTATTACCCGCTCTTCTTCTATTAATAATTCAAAGTCCAACTCCAACTCTAATTTTATAAGTAGTGATGACGATGATGGTGGTGGTGGTGTTGGTGGTGGTGATGACGGTGATGATGGCATAGGAGGTGGATGGGATAGATTTCAAGATGATTATGATGATGATGACGATAGGTCCTTTATCACTGTTTAAGGTTGATGTTGCAGCTCTTGAAAAATAACACCCACAAACACAAAAGACAATTCAAATAAAGAAAAAACTCAAGGGCAAATAGATCAGTCTTATTAAAAAAAAGGCCGCACGGACCGCATAAGCGACAAGCATATACTTAGCCGCTTATAAGGCCAATTAGTTAGCGATTTTTAGATGGACATTTGTTATCTCGGCCCAAACTAGATTGTACTTTTCTTGATAACATTCTCTTGTTGTAATATTTTGTTGTATTTTTTGTACATGAGTCAAGTGCTTTTAGTTAATGTTTACTGTTTTGAACCTCTAGGACATGCAGGCATCTTTTTGTCTGATTCAGTAGTCTTCATTTTATGTACTTGTGCTAAACTATTTTGTACGTGCTTTGTTAAAGAGTATATATTAGCCTATTTAGTTAATAGGTTAATTAGTTAGTGGGGCCTTTAGTGTCTCGGCCCGTTTAGATTACTTGGGACACAAGTCTCAGGGTTTCTCCTTTGCTCCTATATATAGGACAGAGCTGTACCTCTTTTAATCATCTAATCTAATCGAATCAGTTCAATACAATATTCTTTCACTCATTGGAGTTTATGCTTAAAGATTCTAGAATGTATTCTAACGGTGCTTTACTTTTTGTTGAAACTTCATATTTAAATCTATTTCAAATTTTAGGGTCCAAATATGTAATTGTACAAATTAAATATGCAATTGTGTGATTAATTTATACGTAATTAAAAGGTCCAAAACCGCATATTCTTTTTGTTGAAACTTTAT
Source organism: Alisma plantago-aquatica (assembly GCA_963693085.1). Classification (NCBI taxonomy): domain Eukaryota; kingdom Viridiplantae; phylum Streptophyta; class Magnoliopsida; order Alismatales; family Alismataceae; genus Alisma; species Alisma plantago-aquatica. The sequence continues at coordinate 521,511,241 of OY856414.1, read as the reverse complement.
ATTTAAAACTATCTCAAATTTTAGGGTCCAAAAATGTAATTGTACAAATTAAATATGCAATTATGTGATTAATTTATACGTAATTAAAAGATCCAAAACCGCATATACTCCTGCATACCAGATATACTTTATAAGGAGACCTATCTGCACCCATAAATCATACCGCTTTTTAGAACACTGAAATACAGCATAGTGGTGAACCACCTCAGCCCAGTATAGCTCCCCCACCTCTAGAGTATCACACTAGTGACTATTATTTCAATTTGACCGATTCCATGGGAAGCATGAGTGTTGGATAGGCTAGTTCCTCCTCTTTGGTTGAACAAGTTTTTTACTATACTACACATGTATAAACCCCACAACAACAACCTCGTGTTTGTTATGATTATGGATGTGGAAATTAAACTTATGGATATCCCATTGCTTATCAGTACTACCAGCAAGGGGGTCCTAGTGTTGCATATAAGGATCATATGGTCAAAATGAAGGGGGTAAAACATGGCACTGCATCAAAGATATGGTATATGTCCCTTTGGCTCTAAGTGTGCAGATTGGACACAATGAGGGTGACCAATTAAAGGCGTTGAGGAGTATTTTCTTAAATTTGGGATGATGCAATTTGAGGGAGGTGAAGTGTGTAGAAACATGTAATATTACAAAGATATCATACCCTACACTCAATAAGTCATCATTTAAATCAGATTAAATTTGAACAGCAACCACCAGGTAAGGGTCCTGGGGTTGATCATGCCACTCCGGTTTCAATTAGGTAACTTGAATACATTTCTTACATTAAAATAAATTGATATTCAATTGAGTAAGATCTATTAGATTACCCTTGAATAGTGTTATATACTTATGTCACCAGAATTAGCATCCAAATTCCCCTCAAAATAGTTTGGCTTCTTGTCACTCACAGCAAAGATAGAAAAAAGGAAACGGACTGATGCGAATTCAATACTAGAGTTATCCAATATACAAGAATTTCCATTTTGGAATCGAAGCTTCATTCCATAAGACTTATTTGATCTTATCAATTCTTAGACTCTTTTTATCGAATAAATCATGAATGCTTTTAGTAGAGTATTATATTATTAATAATTTTATCGAAAACTTACAGCAGCTTGCCAAACAAAGGCTAAAAGAAAAAAAAGTAGAGGTATGACGGGGATAAAGTCTACAATTGGACTGAAAAGGGCATAAGCCTCGGGCAATTTTGCGAAGAAAAAACTACTCGAATAAGGGGCAGAATTAAGACAGATACAGATTAAACTAAAGATATTTAGCATAACAAATCGTTTTTGCGGATAATTTTATTGAGTTTATTTTATTGATATAGGGAGAAAATGAAGAAAGAAGAGGGGTTAAAATTCCTTCTCGTTTGTAAAATTTCCCAAAATCAAAAATCCTTACATTTTCATTTGCAAATATAAGGAATTATACTTTCATACAATATCTTAATTGAATTCTATATAATGATCAATGAATTTGTTCGGCTTCTTATCACTCACAGCAGGGCCTTTTTACTTCTGAATTGCGGGCAAGAAAGATGTCAGATTTTGACGTTGTTTAGGTGGCACAAAAAAAAGAAATTTAACGAAATTTCAACAGAAAATTCAACACGTGTCTTGGCGTTTCGACGAAAAAATAATTAATTTAATTTACTGAATTTCACCATATCAATCTACTAGTGCAGATGTATTTATTTAATGCAATAATATCTTATAATAAATATGTGAGGGTCTTCTCATGTGTGAGTGAAGGAAGCAGACTTGTTTTGATGGGGATTTTGATAAATTCAATGCTAGAATAAATGAATTGAGTCATTATAGTTTGTAGGCACAACATATATTGACCTAAAGGCACAAATTTGTGCAAACTTAGTATGGTCTAGGAAGATAGGACCTGTAGGTAGGACAATGGAACGTAGTACATTAGTAGCGCAGTGGTTTGTGAGTGAGTATTAAGGAAGCTTGAGATAATAATGGTGTATGTACCTAGTTGAAGCTTGAAAACCATGATAGTTATAATATACATGAGTTGACTAATTCTATCAATTTATCGGCTTCAATTTATTTGTTTGATTCAAGCATATATGTCTCAATGTGTTCTTTATATACCTACTAGTGACAAAATGCATGCTCTTGGATCAACTTAAGCATTGTTCTTGGCCAAGTGTTTTTGTAGCTAGAGCCTAAAGCAGGCAACAATGTAGTTAGAGGTGTGATTGGTAATGGCAATACATACAAAATATCTTCATGGTCATGCAAATTTTGTGCACTATCATTACAAGTTTACAATCTTGTGACCTCAGAAATGAATGCCAGTGGGTCATCATATTCATAGCCATTGATACAACTCTCAGACCCATTTTTGAATATTTTCTTCGTACATCTTTGAAGAAGGGGGAGAAATAGGAGAGATGTAAAATTAGGCTAGGAAGAGAAGTAACATAACTAATATTGTCCCTAAAAAGCCCAAGGACTCACATAGTAAAAGCAACAAGGTACTCTTTTTCTCTAAACATAACTTTTATTTCAGTCGCACTTCGTCTATATGGGGACGATATGGGCATTTTCCATTGAAAAACACCTAATTTCATCGCAACGACAAAATTTGATCAAAATGTCATCAATGAACTGCGATACTAGATCTAAGGTGCCTGTGTTTCAATACCCGATAGTCATCGGTTCCAAAATTTTGACAAATTTTGCCAAAATTTTGAAAATAGGTTGAGGGAGGGTTTGTGGTAGCTCAGTCACCAAATACCACCCATCTGACTTCAGTGAACACGAGGAAGCCAACCCAAGATGGAATGAAACAGCAACTACTTGGTGCACTCGGATAACATGAGGGCTTCAAGTCCTCCCTATTTCTCAATACTCAGACCTAATAGGGTTTGAGTAACATGTATGTGATGCATTAAGGGCTTGATGAAACAAAGCAGTGGCGGTTGGAGGATGCAAGGTCACAACCAAACATTGGGAGCAGGATGGCACCAATGGTGGCAGCTGATCTAGCCTGATCATTTGTCGTCAATCCATGTCTTCCACAAGAAAAAGATTGTGTTAGCCCTGAAACGATCTTACATTCAGCTAAATGAAGCTAGAACTTGGTCGTGGTGGCACATAAGGCTCAAATATGGCTGATGAGAAAGAAGGCTCCCTGTTATGCATGTGGTGATGCCAAACTAGGAAGCATTGATACTCTAAAATGGGCCCTGTGCCGGTATCGGACACGTATTGAATATGAGTACTCTGTAAATATGCTAGTATACGTATCAGATACTTCTTTAGGCATATCCCGGTTTTTTTATGGCTGGATACTTTTTGAATAAGCGTGGATACTTTGTGCACACTGTATGATTCATGTACATCGAGTTATATACAAATCTGATTTCGTTTTTCTTTATGTGCCTATGTTTACTTTTATTTCTAAACTTAGTTTGGCATTCATTTTTCGGCTCTCAGATATAACTGGAGTGTTTTGGAACTAGCACAAGATCAATATTTATCATTATTAATTAAGGATTTCTACATGTATTCTTCTATAAACCAAGTAGGCATTCTAGCAAACCTATCACTATATTTTACTGACAATAACTTATTTACTTCATGTTTGCAAATTGCCATCGGTTACAAATTCATGAGATTATTCTAATATATAAATCTTATCGAATGTTTGTATGTGCCTATTGCTACTGTAAGTTCTATATTTATTTTTATCTTAAAGATTTAAGCTCACAAATTAAAATATCGGCATATAATTAGTTTAATACATGTAATTAAAACACTGTCGTATCTGTCTCATAATTTTTGGAAACCGCCATATTCCATATCTGCATTCCTATCTTTATCTGTGTCCATATTCCTGTCCATGCTTCGTAGATGCCAAACTGAAGATCACAACAATCTTCTCCTTTTTTCCATTGAAGAACATTTCACAGAAATATTGGGTCAAGATGTGATGGCGGTGCATCTTATGCCAGAGGAGAAGGGGGGTGAATGGTTAGAAGAGGCGGCATCGAAAGCCTTTCTTGACCGATTGTGGGAGTTCTTGTTGCTGAAATTGATCAACTTAGTGGTGGTGATGGAGGATGATGGATGCGGAAGAATTTACATTTCTGGGGTACCTAATACACTGGGATTTTGATATTTGTGTTATGTGAGATCTATACCAACGTGGATTTGAATTGCTTGTTAGGACAGCACAAAAGATGATGATAAGGAGGACAAAATCCCACACTGTGAAGCCACAGGGACTAGACTAAGATGAGAAATGAAATCACGAAAAATGAGAGGGGGTAGCAAGAAAACGAAAAGAGATCACCCATTAGTTGCAAGAAAAAGACATCTGCAATCTCCAATAATGTGGTTTTCTCACAAGGTTTCGGACTATATACTTTTATGTCATGTCAGGTTATCAACATATAAAGAGAATATTGTAAGAATCCAACAAGGATTGTAACTTTAGTACATGGACTTCGTCATTAGCTTCGAACACAACAGACAAATAATAAGATTAACACTAATTGACTCTATACCGCGGCTATCGTTGGCTTCGAACACAAAGAAGACACAAATAATAAAACTAACACTATTTGACTCTAAACAAAGGCTATCCGGGTGCCCACCTAGGCGACCACCTAGCCTCCAGACTATGGGGTCCCAGCCTAATTAGGTTTTTGCACAAACTGGGTAGCCACTTAGGCGCCTGCTGGGCCTAATTGGGCCTAGATTCTGAGCATTATTTACTACTTTCTTTTTCTTATCTTCCCACAACCTTCAATAGCATTTCTTTTGGTATTTTTCTTCCCCCTTAATCTCTGCTCCTGTTATTTCTTTTCCTCCACAATTCCACCAAGCAGCAAAGTTGTTGCAATTTTACTACATGCTTCACTCTTTAGTCTTTATTTCGTTTTTTATTACTATTGCCGCTGGTGAGTGCCTGGCCGGCTAACTGCCTCTACAATCTTGCTCTAAATATGTTGACAACAACATGTATAACCTCAGTTCCACCAACTAAATAATTACTTGTGTACTTATAGTGTTTGCTAATCCTTTCTACATTCTAAATAGAGTTCAAGAATCAAGCACAATCCGACCTCTGTTTTCCCCTACTTAAAAGAGTATGGTACTAAACCATCTCTCACAAATTCATTTTCACTTTCTATACGGGACAAGACTACTAGAAGTTCTCCTTGCATTCATAAGTACATATATCTTAATGAAACTAATGAAACAATTTGGAAAGTTCATAGTTTACACTAGAATGGTTGAACATGTTTCTGGAATTCTTTATCTGCATGATTTGGACAATTCCCTAAGTCCTAAGTTTCCTTTGCAGCTGCATGAAAATTTTGACTTTTGTGTCTATAACAAACTATCACAGCATTCCTTTATGAAGAAAGACATCAGCTAAAACCATTGTAACCAAGAAAATATTATTGCACACTTAATCAGAACAAAATTGTCCAATTCAAAACTAGATGAAATCAAAGGTCTAACCTTGCTTGATTCTTGAATTAGGGTGACTACTGATTACATTAGCCTTATGGCCTCTAACAGTGGCAGAGATATCATTTTCTTGTTTGACACAATTGTTGATGTCCGACCCTTTTATATTATTTTGCGGCCAATTTTCAACTTGTGGTACTCTCTTCATAGCAAACATTTCATGTGGCTTCTTCAGGACTGCTCTAGCATCATGGTCCAACAAGATATGTTGCCCACCACGGTTGTTCGGTGAGCATACCTCAGCATTTTGAGCTGCATTTGAGAAACCAGATTCTTTTAAGAAAAAACAAATCACCCAAGTTTATTTCCTTTGCAGGAAGTGAAAATCGTTATTTAATGGCTCAGAAAATGTGAGATCATCATGTGAGAGTTGTGAATTAGCATCCAAACTAGTGATTTTTTCATCAGGAGCATTTAAATCAAACTATGTGTTGTCTTCTTACTCTGCCCCTCAAGCAGTCTTTCTTTTGCTGTATTTTCAATCCTCCTTTGGTAGTCCAGAGTTTCTTGAAGCTTTCTTTCCTCTGCCTCAAGCTCAATCTTATGCCGGAGTTCTTCCTCCTGCTGCTTCAATTTCAAATAATCATCACTGTGAACGATCTCAGGTTCATCTTCATCATCTTCATTTGAAGTAGAGACCCTAAAAGTACAGATCAGTATCACATCAGAAAATATTATTGCAGGTGCAAAATTTTGAAAAGTTGTTTTCCGATATCACATTCAGCATTACAATGGCAACACTTATAACTAGAATACCAGCATAACGTTGAAAATACAGTCAGATGTCTTGGTAAGTCCGAAAGGCCCATTAGAAAATATTATTGCAGGTGCAAAATTTTGAAAAGTTGTTTTCAGTTATCACATTCAGCATTAGAATGGCCGAACTTCACTAGAATACCAGCATAACGTTGAAAATGCAGTCAGATGTCTTGGTAAGTTCGAAAGGCCCATTTGTTTTGATCTCATGAAGGTTATACGTGGAACTCCTTTTAAATATTGAGAAATGGTAAAATCCATATTTATTCAACAATAAACAAGCTGGAAATCTATAAGAAATATCACGGCCTATGTTATTGGGGCAGTTGTCTAGGCACCGCCTAGGCACCCAAGGCGGTCCCCTGGGTTCAAAATCCAAGACGACCAACCCAACTAGGCAGTCTAGGTTAAGAGATGGTAATGGTGCTGTGAAAAAATCATTTTCGGGGATAACTGCATCATATTTTACACCGCATAAGTTCATAACTGCACCAAGTGGTTATGGTGTGAATCAAGGAACGAGGTATCCGATTTCGATGCTGTTTTGACAGCACAGAAACCGAAATTTTTTGAAATTTCGACAAAAATTTCGATAGATGCAACCATGCCTGTTTCGACGCCAAAATGAATTAATTAATTTATGAAATTTTACTGGCATGATCTCTACACCTAAATGCATCGTTTTATGCAATAAAATTTAATCTGACGGTAGGTTGGGGGGGGGGGTCCTTCATGTAGGAGGTAAGGGAACTGTCCAGTTTCTTGAGGATTTCGATGAAGGGTTTCGACAAGTAAATGTAGGAATTAAGTTATGCAATTTTGCAAAAATGAGCTATATACATGCATGTACTTATTTGTGTTGAAATATCAGATATTGGATATGTAGGGCATCCCCACACATTTTACTTGGGTTGATAGTTTGTTGTTGATATTGACTCAATAGTCAATCATTTCATTGGTCCCGAGAACACTAGTGCAATGTTTCCAAGATAAATCATTATTTGTTGGTGTGGTTGGCTTCCTAGCACCTTCATTGTCTAATAAACCACCACTAGGATACATGTCGTCCACATTCCAAAAACTAAAAAAGCATGCATTGCATAAGTATTTAAAAATTTGAATAGCAAATATTAGGGAAATGCAATGCGATTATGATATAATATAAGAATATACTATGTATAAGTACTAAATGGTGAAATAACTCCAATCCCCCTTTGCCCCTCTTCAAAAAACAACAATAACAACAAGGATTGCAATTATCAAAATTTTCATCGAAATTTGGCGAAATTCATCGAAATTTGGCGAAAATCATCGAAATCATCGAAATTTGGCGAAACTCATCGAAATCGACACATTCGCACGTTTCAGTACCAGATCCCATCGAAATCAAAATTTTTGGTCAAAATATTGCCAATTTCGCCGAAACCTCATTCCTAGGAAGCACGAATACGGATACGTTTCAGATACGGGTACGGGTACGAGTACGGGGATACGGCAATTTTTTAAAATATAGGATACGGGTACGGCATGGATTCGGAATTTTTTTAATATTTATTTAATATTTTCAAAAATAAATAGTATATTTATTTTAAAAATAGATGAAGGCAGCCAAATTTCATTTATAAATCACAATATATCTAAAGAAAATGGAAACCCATTCATAGTATCGAACAATGATATAAAAAAGGGGTCTTTCATTCATATTAATGTCATATAGAAGTTACAAAAATATGTCATAAAATCATATTCTAAACCATTCACATTTTATGTATCATTTAATTGTGTTGTAAAGTGTGTCATGTCATCTGTGACACCAAACCATCTTCTTTCGTCTATGAGAAGTAATTAAATATTTATGTATACAAGAATTATATCCAAATTCCAAAATAAAAAAAATGAACTGAAATATGAAACAACAGAGGCAATTATAGACAAGTAGGTATATAAACAGCAAGACACGGTGAGAAAATCAGAACTACTAAATAGAAAAAATAGAGAAAGCTAGAGAGGCTTAGGCTCAAAAGGGATGAACAAGGACAATGCCTTCCGAAAAGAGTTCAGGTAGAAATTCAGAGGCTAGAGGTTGTAACCACCAATAGAAAATTGAATCCCTTTGGAGAAGATGAGGCACAAAGGTTGTACGTTAACCACCAATAGCCCATTGGTGAAGATGAGGCACAAGCCGCACAACAATAGAAATATGACGTGGACTGAAGCAAAACCAAGCTTCAAAATGTATCGCACAAGCCAAAGGAACCGTTTTACTGATTTGCACAGAGAATCAGTAAAAACGCAGGTCAATCCGTTAAAAGGTCTTGAAAACGAAAAAAAGGCTTAAATGGGCCGGGCCGTATCCAAAACGTATCCAGGACGTATCCAGGCAGAAAAAAAAGGGGATACGGATGGAGAGGTATCCGATACGTATTTAGGTGTATCCATGGAGTATTGGTATCCGATACGTATCGGATATGGGTACGGCACCTATTTTGGAGTATCCGTGCTTCCTAGCCTCATTCCTTGGTGTGAATATGGTTTTAAATTTTTAAAGCCATTGTGGGGGGTGCAGTTATGGTTCTCGAGAAAAAACACGAATAAAAATCACATCACGTATAATTAATTTTAAATATATATAGATATATGTAGAAATGATCGCTAGAGAAATGACTATGTCAGGAATAATGTGGGGGTGGCAAGCATTGAGGACAAGTTGCACGAGGGCCGACTCAAATGGTATGGACATGTGCAACGCATACCGATTAATGTGATGTGCCTATACGAAGCAAAGTTATTGAGTCAAGCACAATTATAGGGATGGCAATTTTCGACCCGACAAGACCCGAAAATGTGCAAGTTGTTCCAAACCTAATTTCTTACATTTGTGAGCATTTTTGGTTGTATGAGACCCGAATAAGCCAGACCCAACCCGAAATGACCCGAAATTAATTTTTTGAAGATTTTGATTTTAATATTCGATTTCAAGACTTCTAAACATCTAGACCTGAAATTGACCGGATATGACCCGATTGCCAGCCCTAATTAATAGAAGAAGAGGAAGACCTGAATTAACATGGAAAGAGCTTATAAAGAGAGATTTTGAATATGTACATCTCAACCAGAATATGACCGATGATATAGCTGAATGGAAACGAAGGATCCATGTAGCGGACCCCAACATAGTTGGGACTGAGGCTTAGATGATGATGATGAAGATGATATGTAGAATATTATCTTGATCACATTATTTGTTGTTGTTCTCACCTAGATAAATAGATCTCTATTTATTGTAATCTTGAGGGGGAGAAATTCTTGTCTGGGCTTGGTTATCTTTTTATTATGTTTAGTATGTCTGTCTATTTGTAAGTTGACTTGGGATTCTCTCAAGCTTCGGCTTGAGGGTGAGTATTAAAAAATCTGGTCAATTTAGTTATTTAAGTAATTTGAGTCTAATTGTATATGGGCCCAAGTGTGTCTTGGCCCGTTAGAGTTAAGTCTAAAGTTTGTATGCTTCCCCCTTCTCCTATATAAGGAGGGGGATTCCTCTTATCAAATATATCGCATAGCCTTCTTTGACTTTATCACACCTCAAGTGTCTTCGTCTCTCCAACGTGACATTTAATGGATGAAACACTCCTAGAATTGTCTACTTGTTTTACATATGGATGGATACTTGTTGTAAGGAACTGCAAACGGCCTTGTCACAACGGTTAATGTTTTACTCATCATAGGTGTTGCTTGCTACTAAATTTTACAAGCGTGAAGTAACAAAAATCACATGTCCACACCCATGTGCCTTATAGGAGGACTCTACCTATGTGATTTGGATAAAAAGGGAACTAAAAAGTGCATAAACTTACTTATTTAACTGGCTTTAAGTCCAAAGGCAAATACTGGTCTCATTAAATAAAGCATATCTCACTCACAGTCTGGTTCAACAGCCATTACGTGAAAGTTAGGGCATTAAGCATAAATGTTCTAATGAAATGTGACTTAAGCAGGCACCCACGAGTCAACCCACCACCCATCCAGTCAAGTATGGGTGATCATTTTGGTCAACCATTTCAGAACGGGTAATTCATCCCACGCCCGGAAGAACCAAACTGATAGAATAATTTCAAACCCACCACCTTAAAAATGTATGTACAAGTTGAGAGCAACTGTAGAAGAAGAAAAGGATAGAAACTAATAGAATAAAAACTAAATTATTAACGAGAAGTTAACCAAATTTGCAATTAACCAAAGCATTCTGATTGTGATGGCATAAGAAGATCTGATCTGCAACCAGACCAAACAAGAAAAGAAAAGGAAGCAAGAAAAAAGTCACAATATTTAATTGAGCTTGCTTACATTTCTTGGTAAGAATTTGCATGACCATTGCAACCATGAGCCTGCAGGTTGAATGAATATTAACATTGAGAAGAAAAATCAAAACAAAACCGACATTCCCATAGGAGGAGAAAACAAGGTGTAAGAGGTGTAAGAGGTGCGGCATTCCCATAGGAGGAGAAAACAAGGTGTAAGAGGTACGCACCAGTGAAGACTTGACATCCTTAGTTTTTCGGTGCTCCTTGCTCCTTTTTTTGTCCTTTGGCTTCTCCACTGGCTGTTTGCCATTTTTCTTGGCATCTCTAGCAAGTTCGGCCAAAAAGGCTTCTTTTGCAGCCTCAGACTTCTCCTCAGCGTCTCTGTCGACAAGATCTTCAAGGCGTGCCTACAAAAAGCAGGCCACTTATCACTAAACAATCTAAAAGTCACACTTCAAGGTCAGATAACCCGCAAAGTATGAAAAGAACAGTAGAAGTACCCTCAAGAACGACTTGACAAGGGGGAGAACAACTCCCCTGTAATCAAAAGCAGAATAAGGCCCAAGCTTTTGTTCCAACTGTTGAATGACAGCAAGGTTCCGCAATATCCTTGCATCAATTTTGCTAAGCTGAGGATGTGCATAATAATTGTAAGAAGTATGAGAAATGACTACTATATATTTGACATAAGCATGTTCAATCAAAGCAAAAAAAAGAATAAATTCTATAGTTGATAGAAGCTTTCACAGCCACAGACCTCCACTGTCAGTTGTTCCTTTTGTCTTTGGATTGCAATGTCCACACAAGTATCCGCTTGGTGCATATAATCATGCATACCCCAGTCTTCATTATCGCCACATTCCAAGTCACAATGAGAAGTTAAACCAGATACAGTTTCATCAAAACCAAATTGATTAACGTTTATGGTTTGTGCTTCTTTCAATACATTAGATATGGCATCCAGCTCAAATCTATTGCTGATAGGCATCAGATCGTTGTCTGTTTCAGCAAGCTCCTCATGACGTTTACGCAGAACAACAACATAGCTTTGAGTTATGAGCTTTGTTTCTAGATCTCTTGTCTTTAGTTCTTCAATATCTCGTTTCTTTAGTTCTTCTATATCTATTTTCTTTTGTTCTTCTATATCACTTTTCTTTATCTCTTCTATTTCTCCTTTCTTTCGTTCTTCTATATCTCTTTTCTTTCGTTCGCCTATCTCTCTTTTCTTTAGTTCTTCTAGACAAAGTTTCTCAACAGTGAACAAAGCCTCTTCATAGCTTAAATGTTCAGATTTCCTCTCACACATATTCTGTAAGAGGTAGAATTCCTTATCAAGCATATGAAAATACTCCATTCCTTGTTGTGATTTTTGTTCTCTTATACTGGTCCATGAAGCCAATTGTTCGGCACTTGTTGAACCTGAAAATAGCCAGGATATTAAGGCACCTCCGTCCATTGTCTCCACACCATCCTCAGAGCCATAACCACCAGAATCTTTTTCAGCGGAGCTAGTACCCTGAAACATTCTAGTGTCAAGAAGAAGGCAAGACGAATCAGAGCTGAGAACAATCTTTTCAGAGCATTCATTTCCTTGGTGGGGATCATGAGAATCATCAGACAAACCATTTGTATCAGTGTATCTTCCTATACCACATGACTGGCAGAGTTCCTGCAGAAACTTATTGACCTTTCGAAGCTGTGAAACTCCGAGGAAACATATGCAAAGAGGTGAACGGTCAAGTCCAAGGTCACGAGAGGCAAATGGAAGACCTTGCAGCTCTTCCACTGTAAACTGTATAACCTTGTTTAGATGGCTCACCGAGAGACATTTGTGTTTCAGCAGTAACTGGAATGACCCATGAATCCTTTGAAGGAGATGAGCACGGTCAGTGTCAACTGAGAGTGGCCATTTGAATGAATAGTTTCTGTCTACCCTGAGGTCAGGAGTTATTCCATTTTCCATTCTCTCCTGATAAAGTTCATTGTAGCATTCACCAGCCTTATCTACTTGTGGTGTTGCATGTGATGAGTAAGATGAATCCTTAAAACTCCAGCAATCAGAAAGAGATTCTATATCCTTGTTAACACTATCTAGCAACTCAACATCTGTGCTTTCATATTTTCTCTTCAGTTCTTCAGCTTCAAGCATATCTTTAGCTGCCCCTATATCAATAGGTTTCCAACTTCCATTTGCGAGCATATCCACCCATTCCTTATCAACCTCCAGAGGCAAAACAGACTGCAGCTTTGTAGATAAACTGTCCATGTGCTCATGTTCCATGTGAGACAAGTGAGAATCGGCATCTGAAAACTTCTCACCACACCTAAAACAAACCCAGAACTTCCAAGTCCCATGGGTACCAGCAAAAGACAGTGACTCTGATAAGAGGTCCAATGCTACATTGTCCTTCAAAGATGTGTAATGTGACCTTAGCTCATCAACTCTCACCTCAAGGAACATATGCTTCTTCTCAAGGCTCATGGAGTTCCAATAGCTACGTGCCTGCTCCATGCGGTCAGCAGATGACATGAGCTTCCGAACATTCATCATCTTGCGTCTCTCAACTAACCTCTGGGCACCAGAGGAAGAAGGAGGAGACGGGGCGGATGAGTCGTCCTCCTGTTGTGATTGGTGATTTTGCAATGAACCAGGAGCTTGTTGCTGAAGCAACCTCGCAGCAGCCACACGGACTTCAATCTCCTTGCGCCGCTCCTCGGGTGTCTTAGTAGCCTTCTTGATCTCGTTTGGGCGCCTGGCAGCCTGCACCAGGCGGACCTCCATGGGATCCTCCAGGGGCCTACGCAATGGGATGATACGGTACTTCTCCTCACCCCCAGCAACCCCATTGATGGTCTTCACCCAAGAGGAAAGGGATGCGATGTTGGACTTCTGTACCAAAGCACGCAGTTCCTGCTGAACATGTGCAATTCGGGCCTCAGCGGTAGGGATCTTCTGCTGCTTCTCATCCTGTAGGCTCTCCTTGGCAGGATCAACAGGGTTCTCAACGGCAAGCGCACGGTCACACTCCTGGATCACCTCCTCATACGCCCTGCTGTCATTTGCAGACTCGAAGAGCAGATTGGCGTAGAAGTGAGCGAACTCAACGGACTCCGGGGAGAGGGTGACAGCCTTCCTGGCAGAGTCTATGGCATTTCGGACATGGCGTTGCTTGGCATTGGGGTCATCAATGAGGGACGAGACCTTGACGAAGACAGTGCCGTGGACGCGGTGGAGGAGAGCACAAGAATCGTACTTTCCGCAGGCGTCCTTCATGATGCGGAGGGCCTTGGTGTGATTCCCTCGCCGAAGGGCCGTGAGGGCACGCTCGCACTCGGCCTTGACCGCATCAGAGGCCACCTGCGCGGCTGCATCCGAGCGGGACTTGCGATCGGGACGGGAGGAAAGCTGCAGGCGGTTGTCGTCATCTGCACCAGCAGCGATGGTGGGAGATTTGGGGAGGGAATCCGAGACAGTGGCGGAAGCAGTGAGGCGGGACTTCTCGTTCGGCGTTCGCTTCTTGTGTCCCATAGAAGAAGGAAGGATGGATTTGGGGGCAAAATGGATAAAGGATCTCAGTAGGCAAAACCCAACTCAACCTAATCCTCCTCTCATCAGCAATAAACAGAAGGCTCCAACTCGGGTGGAGAGGGTCGGTCAGCACGCTGGTGGAGGAGGAGAAGAGCGATGATGGCGATTGGCGGGGGCAGTGTGGTTAGGACGGATTGAGGTAGGTCACAAGTCACCAAACGGCAACGGGTTTTGCTGATTGGGCTGCCGAAAATAACAGGTAGAATAAGTAAGGCCGAAAAAGAGCGGAACAGATCGAGTGAACCAACCTACTTGAGAGAGGCGAGCTGCCACGACGGCGAACGTGGCGTTGTCGACGCGGCCAGACAGCGGCGGCGGCTCCGGAGGCCTGAGTTCCCGGCTCGAAACGACGTTCGTTGGTTGGCAGAGGGGCATTCGCCGTGGGATAAATCTACGGCTCTTTTTACCGCATCAAGATTCAGCGTATTGGTTGGCCTATACTCGGTTCAAGTAGACCGACCGGCCATTCTGAAACCCCCGTCACGTGGTGGATGTTAACTGGCTGAAAGATCATGGGAAGTAACCACGGAGTGCAGTCCCTTGCTTGTCCGGATTTTGTAATGGTATATTCCGCTTGATTTTGGGGTGAGAAAGTAAATTTGGAGGGAGGGAAAATGAAGGGTGGAATCAATTAGTACAAAAAAAAGTTGGCATACTTTTTAGGTATACTTTGTAGAGATAATGTTCTTGACCGAAAAAATAGATAATATGTTGCAATTACAACATTGTCACGTTTAAAATATTCACAAGTTATGAGATAAAATTATGGTTTCTTCATCATTTGGTGCAGTTCTATCTAATATATTTTCTTCCAATACAAGTTTCATAATGTATGACATTTCTCAACATTGCAGCAGCATAAAGCAACACAAATAGAGAGTATATCATGTGTTTGGTAATTATGATTGTAAGTTGCTCATCGCTTGCCCCAGCAAGTTGCTTTCCGACACAAAGCATATGCCAATATAATCCTTTGTATTGGTATGTCCATCAAATTCTGGGAGTACGTTCTGCCATGGCCCCACATACTTAGAGTTAGGGTAATATAGGCACACATACATGCATAGTGATTGGGGGTTGAAGATTTGGTCCCCACACATAAATGTTATTCTAATAATCTGAGAATTATTTTTAGTTGTAAAGATTTCGTGAGGGCTACATGCAGTTGAAACAACAACATGCTCTAATGTTATATTTGGTGATAATTTTTTTTAAAAGAGTCAATGTTTTATATACTAGCTTGACATGGTATATGTATTGTAATATATTTCTTAGGAATAGTGATCATTTCTACTTTTATAAAACTCATAGATAACTATTGTGATGCTATTTATCTTATTCATCTCACTATTAAGAAATCAATATGCTTAGGATACTCTTATAGAGTAAACATATATAAAATATATAGTCATGTAACATGAGAACATGCTTACTGCTTAGCATGTAACTAGGGTTTATTCGGCTAATTGTATGTGTTAATTAATTAACATTCTTTTTGATAAAAAAAATTGTTACTTTTGTAGGACTTGTTTTAATAGAATTAATGAATGATGGTTTTATAGATGTGTTGAACTCGTCTAGACGTGATTTGTTTAAGATAGTGGTGGGAAGCAATCTTGGGGGTGGGTGGGTGGGTGGGTAAATATATATATGCAAATAGTCCAAGAAGTCGATATTCAAAATAAAGAAGCAACCTATTTTTTTCAAGTATTTTTAGTACATGGGTAAAAGTAAATCACAATAAAAAAGTTGAAACACACAAAAAATTACATTGTTACGAAGTTTATAATAATGTATTGTTTTTTTTTTGTCGGAAAAAAAAATGTATTGTTAGGAAACTATAACTAATATTTAAAATGTATGTGTTATATGTGCTCTAAAACCATATAAATAGATGAATAATTGTTGAATGAAAATAATAGAGTAGTTATATATAGGTATATATTCACTGCCCGCGCTGATAACTAATTTTTGTTATTTGTGGATTTGTTTTGTAACAGGGAGGTACATAGTTGTAATGACACGACTAAAATTATAATAGAAAAAAAATTTGTAAATACCGTGTGAAATTTCTATTGTCCCTCTTAAAATAGTAAAATAATATCTATAAATAGTTTAAGATGTATTACAAAATGAGTCTTTTATTATAATTTTACTCATCTCATTACAATTTTGACTGTTTCATTACAAATATATGCTTTCGTATTACAAAATAGATACACGGGTAACTAATCTTAGTTATCCTCACGGGTAGTGAATGAATGACACACACACACACATATATATATACATATATATATATATATATATATATATATATATATATATATATATATATATATTGTCACTAGCATGTCTGTCGAGATGATATAATAAAAGATCTATCCAATTGGTTAGATATAATATTGACTAAGATCCAATCTATTTGTGTCTTTATATCTCTCCACTGGATTAACAATATGAGACGGTAGAATACAAGAAGATTCAGACAATAGAATGATAATTAATTTATTTTTGTCTTTTATGTGTCTACGTTGTACGCATCCAAAATGATACATCATGCCACCCGACACGGTCCTATCTGAGGGACCGAGTTTGAAACCTCATGTTGCACATTTATTTACAATCCCTTAGGACATCCAGACATTATCATCTATTTAAGGGAGACGGGAGACTAATGTCTCTTCTAACTTAAAAAAAATGATACATCATGCCGACAAAATTATAATCACAGATTTTACGATGGCATTGTCATTTTATTCATTTTTTCTTATCAATTTTTATTTAGTACTGCTTTGAGGAGAGGCCTGGTTAGTGTTCTAGAAATTTTGAAAAAAAATCCGGCATCCGCATAATCCGGATTAGATTTAGGATATCAAATTTCATATTCGAAGATTTCGGATAGTATTTCGGATATGGTTATATCTGCTCTAAAAATCCAAAATCTGAAAAATTTATATATATACAATCAAATATATGTTATCTATATATAAAAAACATAAACATATAGATATATCATATATATTCATAGTGACATCAATGTTTTCTATATATAATGTATTAATAACAATATATTTATGACTTTTGGTTTAGATCGGATATTTATTCGAATTTAAATATTATTTTTCAGACCAGATTCAAATATTATCACATGATATCCGTCGAATTTCAAATCGGATATCGGATCAGATTTTTTTTTTCAGATTCAAATATCAGATATAATAGTATCCGCTTCGTATTTGGTCCGTTTATAAGGTCTACCAAATATGTTGGTGGGGCACAAACAAATAATATAAATGTAAATTAATAGTAAATAGTATATATTATTTTTTTAAGACAACATGGGTTTTCCCTATTGTTATTTCAATTAAAAATATATATGAGTTTAGTTTTTAAGTCATAGGACGTGACCAGCCCATCCTTATAAGAAATACCACAGTGGTGGAATCTGAAATCAAGAAGCAACATATTTTTTAAGTTTTTTTAAGTGCATAGGTAAAATTGAATCACAATCAAAAAACGAAACACAAAAGGAATATGTTATCAAAAATTAAGTTTGATGTTAAAAAATTACATTAATCATTCAAAGTGTGCGTTGTGTATGTATGTGTTGTGTGTGTCTCAAATCACGTTAGTAGATGAATAGCAGCTGAATAAAAATGGTAGGATAAATATTCATATATAATCACTTGGCATATTGGACGTAAAAAAAAAGATATGATGCTTTACATGAAGATCCAATGCATTCCTAATAATGTTAGACCGTGGGTTATGAGAAAATTCAGTCAATGTGTTAGATATAACACGGTCAATATCTGACTTATATGAATCTTTTGTATGTCTCAGCCACACACCACCAAAATGGTACCCCTGCCAACAAAATTATAGAGTTGCTTGATGGGATCTCTATTAGGGTGATGCTATTGTATTCGTTTTTATATATATGGTAAATGATTTATTCGTATTTAATGGTGCATTAGGAGTTTAACAATTTCGTTGAGACTTGGTTAGTGTTCTTTTTTTTTAAATCAAAATTGGGTTCAATCATATTCATCCCGTACCCAAGCAGGCTATCCAAAGAAAAGAAAAAATAGAACAACAACTCAACACCAAGCTATACATCACAGATCCTTCAACAACCAGATCCCTCAGAAGGCACAAACATGAGATAGTAAATCACTTGAGAGCAACAAAGAAAGAACACACACCACCCTACGAGCACTTTGGAGAAACCAAAAAACAACGAATACCTCTTTGCCTAGCCATCCAAGAAGCAACCGACAAGAAACACCCACCGTCCAAGATATCAACTCATCTCAAAAGCTAAAGCGTTTCATACCACGACCACCATGGCCGGCTAAAAATTTGTCTAAGAGAGTCATCAAAATCATATTCACTGCCATTGAACCTATTGTGATCGTCTCCGTCTGATGGCCCATCCTCCTCCCTTGAGCTCTCTCTACTTCTGAATGGCCGCCTCCTATCATCCCCTGCCAAGACCTGAGCGATCTGGTACTACGTGAGCGATGACTAGGAAAATGATGTTGCAGGGATGAGAGAGGAACTGAAGGTCCAGGGGAATAATCAAGTCTTCGATGAGGCTGGATGTGTCTCTTACCATCCTGCCCCAACACCCGACGAACACCTACAGGGGGTGGAAAGGGGTTTTCTCCGTTGTGAGGAGCCACAACACCTGAGGAATCACACTCTGCATCTGGAATAGGGTGTTGGAGACCAAACTTCGAAGGTTGAGGCAGCGTCAGGAACTCCATTAGAATCTACAGAGAGAGCCCATGAGCTGAAAGATTGGGGTCACCTTACAGAGAGAGGCCATGAAACGGAGTTCACATAAACAAACATCAAGCAACGATGGGATATCCTCCTCATGCGCCTCCATCAACACAAGGCGACCCTTGGAACAAGATGACGTCCCAGTCCATTTTGAGATGGAACATACATCTTCAAAAGACCCCAAGATCTCAGCAACGGAGCCCTCATCCCTACATACAATGGGAAGGTTTTCTAA
This sequence comes from Alisma plantago-aquatica, assembly GCA_963693085.1. Classification (NCBI taxonomy): domain Eukaryota; kingdom Viridiplantae; phylum Streptophyta; class Magnoliopsida; order Alismatales; family Alismataceae; genus Alisma; species Alisma plantago-aquatica. The sequence goes on along the minus strand of OY856414.1, from coordinate 521,492,053 downwards.
CCAAAACCACATCAACCTTTTTGTTTTCCCAAATTAGCAAGGAGCACTGGTGTGACAATGATATCCTCATCATGAACCTTTGGTGACATACCTTCGAGCATGCCAGAGACGTAATCCTCAGATAGAAAGAATGCCAATACATGACTGTTTGAAAGTTGTTCAAACCCCTAAGCCAATGGCCAGAGACTTGCAAAGCTTTCTGCATACTGCTCCCAAGGAGCACCAGACTTCCACTCAAGAATGACGCCTTCTGTAGGTTTGAGACTGCTTGCATCCTGACCTCATTATCATCATTAAGATGGATTGCTTGGTTAGTGTTAGAGAATTAGATGATTTATATTAAGTAACTTTTAAATTGATATATCTTAAATCCCAGGCAATCGAGACGTGTCGCAAACTTAAAAGGCTTCCCACACAAATACCAACTCATGCGAGGAAATCTATGTGAATAAGTATTCACGTCAACTAATTAGAAGAATACATCATCAATAACAAAATCTAAAAAATATTTTTTGGGTTTCTATGACTGAGATCACCAATAACCGTTTTAGTCTACTAGTGGAATTAGAATACTAACTAATAAAAGAAAGAGGGTTGTCAATGGTTAAAGGTAAACATATTTATCCTTTACCCGTAGAAGAAAGGTAAGTGTAAATAATTTTCTTACCATTTATTTGTCTATTCACTACTCTCTAAACCCCTACTTAAGTGGATAAGTGTATGGGTAAGCCACTAGACATAACTTCTAGCCCGTTATCTTTCAGTATTTATAATATAGTAAAAATATGGCCATTATATTATCTAAGTATAAGTCTATGGATCATTCAATACTTTGTGGTCATAAAGTTTTAATGTGTCATTGTATGTTTTATCTATGGATTTCTACTTCTTTTGACTTATTTGACCAGTTATACTATAAAATTTTAAGTTGTAATACATATGGATATAAATAACAAGATCTAGTCATTAATGTAACATTTGATATGTGTGTGTTGGTGTTATTTACTTCAACATTTTGTAAGGTATAAGATATGTATATTTTTAACATTAAATTTTTGTGATATATTGTAATTTCATTGTAGTAGTCTTTTTCTTTTGGGGGTAATTTATTTGTTCATACACCAATATTAAGAGTACGACTAAGTGTATATGCAACAATTTTTACCTTTATAATATATATCAACACAAAATGTTGTAGAAGATTACTTAGAATCATTTTGAACATTTGATAATGATTATGGAACATCATGATATATCAGTTAAATATATAAATGTATGAGACAATGTAAGGAGTGGGATCCCACAGGGATCCACTCCCTACTAAAATAAAAAGGCAAAATCCTTTATAACCAAAACCATATTAATTTTATCACAAAAATGGATGATAACCAATTCATTCACATGTATGTATCATAAAACCAATAATGTAGCAGGGAAGATAAATATATCTAACTATTACAATTGAGTGTCTAAGAAACTTCTTCACCTCACAGGGTGTACATAGAAAAAAAAAACAAAAGGAACTATTATGCAGAGGGTCGTCCCACTCTCTCAATCTACCTCCAAAAGCTAGACAAGGTAACTCCTAGATAGCCTTGGTCAACTTTAGGTAGCTTCTCCTTTCTCCCTACCTAGGGGTTGGGAGCATACCCCGAAAAGAAGAAAAAGATGGAAATTGTCAGCTATCAAAGCATGTATATGCATATAATAGTGATTGGACAATATAAAGAAAACAAGGACAACAAATCACAAGGCTTCCCATAGAATAAAGATGAACCATCCAGCTGGATTTTAAAAACGAATTCTTCGTATAGTAAAATGAAAGAGAATATACGAAGAAAACATTAAATCTCACATTAATCAAATCTTGCCTTTAAAATCTCAAGAAGAGAACAACAATTAATAATAAGAGTTATGCATGTGGGTAAACTAAACAATAATCCACATAATAACATTTTGGGGTATATGGCATCACCACCATAACCGTATATTATGGCATCACCACCATAATCTCCAGGGGAGTAATGGAATCATAGCACGATTACCTAGGGACATGAATAACCATATGCACCCTCTGTTGGTATTACACACAATTGAGATACATCACCTAATGTACAAATAAACAAATTCTCAAACCAAACATGCATTATAAATATATAGGCAAGCAAAGATATTGTCACATCACCATTAAGGTGTCCAAATTCCAAAGTCATCAAAGAGAAGTATAGGCATAGCCAAATTAGGGTTTCCATTAATTATAGATTACCAACACCAACAAGATACAAACTATATGAAATAGCCACAAGATACAAAGATAGGATCCAATTAACAATTATCATAGTGCATCAGTCTAATTTCAAGATTAGGAAACAATTGGTACAACTACAAGCAAATATATGACATCTAAATTATATGTCACCATCTAGTCTAAGAGAGAGAAAAAGAAATAACCAGTTGTCCAATATGACTCATAAAAGGATGCAACATACCTTACTGATATATATATCAGGTTAAGATCCACAACCTAGATCCAATCAGAGTTTATCATACCTAATATCATATAAGATGTAAACCATTAATTAATAGTATATTAAAACCCTAGAAATATCACCTTTTTATTAAACTAGAATTACACTCTGAAAAATTCACCAATATATTACTTATATTCTCTTGACTAAGAAAACATATCTTTTTGTCCAATTTGGAGTTTATATTTTTAAGTTATAATTATTATGAATTTTATACATATATTTCATTCTACAAAAATAATCATTCGATAAATATTAAAATCTAACTCTAAAATATTTTTATTAGATTGGGAATATTTTTTTGATTCTAAAATATATTTATTTATAATTTTTGGACAAGAGGTTTAAAAGTTATGATTTTTATAAAATCGACAAATTAGGAATTCAAGAAATTAATTATCCGCGAGAAAGAGAGAGGGAGAGCGGGGCCCGCGTGACTTGGCCCAATAACACGCGACCAGTCAGCGGTCCGTGCCCACCATCCACAAAAGAAGCCAAAGGTCATATGTGCCCTCACATGAGAAAGAAAGGAGAAGAAGAAAAGTAGGGGCAGGGACGTAATTGACCAAAGGGGGTTGTCTCCTCCCCTTGCTCCGAGCAGCAAGCCGTAGCTTGCTCCTATTTTTGGGCATTTTCACAAATCTCAACCAAACTCAAAACTGAGGTCACCGAAAGAAAGCCAAGATAAAGACAAACTCAAACATACCTTCAATTTGATCGAAGAGGATGAGGGATGAGAGCAGCAAGCGCCATAAGTCAGAGAAAGATTCAAGCTTTCGGTGGTTGTGCACAGAGATCCAGAGCAAATTGATGTGAGGGATTTGTTGTAGGGGATCTAACGGAGACTAGGATACCTATATTTATAGGTGTGAGCTCACCCCTTGGATTTGGGAGTAGGTGGCTATGAGAGTCTGGAGAACAAGATTAGGAAAGTCACTAATTTGCAGCGGTAGATCATGAGTAATGGCTTGATGTGTGTGGAAACTTATATAGAACACAATGGTGAAGAAATCACATAAAAGATGGAGTAACGAAGGAGAAATCCGCAAAACAAAAACCAAAGATGTCATCCTGTTTCCAGATTTGGACGCAAGGTAAGAGACAACACGGATGCCCTTGGATCCCGATCGAACGACCTACAGAGAGCGCGAAATAAATGAAATCTCAATCAGATTAGACTAAAGTGCATATTAAATTATTTCTTCCTTTCTCTTTCCTTATTAAATAAAATTTGACACCTAAGCTAATTTAAGTATGCAGAATCTGAATATACAATTAGTTTTGCCTTTTGAAGACTTTTAATATATTAAATAAATCAAAACTTGTTTTCTCTTTCCTCCTTCATTAATGGTTTTATGATTCTCCAAAATTAATGAAACTTCACCCATAAGTCATATTAAGTGTTTTGGATACAAATTTGCCATCATTTCTATTTGTTGAAGTTAGTTGTTATTTTAATTAATGATTTGAAGGTTCGAAACACTTTCTCTCTCCTAAATTCACCTTCTCATCAAATATTTACCAAATTGAGTGAAAGTTCGCCCTAAGGCATATTTAAACATGTAGAATACAAACTTGGTGTTATTTTATTTTTTGAAGACTTTAATTATTTTATTTAATACATTTAGATCTTGTCACTTATTTTGTCCTTTTAATATATTAGAGGCATCTAGATACTTTCTAAAAATATGAAACTTGGCCTATAAGCAATACTAAATGTGAGGAACAAACTCAGCTAGTGTAGCACAGATGGTTCGACCCGGCATGTCCTCCTCGGGGGACTCGGGTTCGAAAACTCCTGTTGCGTATTGTATTTACAATCCATTGGGTCGTCTGGGCTCTGGCACCTGTTTGAGGGGGGGAGACTAAGTCTCCTTCTAACTCAAAAAAAGAGCGAGGAACACACTTTTGACATCAGTTTTTTTTGACATATTATTTAATATTTTTGGTCTTTAAATCATTTTCTCTCTCCTGGATAAAATAAATATTTAAGATTGTCAAAATTAGATGAAAATTTCACACATAGACTCATTTTGACATGTGGATTATGAATTTAAGGTTTGTTTCCACTTTTCAAGTTGTTTAATAATTTGGAGAAAAACTCATATTTTCCAATTCCAATAATGCAATGATAATTATTAATTTTCCAAAATTGTGAAACTTGTCACTTAAGTAAACTTTAACTCTAAGAAAAGGAATTTGGTCTTAGAATTATCTTTTAAGTTTTCTTTTTATGATTTTTAGGCAATTTACTCATATTTCCACTATTAATCACATTAGAGCATTTAATGCATTATTTTCTTGACTTTAGCCTTTTCCATTTTATTTCTTTTTCTCTTTCTTATTCCAAAAGGCCTTAGGTTCTAGTACAAAATATTTATTATTATCTCTCTTAAGTGGTGAGATTGCATTTTAGTCCATTGAAACATCCATTAAGATATTTATGCATATGGCCTTACATTGGCATAATTAGTGTTCAATTTCATTCCAAACTATTAGCATTTCCAAAAATTAAACATCAAGGCACAGACAGAATATAGAGGATAAGAAGAACTTAGATTAAGGGTTAAATTAGCAATTTATCCAAGATTCAGTATGTTACAACACTTCACCCCTTAAAGAGGATTTCGTCCTTGAAATCTAATCATCCATGATCTATCAAGGCACTAATACTATCCCTCCACCCCTTAAAGGGTTTACCCATGTCTAACACCTATCAAATAGTACTAAAAATCATGATACACTAAGGTACCTGAATTCCCATTCATAAAAATGAATAACCAAGGCTAGAAAAAAAATATCCATTTTGTATTTATCTCAAAATCGGGTACAAGAGAAATTAGGGTTTGGAAGATAGAAGCAAATCTTATATAGCTATCACAATGGATCAAACCCGAATTCATGATAACATCTTTTAGTATGTTGACCTACCAAGTCAAACTAAAATAAGATCTAGGGGTGACAAAACCTTCTAGGTTGTCAACAGGTGGCTTTTCACCAGCCATATGTGTGTGCCTGCACAAGGCAAGGGGTAGGGCATAAGCAACCTATGTAAAAACCTTCTAGGTTGTCAATAGATGGCTTTTCACCAGTCATATGTGTGTGCCTGCACAAGGCAAGGGGTAGGACATAAGCAACCTATGTAAAAAGGTAAACAACCTATGGGAGATAAATTGAAATAGTTAGACCAACTGATTGCCTTCGCTCTGATACCATGATGTAAGGAGTGGGATCCCATAGGGATCCACTCCCTACTAAAATAAAAAGGCAACATCCCTTATAAACAAAACCATAATAATTCTTTCACAAAAATGGATGATAACCAATTCATTCACATGTATGTATTATATAACCAATAATGTAACAACGGAAGAGAAATATATCTAACTATTACAATTGAGTGTCTATGAAACTTCTTCACCTCATAGGGTGTACATAGAAGGAAACAAAAGGAACTATTAACCAGAGGGTCATCCCACTATCTCAATCTACCTCTAAAATCTAGACAAGGTAACTCCTGGATAGCCTTGGTCATCTTTAGGCAACTTCTACTTTCTCCCTACCTAGGGGTTGGGAGCATACCCCGAAAAGAAGAAAAAGATGGAAATTATCAGCTATCAAAGCCGATATGTGCATATAATAGTGATTGGACAATATAAAGAAAATAGGGACAACAAATCACAAGGCTTCCCATAGAATAAAGATGAAACATCCAACTGGATATCAAAAAGGAATTCTTCATATAGTAAGATGAAAGAAAATATATGAAGAAAACATTATAGCTCACATTAATCAAATCTTGCCTTTAAAATCTCAAGAAGGGAACAATGATTAATAATAGAGTTATTCATGTGGGTAAACTAAACTAAACAATAATCCACATAATAAAATTTTGGGGTATATGGCATCACCACCATAACCGTATATTATGGCATCACCACCATAATCTTCGGGGGAGTAATGGCATCACATCACAATTACCCAGGGACAAGAATCACCATCTGCACCCTCTGTTGGTATCACACACAATTGGGATACATCACCCAATGCACAAATAAACAAATTCTCAAACCCAACTTGTGTTATAAATAGAGAGGCAAACAGAGATATTATCACATCACCATAAATGTGTCCAAATTCCAAACTCATCAAAGAGAAGTATAGGCATATCCGAATTAGGGTTTCCATTAATTATAGATTACCAACACCAACAAGATACAAACTATATGAAATAGCCACAAGATACAAAGATAGGATCCAATTAACAATTATCATAGTGCGTCAGTCCAAATTTAAGATTAGGAAACAATTGGTACAACTACAAGCAAATATGTGACATCTAAATTATATGTACCATCAAGTCCAAGAGAGAAAGAGAAATAACCAATTTTCCAATATGACTCATAAAAGGATTCAACATACCTTACGGATGTATTTATCAGGTTAAGATCCACAACCTAGATCCAATCAGAGTTTATCTTCACCTAATATCATATTAGATGTAAACCATTAATTAATGAGTATATTAAAACCCTAGAAATATCACTTTTTATTGAATTAGAATTAGACTTGGAAAACTTCACCAATCAATTAGTTAGATTCTCCTGATTAAGAAAACATATATTTTTGTCCAATTTGGAGTTTATATGATTAAGTTATAATTATTATAAATTTTATACATATATTTCATTCTACAAAAATAATCCTTCGACAAATATTGAAACTAGACTCTAAAAGTATTTTTATTAGATAGGGAATATTTTTCCAATTCTAAAATATATTTATTTATAATTTTTGGACAAGCAGTTTAAAAGTTATGATTTTTATAAAATCGACCAATCAATAATTTAAGAAATTAATTATCCGTGAGAAAGAGGGAGAGAGAGTGGGACCTGCGTGACTTGGCCCAATAACATACGGCCAGGTTAGCGGTCTGCGCCCACCATCCACAAATGAAGCCAAAGGCCATTCATATCCTTGCGTGAGAAAGAAAAGAGAAGAAGAAAAGAAGGGGCAGGGACGTAATTAAACAAAGGGGGTTGTCTCCTCCCCTTGCACCGAGCAGCAAGTTGTAGCTTGCTCCTATTTTTGGGCATTTTCACAAATCTCAACCAAACTCAAAACCGAGGGCACCAAAAGAAAGCTAAGACAAAGACAAACTTGAACATACCTTCAATTTGATTGAAGAGGATGAGGGATGAGAGAAGCAAGCGTCGTGAGTCAGAGTAAGATTCAAGCTTTCAGTGGTTGTGTGCGGAGATTCAGAGCAAATTAATGTGAGGGATTCATTGTAGGGGACCTAACGGAGACTGGGGTACCTATATTTATAGGTGTGAGCTCGCCCCTTGGATTTGGGAGTAGGTGGCTACGAGAGTCTGTAGAATAAGATCAGGAAAGTCACGGAATCACAACGGTAGATCATGAGTAATGGGTTGATGCGTGTGGAAACTTATATAGAACACAATGGCAAAGAAATCACATAAAAAGATGGAGTAACAAAGGAGAAATCCGTGAAACAAAAACCAAAGATGTCAGCATGTTTCCAGATTCAGATGCAAGGTAAGAGACAACACATATGCCCTTGGATCCTGATCGAATGACCTACAGAGAGCGTGAAATAAATGAAATCCCAATCAGATTAGACTAAAGTGCATATTAAATTATTTCTTCCTTTCTCGTTCCTTATTTGGGGGTCCAAACAAACTCCAAATTAAATGAAATTTGACACCTAAGCTAATTTGTGTATGTGAATTTGAATATACAATTAGTTATGCCTTTTGAAGACTTTTAATGTATTAAATAAATCAAAACTTATTTTCTCTTTCCTCCTTCATTAATGGTTATAAGATTCTCCAAAATTAATGAAACTTCACCCATAAGTTATATTAAGTGTGTTGGATATGAATTTGGAATAATTTCCATTTGTTGAAGTTTGTTGTTATTTTAATTAATGATTTGAAGGTTCTACACACTTTCTCTCTCCTAAATTCACCTTCTCATCACATATTTTCCAAATTGAGTGAAAAATCACCCTAAGGCATATTTTAACATGTAGAATACAAATTTTGCATTTTTTTGAAGACTTTAATTATTCTTTTTTTTTAAATAGAACATGGGTAGAGAATAATATTATTCACCCCGCTCTCTACTACGGGCTAACAAAGTAGAGAAAGGAACATTGATATCCACCTTCAACCAGGGAGGTTTTTCGCTTGAGAAGAAGTGGGGATGGGAGGAATACAAGGTATGTTTTGTGATGTGGTCTGCTACTGAGTTCATCGAACGTGGGATGAAAGAGATCCTGATCTGGGGTAAGGCCTTCAGTGAGCTTGCAGCTTCCCTTCATAGATGTTCGAATCTACTGGCTTCCCTATTGTTCTGCATAAGGGACTCGATTGCAGTGGTGGAGTCAAAGAAAATAATGGCAGACATCCATCCATTTTCCCTGCATAGCTCTAACGCCTTTAAGATACCCTTCATCTCCGCTTCCTTAACTGAGGTAGCAAGACCGGGAACTCATGTGCCTAGGATACAACGACCTTGTTGATTCTGGACATGGACACCGATGCCTGTTTTGAGACTGTGCGTCTGAAAGGCCGCATCTACAAAGATGGTATATTCAGAACCCCCAGGAGTAAGGGAGGGTTGGTTACAAGTATTGAGAGAAGCACGACTCCTAGCTTGGGCGAGCTGCAAGATAGATGTGGATCGCTTCGTGATGAAGAGCGCTTGGGATGCTGGAGGCTGATGACTGCCGTTATGGATAGCATCATTATGTGTATGCCAGGGTGCCCAGGTTCCGACACAACGAATGAGCTTGTCAGCTAGGCTCCCAGGTCCCTTAATGATGAGATCTATCCAGTCCCCATCCATGAGGTTGAAAAAAGATTGGTCGACGCCCAAGTGAGTCCAGACCTGCTTGCTTGCTGGACAATCCCTGAGACAGTGTACAACCGTCTCACTAGTTGTACCACATCTCGGGCATATGTCATCAGTGGAGATATGCCTCCGCATTTTCTCGGCGTTAGTGAGGATGGATCTATGCCATAGGAAGGTGCGTATCTTCAGAGGCACCGGTAAGGACCAAATGACTTTCCAGTTTGTGAGGGTGGCTTGATGAGGTTCTGAACGCAGCCAACTATACGCTGAGCAGGTCAAGAAATCGCCATCAGTTTCAAACGGCCATGACCAGGTATCATTTCCTGCAACCGTAGATGGGGGGATAATGCTTTGGATGAACTTCCAAGTAACTGGCGGTAAGAAGGAATGGATGAATTCCCAATCCCAAGTGCCGTCCTCCAGGGCCATGCTGCTAACCTTGAGATCTGTAAGATCATCTAGAATCACAACAGAAGGGGCCAAGTCCACAATGGATTTGCCAAGCAGCCATTTGTCGAGCCATACATTAGTGGAATTTCCTGAATTAATGGTTTTGTGACAGAGGCCTTCCATCTTAGGAAGATGCGATTTTATAAAGGACAAGACGGCAGAACCTGGTTTTTTCAGCATGGAGCCATGTCTGTTGTATTTCCCCTGCATCACTCGCACCCATAGACACGAGGGTTGATTCATGTATTGCCAGACATTTTTTAACATCAATGCTTCATTTTGTGATCGGGCCTCTTTGAGACCCAAACCTCCTAGGACCTTTTTCTGAGTAATTTTATGCCAGGCCACCATGGACATCTTGTGTTGTTCACTACAGCCGGACCATATAAAATCTTTGATATGTCCATTGATATCATCACAAAGAGTGGGCGAGAGCTTCACTGTCTGCATGGTGTAAGAGGGGATTGTTTGAAGCGTGCTCTTAGCCAAAGTAACACGACCAGCTAGAGAAAGATGACGCGCGGACCAGTTGTTCATACGTGCCTTGATAGATTGTAAGATGGATGCGTGAGTATGCCTGTTAAGACAATGATGCAGAAGGGGAACGTCGAGATATCGACCGAGGTCAAGAGTACTGGAGATGCCCAACCTTTGACAGAAAGCAGACCTTTCTCTGGCAGAGGTATTTGGAGAGAAGAAGCAGCGAGACTTGTCGTTGGAAATAACTTGCCCGGATAACCGAGCAAATTCATGGAGGATAGACTTAATATTAATGGCTTGCTTGTTAGAAACTTCAGACACCAGGAGGAGATCATCTGCAAACATGACATGTGTGAGGGGGACCCCTTCCCACGAAAGAGTGATGGGTTTCCAGGCGCCATTCATGGCAGAAGTAGTGATAGCTTGACTAAGGTGCTCCATACAAAGCACGAAGATGTATGGGCTTAGAGGGTCTCCTTGACGAACACCATGACAGGCGCTGAAGGGGTCAAGAGGTTTGCCCTCCCAGAGAATTGAAGTACTGCCTGAGGAGATGATATTCATAATGAGACGAATGAGTGTGCTTGGGAGCCCAGTTTTGATAAGGGTATCCTCGATGAAGTTCTAGCTCATGCGATCGAAAGCTTTAGAGAGATCGAGTTTTATAGCCACCCACTTCTCTTTACCCCGCAAGGATTTCATGGAGTGGATGACTTCTTGGACTAATAGGATGTTATCACTGATGCGCCTGCCCGGGATAAAACTGGATTGGTTTTCAGAGATCCAGCTGTTAAGAAAGGGTTTAATACGCTCGACGATAACCTTCGAAATGAGCTTAAAGCAACAATTATTCAAAGAAATAGGTCTGAGGTCCGAGCATCTCTGAGGGCTTTGACACTTCGGAATGAGCACCATAAGGGAGTCGGCCAGTCGTGGATGGAAAGTACCTGTGATGAAAGCTTCACGGACCGTGGAGACAAAGGAGTTACCAACATGAGCCCAATTGGACTGAACAAATTCGTTATGGACTCCATCAGGGCCAGGAGCCTTTGCAGATGCCATAAGGAAGAGAACTCGCCTGACTTCGCCAGCCTCAGGCGTGCTATCGAGGAGGGAATCATCGGGCAAGCCTGGGAAAGCACCTACATACTCAGAGATGGCAGCATGGCTTGGAGATGGGAAGCTTTGAGTGCACAACAAATTGTAGAAGGAGGAACAGACCAGGTCTTGGAGTGCCTGTGGATCGTCGACCCAGTCACCACCTTCATTCCGGAGCCTAGAAATCTTGTTAAAATGGTGACGTGCTTTCACATAAGAGTGGAAGAACTTGTTGTTGCCGTCACCATACTGGAGCCAGTTAATATTAGCTTTTTGCTGCCAGTCCGCCTCCTCGCAGAGAAGTATGGAATTGAATTGCTCTTGCAGGTCGATAGAAAGCAACTGGTTAGCAAAGCTAGTGGAATGAGTAGATACCTGACATGCCTCCAAACGCCTGAGAATGTCATTTTTCTCCTTGTGCTGTTGTTGTATCCGTCGGGCGTCCCAGTTGGCATCGGCAACCTGGAAAGCTTGGATGGCTTCCGGGAAGGGTAGAGAGTTGTCCCACAAAGGTAGGAGATCTATTTTAAAGCTAGGGATCTGGCCCCAACTCATTCTTGTTCTGAAATGGCGCTTCTGACGCGTAGATGAGCTTTGTCCCGAGATCAGAATGGGGTTGTGGTCGCTGTGAATGAGAGGAAGGACACTGACTTGCATCCCGTTTTCAATGGATAACCAGTCAACATTAGCAACAACACGATCAAGCTTCTTAAGGAGCAAACCTTTCTTGTAGGTGAAGCGATTGCCCGAAGAATGGATGTCCGAAAGCCCAGCATACTGTAAAAAAGAGTTGAACTTGATGCTAGAGTGACGATCAAAGCCCTTACCACCATGTTTCTCTGTAGGGTCCAACATAGTATTGAAATTGTCTACAAGAGCCCACGCCGTGTTCATGGAGGAGGCGAGAGTAGTAAGGCACTGCCAAAGTAGATCGCGCCTAGTTGGATTAGGATTGCCATAGATGACAGTGAGGTACTAAGAATTGTTGACAAAACAATGAATATACTGACGGTGACTCTGAATAATGTCCACCTGACATTTGTGATTATCCCAGAGGATCCAAATACCACCAGAAAAACCTAGAGCCTCAACACGATGAGAAGAAGTATAGCCGAACTTCCTTATGATGCTGCTAGCTTTGAAACCACTGCAACGTGGCTCAAGAATGGCGAGAATATTGATTTTGTATTTCCTTTTGTATTCCTTTAAGATATTTAGTTTGTCCTTGGAGCCAGCTCCTTGGATATTCCAGCAGTAGATGTTGGTCAAAAAATAGAAGATGGGGTAGGGCGTCACCGGATAGCTGCCAGAAGGCCTGAGGCCTCCTCTTCACCATCCATCGGTAAGTCCATTCCTGGGTCTTCCTCATTGAATTATAAGTTTTGTTGGACGGATGGGTTGTGCTCAGTGCCATTTCCAATGGTCTGAGCTAATTTCCCTTTCTTCCGTTCATGGCCAGGGCTTACGGTCTGATAGATAACCTTTCTATTTCTCAAGAATATCCCTCCCTTGCTCCCATGCGTACCCCAGTTGAATTTTGTGGGTGCAACGCTAGAGGAAGAAGGGATAGTAGCTTGGAACTGGAACTTATCTAACATCTGGTCGATGGGGCGCCCATCAACTGTTTCATCTTCGATCAGTGTCACCACTATGTTATCCTGTTGGGGGACTGTATTGAGCGGAGGAGCGGGGCCCTGAGCGCCTAGGGGCGTTTCGCCTTGGCTGTTTGCAGCGGTCCCGTTTGGTTTCTTCTTGGTAGTTTTCTTATTCTTCCGACTAACGACTTCTGTCCGGTCATTTTCTGATGGCGCTTGGCCATCGGCAGCCGGATGATGTGTTGCTGCGCCCTGTTGGAGAGGAGCTTTCTCGGCAGAGGCTACCTTGGATTGGTTGGCCGTCTGCTTCTTGGGATGGGGTTTCCTCGGAGGCATCTTTGCATGGATGGCCTCTGTGTAGATGGGACCTGACAGCAAGGGAGCCGCCGATGTAGAAGGACCTGTTGTACCAGCAAACTGCTGGCCGAACCTACAGTCGCCTTCAGCGTGGCCAAGACGTACACACTTCATGCAAAGAGTGGGTAGGTTCTCGTACTCGAGTCTGTATTCCTCACCGCCGAGTTCGATGGCAGGGAGGAGAGGTTTAGTCGTATCGACTTCCACAGCAATCATGGCGAATTTGCCGCGGTGTCCTTGTTGGGTTGTAGTGTCGATTTTAATGGTCTTCCCAATAAGATCGTCGATGCTCGAGAGAAGCAGGTTTTGGAAGAGAGAGATGGGCAGGTCCATGATCCTCGACCAGATGATGAGTTTCCACAGGATAGGGTCTGAGGGACGGAACTCCTTTGACCAATATTGAACCGAGAGATAGTGATTGAATATCGTCCACGGGCCGCCTGTCATGGCCCGGACGTAGTCGACCTCGTTGGCCAACTGGATGATGTAATAACCCATCTCTAGGTCGATTGCCCGGAACTCTTCAGTGGGTGACCAGAGAACCGCAATTCTGTTCATTAAGGCATTGAAGCTGACGGTTGTTCCGATGATCTTGATGATAACATCATACTTCCATGGCTCCAGGAGCGGAGGAAGAGAGTTGGGGTTAATAGCAATCTTCGGCAGTCTGCCGCTGCGGTTGATTCTAATGTCATCGTTCTTGAGCAGATCCAGTGAGACTTGGGTAAGGGAGGTCGGGGCCTTGGTTGTTCGTCCGACCATAGCTTCTTTGTATGACCTAGCCGCCGGGTGCATAGGCTCCTCGGCCAGCGTCATGGAAACATCACCTTCCTCCGTTTGCTTAGGATCAGGGTTAATCACGTTACTTGGTTGCTCATCTCCCGTGCCTGGAGCAAGGCGGGAACCAGAGAGGCCGGTGCCACGGCCTCCGTGGCCGCCGCCTCTTCCTCCTCTTTCACCGTGCCCTAGCACCATCGCGCTAGCATAAGACTTTAATTATTCTACTTAATACATTTAGATCTTGTCACTTATTTTGTCCTTTTAATATATTAGAGGCATCTAGAAACTTTCTAAAAATATGAAACTTGGCCTACAAGTAATAATAAGCATGATGAACACATTTTTGACATCAATTAATTTTTTTGACATATTATTTAATATTTTTGGTCTTTAAATCATTTTCTCTCTCCTGGATAAAATAAAATATTTAAGATAGTCAAAATTAGATGAAAATTCACACATAGACTCATTTGACATGTAGATTATGAATTTAAGGTTTTTTTTCACTTTTGAAGTTGTTTAATTATTTATTTAATAATTTGGAGAAAAACTCATATTTTCCAACTCCAATAATGCAAAGATAATTATTAATTTTCCAAAATTGTGAAACTTGTCACTTAAGTAAAATTTCACCCTAAGAAAACAAATTTGGGCTTAGAATTATCTTTTAAGTTTCCCTTTTATGATTTTAGGCAATTTACTCATATTTCCATTATTTATCACATTAGAGCATTTAATGCATTATTTTCTTGACTTTAGCCTTTTCTATTTTATTTCTTTTTCTCTTTCTTATTCCAAAAGGCCTTAGAAGGTTCTAGTATAAAATATTTACTATTATCCCTCTTAAGTGGTGAAATTACATTTTAGTCCATCATTGAAACATCCATTAAGATATTTATGCATATGACCTTACATTGACATAATTAGTGTTCAATTTCATTCCAACCTATTATTATTTCCACAAATTAAATAATAAGGTATAGACA
The DNA here is from genome assembly GCA_963693085.1 of Alisma plantago-aquatica. Classification (NCBI taxonomy): domain Eukaryota; kingdom Viridiplantae; phylum Streptophyta; class Magnoliopsida; order Alismatales; family Alismataceae; genus Alisma; species Alisma plantago-aquatica. Next base: position 521,476,900 of record OY856414.1, on the reverse strand, counting down.
GGATATAGAGGATAAGAAGAACTTAGATTAAGGGTTAAACTAGCAATTTATCCAAGATTCAGTATGTTACAGACAAACTATTATTATTTTTTTAGGGAAAATCAGGAGGCCTTATTATTCACCCCGCCCTCCCTCTGCAGGCTTATTAAAACGATGAACAAGTAAAGGTCTAGAATCCAGAGAGAGACTCTCGCTAATGAATCCCAAACAAGACTTCTAAACATACTCACCTTTCATTGCTTTGGTTCCCCATTTTGTTGAACCACCAGCAACCCTATTAGTGTTCCTAGGGTTGTAGATAACAGAGCTCAAGCTTCTCCCCTTGAGCAGGTGTAGACATCTATTGATGGTTGGTTTATACTTGGTAGGTGCCTGCAGTTTCCCATTGATATAATCACACGAGGATGTATGATCAAAAACCACTATGATCCCCTCATTGTGATGTTGAACTGACTTCAGACCTAGGGCAATAGCCTGCAACTCAATTTCAGTAATGTCATCTGACTCAGAGGATTCACTACCACCCAGAATTCAACATCCCTTGTTGTTCCTTAGAATGGAACCAGTGGCTGCCCTTCCAGTTCTCTTACAAATCACCCTATAAACATTAAGTTTGACAATTCGAGGTGGTGGTGGAAGCTATATAGAATGGTATCTTAACTTCTCTTTGAACTGAGTAGGTTCCTCCACCTTAAACACCTCCGAAACTATCTTTATCTGGTTTTGAATTATGTGCACAGTTTGATTCATAGAATACACTTTGTTGTCAAATATAGCTTCATTCCTGCATTTCTAGATGCCTTCAAGAACCATAGCAGCAACAACTGGACGACTAGAGCAGCCCTCCTTCCTCTTCAAGTTACCGGACAACCATTGTTTCAGACTTTGATGAGTTCCAAACTAAAACCCATACACATTAATAAGAAATTCACATACATCTCTAGTGTGTCTGCAACCAAAGAACACATGAAAGGTGGTTTTAGGGCCATCTCCACAACTTGGGCACACATCATCAATGCACAAACCACGTTTAGCTCTATTAGAGTTCGTCAACAAGCCCTCATGTATAGCTTTCCATAGGAACAATTTGGTTCGCTGGGGGATTCTAAGCTTCCAAATACTTGGCCAACATCCCTCAACATGTTGCCTAGTATCCTTTAGTAGGTTATTGTAGATCATCTTAGTCGAAACATTGCCATTCTTCACTCCTATATATTGCCATTCATCCATGCTTCCATCAGGACTGGGCACAGTGGTGTTCAAAATGGCCTTACAAGACTCTTCTGAGAACCAGTGGTTCATAAAATCCACATCCCAACATCCATCCATCCATAATCATAGAGGAAACCTTCACATCAAAATTATCTTCAGGTATCATTTTATCATTTCTCAAAATTACTTTAGCTTTCCCTTCCACCCACTTGTCCTCTCAGAGTGAGGTATCGATTCCATTGATCACAATGCGACCAACATGTGATTCCATATCCTCCTGATGTCTTCGAATGAATTTTCACAGACACAATCCCTTCCCAAGACCTCCATCCCTTAAATGGTGGTACTTTACAAACATAATATCCCTCCAGTGAATATTCCTTCTTGTGCAGACATCCCAAACAGTCCTAGACAGAAGGGCCTCATTTTGCAAAGGAGCACATATAACCTTGAGACCACCCTCTCTTTTGGCTGCCACGATCTTCCTCCAAGATATGGTATGCATATTCTGCCCCCAAATGAAATTTCTAATACTTTGATCAATAGCATCACAAACTGAGTCTGGTAAGTGAACCAATTTCATTAGGTAGACCGGAGTGGCATTCAGAATAGATTTAGCAAGAGTCACCTTACCTGCAAAGGACAAGGTTCGATTTGTCTAGGCAATAATCTTCCCTTCAATGCCGTTTAGAAGATTGAGGTGTATGTTTTTGTTAGCTCGACCATGGAGAATAGGGACCCCCAGGTGTCGCCCCAGATTTTCTATTTGAGCCATTCCCATGCAACAGAAAATGCGTCTTGTAGTTCCTTAGTCCACATTCTTGGAGAAAAAGATGGTCAATTTTTCTTTAGACAACATCTGACCTGAAGCTTTCCCAAACTCTCAAAGACACTTCATCATATTCTTATCTTGATTCAATGAAGCTTCTCCAAATAGAATAATATCATCCGCAAAACAAGCGTGGGTAATCTTAGGCCCTTTCCTGATAACCTAAAGCTTTCTACCCACCTCTATGTATCATTTCAGAGATTGCTTGACTCAACCTCTCCAGACATAAATGAAGATGCAAGGGGACAAAGGGTCCCCCTGTCGAACACCCTGTGAAGCTCTAAAAGGGGAGAGATTTTCTCCCTGCCACAATAACCCAATTTCACCAGAGGTGATGATGTTCATAGTAAGCTGGATAAGTTTCCCAGGGATGGATGTCCTTTGAAGAGTATCCCTGATGAAGCTTGCTTCCATCCTATCATAGGCCTTAGCCAAATCAATCTTAACAGCCATGCGAGCTTGTCTAGAGGTTCTAGTTCTCATGGTATGGATAATGTCCTAAACAAGTATAATATTGTCATAAACTTGACGCCCAGGTATAAAGCTACTATGAAATGGTGAGATCCAATCATCAAGAAAGGGTTTGATTCTTTCCACAATGATTTTCAACAATAACTTCAAACTCGTATTGTTCAAAGCTATGGCTCTAAGGTGATTACAGTTATTAGGGATGGCAATCTTAGGAATGAGAATATGGTTAGTTTTCGCCATATCTGTCACAATGGTATTACCTACAAAGCAATCACACACAGTGCACTTGAGGGAAGAGTTAAGTTTAGACTAGTTCTCTTACAAGAAACCCGCATCAACGCCACCAGGACCAGGCGCTTTAGTAGGATTTATCATTCTGAGGGCATTGTGAATCTCCTCCTCTTTAGGAATAACATCTAGAAGAGCAACATCTTTAATATGGAGTGACAGATAGCACCCATGATAATTTATTGTATAAGAAGCTAATTTTCTGGTAGCACAACTCTTGAACAAATCCACAAAGTGATTTCTGACATGTCCTTCAGAGCAGTACCATCCTTGACCCACCTACCGTCCTTATCCTTTAGCTTAGAGATCACGTTCCTCCTTCTCCTCCCCCTGACAATAGCTTGAAAATACCTCGTGTTCAGGTCCCCTAGTTTAATTTAATCGCATCTAGCCTTCTGTTTCCACTCCGCTTCCTCTCTATTCAGAATCTCAAGAAGTTCTCCTTGTCTCCTCGCGAGTGCTTCATCCAACCTCACGATATAGGAACAACTTAGCCGGTTCTATAGATACGTAATAGCTCTCAATAGACATTCCTTTCTCCCCTTCTCATTATATCTATCCTTTCTATCCCAAATTGCCTCCTTCTCCATAAAATTGTTGATAGCGTCAGTAGAACTCATATCCTCATTCCAAGCGTGACTCCATAGATGCTGAAAGGATGTCCATTTGGTCCAGTTCACATTTGTCTTTAGAACACCCAGGGACTTCCTGGGTGACACAGTCGTAGTCTGAACCAGTACCAGGGAATGATCCGAGGCAATTCTTGGAAGAATCTCAACATGGGTGTTTGGAAACAGCTCAAGCCACTCATGGTTCGCCACTGCTCTATCCAGATGCTCCTGAAGCATGCCCCTCTTGAAATTCATAAGGGGACCCGATGCTCCCAGATCCTCCATACCAACATCCACAAGTGCCTTAGAGAAGTCTCTACAGCTGTTGAAACTTAGCTTATCACTCCCGACCTTCTCGTGTGGGTAAATGAATACGTTAAAGTCGCCCATTACCAGCCATGGTAACTTTGAAGCCTCCTTTAACATGCTCAGATGCTTCCAAAGAAAATGATGCTTAACCTACTTAGTACTAGCATACACTACAATCACCAAGCAATTCTTATTGATTATACAGTGAATGAACTATTTATGAAAGGCCAACACCTCCACATTACCAATTCTATCCTTCCACAGTAACCATACACTACTAAAGAAACATCCTTTGGCATCGGTTGTTTAACCCCCTTTGGCGTCAGTTTCTGAGCGACGCCTATGTGGGCGCCGCTAAAGGTCGAACACTTCGGCGTCGGTTTTTTAACCGATGCCTATTTAACATATAGGCGTCGGTCTTTTAGTAGATAACTGACGCCAAAAGGGTTCGCGCCACAGAAAGCGGCGTCATCTAGGACACATTCTGCGTCGGTTATCTACTAAAAGACCGACGCCATACTTCAAGACGACACGGCCGTGCTTCCCTGTACGGCCGTGTTTAGTACTATAGGCGTCGGTTTTATATGAATAAGTGACGCCTTTTCCACCACGGCCGTGCTTTCCTGCACGGTCGGGTTGTTTGTAATATTAGGCGTCAGTTTTATCCAATAACTGACGTTGTAGGTCTTTGATGACAGTTTTCTGTAAATAACCGAAGCCTATATCTATTTTTTTTCATATTAGTTTGCAGGCCTGCTGTGGCTGGTCAGCAGGATGACAACCTGTAGTTCAGTTTTCTGAACTGCAGGTTTACGACATCCATTGATATCAGCCTACAAACAGGCCACAAACCTGCAAAAGTCCCAAGGAAAATTTCACACAAGTAGATACATTCAGACATCAATTCAATTCTCACATTCACACATATAGAAACATTCAAATACATGTATTAACATTCAGAAATATTCATTTACAAAGTATCATTCATTATCGCTATCAACATCCCAATTATATCTTACAGTTGCCACTGCTTGTATGGCTTTTGCCCATTCTTCTCTTATTTCATTTAATGCTTCCATCGTATATGGAGCATGTATATTTTTTAAGCGTTTACCTATAGTGTGGTCAGTTTTAAACACCTGCAAAGAGAATGATGTATATATATAAGTAATAATATAAAAATAAGATTGATATATTTCATACTAACTAATGAGACTATATATAATACCTCATGTATGGTATCGATGTCCAATGCGGCATGTTTGATAATCATCTGCATAAATCACATCACATAGTATGCACATGCCCAACCATTGTCTTGTGTAGCACACTATAAATTGAAACATACAAAATAATACAACTAAGCACAATTCACATCAATAATATATACATCGGAGTCGGGAACTTACTTGTACGTTCTGCCAATTTATTGGCTGGTTTCTTTTTCCCTTGTGCCCTGAGGGATGAACGTGCCTTGTTTCCTCTGCTCGTGCAGCTCCCGCTAATCACCATCAACAGAAATTGGTAAATTAACACCACAAATAATCAATATTCAAACGATTGCTCTAAGAGTTGTATTTTACCATTTTTGCAGCCGCCTCAGCAGTTACGGGTTTCTTTATTTCACCCTTCTTGTTTTGCCTCCCAGCTATCCAGATATCATGGCGAGGCATGGGCGGCAGACTCCTGAGTAGGAGCAAACTCCTGAGTAGGAGCAGACTCCTGAGTAGCCGCAGACTCCGCATGTAGTCTTTGGCGAACGCTTGCATAGCCTTTTGGACCCATAGTGTGGTCATGCACATTCAGTGCACGCCTTGCTCTTTGTGCGTCACTGAGGGCCTAGTTAGTATGCACATTAATGATTTGGTTAGTATCACTAAATGTTAATCTTGAATAGGTGAATACAATGTATATTAATTAAATTGGGAGTGACACCTAATACCTTGAATTCTTCAGATTTTCTTGAAGCAACAAAATTGTCCCAATCTTCTTTATCCAAGAAGTTCCATTGTTCAAGGGCTGACTTCTTTTTCTTATCACCATCTTTTATGTATTCTCTATTCAGATTTGTCCTATAATTCCTAAGCATCTTTCCAGCGCGTTGCATCACACTTTTACGATGCAACTTCTCATCCAATGCAAACAGATTCTATAAAATAGAAATGTTCTTAACTAGTATCCAAAATAAAATTGCAAATAATAGAATTTGTAATCTACAAAATAGAATTGCAAATAATAATAACTCACGCATAAATCCTTCCATATCAAGTCTTTTTTCCCCTGAGGAACTTTATGCCAATTATCATACTTAACACCACAATGGCTCCAAGTGGTACACCCAAGATAGTTTACAAAATTATTGCGGTTCACTCCAATTGCATTTCCTCCATTATCAAACTCCACAACCAATTTGGATCCACTGCCACTAAGCGCTATTAACTTCTTCAACAGAGTGATGCCCCTTTTCTTGTTAAGTGTTTGGTGCTGCGCATCAAGTTGCTCCAGTGCTTCAGTGGGTACATGTGCATCATCAACCTAAAATTTGACAAAAATAAACACACTGAATTAGCCCAATATAGAAATATAAGATATATGACATAACTAGAAGATAATGAATTTTATAGAAATACAGGATATGTTTTTAGAACTTACATTGGTATCCTCGCCATGCTCGTCATGGACAACATGCTCATCATGGACTTCATGCTCATCATGGACATCATGCTCATCATGGTCAGCCATCTGAAAATGTCATTAAAAAGGCAAACATTTAGCATTTGTATTAACTAGAAAAAGGCAAACATTTAGCATTTGTATTAACTAGAAAAAGGCAAACATTTAGCATTTGTGTAAACATATATGTCTCTAAAGTTGTTACCGCAATGCCTACATGGACACTAGAACCTATCTGTAGGTTTTTTCCTATGTTCCTCGGCAAATCTAATAAACTGATCAAGACCAGATATAAACTCTGGGGTGCAACGATTACGAATGGACATCCATGATCTATCCATACTATGATCAGAGAAAACAAGTATATATTAGGAAACAAGTATATATTAGGAAAAGATTAGGGTATACACTTACATCCTAAGTGTATAATGTGATGTCATTCTTATATATAATAAATGTGTACCACCTATCCCATCCTTGAACACCTAATCTCACTAGTAAGTGTATAATGTGTATTGGGTTTTCAAGAAAATTTCGACAACATTTCCCCGCTGTTCTCTAAGTACATATGTACTTAGAGAACAAATGGGGAAATGCTACCGAAATTTTCTCGAAAACCCAATACACATTATACACTTACATCCTAAGTGAGATTAGGTGTTCAAGAACAGTCCCAAACCAGGGACTATCCAAGATTTACTCCTAATGAGTCAATCTTGGACGGGTTTCTAGGCCAACAAACACAATAATAGATATCTACAATGAAGCCGGACTCCATACAAATAGTATATAATTTAGTGATTGTTCATTCTAATTTATACCAATGTACAAGTAATATAAAGAACAATGATTGTTCACTTTCTAGGCCAACAAACACATTTGATGTCATTCTTATATATAATAAATGTGTACCACTTATCCCATCCTTGAACACCTAATCTCACTAGTAAGTGTATAATGTGTATTGGGTTTTGAAGAAAATTTCGGCAGCATTTCCCCGCTGTTCTCTAAGTACATATGTACTTAGAGAACAAATGGGGAAATGCTACCGAAATTTTCTCGAAAACCCAATACACATTATACACTTACATCCTAAGTGAGATTAGGTGTTCAAGAACAGTCCCAAACCGGGGACTATCCAAGATTTACTCCTAATGAGTCAATCTTGGACAGGTTTTCTAGGCCAACAAACACAATAATAGATATCTACAATGAAGTCGGACTCCATACAAACAGTATATAATTTAGTGATTGTTCATTCTAATTTATACCAATGTACAAGTAATATAAAGAACAATGATTGTTCACTTTCTAGACCAACAAACACATGTGATGTCATTCTTATATATAATAAATGTGTACCACCTATCCCATCCTTGAACACCTAATCTCACTAGTAAGTGTATAATGTGTATTGGGTTTTCAAGAAAATTTCGGCAGCATTTCCCCGCTGTTCTCTAAGTACATATGTACTTAGAGAACAAACGGGGAAATGCTATCGAAATTTTCTTGAAAACCCAATACACATTATACACTTACATCCTAAGTGAGATTAGGTGTTCAAGAACAGTCCCAAATCGGGGACTATCCAAGATTTACTCCTAATGAGTCAATCTTGGACGGGTTTCTAGGCTAACAAACACAATAATAGATATCTACAATGAAGCCGGACTCCATACAAATAGTATATAATTTAGTGATTGTTCATTCTAATTTATACCAATGTACAAGTAATATAAAGAACAATGATTGTTCACTTTCTAGGCCAACAAACACATGTGATGTCATTCTTATATATAATAAATGTGTACCACCTATCCCATCCTTGAACATCTAATCTCACTAGTAAGTGTATAATGTGTATTGGGTTTTTGAGAAAATTTCGGCAGCATTTCCCCGTTGTTCTCTAAGTACATATGTACTTAGAGAACAACGGGGAAATGCTGTCGAAATTTTCTTGAAAACCCAATACACATTATACACTTACATCCTAAGTGAGATTAGGTGTTCAAGAATAGTCCCAAACCGAGGACTATCCAAGATTTACTCCTAATGAGTCAATCTTGGACGGGTTTCTAGGCCAACAAACACAATAATAGATATGTACATGTTAGGCTTTCATCACAATTGATGTTAGGGTTTCATCAATGTTAGTGTTTAATCAAATCAAATTAGGATGTTAGAATGGACAAGTTTAAATCAAATAAGGGTTTAAATCAAATCAAACACAGCCGTGGCTGTGTTGGCCTACCACGGCCGTGCTGGGCAGCACGGCCGTGGTAGGCCATTCTTCTCAGTTCTCAGTGAAAGAAGTAGAACACTAACTAGTCTTAGGTTTTGAAGTCAGAGCAGCAAGCAGAGCAGAGCAGCGGGCGGCAAGGAAGAAGACAAGGAAGAAGGTGCTACGGCTAATACCTTGTAAGCAGTGGAGGCAAGTAAGAAGACAACGCTGTAGTAGGGCGTGAGCAGGGAGGAAGGAGCGAGCGGCGATGCAAGGAGGAAGGCGGCGAGCGGCGGCGGCGACGCAGAGCAACAACAGGGATCGTCGGCGGCGAGCGAGAAGCAGCAGGCACCAGGCACCAGGCGGCGATTTTGGCAGAGCGCACAGGAGAATCGATGAAACAGGAAGAAAGGGGGAAGAGTCGGGTGATCGGGCCTCTATTAAGTTGGTCAACGGCGTCGGTTATCTAGGACAACCGACGCCTATTATCTTCAGCGTCAGTTGATCGTAATAACCGACGTCCAATTAGACAATCTTTACCCCAAATTAATTGGCGGGAACTATTATCAGCGTCGGTTATCCAAGGATAACCGACACCGAAAGTGGAACTTTTCGCGCAAAATTTCATTTCACATAGGCGTCGGTGAATTGTTAAACAACCGACGTTGTATGTGATCCAGATTTTTTCGCTCGAAAATTGGATTTCGCGGGCACCTTTAGGCGTCAGTTGGTTACACTCAGCCGACGCTGAATACAAAGTGGTACCCATGTCTGGCTGGTCTTCGAATATAGACGTCGGTTTGTATAAATAACCGACGCCGAATATTATAGGCGTCTGTTGTCCGAAATAACCGACGCCCAGAAAAGCGAAATAACCGACGTCAATTTCAGTAATGTCATCTGACTCAGAGGATTCACTACCACCCAGAATTCAACATCCCTTGTTGTTCCTTAGAATGGAACCAGTGGCCGCCCTTCCAGTTCTCTTACAAATCACCCTATAAACATTAAGTTTGACAATTCGAGGTGGTGGTGGAAGCTATATAGAATGGTATCTTAACTTCTCTATGAACTGAGTAAGTTCCTCCGCCTTAAACACCTCCGAAACTATCTTTATCTGGTTTTGAATTATGTGCACAGTTTGATTCATAGAATACACTTTGTTGTCAAATATAGCTTCATTCCTGCATTTCTAGATGCCTTCAAGAACCATAGCAGCAACAACTGGACGACTAGAGCAGCCCTCCTTCCTCTTCAAGTTACCGGACAACCATTGTTTCAGACTTTGATGAGTTCCAAACTAAAACCCATACACATTAATAAGAAATTCACATACATCTCTAGTGTGTCTGCAACCAAAGAACACATGAAAGGTGGTTTTAGGGCCATCTCCACAACTTGGGCACACATCATCAATGCACAAACCACGTTTAGCTCTATTAGAGTTCATCAACAAGCCCTCATGTATAGCTTTCCATAGGAACAATTTGGTTCGCTGGGGGATTCTAAGCTTCCAAATACTTGGCCAACATCCCTCAACATGTTGCCTAGTATCCTTTAGTAGGTTATTGTAGATCATCTTAGTCGAAACATTGCCATTCTTCACTCCTATATATTGCCATTCATCCATGCTTCCATCAGGACTGGGCACAGTGGTGTTCAAAATGGCCTTACAAGACTCTTCTGAGAACCAGTGGTTCATAAAATCCACATCCCAACATCCATCCATCCATAATCATAGAGGAAACCTTCATATCAAAATAATCTTCAGGTATCGTTTTATCATTTCTCAAAATTACTTTAGCTTTCCCTTCCACCCACTTGTCCTCCCAGAGTGAGGTATCGATTCCATTGATCACAATGCGACCAACATGTGATTCCATATCCTCCTGATGTCTTCGAATGAATTTTCACAGACACGATCCCTTCCCAAGACCTCCATCCCTTAAATGGTGGTACTTTACAAACATAATATCCCTCTAGTGAATATTCCTTCTTGTGCAGACATCCCAAACAGTCCTAGACAGAAGGGCCTCATTTTGCAAAGGAGCACATATAACCTTGAGACCACCCTCTCTTTTGGCTGCCACGATCTTCCTCCAAGATATGATATGCATATTCTGCCCCCAAATGAAATTTCTAATACTTTGATTAATAGCATCACAAACTAAGTCTGGTAAGTGAACCGATTGCATTAGGTAGACCGGAGTGGCATTCAGAATAGATTTAGCAAGAGTCACCTTACCTGCAAAGGACAAGGTTCGATTTGTCTAGGCAATAATCTTCCCTTCAATGCCGTTTAGAAGATTGAGGTGTATGTTTTTGTTAGCTCGACCATGGAGAATAGGGACCCCCAGGTGTTGCCCCAGATTTTCTATTTGAGCCATTCCCATGCAACATAAAATGCGTCTTGTAGTTCCTCAGTCCACATTCTTGGAGAAAAAGATGGTCAATTTTTCTTTAGACAACATCTGACCTGAAGCTTTCCCAAACTCTCAAAGACACTTCATCATATTCTTATCTTGATTCAATGAAGCTTCTCCAAATAGAATAATATCATCTGCAAAACAAGCGTGGGTAATCTTAGGCCCTTTCCTGATAACCTAAAGCTTTCTACCCATCTCTGTGTATCATTTCAAAGATTGCTTGACTCAACCTCTCCAGACATAAATGAAGATGCAAGGGGACAAAGGGTCTCCCTGTCGAACACCCTGTGAAGCTCTAAAAGGGGAGAGATTTTCTCCCTGCCACAATAACCCAATTTCACCAGAGGTGATGATGTTCATAATAAGATGGATAAGTTTTCCAGGGATGGCTGTCCTTTGAAGAGTATCCCTGATGAAGCTTGCTTCCATCCTATCATAGTCCTTAGCCAAATCAATCTTAACAGCCATGCGAGCTTGTCTAGAGGTTCTAGTTCTCATGGTATGGATAATGTCCTAAACAAGTATAATATTTTCATAAACTTGACGCCTAGGTATAAAGCTACTATGAAATGGTGAGATCCAATCATCAAGAAAGGGTTTGATTCTTTCCACAATGATTTTCAACAATAACTTCAAACTCGTATTGTTCAAAGCTATGGCTCTAAGGTGATTACAGTTATTAGGGATGGCAATCTTAGGAATGAGAATATGGTTAGTTTTTGCCATATCTGTCAGAATTGTATTACCTACAAAGCAATCACACACAATGCACTTGAGGGAAGAGTTAAGTTTAAACTAGTTCTCTTACAAGAAACCCGCATCAACGCCAGCAGGACCAAGCGCTTTAGTAGGATTTATCATTATGAGGGCATTGTGAATCTCCTCCTCTTTAGGAATAACATCTAGACGAGCAACATCTTTAATATGGAGTGACAGATAACACCCATGATAATTTATTGTATAAGAAGCTAATTTTCTGGTAGCACAACTCTTGAACAAATCCATAAAGTGATTTCTGACATGTCCTTCAGAGCAGTACCATCCTTGACCCACCTACCGTCCTTATCCTTTAGCTTAGAGATCACGTTCCTCCTTCTCCTCCCCCTGACAATAGCTTGAAAATACCTCGTGTTCAGGTCCCCTAGTTTAATTTAATCGCATCTAGCCTTCTGTTTCCACTCCGCTTCCTCTCTATTCAGAATCTCAAGAAGTTCTCCTTGTCTCCTCGCGAGTGCTTCATCCAACCTCACGATATAGGAACAACTTATCCGGTTCTATAGATACATAATAGCTCTCAATAGACATTCCTTTCTCCCCTTCTCATTATATCTCTCCTTTCTATCCCAAATTGCCGCCTTCTCCATAAAATTGTTGATAGCGTCAGTAGAACTCATATCCTCATTCCAAGTGTGACTCCATAGATGCTGAAAGGATGTCCATTTGGTCCAGTTCACATTCATCTTTAGAACACCCAGGGACTTACTGGGTGACACAGTCGTAGTCTGAACCAGTATCAGGGAATAATCCGAGGCAATTCTTGGAAGAATCTCAACATGGGTGTTTGGAAACAGCTCAAGCCACTCATGGTTCACCACTGCTCTATCCAGATGCTCCTGAAGCATGCCCCTCTTGAAATTCATAAGGGGACGCGATGCTCCCAGATCCTCCATACCAACATCCACAAGTTCCTTAGAGAAGTCTCTACAGCTGTTGAAACTTAGCTTATCACTCCCGACCTTCTCGTGTGGGTAAATGAATACGTTAAAGTCGCCCATTACCAGCCATGGTAACTTTGAAGCCTCCTTTAACATGCTCAGATGCTTCCAAAGAAAATGACGCTTAACCTACTTAGTACTAGCATACACTACAATCACCAAGCAATTCTTATTGATTATACAGTGAATGAACTATTTATGAAAGGCCAACACCTCCACATTACCAATTCTATCCTTCCACAGTAACCATACACTACTACAGAAACAGCCTTTGGCGTCGGTTGTTTAACCCCCTTTGGCGTCGGTTTCTGAGCGATGCCTATGTGGGCGCCGCTAAAGGTCGAACACTTCGGCGTTGGTTTTTTAACCGACGCCTATTTAACATATAGGGATCGGTCTTTTAGTAGGTAACTGACGCCAAAAGGGTTCGCGCCACAGAAAACGACGTCATCTAGGACACATTCTGCGTCGGTTATCTACTAAAAGACCGACGTCATACTTTAAGACGACACGGTCGTGCTTCCCTGCACGGCCGTGTTTAGTACTATAGGCGTCAGTTTTATATGAATAAGTGACGCCTTTTCCACCACGGCCGTGCTTTCCTGCACGGTCGGATTGTTTGTAATATTAGGCGTCGGTTTTATCCAATAACTGATGTTGTAGGTCTTTGCTGACGGTTTTTTGTAAATAACCGACGCCTATATCTATTTTTTTTTTCATATCAGTTTGCAGGCCTGCTGTGGCTGGTCAGCAGGATGAGAACCTGCAGTTCAGTTTTCTGAACTACAGGTTTACGACATCCATTGATATCAGCCTACAAACAGGCCACAAACCTGCAAAAGTCCCAAGGAAAATTTCATACAAGTAGATACATTCAGACATCAATTCAATTCTCACATTCACACATATAGAAACATTCAAATACATGTATTAACATTCAGAAATATTCATTTACAAAGTATCATTCATTATCGCTATCAACATCCCAATTATATCTTACAGTTGCCACTGCTTGTATGGCTTTTGCCCATTCTTCTCTTATTTCATTTAATGCTTCCATCGTATATGGAGCATGTATATTTTTTAAGCGTTTACCTATAGTGTGGTCAGTTTTAAACACCTGCAAAGAGAATGATGTATATATAAGTAATAATATAAAAATAAGATTGATATATTTCATACTAACTAATGAGACTATATATAATACCTCATGTATGGTATCGATGTCCAATGCGGCATGTTTGATAATCATCTGCATAAATCACATCACATAGTATGTGCATGCCCAGCCATTGTCTTGTGTAGCGCACTATAAATTGAAACATACAAAATAATACAACTAAGCACAATTCACATCAATAATATATACATCGGAGTCGGGAACTTACTTGTACGTTCTGCCAATTTATCGGCTGGTTTCTTTTTCCTTGGGACCGTTCCTCCAGCCTTTTTGAATGCATCTAAACCCCTACATGTTTATATAACACTGTAAATTACATAAGTAAATAGTAATGTAATAACAGATGTTAACAGATACAAAAATGAAATATTTCTCACCAGAATAATGGCATTCTCATTACGTGTCCAATTTTAGTGTTTAATGTACTTCCCGCGGGATCTAGATAATAAACAGTGAACGTCTCGGGGACAATAACTAGTAACTCCCAATGTTTACCGCTAGAGGTAAAAAGTTAACAATTAATAACTCAAAATGCACAATAAAAATGGAATTTTCTTAAGTCCAAATTATAAATAAAGTAAACTTACTTGACATTGAATGGAGCTATTATTATCGTCTTCTTTTGCTGACCAAAAATTGTAAAAGCATCTATACAGTATTGTTGAACATTATCAGGGTCTTTAGCTACCATACTAATCAATGATGGAATCAAAAACCCCACATGATCAAATGCAAATTGTTTGCAATGATCTTCGACTAAGTAGCTGCAAAACATGTATTACGTATGCATTAATATATAAGAAACCAGATCACCGGATCTTACACAAGGTATATGGATGTATAAACAAGATCTCACCTTATCCATGTCTCTATCATTGATGTATTCATCCAATCATACATAAATAGCTCAATAATATCTTATATAAATAAAGAGCTATCGTATGATTGACCTGCATAATCTACATCTAAAGAAACAATTATCGGGCAATGTATATTATGTGCCCGTAGCCAACATGCCATTCCCCTACAAGCAGGACCTAACGGGTATGTTAGGTCAGTTGGAACCCAAGTTGGTAATGCGGGAAGTGGAGGTGGAGGCCTAGGTGCTCCTGGTGTCTTCTTTTTAACCTGTATATATAATTTCAGATCAGTTGACATCATATATACACATTAACAGTCTAAATGAATGTAAATTTTTCTTACAATTTTAGTAGTGTAGACGACATCTGCTTTGGGCCACAATATGACCCCGCCTTCTGCCTCAGCAAGTGTATCAATATCCGGGTGGGGATATGGCAATGTAGCTTCCCTCCAATCGGGTAACACATGTAATGGGCCCACACGAACGTAGCCCTGTGGCATTGGAGTCCCGTGAAACCTTTCCCCAGGAAGGGACGGGTAAGCCTGCGCCTCTGCAACAACATAGTCTTGTATTCTTAAGCGGCATGGATTCAATGCCTACAAATTTACGTAAAGAATGCTATACATATATACATATCATCTTGAAAACATATCATCTTGAAAAGACTAGCTACAATGTCATAAACAATACTTACAGCAGACGTGTTAGGCGATGGGTCTCCAGTATTACTCGCAGTCTGTGCATCAGGAGAAGAGTGGGTCGCCATAGGCTGATTGGAAGCCTGAGATGCCTGCCACCGCAGCAATTCTTCCTTGACCTTCTCAGCAACTACATCGTTGACCTTCTTAGCAACTATATCCTCGACTCTCTTATTCTCCTATACATGGATAAAAGAAACATTAGCTTCTTATTATTAAATTTCCTTTTGCAGTAACATTCTAAAAAAAGAATAGGTTACCTCTTCTTGAGAAAGTCCCGCTCTGGGTTTGCGCTGGGATGGCCCAAAGAATGCTTTGATGCCCACACCAGTGCCTGCACCCCTAACACGTCCAGGATGCTCTGGGTTACCTAGAGCAACTGTCAATTCGTCCCTTGTGCCCTGAGGGATGAACGTGCCTTGTTTCCTCTGCTCGTGCAACTCCCTCTAATCACCATCAATAGAAATTGGTAAATTAACACCACAAATAATCAATATTCAAACGATTGCTCTAAGAGTTGTATTTTACCATTTTCACAGTCACCTCAGCAGTTACAGGCTTCTTTATTTCACCCTTCTTGTTTTGCCTCCCAGCTATCCAGATATCATGGCGAGGCATGGGTGTGGCAGACTCCTGAGTAGGAGTAGACTCCTGAGTAGGAGCAGACTCCTGAGTAGCCGCAGACTCCGCATGTAGTCTTTGGCAAACACTTGCATAGCCTTTTGGACCCATAGTGTGGTCATGCACATTCAGTGCACGCCTTGCTTTTTGTGCGTCACCGAGGGCCTAGTTAGTATGCACATTAATGATTTGGTTAGTATCACTAAACGTTAATCTTGAATAGCTGAATACAATGTATATTAATTAAATTGGGAGTGACACCTAATACCTTGAATTCTTCAGATTTTCTTGAAGCAACAAAATTGTCCCAATCTTCTTTGTCCAAGAAGTTCCATTGTTCAAGGGCTGACTTCTTTTTCTTATCACCCTCTTTTATGTATTCTCTGTTCAGATTTGTCCTATAATTCCTAAGCATCTTTCCAGCGCGTTGCATCACACTTTTACGATGCAACTTCTCATCCAATGCAAACAGATTATCTAAAATAGAAATGTTATTAACTAGTATCCAAAATAGAATTGCAAATAATAGAATTTGTAATCTACAAAATAGAATTGCAAATAATAATAACTCATGCATAAATCCTTCCATATCAAGTCTTTTTTCCCATGAGGAACTTTATGCCAATTATCATACTTAACACCACAATGGCTCCGAGTGGTACACCCAAGATAATTTACAAAATTATTGCGGTTCACTCCAATTGCATTTCCTCCATTATCAAACTCCACAACCAATTTGGATCCACTGCCACTAAGCGCTATTAACTTCTTCAACAGAGTGATGCCCCTTTTCTTGTTAAGTGTTTGGTGCTGCGCATCAAGTTGCTCCAGTGCTTCAGTGGGTACATGTGCATCATCAACCTAAAATTTGACAAAAATAAACACACTGAATTAGCCCAATATAGAAATATAAGATATATGACATAACTAGAAGATAATGAATTTTATAGAAATACAGGATATGTTTTTAGGACTTACATTGGTATCCTCGCCATGCTCGTCATGGACAACATGCTCATCATGGACTTCATGCTCATCATGGACATCATGCTCATCATGGTCAGCCATCTGAAAATGTCATTAAAAAGGCAAACATTTAGCATTTGTATTAACTAGAAAAAGGCAAACATTTAGCATTTGTATTAACTAGAAAAAGGCAAACATTTAGCATTTGTATAAACATACATGTCTCTAAAGTTGTTACCGCAATGCCTACATGGACAGTAGAACCTATCTGTAGGTTTTTTACTATGTTCCTCGGCAAATCTAATAAACTAATCAAGACCAGATATAAACTCTGGGGTGCAACGATTACGAATGGACATCCATGATCTATCCATTCTATGATCAGAGAAAACAAGTATATATTAGGAAACAAGTATATATTAGGAAAAGATTAGGGTATACACTTACATCCTAAGTGTATAATGTGATGTCATTCTTATATATAATAAATGTGTACCACCTATCCCATCCTTGAACACCTAATCTCACTAGTAAGTTTATAATGTGTATTGGGTTTTCAAGAAAATTTCGACAGCATTTCCCCGCTGTTCTCTAAGTACATATGTACTTAGAGAACAAATGGGGAAATGCTACTGAAATTTTCTCGAAAACCCAATACACATTATACACTTACATCCTAAGTGAGATTAGGTGTTCAAGAACAGTCCCAAACCGGGGACTATCCAAGATTTACTCCTAACGAGTCAATCTTGGACGGGTTTCTAGGCCAACAAACACAATAATAGATATCTACAATGAAGCCGGACTCCATACAAACAGTATATAATTTAGTGATTGTTCATTCTAATTTATACTAATGTACAAGTAATATAAAGAACAATGATTGTTCACTTTCTAGGCCAACAAACACATGTGATGTCATTCTTATATATAATAAATGTGTATCACCTATCCCATCCTTGAACACCTAATCTCACTAGTAAGTGTATAATGTGTATTGGGTTTTCGAGAAAATTTCGGCAGCATTTCCCCGTTGTTCTCTAAGTACATATGTACTTAGAGAACAAATGGGGAAATGCTGCCGAAATTTTCTCGAAAACCCAATACACATTATACACTTACATCCTAAGTGAGATTAGGTGTTCAAGAACAGTCCCAAACCGGGGACTATCCAAGATTTACTCCTAATGAGTCAATCTTGGACGGGTTTCTAGGCCAACAAACACAATAATAGATATCTATAATGAAGCCGGACTCCATACAAACAGTATATAATTTAGTGATTGTTCATTCTAATTTATACCAATGTACAAGTAATATAAAGAACAATGATTGTTCACTTTCTAGGCCAACAAACACATGTGATGTCATTCTTATATATAATAAATGTGTACCACCTATCCCATCCTTGAACACCTAATCTCACTAGTAAGTGTATAATGTGTATTGGATTTTCGAGAAAATTTCGGCAGCATTTCCCCGTTGTTCTCTAAGTACATATGTACTTAGAGAACAAATGGGGAAATGCTACCGAAATTTTCTCGAACACCCAATACACATTATACACTTACATCCTAAGTGAAATTAGGTGTTCAAGAACAGTCCCAAACCGGGGACTATCCAAGATTTACTCCTAATGAGTCAATCTTGGACGGGTTTCTAGGCCAACAAACACAATAATAGATATCTACAATGAAGCCGGACTCCATACAAACAGTATATAATTTAGTGATTGTTCATTCTAATTTATACCAATGTACAAGTAATATAAAGAACAATGATTGTTCACTTTCTAGGCCAACAAACACATGTGATGTCATTCTTATATATAATAAATGTGTACCACCTATCCCATCCTTGAACACCTAATCTCACTAGTAAGTGTATAATGTGTATTGGGTTTTCGAGAAAATTTCGGCAGCATTTCCCCACTGTTCTCTAAGTACATATGTACTTAGAGAACAAACGGGGAAATGCAACCGAAATTTTCTCGAAAACCCAATATACATTATACACTTACATCCTAAGTGAGATTAGGTGTTCAAGAACAGTCCCAAACCGGGGACTATCCAAGATTTACTCCTAATGAGTCAATCTTGGACGGGTTTCTAGGCCAACAAACACAATAATATATATCTACAATGAAGCCGGACTCCATACAAACAGTATATAATTTAGTGATTGTTCATTCTAATTTATAACAATGTACAAGTAATATAAAGAACAATGATTGTTCACTTTCTAGGCCAACAAACACATGTGATGTCATTCTTATATATAATAAATGTGTACCACCTATCCCATCCTTGAACACCTAATCTCACTAGTAAGTGTATAATGTGTATTGGATTTTCAAGAAAATTTCGGCAGCATTTCCCCGTTGTTCTGTAAGTACATATGTACTTAGAGAACAAACGGGGAAATGCTGCTGAAATTTTCTCAAAAACCCAATACACATTATACACTTACATCCTAAGTGAGATTAGGTGTTCAAGAACAGTCCCAAACCGGGGACTATCCAAGATTTACTCCTAATGAGTCAATCTTGGACGGGTTTCTAGGCCAAAAAACACAATAATAGATATCTACAATGAAGCCGTACTCCATACAAACAGTATATAATTTAGTGATTGTTCATTCTAATTTATACCAATGTACAAGTAATATAAAGAACAATGATTGTTCACTTTCTAGGCCAACAAACACATGTGATGTCATTCTTATATATAATAAATGTGTACCACCTATCCCATCCTTGAACACCTAATCTCACTAGTAAGTGTATAATGTGTATTGGGTTTTCGAGAAAATTTCGGCAGCATTTCCCCGCTGTTCTCTAAGTACATATGTACTTAGAGAACAAACGGGGAAATGCTACCAAAATTTTCTCGAAAACCCAATACACATTATACACTTACATCCTAAGTGAGATTAGGTGTTCAAGAACAGTCCCAAACCGGGGACTATCCAAGATTTACTCCTAATGAGTCAATCTTGGACGGGTTTCTAGGCCAACAAACACAATAATATATATGTACATGTTAGGCTTTCATCACAATTGATGTTAGGGTTTCATCAATGTTAGTGTTTAATCAAATCAAATTAGGATGCTAGAATGGACAAGTTTAAATCAAATTAGGGTTTAAATCAAATCAAACACGGTCGTGGCTGTGTTGGCCTACCACGGCCGTGCTGGGCAGCACGGCCGTGGTAGGCCATTCTTCTCAGTTCTCAGTGATAGAAGTAGAACACTAACTAGTCTTAGGTTTTGAAGTCAGAGCAGCAAGCAGAGCAGAGCAGCGGACGGCAAGGAAGAAGACAAGGAAGAAGGTGCTACGGCTAATACCTTGTGAGTAGCGAAGGCAAGCAAGAAGACAACGCCGTAGTAGGGCGTGAGCAGGGAGGAAGGAGCGGGCGGCGACGCAAGGAGGAAGGCGGCGGGCGGCGGCGGCGACGCAGAGCAACAGCAGGGATCGTCGGCGGCGAGCGAGAAGCAGCAGGCACCAAGCACCAGGCACCAGGCGGCGATTTTGGCAGAGCGCACAGGAGAATCGATGAAACAGGAAGAAAGGGGGAAGATTCGGGTGATCGGGCCTCTATTAAGTTGGTCAATGACGTCGGTTATCTAGGACAACCGACGCCTATTATCTTCAGCGTCGGTTGATTGTAGTAACCGACGTCCAATTAGACAATCTTTACCCCAAATTAATTGGTGGGAACTATTATCAGCGTCAGTTATCCAAGGATAACTGACACCGAAAGTGGAACTTTTCGCGCAAAATTTCATTTCACATAGGCGTCGGTGAATTGTTAAACAACCGACGCTGTATGTGACCCAGATTTTTTCGCTCAAAAATTGGATTTCGCGGGCGCCTTTAGGCGTCGGTTGGTTACACTCAGCCGACGCTGAATACAGAGTGGTACCCGTGTCTGGCTGGTCTTCGAATATAGACGTCGGTTTTTATAAATAACCGACACCGAATATTATAGGCGTCGGTTGTCCGAAATAACCGACACCCAGAAAAGCGAAATAACTGACGTCAATTTCAGTAATGTCATCTGACTCAGAGGATTCACTACCACCCAGAATTCAACATCCCTTGTTGTTCCTTAGAATGGAACCAGTGGCCGCCCTTCCAGTTCTCTTACAAATCACCCTATAAACATTAAGTTTGACAATTCGAGGTGGTGGTGGAAGCTATATAGAATGGTATCTTAACTTCTCTTTGAACTGAGTAGGTTCCTCCGCCTTAAACACCTCCGAAACTATCTTTATCTGGTTTTGAATTATGTGCACAGTTTAATTCATAGAATACACTTTGTTGTCAAATATAACTTCATTCCTGCATTTCTAGATGCCTTCAAGAACCATAGCAGCAACAACTGGACGACTAGAGCAGCCCTCCTTCCTCTTCAAGTTACCGGACAACCATTGTTTAAGACTTTGATGAGTTCCAAACTAAAACCCATACACATTAATAAGAAATTCACATACATCTCTAGTGTGTCTGCAACCAAAGAACACATGAAAGGTGGTTTTAGGGCCATCTCCACAACTTGGGCACACATCATCAATGCACAAACCACGTATAGCTCTATTAGAGTTCGTCAACAAGCCCTCATGTATAGCTTTCCATAGGAACAATTTGGTTCGCTGGGGGATTCTAAGCTTCCAAATACTTGGCCAACATCCCTCAACATGTTGCCTAGTATCCTTTAGTAGGTTATTGTAGATCATCTTAGTCGAAACATTGCCATTCTTCACTCCTATATATTGCCATTCATCCATGCTTCCATCAGGACTGGGCACAGTGGTGTTCAAAATGGCCTTACAAGACTCTTCTGAGAACCAGTGGTTCATAAAATCCACATCCCAACATCCATCCATCCATAATCATAGAGGAAACCTTCATATCAAAATAATCTTCAGGTATCATTTTATCATTTCTCAAAATTACTTTAGCTTTCCCTTCCACCCACTTGTCCTCCCAGACCGAGGTATCGATTCCATTGATCACAATGCGACCAACATGTGATTCCATATCCTCCTAATGTCTTCGAATGAATTTTCACAGACACGATCCCTTCCCAAGACCTCCATCCCTTAAATGGTGGTACTTTACAAACATAATATCCCTCCAGTGAATATTCCTTCTTGTGCAGACATCCCAAACAGTCCTAGACAGAAGGGCCTCATTTTGCAAAGGAGCACATATAACCTTGAGACCACCCTCTCTTTTGGCTGCCACAATCTTCCTCCAAGATATGGTATGCATATTCTGCCCCCAAATGAAATTTCTAATACTTTGATCAATAGCATCACAAACTGATTCTGGTAAGTGAACCGATTGCATTAGGTAGACCGGAGTGGCATTCAGAATAGATTTAGCAAGAGTCACCTTACCTGCAAAGGACAAGGTTCGATTTGTCTAGGCAATAATCTTCCCTTCAATGTCGTTTAGAAGATTAAGGTGTATGTTTTTGTTAGCTCGACCATGGAGAATAGGGACCCCAGGTGTCACCCCAGATTTTCTATTTGAGCCATTCCCATGCAACAGAAAATGCGTCTTGTAGTTCCTCAGTCCACATTCTTGGAGAAAAAGATGGTCAATTTTTCTTTAGACAACATCTGACCTGAAGCTTTCCCAAACTCTCAAAGACACTTCATCATATTCTTATCTTGATTCAATGAAGCTTCTCCAAATAGAATAATATCATCCACAAAACAAGCGTGGGTAATCTTAGGCCCTTTCCTGATAACCTAAAGCTTTCTACCCACCTCTGTGTATCATTTTAGAGATTGCTTGACTCAACCTCTCCATACATAAATGAAGATGCAAGGGGACAGAGGGTCCCCCTGTCGAACACCCTGTGAAGCTCTAAAAGGGGAGAGATTTTCTCCCTGCCACAATAACCCAATTTCACCAGAGGTGATGATGTTCATAATAAGCTGGATAAGTTTCCCAGGGATGGCTGTCCTTTGAAGAGTATCCCCGATGAAGCTTGCTTCCATCCTATCATAGGCCTTAGCCAAATCAATTTTAACAGCCATGTGAGCTTGTCTAGAGGTTCTAGTTCTCATGGTATGGATAATGTCCTAAACAAGTATAATATTGTCATAAACTTGATGCCCAGGTATAAAGCTACTATGAAATGGTGAGATCCAATCATCAAGAAAGGGTTTGATTCTTTCCACAATGATTTTCAATAATAACTTCAAACTCGTATTGTTCAAAGCTATGGCTCTAAGGTGATTACAGTTATTAGGGATGGCGATCTTAGGAATGAGAATATGGTTATTTTCGCCATATATGTCAAAATGGTATTACCTACAAAGCAATCACACACAGTGCACTTGAGGGAAGAGTTAAGTTTAGACTAGTTCTCTTACAAGAAACCCGCATCAACGCCACCAGGACCAGGAGCTTTAGTAGGACTTATCATTCTGAGGGCATTGTGAATCTCCTCCTCTTTAGGAATAACATCTAGACGAGCAACATCTTTAATATGGAGTGACAGATAGCACCCATGATAATTTATTGTATAAGAAGCTAATTTTCTGGTAGCACAACTCTTGAACAAATCCACAAAGTGATTTCTGACATGTCCTTCAGAGCAGTACCATCCTTGACCCACCTACTGTCCTTATCCTTTAGCTTAGAGATCACGTTCCTCCTTCTCCTCCCCCTGACAATAGCTTGAAAATACCTCATGTTCAGGTCCCCTAGTTTAATTTAATCGCATCTAGCCTTCTGTTTCCACTCTGCTTCCTCTCTATTCAGAATCTCAAGAAGTTCTCCTTGTCTCCTCGTGAGTGCTTCATCCAACCTCACGATATAGGAACAACTTAGCCGGTTCTATAGATACGTAATAGCTCTCAATAGACATTCCTTTCTCCCCTTCTCATTATATCTCTCCTTTCTATCCCAAATTGCCGCCTTCTCCATAAAATTGTTGATAGCGTCAGTAGAACTCATATCCTCATTCCAAGCGTGACTCCATAGATGCTGAAAGGATGTCCATTTGGTCCAGTTCACATTCGTCTTTAGAACACCCAGGGACTTCCTGGGTGACACAGTCGTTGTCTGAACCAGTACCAGGGAATGATCTGAGGCAATTCTTGGAAGAATCTCAACATGGGTGTTTGGAAACAGCTCAAGCCACTCATGGTTCGCCACTGCTCTATCCAGATGCTCCTGAAGCATGCCCCTCTTGAAATTCATAAGGGGACCCGATGCTTCCAGATCCTCCATACCAACATCCACAAGTGCCTTAGAGAAGTCTCTACAGCTGTTGAAACTTAGCTTATCACTCCCTACCTTCTCGTGTGGGTAAATGAATACGTTAAAGTCGCCCATTACCAGCCATGGTAACTTTGAAGCCTCCTTTAACATGCTCAGATGCTTCCATAGAAAATGACGCTTAACCTACTTAGTACTAGCATACACTACAATCACCAAGCAATTCTTATTGATTATACAGTGAATGAACTATTTATGAAAGGCCAACACCTCCACATTACCAATTCTATCCTTCCACAGTAACCATATACCCCCTGCAAAAACATTCACCTCCACTCTATGATAATGGTCATACCCCAGTTGTTTGACAATGCTATCTGCCGTGCTACCACTCATTTGAGGTTCTAAGATCCCCTCAATATGAAACCTTGCATAAAAGTCTCTAATTGTGTTCTGGGTATCCGAAGAATAGATACCCTACACGTTCCAAGTCATGCAAATCATTCAGAAAGGCTATTGTTTTCTAGGCTTATCTCACCCTCCATGCTAGCTTGTGGGTTTTTACTCCCCCTCTTCCTTGATTCAGATCTATTTAGCTCCACATTACTATACACCTTCCTATTTTGTAGGTGAACTCCCACACTACCCATTAAGGCCACTTTTATTCCTGAAGATGGCCCAACCTTGTCACTAGCTCCAAAACAGAAGGTCATCTGGGGTACATTGTGATTTTGCTCCCCTGTATCAACAACCATGTCGTCCTCCACTATTGTGTTTGCCACATGGTCATTTTCTTTACCTACCACTGAGTCTACTACACGATTCCTTATTTGTCTTTCCTTCCCATTTGGTATTACCTACAACAAGATTCTTTCTTGACCATTCATGTCATGTATTCCTGCTTTGCCATTCACATCTACTTGTTTATCAAGTCTATTTCTATCCTTCCTTTGTCTCCAGTCAATACCTGTCACCTGATCAACAATCTCATTTAGGTCCACCTGCTCCACTGCTTCATCTTCATCGAGAGACAGATTATTAAATTTGTTCTATGTGCTCACATTAACCTTCCTACCCTATTGTCCCTTCCTTGGCTTGTATTGGAAGGGCTTCGCATGCATCGCAGGCATAAACTCACCCAAAGGGGCTACCTCCTTCATCTTGTATTGCTCTACAATTTGACTTGTACTGTCCATCTTCTTCTAAACTTCAAAATGTGCCTCCGTCCTCTTTCTACAATCCACTTCTGTGTGACCCAAGCACCCACAATACATACATATAGATGGAAGGTTTTCATACTCTAAGTTATATCGTTGTCCTTGGATGTACACTGCGGGCAAAAAAAGTTTAGTCGAATCCAGCTTGACAACTATTCTGGCAAATTTCCCTCTCCATTTGAGCTCAGTATTGGTGTCAACTCTCATCGTTTCCCCAATGTGATCGCCAATCTCTTCCTAGAATCTTTTTTGATATAGGAATATAGATAGCATTGGGATGCATACCTAAGCAATGATGAACTTAGGATTCCCTACCACTGGGGTGAAACCAGGGTCCCAAGGTTGGACATTAAGGTATGAACCAATCAATAGCCAAGGACCACCCGTTAAGGCTTTCAGGTAATCGTCCTGCCAAAGAAGTTGGACTAAGAAGTAGTTGTTCTCCAGATCAATAAGACAGAAATTTCCCATCAGGTTCCACATCATTTTGATTCATTTATGACGCATCACGAATCCCACCTCTCTTCCTAAGACATTCACTATCACTATGTATTGCCATGGTTTCATTAGATTTGCATACTTCTCCTTGTTTATCTCGAAACTTAGCGTTCGATCTATCTCCTTTACCACAATCTCCCCCTTCATCAGATCTACCTTCATATCCTCAAACCCCATAATGGAGTCCATCTCGACACCTTCATCCCTTATCGTCACATCCTTGTAAGAGATCAACTTGCGAGTGTCCATCATTGATAACACCAAATTTTGTGATCTTTTAGACTGTTTTTCTGCTATCAAAACTGCCCTTTTTAACTGTTTTCCTCTCTTTTATATGTACTTTCGCAATAATTGGCCAAAGGACGCTCTTAATCCAATATTTCCAATTTTTGTAGAGTTTTCCTACAATTTTGACTCATTTTGTCATCAATAAGGCCGTCCCGACCCACGAATAAGCTCCACCTGCATCGGCCTTCCAGACGCCCGATACGATCGTTGCCCGACAGGGTAGCGCGATACAACGACGCGCGACATGGGGACGCCGCACAAGAAGAAGCTGATGGGTGACACGTCTCTTACCTGACAGGGAGCCGCACTCACCACGACAACTCAAGCTTGTCGCATGACACATGCCACCCACCGGCAGGCGCCACCCATCACATGACCGACAGCTGACACCCTGTGCCGGGCGATACCAGTATTGGTCGTCCACTGAACCGTGACTAGGGAGGACACGTGGCGCTTCGAGCACCATAACTTCCCCCAACCGCTGCCTATAAATAGCAGCTACAGGAAGCCGAAAAGACAGGTTGGGAACCCTGAGCAATCTTCGGAGGAAGCTGCGAGAGCAGAAGTATCGCGCCTGAGTGTTCGTGCCGGGCAACTCTAGGTGAGCTTTTCCCCCTCCCGAGAGGGAGGGGATGGTTCACTTAGGACCATCCCGGGCGACACTACAGGCCGATATCGGCCAACGTGGATGAGCGACACAAGTGCGCGACATTAGAATGCGTCACTCCGAGCCCGACACGATATCAAACCCGATACGCTTCGCCCGTCATGGCCTGCCGCCCGAGAGGGTGCCGCCCGACTTGAGCGTATCGGCTAGGGTCCTTGAACGATACAATCGGCCGTCACGGTGTGCCGCCCGAGAGGGTGTGTCGCCCGACACTGATGTATCGGGCTAGACTCCTGATCGATATCGGGCTGGAGAGCCGCTATAGTCTGTCGTCCTTCTACATCAAGAAGGCGACCTCTATCTTTACTTCTGTTATTTAATTCTTTACTTATGCACTGTAACTAAGACCTTAATTGTTGATGGAAATAGAAAAGCTTAATTACTTGTTGCTTTATGTTGGGTGCAATTGTTGGATGACTGCTATGTTTAATATCTGAACTCTAGCTTGCATGTTTGGATCACGTTTCGCTTAGCTACCGAATTGTGTTTTCCTGTCGCAACAACTTCGAGAGATGTGTTGTGGCTCTAGTGTTTGTGCTGATTCTGGAGTATGAGAGTGCCCGGAATCGGAGTGCTTCAGTAACATTTCACTCTAACTTAAAGTCTAACAACCTCGAGAGGGGTGTTGATGCTTGGTTAGAGGTATCTGCTCTGAGAGGAGGGGTACAGGATGTTCCTGATGCTGCTTGTTTTACCAAAGTTTATCCTTCGCACCTCGCTTTAGCTCTAGTTATATCTTTCTGTTTCTGTTGCATGAAAACCCCTAAAAACTGATAAATGACTAAAACCTTAAATCCTTCTTGTAACTCCAGTTGGAGATAGTTTTCTTCATTTTGTTTGTGACATCTTGCTGTTTCCCTTTGGGAAATTTAATATCTCTTTATACCTGCCAGAGTGTAGCGTGTCGATTTTGAGTTCTCAACACTACCACCCTTGTCCCTGTGTTCGACCCCGTATATCTACTTCGACCCCGTAAACAAAGTTGCGGGGGCCTAGAAGGATTCAGGTTATAAATGTAAAAGTTCGACTACCTCAAATTCGCCTCCAATTTTAGGACGCGCAATTTAGGCCGGTCAACTTTTTGGCGCCGTTGCCGGGGACAAGACAAAACGGCACTGTTGACGAATCCAAATCCACTAACTACACTCCAGTGCCTCAAGCTTAGAAATGAGCTTGACAACACTCTTTGCTTTTGTTATTTCGTTGTTATTTTCCTTTACACAAAATAAATAATTCTATTTTCTAAACTTGATTTCTCGTGTCATTTCAGGAACTCCGAAGAACAGTGACCTGTTCTACCGACTGCTGACACCATGTCGCCCCGCGTCGAGCCACCCCAGTCTGAAGAAGAATGCCCAGGGCGAGCTCGGCCTCATTCGCCTCCACTAGAAGTCAACGATCGCTATGGCGGAGATGATAACCTCGAAGATCCAAAAATGAAGCATTTCAAGGAAGGCCATCACCGTGATAGACGTCATCACCACCGGAGACACAGAAGGAATCATGACAATCAGGAACGACGACATGACGCCAGTGATAACGATGACTCGGAGGAAGAAGAGAAAACGCTGAGGGAGTTAGCGTCCACGAAGGCCAACAATTCCCGATGCCCCATCATTGTCCCCCGTTTCAACGTGGCAAATTTTGAGCTCAAGCCGTCAGTTATCTCAATGATCCAGAATAAGAGCTTTAGGGGAAGTTCTAAGAATGACAACCCGTACCACCATCTGGACGCTTTCAAAAATATATGCGATACCATAAAGATGAGGGGGCCCCCAAGAGGTCATATACTGCAAGACTTTATTTTCTCCCTGGAGGACAAAGCTCTGTCATGGTATCTTGGGTTACCTCACCAATCTCTAAACGGATGAGGAGCACTGGATGACGCATTCGTGAACAAATTCTACCCCACTGAAAGAACTGTCAGAAACAGGCAGAAAATAACCTCTTTTATGCAAAAGCTGAATGAAAGCCTCCATGACGACTGGGAGCGATACCAGGAATACTAGAGGGATTGCCCACATCATAATTATAAGAAAGGATTTCTCGTCACCACCTTTTATAATGGCCTGACTCCCGATGAAAGGGTGTCACTAAATGCGACAGCAGACAGTGACTTCCTTGGGAAGAAACCAAGCAAGTCCGAAAAGATCATCAAAAACATGGCCGAGCTGCTAGCCGACACTGATTACGATAGATCCGATAGAGGACAGGTCAAGAAGGTCAGTGAAGGCCCCTCTCTTGAGTCCAAAGTGATGGAGTCCATTACCTCACAGATACAAAGAATCACCACTGATGTTAAGTAACTGTGGGAAGCTGGCGGGAAAGGCAAGAAGCCAGTTGAGAAGGTGATGAAATGCGTAACCTGCGGTGAAGGAGGATATGGGGTAGACAATTACGTCTACACCCGACCAGACGCAGACAGTGATTCTGACTCGGAAGACGAAAGGACTGAAAATGTCTCTTTCGTGAACTACAAAAGGCCAGACCACCCCGACTTTAACTACGGAAACAAGGATGCAGCTGAAAACTCTCATCAGCTGCATAACTCGTCCAAGCCGACACAAGCTTTTGAGAAGAGAGGGGGGCCTGGTCAATACGCCAAGAACAACCAGTTCCAGTCGGCGAAAGGAAACTTCCAAGTGCAGGGAAAGTATCAAGGGTCGAACCGAGAACAAGACAAGGGCACGGGCCAAGCAGACATGATTGGCTAGTTATTTGATTTTGTTAAGAAGCAGGATACGATCAATAATCATCTGGCGCAAAGTGCACTATCAAATTCCGGAGTTTTGAACTCCTTGCAGGTACAACTGACAGATATGTAGACGCATCAATGCCAGATCGACCAATAGCTAGCTCAAATGGCCGAAATTGTGAAGAACCCATCAGGGAAGATACCATCGAATACCGAGACTGCCAAGAAGGCAGGTCTGTGACCGCAGAGGCAAAGATGAAGATGCAGGAAGAAGAAGCTGAATGCGTCCAGCTGAAGACGGAAAATGCAGCGCTTCTTGGGAGGCAACCCAAGCTGTCTTTTAAATTCATAGATTAGGACACTTTTACTTTTCTGCATGAAAAACACTACAAACATTATGGGCTGTAATAAGGCCCGAGTCAGTGCGTGCGCCTCATGCGGTGACTCTTATGTTTTTATGGGCCACCGATGTATTTTACGAGCTTTGAGGAGTAATAATTTATGAGGTCCGGGACCTAACCCTGAACCGATGATGTCTTGCCCATCTATCGCCTTTCACCTAGCTTTAGTTTTGGCCGCCTATTTTTTTTAACCGTTTCGGGCAGCAGCTTAGCTGGCACGCAGGACCGCTTATATCGGGCTGTATGCTCTCGGGCATCACAACGACTGAGATGGATGGCATTCCTGGGCAGCGTGCACCGTATCGTGCATACGAGTAATTGCTCTTAATGAGGCTGATGGGATCGTCGTCTCGGGAATGGCATGTCTCAGCGGAAGAACTGCCCGTTTTACCCCCAGCTGAGTTTGCTATATATAGTAAGGAGGGTTCAACGTGTCAGGCTACTACACTTACTCTTTCAGCCACCTGTTTGCCATGCAGTAATCTACTTTTGCTCACGTATCGGCAGCTTGCCTTCACCCTTGTATCGGGCGATGGCTCCAAAGAGCAAAGGTATAGCCCGACAGCCTGTTGCCCAACATAGGTTTCATATCGTGCGTTGCTTATCGGGTTGACGAACTTAGTCGATTTATCTTGTATCGCCCGACGCATGGAAAGCACGACACAACGGCCGATCATGTTTGCCCGATACGCCATATCGGGCGACACATTTTTTTCTTTCTTTTGTGGCGACCTCAGGCAGTTGCTTCATGGGACCTTATCGCCCGACACACCCGTGTCGGGCAGCGTGTTGTGCCGCGCTGATCGCCCTTATCGCCCAATCTCGTATCGCCTCAGATCTTTCTTTTGATGAACGATACACCAGGCTTTACATCACGACAAGTTTTATCGAGATTTCAATTTTTCCCGACCTAACATTTAAGTGATCAATGGACTTGATAACAAGTATGGCTCACACGAAGCAAACCTCTGGCTGGGCTGACAAACAAGGCACAAGAAGCGGAATCGCGGCCGCTGCTGAAGCAACAACTGTCGGACAGAAACGTCAGAATCGCAAAGTAGCGGGGCCACCAACCGCCAAAAAGAGAGCAAGGATAAATTTTCTTGATTTGGTAACCCCAAAAGAGGTTCATTTCCTTATCATAGTCTGTCTTCTGCGGTGGTTTAGGACCATCTCCAAAAGAGGAAGATAATAAAAATAGAGAGGCCCTCTGACTGCACACTCCTGGGAAAGAAAATGGAATGTGGACTGAAAATGGGATTGACGATCAGTCCTTTTGTTCATGTTCACAACGAAAGTACCAGGAGTAAGGGGAGGCCAAATAATTTTGAGGGATTTGCGCTTGTTCCGGCTACATCCAGCTGGGGTAATAAAATGGAGGCAGCAAAGAAGCATATTGCAGCTTCTCGAAGGCACAAGCGCAACCATCATCCAACCTTCACTGGACTAGCATGACCTCACCCTATCTTCTTCACTACTCTGGGACAGAGTGCGAAGTAAGTTTGGGGGGGGGTATCCATGTACCAGTGAAGGAGGTATAAAAATCTTTTTATTCACCTCCACCCTTTGTGTCATTTCGTCCTTCTCCTATATCATGTGTATGTACCCATGCTCGTATAAAATGCCATGCTCATATAAAAATTTTGAATTTTTTGCTTATTTTGTTTCCCTACATATGTACAAAGTCGCTATATTAGTAAAAACCTGATGCGACTCCTTGCCAAGTTTGTTTTCCATGTGCTTAATGAGATTCAAGTTATGTTATATTTTTTTGACAATGCTGCCTCAAACAAACAAAAGATTACGTTTTTTCCGTGCCAAAAATTTCGAAAAATAGTAATAATCTTGCAAACAGCTAAAAGACGAGTATGGAGAAGGAAAAAGCTGCCCAAACAGTAGAAATCCCTCTTGTTTCCCCTTACCCAACAAAAATCCCAAAAAGAGAAAGCAGCCTTATGAGGGTGAATAAAAGCATGAGAGTTGTGCCCAATAAAAGAAAAGAAAAAAAATATACACACTTGTCTTCCAAAAGTACCCATCTTTAGGCATGGTAGATCCGGGGCAGTGGTACGTAAGATGTGAAATCACTGCTCTAAAGCCAACTGGCTTGGACTGCAGGGACCACTTGCCCACTAACGGACCTTTACCTGGATGGACTGATGGAGACAAGAAAAACCCCAAAAAGCCTTAGCCTACCATATACACAACTTTCTACCCAAAAAATAAAGCTGTTTGGTGTGGAAGCTAACTTCGGAATCATGCACCAAAGTCTCGCTGAAGCTGTAGAGAAATTTTTTAGTGAAATAATAAGGCAGGAAATGCAAGGTCTTTTATTCGTAGTGAGGCAACATTATCTCTAAAGGCATTACGATACTTGTTTTACCTCTTAGCCTGAAAGCTACACCAAGCAAGAAGAAGCATCATTAAATAAAGTTTAAATATTGATTGAGGACAATCAAAATGCTAAGTTTGGGGGAGTTGATAACACCAAATTTTGTGATCTTTTAGACTGTTTTTCTGCTATCAAAACTGCCCTTTTTAACTATTTTCCTCTCTTTTATATGTACTTTCACAAAAATTGGCCAAACGACACTCTTAATCCAATATTTTCAATTTTTGCAGAGTTTTCCTACAATTTTGACTCATTTTGTCATCAATAAGGCCGTCCCGGCCCACAAATAAGCTCCACCTACATCGGCCTTCCAGACGCCCGATACGATCGTTGCCCGACAGGGTAGCGCGACACAACGACGTGCGACATGGGGACGCCGCGCAAGAAGAAGCTGACGGGAGACACGTCTCTTACCCGACAGGGAGCTGCACTCACCACGACAACTCAAGCTTGTCGCACGACACAGGCCACCCACCGGCAGGCGCCACCCGTCACATGATCGACAGCCGACACCCTGTGTCGGGCGATACCAGTATCGGTCGTCCACTAAACTGCGAATAGGGAGGACACGTGGCGCTTCGAGCACCATAACTTCCCCCAACCGCTGCCTATAAATAGCAGCTACAGGAAGCTGAAAAGACAGGTTGGGAACCCTAAGCAATCTTCGGAGGAAGCTACGAGAGCAGAAGTATCACGCCTGAGTGTTCGTGCCGGGAAACTCTAGGTGAGCTTTTCCCCGTCCCGAGAGGGAGGGGATGGTTCACTTAGGACCGTTCCGGGTGACACTGCAGGCCGATATCGACCAACGTGGATGAGCGACACAAGTGCCCGACATTAGAATGCGTCACTCCGAGCCCGACATGATATCAAACCCGATACGCTTCGCCCGTCATGGCCTGCCGCCTGAGAGGGTTCCGCCCAACTTGAGCGTATCGGCCAGGGTCCTTGAACGATACAATCGGCCATCACGGTGTGCCGCCCGAGAGGGTGTGCCGCCCGACATTGATGTATCGGGCTAGGCTCCTAACCGATATCGGGCTGGAGAGCCGCTATAGTCTGTCGTCCTTCTACATCAAGAAGGCGACCTCTATCTTTACTTCTGTTATTTAATTCTTTACTTATGCACTGTGACTAAGACCTTAATTGTTGATGGAAATAGAAAAGCTTAATTACTTGTTGCTTTATGTTTGGTGCAATTGTTGGATGACTGCTATGTTTAATATCTGAACTCTAGCTTGCATGTTTGGATCGCGTTTCGCTTAGCTACGGAATCGTGTTTTCCCGTCGCAACAACTTCGAGAGATGTGTTGTGGATCTAGTGTTTGGGCTGATTCTGGAGTACGAGAGTGCCCGGAATCGGAGTGCTTCAGTAACATATCACTCTAACTTAAAGTCCAGCAACCTCGAGAGGGGTGTTGATGCTTGGTTAGAGGTATCCGCTCTGAGAGGAGGGGTACAGGATGTTCCTGCTGCTGCTTGTTTTTACCAAAGTTTATCCTTCGCACCTCGTTTTAGCTCTAGTTTTATCTTTCTATTTCTGTTGCATGAAAACCCCTAAAAGCTGCTAAATGACTAAAACCTTAAATCCTTCTTGTAACTCTAGTTGGAGATAGTTTTCTTCGTTTTGTTTGTGACATCTTGTTGTTTCCCTTTGGGGAATTTAATATCTCTTTATACCTATCGGAGTGTAGCGTGTCGATTCTGAGTTCTCAACACTACCACCCTTGTCCCTGTGTTCGACCCCGTATATCTACTTTGACCCCGTAAACAAAGTTGCGGGGGCCTAGAAGGATTCGGGTTATAAATGTAAAAGCTCGACTACCTCAAATTCGCCTCCAATTTTAGGACGCGTGATTTAGGCCGGTCAATCATCCTCTGACCATTCTTCAAACTATTATTGTTAATATCAACACAACTTTTTAGAAGACATAAATTTTATGCTTCATCCTTAGCCTTCCCACTTACCATGGGGGTTTGAGGGTAAGGCTAAAGAGAGGGTAAGATTATTGACACAGTGGGAAATTACCCATATCCTTACTTGGTACACTTGATAGATGAGGGTAAAGATAAACCTTTACCTTCCCCATCAAGCATGGTCAAACAAGGAAGTATAAATTGCTTCCTAAATATGGGGGCTTGGGCAAGTAAGTGATGGTAAGTAATCATCAATGATAGGTATAAATTTTATTTTAAAAATTTTGGAATTTTATTTGGGAATTCGTGTCCCTCCCAACCCCACCAGAGATCTGTTGCTAATTTGAAATTAGTTGGAGTTTGTGTTGACTTAGTACTTTGATGTGAATTGTTGATAATTTAATTAATGGATGTTAATATTGATGAAACACTAGTCCTAGTCGAACTTTGAAATAAAATTTAGTTTTAAAAACATATTTGGATTTTTCTACAATCATATTATTATCTTAATTTGGTTAGTAATGATTTTGGGACAATTTGAGGACATTTTGGTGTAATTAAAGTTTTATAACAAGAATAAATCCTAAATAAATTTAATTCAATGATTTACTTAGAAACATTTTAAAATTATATTATAAGTTCATTAACAAATATCTAAGTTAATTTGAGGTGTTATGGATTTTGAGATAGTTGGATCTACTCTAAATCAAGTGTAACTAACCAAATGAAATAGCCCAAACAACACTTGTAATACCCTAAATTTTTGCACACATGTACTGTTGGCTAAATTGGACATTATTATAATCCCTTTGTTTCGATGATGACAAACATTTCATTCTTGTGAATCTAATGTGCTACTTGAGTGTTGCAGGAACTAGGTGGATGACACAACCTTTGGAAGATCTATATGCTTCAAAATGCCTTAAGTTCATGATTGTAATCAAATGTAAACACTTGTATAAGATATATAATGAACAAGTACTTAGACATCATGTAAATCAAGCGTTAGATCTTCCCTAGCCATTCACAACACTTAGATAGGTCATCCCCTACAAAAGTGTCACAACTGCACACTCATATACACACTTAGTGCCTAGTTCAAAACATTGAAACATGGTCATTCTCGGTCGACAAACTCCTCGACTGAGACACTCTCAGTCGACAAATTCCTCGACCGAGATTGACCCAAGTAGTCGTTAGACCCAGCAGACAAGGTGGTTGGGAGTTGGAAATGAATGTTGTAAAAACTCACTCCATGACGTCCCTTGGTCGACAAATCCTCGACTGAGAAGGACTCTCGATCGACAATTTGTCGACCAAGAAGAGTTTTGTCTGCACTTTTCAGGATTAATTAACTAGCCATTGCTAAAGCAACTAATGGATACCTAACGGCTAGTTAAGCACTAAGAACCCCCTAGAAAGTGTCTAGAACGTCCTTAAGCATCCATAGGCCATTCCTATAAATAGGACAAGCCATAGGACACCCAAACACACACTTGTGCAACACTTGAGCATATACTTGCAATTGGCTATTCATTCTTGTGAGCAATAGAACAATTCCAACATTGGCTATTCATTCCCATTGCTCCAATTTCGTGTCTTATAGGCTAGCATCTCCTACCCACAACACTTACACTTTCATATACATCGGTTAGGAGATCAAAACGCTTGATATAGGAAATCAAGCCTTGTGCTACAACGGTATTGTAATTTCTGTTTTTCCTTCTTGTTCCTTTATATCTTTTGTACTCTCCTTGCTACTCCTAGGGTTGGAGGCTGCAGATTGGAGAGGGTTTGACTTCTCAGGTGGAGAAGGGTCTTCTTGGTGGAGAAGGTGGACTTTGGACTACTTCAAGAAGGCTGTCTCAACGGGAAGCTACTTCAAGAGGAAGGCTACTTCAAGGGGAGCTTGAGGTTACTTCAAGGAAGGATGCTTCGAGGTTGGTGGGACTACTTCTAGGTGAAGGTTGTCTGAAGGGTTTGGTGAAAGTATTGTAATTTTATGTAATATCCTTGCGAGGTAATAAAATTTAATACTTTCAAAATCTCAGTTGGGTGAGCAATCGGGTAGTGGATTGACTGCCTTAGTATTTGCTAAGGTTAGAACCACTCTAAATCCTTGTCCCCTTATCCAATATTTTTTTGGTTGCTTGCTTTGGTTAAATTATTATTAAAATATCATAAAACCCTATTCACCCCCCTCTAGTGGTTTTTTCAATTGGTATTAGAGCAGGCTTCAAGGAGCTCTAATCGAGTCTTGAAGAATGAAGGGTGGTGGTGTCTACAACTGCAAGCAAAGGAAAAGCATGCACCAATCTTTAACAAGTTGCAATTGGTGCTTAGGAACAAGGCACACTACACCTAGCTGTCCATGGAAGTAAAAGAAGGAAGAAGTGCATAAAGAATGCCTAATTGCTACAATAAGTGAAGAAGAAGAAGAGGTAAGTCTTTTTGATCTACATAAAGAAGAGTTAATTATTAGTCTTAAAGAGACACATGATAAGTATATTGAGTGCAAGAAGAAATTAAAGAAATCTAATAAGGCAAATGACGAGTTACATGCTAAACTTCTTGCTCTCACATCTGAAAATGAAGATCTTAAAAAGGTTATTGAAGATCATGATATTAAACTGAAATCCGTCGAAGCAAATTGCAATCTTCTTTCCCTAGAAAAGTTAAACTTGCAAACTCAAGTAAATGATCTTCAAAAACAACATGTTTTGTGTACACATCTAGATTATGATATTATTGTGAAAGAAAGAGATTCCTTATTATCTAATCTAGATCAAGCAAAGCTAGACATCAATAAGAGAATGGATGGGATTGTCAAGCTACAACAAAAAATTAGTAGTTTGAATAACAATGATACCCTTGATAAAATTTTAAATAATTCTTATCATCAAATTGGAAGGAGAGGACTAGGTTATAATCCTAAAGGAAAATCTTATCAAAAACCTAGTTGGAGAAAGACACAAGCGCTAGAAAATCAATCTAGGTATGTACCTAAAGGCAAATATACATACGTACCCAAGAACAACCTAGAACAAAATCATAGAAAGAGATATGAAGTTGATTCTATATGTTTCCATTATTGTTTACATCTTGGACATTATTCCTTCTCATGTCCGTACAATAAAAAGGATATTGAGTTAGTATGGGTTCCAAAACCCCCAAACTAAATGAATATAATTAAGTTGAGATATGACCAAAAACTCTAAGTTGTATATCTCCATGTTTATCTCAACTTAAAATAATAAGATAACAAATTGATTCAAATCTCTAACTTGAAAATACACATTTTATATAAATCTGCAGAGACACATTTTTAGAAATTTGTCTTAATTTGGGTTCTCAAAACCTAAAGATTTGAATATGATTAGTTGAGATTTGATCTACATATTACTTTGATATTTATATGTTTTATCTCAACTAAAATGATTTTAAAATCACATAATTGAATTGAAAGTGATCTATGTTTTATTTATAAAACAAATTACTGAAAAACAGTACAGAAACAATCTCGGTCGAGACACTGTTCGACCGAGAACACTGTTGGTCGAGAATTAGTTGACCGAGCAGGTTACTGTTTTCAAGTTTGCAATAAATCTGACAAAACCTGTACAAACAGTAGCATTCTCGGTCGAGAAAAACGTCGACCGAGATAAATTCGGTCGACAAACAGTTCGACCGAATCAAGTTCTGCTGAACCTGTTTTCATTTAATCTAGTTTGCTATAAATTTGTTATTAATGATTGATTTAATATGCAAATCAAGAATAAATCTTGGAGACCATCTTTAAAACAAGACATAATGATCTTTTTGCATCATGAATTATTGATAACCTTATGATATATGAAAGTTGATATTGAACATACTTTCTTCATTAATTGACAAAGTTTGTCTTAAAATTTGAAAATCAATGAACAATAAATGAGTTTATTTTGGTTTATCCTCTACATGGTTTAGCTTAAAACAGAAAATTTTGAACCATATTGAATTAATCAAGGAAATTACTGCTTTAACATAGTCGACATGGTTTACCCTAAGTATCTCTTATTTTATCTATGATATAGGAACCATGTGTATTAAAATTTAATTGGTCATAATCATTATATTTCATGAAATAATATGCTTCTATCTTGATCATTATATTGTGGATATGCTTCAACTATTCTATCATAATAATTGTGCCATGATCATTATGTTTTACTGGTTTGTCTAAAATAATCTTTGATCCATATATACAAACCATAAATGGATATTGTTTTTGATCATATGAAGATGCCCTTTTGCATAAACAGTACAAATTCATGGCATAAATGAAAATCTGCAGAAACTATACTTCAAATTGGAAATCTGCAGAAAATTGCCTCTTGGTTAAAATCAAGTTTGACCAAGGGGCGCTATGGTCGAAGTCAAGGTCGACCTAAAATAAGCTTGACAAAATGCTTATTTGTACATCATTTTACTGCACTTAATCTTAGTATCTTAATTCAAAATGTGTTTATCATATTGAAAACATAATTTTAGTGCATAGCTCTCATAAAAGGTCAACTTATTATGATCTAATATTGATTGAGACCTTAGAATCCTTAAATCATCTTGACTATAAGATTAAGGGGGAGTTCACACAAACTATCTTGATTATAAGATTAAGAAGCTTACAAAACTTTGTAAATATCATTTGAAGTTTGTTATGACCTTAGTATTTTTAATATTGGATATGAAAATAAATGAATGATATATATATATATCTTGTTCTTAATGGAATTCTCTAAACAAATAAGGGCTTAACATCCCGTACTTTTGGTTAGAGACACTTTTCATGTACTTTAAGCTTAAAGGATTCTCATATCATTTTCAGGCCTTAACATCCCTTGTAAAATGGGTGAGAAATCAATACACATGTTCCATGAACTTAAAAGGAACTCATATCATTTCAAGGCTTAACATCCTTTGCAAATGATTGAGAAATAATTTGTGGCTAAATTTAACATTAATTGGTTTGCATTAATCCCTTGATCTTAAATTGAATATCTCTTTAAGGGGGACCATAACATAAAATTAAGGGGGAGAAATAAAAAGTCATACTAAATGATTATCTTGGATATCTTTTTGAAATGACAAAGGGGGAGAAATAATATGAAATAATATAAAATTAAAAACATAAAATAAAATGAGTTTCATAAATTCTCAGCCAACACCCACTTGCAAAACAAGAAAATGGCTACAAAAGGTAAACCTCAGGTATGTAACTCATATGATTTATATTTCCTTATTTCATATTTAGGAAATGTTTGTAATCTTCAAAAAGGGGGAGATTGTTGGCTAAATTAGACATTATTATAATCCCTTTGTTTCGATGATGACAAACATTTCATTCTTGTGAATCTAATGTGCTACTTGAGTGTTGCAGGAACTAGGTGGATGACACAACCTTTGGAAGATCTATATGCTTCAAAATGCCTTAAGTTCATGATTGTAATCAAATGTAAACACTTGTACAAGATATATAATGTACAAGTACTTAGACATCATGTAAATCAAGCGTTAGATCTTCCCTAGCCATTCAAAACACTTAGATAGGTCATCCCCTACAAAAGTGTCACAACTGCACACTCATATACACACTTAGTGCCTAGTTCAAAGCATTGAAATAGGGTCATTCTCGGTCGAAAAACTCCTCGACCGAGACACTCTCGGTCGACAAATTCCTCGACCGAGATTGACCCAAGTAGCCGTTAGACCCAGCAGACAAGGTGGTTGGGAGTTGGAAATGAACGTTGTAAACACTTGCTCCAGGACGTCCCTTGGTCGAAAAATCCTCGACCGAGAAGGACTCTTGATCGACAATTTGTCGATCGAGAAGAGTTCTGTCTGCACTTTTCAGGATTAATTAACTAGTCATTGCTAAAGCACTAATGGATACCTAACGGCTAGTTAAACACTAAGAACCCCCTAGAAAGTGTCTGGAACGTCCTTAAGCATCCATAGGCCATTCCTATAAATAGGACAAGCCATAGGACACCCAAACACACACTTGTGCAACACTTGAGCATATACTTGCAATTGGCTATTCATTCTTGTGAGCAATAGAGCAATTCCAACATTAGCTATTCATTCCCATTGCTCCAATTTCGTGTCTTATAGGCTAGCATCTCCTACCCACAACACTTAAACTTTCATATACATTGGTTAGGAGATCAAAACGCTTGATATAGGAAATCAAGCCTTGTGCTACAACGGTATTGTAATTTCTGTTTTTCCTTCTTGTTCCTTTATATCTTTTGTACTCTCCTTGCTACTCCTAGGGTTGGAGGCTGCGGATTGGAGAGGGTTTGACTTCTCAGGTGGAGAAGGGTCTTGTCAGTGGAGAAGGTGGACTTTGGACTACTTCAAGAAGGCTGTCTCAACGGGAAGCTACTTCAAGAGGAAGGCTACTTCAAGGGGAGCTTGAGGTTACTTCAAGGAAGGCTGCTTCGAGGCTGGTAAGACTACTTCTAGGTGAAGGCTGTATGAAGGGTTTGGTGAAAGTATTGTAATTTTATGTAATATCCTTACGAGGTAATAAAATTTAATACTTTCAAAATCCCAGTTGGGTGAGCAACCGGGTAGTGGATTGACTGCCTTAGTATTTGCTAAGGTTGGAACCACTCTAAATCCTTGTCCCCTTGTCCAATATTTTTGTGGTTGCTTGCTTTGGTTAAATTATTGTTAAAATATCATAAAACCCTATTCACCCCCCCTCTAGTGGTTTTTTCATGTACATGAGCGGATGCGTCAATTCATGACTCATAATATTGATGGGATGTCACATGCTTTGAATATCATGCATAAGAAATAATTGAAAGCT
Organism: Alisma plantago-aquatica; assembly: GCA_963693085.1. Lineage (NCBI taxonomy): Eukaryota > Viridiplantae > Streptophyta > Magnoliopsida > Alismatales > Alismataceae > Alisma > Alisma plantago-aquatica. Next base: position 521,435,652 of record OY856414.1, on the reverse strand, counting down.
AACCATCATAGGAACATATTTCATTTCTCATAGCTTAATGGTTTACATGAAAAGGAAACCTAATACAACTTATGACACGTTTCAAAGATCTAAACATAAACAACTATGTCTTAAAATATGAAACTAAACTGAGGTGGATAATGGCACACCACCAAGGCACTCCTAATCTTTTATTAGATTCTTCGTGTCCTTATCCTGATGTTCTGATCCTCTTCTTCTCTTCACCTGCAGACTTCTCGTCCCTAGCCATGCAAAGCAACGTAAAACTTGTGTGAGTGGCACTGAATAGTTATAACATGAACATAATATATAACTGAAAATGCATGCATAAAACTTGAAACATAATTACTTAACGTGATTAATATGATAACATGAGAACTTGGTTAACTTGACATGATTTCTTAATAAAGTGGATTTTTTCTTGACTTGATATAGTCACTATGCTAAATGCACCAACGTGCTCATCGGTTAAGGCTCACATAAGGTCGATTAAGGCTCACACGAGGCCGATTAAGGCTCACATGAGGCCGATTAAGGCTCACATAAGGCCAGTTAAGGCTCACATAGTGCTCCCACATAGCTCATAAGGCCAATTAAGGCTCAATTAAACATGATTGAGAGGACTATATCAACATAACATGTTTTCTCAGTCTTAAACACGGTTTTCATATTTTCTTAATTCATTGAACATAATCATCCCGATTTCTTGGTTCATTAGCATGGCAGTGCTACATAATATTTCATTTGAAATAATAAACATGAAAATAGTAGAAATGGAAAAAAATTCAACATGAGCATGATTTTCCATAAGCATATAATGAGTACTACTGTACTCATACTTTACTTGAGGTATTATGAATAAATAAGCGATTAACATAAACCATGATCCCTAATTTAGTACTCAGTGTGCATGATCACTCACCTGATCTGGAGGAGGTATACTAATTATAACTTGAATCCTGATCAACCCTATTTGTCCTGTACAACATATAAATACATTATTTATCATGATTAAACCTAGGCTTTTAGGATTTCAATAAAGCATGGAAAGTAGGTTGGAAATCTAGATCTCATACTAGAACCTTGCGACAGATCTCAAAAAACTGATCAAAATCTATAGATGGTTCATAATCATCTGAGCTCTATAATTATATCGATGAATTTTCTAAGATTGGGTAAGAATTTGACCAATCAGAGGTGATATAATTTGATAACCTAAATATTCAAAATCTATGATAAAGGGGACACAAAAGACTGATGTGCCCTTAGGGTTTTCTTGATCTTAATTGTGATAGGGATAACCTTAGTCATTCTTCGATTTAAACTAGGGCATGTTTTATATACAAATGGACTGAAAAAATATTAGTAAAACCCATGTTAGTGTGACACATTAATGCCTGATTTGGGAGCATGAGTGTAAACACACTGCCTGGTTTCTTCTTGTGAACCATGGCATGCTGAGAAGCTTTTCTAGAGTATGAAGCTTCAACCTCTGAGCTCTGCTTGAGACCAGGACCTCATATCACAAAATCAAGTAGTACAAGAAGTTCCCAGACGTCAAAGGACTTGAGGAGTCATTGAGGAGATTTATCGGAGCCATGTAGCTCCATCTCCTACCTTCTGTGATGGATGAAAATAGAGCACAAAGCTTAGAAACTTGTTTTGGTTGAATAGTGATGAAACTCAAGAAAAGAAAGTGGGAAAAAGCTCCGAGGTGGAGTATTGATTAATCTCGACTGGTTTCATTGGTGTGTGAGTAAAAGATAACCTAGAATCGTGGGGCACATGCATGATAGGGAAAATTGGGTTCTTGTTGTGTACCTCCCCTTGGGATGAATCGAGGGTCAGGGGTAGCACCTTGACAATAAACTGGATCATTTCCGCATCTTTTCATGGCATGAGCAAGCTTGGTCCCCGTCAGTAATGAAGTTCTTGAGCTTTGGGTGTTGGGCTTCATGGGTAGAAGATTCCACACAACCGGACTCCTAGGTGACCCTTGGGGGAACTCTGCTGCCTCCTTCAGATGCTCTTGGACGAATGAATTCAACTACAAATACCTCTATGCCGAGGAAGTCTCTAGAAATCTCAAGGAGGGAGACGACCTGGTCTCAACAGTTCGGACTAAACTCATGAAATAAAAATGATAGGGACTTCTTGTTGGACCTTGGTGAGGTTCATAATAATTTGTTTCCAGTAAGAACTGGTCTCTGTAGGTCATGTTGTGGAGGTAGAAGATGAAGATTTTGGGTTTTCGGCTCTATAGACTCATCATGATCTCCTAATTTCTTTTGTGGCAAGTTTAGGGGAACACGTCAAGGAGAAAGGGAGATGAAGATCAAGAAAGTTTGTTACTGGTTTTAGCCCCTCAACGCTCGAGAAGATAGGAGGAAAGAGACAAAGTCTCAATCATTTGATCTCCATACAACAGTTCTAATAGAACGTGTGATATACACTAGTGTGTGCTACATGCTGATGTACATGTAACTTAGCAAATAAGATTAATTGGCTATATCAATCATCGAAATAGGCTAATTGTCCATGATTATTCACCCTTTTCTTCCCAACATATATTGGCATAGCTAGGGCTATTCAAAATTGGTGAAATTTGGTACCTTACCTAATTCGATCATGAGGAGCTCAAATATTGAATCAATTCTTACATTTAAGATAGGTAATCATGTGTTTCACAACTTTAGGTACTTATGGTGTTTAATGCATTAATAATCATTAGGGAGGAGTTTTGTTACCAAAATTTAGCAAAAGATCTAATATCTCATTACATACTCATGTATTAAGTAGTGGAATAAATTATAAACATATACTGGGTAATTTTCTACTCATTATTCATTCATGCACATTTAGGGCTATTTTGTGTACATTATCAAATTGAGATGTGCAAGATTTATTCTAGGATTTTACATCATATAAAAATATTAAATTTTTAACTTAGCATTATCGATCATGTTTATTTTAGAATTGAAATTCTAGGGATGTTAAAATTCTACCCACCTTATAGAAATTTCGTCCTATACATTTAGCATGCACTAACATGACAGTACCCACCTTAGGGTTTCACATATATGTACGCTAACACCTTAATCTTGTCATAAATACTCATAATGTTGTACTAACATGTACAATATATGAAATTTACATGGATAACTATACCGTGTATAACATGACTAACAATACTAACACATATATACATTATTAAATGAAAATTAAACCAATCCTTCACCATATACCGTGAAAACAAAGTTCACATACCTTCATCATTAGCATATTTTTTTTGAATAAATGGGGCTAATTATTATTCATTCTGTGCCCAACAACAGATAAAATAGTACGAATGTCAACTTGGTTTCCAAAGGTAAACCAAGGAGGTACAACTGAAGAAAAGGAAAAGGAATCCGAGCTATGTAGAGAAAATTTTGCTAAACTATCAGCCGCTCCATTGTAAGCCCTTGGGACATGGTGGATGGCGCCCTGCAGCGATTCACCATGAAGCTTTATGGCCTCCCTGACATACGGAGTATACTTGGGAGTGGGGTTAGGTTTTGTTAAGGTTTTCACAGCTTCGACAGAGTCTGTGAGGATGTAGTAGTCATGCCAATCTTTGATATGGCATAGGTGCAAGGACTGAAGGATGGCATCAATCTCGGCGTTCAAAGGCGAGGAAGAAGAAATAATCTGACAGGAACCAAGGACATGGGTGCCCTGTGAGCTAACCACATGGATCCCAATGGCAGCATGAGGATGCGTATGCTTGAAGGCCGCATCAGTGAAGATATACAACCCCCTAGCCGGGATCTGTGAAAAGGGTGCCCTATTGGGGCTGGGTCGCCTTCCACTAATAGCATGGCTTCTGAGGATAGTGCCCACTCGATCCTGGATGAACGCGGCCTTGGTTCCAGTAGGCATTACAACCCGCTGGTGTATTTTCTTATTCCGACAAGTCCAAAGATGCCAGCAGGTGACAACACGTACTGCATGGTCGCGACTGCTGCTTAATACTCTGTCGTCATTGATGCACCAGTGAATCCATTCCTGGTCACCAAGAGAGAAGTGAGTAGCTCCTGGGATAGTGAGCATCCAAACAGCTCGGCTGGCCGCACAATCCCAAAGAGCATGAATAATAGTATCTGGATGATTTTGGCATATAGGGCAAAGTTTCGAGACATCCATGTGTCGCCGGATTTTCTCCATGTTAGTCATAAGCGCCTCATGTTGAAGGAGCCAGAGAAAATTTTTTACTCGCTCAGGGAGTTGCAGACCCCAGATCCTACCCCACAGTCCTGGGGTGTGCACCTCCTTGCCGCCCCGAATCCATCTGTAGCATGATCGCGATGATAAGGTCCCGTTTGGTTCCAGGGGCCAAATCTAGTCGTCACCTCCCGCGTCTGGGACCGGCGTCGGAGTAGAAGAGATAGCGAGTCAGGACGACTCCGGCAGGTAGTGGTGGATAAACTCCCAATCCCAACCCCCCTCAGTCAGGCACATAGAACTGACTTGGAGGTCACGGAGGTCGGAGGGGACGGGCTAAGACGGGCAGAGGTCCAAAATTGAGGACCCGGACAACCATCTGTCTATCCAGACGTTGGTGGAGAGACCGTTGTTAATCGCCTTGTGGCAGATGCTGGTGACGCCGCCCAAGTTCTTCTTAATGAAGCTCCAGGCTGAAGAGCAGGGGACGGAGGCGAACCAAGTCCCCCTGACATACTTCTCGTGCATCACCCGGGTCCAGATCTTGGAGGTATCATTGAGAAAAATCCACACATTCTTCATCATGAGCGCGTCATTCTGGTCGCGGGCATCTCGGATTCCTAGCCCTCCAACATCCCTGGAAGAGGAGACCTTCTTCCATGCGACCAATGAGGATTTCTTCTGAGTTCCCGTGCCGGACCAAATGAACCGACAGACCATTTGGTTGATGTCATCGCAGAGGCGAGGAGAAAGCTTGACGGTTTGCATGGTGTAAGTGGGAATCGCCTATAGGGTAGACTTGGCAAGAGTTACCCTTCCAGTAAGGGAAAGGTGCCGGAGAGTCCAACTATTAAGTCTCCTTTGGATGACAGACATGATATCGCCATGGGTTTTCCTGTTCACTCGATGGTGCAGCAACGACACGCCCAGGTAGCGCCTAAGGTCGTGCGTCCACCCAAAACCCAATCTCCTTCTATTCGATCGGGCCAAGGAACGCGGAGTGTTCTTGCTGAAATAACATTTTGATTTCAGTTTGGATACTTGTTGCCCCGATGCTACAGAAAAGGCTTCCAGAATGGTGTTGATGGTGCGAGCTTGGATGACCGAAGCCTCCCCTAGAAGGAGGATGTCGTCCGCAAAGAACACGTGTGATAGCTGAGTTCCTCCTCGAGATAGAGTGATGGCCTTCCATTCACCACCTGCAACAGAAGCGGAGATAGCTTGACTGAGCCGCTCCATACACAGGATGAATACATAAGGACTAACAAGATCACCCTGCCGGACTCCTTGCGTGGACTTGAAAGGCGAGAGTGGGACACCTTCCCAAAAGATGGAGGTCGAACCCTTGCTGATGATTTGCATAGTGATTGTTCACAAGCTTGTTTGGAATACCAGTCCGTTGAAGGGTATCCCGAATGAAGTCCCAGTTCATCTTGTCAAAGGCTTTAGCAAGATCAAGCTTGATGCACATACAAGGTTTCTTCAAGGAGCGAAATCTCATGGAATGAATAATCTCTTGAGTAAGCAGGATGTTATCACTAATGCGTCTCCCTGGAATGAAGCTGGACTGTGTGGGTGCAATCCAGTCATTCATAAAAGGTTTCAAGCTCTCAACAATGACCTTGGAGATGATCTTGAAGCAGCTATTATTCAGTGAGATAGGCCTGAGGTCTCCGCAGCATTGTGGAGCTGCTACTTTAGGAATCAGGACCATATGGGAGTCTGCTAGAGCTTCATCAATGTACTCAGTACGGAAGACTTCCTGGACAGTGCGAACAATAGACGAGCCCACACGATCCTAGTTTGTTTGGATGAAACCAGTATGCACACCGTCAGGGCCAGGTGCTTTCAGCGGCACCATGGAGAATACCACCCTTCTAATGTCCACCATAGTAGGCTCGGCTTCCAGCTTGGCGTATTCGTTGGCAGCGATGCTGGGGAAGGCCCCGGGGAAGTGAAGAATGCGGCACATATCAGTAGGGTGGGTCTGTGTCATTAGGTGTTCGAAGAAATGATGAACAAGCATCCTGATCACGTCGGGGGATGATTCCCAATCGCCAGCAGCATTTTTTAGACAACTGATCTTGTTGCAATACCGTCGTGCCTTCACATATGATTGGAAGAACTTGGTATTTAGATCACCGGTCTTGAGTCAGTCTATGTGTGCACGCTGCTGCCAGTCCAGCTCCTCCCTAAGGAGGATCTCATGTAGGCATTCCTGGGGGCAGATGGAGTTATCAACAAAAGAAGCATGAGGTAGGGATTGTTGTTGTACCTGGGCCTTAGCGATATGGGCGAGAAGACGCTGCTTCTCCTTGCACTGTGTGTTAGCACGCTTTGCCTCCCACTTGACTGCCTTGTCTTTAAAGAGGCGGAGGCCATCTTGGAACGTCGAGTCTGCCAGCCATTGGTAGAGGAGCTCTCCGCGGAATTCTGGGATAGAGTTCCAGCAAGCCTTGGTGCGGAAGAAAGGCCTCCAGGGTGACCTGTCACCGCAGGAAAGCAAGAGGGGGTGGTGGTCAGAGTACAGGTGGGGAAACACTGTGATAGACGCATTCTCGAACTTGTCCATCCAGTCTGAGTTAGCTAGGGCCCGATCCAACCGCTCCATGAGCGCTTGACGCTGGAAGGTGAAGAAGGGTCCGTTGGAATTAAGCTCCGCAAGGCCAGTGTTAATGAGAGCTTCATGGAAGCGCCTACTCGCACGAGAGTCGAAGAAGACACTCCCTCACTTTTCATTCACATTGAGCATGGTATTAAAGTCCCCCATTACCGCCCAAGCTGACGAGACAGATTGGGAGATCTCCTCCAGTCATTCCCACAGGAAATTCCTTTTGGAAGGGTTGGGGCTCACGTAGACAATGGTTAGAAACCAGCTTGAGTTGACATTACAATGGATGAATTGGTGATGATTCATCAGAATCTCCACCGAGCAGATATGGTGATCCCAAGCAAGCCAGATGCCGCTGGAGAAGCCAGTCGCCTCTACTCTGTGCGAGGAATTGAAACCCAATTTCTTGATTATAGTTCCAGCAATAGTGCCGCTACACCGCGGTTCAATGATGGCAACTATTTTGAGATTGTGACTAAGTTTCATTTCTTTGATTAGCCAGATCTTCTTATCAAGGCCTGCACCTTGTATGTTCCAGCAAAACACGTTCATTAAGAGATTATTGAAGGGCTGCACACAGTCCCATGGACTGTTCTTCTTCCTCAGTAGTCATGGCCTCGACTCGTGTTGCAGTAGCCTCCTCGAGGTGCTTCTGGAATTCCAAGATTCGCTTCGCATGGGGAGTGGGGTTCACTGGGCCTTCATCCACTGGCTCTATGATGCGCCCCTTCTTACGAACTTGATTCGGGCTTTGTGTGGATTGAATAATGATTTTACGGTTCCTCAGCATCACAAACCCACTGTCATTCCTGACATGGCGGGCAGTGTGCCTGTTGGTGGCCGTTGCACCCTCTAGCTGGGCGGACTGAAACTGAAAGATGGGGTCATCAACATTGCTGTGAGCCCTCCCATTCACAATCTCATTTTCTGATAGTCGAACGGAAGTGTTATCTGGGGGGACCGTCTCCTCGCTTTTGTCCTCACTTGCTTGCTGTGCCTTTGCTGCAGCCTCCTTTTGCCGTAGCCGTTGCTTCACCTTCTTGCTCAAGACAGGCTGAAAGCCATCAGCCTCCTCCCCCGGGTTGGTACCACCGGTGCTTGGGATCGTCTTGGTCTGCCCCCCTTCGCCCGCAGGGGTGCGAGTATTGCTCGCAGGCTTAGCAGACGTTTGTTTACGTCGTTCAGGCATCTTTGCATGGATCACAACAGTATAGCTAACCGCCGGGACCGGTATCGGGATCGATGTGGACGCCATGTCCGTGGCAGGGGCGGACGATTGCTTGCACTCATCGCCGACATGGCCAAGGCGACCACACTTCAGGCAGATTTGTGGCAGGTTCTCGTACTCCAACCGAAAGTGCTCGCCATTGATGAAGATGGCTGGCAACAACGGTTTCTGGGTGTCAATCTCAATAGCGATTCTAGCAAATTTCCCGCGATTACCCACGAGAGTGTTCTCATCGACTTTGATGGTCTTGCCCACGTCGTTTCCGATGTGAGTGAGAAGCTGGTTCTGGTATAGGAAGACCGGAAGCTCAACTACCCGCATCCATAGCACCAGCTTGCGAGGGATTCGTTCAGACGGCCGGAACGCAGGGGTCCAAGATTGGACTGACAAATAATTACCAAAAATTGTCCACGGGCCGCATGTCATGGCTTTAACATAGTCATCTTTGTTGCCAAGTTGCACTATGTAGTACCCGTTCTCCAGTTTGATGACCCTAAACTGCGCCGTCGGCAACCACATGAGGTTGATCTTAGTGACAAGAGCCTGAAACCCGATCGTGATGCCTATGGCCTTGACGACGACTACAAACTGCTAGGGCGCTAGGAGGGGTTGGAGGGACGAGTTTTGGACCAAAAAGGAAGGCAGGGCGCCTGAAAGGTCGACCCTAATATCCTCCTCCTTAAGGATGTCCGGTGAGGTTGGGTTGATGTAGGATAGAAGGCCAGTATCCTTCCCTACGTACGCCTCCTTGTAGTAACGTCGCAGGTTGGCTTCTACGGATGCTGCTTCCTGCATGTTTGTGTCCGGAGACTGGGTCGCCGCCGCTGTCGCAACAGTCACTGCTCCGGGAGGATCGTGCGCTGTTGGTGTCTCACTGTCAGGCTCCATCGTGTTGGTACTTAGACTGGCGTGGCTTGGACCACGGCCGCCATGGCTCCCACGGCCGCCTCCGCGGCTCCCGAACCCTAAGGGCATCGCGAGAGCATTACCTTCATCATTAGCATAAACTTATTGTTCACAAGTAATGCGTCAATTTAGGTGAGTTTTCCATGTAATATTGCACCAAAGTGCTCATTTCTCCCAAGAGATCATTGCACCAAAGTGCTCATTTACCTTGAATAATCACTTAAATAGCATTACTTTCTTAAAATTACTCTTATTAACTTTATTTTTCATTCTCATAACATAATCATGAATATATTGAACATCTAACCTTGGCATAAATAGTGGCTTTTGCTAACCAATCGTATTAGGTTTAGGTGACTACCTAATTTAGGTCCTTTGTATTAGCCCTTTTATGACATCCCCAGATACGTTTGATCATGCACATACCCAATGATGTGAGACCTTATTATACTGATCTTCCCCAATTTAATAGCGCACATGTCCCATACCACAAGCACTAATGAGTGGTAAAGAGACACATAACACGTCTGTATGCCTGTGACATGTCCTTTACAACCCTCAATTGGCGTGCACTAACCATTGAGAAAAGATTAGTCACATCACATGTGAAGGTTAACACATAATATCCAAACTAAATGGGCGTCTATCCCTAATACACATGACCTTAGTATACATAAACCTATATACTTATATTCCTTTCATGGTTTCTACCTTTAACCATTCCTCATATAATAAGGACGTCTGCTTTAGCCTATTAATTTCATTGCTTAAATCTAAGATGCATAAGGATAGTTGTACCTAGTTGACCTAAAAGGATGTCTAGTTAATTGAGAATCATGAGAGTGCCCAGCGGACAGTTATCCTTTTACTCTGATACCGAGTTGTAACACCCCAAATTTTTGCACACATGTACATGAGCGGAAGCGTCAATTCCCGACTCATAATATTGATGGGATGTCACATGCCTTGAATACCATGCATAAGAAATAATTAAAAGCTAACCATCAGAAGAACACATTTCATTTCTCATAGATTAATAGTTTACATGGAAAGGAAACTGAATACAACTTATGACATGTTTCAAAGATCTAAACATAAACAACTATGTCTTAAAACATGAAACTAAATTGAGGTGGATAATGGCACCCTACCAAGGCACTCCTAATATATATTAGATTCTTCATGCCCTTATCCTAATGTTTTAATCCTCTTCTTCTCTTCACCTGTGGAGATCTCATCCCCAGCCATGCAAAGCAATGTAAAACTTGTGTGAGTGGCACTGGGTAGTTATAACATGAACATAATGTATAACTGAAAAGGCATGCATAAATTTTGAAAGATAATTACTTAACATGATTAATATGATTATGTGAGAACTTGGTTAACTCGACATGATTTCTTAATAAATTGGATTTTTACTTGAATTGATATAGTCACTATCCTAAATGCACCATAGTGCTCATAAGGACAGTTAGGGCTCACATAAGGCCACTTTAGGCTCACATAATGCCCCCACAAATCTCATAAGGTAGATTAAGCCTCACTTAAACATGATTGAGAGGACTATATCAACATAACATGATTCTCAATCTTAAACATGGTTTTCATAATTTATTAACTCATAGAACATGATTGTCCTAATTTCTTGACTCATTAGCATGGCAGTGCTACATAATGCTTTATTTGAAATAATAAACATGAAAAAAATAGATGCAAATTTTTAGCATGAGCATGATTTTACATAAGCATATCATGAGTACTATTGTACTCATACTTTAATTGAGACATTATGAATAAACAAGTGATTAATATAAACCCTAAATCCTAATTTAGTACTCAATGTGCATGACCACTCACCTAATCTATAGGAGGTATACTAATTGTAACTTGAATCCTGATCAACCCTAATTGTCATGTACAACATACAAATACATTATTTATCACGATTAAACTTAGGGTGTTAGGGTTTTAATTAATCATGGAAAGTAGGTTGGGAATCTAGATCTGTAACTAAGACCATGTGATAGATCTCAGAAAATTGATCAAAATCCGTATATGGTTTATACTCATCTGAGCTATGTAGATATATCTATAAATTATCTAAGATTGTGTAAGAATCTAACCAATCAGAGGCAAGATAATTCAATAACCTAAATATTCAAATATCAGATAAAGGGGGAGAAAAAACACTGATGTGCCCTTAGGTTCTTTTTGACCTTACTTGTGACAAGGATAACCTTAGTCATTTTTCCATTTAAAGCAGGGTGTGTTTTATATCCAAATGGACTGAAAAAATATTAGTAGAACCCATGTTAGCATGACACATTAATGTTTGATTTGGGGGCAAAACACACTGCCTTGTTTCTTCTTTGTGAGCCATGGCCTGTTGAGAAGTTTTTTTGGAGTATGAAGCTTCAACCTCCAAGCTCTGCTTGAGACCAGGACCTCATATCACAAAAGCAACTAGTCCATGAAGCTCCCCATATGTCAACGGACATGAGGAGCTGTTGAGGAGATTTACCAGAGCCTTGTAGCTCCATCTCCTACCTACCATCATGGCCGAAAACATAACACAAAGCTCAAAGACTCATTTCTATCGAATAGCGATGAAATACAAGAAAAGAAAGTAGGGAAAAACTCCAAGGTGGAGTACTGATTAAGCTCGACTGGTTTCATTGGTGTGAGAGCAAATGATTACCTGGAATCATGGGGCACATGCATGAGAGGGAAAATTGGGTTTTTGTGTGTACCTCCCCTTGGGATGAATTAAGGTATAGGTAAGCACCTCCATGATAAACTGGACCATTTCCACATATTTTCATGGCATGAGCAATCTTGCTCCTCGTCGGTGATGAAGTTCTTAATCTCCAGGTACAAAGATTCATGGGTAGAAGAGTCCACTCAATCAGGATCCTAGGCAACCCTTGGGGAAGCTCTGCTGCCTCCTTACGATGCTCTTGGACGAATGAATTCAACTACAAATATTTTGTGTCAAGGAAATCTCTGACAAGCTCAAGGAGGGAGACGACCTGGTTTCAGAAGTTGGGACTCAACTCGTGAAATCAAAATGTGAGGGACTTCTCGTTGGACCTTAGAAAGGGTCATAAGTAACTTGGTTTCCACTGATAAGGGCAGAACTTGTCTCCATAGGTCAAGTTATGGAGGTAGAAGATGACAATTTTGGGTGTTTTTTGTATATGAGGAGCTAGGGTTAGATTTTGGGCTCTATGGACTCGTCCTGATCTCCTGATTCCTTTTGTGGCGAGTTTAAGGGTACACATCAAGGAGAGAGGGAGATGGAGATCGAGGGAGTTTGTTACTAGTTTCAGCCGCTCGATGTGCGAGAAGATAGGAGGAAGGAGACGACGTCTCCAATTTGATCTCCATTCAATGGTTCTAATAGGACCCGTGATATATACTAGTCTGTGCTACACACCGATGTACATGTAACTTAGGCAAAATAAGTTTAATCAGCTATATCAATTATCTATATGGGCCAATTATCCATGATTATTCACCCTTTACTTCCCAAAATATATTGACATGGCTAGGGGTATTAAATATTGGTGAAATTTGGTACCTATCTAATTCAACCATGAGGAACCCAAATATCGAATCAATCCTTACATTTGAGTTAGGGAATCATGTGTTTCAGAACTTTAGGTACTTATGGTGTTTTAATGCATTAATAATAATTAGATAGGAGTTTTATTACCAAAATTTAGGAAACTATCTAATATCTCATTACATACTCATGTACTAAGTAGTGGAACATATTATAAACATATAATGGGTAATTTTCTACTCATTATTCATTACTACACATTTACGACTTTGTTGTGAACATTATCAAACTGAGATGTGCAAGATCCATTCTAGAATTTTTCATCATAGAGAAAATTAAATTTTTAACTTGGCATTATCAATCATGTTTATTTTAGACTTGAATTTCTAGGGATGTTACAACACCTAGGGTTGGCTGAATTTATTTGAGTGCATCCAATGGAGAAAAAATAGGTTTGAATAGCCCTTGTGTTTGGCTGAAATTCCTCTAAGAGAATTCATTCTACCATAAACATTTGTCTAACTAAAACATGTGATTGGTTGAACTTCTAGTCAAGAATCCCAAGATAGAACAAAACAATCTAAAACAAAATATAAGATAAGAGGGGAGATGATAATTTTGAAGCATGAAAACCACATACATATATGAGAATTTAAACATTAGGGGTAATTCCTTTACCCTATTATTTCTCTAAAGGGTTTATTTCTATGGATAACAAGGTAAAATTTAGGTTTTCATATGAGAGAGGAAGGGTTTTGGTGGTTCTAGACCTCCTTTGTTGTCGAGGGTAAATTGAAGTAAGAATCTTTGGTATAATGGTATGTTCTATCATTTTCTCATCATAGTATGTCAGATTCTCTCTAATCCCCTTCACAAATATCTAATAATACCTCCATCTCTTCTTGTAATTTGACATTCTAATATAGTAAAAGTAGTCAAATGAAAGAGTTGATGATACTTTGATACTGTCTTGGAAAATTAAAATATATGATAATAATATCTAAGACCATCTGGACACTGGGGTCGATGCTTTACTCTTACTTAAAAATATTTTAAAATTAATTAGGTAATAACATCAATATATAAAATTGAGGCTTGAATCAATTACTATTGAAGTTTATTACTAAAAGGTGAATGTTAGTGGGTGTACGTGTTTATCAAAAATACTATAGAATTGAATGACTTCTTATTTTATGGGGTTATGTTTTATTACACAGATTTGTCATTCAAAAATATATCAAAGTTAGTAAAATTATATTTAGTTGACAAAGTTGTCTTTGCTTGATTTATTGAATGTAAATTGATATATTAATGCAATAATATATTAAAAAATATTGCCATTATATTATTTAAGTCTAAGTCTATGGACCATTCAATACTATGTGGTCATCAAATAGTCAATACATGTTATTCTTATATACTTGTTATGTAGCTAATTTTGTCATGTATACAATATTGGAGATGGAAGGCACTTGTGATAAAAGTATAGGCTTTAATATGTGTTGTTTTGTATTTTTTTCTATGGTATTTCTAATTCTTTTGACTTATTTAATCAGTTATACTATAAAATTTGAAGTTCTAAGACATATTGATATATAATAACATGATCTAGTCATTAATGTACCATTTGATATATATTTGTGATTGTATTATCCACTTCAATATTTTGGAAGGTATAAGATATGTATATTTTTGTGACATAATGTCATTTCACTGTAGCAACCTTTTGGGGGGGGGTGGTAATTTATTTGTTCATACGCCAATATTAAGAGTATTACTATGTGTATATGCAACAATCTTTGCCTTTATAATATATATATATATCAACACCAAATGTTGTAGAAGATTACTTAGAATCATTTTGAATAGTTAATAGCCATCATGGACCATCATGGTATTTCACTTAAATATATAATTGTATTAGACAAACCATTACCGTTAATATTGGCACAACCTTTTAGAACACATACATTTTCCTCTTCACCCTTAGCCTTCCCATTTACCATGGGGGTTAGAGGGTAAGGGTAAAGAGAGGGTAAGATTATTGGTGGAGTGGGAAATTACCCATATCCTTACTTGGTACACTTGATGGGCGAGGGTAAAGATAAACCTTTAGTTTCCCATGGAGCATGGTCAAACAAGGAAGTATAAATTGCTTTCTAAATATGGGGGCTTGGACAAGTAATTGATGGTAAGTAATCATTCATGATAGATATTAATTTTATTTTAAAATTTTGGAATTTTATTAGGGAGTTCATGTCCCTCCCAACCCCACCAAAGATCCTCCACTAGTTTGATACTAGTTGGAGTTTGTGCTGAATTAGGAATTTATAGTGAGTTGTTGATAGTTAAATGAATGGATGTTAATAGTGATGAAACACTAGTCCTAATTGAACTTTGAAATAAAATTTAGGTTGAAAAACATATTTGGATTTTTCTACAATCATATTATTGTGTTAATTGGGCCTCTAATGATTTTGGGACAATTTGAGGACATTTTGGTATAATTGAAGTGTTATGAAAAAAATAAATCCTAATTGCATTTAATATAATGACTTAGAAATGCTTTTATATATATTATAAGTTCGATGAAAAATATCTAAGTTAACTTGAGGTTTTAGGGATTTTGAGATAGCTAGATCTTCTCTAAAACAAGTCTAACTGACCAAAAGAAATAGCCCAAAAAACACCTAGGGATGATTGGATTTATCTAGGTGCATCTAATGGAGCAAAACTAGGTTTGAATAGTCATTGTGTTTGCTGAAATTCCTCCAAGTAAATTTAGTCTACCACAAACAATTGTCTAACTAAAACACATGATTGGTTGGATTTCTAGTCTAGAATCCCAAGATAGAACAAACAATCTAAAACAAAATATATGATGAGAGGGAAGATGATAATTTTAAAGCATGTAAACCACATACATATATGTGAAGTTAAACATTAGGGGTAATTTATTTATCCTATTTTATCACTAAAGGGTTCATTTCTATGGAGAAGAAGGTAAAGTTTGGGTTTTCATATGAGAGGAAGGGTTTTGGTGGTTTCTGACCTCCTTTGTTGTTGAGTGTCATATGAAGTAAAGAATCTTTGGTATAATGATATGTTCTATAGTTTTCTCATCATAGTATGTCACATTCCCTCTAATACCCTTCACATATATCTAATAATACCTCCCTCTCTTCTTATAATTTGACATTCTAATCTAGTAGAAGTAGTCAAATGAAAAAGTTGATGATACTTTGCAATTGTTTTGGAAAAATGAAATATATGATAACATCCAAGACCTTCTTGACACAGGGGTTAGTGCTTTACTATCACTTGGCTCCGATTAGTTTAGTGTAAGTCATAAGTTATGTGGAACTCATTTTCCAAGAACTCTAGTTCAGTTTTTGGAACTGAAGTTCCACTCACTTCCATGTGATTGGTTTGTTGTAAGTTTAAATATGGACATTTTTGAAAAATATTATTTTTTTATTATTTTGTAATATAAAATAAGTAAGGATGGCAAAGACTGTTGGATCAAGGGCTCTAGGGGGGGTGAATAGAGCTTCACAAATCTCACAAAACAAATTAGACCACCAAATTATATTAAGTGCATAATCTTAAACATTCAACCAATTTGAGATCCTAACTAACATGCATAGCAAGGGTGAGAGACAAGGAAGAATATACACTTGGACAAAGTGGTTTAGAGTGGTTCCTCACTTCAAACTTGAAGTGAGTCAGTCCACTACCTAGAGGTGGTTAGGCTCTAGGACTTTGCAATCTTGGTACTCTTATATTCCATCATAAGATTACAAGACAAAACCACATTCATCCAAGGGTTTAGTACTCAAGCAAGGATCTTCAACCTATCTAAGGAGCTTACCAAGTTGAACCATGGAGTCTTCAGCCATCAACATGGAATTACCCACTCCTTCTTCAAGTCTTCGGCCTTCTAGGGATTACCTATCCTTCTTGAGTGTCTGCCTTGCCTATCTCCTTCACTTGGAGATCTGGAACACCTTGCCTTCTTCAACCTTGAAGAACAACAACTCCTTCTCCTTCACTCAGAGAAGATTTTAGCCTTTTATTCAATAGGAAAGGGGGTAGGAAGATGGAGGTGGAGAGCTTTACATCAATACAGGGAGTAGCTCTCATACAAGGGAGCCCATCTCACTCATACTCATGAATTTGACTTGAAGTAGAGAGAGAAAGGGGCTCAAAGGGTTGGAACACTCTCAACTAAGCTAGAACCAAGCATGTAGTGAATGAGAAACCGTGGAATGAACTCCAAGAGGTCCTATTTATAACTGGGGGTGCCTCTTTGAGTTGGGGAACACTTAGGGTCGAATTATAGCCCTTTTTGCCCAAGGAAACATATCTATTTTTGCCCAAAAAACTCACTAACAGTCACAATCATTTTTTTTCTGCAATTTCCATATAGTGTAATTGGTCGAGTTTCAATAAAGGTAACTCGACCAATAGAGTAAAAGACAAACCAAAATTTCAAACCATCCGTCGAGTTTGTCCTGGGGATACTCAACCAACCAATGAAATTTGAATTTGATCAGTAACCCGATTGGTCGAGTTCTGTGAAACACAACTTGATCGATGCACTCTTCAGAGAATTGATCCAAGTGAACCGGTCGAGATTGTAACTCGACCGATTGACTGCCTGTGATCAATTTTCTAAAGTGCATCAAAAGTGATTAAAACTTGGTGTTTAGTGTCCCAATCAATTTTCTCATCTTAGTTACAAGCCAATACATCAATACAAGTGATTACAAAAATCTTCTAAGGTTGTTTACATGGATTTCCCAAATTACACACTTGTATAGCTTTTGGCTTGAACTGTAGCAAATTAGGGCTTGAGAATTTTGATCCTTTTCATGTACCTAACACCTAAAATCAATCTTGAATACACATATTAGATACATATGAATGGAATGGTTAAGTCATTATCAAAATGCAGACAATGTATAACCTCTAGGTCAACAAAGACATGAAGAAAGAATCATATCTGTGAATAACCACAATATTTTCTAACCAAAATAACCTCAACAATTGGTCATGACACAAATGTTGCTCCGTTAAAAAATATTTAATGTTTTATAATTATAATTTAAGTAAAAATATAGTTGTTGAAATCACATCACAATATTTTTATTTCACTTTGTATGTGTAGAGTATTGTAATAATATCTACATTTTATGTGAATGTAAATATAAGTTTTGGTTCATCATTGTTTAAAAATGTACCATATTGAATTTTTTGGTATATTCTTTATGCACAGTTATAGTTAATTATCATTTTTCACATCATATTACTTAAACATGGAGAATAAAAATATGTTAGACAATTTTTGTTAGATGGTGAGATGTGATTCATTTTTCATAGTGTTCATATATTTTTTATTTTATAAATTATAATGATAATTGTGGTTACAGTGTAAAATATTGTACATAGCACGATTATAGTGTATAGTATTTTTCATATTATGTTATTATTTTAGAATTAAACCATATACACGCCGCTAATATTTCTAGTCTAAAATATTTTACGTCTGTCATTTACAAAGAATGAAAAGTATAATTGTATAGAAAATGTTGTTAGTAGTTCCAGAACTTGTTTTCTACTCTTTTAAAGAGGGAACTCAGGAAATTTATTTTGTATGTAAGTTTGTAACTCATAGGAAGTCACAAAACTCAAACTACAACAATGACTTTAAACCAATCATGGAAAATTGCTTAAGGAAGTCCAATTCATATGTTTTCTGGACCTGTTACAACAAACCAATCAGATTAGAAAATGACTTATACTAAAATATGAATGTTTTAGTGGTTGTAAGTGTCTATAAAAATAATATAGAATTGAATGACTTCTTATTTTATGGGGTTATGTTTATTATAAAGATTTTTCATAGAAAAATATATGGAATCTGTTGGATTTAGGGCTCTAGGGGGGGTGAATAGAGATTAAAAAATTCTCACAAGAAAGATTGGACCTTCAAATTATATCAATCAAATCCAATAGATTAAGTGCAATTTGAAGTCCTAACTAACAAGCATAGCAGGGATGAAAGGAATTGAAAGCAAGCACTTGACAAGGTCGTTCATAGTGGTTCCACTCTCCAAACTAGGAGAGAGTCAGTCCACTACCTAGAGAGATCAACCTCTAGGACTTTGCAAGTGCTTTTCTCTATATATTCACAAAGAGTTACAACACATGACCACCAAAGGACTTACCCATCCAAACACAAAGAGTCTTGCACCTTACCAAGGACTTACCCACTTTGCCAAGAGTCTTCAGCCTTCTTTCAAGGTCTTACCTTCTCTTGCACAAGTCTTCAGCCTTCAAGGGATTTGCCCACTCTTCTTGGATCTTCAGCCTTTGCCTTCTCCTTCACCTGGAGAAGATCTTCACCTCTTCTTCAACCTTAAAGAAGAACAACAACATCTCCACCTTCACTCAGAGTAGCTTGCTTCACCTTTGCTTCATGGAGGAAATGGGTAGGGAAGATGGAATGGAATGAGATCTTTACAAGCACAAGGAAGTAGCTCTTTTAAACTGGCCTATCTCACTCATAATTACAAAATGAAGTGTAAACTAGAGAGAGAAAGGGACTCAAGGAGTTGCAACACACTCAATTATAGCAAGGACTTAGAATAGCATGAATGAGCCAACTTGGAATGAACTCCAAGGGGTCTTATTTATAGCTGGGGATGTTCCCTTGAGTGTGGGACCACTTAAAGTCAAAATATAGCTGTTTTCCAAGTTGCAACAGATCTATTATCACCTAAAACAACTCACCAATTGTTATAATCACTTTTTCTGCATTTTTTGTAGAGTACATTTGGTCAAGTTTCAATAAAGGTAACTCGACCGATCCACTAAATGACATAGCCAAAATTTTCAAACAATTGGTCGAGTTTGTTCTGGAAAACTCGACCGATGAGCTAAAATTAGTTTTGCTCATTGATTCAGTCGGTCGAGTTCTGTGAGTGTGCAACTCGACCGATGGGTCATCTTCAGAAAATCCATCACTGGATCAGTCGAGTTTCCAACTCGGCCGATAAACAACCTGTGACAAATTTTCTAAATTGACATTTGAGTGATTAAACCTTGGAATTAAGTGTCCCTAATTTTTCTCATCTTAGTTACAAGTCATATCATTAATACAAGTGATTACAAAAGTCTTATAAGGTCATTTGGAGTGATTTCCCAAAACACACACTTGTATTGCTTTTGACTTGAACTTGAACAATCTAGGGCTTGTATAATTTGATCCTTTTCATGTACCTAAAGCCTGAAATAAATCTTGAACAAACATATTAGATACATAGGAATGGAATGGTTAAGTCATTATCAAAATATGGGCAATGTATAATGCTTAAATCATCATTCTCCCCTTTTTTGACAATGACAAACCATTCCTCAATCATATTGAAAAGGATATTTAAAGTTATACCTTTGCCTTGTGAATTGCAGGGGGGTTCATGATCTAAACAATGTGAATTTCTCCCCCCCAATCTATGCTTACTCTAACATGCATAGTTAGTCTATCTACACAAAGCAATATGACATATATGTACTATATGGCTCTTTAGAAAGTCACATGATAACACATATAATGAACAAGAAAAGGATCACATAGGAAATAAGAACAATATGGTTGAGCTTCAAAACATTGAACTTCTCTCCCCCTTTTGACATTATCAAAAAGGAAGGGGGGTAGAAGAGCACAAAACAGGTCATCTCCAAGCATTGCCAAGCATACATGCACAACATGCAATCTCAAAGCATACACCAAACAGAGAAGAGAGAAACAAACAATCTAAGTCATAATCAAAATATGGTAAAACATGGAACCAACTCATGAGATATAGTAAATAAAAGAGTAAATGTGCAAAGGATTAAGATTACAACCCAAAAGGAAAGTTCTCAAAAAACTAATACAAGCCAAAATGATGAAAGCTAGATGATAAAATAGTATAGCTCAAAACATGTACCCAGATGTTTATAATACAAAATAGTCTACAAAGATATATATGATCAGAAACTAGACTAAAAACTAGAACAACTAAACATCTAGGTCATCTATCTCTACATCATCCATAGCATCATCAACATTAGAGGCTTCAGACTCATAGTCGTCATCTCCGTCTGAAGGTGCAACAACATCACCCTCATCACCAGAGTCACCAACAAAGCCATCAGAGCCATCATCAGAAGCATCACCATCATCCTCATCATCCTCCTCATCAACAACCTCCTCATAACCCTGGTCTGACATCTCTTCATCAGCAGAGGGGCTGAAACCACGACCAGGCCAACGTACATTCTGCTCATCCCAAGACATACCAAGAGCATGGAGCTCATTGGTCTGTGGAAAGGAAGGAGCAGAACTACCTAGGCTAGAAAGTAGAGTGGATAAGGGGCAGCTGGCAGAGGCAGCACACCAGGGGTAGATCCACCAACAACATGGGGTGTAGCAGTGGAAGGTGCAAGTGGAGGGGCAGGGTAAAGGTGATCATATGTAAAAGATGCATAGTTCCCTCCTAGGTAGGGTTGGTAGGTAGGGTAGGGGTGTGCACATGACATGTTCATGTTGGACATGATGGAACATAGGTTCTGATGTAGGTGCTCCTGAACCTGAAGGTTGTATGCATGTTGATGTATCATGTAGTCCATAAGGGTTTCATTAGATACATGGAATGAGACACGAGCATGTCAGATAGGATGAGGTGATGGAGGTGCTCGGTTAGAGGCAGAGGTATAGGCACCATGTGTGGTGGAGGATAGGATAGGCACTGACTTCTGAAGAGTGGTCTCACTGATGCAAACTCCTTTCTGGGCAGGTTTGTAGTGTAGGTCATGGAAAAGAGATTTGCCAGTGGCAAGCTGGAATAGACCACATATTAGGGTTGGGTTGGGTGGGTGGGTGCCACAAATGTTCTTGCCTGAGTCAAAGTAGGTCATATGATGGAGAACATATCTTGACTGCTTGACTCCAATGTTCTTCAAGAGATAATACATGATCATCGTAATGTTTTCTACAATCTCAGTATGATTCTTCTTTGGATGAATATTGCAGTTAACGACTAGGGTAAGGATGCATCTCTTAAGGTCCAAGGCAGAGGAGGGAAGGGTGCACTTCTTCATATATGGGAATTGAGGCTTCTTCAAGAACTTATAAATATCAGGGAGAGTAACATATTACTTGTAGAAGGCCTCAGGCTCAACGAAGTCAAAATACTCTAGATAGTCCTTGCACCAGGTGTCAGTCACCTCAGTACCTGAAAAGAAAATGTTCAGGGTATCCTCACAGACTTGGAATTTCTTCCTAGCTATCATATATGTGAGGACTACTTGAGTATTAAGCGAGGGTACGAGGGTGTCGTAATTCCAACACAAATTTGCATAGAATTTGTGAACTACTTTGGTTCTTGTAATGTAATTATTATAGCACGTACGTCCAACACCCAAGGTAGTGAGATGGTGATCATAAAGCAACTCTGCTACTTGATCTATGCCCTCGTGTCTTCATGGTATAGGCTCAAATAAGGCACGAAAAGGAAAAGGGTTCCTAGGAAGGAGCTCCTTATACCTATTTAGAACCTCATTTGAGACAAAGAAGGTGTCATCAAGTGGAATCAAGCGGGAGTTGGATGAATATGAAGGTGCATTAGTAATGGTGGCCCTCTTCCTCCTATTGGATGCCATAGAGATGAAAAAGAGAGGAAAGAGAGAGCAAAAGCTAAGGAATCACCACTAAAACTCATCCACAAACCTAGGTTAGCAAGGGGGAAGGTCAAGGGAGGTCAAGCTAGGTTGAACTAGGGCTAGGGAGAGGAAGGTCGGGGCTAGGGTTGAGAGCTTAGGGGAGCTGGAGGTTGGATCGGTAAACTTTTCTCTAGTTGAGAGGGAGAATAGTCGGCCAAACCTATCTTAAGTTTGCTCCATCCCATCCATCAGTCAAGTTCTGTGACTCAGAAACTCGATCGATAAGCTCTTTGAAAAATCTCTCAGCCTCTGATCGGTCGAGTTGTCAACTCGACCGATGGTCAACCTGACCTAAACTTAGAAATCCTAATTTGTAGCCATTAAAGTGTTACTTAAATTTATTTTTCAAGTCTATTATGTATTTTGAACATACTTAGGGATATATCACTCATCATTGGGTACTATTTTGTGGTAAAACATGCATTTGCAAAAAATACCCAAAACAAGAGAAAAATAAGGCAAAATGAACATGAAAAACTGATTTTTAGCATATTAGCAAGCAATGGTGATTAAAACATAAGCAGAGCATATAGGATAGATGACAACTAGTAGAAGGCATATTAGATTCATTCAAAGTAGTTATGATCAGTTTAGATCTAATAAAGTTAAATTGCTCTCTAGCTAGAGGTTTAGTGAAAATGTAACATATTAGATCTCAGGCCCTACCATGGAAGTTGACATTTTGGACTTATCCAAACAAGGTTGAAGGTTAGACCTAAATAAATGTTTTGTATAACCCCAATGAGCTAATGCATGTATAGATCACCTTAATATAACCTAATTTTCTAGCATTAATCTTAGGTTTATAATGGATACATAAAATATGCCACATAACTCGTTTTGGTGGTAATACGAAGATAAGGAACATAATTGGATGAATAATTTAGATAAAGGGCCGTTAATGGGCAATATGACATATCTCATAAAATGAAGTCTCAAAAGTGGAAACAAACTTCAAATTCTAAATCTACATATCAAAATTAGCCTACATGTCAAATTTCATCTAATTTGGACCACCTTGAAATATTAAGATAAGTTTAGGAGAGAGAAAATGAGTAAAAGGCATAATTAATGAATAATGTGAATATATAACTTCAAAATATGTAGATAATAGCAAATTCATATTCAACACATCAAAGATAACTTGTGGATGAAGTTTGGTCCAATTTGGATGTTGTTTGTGCAAGTTATGCAATTTTAGGTACATTTGGACTTTTTTGCAATTTACCCAATTAGGAGGTTTTCTTTGCAAATTGTTACATGAATTATAATCCGTATATATTCCCTTACCATTCTCAAGTTTTTGAACCATAGGGTGCCTAGTTGCAGCTTGGTTTGAAGGTGTTTCTTTTCAAGGGCATTTTAGGGATTACTCTTTATAAATGAGCTTATCTTTAGAAGCTATCAACCAATGGGGTTATTTATTTGATTGGAGGTCGGTTGGGATAGATTATAAGTGTCTATAAACTGATATTTTATATTCAATAAGACTCTATGAGCTATCCTCTTGCATGGCCATGAAATCCCTAGGCTAAGGACACATGGAAAGCTCCATGGACACCTCATGCTTGACTTCTTCCTTATCCATAAAGGCTTACATGTCCATAGGCACCCTTAGCATTGGACACATGGAAATCAACTTGACACCACATGCTTGACTTATTCCTTATACATAAAGGCTTGCATGTCCATGGACACCCTTATACATGACACATGGAAAGTCTCATAGACACCTCATACTTGACCTCTTCCTTTATATAGCCATATCTACCCCTTCCCAACTCCCAATTCCAACACTCTTGCTCTCCTTTCTTTCCTATAGCTTAGAGCATCGTTCCTTCTATGTTTTTCCACAAAGTTTCTGTCCCAAGGTAAAAGAGGGTGCCTACCTTGGTGAAGAAGGCTCCTAGGTTTCTAAATTTCTCTATTTAGGATTTCTTAAGTTCCTCCTTGGTGATTTCAACTAAAACTAGTAAGTTTACTCCTTTCCTTCCATATTTTCATGCTGATAGTCTTTCTTCCACCTTCCTCTAGGTCAGAACCCTGGTATTCCATGGTGAAACCCCACCTAGTGCCCTTAAACACCCCATATCCATGTTCTTTTGTTAGAGTTTTTCACCTTTAAAGTGGAGAAGGTGCTTTTTGCTCGAGATAGGAGCTTTGTTGGAGAAACCAACCTCTCTAAGATTGGAAACCTTACTTATTGGACCTGTTCACCTTCCCTAGAGGTTCTTTGGAGGCCTAGGCTTGACTTGGACTATCTAGACTCTAAAGTTGAGGTATGATGTATCCCTTATTCTTCTATGTTGAGCAATTCACCTATGCTTCACCTATGCTTATTCATTCTCTTTGTACTATGGACATTAGCCTATACACAATCTTTTTTCTTTTAAAAATTATGGTTCATGTGAACTACGTTATTTGATATTGATCATGTGATCATGGATATTCTTTTGAACTCTTACCTTATGCTTTGTTCATGATGGAACTGTACAAGATGACATGTGATGTCTTTTGCCCACTTATGAGGTGGATGTATATGTTGGTCACTTATGTGGTGACTAGTTTATATATTCTAACTATACTTTCTACTTTCCTCTACATTTAACATGCTATGTGATTCAGTAGTACTAGAGTAGTGTAATTGCATTGGTTTTTATGGCAGATGTGTTACTTCCTGCTGAGCAGATGTGATATTTCCAGCTCTTTTTGGATAGAAAGGAACCTCATACCCAGGGCAAGATGGGTAATTCTTGACCCATATTTTATATATTTGGGAGATTGGAAGTATTCATTTCTCTATCAGGTTTCAAGTTTATGAGACTTGGCTACCTTTGTGTTTATATTATTCTAGGGCTATGTTTATCTCACATGCATGCAGGTTGATGATATGGGGTGTGTGCCCTAATTCTTTACATGTGCTTGTGTGGCACAATCTTTAAGTTTTATAAATAGCAAGTATTCTTTTGTTATCATATTATTTCAATTCCTTTTCTCTTAATACCCATTTGGGTGGTCCTTTCCTTTCTATGGGAAGCCTTTTATATTTGTTGTCTTTTATTCCATATATAGCTCAATTTTCCTATTTAGTGTGCATATACCAGCCTTTGCTGATGCCATCTATTTTCTCTTCTTGGTGGGGTATGCTTCCAACCCTAGGTGAAGGACTTGGATGATAAGGCATGAAGTTTTGGACTAGATTAAGGAGTTAAAGCTTGGAGACAAAGTTGTTATGGTTTAGATTTCCCTCTACTAGATCCATATGTTGAGTGATACATGTAAACCCTTTGTGTGAGATTATGATGTTCTTTTGTAACCTCGTGATAAATATCATATAGTCAACATTTTTATTCGCTATACTTTGGTTGTTTTGAATAACATTTATTGAAGTTTGAAAAATTTCCACCTATTCCAGCATACCTTAGAGGGTGTTTCGAATGGATGTTTTATTCTTCAAATCCTTAGTAAGGGGGTGATCCTGCCTCCTTACAACAAGGTATCAGAGCCCATAGTAGTCGGAATCTGACTATTTCAATTTTGTCTCCCTATTTATAATCCTTGCCTTACCTTTAAGTGACATGTTTGCCCTAGAGTTGATCAATAGATTATGAAGGGTTGATTTAGGATCATATATTTTCACATTAAAATGATGATGAATAGATCCTTAAAATACTTATAAGTAAAAGATGCATAAGTCACCATAGTAACTTGAGGTTGTTTAGCTTGCCCTTTAGGCAGCTACTAGGACATGAATTTGAAAGCAAAGGTGTCTAGAAAGGATTAGGGTTTGGAGGCTGGCAAGATTTTCTTCCGCACCATTAGCTTGGTTTATGAGGACTCCCAAATCCATATCATACCGGCCTGGCCTGACCTGATATTAATTGTTCAAAATAGCATGCTTTTAGGAAATAGCAGCCTTAGACATCTATATGAATTATCTTTAGGGACCCTAATACGTTGAACTAGTCTCCCATGTGTAAAGACTTGTTTGAGGATAGATAAGAGCAAGTTAACCCATAGTTCATAGTTAGTCCTTGCAATTTACATTTTTTTTGCATGATGCTTATGTAGTTAGATGTAAGGAAGTGTAGTTGAACCTTTTATACCTAAAGAATAATTTTGACTTAATAAGATGAATCCTTTAAGGGGTGGTGAATAATTTGTTTTCATATATATGGATGTTTTGATTTCAAGGAATAAATCCCTTTAAGGGGTGGTGTGATGTAATATACTAGATCTCAGACCCTCCCTTAGAAGTTGACATTTTGGAGTTAGACAAACAAGGTCGAAGGTTAGACCTAAATAGATGTTTAGTATAACCCCAATGAGCTAATCCATCTATAGATCACCTTAATATAACCTAATGTTCTAACATTAATCTTAGGTTTATAATGGATACATAAAATATGCCACATAACTCATTTTGGTGGTAATAGGAAGACAAGGAACTTAATAGGATGAATAATTTAGATAATGGTCCGTTAATGGGCCATATGACATATCTCATAAAAAGAAGTCTCAAAAGTGGAAACAAACTTTAAACTTGAAATCTACATATCAAAATTAACCTACATGTCAAATTTCATCTAATTTGGACTACCTTGAAATATTAGGATAAGTTTAGGAGAGAGAAAATGAGTAAAAGGCATAATTAATAAATAATATGAATATATAACTTCAAAATATTGAAATAATGGAAAATTCGTATTCAACACATCAAAGATAACTTGTGGATGAAGTTTGGTCCAATTTGGATGTTGTTTGTGCAAGTTATGCAATTTTAGGTACATCCTGGACTTTTCTGCAATTTACCCAATTGGGAGGTTTTCTTTGCAAATTGTCACATGCATTATAATACTTATATATTCCCTTACCATTCTCGAGTTTTTGAACCTTAGGGTGCCTAGTTTCACCTTGGATTGAAGGTGTTTCTTTCTAAGGGCATTTTAGGGATTACTCTCTTTATAAATGAGCTTATCTTTAGAAGCTATCAACCAATGGGGTTATTTATTTAATTGGAGGTCGGTTGGGATAGCCTATAAGTGTCCATAAACTTCATTTGATATTCAATAAGCCTCTATGAGCTGTCCTCTTACGTGGCCATGAAATCCCTAGGCTAAGGACACATGGAAAGCTCCATGGACACCTCATGCTTGACTTCTTCCTTATCCATAAAGGCTTGCATGTCCATAGGCACACTTAGCATTGGACACATGGAAATTACCTTGACACCTCATCGTTGACTTCTATCTTATCCACAAAGGCTTGAATGTCCATGGACACCCTTATAGATGACACATGGAAAGTCTCACAGACACCTCATACTTGACCTCTTTCTTTTATATAGCCATATCTACCCCTTCCCAACTCCCAATTCAAAAACTCTTACTTTCATTTCTTTCCTCTAGCTTAGAGCATCGTTCCTTCTATGTTTTTCTGTGAATTTTCTGTCCCAAGGTAAAAGAGTGTGCCTACCTTGGTGAATAAGGCTCCTAGGTTTCCAAATTTCTCTATTTAGGATTTCTTAAGCTCCTCCTTGGCGATTTCAACCAAAACTAGTAAGTTTACTCCTTTCCTTCACTATTTTCATGCTTATAGTTTTCCTTCCACCTTCCTCCAGGTCGGAACCCTGGTCTTCCATGGTGAAACCCCACCTACATCCCTTAAACACCCCATATCCATGTTCTTTTGTTAATGCTTTTCACCTCTAAAGTGGAGAAGGTGCTTTTTGCTCGAGATAGGAGCTTTGTTGGAGAAACCAACCTCTCTAAGCTTGGGAACCTTACTTATTGGACTTTCTACCTTCCCTAGAGGTTCTTTGGAGGCTTAGGCTTGACTTGGATTGTTTAGACTCTGAAGTTGATGTATGATGTATCCCCTATTATTCTATGTTGAGCAATTCACCTATGCTTATTCATTCTCTTTGTCCTATGGACATTAGCCTATACACAATGTCCTTTCTTTTAACAATCATGGTTCATGTGAACTACCTTATTTGATATTGATCATGTGATGATGGATATTCTTTTGAACTCTTATCTTATGCTTTGTTCATGATGGAACTCTAAAAGCTGACATGTGATGTCTTTTGCCCACTTATGAGGTGGATGTATATGTTGGTCACTTATGTGGCGACTAGTTTATTTATTCTGACTATACTTTCTACTTGCCTATACATTTAACATGCTATGTGATTCAGTAGCACTAGAGTAGTGTAATTGCATTGGTTTTTATGGCATATGTGTTATTTCCTACTGAGCAGATGTGATATTTTCTGCTCTTTTGGGATGGAAAGGAACTTCATACTCAGGGCAAGATGTGAAATTATTGGCCCATGTTTTATATATTTGGGAGATTGGAAGTATTTCTTTCTCTATTAGGTTTCAAGTTTATGAGACTTGGCCGCCTTTGTGTTTATATTGTTCTAGGACTATGTTTATCTCACATGCATGTAGGTTGATGATATGTGGTGTGTGCCCTAATTCTTTACATGTGCTTTTGTGGCACAAATATTTAAGTTTTATTAATAGCAAGTATTCTTTTATTATCATATTATTTCAATTCCATTTATCTTGATACCCATTTGGGTGGTCCTTATCCTTTCTATGGGAAGACATTTATATTTGTTGTCCTTTATTCCATATATTGCTCAATTTTCCTATTTAGTATGCACATACCAGCCTTTCCTGATGTCATCTATTTTCTCTTCTTATTGGGGTATGCTTCCAACCCTAGGTGAAGGACTTGGATGATAAGGCATGCAGTTTTTGACTAGCTTAAGGAGTTAAAACTTGGAGACAAAGTTGTTATGGTTTAGATTTCTCTCTACTAGATCCATATGTTGAGTGATACATGTAAACCCTTTGTGGGAGATTATGATGTTCTTTTGTAACCTCGTGATAAATTTCATATAGTCAACATTTTTATTCTGCTGCTATACTTTGGTCATTTTGAATACCATTTATTGAAGTTTGAAAATTTTCCACCTATTCCAGCATATCTTAGAAGGTGTTTGGAATGGATGTTTTATTCTTCAAATCCTTAGTAAGGGGGTGATCTTGCCTCCTTACAACATGGTATCAGAGCCCATAGTAGTCAGAATCTGACTATTTCAATTTTGTCTCCCTAGTTATAATCCTTGCCTTACCTTTAAGTGACATGTTTTCCCTAGAGTTGATCAATAGATTATGAAGGGTTGATTTAGGATCATATAGTTTCACATTAGAATGATGATGAATAGATCCTTAAAATACTTATAAGTAAAAGATGCATAAGTCACCATAGTAACTTGGGGTTGTTGATCTTGCCCTTTAGGCAACTACTAGGACATGAATTTGAAAGCAAAGGTGTCTAGAAAGGATTAGGATTTGGGGGCTGGCATGATTTTCTTCCGCACCATTAGCTTGGTTTACAAGGACTCCCGAATCCATATCATATCGGCCTGGCCTGACCTGATATTAATTGTTCAAAATAGCATGCTTTTAGGAAATAGCAGCCTTAGACATCTATATGATTTATCTTTAGGGACCCTAATACGTTGAACTAGTCTCCCATGTGTAAAGACTTGTTTGAGGATAGATAAGAGCAAGTTAACCCATAGTTCATAGTTAGTCCTTGCAAGTTACATTTTTTTGTATGATGCTTATGTAGTTAGATGTAAGGAAGTGTAGTTGAACCTTTTGTACCTAAAGAATAGTTTTGACTTAATAAGATGAATCCTTTAAGGGGTGGTGAATAATTTGTTTTCTTATATGTGGATGTTTTGATTTTGAGGACAAAATCCCTTTAAGGGGTGGTGTGATGTAACATACTAGATCTCTGACCCTACCCTGGAAGTTGACATTTTGGACTTAGCCAAACAAGATTGAGGGTTAGACCTAAATAGATGTTTAGTATAACCCCAATGAGCTAATGCATGTATAGATCACCTTAATATAACCTAATGTTCTAACATTAATCTTAGGTTTATAATGGATACATAAAATATGCCACATAACTCATTTTGGTGGTAATATGAAGATAAGGAACTTAATTGGATGAATAATTTAGATAATGGGCCGTTAATGGGCCATATGATATATATCATAAAATGAAGTCTCAAAAGTGGAAAGAAACTTCAAATTTGAAATCTACATATCAAAATTCTACATGTCAAATATTATCTAATTTGGACAACCTTGAAATATTAAGATAAGTTTAGGAGAGAGAAAATGAGTAAAAGGCATAATTAATGAATAATGTGAATATATAACTTCAAAATATTGAAATAATGGCAAATTAATATTCAACACATCAAAGATAACTTGTGGATGAATTTTGGTCCAATTTGGATGTTGTTTGTGCAAGTTATGCAATTTTAGGTACATTTTGGACTTTTCTACAATTTACCCAATTTGGAGGTTTTCTTTGCAAATTGTCACATGCATTATAATCATTATATATTACCTCACTATTCTTGAGTTTTGAACCATAGGACGCCTAGTTGCACCTTGGTTTGAAGGTGTTTCTTTCCAAGGGCATTTTAGGGATTACTCTGTTTATAAATGAGCTTATCTTTAGGAGCTATCAACCAATGGGGTTATTTCTTTGATTGGAGGTCGGTTGGGATAGCATATGAGTGTATATAAACTGACATTTGATATTCAAGAAGCCTCTATGAGTTGTCCTCTTGGATGGTCGTGATATCCCTAGGCTAAGGACACATGGAAAGCTCGATGGACAACTCATGCTTGACTTCTTCCTTATCCATAAAGGCTTGCATGTCCATAGGCACCCTTAGCATTGGACACGTGGAAAGCAACTTGACACCTCATGCTTTACTTCTTCCTTATCCATAAAGGCTTGCATTTCCATGGACACCCTTATACATGACACATGGAAAGTCTCATAGACACCTCATACTTGACCTCTTCCTTTATATAGCCATATTTACCCTTTCCCAACTTCCAATTCCAAAAATCTTGCTCTCCTTTCTTTCCTCTAGATTAGAGCATCGTTCCTTCTATTTTTGTCCATGAAGTTTCTATACCAAGGTAAAAGAGGGTGCCTACCTTGGTGAAGAAGGCTCCTAGGTTTCCAAATTTCTCTATTTAGGATTTCTTAAGCTCCTCCTTGGTGATTTCAACCAAAACTAGTAAGTTTACTCCTTTCCTTCCCTATTTTCATGCTGATAGTCTTCCTTCCACCTTCCTCCAGGTTGCAACCCTGGTCTTCCACGGTGAAACCCCACCTAGAGTCCTTAAACACCCCATCTCCATGTTCGTTTGTTAGGTTTTTCACCTCTAAAGTGGAGAAGGTGCTTTTTGCTCGAGATAGGAGCTTTGTTGGAGAAACCAACCTCTCTAAGCTTGGGAACCTTACTAATCGGACCTTTCCACCTTCCCTATAGGTTCTTTAAAATCTTAGGCTTGACTTGGAGTGTTTAGACTCTGAAGTGGAGGTATGATGTATCCCCTATTCTTTTATGTTGAGCAATTCACCTATGCTTATTCATTCTCTTTGTCCTTTGGACATTAGCCTATACACAATGTCTTTAAAAAAAAACCATAGTTCATGTAAACTACCTTATTTGATATTGATCATGTGATCATGGATATTCTTTTGAACTCTTATCTTATGCTTTGTTCATGATGGAACTCTAAAAGATGACATGTGATGTCTTTTGCCCACTTATGAGGTGGGTGTATATGTTGGTCATTTATGTGGTGACTAGTTCATATATTCTGACTATACTTTCTACTTGACTCTACATTTAACATGCTATATGATTCAATAGCACTAGAGTAGTGTAATTGCATTGGTTTTTATGGCAGATGTGTTATTTCCTGCCAAGAAGATGTGATATTTCCTGCTCTTTTGGGATGGAAAGGAACCTCATACCTTGGGCAAGATGTGTAATTCTTGGCCCATGTTTTATATATTTGGGAGATTGGAAGTATTCCTTTCTCTATTAGGTTTCAAGTTTAGGAGACTTGGCTGCCTTTGTGTTTATATTATTCTAGGGTTATGTTTATCTCACATGCTTGCAGGTTGATGATATGGGGTGTGTGCCCTAATTCTTTACATGTGCTTGTGTGCACAATCTTTATGTTTTATTAATGGCAAGTATTCTTTTGTTATCATATTGTTTCAATTCCTTTTCTCTTGATACCCATTTAGGTGGTCCTTATCCTTTCTATGGGAAGCCTTTTATATTTGTTGTCCTTTATTCTATATATAGCTCAATTTTCCTATTTAGTATTCACATACCAACCTTTGCTGATGTCATCTATTTTCTCTTCTTGTTGGGGTGTGCTTCCAACCCTAGGTGAAGGACTTGGATGATAAGGCATGAAGTTTTGGACTAGCTTAAGGAGTTAAAGCTTGGAGACAAAGTTGTTATGGTTTAGATTTCCCTCTACTAGATCCTTATGTTGAGTGATACATGTAAACCCTTTTTGAGAGACTATGATGCTCTTTTGTAACCTTGTGATAAATTTCATATAGTCAACATTTTTATTCCGCTGCTATACTTTGGTCATTTTGAATACCATTTATTGAAGTTTGAAAATTTCCACCTATTCCAGCATACCTTAGAGGGTGTTTGGAATGGATGTTTTATTCTTCAAATCTTTAGTAAGGGGGTGATCCCACCTCCTTACAACATGGTATCAGATCCCATAGTAGTCGGAATCTAACTATTTCAATTTTGTCTCACTAGTTAGAATCCTTGCCTTACCTTTAAGTGACATGTTTTCCCTAGACTTGATCAATAGATGATGAAGGGTTGATTTAGGATCATATAGTTTCACATTAAAATGATGATGAATAAATCCTTAAAATACTTACAAGTAAAAGATGCATAAGTAAGCATAGTAACTTGAGGTTGTTTAGCTTGGCCTTTAGGATGCTACTATGACATGAAGTTGAAAGCAAAGGTGTCTAGTAATGATCAGGTTTTGGGGGCTGGCAAGATTTTCCTCCATACCACTAGCTTGGTTTACGAGGATTATCGAATCCATATGATACCGGCCTGGCCTGAGCTGATATTAATTGTTCAAAATAGCATGCTTTTAGGCAACAATAGCCTTATACATCTATATGATTTATCTTTAGGGACCTTAATATGTCGAACTAGTCTCCCACGTGTAAAGAATTGTTTGAGGATAGATAAGAGAAAATTAACCCATAGTTCATAGTTAGTCTTAGCAAGTTATGTTTTTTTTTGCATGATGTTTATGTAGTTAGATGTAAGGAAGTGTAGTTGAACCTTTTGTACCTAAAGAATAGTTTTGACTTAACAAGATGAATCCTTTAAGGGGTGGTGAATAATTTATTTTCTTATATGTGGATGTTTTGGACAAAATGCCTCTAAGGGGTGGTGTGCTGTAACATACTAGATCTCAGACCCTACCCTGGAAGTTGACATTTTGGAATTAGCCAAACAAGGTTGAAGGTTAGACCTAAATTGATGTTTAGTATAACCCCAATGAGCTAATGCATGTATATATCACCTTAATATAACCGAATATTCTAAAATTAATCTTAGGTTTATAATGGATACATAAAATATGCCACATAACTCATTTTGGTGCTAATATGAAGATAAGGGACTTAATTGGATGAATAATTTAGATAATGGGTAGTTAATGGGCCATATAACATATCTCATAAAATGAACTCTCAAAAGTGGAAACAAAATTCAAATTCGAAATCTACATATCAAAATTAACCTACATGTCAAATTTCATCTAATTTGGACCACCTTGAAATATTAGGATAAGCTTAGGAGAGAGAAAATGAGTAAAAGGCATAATTAATGAATAACGTGAATATATAACTTCAAAATATTGAAATAGCAGCAAATTCATATTCAACACATCAAAGATAACTTGTGGATGAAATTTGGTCCAATTTGGATGTTGTTTGTGTAAGTTATGCAATTTTAGGTACATTCCAGACTTTTTTGCAATTTACCCAATTAGGATGTTTTCTTTGAAAATTGTCACATGCATTATAATCCTTATATATTCACTTACCATTCTCGAGTTTTTGAACCATAGGGCACCTAGTTGCACCTTGGTTTGAAGGTGTTTCTTTCCAAGGGCATTTTAGGGACTCTTTATAAATGAGCTTATCTTTAGAAGCTATCAACCAATGGGGTTATTTCTTTGATTGGAGGTCGGTTGGGATAGCCTATGAGTGTCTATAAATCGACATTTGATATTCAAGAAGACTCTATGAGCTGTTATCTTGCATGGCCATGAAACCCTAGGCTAAGGACACATGGAAATCTCCATGGACACCTCATGCTTGACTTCTTCCTTATCTATAAAGGCTTGCATGTCCATAGGCACCCTTAGCATTGGACACATGGAAAGCAACTTGACACCTCGTTCTTGAATTCTTACTTATCCATAAAGTCTTGCATTTCCATGGAAACCCTTGTACATGACACATGGAAAGTCTCATAGACACCTCATACTTGACCTCTTCCTTTATATAGCCATATCTACCCCTTCCCAGGTCCCAATTCGAAAACTCTTGCTCTCCTTTCTTTCCTATAGCTTAGAGCATTGTTCCTTCTATGTTTGTCCACGAAGTTGCTGTCCCAACATAAAAGAGGGTGCCTACCTTGGTGAAGAAGGTTCCTAGATTTCCAAATTTCTCTATTTAGGATTTCTTAAGCTCCTCCTTGGTGATTTCAACCAAAACTAGTAACTTTACTCATTTCCTTCCCTATTTTCACACTGATAGTCTTCTTTCCACCTTCCTCCAGGTCATAACCCAAGTTTTCCATGGTGAAACCCCACCTAGAGACCTTAAACACCCCATCTCCATGTTCTTTTGTTAGGGTTTTTCACCTCTAAAGTGGAGAAGGTGCTTTTTGCTCAAGATAGGATGCAAGCAAGCATGAGGTGTACATGTAGCTCCCCATTTGTGGCCTTAAACTATTAATGATATACAAACAACCACACAAGAATCTGACCCACCATCCATGGAGACCTTCTTAGCCCTCATTTCTTGATTTTTCAAGAAAAGCAAATAAACCATTTGCTTGATAGCTCCTAAAGGTAGCTCATCCATAAAGGGGTAAACCCTAAAATACCCTTGAGGAAAACAACTCCAAACCAAGGTTCAAATAGGTACCCCATGTATCAAAAAGCTCAAGAATGATGAGATAACATCCAAAGAACATAATTAAAATGATACATTTCAAGAAAAACCTCCCAATTGGGTAAATTGTAAAAAAGTCCAAAATGTACATAAAATTGCATAACTTGCACAAATATTGTTCAAATTGGACCAACCTTGGAATTTAAGCTTGTCTTATGATTCAAAATCATATCACAAGGATAGATTATAGTTCTAAGAATTCAATCATTGTAATTAAGCATGTTCAACCATTTAAGCAAGGTTAGGGGTCTCACATATTGTTTCAATCTATTGACGACAATTTTAGATATAACCTTAAGACAAACATTATTCAAGGAAATAAGATGTAATTGAGAAAATTATATACAGTGCAGAGTTTTTGGAATTAAGACCAAAATAACATTACACAATCCTTTAGGGATAGGATAGCCTTGTAGACAATGTACAACAGTTTGAAAAACCGAGGCTTTAATAATACCCCAGTTACTTAGTATAAACTCGACATTAATGCCATCTGGTCTCGTAGCTTTATTACATCCCATAGAATTTAGAGTAGTATATACTTCTAATTCTGATGGCATCTGAGCAAAAACCATTTTTTGATATTCACTTAGAAGACCATGACTGGCAGGAACCCTAAAAAGGGACATAGACGAAGGCATTTGATCTAAAGTAAATTTTTGCTTAAAAATTCCTGATATGTTGCTTCAAATGGACTGGATCCAAAATTTCGTCACCATTTCCATCCAGTAGCATCAAAATTGTATTATGTCGTCTGTGGATTTTAATATAGGAATGAAAAAGAAGTATTTGTATCCCCATCATGAAGCCATTGGATATGTGATTTGTGTTTTAGGTCATCGATCTCTTTGGAAATCAAATTATCATATTGTTGTTGAAGATGATTGCAATACAACTCCAATTGTGACGAGAAACAGTCTGCAAGCACTATCTAAATAGCTATAATACCTTGTAGTAAATGGTGCATTACACTCTGTTGCTGCCGATGTATACTATGATCCCACAACCGAACTATATTACATGCCATACATGTGATAACATGTTTTTTTTTGAAGTTCATGTCTGAATTCCAACTGACTTTAGTTTGAAATATAGAATTAAAAGCACTATGTTGAGATTTAAAGAACCAGAGCGGGTTATGATCTAACTAAATTTGTGTCAAATGATGTACATGGTATAGTGTGTTAGCAAGGAGAAAATGAGAATTGACAAGTATACGATCCAATATTTCATGCAGGAGTCCAGATTTATATGTGAAAGGATATCCAGAGAAACCAAAATTAGTAAGATCACATTGCATCAGGTAATCAATGAAATGAGAAGCCTCACTGAATTGAAAAGTGTCACTACCAGTTTTCTCCGAAGGTGACAACATAGCATTAAAATCACCAAGAACTATTCGAGAAATATGTATTGAAGATGCATAAGGAGAGAGCTGATTCCATAATGAATGACGAATCTGGGGTGAATGATGTGCATAAACAAAGGTAATGAAGTAACAATTATTAACACGATAGTGTAAATATTGACGATAACTCTCCACCAATTCCACGGTTGTGTATATAGGATTCTAAAGGATCCAAATTCCACTAGAGAAACATTGGGCCTCAGATCTAGGGGAATGCATAAAACCCAGTCTCTCAATAACTCGATCTGCAACTGTGCCAGAAATATGAGGTTCAAGAACAACAACTATCTTAGGTTTATGAGCATGTATTAGCTATGTCAGTGTTGTTAATATTATTAATGTCATTACATGCAACAACAGCAGGTGCAATTTTATTAACAAGTTCAGGCAAATCCAATAAGAAAATGAAGATCAAATAGAGTAGGAGAATAGAAATAAAAGGAGCCAGAATTTGTAAACCAGATTGTTCGTTGAGAAATGAACGTGATACTTAAAGAAATTAGTACCCGACAATCCTCACAGATAGGCACCGTTCTCCCAGACTCAATCTGGCACAAACCTGGTACAGACACATTCTGCTTGCACTTGACGTCGTCTCATTGCACTACCACCAGTGCAACACAGTAACCGCAGGAACCTCTGCCTGACAGTCATGTCTCGGTGACGAGAAGAAGGAAGTCGCGCTTCACACAGGAGAAGAACTCCATGAAGTGGCTCGGAAATGAAGATAGTCGCTCTCTAGATTAGGGCTCTCAAAACACACGTGAAACGACAGCTGAAGTTCGTAAACTGTGTGTTTAACTCTAAAGACCAGAGGCGTACATATAGCCACACACATCCCTAATTCCTATTCCTAGTAAGACGCACACACTTGATCACTCTTTATACATATTACGGAAAAATCCACAAAAAAGAAACACTTTCCAGTTAGGATTAATAAATCTGAATAGGAAAGAAACAATTAATTACACAAGTAATTAATTACTTAGTTGTATCCTAGTGCAAAAAGAAGACGAAAGACATTCTCCACAATCTACAATTCACAATCCACAAGCCACAAGCCCGAGCCCGTGCTCGACCCAGCCAGGCCAGGCCAGGCGAGGCGTGGTATGGCACACGTGCGTACGTGCGTGCATGCATTGTGATGTGGTAATCCCACCCACCAAAGAGGTGAGCATACCTCCCTCCTAGGACCCCTTGGACACTAGTGCCCCATGTGATCCTACATATAAGGACCACAAAAGTTCTAGGAGTGAGCAATATGGGATATAACTTCTTTGCCATTTTCACTAGAGACAAAACTACTTTTCTCACATGTACTTACTGCACTACATTAGGCTTAACCTGTGGCATCCAACTTACAAAATATAAGATTAACTAAGAGAAAGCGAATCATTTGCAGCGGATTACTGAAAATCACTAAAAATTAAAATCTTTTTGCAAAGAGATCCACACATAGGAAATCTTTTTCTTCAAGAACCAAAGTATAACATTTACATTCTGTTTCAACGTACATGTCTTGCACTATCTCTTCTCGAGATTTACAACATCAACTGTCTCAAGACATAATATATAGACAACATATAACTTCGAGGCATCAAGCCAAAATCTCAGATCGATTCATTAAAACACTAACTATAAACTATGAGGACCTGAGAGTACAGAGACGACACATAGGAATACTATCTATACAAAATTTGGCAGCCAGTGCCTCCACCTAAGTCATCACTGCTGTCTCTGATACTGCTGTAGCCTTTCCCTTGCTATAGGATTCCTTCTTCTTCTTCTTCTGTGTTTACCTAAAAACATTGGATCCCACGGGGGTGAGACAATTGTAAATTGTCCCAGCGGGAGATATAACTCTCCGCCAAAACATTGTTACAACAGTTTATTATGATTGGAACTGAACTGGAGTTCTTATATATAAACAATAGTGTTAAACATTGAATGAACAAAGTAAAGTAATCTCCTTCCTTAAGGAGAACATTGTATCTACTCATGGTAGATTCCTGATTCATTTATCTAATTTGCAATGAATAAAAGGAGATATAAATAACATCTATCAATTAGAGATGCATAAAAAGGAATGTAACATCAGCCAATGAGTTCTCGTATTCAATCCTTAAGCAAACATGCTATACGTCTGATTACATTTTACAATCATACTTATGCCCTGAGGAGATGAGGTATACCGCTCATACTCCAACTGACCACTGCGAAGTCGAAATCGGTACCATACAAGGTCAATGGTAGAGCCGACTACCAAGACCTCCCATATCTCGGTCAATGCGAGATCACATATAGGATATCTTGTATCTCTGCTATATATATATATATATATATATATATATATATATATATATATATATATATATATATATATATATATATAGCTTTCCAGGGTATACTGGCAACTTCGCTATTAGAGTTACAGTGGCGTGCTATACTCTCTTCGTGATCATGAGATTTTGTGTTTATCTCCATCGATCCGACATTAACATTATTGGGAGATGTGTACTGCATCTGTCCCAATCATCGGGGGATTCGTGATACATCCATCCTGGTATAAGTAATGAAGGATTGAGAGATTTAATGTTTATCTCACATCAATTCCTCCATTAGGGTGTAAGGATATTCACGCCCATAACCCCCACATACTCAAAAGTATACCCTACGGGTTTTTGCTGCGGAGCAACCCGTTTCACCATCACCAATTTGCTGCCGATGATGGATCTATGGTTAGGGCTCTACATGATATGATTTCACTTGATTAATTAAGTACATTAGCATATTCTTTTAGCATCAGTCAAGTTCTCAAACATAACTTATTCAGACAAATGCTATAAAGAAATATGTACTATTTTCATCAATCACTTCTTAGTCTTTATAAGACATTGGGATCTCAATCCCTCATTTCATTTCTTTGAAAGTTCATATACCTCAACATCATCATTGTCATACTTATCAACTTTGGGTATTCATACCCTCAATTCATCACTATCACTATTACCACTAGTTAGGTAACTATCACCTCCAGGTTCTCAGACCGAGGTATACATGATACTTGTTACACAAGTATTTCACATGGCTCACAAGGCCTTAAGCATTTTATCACCTTTTACTAGGAAACAGTTATTCATGGAACTCATAAGGTTCATATACCTTTTGTTACTCTTGCTAAGCAACAACACATTAGGCACATAAGGGCATTCAACATATTTATTATATGAATGTCATAGCTCAGGTCTGGCTATGTTCATCATCTCATGATGTCTACATGATTAAAAGTCATGATAACAATCATGTAAGTCATTTGTCACATCATATGAAATATCAGTAACACCACCATCCTTTATCAGGATTAGGGTTATCTGTCAATTAGGGATTTTCATTCCCTTTACCCAAAATTAGGGTTAGTGTTTCCCATCTTACATTAATTAGGGTTTCATGCTTACATTATTAGTTCAACTCTAATATGTTGCTCCATTCCTCTAGGAGTATTCAAAGATATTATAAGTATTTGCTTATGATCACCATTCTCATCATACATCATTAATGATCATCAATTCAAGGTATGAGTTCATTTCTCATCCTTGTCATGGTATGATTACATCATGCTCATTGATTTGTCTTAACCCCATTCTCAAGGTATATTAGTCAACATTTATCAAAGGTACATTGAGTTATTACAACTTTATTGTAACAATTGCATATCACACACTCCATGTGTATCTTATCCAAGGATATTGGATTAGAGGCTCATCAAGGTGTGTCTACCTAGAAATGCTGAATATGATATCTATCATGTCTTGATGTATCACTTCCTTTTTATCTCCATCTTTCTTAATTTAATCAACTAATCCTTGTATTAAGGTATTTCCCTCTTAATACTTTATCCTCTTACTTGTCACTTTCATCATATGGTGCATAGGTTATACATTAGAATTGTCCAGCTATCTTTAATGATATGGACTTGTCCAATGGTTAAGAAATGTTGAATATAGGATAAACCATTATCAACTATCTTAGGTATGTCAACTCTTAGGATGTTATTCACTCCATTATATAATATTGCATACTTCACTCCTAAGAGTTCCATACCCTCATCATTGTAAGATGTATAGGATTGTTACACATACATGAAATTAGATATATAATGTTATGGGCATCATCTTATCTCTTAGACTCTTATTCATTAGGGTATCAACACTATCATTCATATAGTTCATCAACTTTACCCTTCATGGTTATAACATCCTCATCTTACTTGATTGTAATAACCACATCCTACTTTAGTGTATTGGCCATTATACCATGACTATGATTGCACATATCATTATATGGTATCATCCTGGATTTAAGTCTCACTTCACATCATTCTTCAAGGTTTTCATAATATTACTCTTAATTAGGGTTTCACATAACATTACCCTAGATTATGGTTTCTCATAACATTAATCTTAATTAAGGATTCTCATAACATTACCCTCAATTGGGATTTATCATGGATTCATCCTCAATTAGGGTTACACATGAAATCATCCTTAATTAGGGTTTATATTCAATAACCCACGATTAGGGTTTACTATTCACATCACTTCACCCTAGATTAGGGTTTATCATTAACATTCCATAGTTAAGGTTTACTATTCACATCACATCACCCTAGATTAGGGTTTACTATTCATATCACATCACCCTAGATTAGGGTTTACTATTCATATCACATCACCCTAGATTAGGGTTTACTATTCATATCACATCACACTAGATTAGGGTTTATATTCATATCACATCACACTAGATTAGGATTTACTATTCACCCCAAGTAGGAGAGAACATCAAAGTACCCTGAATTAGGGTTTCTCATGTCATTACTATGAATTAAGATCATACTATCATCATGTATTAGGATTTCTCCCATCAATGCCCTCAATCGGGGTTATGATTTATTAACCTTCATAATTAGGGTTCATGATCTCATTATAAAGGATCATACTCTAATTAATCATCCATTTATATTGAAAGTGTTAAGACTTAACCATTACATGGTTATCATTCATATAGGAAGTCTTCTCTCTCATCTTCTATAAGATGATGTTTACTTCAGCCTTGATTAGACTAAGTCAACTTCAACTTGAAAGAATAATTGACACTATGAGTTATGTCATTACACCATGATCATTAAAGCTTAATTATTCAAAGGTTACTAATCACCCTATCTATTTAAGGGTACCATTATTATAATAACCCTTGGATTACATCATGTAATTGTTCACTTAAACAATTGACCTTTATTCACCTTAAGTGTTCATACAATTTGGTTGATTATATTTCAAATTATCTTGAACTCTTAGACCTCAAACGGTCTTGACCAATCATACCTCAAACGGTCTTGCTTAATAAACTTCCAAACGGTCTTGGTTACATATTTGAAACCGTTTGGTAAAGTTGAATTTGAAACCGTTTGCCAAAGGTGACCCTTGAAACCATTTGCTAAAGGTGACCTTCAAGATCATTTGCTAAAGGTGACCCTCAAGATCGTTTTCTAAAGGTGACCCTCAAGATCGTTTGCTAAAGTTGGTCACTTGAAACAATTTGCTAAAGTACCTTTTTGAAACCGCATGAACCCAACCGGTTTGGGATCATTTGGTCCCAAACGGTCTTGAGACCATTTGGACTCAAACGGTCTTAAGACCGTTTGGTCCAAACCTCCTCAAAACTGCATGGACCAAATATGGTCTCAACCAATCAAATTGAATTAGGGTTTCCAATGTTGATTCCTTCAACCATTGAATTCATGTAATCAATCATCAATTAGACCTATCATCATACTTATATTGAGTTAAATAGGTAAACCTTCAACTTATTTGACCCTCAATTGGTCATCAATTAGGGTTTGAATCAATTGGATTAGGGTTTGGAATCGATGGTCCTTCAACATTAATCAATGTAAGATTAGTTACTTTGAAACCATTGAACCATCATCCAAATTGAACATGAACTGACCCCAAATGGTCTTGAGGTCATTTGGATGACCTCTAAATGGTCTTGATACCGTTTTCCCATGTCAACATCAAAATCCAAGTCAACCAATTAGGGTTTGGATCATTGGATTGATCACCAAATCAACATTTGATTGCACTTCAACTAGTACCTTTGGGTCTTCAACCACCTAACCATACTCAACCCTAGACCTACAAACGATCTAGGGTGACCACCAAACGGTCTTGAGACCATTTGGGTGATCCCCAAATGGTTTTGAAACCGTTTGGGTCAATCAACCCAAGTTTCAAACTCAAACAAATTGGAAATCAACACTTAGCCCGATTAGGGTTTTAGTGATTGATAGACCTTCAACTCATGAACCAATAGGAGATAATAAAATATAATTGATGGGTCAATAACCTAGATCATTATGAACAAATCCCCAAATGGTCAACCCTGGTCAACATCACCAAACGTTCTGAAACCGTTTGGCCTCATGTGGTTTGGTGAAACCGTTTCTCCTCAAACGGTTTGAAACCGTTTGCTCCCAAACGATTTGGGAAAGCATTTGAGCACTTGATTTGAGACCGTTTGGTCCTGATATTTGGAGAGGTGTGTTCTTATCATCTTCAAGCTCTAAACTCACGAAACCTACTATGGTTTCCATGGTGATTGCACCCATCAGCCAAATCAATTATCGTGAATGTGGAAATGATCATTATTTGATAAGGAATTGAATGCAATAACAAAATCAAGGGTTCAAGTTATAAAACCCGCCTCCAATTGAGATCCAAATCTCCAAGCTCATGGAAACAATGGTGGATGAAGCTTTTGCAACTCCCCTAGGCTCGTCCTCAAGCTTTTGGTTGAAAAGATTACCTAGGGTTGAAGAGGAGATCGAAATAAGAAGAAATCCATAATTTATTTTCGATTTCCACCATGGAATCAAGGTGAAATGGATCAAGAACCTTACCAACAGGTTGGGGGTCGTACTCCTGGTCCTACCTAGCTCCCTTGGTCGGTTTCCAAGCAAAGAGAAGAAGTGGAAACGGAAAAGCCTTTCATTTGTCTTGGAAAGGGTCTTTTTATAAGAAATTCAATGAGAGAGAAAATACTTTTATAAAAATCTTTTTATTCCAAAATTATTGCCACCATATACCCCTTGGTTTCTTGTATGCAAAGTCATATCTATACCCAAAG
Organism: Alisma plantago-aquatica; assembly: GCA_963693085.1. Lineage (NCBI taxonomy): Eukaryota > Viridiplantae > Streptophyta > Magnoliopsida > Alismatales > Alismataceae > Alisma > Alisma plantago-aquatica. The sequence continues at coordinate 521,391,620 of OY856414.1, read as the reverse complement.
AGCTCCCTTCTATTATCCAAGAATAAAGGGAAAAGAAATTAAGCACCTTAACCCTTATAATATCAATATCCATTTTTGAGTGGAATTCTTTTTCTTATAATAATGGTGAGTGGAATTTCACCTCCTTAGGATATGCTCGTGCCTTTGCAAGTCTTAAGGATGTCCAAACACATCTGAATCCATCCATACTAATTTTGGTTGAAGCCCCCTTCAATTATTTTATTTATTTTTGCATTAAATTGAATTAGAGTTTCAATTGGGCTTAAATCTTGATTATTTTAATATCAAGATTCTCTCTCCTCCAACTTAATTCAAATGAGGCGCCCCTCTCATTTTATTTGCTATACATGATGACAAGAAACATTAGGGACCTTATTGAAGTGGTAATTTTCATATTGAACCCTAGGTTTTGGGTAAATTGTACATTACACCAAAACTAGGTTTTAATGCACAAACATTGTCCAACATCTCTATCTTGGTGCCCAAGCTTGTGGAAAACATACCACTACATCATATACATTCTTATGATGTTTCAACATCATAGGAACATATTATTATGTAACATTTGCAAGTTAACCCCTTTAACTTGGGTAATTTGCACATTAGTCCAAAATAAGCAAACATTGCTTGAACATTGTTCAAACAGGACCAAAATTGAAACATAAGTTCCTCATGAGCCCTAATTGCTCTTCACAAGATAAGATTAAGCATATAATCATCTTTCCTAACTAAAACACCTAGGGTTAAAGCATAACCCAGGTCAGGGATGTTACATAACCCGTGCTATCTACATGGTTTCTACAACAACCATATATCTAACAATCCCCCACAAAGTCCAATGTGTAGTGTGCTCTACCATTCAGTCCTCCATACTATGCTTTCAGCAGATACCTTTTAGTTTGAATCTACCCGAGTTATCCAACTGTGACCCTCATAAGAACTAGGTGAACAAAAGTCTTGAACCTGAACCTTGGGTACAAGAGTATAGGTTGGTAACAACACAATAAAGAGATGGTAGAAAGGAAAACAATGAATTAAGGCCATGCATAAAAAATTCAATATCATGATTGATAATAGAGAACAACCTAATTCTCCTATTGCGGCCTACTCAATATCAATCACTTAGTTGGAGTCTCCAAGGATGTACTGCTAACATCCTGTCCTAGGACTTGACACCATTCAGAGACTACTCTCTTACTAACTTGCAGTCATAACACTAACATGTTTCCAGGAGATATACACACAAATGATAGAAGCATCAAACAAGAATACATAGTGTCATCTGATTCACACAACAACTTGTTATTACCACATTGAACCCAATTTGTGGGATCTCCACTCTTTTGGGTTGGGTTGCTACTGCCTGTAAATCTATAGGGGTTTTAGTCCCATCCCCAACATGGATTTTTCCACTAAAGCCAAGGTAAGACCTTTAGTGAAAGGATCAACTGTATTATCTTTGGTACTGACGTAGTCCACAACCACGACCCCATTAGACACTAACTCCCTTACAGATTTCAATCTGACTTGGATGTGTCTACACTATTTTTGATTGTACTTAGAACTCTTTATATTAGCAATAGTTGTAGTGCTATCATAGTGAACTGAAATTGTAGGAGGCAGCTTCATTACCATAGGTAAACTGGACATAAGTCCATGTAGCCATTCAACTTCCAATCTAGTTTCATCTAAAGCACACAACTCTGCTTCAAAAGTGGTCTGAGACAATATGGTCTGTTTCTTAGACCTCTAGGAAATAGCTCCTCCTCCCAACAGGAACACATATCCTGAGACACCATTACTCCCAGAATTCATGGCAATCCAACTTGCATCACTATATCCTTCGACTACAGAAGGATGTTTACCATAATGCAACCCAAGGGAACATATTCCCTTGATATACCTTAGAACTCTATGAAGAGCTTCCCAATGGGTCTTGTCAGGACAAATGGTGTATCTACTTAACTTGTTCACGGCAAACGCAATGTATGGACATGTATAGTTCATAAGATACATCAAACTTCCGATAATATGAGAGTATCGTAATTGAGACAATGGAACCCCAGTCTCATTCTTGAACAAGGGCTTGGATGAATCATACAGAGTCTTAACAGGTTTACGTGATGTGTACTCAAACCTCTCCAGTATCTTCTCAACATAGTGAGACTGAGAGAGAGTTATACCATCAGTAGACCTTATGATTTTAAGCCCTAAAATCACATCAGCGACACCCATATCTTTCATCTCAAACTTGCTACACAAGAATGATTTTGTCTCATTTACTACTTTCATATTGGAAGCAAAAAGTAGGATATCATCAACGTATAAGCATAATAAAATGAATCCATTATTGACAATTTTACAGTAGAGATACTTATCAAATTCATTAGAAACAAAGCCAAATGATGATATCATAAAATCAAACTTCTCATGCCATTGCTTAGGGGCTTGTTTCAAGCCATATAATGACTTAACAAGTTTACACACTTTGGACTCACTCCCACGACCCACAAATCCCTCAGGTTGTTCCATATATATCTCTTCTTGAAGATCGCTGTATAAAAACACGGTCTTCACATCCATCTGATGGATATAGAGATTATAAATGGAAGCCAATGCTATAAGCACTTGGATTGTGGTCATATGGGAAACAAGTGAATAGGTATCAAAATAATCTATTCCTTCCCTTTGTGTGTAACCCTTAGCAACTAACCTAGCCTTATACTTATTGATTGTCCCATCTGCATTAAGTTTCTTCTTAAAGATCCATTTGCAACCAACTGTAGAACAACCAGGAGGCAAATCCACCAATTCTCAAGTTCCATTCGAGAGAATTGATTGGATTTCATCATTAACAACTTCTTTCCAAAACTTAGCTTCTGGAGATTCCATAGCTTGTTTGAAAGTGACAGGATCATCCTCAACATTGTAAGTGAGAAACTCACTTCCAAAGTCCTTGGATGTCCTAGGCCGTTTACTTCTCCTTGGTTCAACTATTTCTTTAGAATCATTAGATTCAAAAATAGCTTGTTCTGAGTCGCCCCCCACATTTGTCATCCTTTCCACGTGCTCAAGAAGGGAACCTATGGTAAATGAATCTTCTTGAGATACTTCATTGGGCACACCAATTTTCATAGGAAATACATCCTCAAAGAATGTTACATCACGTAATTCTACAATTGTATTGAGCTCAATGCCATAGATATCTGATTTTACAATCAAGAATCTATAAGCATAGATTGTCTCTACATACCCCACGAATATGGAATCAACCGTTTTCAGTCCCAATTTCTTCCTTTTGTGTTTAGGGACAAGTACCTTAGCAAGGTACCCCCACACTTGAAGATATTTAAGACTCAGTTTCCTTCCTCTCCACAACTCAAACGGACTACTCTCTGAATGCTTATGGGAAACTCTATTCAGAATATGGTAAGCCGTATTCAAAGCTTCCCCCCACATAAATTTGGGTAATCCAGATGTTTGGAGTAAGGTATTTACCATATATATTAAGGTTCGATTTTTATGTTCAACCATCCCATTTGATTGTGGTGAATAAGGAGCAATGACCTCATGAACTATACCATGTAATTGGCAAAATTCCAAAAACAAGTTTGAGGTATACTGTCCTCCCCTATCATACCTTAATCGCTTAAGTACTTTATTGGTTTGAGTTTCAGCTTCTTTCTTATAAATTTTAAATTTATCCAATCCTCATCTTTAATTCTAAGTAAAAAGACATAACAATATCTACTCGCATCGTCAATAAAAGTTATAAAATAACGCTTTTGATCCCTTGTAGCAACAACATTAAATTCACAGATATCTGTATGTACTAAATCTAAAATTTCTGAATTCCTATTCATAGAATGAAAGGGTTTCCTAGGCAATTTAGCTTGCACACATATTTCACATTTATTATTGCTAATCTCAGATTTAGGGATTAAATTTAGATTCATCATACGGTTCATTGAGGCAATATTAACATGTCTCAAACGTGAATGCCAAACACAAGATGAAACAGGATTCATGCAAACAGAACTATAATCATTCAAATTTAAAATGGAATTTGAAATAGGTTCAACATGAATCTTAAATAAGTTCTCCACATCACATAAGTACCCCTTGCCAAAAAATAAAGAATCACGAAGGCATGTAATAATGGCCTTATTATATTTGCAGTCTACTTTATAACCTTCCCTAACTAAAATTACCCCACTAAGGATATTGCGTCGAATGGTTGGAACATGTCTAACCCTATTAAGAGTCAACACCTTCCCTGAAGGGAACTTCAAGTCCACCTGTCCTTCGCCTTTGACTTCTGTAGAGCTGGAATTGCCCAAAGTCACAGACCGACCTCGAGAGGCCTGGTAAGACACAAACATGGACTTATCAACACACACATGTACATTAGCCCCAGTGTCAATTATCTAATAAAGTGGTTCAAAAATAGAAAGAATTTCAGGTTTAATAGACACGTACCCATCATTGAGGTTCAAGGATGTAGTCATCATGTTGATCACAACCTCCTCAGTTGCAGATACGGCAACTTTCTTTACCTTCTTAGAAGGACAATCCTTGTTCCACTGGCCAACCTGTCCACAAGTCCAACAAGGTTTGTTCTTCAGTTTCTTCTGGATCTTTGTCTTGGGTTTATGTGCATTCTTAGATTTCTTATCTTTGATGGTTTTAGCAGAAGTAAAATTAACAATAGATTTGTATCAGTAGGCACCTTGACCGTTTTCTCCTTTAAGTGTTCTTCTTGTATATCAATATCCATCATTAGTTCTTCCATTGTATGTGTCCCTTTGCGGTGCTTCAGAGACATACCAAACGATTTCCAAGACTTAGGAAACTTTTCTACGATAGACATAACAATGAACTTCTCAGGCAATACCATCTTGGCATCTGAGAGTTCATGAACTAGGAGTTGTAGATTATGTGTTTGATCAGAAACAGACTTACCCTCTACCATATGAAACTTAGGAAATTTAGACACACAATATTTTTCAACACCTTGATTTTCAGTACTAAAATTCTTAATTAACGATTCCCACAAAACTTTAGATGTAGTGACAGACAACATTGAGTAAGAGTAATACGGTTTGTTATTTAAATCAAATAGAATCAAACCGCGACACGTTTTGTCACCCTTCTTCCAATTAGAAATTATATTTGTATTCTTGTAGTGTTAAATTTAATTATTAGTCCAGAAAGATTTGTATTATCAGGAATCATTTCATCAGATTTAGGTTTAGTCTCTTCTAATTACTTATCAAAACCCACAATATTCAACCAAATTTGCATCCTGACTCTGCCAACGGGCAAAGTTGGTACCAATAAAATTTTCAGGCATACTGCTGGTATCAATTTTATTTCCCGAACCACCCTGACTGGCCATTGTTAATTAACGACAGAAAAGATGATTTCTTTAAGACTGTTATTAATATTATTAATGTCGTTACATGCAACAACAGCATGTGCAATTTTATTAACAAGTTTAGGCAGATCCAATAAGAAAGCGAAGATCAAACAGAGCATAAGAACATAAATAAAAAGAGTCAGAATTTTCATCAGTGCCCGACAATCGTTCTCCCAGACTCAATCCGAAGGCGTATATATAGCCACACACGTCCCTAATTCCTATTCCCAGTAAGACGCAAACACACGAGCCACGAGCCCGAGCCCGAGCCCGACCAAGCTAGGCGTGGCGCGCGTACGTGCGTGCGTGTGTTGTGATGTGGTAACCCCACCCACCAAGGAGGTGAACATACCTCCCTCCTAGGACCCCTTGGATACTAGTGCCCCATGTGATCCTACATACAAGGACCACAAAAGTTTTAGGAGTGAGAAATATGGGATAAAATTTCTTTGTCATTTGTACTAGAGACAGAACTACTTTTTTCTCACATGTACTTGCTGCACTATATTGGGCTTAACCAATGCTATCTACATGGTTGCTATAGCAGCCATATATCTAACAGTAAGTCGGTCCTGGGTAAGATCATTTCCAATACCCTGGACATTCCAACAAAGTATATCAACCGTCCTACAACATGTCAGCAGTGTCCTCTTCGGGAGAGGGCATCCCTGAACCCTGAAGCAACTTAGCCTGACCCGAGTTAAATAAGGAGAAAACTTCATTTTGCCATTAGAACCTCTGATTTCTCTCCCAAATTTTCCAAATGTAGATGACGTAGGGAGTGAATTTTGATCAAGGACCACTTCAACCGAAGAATGTGTATCCATATGTGCAACAACGGCAAATATAACTTCATCCAAGTCTGGATTAAAGGTTGTATGAGAATTTTGTGGTATAGTGGATGAACTGTGATCTGTTCTTGGAGGACCAACATGAACAACAGATGGAGTTTCAGATTGTTTAGCCTCCGTTGTATTCTCTACATGTGCATTGGATACACTTGAGGATTTCCATTTACAATTTCATATCTTTAGCAATGCTTATTGTGGAGGTTCTGGTGGATGTACTGGTAGATTGGGGTTACAATCATCAACTTCAATTTCATTAGAGGAAAGTGTAACAAAAAGGTTACCCTGAGGACGTTCATTGTCTGACGTGTGTTTCTGTTTGCCGTTCTGTTGTGTATCTTTCTTTCAAATCGGCGAGAGTGAATATTACGACTGCACTGCATTTGCCAATGCTCCTCATCAGGAATCCAAACTAGTCCAGAGTCATCTACGTTCTTCGTCGAAGTTGGTACCGGGGTAACTGTTGTTGTACATTTGATGGACAGTCAACTTGATAATGACCAAGTTTTCCACAAGACAGACAGGTCATAGGAAGAGATTCATATTCCACTCTATATGTTGTACCCTCAACAAGAATAGTCGGAGGCACAGGAACATTAGTATCATTTTCTACCGCAATCCATGCAAAATGAATTCTAGAACAATTCAACGTATGTGAATCAATTTGGAACAGTTTCTCCAGTACCTGACCAATCCCTTCAAACACATGACAGATATATAGATGAACTGGAAAATCCACAATTCTGGCATTAAATCTGGAGACCATCTTGAAACCACTAAGCAGTTCCCAAAAATTGACCATGATCAGTAAGAGCATGATTGTAATCCTGTTTACAGGAAAACCGAACAATAAAATTGTTCATGCTTAGTTCGTAGACCTTCCAACTTGCAATATAGGCTTCCACAGAGATTTCAGTTTGTCACACAGAGTAAGATATCCCATTCCATGGCCGATAAGCTTGACTACCACTGAGTATGTCCAGGGTTTTTGAAGGATACATTGAGCATCAGTAGTCAGGCTAACTTCCGATTGTCCACCCGAATTTTCAATGTACACACCATCAAGGTTAATCTCATATAACTCACCCTCATCCAAGAAGGATGCACCTGAGTATCGATTCCCGACAGTCGCATCCTGAAAAGATTTAGGAAGCTCACTTACAGAAGGCGACCTAGCTTTCAGACTTAGAGCCAGATTGGTGATGCAAACGACGCATGTAGCCGTCATTATGATAGGACTCTGAAGATTTATCCATTACTCAAGCGTTGGAGGCCCCACATGGAGGAATCTGATTATCGTGTATCCCCTGATAAGCGAATTGGATTCCACATTGAGTACTTAGTATTTCCTGATGTAGGGCGGGTGAAGAATCCTTCTTTGCTTCCGATGATTGAGAGCCGTGAAGCGGATGCTCTAATTCCATGTCGACTACATGCATTGTTGTCGCAAACACGTGAGCCGGCAGCATAGTAAGTGTGGTTTGGGCCGGTCCGGTCCAGAAACCCTTTAATCGGGCGCGTCGGCAGGAGACTATTGCATAGACATTTGCAGTTGAGGCTTCAACCTAAAAATTTACTGTTGCAAATTTTCTAAATTTCCATATGACTGAAGATAAAGAAATTGCAATTCACATTCATGAATTTCAGATTTTACTTGATGATTTGAAAAACAAAAAAATTGATCTTGGAAACATTACAGGAACAATTTAAAGCTTACTATGTCAGTGGATGATGTAACAATACATATCCGAGTTGAAGATCAAAATCGTACTAGAGAAAAATATGAACTGAATAAAGAGTTGTCATGTACTGCTAACTTTGTTAATAACGAAGTTAAAGAAAATAAGGTTTCTACTTATCAGTCTAAAATAACAGGAAAAATAAGAAAGGGAAATGAAAAAAGAATAAATATAAAGGAAACAAAGATATTAATAAAAAGAATGTTTTTTGCTATGTTTGTGACAAACCTGGTCATACTTCTCCAAAAAGTAGGCATAGGAAGAAACAAGCAGTCCAGGATTCGAAGGATACATCAACCAACATTGTCACAGAGGACGTATTTGTGACATTTGTCAACATTGTCAGCATGTGATCATTCCACCAAAACGATTGGATCATTGACTCGGGAGCTAGTCGCCACATCAGTGGCAACAAAGATGCGTTCGTGACCTACACTGAGGTAGGGCAGGAGGAACATCAGGTTGTCATGGACAACTCTACTGCTTCTCCTGTGACTGGAAAGGGCAATGTCATGATCAAGATGACTTCTGGAAAAATTCTGCTGATCAAAGATGTGCGGTTTGTCCCAGATATCCGTGTTAATTTAATTTCTATTTCTCAACTTGTTAAGTTTGGGATGAAAGTGTCATTTGAATCAAACAAAGTCATTCTCACCAAGTCTGGGGACTACCTAGGCATGGGTTACTACTCTAATGGGCTCATTCTATTGAATGTACCAAACTCTTCTGCTAATGAAATAAGTCCTTCTGCTTATATCGTTGATTCTTTTGATATATGGCATAATAGATTAGGACATGTTAATTTTAAATACTTACAACGCATGAAATCTTTAGGTTTACTAAAGGATATTAATGGTGTTGTTAATTTAAATAATAAATGTCAAATATGTGCTGAAACTAAATCTACCAAGAAACCGTGCCCTCAAATTTCACAAAGAAATTCTGAATTACTAGATTTAGTACACACCGATCTTGGAGATTTAAAAGGAAATCTATCTAGAGGTGGGACACATTTCTACATTATTTTTGTAGATGATTTTTCACGATATTCAAAATTATATTTACTACATTCAAAGGATGAAGCTTTTGAAATGTTTGTTAAATATAAAACAGAAGTAGAGAATCAACTTAATAAGAAAATAAAACGTCTTCACTCAGATAGGGGTGGTGAATATGATTGTTCTCCTTTTAATAATTTTTTTGTAAACCATGGTATTATACATGAATACAAACCTCCATATTTGCCTCAATCAAATGGAATTACTGAACGTAAAAATAGAACTCTAAAAGAAATGATGAATTCTATTTTAATCAATTCAGGCGCACCCAACAACTTGTGGGGGGAAGCGATTTTGTCATCTTGTTTTCTTCAAAATCGCATCCCTAGTAGGAAGACAAATAAGACACCATATGAATTATGGAAAGGATATCCTCCTAATTTGAAATATCTCAAAGTGTGGGGGTGTCTAGCTAAAGTCTTATTAACTGAGCCTAACAAACGAAAATTGGGATCTAGAACCCTAGATGGTATTTTTATAGGTTATGCTCAAAATAGTGCCGCATATAGATTCTTGGTTATTAGAAGTGGAAACAATGTTGTAGAATCTAAAAATCCTGAATTTTTTGAGCATATATTTCCTATGAAAACTCCCTTAGAAAAATTATCTAATCCTTCAAATGAAATTTTAGAGAATATCCCAAGTACATCAAATTCTAATGATGATTTAGAACCTGATGATATAGAATCTAGAAGATCCACTAGGATGAGGAAGGAAAAGAATCTTGGTGATGATTTCTATTCCTTTATAGTGGATAATGACCCTCAATCTTACAATGATGCTACTAATTCAACTGATTCCTCTTTATGGAAGGAAGCAATTAATAGTGAGATTGAATCTATATTATCTAATCATACATGGGAACTAGTGGAACTTCCACCAGGTATTAAACTCATAGGATGTAAATGGATATTTAAAAGAAAATTGAAAACAGATGGGATTGTAGATAAATACAAAGCTCATTTGGTTGCCAAGGGATATAAACAACAAAAGGATATTGACTATTTTGATACCTTTGCTCCTATTACTAGAATCTCTTCAATTAGGATTTTAATTGCTTTGACATCTATTAAGAAATTAATTATACATCAAATGGATGTTAACATTGATTTCTTGAATGGAGATTTGGATGAAGAAATTTATATGGATCAACCCAAAGGTTATGTAGTTCTGGGAAAAGAACATATGGTATGTAGACTAATCAAATCTCTCTATGGCTTGAAACAAGCACCTAAACAGTGGCATGAGAAATTTGATAAGGTAATTATATCATATGGATTCCATATAAATGAAGGAAATAAATGTATATATTCTAAAGTCGATAACTGAGGTTGTGTTATTATATGTCTCTATGTAGATGACATGCTTATTTTTGGCACTAATATTGATGTTATAAATAGTACAAAAGGCTTCTTGGCTTCTAATTTTGACATGAAAGATATGTGTGAAGCAGATGTAATCTTAGGAATTAAACTTCTTAAATATGATGATTACATCATGCTATCCCAAGAACATTATGTTGAGAAAATTCTCAAAAGGTTTTCAATATTTGATTGTAAGCCAGTAAGTACACCTTTTAATTCTAATTGCCATCTTAAGAAAAATAAAAGTACTAGTGCTCAACAAGTCAAATATGCACAAGTAATTGGAAGCCTGATGTACTTAATGAATTGTACTTGTCAAGATCTAGCATATGCAGTGGGGAGATTAAGTAGATATACCCAAAATCCTAATAAGGACCATTGGGATGCTCTACATAGGGTTTTAAGATACCTTAAAGGCACAATTAATCATGGATTGATTTTTTGTGGATCTCTGTAACATAATGAATCTTAGATGTAATCTCCATGTAAAACTTTTTCCTAAGTTTCCCTCTCATCTCTATCCTTTATGTCATTTATGTTTAATTAGTGGAATTTATAGTGGTTTAGTGAACATTTATTCACTAATTGTACCAATATAAGGGTTTATGCACAAATATCTCAGTAAAAGCTTAATTACCATAATTAAGTGCTATAAACCTTAATATAACTTTTTGATATGATTTGAAAACATAAAATGAGACTAACTTTTAAATTTGGTTTGATTTGGATGTTGTTTGTGCAAGTTATGCAATTTTAGGTACATTCTGGACTTTTATGCAATTTACCCAATTGGGAGGTTTTCTTTGCAAATTATCTACTGAATTTTAATCCTTAGATATTCCCTTACCATTAACGAGATTTAAACCATTGGAGAACCTAGTTTCACATTGGTTTGATGGTATTTCTTTCCAAGGGCATTATAGGGATTACCCTATTTATAAATATGCTTATCCTTAAAAGCTATCAACCAATGAGGTTATTTCTTTCTTGAAAAATGGTGAGGATGACCTAGAAGGATCTATGGGCTCTTAGGACTGACTTTTGATATGCATGAAGTCTCTATGAGCTGTCCTCTTGCATGTCCATCAATCCCTAGGCTAAAGACACATGGAAAGTCCCTTAAGACACCTCATGCTTCACCTCTCTCTTTGTATAGCCATGTATACCCCTTCCCAACTCACAATTCGAAAACTCTTGATCTCCTTTTCTTTCCTCTAGCTTAGATAATAGTTCCTTCTGTATTTGGCCATGAAGTTTCTATATCATGGTAATAGAGGGAGCCTACCTTGGTGAAGAAGGCTCTTAGGGCTTCCAAATTGTTCTATTAGGGTTTCTAAAGCTCCTCCTTGGTGAATTCGACCAAAACTAGTAAGTTGCCTCCCTTCCTTCCCTATTTTCATATTGTTAGTATTCCTTACACCCTATTACAGGTCGTAATCATGGAATTCCATGATGAAACCCCACCTAGAACCCTAAAACACCTCATCTCTATGCTCTTTTGCTAGGGTTTATCACCTCTAAGTTGAGAAGGTGATCTTTGTCCAAGAAAGGAGCTAGGATTGGAGCAAACATAACTTCTAAGCTCGGTTCCTTGCTGTTTGGACCTTCTTATCTTTCCTAGAGGTGAGTTTCATAACCCACTTCTCATATATTGCTTGCTACATGCTTAAAATTCATGCATCTATGTTTAAAATCGATGATTTCCATCTCTATTTACCATGTTCATCTAGGGTTTTGGTTTCTTACCAGTTTACCTTCTCTAGAAGATCTAATTTGGATAACTATTAATCTAAAACCATGATATTAGGTCGAATGATGTTTTCCCTCCCTCTCTCTCTCTCTCTCTCTCTCTCTCTCTGCTTATCTCATTTGGTTTGATGATGTGTCAGTTTCTGATTGGCCAAATTTCAATAATTCATAACTTTTGATTCCTTTGTCCAAAAACTAAAGTAAAATACATCCTAAACTCAGAAAAACATTTTATTTTCAATAATAATATTTCCAACTATTGGTTTTGAGTTTTTTCGATGGTGGTTTTCTAGAAAATGATTTAATCACTTAAAATCACCAAAAATACACTCTAATTATCGTAACTCCAAAATATGCAAAATTATATGTATTCATAATCAGAAGAACCTAACTAAGTCTATGGTGATGTTTTCATAGACTTAATCGAGGTTTTTCTATAAAAAGTAAAAATATGGGTTTTCTCTACCTTAATGCATATATATCATTCTAATACATGTATACGAATTGAAAATAGGAAAAAATGATCATGGACTCAATCAAGTGATGAAAGTGGGTAATATGAATCATAATGAAAGGTATGTGCTATGTATGTGCAATCCCTATTTATGTATGTGAATTTACACCTTAAGTTGGGAATAATTGTGCCTTAACCTATTTTTCTATAATGAGGCTTTATTAAACCCTATTTCTTATACTCTTGAATCTTTTGCTATACTTTCCTCATAAATTAGTTTCAAAACATTATTCTTGGGTCTTGGAACCCCACCACCAAGTTGTAATTATATGATGATTTATCTTGCCACTTGACTATTTCTTGATCATGATGGTTTATTTGGCTATTTAACTATAGTAGTGGCACTTATGTACAACCACCCACAGAGGGCATGTAAATAATCGCCCTGGGGAACGTCTTATTCTCCCCTGGGGAATGTGTTATTCATTCCCTATAAAATTTGATAGGTGACCGGGAATGTATGAATTCTCCCCTCACCTATAGGTTGAGGTTCGGTAGGTGCCTCAACCCTACTTAGTTAATGTAGTCCAATTAATATCATGCATGCTACTTCTTATATGTTTTGTAATGGTAAGAATCTATTTTGTTATGTGCCTCATTCTCTTGGCCCTCTCATCTTATGATGATTCGATATATTTATGTTTCATATGATTTCCTTTTCTCTTGTACTTATTCATTATTCGATGTATATCTTATTTTTCTCTCCCTTTTACTGGGTGCTTTCCCAACCACCCAGGTGATGAGCAAGGTGATGAACAAGACAAGGAGTATATAGCTTTTGGCTTGGACTCAGTTGATGGAGATGTTGCTTGGAGACAAGATTGTAGTAGTCTAGACTTCCCTCTATCTAGATCCTGATTGTGTGTCTTGATGTAAACCCTAATGGGAGAATTTGATGTATTTTTGTAAACCTTGTATGAAATTTGAATATAGTCAGTTATTTTTATTCCGTTGCTTTCTAATGGTCTTTTGTATACCCATGTTTAATAAATTTGGACAATTTATGCCCATTCCATCATACCTCTGAGAGGGTTTGGAATGGATGTCAATTCTTCAAGTTTTTAGTGAAGGGGTGATTTCTCACTTCCTTTACAATCTCCAACTATGCTAGAAGGATATTGTGATGCCAATTGGATTTCTAATTTAGATGAAATGAAATCTACAAGTGGTTACATATTCACTATGGGTGGAGGTGCTGTGTCTTGGAAATCCTCCAAGCAAACATGTATAACTTGTTCCACTATGGAATCTGAGTTTATTGCCTTAGAAAAGGCTGAAATAAAGCCGAATGGCTAAGACATGTTCTAATGGATCTTCCCATTTGGGAGAAACCTTCTCCACCAGTGTTTATACACTGTGATAATCAAGCTACCATAGCAAGAGCTAAAAACAAAGTTTATAATGGGAAGAGTAGACATATTTGTCTACGTCACAATATTGTGAGGCATCTTGTATGTGATATCATAATCACAATGGATTATGTAAAGTCAGAGTTAAATTTGCCCGATCCTATGACAAAGCCATTAAGTCAAAGACTGGTGAGCAATACATCAATGAGAATGGGATTATGCCCATACCAGAAGTCAAAGTGATGGACACCCAACCTTCATGAACGGTGATCTCGGGAAGAAGGTTCATTGGAAAAAACTAAGTCACTAGAGGACTCAATGTGTTGTAATAAATGTATCTCATTCTTATGATGTAAACAATAATTTGCAATGATTCAGTTGAATATATTTCTTAATGGATTTCATAGCCATTAATGGTGGTGTATATACTACAATATATTCTTGATGAAAGTCCAACTATATGAGTGAGGAGTGAGGCCAATCCTGTTGAGATTTAGGCAGATCTCTAGAGCATTCATGAATATTCTCAGTAGGGACATGGCCTAAATGTGCCAATCCATAAGAAAGGTAATTGATTTTATGAGTGTCATGTGAGTAATATACCTCTAATCATGTAAAAGAGGAATTGGTTCAAGAACATAGTTCCACCAATCTTCTACATATTACATACATCTACTCTATGCTTTGGTTCAAAGAACTCAGTTCCACCAAGGATTATGCATGCCATTGTTTAAGTTCTTCCAGTGGTCAACTCGAATTTCAGTTTGTTTTGTTTTAAAATAGTGGGGGATTGTTGTGGTTTCTGCTGTATTTCAAAGAAAAACCTTTTGTCCCATATTGCTAGTTTTAGGGACTTTTGTGGGTTTGATATATGGCTGCTGATCCATGTAATATTTGAGGAATACAACAGAATGTGGGCTTCACACGTACATGCTGGGGCAGCCCAAGTGGGTTTGGGCCAGTTCGGTCTGGAAACCCTTTAATCGGGCGCGTCGACGCACGTCACATCCTGCGCTTAGGGGGTGGGTGCAAATCCGGCCTCCCAGAGCCCCTTGCGTGGGCACAGCCCCGACTTGATTTTGCGCTCCAGTTCACTGAACCAAATTGTAACATGTGCCACAACTTTTTGCGTTGCACCTTTTTGTTTGGACGCTTCCCAACTGCAGCCCGGTTTTACAACCGCAACACGCCCTTTCCTTGCACTTTTCCTTGTTATTTATATTTGCTTTCTACTGTCGTTCGGGATAGACAGAAACTACTCTTGTTTTCTTCTTCCTCTCTTCTCCGCCGCCTGTAGTCTGTCCACTGGAGGAACGATCGCTTGCCTTTCGCCCGTCGCCGTGACTACGTAAGCACACTTCACATTGACACACGTTGTTGGATCCTGGGAGAGTAGCTGTGTAGGAGACTACTACACAGATGTTCACCGTTGAGTACTGCGGAAATACTCTTAAGGACAGTGCATCTCGCACGCCTCAGTGCAACTCTGGTATACTCTTATACATTTATGCCTTCAAACACAGTTTGTACCCTTATTTGAATAACAAGTGCGTCTGCAAAATCCTGATCATGATCCTCATCTGAGAGACCCATCAAAACATCATCGTCCCCTTTGCATCCCCTTCCATCCCATCCATGGCCAAAGGGACATCCCTGACCACCATAACCGCCCCGAAAAGTACTCATGGAACAAAACATTTTGTCTGTTTATCACATTTTACCTAAGGATATTAGCCATAAGTATCCACATTATAAATTATATTGTTTCAAATCCAAATATTATTACCTCTTTTATTATATAAGTTTTATATTGCATTAAGTAATTATTGGTACATTTTCATTATTTTAGTTCACCATTTAATCTTTATTATTCAAGAAACAAGCATTATTCATATTACTTAATATATGTGATATATAAGCATAAAAATACTAATATTATGATTCCAAGTTATTCTACTCCTTTTGTAAAGAATTTGGTAAATTATTTTGCATTCTTTTGATAAGGAAGCTAATTACAATATTTTTCCAATGATGTGTGCAAATTTTGGATATTTAAGGGCATTACCTTTTTGGACCAAACATAATCCGCCACGTCTCTACAAAGGAACAATTTTGACTTACTGAGGTTTGGAGGATGGTTTACATGAATCCAGTCTGGATGGAGCATTGGATTCAGGAGCATCCCTCTCACACATGCGGGCATGAGAATTATGTTCTCCATGTGAGTGTTGTCACACACCTCTTCTTTGGCGAGCGATCCTTGTAGATAAAATTCTTCTTACCACCAGCAAACATTCCTATTGGCTTCTTGGACCTTTTAGGACATCCGCACGTTGTCGCACCTCCCTAGGCAATTCCATATCTCTATCCATATGGGCTCTTCGACACCAAGTCCCGTGGCATGACTACTTCAGTGAGATGAAGAAAAGACTCCTTTTGCTCCTTGTTCTAATCTTCCTCAACCAACAACCTTATCTACAACTTCTAAACATGTCTCAAACATCATGGTTTTCTCTATGGTATCTCCTCCATGTTGCATGGCAAGCTAGGTGATGCTTACTACTGGAACGATAGTAAAAAAGGGGGTTGCCCCATACCTTGAAGCTCCAACACGATCCACCTAATAGAATTTTTAGGTGTGTACAAAGCATACTAAGACATCCAGTTGGAATAAAGAATGTCTATATACCTACTCTAGATGTGCCTTCTTCTCCAACAACATAGACTTCATCCATGATCTAGACCACTACTGCAAAGTCTGAAAGTGGAAAAGATCAACTCCCCTCATCCCTAGTTCCTTATTCCTAAACTCATACCTTACCTTATTCCTAAAATCATCCATTTCCTTTATCACCTCTGTATCTAACTTTTCCTACATGCACTATCTGCATCATGCAATGGATAATCCATGGAAAGGAAGAGTTTAATTTCCCTACTACAGTCACCTCATGCCCAATGCAACTCTTACCAAGGAGAGAAAAATTTCCCGCACATTTTCTCTCTAGTGCACATGTCTTTGAAGGTTGTGGCATAGAGGTTGAATTCAACTAGACCCCATCTCATCCTACAAAACTTGGAGGTTGAAGATCATGTATTTCCCCTTAGATCCATCACCTACCCTCTGGATTAATACCACCAACAAGTTGATTTGTGGCTCCTCTCCCACTCAAAGGGCCTCTACCACACCACTCATGTATCGAGACCAAGATATAGAACTTTTTTCTAACTTAAATCAACACATACTTTATTTGATGAGATTCAAACCTAGATTAATTTTGTTTGGAATATCCAAACATTACCAATGTTTGACCAAAGCTTTTTCACTCACTTAGTCCAACTTCTACACAAAATTGGTGTCAAAACTCAACTGTCTGATTAGTCAACTAAATGCCTAAAAAAGGCATAAACTTAGGGATTTTAACAATTTAATCAACATCAATCAACACTCAAACTTTATCGAAACACTTGGAATTCTCAAAATAACTCAAACACACATGAATTCACTATGTCATTAAGTATTTAGGGATTCCAAAAGTAAATTATATCACATTCTACACATCTTAAAAGCAATAGAGATTAAAGAAGTAAATAACATGTAATAAAGGGCACAAGTGCATGGGGTTTCACTACTCGGACATTCATAAATTATTCTAACAAGATCTAACTATCCAATAGTCATTGCTAAATTGAGGCTTAGCTGTTGTACCCTCATGGGATACATGTCGTTACCTAGTATAAAATCCCATGGAACCGGCCATCCTCAGCACCCAAGTTCCCTGTCTATACCAACTGAACTCTCTTACTTACAATCAACCATCCTCCACACACAATAGATCAAAGATCAATCACCTCACCATACCTTGTTTATATCTCATGGGGACAATAAGATCATTCTGGTGTTCTAATCACACTCACAACAACCTACACATCCATGACCATAACATATATGTGAAACAATTTGTCAATTTACAAAACAAGGCATTGAGCAAAATAATACTTTATTTAGAAACTATATTGTCAAGTTTAGATACAAGCTAAGATAAAATACGAGCGATCGAGGCTATTACCCATGCCCCATCATAAACGTCTACTCATTCATTGCAAAGGACAACAACAAAAAGATAGTAGGAACGATGGAGAAGGCCATGATGCCTATGTAGGAAGACCAATCTCTCTGCTTTAGAAGCTGCCTCTTTGCTCCTCACTAAGGTTTGTATTGCACAATGTGGCTTCTAATCAGCGATCAGAGACCCTTAGAATATATGATAAGAGTTTCCTTTTATTGTCTCCTTTACTCACTGTAGCAACCCTATACTTGCACGTCAAGGCTGGTGACTTGTCATAACTTTGGCAGAGAGCGACTTGAGGGGAAATTCCTGATGTTGGATTTGTGGAAGCTTTTTGTGCTGGTCATTTATTCTATTTCTATCTAAAAATATGATTTCCTTGTAGATAATAAAATTTTATTTCCAACACATATTTAAATATTAAATTTTAAGTTCGAATACAAAATATATGGATATTTTAGTGGGACATATAATTCTAATTGCGGGAAACTGTACCAGCCAGTCGGCCGATATGAAAAGTTAATTGGTTGGTCGATTCTTTAGCCTTTGAGGAAGGATATTTACTTCTCTTCTCGAACTTGCATTATTCCTACAAATAAAACATCAAAATATATTAATTATCAAATAATTTACTTTAACCACTAAAGTCCTAAAATAAAGTGATACATGCAATAAAACATGCAAAATTAAACATATAAATGCATCTAAAATACCCCTAAAAAGGATATAAAAATCACTCATCAAACTACCCCAGACTTAGTCCTTTTCTCATCCTGAGTAAAACAAAATAAAAAGGAGATCAAACAATTGATACTAGGATCCAATGTTTCCTCTCTCAACTGAGCAAACTTTGTGGCCCCCTTCCACCAAACATGATCAAGCAATCCTAGTCCTTTGGGTTAACACAACCACACTTGGATATCCCATGATTGGGGTTTGTTCCTCCATTCTCTAGACTCCAAAACCTGCAACGAACTGATTTCATCTCAATAGTACTCCTGATTTGTCCACACAAATAGAAGGTAGTACAAGTTAGGGTTGTTTGACTATTTTGGGGAGAATTTTGATAAGTCCTTTAGGTATGAAAATTTGGACAAAAGGGGGAGGATGACATGGCACAAACTCGATTCCCTGGTCTCTCCTCTATTTGACTCGAGACTTTATTTGGGATTCAGTTATTTTATTTGTCTCTCTTCTATTCAACTCAAGACCTTTGTTTGATTATAGTTACATTGACCACATGTTTTCTTTTGGGGCCATTGACCTCATTTATATATGTCATGTCTATAGAAAAAAGTCAAAAAGGAGGTGTATTTATGGAAGGGATGCCACCCTGGACTTAGGGTTTGGCATATATTGGGAAATATATATTTTTCTTTTTCTTTTTATGTTTGGTGAAGAGATAATAAATGACAGAAGATGAGGGAGAACAAAAGGTTGACTTGTTCTTCTTCTTTTTATTATTGCATTGGAATCAGATCATCATATTATATCAGATAATTCAATCAATATAGGGCAAAGAAGTGTTTATGAATTTTATTATAAGTCATATCGTAGGCACATGTGGCACGACCTTTCTAACTCATTCTTCTTATCGTCATTTCCAAGGGGAAAGAATGTTCAATTGTTGTTATTGGGACTCAGATTTGTTCAAGACATGTTTGTTCGTTAAAATTTCCTTTTGCACAGATTATCTTTGTTGGTATGTATACCCAGAGAGCCAATCATATGATGATTGTAACGACATAACATGTAAATGATTTGGTTAATAATAAATGTAGCTTCCTATTTATTTTGTATATTTAGTTATGAGATAATATATAACATAATAAATGTCTAGAGAATGATATTACTCAATGATGTATGTCTTCAAGTATGTGACTTAGAAGAAATGAGATCATATAGATATAACCAAGAGATCCCAAGCAAGTCCTACCCAACTAGGGAGGGATAGACACGGGAGAGAAACAACTGAGGATCATTGTTGTGGGAGAGCAGGTTGGTGACTAGTATACCAACAGGAGGGACAACCCCTTCCTATCTGTTCTAGCAGGACGATAGGAGTTCTAGTTGGTCCGTGTGGACTACTCTAGAGGTAGGAGTCCTTTAGCTGCTACTAGGAGGGAAACATCAACTCACAATATGTGGCGAGATCTGAGGAGCCGCTGCAGTAGTTGTTTGAGTCCGTTGTCCATGGAGGAGAAATTAGATGAGTCCCAGTGCATCTAGGAGCTCCACAGACACCGTCCAAGATAGTGTATGCATCTACATCGATGAGGATTGTCACTGGACTTGCTCCAGGACCAGGTATATCTTCGTGAAATGATCCTTCCCATTGCATAGTTATTGATGCATTTTGCTAGTTAATGGGAAATATGTCAGTAAAAGTTTAGTTTCTGCTACCTATCCGATGTCCTATTTCCCTACAATGGTTTCAGAGCCATGCCAATTAATTATGCTTTTGGATAATCGATATGATTGGATTTTGGTTTTAGCGTGTTTATTTATTGTATGCGATGTGAATATTTAAACTGGTTAATGTGCACTTCCATCTTATTCACCACAGAAAGAACCCAAACACACACACAAATATATATATATATATATATATATATATATATATATATATATATATATATATATATATGCAATTTACACGAGTCACTATAAAATCGATTTTGATGGTGGATGTGATGATGCATGGTTATGGCCAAAACCCCAGATCTGTGTGTGCATGGTTGTGGTTATTTATTCCTATTGTTAATCGTTCTGCATACCGAGCCTCTCTCTCATTTCCAAATATAAATTAATGCTCTTCTTCCTATTTCCCCTCAAATGTAACTTGAGGTTTTCCCCATATACAATGTAATAAGAAATAGGATAGTTTTAATTTATGTTTCGATGTGAGATGACAATCTATACAAAGATGAAACAAGTGGCTCATGAGATGACCGGATCAAGTAGAGGACTGAGGAGGCTAGATGAACAGGAGGATGAACTAATCAACTGGTGGACCAACCGATCAGCTGGAGGTGTCCAGATGCTACTTGGACCTTAGAACCAGACGACCGCTTCAGCAGAGCCCAACCAAGTAAGCAGGATGTGAGCCGAACAGTTTAAGAGTTGAACCGATCAACCTGGATTGGTTTGAACATAGACCTTCACCAACAACATGTTGCATATGATGGGGACCATATGTGGTAGTAGTTCCTTATGGCTTCAAGGAATTATATTAGTATGGCCATAATCATTGTTTGTATGTTTTATTTATTGCATGTTCTCATTTGTGATTATAGCATGTATCTGAGACGTATTATAAGTATGTGGTGATTAGATAAAATATATGTATTTATACAAAATCCCTCAATTAAAATATCAAGTCTTAGATGCTTTCCAAAAGTGGAACACATGAAAAGCTTGATCCACCAAGTGTAGTTTATGCTAAAGTGTGGTGCACCATCTATCTCATGGAAGTGTGATGGTAGTAATGCAGGTTCCTCCAAAGTGTGGTGCATTATTATTGTGTCGGCTTTTGGGTTAGGCTTGACTGGTGATAACTTGGTGAGACCATGTGTCGAAGGCATGCAGATGATTATGGCAAAGAGTTACACATATCATATGTACAAGAGTCGTATTCAGATGCAATTGTCAAGTTGGCCTACCTAAATAATTAAGTTGTGGGTGATCAACCAAATCTGAGTCATGACTTGATGAAATATGGATCTTGGCCCACTAGAATATTGTACGCTGCAATATTATGAACTGATATTGAGGGCTATTGAATCAAATAGTGAGAGTGATACTTAATTAAAAACCTAATTAATATCGTTAATTTATCAAATAAAACCAAATAAAAAATGTTTTAAAAAATTGCAATATTTCTTTGTAGAATCAAATGTCAAACATAGACACGTTCAAATTGCAATCAGTCCTCAAGAAGGACAAAAAGGGATAAAGTTCCACAATTAGTTAAGGACTTTGAGAAATGTTCTCATCAATCAGCGAAAGTTGTGTCCTTGATAGACCAATGCTAGAGGAACCCACTCCAAAGGCGCCTAAGGCTAATGGAAGCTTATTGGAAGCATACCAATGATGTCATAGACATTTGAATACCTAATGATCTGTTGTAAGAACTATGAGTTGCATGAACAACATGAAAACATGGACATTCTCAAGATGGTAACACATCTTAAGAATCATGTAAAGCAAAGAAGGTATAATGTCTCCAAAGTGCTAATTGAGTGCAAACTGACAAAAGGAGGTCTAGTAGAACCCCATATGCTTAATGTGATTGGACATGTGGAATGATTGGATTTCTTTTAGGTCAAGATTTGACCATAGATGTGATTATGCAAGTGTTGCATGAATCATATAGCCAGTTTATCAAATGTTTGGCATGTTGATGCCAATGCACGGAAGAAGAAGGACAAATCCATGATGGTGATTAGTGGAAGTGAGTCCTAGGGAAGAGCAAGGCTAAGAAGTGTTTTGAGGATAAGTTGAAGCCCAAGTGTTGTGCACTCAATATATGGAGAAGGGTAATTGTAAATGGAACCTGTCCTTTTTCACTTAAAGGACAAAGAAAACAAAGTGTCACCATTGTCACTTGTCTGGACATTGGAAAGGAATTATCCTCTTCATATAGGATCTGAAGAAGAAGATAGAGATAGAGAACTCCATTTAGGACCCGAGAAGAAGTAATCTAGAACTGTGTGGAGCAAGGGCACTTCCTTTACAATTGGGAGCTATCATTCATGGGCACATAATAGAATCAGTGAAGTGTTATTATGCACATGCCATTAATGGAAACATTATGTCTTGTATGACAAGAGCATTATGTTTCATTTTAAAAGATATGATCTTTTATGGCAATGCCCTATGTCTCACAAACTATACTTGACAGTTGTAAATACAAATGTGTACGACACATATAGTGAATGACATAATAACTCAAACACTGAATACATATAGCACTGTCATCTAGAGCACATAAATAAGAAATGCATTTATAGAATCCATATGATGGTTATCTAGACTCTTTTGGTTATTGAACCAATAGAGACATGCATGTCTTATTTATTGGGCAGTATGACAAGAGCATCTTCACTAGATGTAGTGGGAGATCGACTATTCCATTAGGACTAGTATAGACTTAAGTACATTGACCTTTTAGAATGACTGCTAAAGGCAGTTACAAGTACCTCATTATATTTACAGATATGATCAATAGATATTGAATTTTGTATTTAATGAAATACAAGGTTGGATCTCTTGAAGTGTTCAAGGAGATCTTAAATGAAGTACGTAACTCACTTGGTAAAATATTAAGATACACTGATGCAATCAATGTTGAAATATTTAACTAAGAGTTTGAGGACCTTATGAAGAAATCATGATAGTGTATCACATGGAACACCACCTAAAACATACTGATGTGTCAGAAAGAACGTATCACACCCTGTTAACTCATGGTGTGATTATACCCATATCTAGCTAATCTTCCAATATTCTTTTTGGCACATGATTTACATTAAAACAATGTACATTGTAAATTGGTTCAAAAGACACCATATGAGATATGACATGGGCAGAGTCTCGATGTGTCTTTTATAACAATTAGGATTGAAGGATTATAGAAGAAAATAGTTTCTTAAATGGATTTATCCACAAATCACTTGAATGGTACCTTGTTAAATACTACTTATATTCCAACCCGAAAACAAATTGTTTGTTTCTAGGATGGTTGAATTCCTAAATGGAAATTAGTTCCAAAGGAATTAGTGGGAGTAAAATTAGAACTCAAAATGTTCGAGACAAACAAGAAAACATAGAACCTAAAGAGGTACAATAGGAACAAAGAAAATCACAAGTTGTTGTGGAATCTTGAGTTCCTTATGTAACACACATAACTCATATTTCTAGTAGAATACACCTTAAGTTTGAAAGATTATGATATCATATAACTCAAAAGGTGACGAGTTAACCATACATATGAGTCAACAACCTACCTAGAAACTATTGAGGGACCAGAATTTGAGAAATGGCTTCAGGCCATGGGATCAAAGATGGATTCTGTGTACACCAACAAGGTATGACCTTGTTGGATCCACCTAAAGGGGTAAAACCCATAGGGTGCATTTGGGTTTTGTAAGAAGACCAACATGGAAAAATAAATTGGTTGAAAAATGCTTCAAACTAGTTCAAAGTGTTGAACATGATGAAGTCTTTTCACTAGTTATCATGGTTAAATCCATCTAGATCATGCTTGTTTTTGCAGCTTATTAGTATGACTGAGAGATTTGACATATGGATGTTAAAACTGTATTCCTTAAATGGAATAAATAATAGGATGTGTACATGACACAACCTAATGGTTTTATAAATCCATTAATGCAAATAAAGTCTATAATCTACAAAAGTCAATATGTGGATTGAAGCAAGCATTTCAGAGATGGAATCTTCTATTTGACAAGATAGTCAAAGGGTTTGACTTGAGTTAGAAGGAAGATGGAATCTGTGATTACAAAAGCTTTAGTGGGAGCACATTAATATTACACATCATGATGGGGAATGACGTTCTTATCCTGCAAATGTTAAAACATGACAAGGAAAGTACCTTCTATATGAAGGGTTTAGGCGAAGCATCCTATCAGATAGGGATCGAGGTCTATAGAGATAGATTTGGAAAGATTCTTGACCTAAGTAAGAGCACATACATTGGTAAGATGCTGAAGAGTTCAGCGTGTGAGACTCAATGAGAGAAAACATGTCCATGATCCATGGAGTTAGTCTCTCAGGAGCATAGTGTCCCAATTCTTATGAAGAATAGGAACACATGGTTGGATCTTGAATGCAATGCTTATCCCATTATCTCATATGTATTGGACATGACGAGAATATATCTAGTTATCTCGTATGTATTGGACATGCAGAGAGGATATCCAGTAATCTCATATGTATTTGACATGATGAGAAGACACATATATACAAGCCTAGCAATCTTGTATGTATTGGACATGACAAGAAGGTATATGTCAGATGCCACTGAGAGTCACTGGACTACCATAAAGAACATCCTTAGGTGCTTGTGAAGCAGTTAAAGGATTGGTTACTCTATTATGGTAATAGGGGAGAGTTGGGTGTAAAGGTTTACTTCGATGCAAACTTCCAAACTGACAAATAAAGAATCACAATCAAATTTAGTGTATTGACATTAGCTGAGAACTATAAGTTAGAAGGGGTTCTCAACTGATGATAGTTGTTCAAATATACAAAAGAAGTCGAGTATCTCTGTGTTATAAGAACATCAGAGGATACTATATGGTTCCAGAAGTTCAAATGGGTGAACTTGTGTGAGGTTCCAACCATTGATGACATAGTAGAAATACTGATGACAACAATGGAACTACTAGTTAGGCTAGGAATCTCAGATAGCATACTACAACACTTCCATCTCATATGAGTAGTCATTTAACGATGAGATGTGAAAATTGCAAGATACCAAGTTAGAGAAAACGTTGTTAAACCCTCTATAAAAGAACTTACGTAGCGGAAGCATGATTGTCATGTTAGGTCACTCGGGATGAGATCCGTGGGTGATTGTCTCTAAGTGCAAATGGGAGATTGTTGGTATGTATGCCTAGAGAGATAATCATATGATGATTGTAATGTCATAACATGTAAATGATTTTATTAATAATAAAGGCAAGCTTCCAATTTATTTTGTATATTCAATTATGAGACAATGCATAACATAATAACTGTCTAGAGAATGATATTACTCAATGACATATGTCTTCAAGTATGTGACTTGGAAGAAATGAGGTCATACAGATGTTAAGAGTACATATATACATTCTCATTATGTCCCTTATCGATTGTTGTTGTGGAAGGTTGATAGACAACAATAACACATAAGATCAGAGTGTGAGTTGGTTGATGACAAAATATCATTAATCATAATATGGCAATATCAAACCAAGCACACAAATACATGTTAGATAAGAGTGTATCAGACAGACCCACCATGAGACTGACACATAGAAGCCATCATCATGGAAGCCATAGTCATCTCTCACAGTGATGGTGGTGGTTGTGGTTCTTGGACCTGAAATCACTACACTCATCACATGTCGTTAGGTATGATTTGACATCTTCAAACACAGTCCTAAAACATGGGCTATTATAACGATGATGATTGGGTGACTTTGACACATGGGGAATGACTGTGAGTGATATAAATGAAATTCTTCCCTCCTACAAGAGTATGATATCTAAGGCCTCTTTATTAGAGAGACTGAGAAAAGTATGTCCATACACATTTGAATCAATATGTGATATTGAACTTACATATATCTCATGTAGTCTGCTCTAGTTCAAGATACAAGATTGAATAATAATGAGGATGATTGCTTCATGCCTCTAGTTCAATCTGGATATCAGTGACAAAGGCACTATACAAACATTGTAACATCACACACAGATTGTAGGTTGAAGTTGTTCTCCAATTTTTTGGGTAGCAATGATGTGTGACTAGGCATCGCTCATTTCTTGTGATGTCATAAGTTGTTATGGACATTCACTGCCAACATAATATGGGACCTATAGGGTCACACACATAGGAACTCACCTAAAAGAGAAGTTCAAATCTTGAATGACAATTGAATTAAGTACTAAAGTGTTTAGGTATTTGATTCACACAACAAATAGGCTGACAACACTGCCAAGCACCCTTCTCAAGTGTCAAGATAGCTGTCTAGAAGTTCCAAATGGTTGTCTTAAGTGTTGAGATGGGCATCTTGGAATTCAGGCCTGTTATGAGTTGAGATTGGCTAAGAAGCAAACCGACCCACCCGACTAGCTTGACTCGGGTCACCAGATGACCATCTCACGTGGGAGAGATGGTACCGTTCGGCCAAGGGAAGGTTCTAGAAATTTTCCTATTGTTTATCGTGTATATTACTTGTTGTGCAAGGAAATCAATGTCCAACATTGATGGGAATTTAGTTGCCATTTTTTTGTACAACTGGGAAATAGTGAAACGATCGTCTGAGATATGCCAAATGATCATACGGCATCCTACATGACCGTATGGGTTGTCATAGGTTGTGAAGTTTCCAAAATTGTTGCAAAAATTTGAGGTCTTCCTATCCTTTCCACTCCTGTGCCAACTAGGAACCCTAACACTGGCCTCTACTATTAATAGATGGGTACTGGGGGCTTCCCAAAGCACAACACAGAAAATTGAGAATCAGTTGCTTTGATGATTATTTTCCTCTCTGGTTGTGATAACTAAGAGAGCCCAAGCAAGTCCTACCCGACTAGGGAGGGATATTTATGAGAGAGAAATAACCGAGGATCATTATTGTGGGAGAGCAGGTTGGTGACTAATACACCAACGGGAGGGACAACTCCTTCATGCCCTCTCTAGTAGTATGATAGGAGTTCTAGTTGGTCTATGTGGATTACTCTAGAGGTAGGAGTTCTTTGGCTGCTTCTAGGAGGGCAACATCAACTCGAAGTCTGTGGCGAGATCTGAGGAGCCGCTATAGTAGTTGTCTGAGTCTACTGTCCATGGAGGAGTAGTCAGACAAGTCCCAGTGCATCCAAGAGATGCACAAACACCATCCAAGATATAGTGCACATCTACATTGACAAGGATTGTTGCTCAACTTTCTCCAGGACCAGGTATATCTTCATGAAACCATCCTTCACAATTGCATAGTTATTGACACAATCTGCTGGTTAATGGGAAATATGCTAGTAAATTTTTTGTTTCCACTGCCTATATTGATGTCATATTTTCCTACAAGCTCAAGAAAAAAGAAATAGTTCCTTTATATATTTCCAATTTTTATATACATCAAATGGCTGGCTAGGTGAAGGCCATTGCTCACACAAAACATAAAAACTAAATAGAAAACAAAAAATAAGATAGATGCAAATAAAATATGGAGAACAATAGTTTGAGGATGCTAAAAGGAAAGGTTAGAGTTGAGGTGGTGGAGACGGCGTACCACCCACCCTCCACCCCAAATTCAAAATTATGCCCGTCCTCAGGAAGACAAAAGTTAGAGATGGATTGGAAGAAATTCTCGATGCCTATTTAGGTGGCCCAGGCAACTCGAAAAAAGTCCAACTGAAAGGAATATGAATAAGGTTTGTTTCCTTACACAACATATGCTGTGGTGGTTGTGTTAGCTCGAACGGGTTGTTCGGAGGCTTGAAGTGATGTTGTTTTTCTCCACACAACCCATGTAATATGATCCACAAACTCCTCCATTAATAGAGGTAGTGTAGTAGTTGCGTGCAAATATAGATCAAGTAGCACAATGTAGGAGTGGTGTCAGTCTGATGGCTTGAAAGTATGCTTCTTCATGAATAATAAAGGTGGACTTGACGCATATTGAATTAGCATTGGAAAATGTTCTAAGTTGGATGGAGGATCTAGCTCTGGTTTCTTCTCATCTCCTGAGTTTGCATATAAAACATGCTTGGTTGGTATAGGAGGAATTGTCTCACCTACAAAGTTATCATGATATATATTTTTATGCGGATGTGCATGCTCTTGGTTTTCAGCCCAATCAATCACAAAGTCAATAGAAGTAGTGGGCTCCTTCCCGATGTCAAAATGTGGCTTTGATCCTCCACCCGGGCAATACCCAACTCACTCTTGGGTTCATCACACTCTTCCTGTTGGGTTTGCACTTCATGATCTAAATTTATGTTTTGTCATTGGGAATCCCTTTGAATTTGACAAACTTTACGTGAAGCTTTTATTTGAGTTTGCCTGGATAAGGTATGTGAGACTTGTAAATAGGTATTTCAAGCTCTTCTGGTATAATGTGGAAAATAGTTGGCACTACAATAGAAGTCATTTCAACACAGACGGGTAGGAAATGTGTTGCAGACAACATGGTTGGATGATTTTCTTCAGATGAGACGAGATTGCTACCAACCAAGTGAATCACGGACACAACTAAAGTGTTTTGTTTGTCATCCTCTCCATCTTCATAGGGGGTGATGAGTGCCGCAATGGGGACTGGAGGTGTGGAGTGCATGTTCTCTAACCGTGTCACTACGATGTTCGGCTACTCCACATGCTTAGGATTAAATTTTGATTGGTGTGCAATCATACATGTATGGGATTGGGGATGGATTCCAAATGAGCGACTTCAACCACCAATATTCTATTCCAAGCTTCATGTTCTTCTAGCTTTGCTTGGAGGCCAGCTAACATTATATGGAGGACATCTGTACTCTTGTCCCAGCCTGGCTGAATTTGATATGTATAGTCAAACTCTCTACTGTAGCCTTCATAATATTGTTGATTGTAGTCTGCTTTGAGTCTTATTTGAATAAAATCAGCTTGTAGGGTCTCCTCAAGACATCCCCATATGTCATGGTAGATGGAGCCACATTTTTCACATCATAAACTTTGTTGCAACGCCCACTCCAATATGAATGAATTCATGAAAATAAAAAAAATTTCAATGTTAAGCTCAAGAGAAAAGATGTTACAATGAGTGACGATATAAGACTACTTTTTATTTTACTTACAGACAACACAATAAAAAATCTAAATCATAAGAAATTTGTAGAACTAAGCTAACAATTACAAAAATAAACTAAAAGTTATGAAATTAAATTAAGGGAATATACAAGACTAAGAAAAAATAAACAAATTTTTATGGGGCTCCAAATGTCGCACCAA
Source organism: Alisma plantago-aquatica (assembly GCA_963693085.1). Lineage (NCBI taxonomy): Eukaryota > Viridiplantae > Streptophyta > Magnoliopsida > Alismatales > Alismataceae > Alisma > Alisma plantago-aquatica. The sequence goes on along the minus strand of OY856414.1, from coordinate 521,361,800 downwards.
GAAAAACCCTAAAAGAGTAACTTCTAGGTTTAACCAAAAGTAGTGCACTGATTCCCCACTCCACACGAGCAGAAGCCTTATTGCAGTATACTTTAAGATCAAACCCAAGAGAAAACCTTTTTAAGTAGTTATATAAATTCATAAGTATAAAGAGTGATATCTATCGTCAAGTAGTTGGACGATTGATTAAACTAAATTGTTGCTAAAAACAACAGAGATTAAAGAAGTAAATAATAGGTAATAATGAGCATCAATGTATGTGGTTTTGCTACTCGGGCCTGCATAATTATCCTAATAAGATCTAACTTTCCAATAATAATTGCTAAATTGAGACTTAGCTGCTGCACCCTCACGGGATACAAGTCGACTGTGACGTCCCCGGATTTTGGCTTCTCCAAACCCTATTGGGAATGAGAGGTTAGAATTTGAGAACATCATCCAATCATACCAGAGAGCGATGCGGAAGCATAATACACATACATGAACATACAACCATAACATACTCAACATTCAACACGTATTTTTATACAAAATGAATTATTACAAAATGCTTTACATTTACATATTGAATGAAAATCTACAAGTCTGAACATGTATGCTAATAGGATCTTAGACAATAGGTACAACCTGAACAACTGCTCACTTCCCGTCTTTTATCCCAAGCTAGCTCTGAACCTAAAAAATACGTGAAACAACGAATCAACACACAAGGTGTTGTGTACGTGGGTAGAAAGATACATACTAATATGTTTGCATAATTGAAATAACTTGAGAAAGAAAGAGTAAAAGAAAACATTATTTAAAGCGATAATTAGGTAAACATTCCTTTTATTGCTTTTACTTTGATGCGGTTGTACTACTCATACTTGCACTTGACTTACATCTAGTGTGGGCAATATAGTATCATCATACATCTAACATGGGCCAAGGAATCATACATCCATGTTAGGAAACATACATCCACACCAGGCTATGTGCTCTAGTAGCTACAACCCATCATACTCATTTATATTCCATTAGATTTGGCGAAGTATAACTCATACTAGTTCAACCAAGCAATCATATCCAAATATGAGAATTCAAGATATCACATATCATATGCAATCAGAAAACTAGTCTTATACTTAATAAATCCCATGTACCTGAGTTCAGAGATTCATAAATATCTTTGATCATCTAGACAAACTGGTCAGCACCTGATTAATAACAAAATCATATACTAGCATTAGATTCTCATCATCTTAACCCTAGTCATGTTCTTTAGGGTTTATATTATCTCATTATGTTATTCTCATGATTACTTGTATTCTTACCTTATATTTATCTTACTGATGTCATTTTCCAGATTACAGTTCATCAACTGGATATACTCATGTGTCATATTATTATGTGGACATATTTAACATTATGTCACTTTCATTAACCATATTAGGTTTACATCACATGTATTAAGGGTGCTCTTCATATAACATGAATTCTATGCATCATAATGATCTCATAATTAAATCTGAGTTTCCAAATACATATATGAGTTTACTCTGTAAATTTCATCATTTATTGAGCATGCATGTATTTGTTACATTTTATTTAGGGATATCGGCCCTAAATAGCCATATTGAGCAAATTACATGATTTCGTACATCAACATGACCATATCTAACATCATATGAACTATAAACATGAATATAGACTTACTGACATTTTTCCATAATTTTGGGTCTTCGTTTATTATTTATTAGACATGAAAAGACCATTTTACATCTCACATGATATCACTCATATTAGTGCATCAAAAGCCTGGTATTACACTTTCATATTATTCTACACATTTTTCTGAGAATTTCGGTACCTTATTTGTATTTTTCTGATAAGCGGGCGATTTCCTATGAATTATTGAAGATCCTAGTATTTGCTGAAGATTTACCTCTTTGTGACCAATCCGGCGTCGCCATGTGGCTGCTAAAGAGTCATTGCTCTTTGCTTGGTCTGCTGGGGTCCAGCTGATTTGAGCTAATGGACCCGGTCTTCTGTCTGTGACCCGGTCTGGCTCTCCTTTCCTTTTCTTATTTCCACGCGATGCGAGTCCCCAGCGGGATTCCGTCTCACGGCCGTCATGCGCCGTCTGGTCTCTGTGACCCGAACGACCGCCGCTGAGCCTCCATCTTCATCTACTCTAGCGTGAGACGCACTTCTGGTTGCCACCGTGGACTCCACCTTTCCGCCTCACCATTGGACTCTCCCTCCCTCCTTAGTTGACGTGATCTCAGTGATCTTCCCGTTGCACCTGGCAGCGTCATTCTTTGCTGGATCAGGCGCCGCCGTGGCCTGCTCCTTGCACGAAGCCGCCGCCGCACAACAAGGCAACGACCGACCTCTTCTTCTCGCGATCTACGTGAAGCGGGCACCCTCCGCTCGTTCTCCGCCAAACGGGTATGTGTCGCCCTGTCTCGCAGCCGCCATGGCTGCTCAAGGGGCGCCGGTGCCGGCTGGAGCTAGGGCTCCACAGAGATCCTAAGTAACTTCCGTCGTGAGTGTGACCTGATGCTTCTCTGCTAGGTTGCCATCGCCTGGAGATCATCCACAAGTTATCCATGACAATGGACTCACTGTTTGCAGCCGCCGCCGTGGTAACCTCCTCAAGTGCGCGGTCATGCAGCAAAGTGGCCTATCTGCCATCCATCGGTCTCGCCATAACCTCCGGCGAAGTTTGAGGAGTCCAGGTAGTACGGGCGTCGTAGCTGACTGGCCTCAAAACTCATCCAGTCTCCTATGACGACGAGACTCTAGGGTTGGTTGCTGCTCGCCACGATGGAGAAAGGAGGAGATGAAGAATTGGTCTCTCTGTACTATGTGTCCCCCATCGTCAAACTGAAGGGTCCATTAGTTCTGAGTGTAGCATAGATCATGGGTTAACCAACAATATTCCCTTAGCCTACCTCATCGGATCTAAAGGCACCTAGGTTCTGTTCCACCATATTCGGAGTTTAGGGAAGACCCAAGATGTTTTCTGCTCCCGTGATTTGTGGCCTTCAGTTAGCGGGCGCCTCTCCCCATTAAGGATGTGTGGCATGCGGCTAAAAAATAGATGACTAGATATCAAAATTAGTCATGTGTACTTGAAACCTGATGTCATTATGAAGTAAAATTTTGATATCAATATCTCTCAAAAGGTTGGTCTAAATCCATGAAATTTTAATACAAGCTCTATCACTACTTAAGTTGGTGGCCAGTATTGAATTCATAATACTATCAATTGACCATTAACATAATTATCAAATAGGTTCCATTCTAAGAGACATTTATCTTGTTATCAATGACTAAATCTCACCTCAAGATCCACAAATAATCACATTGGTTCTAGAAAATAATATATATACCTCTCAAATTGATTTGATACCATTTCAATGCACCAATTAATCCAATTGATCATCTGATAATCTCCCACAATTCTCAAAATCACAAAGAGTCTCAAAATCCTAAAGATGAGGTCATCACATTCACCCCACCTTATATGGAATTTCGTCCTCGAAATTCAACTAATCTCATCCTTAAGAGGTTATTTAGGAGTTCAGCTTCATATACATCATCATTTCTTAGGTTCTAAGACCACCATAATTATATGCACTCTAAATTGTCAGCTTAGGGTCTAGAGATTCTTGGGTGTGTCCACCCCACTTTATATATGTGGAAGCATCACTTAATGTCTTAGCCATAGCATGACATTATGATATCTTAGGGTTACATCACCTCTAAGGGTACATGTTTTGTTCATACTTTTAATGTTCAGGAGGAATTCATTTATATGCCATGATATTCAGATTGTTCAAATATAACATCATTAACATCTTACCATGATTTCAGCATTAGAGGAGATTTATCTTCATCCTTGATATTAGAATTTTTCTACTTAAGAAGGGCTTACGTAACATGCTTGACCATTAGGGATTCCTCTATGGTGTGATATTCATACTCAACTTAGAAGCATACATTGAGAAGGATCAAAGTTATGAACTATATTTCTGATCATATATCCTATGATCCAAAAATATCTTTATATCAAGTTCATGAGTTCAACTTTTTATGTCTTGCATGTATTATGTGAAGGGAAAAAGAGAATATACTAAGTTTATCCCATGATCTCAGCATCATATCTTTCATGTTTCATATGAAGGGGAAGAGAATATTTTAAAGTCAAAATTATCATGATTTCAATCTTGGGTACTACATGTATGATATAGGGGCAGGGAATGGAATAGGTCAAGCTTATACGAGTGACTCCTCATTTATAAATCATCTACATAGCTCAAGTGAGGTTTCTATCATCATATATTAAGAAAGAGAAGAAGAAGGGAGAACATGTATATTGAGTATCTTTTGCACAAAGTATCATACTCTCATAACTAGAGTTCATATATTACCTCACTTGCAACTAATGATGAGATTCACAAAATATGTCACTCTAGCTAGGACCTAACTCAGCCAAAGGATTGACTTTATCATATGGGTCTTCTACCCATCCTTTTATTTTACCCAATTCTCACATATAGATTTGAATCATGCATAAGGACTCAACTCAACACTCGAGAGTAATATAGTGTAGGATTTTTTTAACACATATCTCATATATTGGAGGCTAGGTCCTATGACCTTCTCCCTGTGGGTCTTACTCTCTCTAGAGTTCACCACATATCTCATCCTACCACTAGATATCCCCTTTGTATAAGAGCTTGAGGCTCATGCACACTCATCTCTATCTTAACTTAGTTTATCTTAAGTAGGAAAAGGGAATGTATTTTCATCATCATGCCTTAGCATAGATCCTCTAAGAATGGATTCAGCTCATATACAACTCAAATCTTAATAAGTAAATGTATACCATCATAGATCAAAGTTAGATAAGATTCTATATGCTTATTTCCAACTATCATTCTATCATCTACTTTATGTATCACATATCTTGATAAGGCTCTAGACATCTAATCTAGACTACTCTCTCTTCTAGACTGATGTCACTCCCTTTCACTTAGGTGGCATGAACACTAACTACTCTACAGTGTGAGGGACACATTTTTATATTTACATATAGGTAATAAAATATTATATAGTTTTTCTCCGAGAAGGCAGACGGCAGAGAAAACTGTCGAGGTGCGAGCTGATTGGAAAACAAAACCAAACCAGCAAACTCGAGTGTCCCACACACAGTAGATAGTCCAGTGCCATGTCACCTAGTGAAATGGTGAGAACAAGGTTTAGATTAGTGTAGCTACCCAATACATATGAGCTCTATATGGAAAGGGTCTCAGACACTTGTCTAAACCTAGTTCTCGAACATCTAGGTTCTAACCTAGAGGCTAAGTCAGAACTTATTCCTATAAAACAACTTACTAAGTTTCTAGGGTTTAAAGTGAAAGGTGAAATTAAGTTTTATGTTTTATGGTGAGCAATTGTTAGGTGTAGCTATTGTTCATGCTCTGATACCAACTGTGACGTCCCCGGATTTTGGCTTCTCCAAACCCTATTGGGAATGAGAGGTCAGAATTCGAGAACATCATCCAATCATACCAGAGAGCGATGCGGAAGCATAATACGCATACATGAACATACAACCATAACATACTCAAAATTCAACACGTATTTTTATACAAAATGAATTATTACAAAATTCTTTACATTTACATATTGAATGAAAATCTATAAGTCTGAACATGTATGCTAATAGGATCTTAGACAATAGGTACAACCTGAACAACTGCTCACTTCCCGTCTTTTATCCCAAGCTAGCTCTGAACCTAAAACATACGTGAAACAATGAATCAACACACAAGGTGTTGTGTACGTGGGTAGAAAGATACATACTAATATGTTTGCATAATTGAAATAACTTGAGAAAGAAAGAGTAAAAGAAAACATTATTTAAAGCGATAATCAGGTAAACATTCCTTTTATTGCTTTTACTTTGATGCGGTTGTACTACTCATACTTGCACTTGACTTACATCTAGTGTGGGCAATATAGTATCATCATACATCTAACATGGGCCAAGGAATCATACATCCATGTTAGGCAACATACATCCACACCAGGCTATGTGCTCTAGTAGCTACAACCCATCATACTCATTTATATTCCATTAGATTTGGCGAAGTATAACTCATACTAGTTCAACCAAGCAATCATATCCAAATACGAGCATTCAAGATATCGCATATCATATGCAATCAAAAAACTAGTCTTATACTTAATAAATCCCACGTACCTAAGTTCAGAGATTCATAAATATCTTTGATCATCTAGACAAACTGGTCAGCACCTGATTAATAACAAAATCATATACTAGCATTAGATTCTCATCATCTTAACCCTAGTCGTGTTCATTAGGGTTTATATTATCTCATTATGTTATTCTCATGATTACTTGTATTCTTACCTTATATTTATCTTATTGATGTCATTTTCCAGATTACAGTTCATCAACTGGATATACTCATGTGTCATATTATTATGTGGACATATTTAACATTATGTCACTTTCATTAACCATATTAGAGTTACATCACATGTATTAAGGGTGCTCTTCATATAACATGAATTCTATGCATCATAATGATCTCATAATTAAATCTGAGTTTCCAAATACATATATGAGTTTACTCTGTAAATTTCATCATTTATTGAGCATGCATGTATTTGTTACATTTTATTTAGGGATATCGGCCCTAAATAGCCATATTGAGCAAATTACATGATTTCGTACATCAACATGACCATATCTGACATCATATGAACTATAAACATGATGATAGACTTACTGACATTTTTCCATAATTTTGGGTCTTCGTTTATTATTTATTAGACATGAAAAGACCATTTTACATCTCACATGATATCACTCATATTAGTGCATCAAAAGCCTGGTATTACACTTTCATATTATTCTACACATTTTTCTGAGAATTTTGGTACCTTATTTGTATTTTTCTGATAAGCGGGCGATTTCTTATGAATTATTGAAGATCCTAGTATTTGCCGAAGATTTACCTCTTTGTGACCAATCCGGCGTCGCCACGTGGCCGCTAAAGAGTCATTGCTCTTTGCTTGGTCCGCTGGGGTCCAGCTGGTTTGAGCTAATGGACCCGGTCTTCTGTCTGTGACCCGGTCTGGCTCTCCTTTCCTTTTCTTGTTTCGACGCGATGCGAGTCCCCAGCGGGATTCCGTCTCACGGCCGTTGTGCGCCGTCTGGTCTCTGTGACCCGAACGACCGCCGCTGAGCCTCCGTCTTCATCTACTCTAGCGTGAGACGCACTTCTGGTTGCCACCGTGGACTCCACCTTTCCGCCTCACCATTGGACTCTCTCTCCCTCCTTAGTTGACGTGATCTCAATGATCTTCCCGCTGCACCTGGCAGCGTCATTCTTTGCTAGATCAGGCGCCACCGTGGCCTGCTCCTCGCACGAAGCCGCCGCCGCACAACAAGGCAACGACCGACCTCTTCTCCTCGCGATCTATGTGAAGCGGGCACCCTCCGCTCGTTCTCCGCCAAATGGGTATGTGCCGCCCTGTCTCGCAACCGCCATGGCTGCTCAAGGGGCACCGGTGCCGGCTGGAGCTAGGGCTTCACAGGGATCCTAAGTAACTGCCGTCGTGAGTGTGACCTGATGCTTCTCTGCTAGGTTGCCATCGCCTGGAGATCATCGACAAGTTATCCATGCCAATGGACTCACTGTTTGCAGCCGCCGCCGTGGTAACCTCCTCAAGTGCGTGGTCATGCAGCAAAGTGGCCTATCTGCCATCCATCGGTCTCGCCATAACCTCCGGCGAAGTTTGAGGAGTCCAGGTAGCACGGGCTTCGTAGCTGACTGGCCTCAAAACTCATCCAGTCTCCTATGACGATGAGACTCTAGGGTTGGTTGTTGCTCGCCGCGATGGAGAAAGGAGGAGATGAAGAATTGGTCTCTCTGTACTATGTGTCCCCCGTCGTCAAACTGAAGGGTCCATTAGTTTTGAGTGTTGCATAGATCATGGGTTAACCAACAATATTCCCTTAGCCTGCCTCATCAGATCTAAAGGCACCTGGGTTCTGTTCCACCATATTCGGAGTTTAGGGAAGACCCAAGATGTTTTCTGCTCCCGTGATTTGTGGCCTTCAGTTAGCGGGCGCCTCTCCCCATTAAGGATGTGTGGCATGCGGCTAAAAAATAGATGACTAGATATCAAAATTAGTCATGTGTACTTGAAACTTGATGTCATTATGAAGTAAAATTTTGATATCAATATCTCTCAAAAGGTTGGTCTAAATCCATGAAATTTTAATACAAGCTCTATCACTACTTAAGTTGGTGGCCAATATTGAATTCATAATACTATCAATTGACCATTAACATAATTATCAAATAGGTTCCATTCTAAGAGACATTTATGTCGTTATCAATGACTAAATCTCACCTCAAGATCCACAAATAATCACATTGGTTCTAGAAAATAATATATATACCTCTCAAATTGATTTGATACCATTTCAATGCACAAATTAATCCAATTGATCATCTGATAATCTCCCACAATTCTCAAAATCACAAAGAGTCTCAAAATCCTAAAGATGAGGTCATCACATCGACACTTGGTATAAACTCCCTTAGAACTGATCATCCTCGACACCCAAGTTCCCTATTTATACCAACTAAACTCCCATACTTACGATTGATCATCCTTGGCATGTAGCAGATCAAATTCCAATGACCTCACCATCCTTTGATAACTGCTCAGGGGGACAATAAGATCATTTTGGTATTCTAATCATGCTCACAGAAACCTGCATATACATGATTATAACATATATGTGAAACAAGTCATCAATTTGCAAAGCAAGGCATTGAGCAGAATGATACTTTATTTAACAACTATATTGTCGAGACTAGATACAAACTAGGATAAAATATGAGAGATCGGGGATAGTCCCCATACCCCAGCACAAATGAATACTCACTCATGGTGAGGGAAAATAGTAAAAAAATAGTAGGAACGATGGAGAAGGCCCTGATGCTTGGTGTGTAGTTAGACCAATCTCTCTGCTGTGGTCGCCACTTCCTTACTCCTCATTAGGATTTTTTATGCACAACGTGACTTCTAATCACCGATTAGAGACCCTTAGAATGGATGATAAGAGTTTCTTTTTATAGTCTCCTTTCATCGTTGTAGCAACCCTATACTTGCACGTCAAGGCTGGTGAGTTGAGATACAAACAATGACTTGAGGGGAAATTCCAGACACTGCATTTGTAGGAGATATTTTCACCGTCTTTTATACTATTACTATCCAAAAATATACTTTCCTTGTGGATAATGAATTATCTTTCCAAAGCATATTTAAACACAAAATTTGAAGTTTGGATGCAAACGATATGGATGTTTTTGTGGGACATATAATTTTTACTACGGGAAACTCTACCAGCCAACTGATCGGTATGGAAAGTCAGTGGTTGGTCGATTCTTCACTCTTTGAGGAAGGATATTTACTTCTCTTCTCAAGCTTACATTATTCCTACAAATAAAACATAAAAAATACGTTAATTATCAAATAATTTACTTTAACGACTAAAGTCTTAAAACAAGTGATATATGCAATAAAATGTGCAAAACTAAACATATAAATGCATCTTAAATTTCCCTAAAAGGGGTATAAAAATCATTCATTAGCAGTACAATGCCTAATTTCTCCGAATTACTCAATTCTATGAGTATTATATGCACTAGCTCTATCTTTCCTCTTTTGTCTAAGGTTAGGTCTACAACATTAGCATTGATCATTAACTTCTCAAGATCTATCCACTCAAGCACAAACCAAACCTAAACATAATATGACATTATCTTACAGATCAATACTCATGATATACTATTTCCCAACTCTTTCTCTTATATACAGTATAGAGTCCTATGTAGGGAACACCAATCTGAACAACATACTAGCATTTCTTACCTCCTATAGGATCTTGGGACTCTCTCTCTCTCTCACCCAGATGAAAAGTACTCATATTCATGTTAACATATGCATAGATGATTTATCTCTCTTTGACTCTAGGGTTTGGTCCTCCCAAGGACATCTAGGATTCAACAAAACTATATGAATCATTCACAAATCGAAATAACTAATTCACTCAAGAGTAGTCTAGTTTAGGACATATCATAACACATATAACTCATATTTCCCAAATAGTAGAGGTTAGGTTCTCTGACCTTCTCCTTGTGGGTCTCACTCTCTATGGAGTTATCCCTAAACTTGGTCTCAACACTGGAGGTCCTTGTTTGTAAAGATCTTGAGGCTCATGTTGGTATGTATGCTCATAGAGATAATCATATGATGATTGTATTAGGAAATCATGTAATTGGTTTGATAATAACAAAGGTAATTTTGTCTCTTATGTTTGTCTCACTCATGAGATGATGAAACAAACATGATACATGTCTAAAGAATTGGTTTACTCAATGACATATGTCTTTAGTTTGAGAACCTAAACAATTAGATCATATGTATGATAAGAGGATATACATTCTTGTTATGTCTGTAGTCATATATTATTGTGGAAGCAAAATAGATGACAATAATACATAAGACTAGATTGTTTGTTGACTGATGATAGAGTCTCATTAGTCATGATATTGGATATCAAGTCAAGCACATAGGTACTTGTTGTAGAACAACGTACCAGATAGTGGTTTCTTAGACCTGAAGTCACTACACTCATCACATGTCATTCGATTAACTTTGACACCATCCAATGTGATATTGAATAAGAGTTTCCATAAAGGTGGTAGTCGAGTACATTGTGACACACATGGATCAACAATGAGTGATATAGATGGGATTTGTCCCTCCTACAGGAGTTGATATCCTGGCAACTTGATAAGTAAGATAGAGAAATGTATGGCCATACTCACGTGAGTTAATATGGGATATGTGATCTCACATGCATCTCATATAGTATGCTCTAGTTCAAGGAACGTGGATTGAATGTTAAGAGGATGATGATTTTGTGTCTCATGTTCAATCTAGATATTAGAGACAAAAAAACTATACAAATACAGTAACACTGATCATGGGTTGTAGGTTGAAGTTGTTCTTCAACTTTCCAATTACTTGGGCAGCAATAAAGTGTTGCTAGATACCGCTCACTACTTGTGATGTTATATCTAGTTATGGACATTCATTGCCAACATAATACGAGACCTATAGGGTCACATGTAGAGCATGCATTTGGAATAGAAGTTTACTCATGGATATCATTTAACTTGATGACTAAAAGTGTTTAAGTAATCAATTTAAGCAACATTGGTTGTGAGTCGACCGAGTGGACACCTTTTAACAGTGGTTGGTGGAACTAGCCATTCGACCGGTTGGACTGTCCAAATGACTGACTAGACTTTATTCCTAGAAGATTGTCAAAATACTCAATCAACCGATTGGATGTGAAACAACCAGTTTTATTGGGTGAAATGATCAATGACATACGTAATGATGTGTATTGATCATCACATTAAAACCCATAGCTATTGCGCTATTGACCACATGACAATTGGCTGACTAGATAGTCCAGCAGACTGACTGGCAGTGTGCAACAACCATCAAACCATGAGATCTATCTTTTTGTATCCCCTGGGCTAACTCATCCACTCGTATATAAGGAGGGGGTGGCCAAGGCTCAAGATACACCTTTTACCAATTTTATGGTAACGTGAGAGCCTGAACAGTCTTTCCCAAGAAATGGAGAGACGACAAGGGGAAAGGACTTTGACACTATCTAGTTGACCATGAAAGGACAACTCCTTCCTATCGGCTCTAGAAGCATGATGTGGAGTTCCCGGTGGTCCGTGTGGAATACACAGAGATGTGGATGCTTTATTTTCCACACTAGGAGGACGCCATCAATTTCCTTCCATGGTCATTACACCAGGAGGATGCCATCGACAACCATCTATGTACTTCTTACAAAGTAAGCACACCTCTGCAAGGATTGTCATTGGACTTGCTCCAGGACCAGGTATATGTCTTGCGCCATCTTTCCCATTTCATAATTGTTGACATGGTTTGCTACTTATCAAAATATGGCTAGAATTTTTTTGTTTTGGCTGCCATCTCTCTCGCCATATTTCTCCTATAGTGGTATCAGAGCCAAGTCATCTTAATATACTATGGGATTTAATTGATATGATTGATTTTGGATTTATCATTTATTTTGTTGCATTTGATGCAAATATTTGAATAATTAATGTGTATATCTGATTAAATACCACATACACAAGGGAATGTCACGTAGATCCAACATGTGTGTGTATGTATATGATATGATATGATATGATATGATATGATATGATATATATATATATATATATATATATATATATATATATATATATATATATATATATATATATATATATATATATATATATATGAAATTCATATGTGTCGCCTTGAAATTGTTTTATAGTGGATGTATGTATGGTAATGGCTAAAACCCCTTGGATACTTGTGCATGGTTGAATGGTTTATTTCCTTCCTTTTAAATTCAGTTTGCATGTCGATCCTTCCTCTTATTTCTCCATATATAAATTATTGTTTTCCTCCCTATACTCCCCTCAATGTAACTCAGGGTATTCTCTTTTTACAATGTAATATATATATATATATATATATATGATTAGCATTAGTTTTTTTTGGAAAGAAGAAGGCATTTTGACCAAGCAAGTCAATTGACTGAAAGTCGAGTCGATGGGGTGAAGGAGCCAATCGATCAACTGGAGGCCCAATCGACTGACTGGAGGAGTCCAGACAACCGATTGAGCTAGGAACCATTCGAATGACCGATGGAAACCAACCGATCGATGGGAGGATGAATTGATTGATTGGAAGGTCCAGTTGATTGAGCGTCCTGTTCCCAGTAAAAGATTTTTCCAGTACAGGTTGCATGCATATGGTGAATGACCTTAAGTGGACACCGATTCTTTGTGACTCCAAAGAATTGCATTAGTGTGGCCATGACCATTGCTTGTATAGTTGTGATTGCATGTTTTGTTTGTGGATATAGTATAAATATTAAAAGTATGTGGTGATTGGATATGTATATGTATTTATAAAAAAATCCCTCAATCAATATTAAGTTGTAAATGCTTTCCATAAGCAGCACATATGAAAAGCTTGATCAATCAAGTGTAGGTTACACCAAAGCATGGTGTGTCATCCATCTCATGGAAGTGTGATGATAAATATGTAGGTTTTGCTATAGCAGGGTGCATAGTCTATTGTGTTGTCTTTTGGGTCAGGTTTAACTAGGGGACTTTAATGAGATTAAGTGACTAGAATCATATAGATGGATATGGCAAGGAGTTGTGCAAACCATCTATTCAAGAGTTGCATTGGATGTAATTGGGAAAAGTTGTCTACCTAAATGGTGATGTGGGCGATCAGCCAAATTTGACTCATAAGTTGATAAATATGGATCTTGGCCTACTATAAAATTGTGCGCTGTAATGTTTGTGTATCAACAAAAAGGATTATTGATTTGAGAAAAATATTGGGAGTTATAATAAATTAAAGTCCTAATTAATATCATCAATATTTTCAAATCTAATCAAAAGTATTTTGATAAAATGCAAAATTTCTATTGTAGAAACAAGTGACAACCACAAACACCTTTTTGATGTGATCAGCCCTTGAGAAGGACAAGTTGAAGGGGAATAATCCCCCATGACTAGTTTAGGATGTTGAGAATCATTCTCTCTCAAGAGATCAAGCTCTATGTCCTAGAGACACCATTTCCAGATAAAACCACTCCCACCACACTAAGGCTGAAAGGGATGCTTACAAGAAGCATTTTGAGGATGACATATATGGCAAATTCCTAGGCTATGCTCAATGAACTATGAGTTGCAGAGACAACATGAAAATATGGAAGTATTTGAGATGGTACACATCTCAAGAACTAGTTTTAGGATCAGGCAAAGCAAGAGAGATATCATATCTCAATGGCAATGTTCAAGTGTGATATGGCATAGAGAGATACAGTGGGGGGCCATGTGCTCAAGATGATTGGGTATGTGGGTAGTGAAATTGGGATGTATCTTAGGCCAAGAGTTGGACATGATGTGATTCTAAAATCATTGCATGAATCATATAATTAATTTGTCATGAACTAGAACATGAAATTTTTTGATAAACCATTGTTAGAGTTGTTTGGCATGTTGAGAGCTACCGAAGCATAAATGAAGAAGGGCAATCCTGGATCTATGGAGATGATCAGTAGATGAAAAGGAAAGTACTAGGGCAAAGGCAAGGCCAAGAAGAGTTCTAAATCCAGCCAAAAACCCAAGTCTTCTACACTTAAAGGGAGGAGTAAGGAAGGGAAGTGCCACCACTATCACCATCCTGGACATTGAAAGAGGAACTAACCTCTTAATGTAGAGGAACTCAGGAAGAAGAAGTAGGAGATAGAGACATACACTTTAGGTATATAGGTTATTGAGATAAATATGTTTACTTCATCATTTTTTAGTGTTTGATATTGGATGTGGATCTCAAACATACTATGATTTGTAGGATTCAAGCAAGAGTAAGTAAGATAAGGTGAAACTCTACAGAACAAGAGTTTCTTCCACTATAGTTGGAACCTATCATTTATATCAGCCCAATGGTCTTGTAATAGAATTTGTGAATTTGTATTATGTATATGCCATTAAACATCATCTATGCATCTTGTTTGAATAAGAGTCAATGGATTACATATATTGAAAGGTTGATGTTTTATTTCAAAGATAAGATCTTTTATGGTAGTGTCCCAAATCACTCATAGTTTATACTTGATAGTTCTAGAGAAAATTATATATAACATAAATATGGAATGACTTAATGACTCAATGTACATATAGAACCATCGTCTAATGTACATAAATGAGAAACACATCTCTAATATTCCATAAAGATGCCAGTGAGTAGTAGCCCAACTGGTCATAGCTCGGGGCCCCTCACGAAGGGTCCCAGGTTCAACTCTCGCTGGAAGCACTGCTCGAAAATGAATTTCCTACAGCGTCAGCCGACCTCTGATGCGACTTATTGAGATACCAGTGTTGGGCACACGAGTCTCCTGGGTTTACCATCCCTGCTATCTGGGCCTCCGCCTAGGGGGTGGGTTTCCCCCGACAATAAAAAAATTCCATAAAGATGGTTATGTAGAATCTTTTGGTTTTTGAACCAATAGAGACATGTGAGTCTTGGTTATTGGGAAACGACAAACACACCATTTTTTGGAAGTAGTGGGAGAGAAAGTGATCTATTGAGACTCATCCTAACTGATGTATGTGGACCTTTTAGAGCAAATGCTAAAGTTGGTTACTAGTAATAAAACACATCAATATGATCAATGTGAAGAATACTTGGAGTTTGAGGACCATTTATGAAATTGTGATTTTGTATCACAATGGGATCCATCTAAATCATAATGATGAATTAGATAGAAAACAATAGTACCTTGTTGGACATGGTATGTTCATCAATAAGTCTAGTTGGTCTTTCAACTTTTTTTTTGATGATATACTTTACAAACTGTTGTGTTTACACTAAACCGTGCACCATCTAAATCGGTTCAAAAGACACCATACGAGATATGGCATGGGAAGTGTCCTTATTAAATAAAACAATTTCTTGAAAAGCTTGATAAATTTTATTTTGTTGGATAATTCTTTTATACTCCATCATACAAAAAGTGTTTAGTTCTAGGACAACTGTATTTCTAGAAAATGAATTTATTCCCAAAAGGAACAATGTGATAAAGTAGAACTCGAAGAGGTTCGAGACTAACAAGAAAACATTGAAACTATAGAGGTATAGAATGAACAAGAAGAATCACAAATTGTTGTGAAATCTCAATTTCATCATGTAACATAAGAACCTCGTAGATCTAGTAGGACACGCCTCGAGCCTGAAAGATTTGGGTATGTTGTGATTCAAGAAGGTGATGAGTTTGTCATAGATGATGAGCCAACATCCTACCTATAAGCTATAGAGGGACCAAAATCTGAGAAATGGCTTGAGGCCATGAAATCTAAGATGCACTCCATGTAACCAACAAGGTATGGACCTTGATGGATCCACATGAAGGGGTAAAAACCAAAGGGTGCAAGTGAGTATTCAAGAAGAAGACCAGCATGGAAGGTTAGTTGGTTGCAAAAGATTTCAATCAAGTTCAAGGTGTTGAACATGATGAAATCATTTCACCAGTTGGCATGGTTAAACTCATCAAGATCATGTTTACCATTGTAGTTTGACTGCAAAGCTCAATCTATAGATTGAAGCAAGCATCTTAGAGCTAATATTTGCGATTTGATGAGGCAATAAAAATCTTGACTTTAGTGAAGATGAAGATGAAACTTGTGTTTATAAGAAGGATAGTGGGAGCATAATTGTATTCCACATGATGATGGGGAATAACATCCCTACTCTACAAATGGAAAACACCCTAGAAATGCCTTCTCTATGAAGGATTTAGAGGAAGCATCCTATGTCTTTGGAATTAAGATCTATAGAGATAGATATAGAAGGATTCTTGTCCTGAGCTAAAGTACATACATTGATAATGCGTTGAAGAGATTCTGCATGCATGACCCAAAGAGAGGAAATTTGATCATGTTTCATGGAATTAGTCTCTCTAGAGCCCAATGTCCCATTTCTTGTGAAGAATGGGAATGCATTACTAAGATGCCATACCATTTTGCAATTTGATCTATCATGTATACAAAGTTATGTACTCATTCTATTATGTCGCATGTTTTGGACATGACAAGCATATATTAGTCAAAATAACCCAAAACTAATCATGAAAAAAAACTTAAACAAATAGATTATTGAAAAACACTAGAAATTAAAACCATTTTCATTCAGATCCAAACGGCAAGAACCTTTACATACGAGTCCTTTCCTTTCGCAAGATACTTACCATGTATGCCATCAGACTGTTACAAGAAAACCTATTCCAAACATACATATGAATATCCACTGTACCCATACATGGAAAGAGCATACAAGCCAAACCACGTATCAAAACACATCCACAAAACACATTCAACAACCATCCCAAAGACCTGAGTGTGCATGGATGACTCTAGGACTTTAACAACAAGAGAACCACCACCAACACTTCCAGCCTTGTCAGCTACTGTCCTTCTTAATATTGCTCAACCTCGACTGCATGATTTCTACCTCCTTGTGCATGTCCACCTAAAAAAATGTGGGGAAACCAATGGGGTGAGATTCCAAATTTTAGCGGGAGATATAACTCTCCACCAACAATATTATTAGCACATGTAAGATAAATAATGATAGTAAAGCTACAACCATGATAAACATGTAATCATCACTAACAGAATAAGAAAATGCCATTAGATTATGAAACATATTATCATTATAAAAGGAATATGAAGAACATGTATATTCACTACCAACTATACTGTATAAAAGCAAGCAAGGCCTCATCCAATGTTTTTGTATTTGATCCTATACAAGTATGCTACATGGCTAATTTTGTATTTTATTATGCCTTGAGGATTTGAGTCGTACCACCAAAATCCAACTGACCACTGCTAAGTTAAAATCGGTGCCATACAAGGTCTAGTAGAAGAGTCAGAATCCACAACATCACCCTCTCAGTCAGTACGAGTGAACCTGCAGTGACATCATCAATCAAACTGCTACCAACGACATATAGTTCAGCTGTACAAACCTATCCTGCCTTGGTACAAGTCATGACACTAGTAAAATTGAGCTACAACCCGAAGCTGCACTCCTACCAGGGTATGGCCCACAACCAATCCTGTATCATACATCACTGAGCTATGGCCCGAAGCCAAAATCCTACCAGGGTATGGCCCGTAGCCAATCATGTATCACATATCCTGGACGTAATGGGATATTCATCCTCACCCCCGCATATTCAAAAATATGCGCTCTGAGTTAAACTTGTTTCACCATTCAACAAGTGCTAACACTGAATGGATCTATGGAATAGGGAATGCTACATGATTAGGTTCCACTTGATTAGTTAGGTCATTTAAGTGCCTTTTAGCATCAATCAAGTTAAAACATATAAAATTGTAACAAATTCTACAAAGATAAGGGCATAGGATTCTTCCCACAGATATAACACATAGGGTGTGAACTTGTCACAATATCACCACATGATGTTTGTATTGTTGTCATTCACAACATCATCAACAAAGCCACATGCCATGTGATATCAATCCCTCAAATCTATCAGTAGGAAACATATTTTCATGCCAGAACAATAACCACTATTAGGTCGTAAGGCCCAACCACCATATTCATGTATCACATGCATAATCAACATACCTCTCAAGGGCATATTCAATCCTTGCCTCACATCATAGCCATCATAGCACACACTAGCTATTATAATAAATTCTACAACACTTGCATGGTTAAAATATCACAATCAAGAGAGATAATCACATAATATCATAGCCATCCATGATAAAGGTATAAGCAAGACTTATTCACTTTTAGGGTTTAGGGTTTCCACTTTTTCTGATTAGGCTCCACAAGGTTAGGGTCAACCAACCACCTTAGAACCACCACCCTCCACCATCATGGAGTGTGTCAGGATTAGAAAACATCATTAGAGAGGACTAGAGATAATACAACACATCATAACATATATGTATACATGATTAACGTTAGATGTTCATTTATATTATTTCATAACTACCTACCATCACCACATGTTAACCACTTAAGCACATGGGTCACATCCACCCTCCATAATATATCATGACTGTGGAACACACCATGGGTACCTCGACCTACTCCCTCACCATGTCATGACCACCTTCTACATGTCGCACCCACGACATTAGGGTTAGGATTTCACTTCATCCTTGAACCATCATGTCACGACCAAGCTCCTCAATCACCTCTACGTCATGACCACGACGCCTCAACACCAACATGTCACAACCACAATGTCCCCTAGCTATGACCACCACTCCAAGGGCTATCTCCACCAAGATAAGGCAAGAAGCTAAGGGTTTCAAGGATGCTATGCTCTAAAGGTCTCGACCCAACGCCACTTGGTCAAACACCACCGCAAGGAGGGACATGTCTACCAAGGCCAACTAAGTCACAACCATCTCATTGGCTATGTCGTGACCACGACGGCCATATCCATGCCTCGACCACCAAACCTACTAGGTTGTGACCACACCATGGGTAGACACCTAGGTCACCAAAACAAGTCCAAAACTAAGCAAGAACCATGATCATCATGGAAGGAGACTCAAGCTAACCAATCTCCACAAACCCTAAGGAAAAGGCCCAAGAAAAGCATGGCTAAAGGATGAGAAACCATAGCCAAGATGACCAAAACCGAAAGTAACCTCTCACTTACTTCCAGTTTGTACAAACACCAAGCATGGGGGCTAGATCAAGGGTCAAACGTGGGGAAGATACTCCATATCATCATCCCTACCCTAAACTGATATAAGAATGTTAGGGTTTCAAGTTACATCCAAAGCAAGCGTGACAAATCTCCCAAAAAAATTCTAGGGTTAAGCTTCATATGCTAGCATAATGGATGAACATCTTAAAGAGAGCAAATAGCAACACTACATAACAAGAAGTGCAATAATAGAGAGGGTTTAGTGTTATATAACTCGCCTTAAGAAGATCGCCACCAAAGCTCCAAGCTCCTAGATCTAGAGCTCCAAGCACATCAAGTAAGGGTAGACAAAAATCCACCAAAAGATCCACTCTCGACCACAAGAGAACCTCAAGAAGGAAGAAACACCAAGGTCAAAGGATAGTTCAAGAAGAGAGAGCAAAGCCCCAAAACCAAACTAAGGGAAAGAAAGGAGAAAAGAGAAAGATGAACTATCTCTCTCTCACTCACTTGAGATTCACCTTGGAAAAATATGGACCAAGGCTGAGAAGAAGGAAGAAGATAGGGCAGAATATTTAAAGGAACACCAAGGAGAGAGGATAAAACACTCACTAGAGCAAGAGATGGCCAAGGATTGCCACTATCACCACATGCAAGAGATGAGCCACCTCCAAGGCACCAAGAGCACACCTTCTTGCCCCACCAACTCCAAGGACGAGCACATGAGAAGGGAGGAAGAAGATGACCGAAAAGAACCACTTGCATGGAGAGAAGAGGTTCATATAGCAAAGGAGGAGGGAGATAAAACAAAGAATGAGGTGTCAACAAGATAGAGCTCCAAGGAAACACTTGTCCACTAAAAGGGCCAACATGCAACCACATGAAAGAGATGGTGATACTCCCTAGGTAGAATCTCAACCATCCAAGCAACTAACCCTATGTCACAGCCGCGACACGCCTAGGGTCCCAAGGTCACGAAACACCACAACACCACCACAAGATTGCGACACCAAGACCACCCCATGAGGCCTAGGTCGAAACACACCTATCCAACCTCCACCTCATCCCAAGACAACCTTGGTCATGACTACCACACCAAGGGGGAAGTCCTACAACTACAAAAACCCACAACAACCTCTAACTCGTGACCTAGGTCAAGGCAAAACAACAAGGTCACAAGGCTAAGGCACACAAACCCTAAAAAACCCTAACCTCTACTAAGGGTGATGCTACTCAACCAATAGACAAACAAGGTGTCCCAAAGTACCAAACTCTCCCTCAAGAAGTCATGAGAGAGAAGGAACCCTCTAGAGGTGAAAAATTGCACATCAACCCCCTATATTGGGTAAATTGTGATTTGCACCAAAACTAGCGCAGAAAACACAAATACCAACCAAACAAGCTCAAACTAGAGACTTAACCTCTCCACAAACCTCAATCACATATCAAATTATTATAAAAAGGTTCTAATCACAAGATTAAGACAAAACAAATAGGGTTACTCAAAAACTCAGGTCAGGGTCCTTACATAAGTTTCCAAACTAACAAAGATTATTATAGATCACAATCTGAATATGTGTTCCTTAAAAATAGAACTATAAGCTGAAAAGGTTCTAAGCAAGAGACATGTATTGATTCTATAATAGAATTTGAGTACCTTTTTGTTTTGAGCACTATAGAGGATATTGTATGGATCAAGAAGTTCACTGAACAAACTTGAGATGGTTCCAACCATTAATGATGCAACACAAATATTGTGACAACAATAGAGCTATTGGATAGGATAAGGAAACTAGATAGCATACTAAAATAATTCCATCTCATATGAGAGATCGTACAACAAGGATATGTGAAGATTTGCAAAGTACAGACTGGATGCAAATGCTGCTTACTCACTGACAAAAACACTCACACAACAAAAACATAATGGTCATGTTAAGATCTCTTGGAATAAGATTTGTGGATGATTGGATCTAAATTCAAGTGTGATTTTGTTGTATATATGTCCATAGAGCTAATCATATGATGATTCTATCGGGTAATCATGTCATTGATATAATAATAACAAAGGTAATTTTGTCTGTTATGTTTGTCTCAGTCATGATATGTTGACAAAAATATGTAGATGTTTAAATAATGATGTTACTCGATGATATATGTCTTCAAGTTGAGAACATGAACAATGAGATCATATGTATGATAAGAGTACATACAATTTTGTTATGTCTCTAGTTGGATATTATTGTGGAAGCAAAATAAATGACAATAATGTATAAAACTAGAATTTTTCTTGATTGATGACTTAGTCTCATTTGTCATGATATTGGATATAAAGTCAACCTCATAAGTACTTATTATAGAACAGTATACCGGATGGACTCAACTTGAGAGAGATACATGGAAACCATGGAATGGTAGTCAGAATCATCTCTCAAAGTGGCAGTGGTGATTGTGGTTCTTAGACTTGACATTTTGTTCGATGAACTTTGACACCATCCAACATGACCTTGAATAAGAGTTTCCATAAAGGTGGTGCTCGGGTGTGTTTTGGCACATGGGGATCGATTGTGAGTGATGTAGATGGGATTTGTCCCTCATATAGGGTCTATATCATGGCTACTTAATAAGTGAGACTGAGAAATGTATGGCCATACTCTTGTGAGTCAATATGTTATATATGAGCTCACATGCATCTCATACAGTCTGCTCTAGTTCAAGTAACATGGACTGAATGTTAAGAGGAAGGAGATTCCATGCTCGTGTTCGATCTAGATATCAGAGGCAAAGGAACTATATGATTACAATAACACTAATCATGGATTGTAAGTTGAAGTCATTCTCCAATTTTCCAATTACTTTAGTAGCAATAAAGTGTTTCTAAATACCACTCATTGCTTGTGATGTCCTAATTGGTTATGGAGATTCACCGCCAACATAATATGGGACCTATAGGGTCACACACACATAAGATGCACTTGGAATACATTGATAACATTTAACTTGATTAATAAAAGTGTTTAAGCAATCAGCTTAAGCAACATTGGCTGCGAGTCAACTGACTGGACACCATTTGACATTGGCTGATGGGACTAGCCATTCGGTTGGTTGGAGTGTTCAACCAAACGACTGGACTTCATTCCTAGAAGATTTTCAAAATACTCAGTCAACTGATTGGTGTGTCTGAATTGATTGACTGGATGCAAAATGACTAGTTTGACTGGGTCAAATGATCAATGACATGTGTAACGATGTGCAGTGATCATTAGACTAAAAACCAAAATTATTGTGCTACTGACCACATACCAATCGACTGACTAGATTAGTCCAATCGACCAACTGCTGCCGCGCATCAGTCGTCAAACCATGAGATATGTCTTTTCTTATCCCTTGGGTTTTGAAACCCTAACCCATCTGCTCCTATATAAGGAGGGGTGGCCAAAAATCTGGATACACCTTTTCCCAATGTTGTGGTAACGTGCGAGTCTGAGCACTCTTTCCCAAGAAAGGGAGAGACAAAAAGGGGAAAGAAAGTCAACACTAGCACATTGACAACACAACTCCTTCTCATCCACTCTAGAAGCGCAGTTTGGAGTTCTCGATGGTCGGCGTAGACTATGTAGAGTCATGGATGCTTTTGTTGCCATACTAGGAGGACGTCGTCAATTGTTGTCATTGATCATTACACTAGGAGGATGTCATCGGTAATAGTTTGTGTGTTACTTGTGAAAGAAACACGCCTTTGCAAGAATTGTCATTAGACTTGCTCCAAGACCATGTATATGACTTACATCATCTTTCCTGTTTCTTAGTTTTTGACAAGATTCGTTGGTTATGGGAATATGGAAAAAAAAATTATTTTCACTGCCAGCTTTGTGGCCATATTTTCCTACATCTCACACTAATTCCTACTCTTAACTTAGCTCATCTAGTCTCATAAAAGCCTTCTTACTTACATCAACAAATATTATGTCAAATCCTCAAAACCTAACTTAGTCCTTAAAATAATGATTTGTCATTATGAACCAACTTCTATCATTATCTCAAACTTGGAGCATATCAAACTTTATATCACCTATCATTCTAATGCTTTGTAGACATCTAATCTAGAACTATTCTCTATTCTATATTGCATATGCGGGTACCTATTTTTGTATTTACTTACATATATAATAAAATATTATAGTTTTTCTCTAATAAAACATGCACTAGAAAACTTGTCGATATCAAGCCAATTGGAAACAAAACCAAATAAGAAAACTTAATGTCTCACACATAGTAGAGAGTTTGGTGTCATGTCACCTAGTGAAGATGATGAGAACAAGGTATATACTAGTGTATCTCCTCAAACACATGTCTAGCTCATATATTTAAGGTTCTCTTCCCCTGATGACATCATATCTAAATAATAGAACATCCCATACTATGACATTATAAGGAATGATTGGCATTTTAGGACTTGATATACAAGCACCAGTCTAGACCCAGTTCTCATACATCTAGGTCCTAACCTAGAGATAGGTCCGATCTAGTCTCCAAATGATGATTAGTCTAACCCTAAAGATTTTTAATTAAAGGTTTGCTTTATTTTTAGTTGTATAATGAACAAATGTCATGATTTTCTATTGTTCATGCTATGATACCACATGTAGTCTCCTTATATTTTCAATACCTTGGCCACATGTATGACATCTCAATTCAAAATCACACACTAGGCCAATAAGAAGAAAATCATAGGAAGTCAAAAGAAATCAAAGTAGCACATGAATATCAACAATAAGCAAGCCACAAAAACACAATCTCACCATTTTAAATATAATTATAAGATGTCTTATTAAAAATTAATATTACTTATTGAATAGTAAAATTTTACATGTGACATACTACATATACAACACCATCTTTAGACAATAGGTCCACTTGTACATCATCTTGCCACACAACTCCCAGGTGTCAAGCATATTCAAGATCATATGTCCACATCACCTAAAGAAGATATTACAAGTGGTACATGTCAGCACAATATAGTAACATATTTTGTTGAGTGCTCTTAAAGATCCATATACCTCTTTATAACTTTGACTTTGCTATAAGATAAATCTAGAATCTAGCAGTAAGAAATATAGTAAAAGAAGACTTGTATAGATACATTTATTAACAAAAGATAACATATATTTTAAGCATATTTTTCATTATATCATCCCTGCATTTGTCACCTCAGGAAATAATGCATTATCCCCCATTACTAAAGAGCTCGAGACGCAAGGCCTTATGATTGACTTCCAAAGAATTATATCATTGTACAATATGATCTGATACCAAAACAATGATCACATAAAGAAGTGAAATCAATCACCTCTCTACTAATAACAATGGTAAATAAAATCCAATTGGATAGCAACGAAAGCTAAAATTTTGACTATATTCAATTTAATAAAGAGTACATTGAAATTTTCCCAAAAAGGGTGTACACTCTTTATACAAAAAGAAGGATCTAAGTAGAGGGAAACTAGACTACAACAATATCTCTCTAATAAAAAATCAATTTAACAAATATTTTCATGATTGAAGGGTGAAGTCCTTCTCCAAGTCTTAGGCTGGTTCACCATGCTCCTATTACGCACTCTGATCCTAAACCTGGGTGGTTGGGATCACACAGAAAGAGGAAACAAAAGTATGTGTCAAATAAAGAATATGGACAACTATAAGTTAAAGAAGGAAATAATAAAGATTCACTATGCTAAGAGGGTCAAGAATAAGAGGCAAGTAAAACATATAAGAATTTCTGCCAAGTTACACAATAATAAGTTGCATGCATGATTAAATGTGACTACATTAAACTAATATAGGACTCAGGCACCTACCAGACCTCAACCTCTGGGTGAGGGAGAGTAACACATTCCCAAACACCTGAATATATATAAAGTGGGAAGAATGATCACATTCCCCTGGGGAGAGTGGTCACATTCCCTTAGGCTCATGCCCAAAACTATGGTGGTTTGTACTCATGTACACTACATTAGTTAATTAGTAATTTTCATCATCATGCTAAAGTATATCAATGGCAGATATAAGCATGTTAACAACATTGCAAGTGGGGTCTAAGACCCTTGAACAATTATAGTGAAATAGCAAGAATAATTGAAAATAGGCTCATGCCTCATTGGGAAGATAGGTTTGGGTAAAAATTCCCAACTTAGGGTTAAAATGCACATACATACCTCACTTGAGATTCTTAAATAAGATTTTTCATCAATTAAGTATGTCCAGTGTACTTTTGTCCTAGATACAAGTTTAAACACATGGATTAGGGTTTATAAATCATATTATGTGAGAAACCTTAATTTTGGGCCCTTTATGAAAACCATTGAATTAGGACTCAAAACTAGGACCAATTGATTACTTGTATTCTCCTGATTAAGAAAACATATTTATTTCTTAAATATGGAGTTAAAATGAATTAGATATATATTTTAAGGCATTTTATGAAATTAAAATGGTTTTTAAAATAAACATTAAAGTAGGGATACAAATAGATACTCAAAAACCTTAAATTAGGATTCTACACAAAAAATTCTTTCCAATGAGTATTTATTTGTATTTTTCTGATAAAGCCTCGATTTATTACGAATTAACCAAAACTGACCAATTAGATTTTGAGAAAAATCCACGTCAAACAAGATTGGCCAAGTCAGCTATCAAATAACCTGGGCCCACACTGACTTGGGCCAATTGGCTCTTGACAACTAATAAAGCGGGGCTCATTCCAGCAGGCTAGTGCTCCACAAAAGCAAAATAGGAAATGACAAAATTGCCCTTGTGAATTAAATGGATCAATTGATTTTATGGGGGTGAATTTGTCATTCACATGAAATGAGAATTGCCTTTTTTAGATCAAAAGCGGGCGTGAAACACCGAAAACACCCTTGCTTTTTAATTATGTGATTAAGTCTGTGGGGGCAACCAGGTCATTCTAGGACCTGGTTTGTTCAGCTCCAGGCCATGGCCGCGAGCAGCAGCCTAAAGCTGCGAGGCTTCGATCCAAAGCCTAGGACAAAGCACGGTACTGAGATATTGAGGTGCCCGATACCTTCACGGAGTTAAGGCGAGGTCAATGAATTATAGGAACAACCCTCCATTGCCCTAGAGCTTGCGTAGTCCCACCAGGATGGGCGGAAATAGGGGACAAAAAAAATGGAAAACTACCACAAAAATGTAATGGTAATAGCAACTAAGGTCTTGACGTGTTCTTGGTGTCAAGTCGAGGTCTAAGAAGACGTTGGTGCAGGTGGAGGAGCACATAACAGTCTGACAGTGAGCGTCGAAGGAGGTCAAAAATAGTGTATAGGACATGCCATATAGCGAAGGCACATGGTACTATGGTGATCGGAAAACAATGGAGAGGGGTCAAGGATGCTTATTGGTTTGTTAATTTGACCAAGGTGGAATGGAGATATGAGGCAAAGCCATCATCGATGGAGATAAGAAGCGAGCAGGCTAGGGGTATCAGGGAAGTTTGAGGAGAAATTAGAAGATGAGGAGGAAGTTGTGATGATTGAGGGTGCTCTTCGCTGCCTTTTATAGGTGGGATAGGGGTCAGAGCAGTCTCTATACATCGGTGGTGGAGAATGGAGTCACTGATGTAATGGGCATTTCATCAGTAGACCATTAGAGATGGTGAGTAATGGCTCAACCAGTTCAGGAGGAGTTGACGAATTCAATGCTGGTGGAATCTCGCAAAATGGTACAGTAATTGAAGATAATTCGATCTTGAAAGAAAAGGCTGGAAAAACTTATGCTAACTCGCGTGAGACTGAGGTAGGGGACGACCTCTGGGCCGTCGGATCGACTTGAAATTTAGATGATCGGATCTAGGCCATTTGATGGCATGTATGGGGGAAAAGTAACGTGTGACATACATTAAATGTCCAGACTATAGAATTATATACATATTAATGAAATCGAATTTAAACTTTATTCATACTTTAATCAATTCTTATTAATTCGATTTGGACAGTCAAACATGGGCCAAATGACCTCAAATTTGAACCATAGGCTAATATTAATGTCTAGATTAATGTATGTAATTAGATTTTTGTTTTTCAAAATCTTTGGCGGTTAATCATCATATTGTCCATTAATGTGTATATTAATGTATTTTAAAAGGGTGAATTAATAATAAGGTATTTTCTTAGCAAATCCTTTAATAAAATTCAAGATGGATATTATAAATTCATTCAATAGAAATGTCCCACCTCCTATTCTCCTTTTTAATGCTTTAATAACAATGAAGAGGAGAGAGAAGATAAGAGGGTGATTATCTCATTAATTAAACTCAATTTCACATTGATTCTTATTTCTTATCCCAAAAAGCCACAAAGACTCTGAATTAACATAATCTACTAATTATCTCTCATAATTGTCAAATTTGCATTATTAGACTCTAATTAACACACAATTTGAGATATTTGTGCAAACACCCAATCATTGTTATGAATGTGGGTAAATGTAGTTCAAGCAATCAACTATAGCACAAATTCAACATTGAGGCCAAAGAGGAAAGAAAAAGCTAGAAAAATTTAGGGAAAAGTACAAAAGGATAAGAAGGAAATGAAAGGATTGAAAATGGGTAAAATTGCAATTGAATCCAAGATTCAATATGCTACAACACTCCACCCCTTAAAGAGTATTTCATCCCCGAAATCACAACAAGAGGGAAGGGTGAGTGCATAACATCCCAACACTTAGCAACTATGTGGTTACTTCTGATCTATGGTACTTCACATGTTCTACTCATAAGTCGTGTTTACTAAGGTTCCTACTAATGACATTACTTTTTATCAAATATAACACAATAGAAATTTTGTCTTATTAACATTATCTTCATTGTGAAATTACATCATCATTAATATTCTATTAATTGTTCCATGTTATATTCACATTGTTGTAAAAAGAATTATATCTCAACACTGTGTACAAATCATATGTATTTCTCATATACTAAATAGGAATTTTAAGCACAGTTACGGTTCAATATTTATTAATATATTACATCACAATCCTTAATCACTTGAATTTATTATCATAGTACCATTGTGTAGAATTATCACATATTATTTTGTAAGGAATAGATATTATTATCCAACAAGTTATTAAGTCTAACTAATGTCACATTAATTTCTTACTCCTATATTACACATTGTCACATCACTTTTTATACTCGTATTAATGTCATCATGAATCATTTTATCCTATTTACACTTCATATTATAATTTATACGTTTACCATCACATTAGGCATTTATGCATGCTTATGTGAATCCAATTACTCTTTATTCATATTTGAGTCGTTTTATGTATTTTAGTGAATAAGGTGGAACACATTACCTATTAATGAACTGATTCATATATCAATTTATAATTAAGTATTTATAATCCATTTATATGTATCAAGCTATATTATTGAGGATGACACCTAATGTCACTAAAGTATCATGAAGGCATTAAGGATACATATGTATATATGTTAAGGTTGTATGATTACATTTTTGGGTTTAAGTCAACATGGCCATTATATGTTATGCATTCTTAGCATGCATTAGTTATATTTATCATATCATTAGGGTGACATGGTCAACATTATGTGTATTCACAATTAGTGAGTTACTCATATTATGTGCACTAAGTATTAGTTGGGATTCAAGTATATGGATTATTTATTAAATGACTTAATATAAAAAAACATGTTAAATTATAATTATTATTTGTTTGGTCAATACTAATAATATAAGCTCACTAATATATTATCTATGGAGTTAGGTTTTCTAATTCCAAAGTGGCTGGATTTTGCTATGTATAGGAATCCATCCTCCTAATAAAGGGATTTGGTCCTCGACATCAGCAAATGCAAAATCTATCAAGGTACTACTACTACCATTACTCCACCCCTTAAAAGGGTTAACATACCAAGTCAAACTAAACTTGAGGTAAAAGAGTGAGTCTAATTAACCATGTATAAGATCCAACACTCAATGTTTTTACTATTCACTATTACTAAACCTCAAAGTCTAGTATAAGGTAGACTACCCCTAAACATGGAATTCTAAGACTCATATAAGGAACTTATGGGACATAAGATGATTTTATATGGATAACCAAATCATAATATATTATGTTACTAAGGATACTCAACATCAAATTTATTTTCCTAAATGTATGCTATTTCAAACAATCAATATCAGTTCAGGCTAGGATGGTGTCATATAGATCTGGGAGTCCTCGTAAACCAAGCTTGTGGCAGAGAGGAAATTTTTGCCAGCCCCCAAACCCTAACCCTTTCTAGGAACCCTTACTTTCAACTTATGTCCTAGTAGCTACCTAATAGGCTCACCTAAAAATTGATTAAAGATATTTCTAATATGAAATTTTGATGGCCCTAATTCAACCTTTCACCATAAGTCAAATTCTAAGGTGAACTAAAGGGATACTATATGAGATAAGGGTTTCTAACTAAGGAGACAAATGGAAATAGTCAAGGATCTGACTACCATTGGCTCTGATACCATGCTGTAAAGAAGTGAAATCAATCACCTCTCTACTAATAACAATGGTAAACAAAATCCAATTGGATAGAAGCAGAAGTTAAAATATTGACTATATTCAATTTAATAAAGAGTACATTGAAATTTTCTCAAAAAAAATAAAGAGTACATTGAAATTTTCTAAAAAATGGTGTACATGCTTTATACAAAAAGAAGGATCTAAGTAGAGGGAAACTAGACTACAACAATATGTCTCCAATAAAAAATTAACTTAACAAATAATTTCATGATTGAAGGGTGAAGTCCTTCTCCTAGTCTTAGGCGGGTTCACCATGCTCCTATTGTGCACTTTGATCCTAAACCTTGGTGGTCGGGATCACCCAACAAGAGGAGACAAAAGTATGTGTCAAATAAAGAATAAGGACAATTATAAGTTAAAGTAGGAAATAATAAAGATTCACTATACTAAGAGGGTCAAGAATTAGAGGCAAGTAAAATAAATAAGAATTTCTGCCAAGTTACACAATAATAAGTTGCATGCATGATTAAATGTTACTACATTAAACTAATATAGAGTTGAGGCACCTACCAGACCTCAACCTCTGGGTGAGGGAGAGTAACACATTCCCAAACACTCAAATATATATAAAGTGGAGAGAATTATCACATTCTCCTGGGGAGAGTGGTCACATTCCCCTGGGCTCACGCCCAAAACTATGGGTGGTTGGTACTCATGTACACTACATTAGTTAATTAGTAATTTTCATCATCATGGTAAAGTATTTCAATGGTAGATATAAGAATTTTAACAACATTGCAAGTGGGGTCCAAGACCCTTGAACAATATAGTGAAATAGCAAGAATAATTGAAAATAGGCCCATGCCTCATTGGGAAGAGAGGTTTGGGTAAAAATACCCAACTTAGGGTTAAAATGAAAATACATACCTCACTTGAGATTCTTAAGGAAGATCTTTCATCAATTAAGTATATCCAATGTACTTTTTTCCTAGATACACATTTATACACATGGATTAGGGTTTATAAATCATATTTTGTGAGAAACCCTAACTTTGGACCTTTTATGAAAACCATCAAAATAGGACTCAAAACTAGGACCTGTCGATTACTTGTATTCTTTTGATTAAGAAAACATATTTTATTCTTAAATTTGGAGTTAAAATGAATTAGATATATATTTTAAGACATTTTATATAATTAAAATGATTTTTAAAATAAACAATGAAGTAGGGGTACAAATCAATACTTAAAAACCTTAAATTTGGATTCTACATGAAAATGCTTTCCAACGAGTATTTATCTGTATTTTTCTGATAAAGCATCGATTTATTACCAATTAACCAAAACCGACCAATTAGATTTTGAGAAAAATCCACGTCAGACTAGCTTGGCCAAGTCAGCGGTCAAAGGACCTGGGCCTGCGCTGACTTGGATCTATTGGCTCTTGACAGCTAGTAAAGCGGGGATTGTTCCAGTGGGCTAGTGCTCCATGAAAACAAAATAGGAAATGATGAAATTGCCCTTGCAAATTAAATGGATCAATTAATTTTGTTGGGGTAAATGTGTCATTCACATGAAATGAAAATTGCCTTTGTTAGATCAAAAGCGGGCATGAAACACCGAAAACACCCTTGCATTTTTAATTATGTGATTAAGTCTGTGGGGACAACCATGTCATTCCAAGCTCCAGGCCGTGGCCGTGAGCAGCAGCCTGAAGCTGCGAGGCTTCGATCCAAAGCCTAGGCCAAAGCACCGTACTGAGATCTTGAGGTGCCCGATACCTTCGCCGAGTTAAGGCGAGGTCAATGAATCATAGGAATAGCCCTCCGATGCCTTGGAGCTCGCACAATCCCATTAAGATGGGAGGAAATAGGGGATAGAAAAAAATGAGAAAAGCCATAGTTCCCCTTTTTTCGTCTTTTTGACCGACTGTTGCTCTTTTCGACTTCAGAGAGATTAAGAAGAGACTCCTTCCGCTCCTCATTCATATCTTCCTCAATGAAATCCCTCATCTACAACTTCTGAATTAGTCTCCAACATCATGTTTGTCTCCACGGTGGCTCCTTTGTGCTGCGTGACAAGCTAGATGACGTCGGTTACTACTGCATTGGTGAAAAAGGGGGTTATCTTCCACGCACCTTGAAGTTACAACTCGATCCTCCTAATTTCATTTCCAGATGCTTCCAAAGCATATTGAGACATCCAATCGGAATGAAGAACATTTACAGAACTCCTTTTGACTTCTCTTCTTCTTTGACAAAATAGACTTCGTCCATCATCATTCATCACGACCACTGCCACAAAACCTAAAAGTGAACGGGATCAACTCATTTGATCCCCAGTTCCTTATTTGTGAATTCATCCCTTTCCTTATTTTTAAACTTATCCCTTTCCTTTATCAACCCCGGCTCCAACTTTTCCTACCTGCACTATCTGCATCACACAGTGGAGAAGCCTTTTAAAGGAAGAGTTCAATCTCCCAAATATAACCACTTCATGCCCAATAAGAAGGGTCGAACCGCAACTCTTTTCAAGGCAACAAAAATTATCTGTGTGATCGCTCTTTAGCACACACGCCTTTAAAGGTCATGGCATAAAGGTTGAATCAATTGTCCCACGTCTTAGTCTCTAAAACTTAGAGGCGGAAGATGAGATTGTTCCCCTTAGATCCATCACCTACAATTTGGATCAATACCAGCAACAAGCCAATATGTGGCTCCTCTCCCACTCAAAGGGCCTTTGACACGTCACTCGCATATCAGTACCAAGATAATGAAGTCTGTTCTAATTGAAATCAACACATGATTTATTTCACAAGATTCAAACCTAGATTTTTTTAAGAATGTTCAAACATTACCAAAGTTTGACAACTACCTTTCAGTCACTTGGTCCACCTTCTACTCAAACTTGGTTCTAAACTCAACTGTCTGATTAGCCAATTAAATACCTCAAATAGGCATAAACTTAGGGGTCTTAACCATGATATCAACACCAATCAACACTCAAATATTACCAAAACAATTGGAACTCCCAAAATAACTCAAGACACATGAATTCAATATGCCATTAAGTATTTAGGGAATCCAATAGTTCAATCCATCATGGCATCCCTCCTTCTACACTTGTCAGGGAGCATGTCATAGGTTGGTGAGGTGGTAATAGAAGGTGGAACAACCTTCTCCTACACCTTATATCTATCCTTACTACCTAGAAAATTAGGGGAATCACACTTAGAAACCTAGAGTAGGGTTGGTCCAGCATTCAATTCATCTATCACCTACTCCATTGAGTCGTGTAAGGTTTAATAGATAGTTTTTTAGGGACTAGTTCCCCTAAACATCCTCTATGACACCTATGGTCAGCTAGTAGGATAGATATCCGAACCTCACCTCCTTTTGTTGTTTATCTTGGTAGAATTTCTGTAGGATATGCTGCTAAAAATGACACTAGTGCATGGTTGATAGTCACATACTCCCAAACATCCCACTCTCCTAGTTGATTGTTAAACCCTCACTTGCTTAGTTTCCAGATAGCATAGCTCCTTCCCTTGCTCATAGTGATAATTTCATAGTTCTGAACTACTTTTGTTCGAGTTATTAAGTGTGAATTGTGGTTTATTAGATAATTGCCTATCTTAGTCCTAGCTTGCCCCTCTTAATTAATTGCTTGTTGATCTTACCTAGTCTGGTGTAGTTTATTCCTCTTGCTTGCATAAGAGTTAATTGGTATTTATATGGTTAGATATCTCTAATTGCTCGAGAAGTTTATATTTGAATATTTTTTTCCCTTAAATTGCTTGCCTAATCACGCTCATAACATGTGTCTAAAATACAATTATAATGAGACGATCCCATTAAGGATTAGACTTTGAATTGATATCTTGAAACCTTGGGATGCCCACAACGACATACATGGTCAAAGTAGTGAGATGGGTAAAAAAGAGGAATGTCGGAATGCCAAGTCAATTAAGATTCAGTTATTTAGCTAAGAAAATTAGATGGATAGATATATACAGAAAACTTAACCAAGTCAAGAACATAAAAAAATATAAATAAAGAAGATTATGTAAAATATTATTTGATGAGATAATTCCAAAATATTCAACCATGAATAGGATACATGATGTTCCTCACTCCAAGGCATATACAATGTCAAACACCCTACTAGTATCTATCATCCTAACCCAAAATTGTTGTGATAGTTAATCATGTGGGGTTCATCCCATTCGCTCTCATATAGTGTGACTAAAACTCCATCAACTCCCTAATACCTCTAACATATATCATAGACAAACACCCCTAACTGTATCGAGTTACCTCTCCACTTCAAGGAAAATGTGGGCACTAGTTTGCCTTTTTACCGACTCTTTCCCACACTTCCCATCCCAATTATGCTTAAATTCACCTCTAATTATGTTTAGTTTCTACTTTTTTGTTATATTTACTCACTCCATGGTTATGATTGTGGATACCATATCTTGACATTAAAAAGAGGAAGGAAAGTTCATCGTATCACCCACTAATTTGGTCCTTGGCTATCCACAAGTTTAGATGACTAAATTGTAGAAACACTCAAGAACACAGCATGTTGGAATCTAACACGGCATGTTGGAATCTAACACAAAGTGGACATCATAGCTGCTCATGCCAACAACAAGTAAGAAACATGGAATGTGGGTCACTTACATGTTGTATCACATTTTGGCTACAAGTTGATGTCATTTGTGTTGGTATGTATGCCCAGAGAGCCAATCATTTGATGATTGTAATGGTATATTACATAAAGGATTTGATTAATAATAATAAAGACAAGCTTCCAATTCATTCTATTTCATTTAATTATGTGATAATGAGGAAAGACAATGAATGTCTAAAGAATGACAATTACTCAATGACGTATGTCTTTAAGTATGTGACTTGAACAATGAGATCATACTGATGTTAAGAGAATGTACATTCTTGTTATGTCCCTGGTCAGTTGTTACTATGGAAGGAACATAGATAGTAGTAACACTAAAGACTGGAGCATGTTTTGGTTTATGACAAAATATCATCAATCATGATATGTGATATCAAACCAAACACATAGATACTTGTTAGGGAACTGTGTATCATACAGACCCACCTTGAGAGTGACACACGGAAACCATAAAGGTCATCATATTCATCTCTCATAGTGAAGGTGGCGATTGTCGTTCTTATACTTGAAGTCACTACACTCATTACATGTCCTTCAATATACTTTGACATCATCCAATATAATTTTGAATAAGGATTGTCATAACAGTGATGATTGGGTAGCTATGACACATAGGGATTGACTGTGAGTGATGTAGATGGGATTTGTCCGTCCTGCTGGAGTTTGATATCATGGACACTTGATAAGCGAGGCTGAGAAAAGCATGTGCATACACATGTGAATCGATATATGATATTGAGGTCACATTTATGTCAGACAGTTTGCTCTTAGTTCAAGGAACATGAATTTAACATTGAGAGGATGATGATTTCATGCCTTGAGTTCATACTAGATATCATAGACAAAGGAATTATAAAATCATAGTAACACCCTACACAAATTGTAGATTGAAGTTGTTCTCCAATTTTCCATTCACTTGGGCAACACTTATCTATGACTAGGCACCTCTCTTTGCTTGTGATGTCATGATCTAGTTATGGACATTCACTGCCAATGTGATATGGGACCTATAAGGTCACACACATTGGAATTCACCTAGAAGAGGAGTTTAATCATGAATGATAATTAAATTGATAACTAAAGTGTTTAGGTACTCAATTTTAGCAACAAATCAGCTGACTAGACTCCCAACCGGTCGGTTCAAGTATCAAAATGACCATTTGGAGTTTTAGGTTGATTAGATATTGAATTGGATGAGTTTTGCATGAATTGTGGAGCGAACTGACTAGTTCACATAGTGAACCAGCGGTTCGAGTCACCAACC
The DNA here is from genome assembly GCA_963693085.1 of Alisma plantago-aquatica. Classification (NCBI taxonomy): domain Eukaryota; kingdom Viridiplantae; phylum Streptophyta; class Magnoliopsida; order Alismatales; family Alismataceae; genus Alisma; species Alisma plantago-aquatica. The sequence goes on along the minus strand of OY856414.1, from coordinate 521,325,849 downwards.
TACCTGTTAGGGTCGTGATATGACGGACTTGCAAGGGCGAGACACCCAATTTGTGGAGAAATTTGATTGCATCAAGGATTAATGCTGACATCATGTTGAGCATTGATTGGATTCGAATTGCCAATTCATATGTGATTTGGAAACGTGGTGAAATGATCGATTAGTAGATAAAACCGATCAGCTCACATGTGAACTGACCAATTTGCCACTCGTAGGTTGCCAATTTTGTGATAATTTGGTCCCTTCCAATGCCACATAGACTGGGAACCTTGACCCTAATCCCTCCTATAAATAGAGGGGTATTGGGGACTTCTTAGACACATCAATTACCTCTTATAATTATTTGTCATCTTTGGTTGTGGTAACCAAGAGAACCCGAGCAAGTCCTACCCAATAAATGAAGGGATATCAAGGGAGAAGAATTGTAGGAGAGCAAGTTTGTGACTAGTATACCAACAGAAGGGACAACTCCTTCTCAACCATTCTAGTAGAAAGACAGGAGTTCTAGGTGGTCTGTGTAGATTTCCATAGAGATGAGGTGGCCTTTGCCCATCGCTAGGAGGACAACGTCAGCCTATAGTCCATGGAGGACTTGTTGCAGATGTCTTCTGAGTCTGCTATCTGTGGTGTAGACCAGGAGTTGCACAAATATTGTCTAAGTGCAACTAGGAGTGTTGCACTACTGGAACGAGTTATAGTTGACGGACTTGCTCTAGGACCATGTATGAACTTGTTAAACCATCCTTTTCATTACATAGTTATTGACACTTGTTATTCTAGGGAATATGGATAGATAAATTTTTGTTTCCTCTCTCTACTCTGTGTCCATATTTCCCTACAGTGGTATATGAGCCATGTCAATTTACTAAATTTTAGGATAATTGATATGATCATATTTTAGGTTTTCTATCATTTATTTATTGCATACGATGTGAATAATTAAACATATAATGTGTATATCCAATCACAAACTACATAATCCCAAAGTAATATATATATGTATATATATATATATATATATATATATATATATATATATATATATATATATATATATATATATATATATATATATATATATATATATATATATATATATATATATATATATATATATATATATATGAATATTACACGTGTCGCACTAAAAGTGAGTTTTGATGGTGGATGTGTAGTGTGGTTATGGATAATAAACCTTATTATCTATGCATGGTGGTTGTGTGTTTATTTCTTGTTTTATCTATGTTTGCATACCGAGTCTCTACCTTCTCATTCTCCTTCTTCTTATCAATGTAAAAGTAATATTCTTTCCTACCTTTGCTCCCTTCTACTGTAACCCGAGGTTTCTCTTTACCATGTAATAAGTTTAATAGCAATAGGATGGTTTCTTTTTTTGTAACAATGAATATGATGATCAACGTTAGGTTAGCCAACCGTTTCACATGACAAGCCGATCGACTAGAAGACCAGGGGGTGCAGATCGCATGAGGCTTTGTTTTGAGATGAAATTTCCATAATATGCTATATGATATTCCTTTCCTAATCAGAAGGTCCATTGTTGTCACAATATCTATACTGTGTCATCAATGGTTGGAACATCTTTAAGTTCAGCTATATGAACTTCTAGATCCATATAGTATTCACTTTGGTGTTCACAACACTAGGATACTCAGCTTCTATTGTAGAATCGAATTAATAGTTTGTAGTTCAGAACCCTTCTAACTTCCATCTCTTTTCTTAAAAGTAATCATATTGTATATTGTGATCACTTTTGGTCATTTCTAAAGCTTGCATCAGTGTAACCCCTTACACCCAACTCCTCCTTGTTTCTATAATCTAACAACATATCCTTTGTACTTCTTAACTATTAATGGATGTCTTTAAATGACATTCCAATGACCCTCATTGGAAGCTAATATCATCTTGTCATGTCAAATACATGCAAGACTTATGGGATGAGTACATTTATATAGCATACATGATAGATCAAATTGATGGTGCATATGGTATCTTCCTCATGTCTTTCCATTCTTGATAAGAATCAGAACATAGGGTTCATGAGAGACTAATCTCATATAAAATGGACAGATTCTCTCTCAATAATCCTTTATGTTGAACTCTTTCAACATCTTGCCATTGTATGTTCTCATGTCAGGTCATAAAACTTTCAAGAACTATCGCTATAGATCTCATTTCCTATCAAATAAGATGTTTCTACTAATCCTTTCCATGCTTGGTTTCAATGTTTTTGGTATTGAGATGTTATTCCCCATCAATATGTGGAATATTCATATATGTTCCCACTAAATCTTTTGTAATCACATATTTCATATTTTATCTTGGCTCAAGTCAAACTCTTTGAATATCTTGTCAAGTCAAAAGATCCCATCTCTGAGATGCTTGTTTCAATCTCTTAGATTGAACTTTGTAGTTTATGGACTTTGTTTGCATTCACGAAGTTATAGCACCTTTAGTCTACTTCACGACACATCCTTTCATATACATCTTTTAAGTAATGTGGTTTAAGGCTTCATATGCCAAATCGCATAGTCTATACTAGATTCAACAACAAGCATGACAATTGGTGAAGGAATTTCTTCATGTTCAACAATTTGAACTGATTTGAAAACCTTTGCAACCAATTTGTCCTTTTAGGTTATCCATGTTGGACTTTGCAATGAAAACCTAACTTCACCCTTTGGGTTTTACCCCATTAGGTGGTACTACCAAGGTCATACCTTGTTAGTGAACATGGACTCCATAACGTCTTTAAGCCATTTCTCATATTTTGGATCTCAATAGCTTCTAGTTTTTTTGTTGGCTCATCATCTTATGGCCAACTCATAACTTATCTGAGTTATAAGATTCAAATCTTTAAATCTCATATATGTTCTTACTAGAACTATGAGTTCTATGTTATGTAAGGAACTTAAGATTCCACAACAACTTGTGATTCTCTTTATTCCATTGTACCTCCTTGTTGTCCTTGAACCTTTCTAGTTCTACTTTTACTCCCACTACCTCTTTGGAACTCAGTTATCCTAGCAACAAACATTTTGATGTCGAATTAGGGTTAAAGGTAGTATTCAACAATTATGGTTTGTGGATAAACCTTTTCAAGAACTACACTCTGTATAGAAGTTTCAATCCTTAAGAGATATCAGGACATTCCAATTACATATCTCGTATGATGTCTTTTACACCAATTTATATGGTACACCATTTTAGTGTAAAGCATGTTTCTAAAGGAAGTTAGAAGATTAGAATAAATGATAATCATATCATGAATCATCATGGTGTGATTCCTTCTTATTGATACATCATCATGTTTCAGGTGGATTTGACTTGTGATACACTATCATTGTCTTTCCAAAAGGATCTCAAACTCTTAATTGTAAAGTATTTCAACATTTTATCATATCAAAGTTTCTTAATACTTTTATCAAAGTTATAATTAATTGAAATGACCTTGAACACTTCAACATATTCAAGTTTGTATTTCACCAGATACAAACTCTATATCAAATGAGATTATCAGTGAATATAATAAAGTACAAGCAACTATCTCTAGCATTTATTCTATCAGATCTTCATACATGAACATGTATAAGTTATAATAGAGTACTTATCCTCCCAATGCATTTAGTGAAGGATATTTTGTCATATTTCTCATAATTAGTATTTTCATGTATCTTATTGGTTTAGTAACCAAAAGAGTCTAGATAAACATCAATACAGATTCTAGTTATGCATTTCTTATATATCTGCCCAAGATGACATTGCTAAAGATTGTTTGAATTATCAAATATAATCTTTTGGTATTTACATTATTAACATTCATCTTTAGATCCTTTCGTATAAAGACCAATAGATATTTGGGGGCGTTGTCATACAAGATCACATCTTTGAAATAGAAGCATTAATAACTCTTTAATTATAATCATTCTTGTCATACAAGATGCATAAAATGAAATCTTTCTATTATTAGCACAATGAAACAGCAGTTCAATTAACTCTATTACATGCCCAAAGTGCTAAGATAAATTCTAAATGTAGATTGTAGCTATAACAACTCTTGCTTCTGTAGTCCATCCTTATTCTTTCATAAAGGCTTTACTTTTTGTTAGATCATGCACATCAACATACGTCATATCTGCATCCGGTATCACATACCAGTGAAGAAGAAATTTAGAATTATCTTATGACCTCTATACATGAAGTGGAGATCTCTATCTCCTCCTTGTTCTTCTTTAGTTCCTGCAACTGTAGGGGAGAATTCATCTTCCAGTGTTCAGCCTGGTGACAATGGTGACATTTACCTCTCTTCTTTATTCCTCCCTTTGCTTTGAGATTTGAAGACTTGGGTTTCTATCTAGCTTTAGAACTCTTCTTAGCTTTGTCTTTGCCTTTAGACTTTCCCTTTGTCATACTGATCATCATCACAAACTTGGGCTTGTCTTTATCCATTTGTGTCTCAACTATTCTCAACATGCCTAATAACTCTGTCAATGGCTTGTCAACGTCATTCATGTTGTAGTTCATGACAAACTAATTGTATGATTCTGCCAGAGATTGTAGATTCACATCAGTGGACAACTCTTGACCCAAGGGAAATCCCAGTCTAGCAAGGTTCTCCACATACTCAATGAGCTTGAGCACACGAGACCTACTAGATCTCTTTCTGCCATGTTACATGTGAACAGTGCCTTGAAGACATTCAATCTCTCCTGTTTGGCTCGATCTTCGACAATGTTCTTAAGATGTGTGACCATATCAATAACATCCATGTTCTCATGGTGTCTTTGAAACTCATAGTTCATGGAGCATAGCAGTAGACATTTGACATCAATGACATCTTCAATATGCTTCTTATAAGCATCCCTTTCAACCTTAGGTGCATTGGGAAGGGGTTCATATGGCTCTAGTGTCTCCAAGACATAGAGCTTGTGCTCCTATGTGAGAAAAATTCTCATCATCCTAAAGCATTTGTGAAAGCTATTCCCATTTAACTTGTCCTTCTCAAGGACTGATCATAGAGAAAAGTTGTTGTTGTGTGTTTCCATTTGATTCAACAAAAGAATTTGCAATTTTATCAAAATTCATTTTGATTTGATTTGACTTGATCTGATTAAAATTGATGATATTAATTAGGTCTTTAATTAGCTACCACTCTCACTATTTTACTCAAATTGATAACCCTCACATTTCAATTTGGAAGGTTATAGCATACAATCTTCTAGTGAGCCAAAATCCAAAATAATTCAACTATTACCTGGCCAACACCAGCGTCCACAGTGAATCATTATGGTAGACAACTTTTATCAATTACATCATATGCAATTCTTTGATAGTGGATATTCACAAATCCTTATTATGGTCATATTTATCCTCTGGTGCTTAATCCCATTAAGTACATGAATTTAAGTCTGACCCAAAAACGAACACGATAGATATGCACCCTGCTTTGGCAGAACCTACATATCTACCATCACACTTCCACCAGATGGATGGTGCACCATGCTTTGGCGCAACCTACATGTTGGTCGATCAAACTTTTCATGTGTGTTTCTTATGGAAAGCATCTTAGACTTAATATTTTATTTGAGTGAGTTTGTATATATACATTTACTTTACCCAATCACACCATATATATACTGCGTATCATATACGTACTATATCCCACCACGTAAACATGAAATATAAAACAAAAAGTGATGGTTATGGTCATACTATTGTTATTCCTTTGAGCCACAAGGAATTACTACCACCTAGGTCTACATCACATGTGAGAACATGTTGTTGGTGTAGATCTATCCTTGCTAATCTGGGCTGATCAGTTCAACCATTGAACCAATCGTCTCACCTCTTGGCTAATTGGTTGCCCATAAGAAACAATCGGTTGGCCTCCTATCCAAGCGATGTCTGAACACCTCTAAATGGTCAGTTGGATCCACTAGTTGGTTAGATAAGAATCATGAAACATACAGACTAAAAGCAAAGTGCTGCTAACCCACTGGATTAGCACTTGCATAGTAGAAACATTATTGACATGTTTAGATCACTACAAATGAGATTCGTGGGTGATTGGCTCTAAGTGGAAGTGAGAGTTTGTTGGTATGTATGCCAAGAGAGCCAATCATATGATGATTGTGATGGCATATTACATAAAGGATTTGATTAATAATAATAAAGGCAAGCTTCCAATTCATGTTGTTTCATTCAATTATGACATAATAAGGAAACACGATGAATGTATAAAGAATTATAATTACTTAATAATGTATGTCTTCAAATATGTGACTTGAACAATGAGATCATACAGATGTTATGAGTATGTACATCTTATTATGTCCCTGGTCAGTTGTTACTGTGGAAGTAGATACACAATAGTAACACTAAAGACTGGTGTGTGTGTTGATTGATGACATAACCTTATCAGTCATAATATGTGATATTAAACCAAACACATAGATACTTGTTAGGGAATAGTGTATGTATAGACCCACCTTAAGAGTGATACATGGAAACCATAAAAGGTGGTCATAGTCATTTCTCATAGGGAAGGGGGTGATTGTGGCTCTTAGACCTGAAGTCACTACACTCATCACATGTCGTTTGGTATACCTTGACATCATCCAATGTAGTCATGAATAAGGATTGCCATAATGGTGATGATTGGGTAGTTGTGACACATGGGGATTAGTGCATTGTTTCACACACATGTGATCTTTTAATATTTATAGGTTCCCCAAACTAGGTTCACTCACAACACTAAAATATGCTCCCACAAGTGCACGGGGTCATGTTATAGCATAGATGAGAGGCAAGCAATGGGGGTAAAACCATAGGGATAGAAGGGGCACTAGAGCTATGTTTGTGTTGTATACATACTTAAAGTGGAGATTAGGGTTGAAGGTTTTAAAATTGGGTTTGGTGAGATTACACTAAGAAAGCAGGCAAGTAAAGGCAATATGAAAGCTAAATTGCCAAAAACTAGATTATCCTAAGCAAGTTAGGTCTAAGATACTAGATTAAGCAAGCAACTAAACAAGAACAAGATGATCTACACTACTCTAGCAAGGCAATTAGTAACTAAGAACTAAGATAAACACTAGAGAAAGTAAGAATCTAGGTTAACTGTAACTAGGAATGATAAGAAATTAGCTAGAGTGAACAAAGGCAATTAAGCTAAACTAGCATTAACAAGCTAAGATGACAAGTTAGGTTTTAAGCAATGGATTGGATAGGTGGGCCATTTACTCATGTTACTTGCCATCTAACCTTTAGGAAACCCTAGGCAATTGAACCAATCATACTTACACTAGCTACTTAGATCTCACACTCACTTATAGGAGAAGGGATATGTATGTAGGAACAAAGGGGGCTAGCTAGGGATCCACTAATTTGACCTAGGAGACATTTATAAGATTGCTATATACATTCCAATTCCTCCTAGAAGCTAAGTGTCATCAAGCATCACAAAGCAAGTAATTTATGTTTAAAAGCAAAAACCATATGCAAGATAATGGGAAATGAGATAGAAGAAAAGGTAATCATCATAGAGTGAAATCATGTTCATTACAAGTTATTTCCCCCCAACATGGTATCAAAATCACATTTTAACCCCAAACATCCCACCACTAGGGGCTTAGCTAGACATAATCAAAGAAAAGATAAAAGAAAGGGGAAGAAGGGGATAGGACTCCATGGAGCTCGAAGTAGATCCTTCTCCTTTACCTCCTAGCTATTATAGTGTGACCTCCCTCCTCCAAGGTGGATGATGTGCATGAAGATGAAGGGTATTATGGTAGAATACCTAGAAAACTAGGTTTCTATGGTGGAAATGAGGTGGAAATGGTGGGTGGAGAGCATAAATGCAAGGGGATTGCAATGAATGCTCTAGAATGGGTGGAGAGGAGTAATGGAAGCTAAAGGGGAGGCTAAACTCATGCCCCATCCTCCACCCAAGTATATATAGGTGATGGGGAGGCACTAGGTAAAGTGGGGGGGGGGTAGAATAGGAAATGCAGTGCAAATTTGCTGCTAGGGTTGTATGTAGCATGACATGGTGGGTAGGGGTCAGCACACCCATGGTGGAATGGAACGGGCGAGGTGTAAATTGGAAAAGTTACAATAGAATTTTGAGCTCTTGGAAGGCTAGTAGCATGGCCATGCTAGGCAGCACGACCGTGGTGGGCGCTAGGTAGCACAGCTATGCTGGGTAGCACGGCCGTGCTGGCTAGCACAACTGTGGTGGAGGGGTGGCAGCACGACCGTGCTGTGGTGGAGGACTTTTTGTAGATACTTCAAAATTAAGATTTTTCATGTGGTTTCTTCATTTGCAGCACGGATGTTCCTTGTCACTGGGGCTGTGTTGGGACCTTTTCTTAAACTTTGAGCTTTGAAATTCATGATCCATGGACTTCTTTGCTTAAGCTTGACTCTTGTCCACTAGGGGTAGGTTGAGGGAGCTTTGGGGCTTTCTTTGGAAATCATCATGGGTGGAGGAATCCCAGAACACCTTCCTTCTCTCTCATCCATCCAAGGCATGGTCCGAGTACCTAAAAATCATGCAAAGATGTCCATAAGTGCAATTGACAAAAATATACATATTGAGGAAATTAACTTGCAATCTAACTTGTTTAGATGTGACTAAGATGCAAAAAGACAAAAGATGGAGCCCTAAAATAGGGATGCATCACCACCCCAAACTTAAAACATACTTGTCCTCAAGTATGCTCCAACTCTCTTCAGTTTTCTTTCAATAAACAAGAATGATAAATGCACTGCAAAAGATGATTATTGACTAAATTGTCTTAAAAGTGTCCGAGTGCATGTGTTCCACCTCTCTCCTCTCCAATTTCACAATCTAATCATAAAATGAGCATTGAGCAATCAAACTTCAAATATAGAGTATAGAATACACAAGCTTTCCATATGTCCTTCATATAATTCTAGGTAAACCATTTCATGTTGGCATTATTCAATGATGACTAGTAGTGTTGTTTCACTTTCATGCATTCAATCTTATGCTTCAAACCACACCAAATGACCCACATGGCTGTAGAAAGGGTAAAGTGAGCTAGATTTGATGTTTTCTAGCTCAATGGGTATGAAAATGGAAGAAAGGATTGTGGTAATATTTTGAAGTGCTTTTACACACTCATCTTTTCTTTATTTAGATGCTCTTAAATAGGAGCATCTTTTTATTTTCTTTTGCCCTTAGTGTAGATAGGACATATGGTGGAAAGAGTGAAGCGAGGAGATGTAGATATGGCCACCCCAAACTTTTAGAGGTGGCCAAGGCTAAATATGTGCTCTAAAGCATCCTTTCATGAGGCAGAGAGGTATGAAAATGGTGAAAGAAGAGTCAGGTCAAAGAGGGGTCATTAGTGTAGTCCTCAACATAAGATTTCCTACATGAAAACTAATCTAACACTTCATCAAATGATATCACACCACATGATTGAACAACATGAGATCCACATTTATATCAAGCGATTCCATAGGCTTTAAGCGTTCATAGCTTTCTCAATTCATAACTCAACCAAAATTCACATACTTGAGAGAAGTGATGCACATGGAAAAAAGTCAACAATCAAGACCATATAGAAATAACTCTAAGAAAATGACATGCATTTGTCAAATATCAACATTTTCATTTCAAATAGTGGAGATTAAGTTAAAACATGCTTTTAGGCAAGAACATTCAAATTTGGGCAAAATTTGCCAAAATAGTGCCAATTTGCATTCAATCATATCTAAACCGAACTTTAGGGAAATTAAAGCATAAAGCATCAAATCCTACTTAAAAATTCACAAAAATTACCAAAATCTACATGAGAATGCAATGCATGACATGGAGGAGAAAAAAGAGATTTTTTTGAAAAATTATGCAAAAATGCATGAAATTAAACTACATGTATGCATGAATGCTAGCAGACACACAAGGTCAGTATAGAAAAGTATGAAAGTTAGTCAAACTGTTTGATCATCTTGTAAAAATTTAGCACAAGGTACATAGATAAAAATGTGGTGAAAAAGGTGCCACCCTACCACCCCAAACTTTTAAATCATGTTGTCCTCAGCATGAAATAGAAGTTTATAATAATAGGATAAAGGGCATGGAGCTGCGGAAGACAACCACCAAGATATGGAGTGATCAATGTAGCACTAGGTGAGCAGGGCAGGACCACCACGACCCTACTAAGAAAAATGTTCATTCTGTCTTGCCGGTCACACGGTCGTGCTATGTGGCATGGTCATTCTGGACTCCTTCCTATAGCTTTTGTACTATTTTGCAATGTTCTCTTCAACTTTGATCTTCTCCTTGGCTAGACCCTTTATGCAACACCTTTTCTTCCTTCTACCTGCACGAACATGATTCACAAATAGAAAAACTATCAATTATAGTGTGTGTGTGTGTGTGTTTCTTGGAAAAAATGAAAGTGTAATCAAGAAAAAAAGGTTTTCAAGAGAAAGAGTCTCAAACCAACATGGGTTGCCTCCTACTAGCGCAAAGTTTAGAGCCTTCAGCTAGTCTTGTTGTTCCTCCCTCAATCAACCATTGTCCAAAAGTAAAATGTTTTCATCCTCATCATACACAATCCTCTCAAATGCCTTCATTGTTTGATCTTCCTCCCAAGGGTTATGCTAGTTTCTCAAGTGCCTTTCTTCATTTGTCTCTCCTCTTGGGTCATCATCATAGGTCTCAAAGTAAGAATCCTCATAAATAAAACTTTTTAGCTCATTTAAGATGACCTCCTTAGGCATCTTCCCTCTCATCTTCATATTGAAGGTGAAAACACCCTTATGAAACCTTACATAAGTTGGGCTTTTCTTAATGATGGCAAGCAATGAGGTGTTTGCCTTAGTCAATCTTAAGTCCTTCAGAATTTTCATGCCATAGTTTGGCCTTCCCTTGAGGAATGGGTCTTCATAGGCATCAAAGAGAGGGGTTTCCATCATGTTGGACACTTGCAAACCTAAAAATATCAAATTGGGATGTCTTGGATCAACAACGGGGGAACTTTGTGATGTCATCTCAAAGGAAGGTGGGACACAAGATATTATCTTCTCAAAATTTGGTAGGACTGCAAATTTTTTAGTGCATTTAACACTCTCACAAGGACTTTGCGGCAGGGGTTCTCCATTATGATCTTTGTCTAATTGCTTACCTCCCTTGTTGATCTCCTCAACAACCTTTTCAATCCAAAACACTCAAACCTTCTTCACTTGCTCATAGGGAGGAGTGGGAGCATGTGATGGTGGTGGTGGTTTTTAGTGTAGTGGATTAGGATTTTGATGGATGTAGGTTGGTTGTTATGGAGGAGGTTGGCATGGGGGTGGATTTTTTAGTTGATATTGTAGTGGTGTTTTTAAGGTGTGTTGGAAGTTGAATGGTGGTTGTGGTGGTGGAGGAGCATAGGGGTTTGGGGGGCCTTGGTATTGTTGGAGAGTGGGTTCTTGGCCATGTGGTGGGATATAAGCACCTTGAGGAGCACCCATGGTTCCACTAGCATTGTTGGGGTTGGACATGGGTTGGGAAAGGGGCCTTCCCTCCTCAAAAAGGGAAAGTGTAACGACCCACACTTTTGAGTGTCTAAAAGACCTTAAAGTCACAGATCGTTAATCATAACTTCCAGGATCAGATTCATGAAATAATACAAAATAGTAAATAATTTCCATTAATGATCAAATATGCACATGTTTAGATAAAAATCTCCTCGAAGGAGTTACATAAATTTTAAACAAAATTAACTTTTACAGTTGTGAAGATATACCATTAAGACTAAACCTTCATGATTAAGCTGTAGTGTCTTCAACATCTTTATCTGTACCCTCATGTCCATGCTATCAAGTATATCTGATACCTAAAATGCCGACAAACAAATACACGATCAGTATATTTCTATACTGGTACGTGGGTTCACACAATAATCATAAGTAACATATAAGCAAACATATTTATCCTGCACATAAGAATATAACTTGTTTTCATATTCTAACCCATATCTGGTCAACTACCTCAGGTGTAATCACTATCCCTCCTGGGCTCGTGTGTGTTGGGTTTTAGGGGAGGCAGAGAAGGAAGAGGAAACAAAATTTTCTCCCTTAAAGCCGGAACAAGGAAACACATCAACGTCTATATAATAGGAAAGGATGGTTTGTGGAATCATACCTTGTCCCGAGGCTTGCTCGGCGACAATACCTCACGCCTTGCGCGGCCTTCAAATCCGGTCTTCGACGGTGCCTGTACAGCTCCTGGTCGCACAGGGACTGACGACTCCTACTCGTACCGGACTGTCGGATGACAGTTGTCCTCCTGAGCAGCAGTGACCTTTCGCCTCTGAAGTAGTCCACACGGACCACCTGGAACTCCACACTCCTTGTCCCACAAGGAAGTGGAAGGAGTCACACCGTCCTGTTGACATACTAGTCACCAACACACTCTCCTGCCTCCAGTTGCAACTGCAGTTGTCCTTCCCTTGCTGCACCTCCCTTTTACGGGAAGCACTTGCTCGGGCTCTCTCTCGGTTACCAAAACCAGAGAGAATGACAAATTTGCAGAGCAACTGGTTGCACTGAGTTGTACTTTGAGAAGCCCCCAATACCCCTATATATAGGAGGTTCATGGGACAGGGTTCTCTATCCCGGGCAATGCGGGACTAAAAGCAGAAGTAGAAGGGTTCGAGATTTTCCACAAAAGCAGCCAACTCGCAACCTGAACCGATCGGTTCACAAGTGAACCGGTCAGTTGGGGACCTGAACTGGTCGGTTGACACCTCAACCGATCAGTTGGGACCCTTGAACCGGTCGGTTCACAAGTGAACCGGTCAGTTGGTGGTCCTGGTCGGTTCCCGATTGACTTTCCTTCTTTTGTTTCTAATTGGTATCGAATACCAATCCTTGTTCCAATCAAATTGGGAAAGTGAAATGCAAGGAAAATTCTCACTAATCCTACTTTCCCAAGTTGCTCAGTTGCACCAGTTGAATCGATCGTTTCAACACTTGAAGCAATCAGTTCACCCTGGGCTTGAGCCGATCAGCTCAACACTTGAGCCGACCGGTTCAGCAACCTCAACCGACCGGTTCATTACATGAACCGATCAGTTGTGAGTACAGGTTGTGTAGAATCAGTCAATTGCAATTTCAATCAATCCGATACTCCAATCAATGTATCCAACACCTTGAACATTATGATATTGAGCTATCAATTGATTGTGTGTTTAATTGAACTACTAAACTCCTTTAGTAATCAATCTAAACATTGCTTGTGGACAAAACTCGTCTTCCAGGTTAAATCCTATGTGTGTGACCCTGTAGGTCCATTTCATGTTGGCAGTGAAAGTCCATAACACTTATGACTTCACAAGCAAAGAGCGGTGCCTAGTCACACATCAATGCTACCAAAGTGAAAGTAGAAAGTTGGAGAATAACTTTCATCTGACAATCCGTGAATGGTGTTACAGTGAATGTATAATTCCTTTGTCACTGATATCCCAAATGAACTCAAGGCATGGAACAGTCATCCTGTCAACGTTCATTCACTTTCTTGATCTCAGAGTAGACTGGAAGAGATATGTATGACATCAGTATCATATACTGACTCACACATGCGTGCACGCCTTTCTCAATCCTACTCATCAAGTGGCCATGGACATCAAACTCTCTCAGGAGGGACAAATCCCATATCTATCACTCACCCCTCAAAAGCCCCATGTGTCAAAGCCACCCAATCATCACCTTTATAACAACCCATGTTTCAGGACTGCGTTTGATGATTTCAAAGTGTGCCCAACGACATGTGTTGAGTGTAGTGATTTCAGGTCTAAGAATAACACTCACCACCATCATTGTGAGTACTGAATGTGACTACCATGTCATGGTTCCATGTGTCAAACTCACGGTGGGTCTGTCTGGTACACTTTTCTCTAACAAGTACCTATGTGTTTGGTTTGATATCTCTATATCATGACTAATGAGATTCTGTCATCAACCAACACCACAATCTAGTCTTGCGTGTCATTGCTGTCTATCTACCTTCCACAATGACATCCGACTAGGGACATAACAAGAATGTACAAACTCTTAGCATCCATATGATCTCATCGTTCAGGTCATGAACCTGAAGGCATACATCATTGAGTACTGTCATTCTCTAGACATTCAATATGTTCTATCACTATCTCATATGACTGAACCAGAAAGAATTGGAAGCTTGCCTTTGTTGTTTATCAAATCAATCTTAATGTATCCCACCAATCATCCCATGATTGGCTCTCAGGGTATACATGCCAATAGTGTGCATTACCCTTAAGATCAGTCTAACCTAGGGTTTAGAATACTATTATTACTTTACATGATACTCATATGCACTTTATAGTTTGCAAGAACTAAATAAACAAGCAAGCAGTTTATTTGTCATTTAATCTCATCGAGAAATATCAGCAATATCAAAATTCGATACATGTATTCATAATCGTAACCACGTACCATATGTCATGTAGAAACCATGCAGAATATATCAAATGTACTTTAAGAATGCATCCAAACATCCAAGCAACAAAGCATGTAATCAACAAGTATCTGAAACAAAGCATACTACGTATGTGTCACCATGTATTCTCATTATACTAATCAGATTTAGATGTACTCCTAAACTAGGGTTTAGGTTATCTTGTGTTTGGACTAGGGATTAGGGCTACAAACCCTAGTTCCATCATATCATGGTTCCTAAGATTACCAATACTGTTATGCATGTTAAGTGAAACCCTAATTATCAACTTAAGCATATTAAACTACTCGTGACACCTAAATCACATTATGATCATAGTAAGATGTTGACATTAGTTCTAAAACCCTACAACAGTATATATAAGGTTACTAATATGGAAATGTCCACTATTCATCATCAACTAGGATTTTTTCATTATACATGTCTAGATCAGGTATGAACATAACAACCAATTCTAATCAGTTTATAGGAATTTAGGTCTTTCCTTTATACTAATCATCTTAACACATGTATAGCACATACTTTTAGAACAGGAAGCATGATCAGGTTCTGATAACATTTTATTTAGATTCCTCTCATTCTCCTGGTCAATTTGATATATAGTTTTGATATATTCCGAGTTACCTATCATATACTATGATTTTTAAAAGATAATAATTATTGGGCCAATTAAAAGGTGCCATGCCAGCTAACTTACCTTATCCATTGCTAAACCATCTCGACTCCTTATTAGGGGAAAAGACTTCTCCACCCTTGGGGCTTGAACACACAGGCTGGGGCAAAAGAGTCTTTTGACTCTTTTCTTTTCTTCCTCCTCGTGCAAGGCTTCTCTTGCCCAATGGTGGCTCTGGTCGCATGTCTTCACATGACGGGATCTGTCCCGCATGACTTGCAACCACTGCCGCTGCTATTGCAGTGGGTCAAGGGTCGTCGACCTCTCCTTTGTGCAGGTTCTCTATTCATGTGATGTCCACCTCAATGACCCCGATTCCCATCGCCGAGCACATGCTGCGCATGCCAGCACTACCAGAGGTGCCTGGTGGTGCCCTTCCTTCCTTGCACATTAGGCTCTGACTACGTGCTCACCGCCCACCAGTATAGCAACCGGTCCAGGGCTCATCTCCTACCCTAATCTCCATGAGCGTCCAGATGCTGCAGTGCCTCGTCAGGCCCTTGCCAGACCCTACCTTTGCCCTGGCGGTGGTCCTCCATGGCTTCAGATAAGCCAGAGGTGCCCAGGTTGGCTGGACGACACCCTACTCTATCCCAACGCTATACCCTGATGAAGGTGTACCCAAGGCCATGGTCATTTCCTCTCCACCCTGCGTGACTGGGTTCGGTTGATGGTGCTGACCATCCTGGTCCTTTCCTCCACACGCCATCCTTTCCTCCATGAATGACGCTTCTACAACCTCTAGGTCCACCGTCATGGCAAGACGGATGCAACCCCCTTCAGGCATGAGGTCCTTCTGTTGCGACCACCACCCCTGGCTGCACTATCTCCAGTCTTCCATTCTCCTCCCGCCCTCATCATCCTCCTGACCATGTTGTCGAACCAGTTGGTCGCTACCAACATTGTCTGCTGGTTCTATGTCAAAGGAACGGGGCACAATCAGATTGCTCATGGAAAGAACCAAGTGGCGGGGAAGATGGTGTGCCGCCTAGGCCATCCAGAAAAAGCGTTGGCCTAATGGTTTGTCCATGGCAGTGTAGGGTTGTAGCTATGGCGGCGTAGGTCTCCTCGTGGCCAATCAAGGCTGGTGTCCCACTTGGAGAGGGTCCCTATATATACCTGTGTTTGGAGGAAACCCTAGGGACTGCTATATGCAAGAAGGGTTGATATGTCCATGAGAGAAAGCCAATTCTCGGCTCATGCACACATACCGTGCTTCTCATATGGAAGGTGTCCTAGTCAAAACCAACCACCGACCAATCTCCTCCTTTCCATAATCTAGTATTCCTATTCTCATGTATATGTAAGTTAGCAACGCATGGTAGGTAAAGTTTCCATACGTGATTGATCCATATCTTAAGGCAAGGCACTTTTTGATATTTATATAAACACTCCATTACCACATTTCCATACACATAAAAGATGTCTCTTTTTATTTAGCATTATTAACACCAATTAATAGCATGAAAAGGCAAGTCAGGGTTCTAGAAAAGGATATATTTCTCTTAATATCCTTTAAACACCACATCTCTTATTCTTCTTTGGAAACTTGCATATCCTGTTGTATTTCATTTACCATATCAAAAGCCACTAATACCAATTCATTATGAATTCTTTTTCTTTTATTTAACTTGTGCCACAAGCACTCATACCACAATGGTGTTTAACATTAATACTTCACCAATAATACCATTGGGAAATTATTTATCCAAATGTGACTTTTTATTTATATAATTCAATTTTATTAAAATTGAGGATATAACATTCACCCCTCTTTAAGAGGAATTTTGTCCCCAAAATTCAGTCCTACTAAGCCTAGGTGAATGATAACCCATACTATCTTCAAAACATAGGGTTAGCACCCTACTTATATGGCTTAACCACTTTTCATTAGCATAGCAAATTTTTTTGTTTTAATACCAGGATTGGCACTTGAATTGAAATTCAAGTATATACACATCTCTAGTATATGCATATTATTAGCACTTGATGATTTCATTATTATTTGGTGATTTCTCTTTTCACCTAGGTTTGCAACCTATTATTTGTTATTTGCACACAAGGGTGAGGTAACACCTCTAACCCTAGGTCACACATTACACATTTATCTTAAGACATTTATTCTCAATTTTAAGCATAACATGTGTTTATCCAATCTCCCTCCCTTATAATGAAATGAAATAAGCATTTGGCTATAGCCCAAACACAAAGTTCATTCCATTCCAAGAGAGGAGGTAGTACATCCACACATTACCCTTTCAATTTCACATATTAAGTTGAATCATACTCTATATGACTCTTACTTGTTCTCAATTTCACAACATTCTTATACCCCATGAAGTCAAGTGTCCCTTTTCATACTCTTAAGTTAGGGCACAACTTCTCTCAAGTGTTCATGACTTCTTTTATATTTTTTTATATTTACATCTCATGTATCATTATCAGCCTTAGCCAAATCCTCGAGGTCTCTAGGGGTATAGGTACTTTTGGAGTGATCTCATCCTTATGCATCAAGAGAGTGCCTTTCACATTCACCCATTAGGCTACATGATCATCATGGAGGTAGCTAATCTCCTAAGACATGGGCCTTGGGCAAAGTCAACTGTTACCTCCCGACCACATGGTCATATGCATTCAGGGCACAATCAACTCCCAAACCATCGGTCCTATGTACCTCTAATACACCCTACTTGACCTTAGGATTGCATTAGGACTCTACCCTCCCTAAGGGTTTCTTTTGAGATGTCACATCTTTTAAGCACATTATTCTCTTATTTAGTTCTTTAACCCGGATTGCCTTCATCTCTCTCTTTTGAGTACACATAATGCAGTGTTGTCCCATCATTGGGCTCGGGCCACCTTCCCTCCAGGGCTTGGTGACATGTCGGTCTTCCCTCCTGGGCTTGACCTCTGTGATCTTCCCCTCTAGGGGCTTTATCCTAAACAACTGCATTGTGGACTTAGGCCACCTTCCCTCCTGGGCTTGGTGCCTGCCTGGTCTTCCCTCCTGGGCTTGGTCATCCACTTAGGCCACCTTCCCCCGTGGGCTTGGTGCCTTACTGGTCTTCCCTCATGGGCTTGACCAGTTGTGTCACTCAGAGTTGGCATCCTTGGGTTCAAATAATTTAAGTACTTTCATTTATTTTATATCTTTAACTCTTCACTCCTCTAGGTGAGGATTAAGGTTATCTCAATACTTACCTTTTAAGGGAAAGTCCTAGCCTAGGGTGCCTTCTTGGCTCATAGGAGGGGGTTAGGCTCTCTAGACACAACCTAATCCCAAGATCTAGGTTTTTCCTCCCTCATAGGTCATCTTCCCACTCTTTGGGTTGACCCACCCCAGGTTGGCACACTAACCCTAAAGGTTTCATGGATATCTTCTTTTCTTTTATGCCTAACATTTTTTTCTTTCTTTTCACTAGGCATAACTTTTATCATCAACCCATGTTTGCTCAATCTATATAATACCCCCCTCATGGTCTCTATCCATTCAATGAACTTGCATCACCTTCCCTCCAGGGCTTGGTGCTACCTCGGCCTTCCCCTCCAGGGGCTTGGCCACCATCACTAAACTTCTAGAGACAACATGAGGAGTTTGAGAAAGTTATATTCCAACTTTTCATTTTCTGATATATTCAACTATTAGGTTTTTATATCTCTTAAGACTTATCACATAAGTTTTATGCTCCTCATGCACACATGCATGGGAGATTGGGTTACCTAAACCATCCCTTATCTTTCTTATTCATGATTTCAAGTTTCACATGGGCAGTGCCCCATACCACCACACCATGTTGGTTACCAATTTTAAGTTTCACATGGGTAGTGTCCCATACCACCACACCATGTTGATTAATTAGGATTAAGGTTTTAGGGTTACAATTAGGGACTACACTCTACCTTTTAGAGTTTCCCTGCCCCTAGACTCTCTAGAGTTTTCACACCCTATTCCAAGTCCTTCCTCGAAGAAAGGGCTTACCCAAACATGTATCTTCCTAGTGTCTACCCTCTCTAGAGGGACCTACATGAAAGGTTACATCTTTTCACATTTTACTTCTCTTATTAACATTTTCTTTTCAAAGATTTTAAGTATGAGATGAGAAGTAGAGGAAAATGTGAGTTGAGAAACCTAATTTTTCTCTTAACATTTCTAAGGATTATTTGAAATTATAAACTATTATGTATTAGTTGATGAATCTGGGCTCTGATACCAAATGTAATGACCCACACTTTTGAGTGTCTAAAAGACCTTAAAGTCACATATCGTTAATCATAACTTCTAGGATCAGATTCATGAAATAATAAAAAATGGTAAATAATTTCCATTAATGATCAAATATTTACATGTTTAGATAAAAAGCTCCTCAAAGGAGTTACATAACTTTTAAACAAAATTGACTTTTACAGTTGTGAAGATATACCATTAAGACTAAACCTTCATGATTAAACTATAGTGTCTTCAACATCTTTATCTGTACCCTCATCTCCACGCTATCAAGTATATCTGATACCTAAAATGCTGACAAACAAATACGCGAACAGTATATTTCTATACTGGTACGTGGGTTCACACAATAATCACAAGTAACATATACGCAAACATATTTATCCTGCACATAAGAATATAACTTGTTTTCATATTCTAACCCATATCTGGTCAACTACCTCAGGTGTAATCACTGTCCCTTCGGGGCTTGTGTGCATTACCCTTAAGATCAGTCTAACCCAGGGTTCAGAATATAATTATTACTTTACATGATACTCATATGCACTTTATAGTTTGCAAGAACTAAATAAACAAGCAAGCAGTTTATTTTTCGTTTAATCTCATCGAGAAACATCGGCAATCTCAGAATTCGATACATGTATTCATAATCATAACCACATACCTTATGTCATGTAGAAACCATGCAGAATATATCACATGTACTTTAAGAATGCATCCAAACATCCAAGAAACAAAGCATGTAATCATAAAGTATCTGAAACAAAGCATACTACGTATGTGTCACAATGTATTCTCATTATACTAATCAGATTTAGATGTACTCCTAAACTAGGGTTTAGGTTATCTTGTGTTTGGACTAGGGATTAGGGCTACAAACCCTAGTTCCATCATATCATGGTTCCTAAGATTACCAATACTGTTATGCATGTTAAGTGAAAACCTAATTATCAACTTAAGCATATTAAACTACTCGTGACACCTAAATCACATTATGATCATAGTAAGATGTCGACATTAGTTCTAAAACCCTAAAATGGTATATATAAGGTTGCTAATATGGAATTGTCCACTATTCACCATTAACCATGATTTCTTCATTATACATGTCTAGATCAGGTATGAACATAACAACCAATTCTAATCAATTTATAGGAATTTAGGTCTTTCCTTTATACTAATCATCTTAAAACATGTATAGCACATACTTTTAGAACAGGAAGCATGATCAGGTTCTGATAACATTTTATTTAGATTCCTCTCGTTCTCTTGGTCAATTTGATATATAGTTTTGATATATTCCGAGTTACCTATCATATACTATGATTTTTAAAAGATCATAATTATTGGGCCAATTAAAAGGTGCCACGTCAGCTAACTTACCTTATCCATTGCTAAACCATCTCGGCTCCTTATTAGGGGAAAAGACTTCTCCTCCCTTGGGGCTTGAACATATAGGCTGGGGTAGAAGAGTCTTTTGACTCTTTTATTTTCTTCCTCCTCGTGCAAGGCTTCTCTTGCCCGACAGCGGCTCTGGTCGCATGTCTTCACACGACAGGATCTGTCCCGCACGACTTGCAACCACTATCGCTTCTGCTGCAGTGGGTCAAGGGTCGTCGACCTCTCCTTTTTGCAGGTTCTCTGTTTGTGTGATGTCCACCTCAACGACCCCGATGCCCGTCGCCGAGCGCATGCTGCGCATTCCAGCACTACCGGAGGTGCCTGGCGGTGCCCTTCCTTCCTTGCACATCAGGCTCTAACTACGTGCTCACCGCCCACCAGTATAGCAATCGGTCCAGGGTTCATCTCCTACCCTCATCTCCATGAGCGTCGAGATGCCGCGACGCCTCGTCAGGCCCTTGCCGGACCCTACCTTCACCTTGGCGGTGGTCCTCCATGGCTTCAGATAAGTCGGAGGCGCCCAGGTTGGCTGGACGACACCCTACTCTGCCCCAACACTATACCCCGACGAAGGTGTACCCAAGGCCATGGTTTTCCTCTCCGCCCTGCATGACTGGGTTTAGCTGACGGTGCTGACCATTCCAGTCCTTTCCTCCGCATGCCATCCTGTCCTCCATGAACGATGCTTCTACAGCCGCTAGGTCCACTGTCACGGCAAGACGGATGCAACCCCCTTCAGGCATGAGGTCCTTCTGTTGCGGCCACCACCCCTGGTTGCACTATCTCTAGTCTTCCATTCTCCTCCCGCCCTCGTCGTCCTCCTGACCATGCTGTCGAACCAGTTGGTCACTGCCAGTGTTGTCTGCTGGTTCTCTGTCAAAGGAACGGGGCGCAATCAGATTGCTCATGGAAAGAGGGAAGAACCAAATGGCGGGGAAGATGGTGTGCCGCCTAGGCCATCCAGAAAAAGCCCTAGCCTAATGGTTTGTCCATGGCAGCGTAGGGTTGCAGCTATGGCAGTCGTAGGTCTCCTCGTGGCCAATCGAGGCTGGTGTCCCCCTTGGAGAGGGTCCCTATATATACCTGTGTTTGGAGGAAACCCTAGGGATTGCTATATGCAAGAAGGGTTGATATGTCTGTGAGAGAAAGCCAATTCTCGACTCATGCACACATACCGTGCTTCTCATATGGAAGGTGTCCTAGTCAAAACCAACCACCGACCAATATCCTCCTTTCCATAATCTAGTATTCCTATTCTCATGTATATGTAAGTTAGCAACACATGGTAGGTAAAGTTTCCATACGTGATTGATCCATATCTTAAGGCAAGGCACTTTTTGATATTTATATAAACACTCCATTACCACATTTCCATACACATAAAAGATGTCTCTTTTTATTTAGCATTATTAACACCAATTAATAGCATGAAAAGGAAAGGCAGGGTTCTAGAAAAGGATATATTTCTCTTAGTATCCTTTAAACACCACATCTCTTATTCTTCTTTGGAAACTTGCATATCCTCTTGTATTTCATTTACCATATCAAAAGCCACTAATACCAATTCATTATGAATTCTTTTTCTTTTATTTAACTTGTGCCACAAGCACTCATACCACAATGGTGTTTACCATTAATACTTCACCAATAATACCATTGGGAAATTATTTATCCAAACGTGACTTTTTATTTATATAATTCAATTTATCAAAATTGAGGATATAACATTCACCCCTCCTTAAGAGGAATTTTGGCCCCAAAATTCAGGCCTACTAAGCCTAGGTGAATGATAACCCATACTATCTCCAAAACATAGGGTTAGCACCCTACTTATATGGCTTAACCGCTTTTCATTAGCATAGCAATTTTTTTCTTTTATTACCAGGATTGGCACTTGAATTGAAATTCAAGTATATACACATCTCTAGGATATGTCTATTATTAGAATTTGATGATTTCATTATTATTTGGTGATTTCTCTTTTCACCTAGGTTTGCAACCTATTATTCGTTATTTGCACACAAGGGCGAGGTAACACCTCTAACCCTAGGTCACACATTACACATTTATCTCAAGACATTTATTCTTGAGTAACATGTGTCTATCCAATCTCCCTCCCTTATAATGAAATGAAATAAGCATTTGGTTGCAGCCCAAATGCAAAGTTCATTCCATTCTAAGAGCGGAGATAGTACATCCACACATTACCCTTTCAATTTCACATATTAAGTTGAATCATACTCTATATGACTCTTACTTGTTCTCAATTTCACAACATTCTTATACCCCATGAAGTCAAGTGTCCCTTTTCTTACTCTTAAGTTAGGGCACAACTTCTCTCAAGTTTTCATGACTACTTTTATATTTTTTTATATTTACATCTCATGTATCATTATGAGCCTTAGCCAAATCCTCGAGGTCTCTAGTGGTATAGGTACTTTTGGAGTGATCTCATCCTTATGCATCAAGAGAGTGCCTTTCACATTCACCCATTAGGCTACATGATCATCATGGAGGTAGCTAATCTCCAAAGACATGGGCCTTAGGCAAACTCAGATGTTACCTCCCGACCACATGGTCGTATGCATTCAGGGCACAATCAACGCCCAACCCATCGGTCCTATGTACCTCTAATACACCCTACTTGACCCTAGGATTGCATTAGGACTCTACCCTCCCTAAGGGTTTCTTTTGAGATGTCACATCTTTTAAGCACATTATTCTCTTATTTAGTTCTTTAACCCAGATTTCCTTCATCTCTCTCTTTTGAGTACAGATAATGCAGTGTCGTCCCATCATTGGGCTCGAGCCACCTTCCCTCCATGGCTTGGTGCCATGTCGAGCTTCCCTCCTGGGCTTGACCTCTATGATCTTCCCCTCCAGGGGCTTGATCCTAAACAACTGCATTGTGGACTTAGGCCACCTTCCCTCCTGGGCTTGGTGCCTTCTTGGTCTTCCCTCCTGGGCTTGGTCGTCCACTTAGGCCAATATCCCTCATGGGCTTGGTGCCTTACTGGTCTTCCCTCCTGGGCTTGACCACTTGTGTCACTCAGAGTTGGCATCCTTGGGTTCAAAGAATTTAAGTACTTTCATTTATTCTATATCTTTAACTCTTCACTCCTCTAGGTGAGGATTAAGGTTATCTCAATACTTACCTTTTAAGGGAAAGTCCTAGCCTAGGGTGCCTTCTTGGGTCATAGGAGGGGGTTAGGCTCTCTAGCCACAACTTGATCCCAAGATCTAGGTTTTGCCTCCCTCATAGGTCATCTTCCCACTCTTTGGGTTGATCCACCCCAGGTTGGCACACTAACCCTAAAGGTTTCATGGATATCTTCTTTTCTTTTATGCCTAACATTTTTTTCTTTCTTTTCATTAGGCATAACTTTTATCATCAACCAGTGTTTGCTCAATCTCTAGAATACACCCCTCATGGTCTCTGTCCATTCAATGAACTTGTGTCACCTTCCCTCCATGGCTTGGTGCTACCTCGGCCTTCCCCTCCAGGGGCTTGGCCATCATCACTAAACTTCTAGAGACAACATGAGGAGTTTGAGAAAGTTATATTCCAACTTTTCATTTTCTGATATATTCAACTATTGGGTTTTTATATCTCTTAAGACTTATCACATAATTTTTATGCTCCTCATGCACACTTGCATGGGAGATTGGGTTACCTAAACCATCCCTTATCTCCCATATTCATGATTTCAAGTTTCACATGGGCAGTGTCCCATACCACCACACCATGTTGATTACCAATTTTAAGTTTCACATGGGTAGTGTCCCATACCATCACACCATGTTGATTAATTAGGATTAAGGTTTTAGGGTTACAGTTAGGGACTACACTCTACCTTTTAGAGTTTCCCTGCCCCTAGACTCTCTAGAGTTTTCACACCCTATTCCAAGTCCTTCCTCGAAGAAAGGGCTTACCCAAACATGTATCTTCCTAGTGTCTACCCTCTCTAGAGGGACCTACACGAAAGGTTACATCTTTTCACATTTTACTTCTCTTATTAACATTTTCTTTTCAAAGATTTTAAGCATGAGATGAGAAGTAGAGGAAAATGTGAGATGAGAAACCTAATTTTTCTCTTAACATTTCTAAGGATTATTTGAAATTATAAACTATTATGTATTAGTTGATGAATCTGGGCTCTGATACCAAATGTAACGACCCACACTTTTGAGTGTCTAAAAGACCTTAAAGTCGTAGATCGTTAATCATAACTTCCAGAATCAGATTCATGAAATAATACAAAATAGTAAATAATTTCCATTAATGATCAAATATGTACATGTTTAGATAAAAAGCTCCTCGAAGGAGTTACATAACTTTTAAACAAAATTAACTTTTACAGTTGTGAATATATACCATTAAGACTAAACCTTCATGATTAAACTGTAGTGTCTTCAACATCTTTATCTGTACCCTCATGTCCATGCTATCAAGTATATCTGATACCAAAAATGCCAACAAACAAATACGCGATCAGTATATTTCTATACTGGTATGTGGGTTCACACAATAATCACAAGTAACATATAAGCAAACATATTTTTCCTGCACATAAGAATATAACTTGTTTTCATATTCTAACCCATATCTGGTCAACTACCTCAGGTGTAATCACTATCCCTCTGGGGCTCCTGTGCATTACCCTTAAGATCAGTCTAACCCAGGGTTCAGAATACTATTATTACTTTACATGATACTCATATGCACTTTATAGTTTGCAAGAACTAAATAAACAAGCAAGTAGTTTATTTTTCGTTTAATCTCATCGAGAAACATCGACAATCTGAGAATTCGATACATGTATTCATAATCATAACCACATACCTTATGTCATGTAGAAACCATGCATAATATATCAGATGTATTTTAAGAATGCATCCAAACATCCAAGCAACAAAGCATGTAATCAACAAGTGTCTGAAACAAAGCATACTACGTATGTATCACCATGTATTCTCATTATACTAATCAGATTTAGATGTACTCCTAAACTAGGGTTTAGGTTATCTCGTGTTTGGACTAGGGATTAGGGCTACAAACCCTAGTTCCATCATATCATGGTTCCTAAGATTACCAATACTGTTATGCATGTTAAGTGAAACCCTAATTATCAACTTAAGCATATTAAACTACTCGTGACACCTAAATCACATTATGATCATAGTAAGATGTCGACATTAGTTCTAAAACCCTAAAATAGTATATATAAGGTTACTAATATGGAATTGTCCACTATTCATCATTAACCATGATTTCTTCATTATACATGTCTAGATCAGGTATGAACATAACAACCAATTCTAATCAGTTTATAGGAATTTAGGTCTTTCCTTTATACTAATAATCTTAACACATGTATAGCACATACTTTTAGAACAGGAAGCATGATCAGGTTCTGATAACATTTTATTTAGATTCCTCTCATTCTTCTGGTCAATTTGATATATAGTTGTGATATATTCCGAGTTACCTATCATATACTATGATTTTTAAAAGTTCATAATTATTGGGCCAATTAAAAGGTGCCACGTCAGCTAACTTACCTTATCCATTGCTAAACCATCTCGGCTCCTTATTAGGGGAAAAGACTTCTCCGCCCTTGGGGCTTGAACACACAGGCTGGGGCAGAAGAGTCTTTTGACTCTATTCTTTTCTTCCTCCTCGTGCAAGGCTTCTCTTGCCCGACGGCAACTCTGGTCGCATGTCTTCACACGACAGGATCTGTCCCGTACGACTTGCAACCACTGCCACCGCTGTTGGAGTGGGTCAAGGGTCGTCAACCTCTCCTTTGTGCAGGTTCTCTGTTCGTGTGATGTCCACCTCAACGGCTCGATGCCCATCGCCGAGCACACGCTGCGCATGCCAGCACTACCAGAGGTGCCTGGCGGTGCCCTTCCTTCCTTGCACATTAGGCTTTGACTACGTGCTCACCACCCACCAGTATAGCAACTGGTCCATGGCTCATCTCCTACCCTCATCTCCATGAGCGTTGAGATGCCACGGCTCCTTGTCAGGCCCTTTCCGGACCCTACCTTCGCCCTGGCGGTGGTCCTCCATGGCTTCAGATAAGCTGGAGGTGCCCAGGTTGGCTGGATGACACCCTACTCTACCCCAACGCTATACCCTGACGAAGGTGTACCCAAGGCCATGGTCGTTTCCTCTCCGCCCTGCGTGACTGTGTTCGGCTGACGGTGCTGACCATCCCGGTCCTTTCCTCTGCACGCCATCCTGTCCTCCACGAACGATGCTTCTACAGCTACTAGCTCCACCGTCACGGTGAGATGGATGCAACCCTCTTCAGGCATGAGGTCCTTCTATTGCGGCCACCACCCTTGGCTGCACTATCTCCAATCTTCCATTCTCCTCCCACCCTCGTCGTCCTCCTGACCATGTTGTCGAACTAGTTGGTCGCTGCCAGCATTGTCTGCTAGTTCTCTGTCAAAGGAACGGGGCGCAATCAGATTGCTCGTGGAAAGAGGGAAGAACTAAGTGGCGGGGAAGATGGTGTACCACCTAGGCCATCCAGAAAAAGCCTTGGCCTAATGGTTTGTCCATGGCAGTGTTGGGTTGCAGCTATGGCGATCATAGGTCTCCTCGTGGCCAATCGAGGCTGGTGTCCCCCTTGGAGAGGGTCCCTATATATACCTACGTTTGGAGGAAACCCTAGGGACTGCTGTATGCAAGAAGGGTTGATATGTCCGTGAGAGAAAGCCAATTCTCGGCTCATGCACACATACCGTGCTGCTCATATGGAAGGTGTCCTAGTCAAAACCAACCACCGACCAATCTCCTCCTTTCCATAATCTAGTATTCCTATTCTCATGTATATGTAAGTTAGCAACGCATGGTAGGTAAAGTTTCCATACGTGATTGATCCATATCTTAAAGCAAGGCACTTTTTGATATTTATATAAACACTCCATTACCACATTTCCATACACATAAAAGATGTCTCTTTTTATTTAGCATTATTAACACCAATTAATAGCATGAAAAGGCAAGGTAGGGTTCTAGAAAAGGATATATTTCTCTTAATATCCTTTAAACACCACATCTCTTGTTCTTCTTTGGAAACTTGCATATCCTCTTGTATTTCATTTACCATATCAAAATCCAGTAATACCAATTTATTATGAATTCTTTTTCTTTTATTTAACTTGTGCCATAAGCACTCATACCACAATGGTGTTTAACATTAATACTTCACCAATAATACCATAGGGAAATTATTTATCCAAACGTGACTTTTTATTTATATAATTCAATTTTATCAAAATTGAGGATATAACAGAAAGTGAAAGGGAAATCTCATCCAACCTTTGCTCAAGTCGATCAATGGTTTATCCATGAAGGGACACCTCTATCTTCACTCCATCAAGGCTTCTTAACCTTGCAAGAATTTCTTCTTCAAACATGGAGTTGTCTCCTTGCTCTTGGTATCCTTGTTTCTCCCATGAAAGGTTTGGATGATTTCTCCATTCTGAAGTGTAAGAGCTTGACATGGAGTCTTGGTTGTTCTGAATGCCACATGATTTTAGAACTTGCACATCTTCACAAAGAGCTTCCATGGAGTTGGCGGAGTGATTAGAAGAACCTCCCACATGAATCTTCATGAGATTTACCATGTCTTCCAACATCTTTATCATGTAGGGCGGTTTAGGGATTGAAGGGGTTCATGCATCTAGGACTACCATCTTGAACTCAAAGGGTTTCTTGTCACATACACAAGGCACAACAACAAAAGAGGACAAGTTAGCAAACCAAGATGCAAAATTAACACAAAAAATAAAGAATAACAATGGTGAGGGCAATAGGAAAAGCTAAGATACACTAACTAGCTAGGCCAAGCACCTCTATCCCCAACAACGGTGCCAGAAATCTTGGTGCGGTATTGCACACACGTATAATGTTTCGATATTTATAGGTCCCCAAACTAGATTCACTCACAACACTAAAATATGCTCTCGTAAGAGCACAGGATCATGTTATAACATAGATGAGAGGCAAGCAATGGGGGTCAAACCACAGGGATAGAGGGGGCAATAGAGCTATGTTTGTGTTGGCTACATTCCTAAAGCAGAGATTAGGGTTGAAGGGTTTAAAATTGGGTTTGGTGAGATTACACTAAGCAAGCAGGCAAGTAAAGGCAATAATAAAGCTAGATTACCAAAAACTAGATTATCCTGAGCAAGTTAGGTCTAAGAGACTAGATTAAGCAATCAACTAAACACAAGCAAGATGATCTACACTACTCTAGCCAGGCAATTAGCAACTAAGAACTAAGCTAAACACTAGGGAAAGCAAGAATCTAGGTTAACCTTAACTAGCAGGACTAAGAAATCAACTAGAGTGAACAAAGGAAATTAAGCTAAACAAGCATTAACAAGCTAAGATGACAAGTTAGGTTTTAAGAAATGGATTGGATAGGTGGGCCATTTGGGAATGTGATTTGATATTAGTTGGGGGAAGGTCAACATAGCATGCAATTATCGCAATTTAATCTAGATTACCAAACCAAACAACAAGGCAAGTGTTGTTAGAATATACCCTATACTACTAGTTGGAGAACTAGGGTTAGGTGTAATTCTAGTAAGACTTGGCAAGTCTAGGTTTCTAGGGTAAGTGGTATTGGGACAATTAAGAGCCAAGGGTAGGAATGGGAGTTTAGATGAGGGTGTTTCACCTCATGTTACTTGCCATCTAGCCTTTAGGAAGCTCTAAGCAATTGCATCAATCATACTTACACTAGCTACTTATATCTCACACTCACTTGTAGTAGAAGGGAAATGTATGTAGGAATAAAGGGGGCTAGCTAGGGATCCAAAAATTGGACCTAGGAGCCATTCCTAGGATTGTTGCATACATTCCAATTCCTCCTAGAAGCTAAGTGTCATCAAGCATCACAAAGCAAGCAATTTATGTTTAAAAGCAAAAAACACATGCAAGATAATGGCAAATGAGACAGAAGAAAATACAATCATCATAGAATGAAATCATGTTCATTACAAGTTATTTCCCCCCAACATGGTATCAAAGTCACATTTTAACCCCAATCAGCCCACCACTAGGGGCTTAGTTAGACATAATCAAAGAAAAGATAAAAGAATGGGGAAGAAGGGGATATGACTCCATGGAGATCGAAGTATATCCTTCTCCTTCACCTCCTATATGTTGTAGGGAAACCTCTCTCCTCCAATGTGGATGTTGGTCATGAAGATGAAGGGGATTATGGTAGAAAACCTAGAAAACTAGGTTTCTATGGTGGAAATGAGGTGGAAATGGTGGGCGGAGAGCATAAATGCAAGGGGATTGCAATGAATGCTCTTGAGTGGGTGGAGAGGAGTAATGGAATCTAAAGGGGAGGCTAACCTCATGCCCCAGTTGCCACCCATGTATATATAGGTGGTGGGGAGGCACTAGGTCAAGTGGGGGTAGAATAAGAAATGTAGTGAAAATTTGTTGCTAGGGTTGTATGTAGCACGGGCGTGCTGGGCAACATGGCCATGGTGGGTAGGGGTCAGAACGACCGTGGTGGAATGGAATGGGCGAGGTGGAAATTGGCAAAAGTTACAGCTGAATTATGAGCTCTTGTAAGGCTGGAAGCACGGCCGTGCTGGGCAACACGACCATGCTGGGAGCTAGGTAGCACAGTCGTGCTGGGTAGAACGGTCATGGTGGGTGATATGTACCATGACCATGCTGGGTAGCACGACCTTTCTTGGTAGGTGGCATCATGGCCGTGTTGGAGGGGTGGCAGCACGAGCGTGCTGGGCAACACGACCGTGGTGGAGGATTTTTTGTAGATGCTTCAAAATTGAGATTTTTCCTATGATTTCTTCATTTACAACACAGTCATTCCGGGTCACCACAGCTGTGTTGGGAGCTTTTCTTTCACTTTGAGCTTTGAACTTCATGATCTTTTTCAAACATTAACATCTACTTCATCTTAAGAAAGCTTACAAGTAGTAAACTTGACCAAAAATAATAAAACATGGTATTATCAATTCCATTACAATTATCATCTTATATATTAATGATAGACCTAAAGTCCATCATTCCCTCAATCATACGAGGGATAAGCTATTTTTTGGGTAATTAACAAGCTCCTTAGATCTTGGATGGATTCACATGCCAATTGAATCTTCAGTCGCTTGAGTGAACAACAATCAGAATGTCTTAGTGCCTGCTTCATGGATTTGTATATGCTAATAATAATGAAATTAAATTCTACATGTTCCAACATGATCCTCCTGGTTGATTCAGTGACCATTCCTCAAATTATATGAGCCTGCACTAGTGTGCTTGAACTTGGTGCCACTTCCCTTGAGACCTCTTCCTTTCTTCTTCTGTTTTCCTGCCCTGATAGGTGTCATTGTGTCTTCATTTTTAGTCATGGTTTGTGTGAGTACTTCCTGCAAGGATACCCCTTCAACAACCTCATCTACATCTGGATAAACTACTATGTGGTTCCCATCATTCACTACCTTGTCTGCAACAGGATGATCTGCGTTATACACCCCATTGGTACTTACTTCCTCATTTATGATTTGACTCCACTTGAGCTACTTGAAAGATTAATATTCTGCATTACATCTTCTTCGGTGCTGTGTGTCGTCTTCTTCCTCTTCCACATCTATGAGCCTCTGGTTTCTGAAATGGCCATCTCAGCATTCACAGTCTTCTGTGAACTATTTTCAACCTCATGTTCCTCCTCATTACCCATCACTATAGGTTTGTACCTATTCCCATCTACTTGTTTACTATTTTCTTTCTGTTTGTCGCATTGTCTGTGTTTGTCATGGATTCCTTTGCTATAGTATGTCTGCCGTTTGCCATCCTCATCTGACCATTTCACTCCTGCCGCCTCCTCTTTCTCTTATGTCTTATGATCCTTA
This sequence comes from Alisma plantago-aquatica, assembly GCA_963693085.1. Lineage (NCBI taxonomy): Eukaryota > Viridiplantae > Streptophyta > Magnoliopsida > Alismatales > Alismataceae > Alisma > Alisma plantago-aquatica. The sequence continues at coordinate 521,294,118 of OY856414.1, read as the reverse complement.
GTAGAAGGTGTGCAAGCTTTAGAGCTATGTCCCAATTTTCCACAACATAGACATATGTCCAGAAGGACCTCATACTCAAGTTTGAACTCTGACCCATTGATGATAATGGCGGGTTGAACTGGTAGCATGGTATCCAATTCAATCATGAGCCTTGCAAAGTGACTTCTCATCTTCCCAAATGTATGCTCATCCACCTTAACTAGTGTTCCTAGTGTGTGACCTATTCTCTCAAACATGGTAGGCACATAGAGATGGAAAGGGAGGTTTAAGATCCTTACCCACGTTACAATATGGTTTGGAAGTCCTTTTGAAGGTTGGAAGTTGCCGTCCCATTTCCAGAACATCAAGCAGCTACTAAACATAGACCAAGGACCACCTGTAAGTGAGGTCTCATAGTCTATTTTACATGAGAACTGCACAACATAGTAGTTCAGATTCTAACAAAAAATCCTCATTCTTCCAATCAGTTCCATAGTAATCGTAGTCTGTCTTCCATTATCATGTAGCCAACACTTCTTCCAATCAATTTTACAGTAACCGCGAACTTCCATGGAAGTAGAAGTACTTCTTCTGCATCTAGGGTGATATACAGTTCTGGGCATCCTTTATCTGTGATCAATTCTATATCCTTTGGTTCTAGATCTCTAGATTCCAGATCTTCTAAAAACTCTTCCCGAGAGGTTGATCCCTTACCTCCCAGCATTGCTTCCTTGAATGTACTTCTGAGATTAGACAAAGTGTCCTTTTCTGAACTGGTATTACTGGCATCCAAAGAGGTAGGCTCTACAACCATGTTCTCTGAATGTTTAGGCAATGGGTTGTCTTCTGTCATCTAGTCACTGGAAACATTGAAAACCTTATCATAGATATGCAAACCTTCTTGTTGTTCAATACCACCTTGGTTTCCTTCTCCATGCATACTGTTGTAGTGTAGGTTGATTCCAACCTCGACTACATTGACAAAGACTCTTCGTGGTTATTCTTGAGCTCTGCCACCAGGATCGTCCACTGTCTCCCTTCCATCTCAGCTATGCGTGCTTAAGCTTGACTCTTGTCCACTAGGGGTAGGTTGAGGGAGCTTTGGGGCCTTCTTTGGACCTCTCCATGGGTGCAGGAATCCTAGAAGACCTTCCTTCTCTCTCATCCATCCAAGGCATGGTCCAAGTACCTAAAAATCATGCAAAAATGTCCATAGGTTAATTCGATAGAAATATGCATATTGAGGGAATTAACTTGCAATCTAACTTGTTTAGATGTGACTAAGATGCAAAAAGACACAAGATGGAGTAGTAAAATATGGCTTCATCAAGGATTGACTATAAGTGATGTAGATGGGATTTTTCCCTCCTATTGGAGTTTGATATCCTAGCCAATTGATAAGCGAGATTGAGAAAAGCATGTGCATGCACATGTGAATCAATGTATGATATTGAGGTCACATATATCTCATACAGTCTTCTCTTGGTTCAATGAACATGGATTGAACATTAAGAGGATGACGATTCCATGCCTCAAGTTCATTCTGGGTATTAAAGACAAAGAAATTATACAGTCACTGTGACACCTTACACAGATTGTAGGTTGAAGTTGTTCTCGAACTTTCCATTCACTTAGGCAACATTGATGTGTGACTAGCCACCGCTCTTTGCTTGTGATGTCATAATCTAGTTATGGAGATTCATTGTCAGTGTGATATGGGACCTATAGGTTCACACACATAAGAATTCATCTAGAAGAGGAGTTTAATAATAAATGATAACGGAATTAATTACTAAAGTGTTTAGTACTCCATTCGAGCAACAAATCAGGTGACTAGACTCCCAACTGATCGGTTCAAGTGTTGAAATGACTGTTTGGAGTGTGAGGTTGATTAGACAGTGAAGTGGCTGAGTTCTTCCTAAACTATGGAGTGAACTAACCGGTTCACATAGTGAAACAATTGGCTCAGGTCACCAACCGACCGATTGAGGTCATGATACAATAGGATAGCAAGGGTGAGACACCCAGTTTCGTGGAGAAATTTGATTGCATCAAGGATTAGTGCTGACATCATGTTGTGCATTAATTGGATTTGAATTGCCAATTCATATGCGACCAGGAAACATGGAAAAATGACTGACTAGTGGAGCGATCCGATCGGCTCACATGTGAACAGATGGCCTCACTTGTGAACCAACCACTTCGCTACTCGTAGGTTGCAAATTTTGTGATATTTTGGTCTCTTCCACTCCCATATAGACTGGGAATCCTGATCCTAACTCCTCATATAGATAGAGGGGTATTGGGGGCTTCTCAGACATATCAATTACATATGACAATTGTTTGTCTTCTCTGATTGTGGTAATCGAGAGAACTCGAGAAAGTCCTACCAGATAAAGGGAGGGATATCAAGGGAGAACAATTATGGGAGAGAAAGTTTATGACTAGTACACCAATAGGAGGGACAACTCCTTCTTGTCTATTCTAGTAGAACGATAAGAGTTTTAGGTGGTATGTGTAGACTTCAATAGAGGTGAGGTGGCCTTTGCCCATCTCTAGGAGGGCAAAGTCAACCTGCAATCCTAGAGGAGTTGTTGTAGATGTCGTTCGAGTCTACTATCCGTTCTAAAGATCAGGAGTTGCACAGACATTGTCCAAGTGCAACTAGGAGTGCTGCGGTACTACAACGAGTTATATTCTCTAGACTTATTCCAGGACCATGTTTGAACTCGTTAAACCATTCTTTCTATTACATAGTTGTTGATGTGATCTTGCTATTCTGGGGAATATGGATAAATAATTTTTTGTTCCCGCTACTTACTCTATGCCCATATTTCCCTACAATTTGATTGCATGTTGTGTCAAGCACTGACACATCATGTTATTTGGTGTTGCATCAGTTACAACTACTAGGACACAAGTGACTTATTGTGTAAGTCAAACCTACACGACATGTCACATGTAGTTTTCACACAATTCTAGCTATAACCAATCCACTTGTATTTATATGTCTCTCAATCATCTTGGGATGGTTGCTACAAATTTGGAGTCTAACTCAACCAGATAAGATACAAGCTCAGGGAGGCAACCAAGGATGACGAGGTGGTTTCTCAGAAAAACAAACTTCACCATTTTCCTTCTTCCTTGATAGTTGCAGCATAGATCTTCAGCCACTTCTTCTCTCCATCTCAAAGTGAAGGTTCGTGGAGAGTTTTCAACCAATAAGGACAAAAACATAACTCCCAACAAGGGTTCTAGACATGTCCACCTTCTTTTTATGGGCATTGGAGTCAGTTTCTTTCTTATATGATGTCCAACTTTATTTTTTATTGTTTGTACCTACTTTCTCCATCCATGGTGAGTAGAACCTTCTTTCCTGGGCATGGGGAAGTTATCCCTTGTCATGTCTTGTTGAACAACATATTTTTCACTTAATGCTAGTTTAATCACTCTCTATGATGCATCAGTGTGAATTTCCACATACATGATTGATTGGTCATCTTGTGTGTATGGTTTATGCTTCTTGTATATGCTAAGAGGGTATTCTTGAAGTAAGGAGGTGTCATCCTAGAATAATTTTCTATACAATAGAATTGGTTAGATAATATTGGGGATCTCAAGGTTTTTGGTGGTTTTAATTTTTATACATGCACGACAGTCCTATATAGAGTTAGAACCGTTCTACACCACTAGAAAGGGTGGAGGGCTCGAACCTCCCTTGTGATTAATTTTGCAATTCTAGAATTATTGTTGATTCACAATATGATATGGAAGTAGAATCTATCACCAATAATTCTAATCAAATTTGAATCTTTAATTCTAATGATCCATGTTGTAGTTCATTTCTTCCTTAATTATCAAGTTAATTTGAATGGGAACTGATTGTCTCTTTGATAATTAGGTCTAGATTGTTGAACACCACAACTCTTACTCTTAACAACAAACTATCCTCTAGGATATTACCTTGAATACTATGAACATGTATACTTGTAGGTGCAAATGAGCCCAGATTCAATTACAAATATTAAAACTCTGAAAACAAACCAACACGTTTCAGAACTATTGGTGGGGGTCATTGGTATTTTGTTAGAGTTAGAGGTGTTGATTAATAAGCAAGACTAGATCATAACCCATCATACGTGCCACTCATTGGTTGTACATTATCATCTTATCTTTCATTATCGTCATTGTCATTTTTGTATCTTCCATTTTTTGTTTGTGTATCTCATTCACCATCTTAATTTGCAGGCATGTATGCAATGTTCCAAAGTGGGTCTTGACCATTCCATATTTCTACGTTCAAAAATTGAATGCATTATTTGCGTCCTTTAAAAAGCAAGGAGTGAACTGCGAATAGATTCAGAGGAATCTCAGCCTTCACCACCACCATCTTCACTAAGCATCCAACTCAACAAGAAGAACCAATCATGGAAGACAATCATCTTCTTAAGGACATTGTTGTTCTAGTTGTAATAAACATCAATGGGGATATGAATAGTCAACACATTGAGGAAAAAACTTTTATATCATCTCCCCCTTCATGAAAATGATCCAACAAAATAGATTTGGGGGAACTCCAATAGAGGATCCAAACTTCAACATTATTGAATTTGTGTAGTGCCTCATCACTTTCAATATAAAAATGTTCCTATTGATGGGATCTGCCTCCTTCTTTTTCCTTTCACTTTGAGAGACTGAGGCAAGGTGTGGCTCTCTGCCTTGACAAGAAACTGATTCAATATTTGGGAGGATATCCTAAATATCTTCTTAGCCAAATATTATGACGGAAGTAGTTAAAAAGGAAATCTTTAAATTGAGAGATTCAATAATTATTTATACAACTATTTATAGTCCATGGTTAAGTGCAATTCATGGAGTATGTATTAAGGGAGGATCAACTATAATCAAAGGAGAACATGTTGAATTGATCCAAATATGTGCATTACTCTCCTGATGGCACATGTGCATTGACTATAGGAGATGAAACAAAGCCACTAGGAAGTATTTTTTCCCATTGCACCTCATGCTTGAAAGACTTGCCAATCATTCATATTTTTGTTATAGATGGGTATTTGTGTTTCTTCCAAATGACAATCTACCCACCTCACTAATTAAAAACCACATTCACATGTACCCATGGAACATATGCATATAAAATAATGCCATTTAAAGACTTGCCAATCATTCTTATCTTTGGTATAGATAGGTATTCATGTTTCTTCCAAATCACAATCCACCCACCTGGCCAAGAAAAAACCACATTCACATGTACCTATGGAATATATACATATAGAATAATGTCATTTGTCTATATAAGGCACCTCCTACATTCCAAAGATGTATGATGGATATGTTCTCTAATTTCATTGAGCATATTATGGAAACATTCATGGATGATTTTATTATTTATGGAAACTCTTTTGATGATTGTTTGAAAAATCTTCCAAAAGTCATGCATTGTTGTAAATAGGTCAATTTGGTCTTAAACTATGAAAAGTGACATTTCATGTGATGTAAAACAAAGGCATTGAAGTGGGACAGAGCAAAGACTGAAGCAATTGAAAAGATGAATACACCAACTACATTAAAAGAAGTCCAAAGTTTTTCAGGACATGCATGTTTGTATCCATGATTTATAAGGGATATTTCAAAGATTGCAAACCATTGTCTTCCCTTCTAGCCAAAGACATGGATTTCAACTTCAATGAAGAATGCAAAATAGCTTTTTAGAACTCATGTAGTTTCTTGTCTCTACACCTATCATTCAACCACCTAAGTAGAGTTTGTCACTTGAAATAATGTGTGATGCCAACAGTTTTGTAGTAGGGAAAGTGTTAGGACAAAGAAAATATAACAAAACTCATGTAATTCAATATACAAGTACGACTTTGATTGAGGCACAAATCAGTTATGCAACCGTAGAAAATGAGATGTTAGCAGTATTGTACACATTTGTAAAATTTGGTCAATACATGGTGGGATCCAAAACTATTGTGTACAAATTATGATACAATCAGATATCTTTTGAACAATAAGGATGCCCAACCCCATCTTATTCATTGTATTTTCTATTCCAAGAATATGATTTGGATATCAAAGATAAGAAAAGAATGGAGAACTGTGTTGTTGACTACCTCTCTTGCCTCGACAATGTTGCAAAAGACAACATTCCAATTGATGATTATTTTATGACTAAAAAGTTATATGTCATGAACTCACTTTCGATTTCCTAGTTTATTGATTCTGGAAATTATCTAGCCACAGGATGCCTACCTTTAGATCTTACTTGTTAATAGAAGAAGTTCCTTCATGATGTCAAATTTTTTATTGGGACGACCCTATTTTGTTTAAGTAAGGCATCAACGGTATGATCTGTAGATGAATTCCAAATGAGGATATTTCAAGTGTGATTTTAGAATGTCACTCCTCTTCATATGTTGGACACTTTGGAGGTGACAAAATAGGAGCTAAGATTTTTCATGCAAGTTTCTATTAGCCAATATTTATTTGAGATGTCCATGCATTTGTTAAATCATGTGATAGATGACAAAGATCAGGAGAAAATAGAGATGAAATGACACTCAATTCATTTCTAGATATTTAAGTTTTTGGTTTTTGGGAGTTGACTACATGGACCCCTATCCTTCTTCATGTAGTTATAAGTTCATCCCTGTCGCTTCTGAATATGTGTCAAAATGTGTAGAAACAATGAGGGGTGTGAGCCTTACTCATTTAAGTTAGTGGGTACGATTATGGGTATATATGAGGATTATCCAACATATTACCTGCACCATACCCATACACATGACACAATGGGTACATGGGGTGGTTATGTAGGTATGTGGGTGTGTAATCTTCTAAATGATACATAAAAAATCCTTATTGTGGAAGCAACTACCAACACACCATCCTTATAGATTTGTTAGAAAATACAATATATCATATTTGTTATTACAGAATCACCAAAAAAAACATATATGTGCAATAAATTTTAGTGAGTGATTAAAAAATTACATTGAGTGGTGTAAAGACAAAAAGTAATATGAAAATATTTTGTTCTTCTACAAAAGAAAATGTTTATACTTACATGAATTTGTTTGTATATATATATATATATGTATGTATATGTATGTATATGTATGTATATATATGTATATGTACATGTACATGTGTAACTGACTCTTCTTACTTGTATCTGTGTATGTATTACATGTGTATAGATGTGCTTATGTTTATTTATATAAACTCATATCAATATGCATGTTCTTTTTTAAAGAACTTGTGGAAATATATATATATATATATATATATATATATATATATATATATATATATATATATATATGTGTGTGTGTGTGTGTGTGTGTGTGTGTGTGTGTTTGTGTGTGTGAAGATACACACGACATTATGGGTATGTATATTTACACATATATGTGTATGGTATACTTGTAATATGTTTATGTGCTTATTATGAAATTCTATTTTACAAGTAAATACGTGTATACATTTATGTCTATGTGCATGTGTGTATGCTTTTGTGTGGTTTTGTTATGTGTTCATGTATATATATAGGTCATCTATACATGTATGTGTTCTTTATATATGTGAATATGGTGCTTCTATTTAACACTTTGTTGAGTATGTATGTTTTTATTTCAATGTGGATTTATATATGTTTTCCTTAGGTTTATAAATATTATTAGATTTAAATGTGTAAGCGGTTATGTGGGTATGGGTATATAGATATCTGATATTTTACACTTCATGTAGCAGTTATGTAGGTATAAGGGTAAGCGAGTATGTGGGTATGAAAAAGCATACATATGATAGGTATGAAAGGTATGGGTAGTGGGTGGTGGGTGCAAGGGTGTACCCATATTTTTTACAGCCCTAGAAGAAATCTTAAGACAAGATCCAGATGCAAAGTATGTGACCAAGTTGTTCCAGAAGATTATCCTTCCTGTATTTGGTGTTCTATGGACAGTCATATCCCAATGGAGGCACTTGTTTCAATGAAAAAACTCCAGATAAATATTGAGAAAGTATGGAGTCAAGTATAATATCTCAACAACATGTCATCTACAAACTGCAGTTCCAATTGAAGTTTCCAGTAGGTAGATCAAATAAATATTGGATAAGACAGTGCCAAGATCAAAACAATATTGGGCATCGAAATTAAATTACACAATATGGTCATGTAGGACAACTTACAAGACAATATTGGAACAACTTTGTTCGGAAAGATGTACGGAACATTTTGTCATCTACCACTTAAACTTGAACACAAAGACATTTGGGCAATAAAATTCTTCAGCTATGACATGAATAAAGTAGGATAAAGAAGGCTGCTACAAATCCAGGAATTAATTGAGCTCTAGTTGGACGCATATGAAAATAGAAAGATATTCAAGTAATGAACAAATAATTGGCACGACAAGAGGATTAGACAAAAGGAATTCTCAAAAGGTGACTAAGTGTTATTGTTCAATTCAAGACTAAAGTTTTTTCTAGGCAAACTACATTCTAGGTGGTCTACTTCATTGTTAATTGTCAAATTTTTTCACCATGGAGCTGTAGAATTGTAAGGAAAACCATCCACCTTAAAAGTTATTAGAAAAAGCCTCAAAATTAATAATCTAGAAGAGTCATTTGGTAAGGGAGTCTCCTATTCCCTCTCTAATGTAAGTTAAATATGATAAAGAGTCTCACTCCAGACTCTAAATAGAGTACCTTTATGGGTGATGATCTCATCGTGTCGATTAGCTTTATTTCATGTCATATCCTTTGAAGTTATTTCTTTAAAATAAACCTTGTCATGTTGAATATATTGATTTGAATCCTCCTAATTATCATATTTAAATCTTCATTGCAGATACAACCAACAAATTTCAAATAATGATGTAAGTACATCACATTGCCACATCATTTCTGCATCACTTCAAGTTACAAATGTACATGGTGTGTGCATTAAAGTAATACAACTCCCATATGGCTACAAAAAATGATCAACATGTTGTGTTGCCTCTGTACATGGTGTATGGGTTGCGATATTGGCATCCTTGGAAAATTGACAACATTTCACCCACATGATATGTTGCCTATGTACACAATGTGTACCTTGTGCCCAAATCTCCCATATTGTTCTACTAACAAGGCATGTATTTGTTGTATATGACATATAAGAAGCCAGAAAATCGGGTTTACCCCCTTTTTCGGTTCATTTGCTCAAAATCTTAAATCGATCCCTCATTCCACCTCATGTCGTGTTAGGGTTTTGAACTACAGTTGTTCCAGCCAATCAACCATTATCACCTCTACATCATGTTGTCAAACACGTTGATTCACACCTCCATGTCATGCTCTCCATAGTACAAATCACCATCAGCAATAGATCCCCCACACTCTAGTCGCCATCAAGAATCATGCCATCATCGCCTCAATCTTGGTTGTTTCTCTTTCTGCAACCTTGATCCATAGCTGTTGTTAGTCATTAAATACATGTATGTACCCATCAGTCTACCATTCTACCTCCATAGACATTTCCATCTTTAAGCTCGGGACCAACTACAAAGTTGTAGGCAAATATCTACAACACACCATAATGGATTTCTTGATGGTGCATTGTACTTCTCCAAGTTATTCTTACCCTAGTTGATCACCATGAGGCCATGTCGATAGATCCCCTAATGCCTATGTGCTATGTCTTCCTCAGCTATTCCTAGCACCTTCACCTCCTCCTCGCATTCCACTCTCAGTATATAAGAGGACATCATTTATCAAGAATTGGTCAAACATAGAATTCTGATCACAATATTGTCTTGCACAAACACCATGGAATACTTTAGTTTCCTTGATGAAGAGCAAAATCTTCTTGGATGATGGGAATATTGAATAGTTCTTGTATGTTTTCCCACACATACCCACACCTGCCATATGAATTTCTAGGAACACTAAGAACCGAAGTTGATCCCAAGAATGCCATTGAGCCACTTGGTATCATTTGTTTTAGACTCATCAATAAACCTTATCGTCTAACATTCAAAAAATTTTATGAGTTGTATGATTTCACATACTGAGGTAGCATTTTCCATTTGGAAACATTCAAGCCTAATAATTTTTGGAACAAAATCACAAATGAAACAATCTGGATGGCACTATCATCTAGGACTTCTCATATACATAACCCTATATTGTGTTATATTCATAGCCTTCTAGGCACATTATTGTATGCAAGGAAGGGAACTCAATGAATGGTAGGAAAGTCCTATTCTTCCAATGGGCTATGCTTCATGATTATAAGGTCAATTCTGGATATTCAATACTTCAACTTTTTTTTTATTTGGAGAGATAATACATGACACATAATGATTAGGGATTGAGATGAATGTATATTCATCTCTCTTTTTGCATAATCTTTATGGTCTTTTTGATTAGAACTTATTCCTTTTTACTACTTTTGTAGGACAATTAGTAGTAATTTATCCACTTTCTGATTAGTTGTGAAAATACTTAACTTTTTCCTTCATTTTTTTAGGTTTTTCCAACAAAGAAAAAAGCTAACCCCTAAGAAAACAAACTGACCGGTTTGTAGCACTCGTATGGGTGGTTCATCTCCAAGAATACCCAATTCTTAGAGCCAGATGACCATTTGGTCCTCAACTCAACTTGCCAACCTAACACTTCAGATGGGCGTCTCAAAGCAACGAGCCAATTGACTCATTCCACCAGCCGAGCATCCAAGTATGCTGAAACGATCATCTCACCATGTTAAGTTCCACCGTCTATGTCACACCCAAACCCTAGGTTTTCCATGGTGATAGGCACGTGCAACGACACCAACCAGGCATCTCACACTCAGACGACTGGCTTGACATTTTGCTTCATGGCCAAGAAATGTTCAAAATGGCACCGCCACCCCTTGGAGTAGGGATCGATCCACTTCCCCTTCATCCACTCCATGTCATTAGCCAAATGACTGTCTCGGCTAGTGAGACAGCCAATTCATGGCGCACAAATAGTAAAACTAGGGACACTTCTTCCTTTGTTCTCTTCCCCCCTTCAGGGTTTTCTACCCCCTCCTTCCCCTATAAAAGGAATAGGGACTCCACTAAGAATGGATCTAACTTCTTGTTCTTGCACTTTTACTTTGAGAAGAATTTCTCTTTCATTTTATGCATTATAATCTTTCAAATTCCTTTAATAATGTAGCAATCCCTCCAGAGATTTGTTTTGTTATTTTCTTCTATTCTTCTTGGGAACCAATGAACTAAGAGATTTAGTGGTTTAATTGTCACTAGCATACAGTCCTTGGGGATTCTGCACTCTAGTCTATGCCCCCTCACTTTCTTCCATTGCCTCCCTTTTCTTCATTACGATTAGTGAGTAGTTTACTTATTGATGCAAGGGGATTATCACCCTATCCATGTGTTTTCTAGATTGAAGTTTTATATGGTTCCATTAGATAATGGCTTTGGTTTGGAAATCATCAATCTAAACAAAGTGACCTCTCTTTTTATTGCTAGATAATCTTGGCCGATGCGACCGTAGAACCCAAGGTTTAGAGCAACCAAGCCAATCACATGGGGATTTGGATGAGACCTTGGAAAAATACCCATTAGGATGATAGAACTAGGATCCTTGAATGCCAGGACCAATGGGCTCACAAGGAGTTCATTTCTATAATTCTTTTTCAAATGTTTTACATGCCTTCTTTATCTTGCTCATCATATGATTTTTTTGGGTCTAGTTTCACATCGGATAAGGTGGTGAAACCCATAAGCCTCAATACTTTTCCCATCTGATTCAATGTATTTTCCTTCAGCCGCTTGTTTCAAATCTCCTTCTTTCATTTCTTAAAATTTGTTTCTTGCTCTTAGATAATTCTCCTTTATTTTGTGCTAACAATCTTCTTTATTTTCTTGCCTTAGCATAATCCTTTCATTTTATTTCTATTAGTGTAATGTTTTATTCCTTTGCAATTTACATTCTCATTTTAGTGTAGTCACCCCCAATTTTGTAATTTACTTTCTTATTCAATTATTCAAAAATCCTCCAAAAAGAAATAAAGTTCAAAAATGAATCGAGTTTAAAGAAAAGGTCTTAAGAAGTTGTCATGTGGGATCGACCCTTCTATATTAGACTTTTAGTAAGTAAAAAAAGGTTAAACTCTAGGATAGTTTATCTTAGTGAAATGGTGTGCAAAATGACACATATCAATTTTGGTTTCATTGCCTGGGACAACATATCATTTTGCCAAACCCCGAAAAACTTTTTAAACAAAAACTTTTTTTCTTTTTTTTATGCCTTTCGAGTACCATTTCGGAAGTGCTAACTCCTCTTTCTGCTGAGTTTTCATTCTAGCAGTACATTTTTTTTGCACTCGATATATTTGTTCAAATATTAACTGTGCATGTGACGCCTGTCGAATGCTTATTCTGTGCCGTTGGTTTTTGATCTAGAATTGGAAAGAACATTCTATCATTTGAACTGACAAAACCGAGTCAGGATGGATGAGGTGGAAGTTACGTGTAGGATTGAGCAAGCACCCACTGCTCAAAGAGAATCCATGATGGTTGAGTGTGCGACTCAAGAAGATGATTTGCAAGCTACTTATATGGCCGAACAAGAGTCCTTAGAAGCTACTCGGAGGCCGAAGGACAAAATCAATTAAAAGATTTTTCTACACCCAAAATGGGATACACACAACATCCCATTGTGCCACCTAAAATCACAGTCCCCCAATTTGAGAGTCTCACCTAATGGATTACCATTCTTCAAGCTAATCTTTTTTTTGGGAAAAAGGTGAGAGTTTCCAAGATCTCCTCCAATGTTTTTCTGACCTTTGTTCTTTGCCAATAGACTTAGGTTGTTTAAATACTCTCTCTCATGGAAAACCAGCACTTGGTATATTGCCGTGGACGGTGAAGAACTTGTCACAACCTAGGAGGCACTTCAAACCAAGTTTTGGACAAATATTTCCCCACTTCCCTCACCTACAAAATTAGGGGACAAATTATTCTCTTCTCTATGGTCCCAAGTGAATGGTTGGGAGAGGCTTGGGAATTGTTTGGGAGCTTCTCCAACATTGCCCTCACCACAAAATTACCAAATCTCAACTCATTGAGATATTCTACCATGGTGTTGAAAATGCCACCAAATAATTCCTTAATTCCTCTTCTAGAGGAAATTTTATGTTCCAAAACCTAGATAGTGCATGGGTAGTTGTAAAACACTCCTCTAAAACCCAAGCAAGATGAGGAACTGGTGGGGTCTTGAAGGTAGTTAAGGATGACCTATACCCTTGAGCCAAGTCCCCCCTCCCCTTGTCGTGGTTCTCCCTCTGGCAACCTATGCCCAATCGGCCAACCCAGCAACCCTAACGTCTGTCTGGCTCCCTGTGTCAGCCACCCCTGAAGTTTCCAACATGTCGTCCTACCTCTGAGACTGTCGTTCTACTATCTCAACTCCACCAGCAATCACCTTCCTTAGATCTACCATTGTTTCTCCCTCCTTCTTTTACCCAGCCACCTCACCGACTCAGCCGAGCATGTTGTAGAGCTTCCCCAAAGCCAGACGGCCATCTCATAGGGTGAGACATCCATCTCTCTACTTCCTGACCAAAGGCTCAAACCTTCATTCATCGAAAACCAAGCGTTCGTTCCACCTCTGAAATGCTCATCCCACCTCTCTCTCTCATAGCAACCATCCCTCTCTTCCTCCTTCTTCCTGAGGTGGATTTTGTCCTCAAACACCCAAATGAGACAATCGGCTGGGCAGCCAATCGAGTGGCTCAATCACCACAGACACCAAAAGGTCGCCACTCTAAATGCCTGTTTGGTTCCTTCCAGACGGTTGTTTTGTCTGCCTAAAATGATCATCTTGCCCTACCCAGACGATCATTTTGCCTACCTGAAATGATTGTCTTGCCCTACCCAGATGACCGCTTCTCCCTTCTTGCATCCAGCCACCATGTATGAAGATGTATCTCTCTGTGGTCTCCTTGATCGCTTCCAAAAGGGCAAGAAACCTACAAAAATATTATCTCTTATGAGTCACCTTGCAGGTCCACCTCACGTTGGGGCATTCATATCCCAGATCCTATTAGTGAATCTTCACCTAAGATACCAGATGAGATGCAACATGACATCAACGAGGTTGAAAGATTCATCTAGGAGACTGATGTAGGAAAGTCTTCATCTTAACATGATCTAGAATCCACCTTGCCTCGTCCATCCGACATAACCCCAATTCCGGGGAGCTATGCTCAGTTCATCAGTGCCAAACATTTTGACATATTCAAGGAAACAACTGCACTTGGTGTCTCACTCCCTCACTGGGCCTACAACATTACCCTTGATGCACTCGACATCAAGGAAGTTGTCAACAACATTTTATGCAAGAATCATGTTCTCCTTTTTCCCTAACGTGTCACTTCAGTGTATGGTGACCTCACCCTGGACTTTATCACTAGGTACCAATTCCACAATTTGTGGGGCAATTCTAGCTACAAGGCCTGAGTTTTTGGTGAAGATTTTGAGATCTCCTCCAAGCAGCTTAACTCCATGATACTTAGTGGAGGGGATGACTACTGGATCTCTCGTTGCATGGGGCGTCGCCACGACGTCTACCTCAACAATTACAATGTGGAGAGGTTTTGGGTCGATATTATTGGTATTCCATTCAAGCTACCCCGATCCCCAAGGCATCCAACATCCACAACCCAATGGTCCTCTACCTTCACCACATTTTGATCCACACCTTCTTTGATAAGGAAGGTACTTGGGGCACAATTACTATTTCCAAGCTCTACACTCTGTGGTGTCTTCTGAACATTGAGCCCTACAACTGGGGAAGTGCTATGATTGATCATCTCAAATATCATGCCACCCATAATACTTCATCCTCCTTTTGCATCGACCATATAGTCACCTACATAGTGTATTTTTTGGTCTACACTCACATATCCTTCCTGTTGTTGGAGCTTGGGAATCACCCGATCGATTCCCCTTACTTGAAGGGATGTAAGTTCATCTACCGTGGTGCCACTGATGTCTACTATCTACTATTCAAAGACACTCGGGTCATCGTCGAGCTCCCCTGACATGCTAGGTTTGTAGCTGCCAACCTGCTCTTTGATTTGACCGATCTTCCAACGCATGTTGTACGGTTCCTACTGGAGCATCCCGACCCAGCAGATTTCCCCGAGCCTACATTACATAGGAGGAGTGTCTCTTTTAAGGCACATGATGACGTGAATGGACCTCCCCCTTTCCCTTCTCAACATTGCACAAGGAGACACACTGCACTAAGGAAGGACCCGATGATCCCTAAGGGTTTCACAAGATTCAGGATCACTTGTATGAGATCCAACATGAGTAGTAGTGCCAGGGTCACCAACTCAATCATGTGTACTTGTTGCAGTAGCACGGGTCTTGGCATGTAGATGTGGGCCACTACACCACCAGTTGTCCCCAGTATGAGGAGTATGGAGCCCATCAAGCCTACCCTGACCCCAACTCCCCATACTAGGGGAACTACTACTACAATCTTCCATCTTACTCTCATCCACCACCACATTTCCCACCACCAGAGTGATCTTCTCCTCCATCTCTGATTTAGGGTTTTCTCAGGATGAGCAAAATTCTAAGTCCGGGGTGGAGGTGTGTGGTGTGTTTTTATTACACCCCCCTATATTTTCCCTCCTTTTTGCCTTATTTTTGTCCTTTTTTCTACATGTATTTGCTTTGATTCATGGCTCTTACCTAGTGATCCATGCCTTTATCTTTTACTTAGTTTGAAAATTTTCCCTTATCTAGTCAGTCAATATGAGTAGATGTCTATCATTGTACCCCTTTTGAATTTAGTAAATATTTTACAAAAACTTTTACAAATTGCCTTTTTTGAAACCACCATGTCACCTAGGACCTTAGAATAGCATCACTCCATGGAAAAGTTGGAAAGTTGTATGGAATCAATCAAAACCAAACACAACTTTTCTCTATTTTTAAATGTGGATTAACTTGATATAAATCTCATATTATGTGATTGATACAAAATTCTATCTGATGCAATGACACTTTTGAAAGAAGAAAAATGTGAAATTATAAGTATAGGAACAAACCTCCCTCATTCTCTCTCAAAATAAAGCAAAGAATCACCTCCGGACAAAAATCAAGTTTGGGGTTGCATGCTTCCACATCAAAATTCCATACCCCTCAAAAGGGGCATACCATTAAAAGATACCTATGAGCACATTAAACAAATCATGACCAATGTAGACACAAGTCCATAGATTAAATAAATCCTAAGTTGAATAGAGGAGGGATCATCATCTTCCCCCCCTCCTTCACCCTGTTCCTATGCAATAACTCACAAAAAAAAATAAGAGTGTCAAAGCAGAAGTACGATGAAGCGTGTTTTTCTACAAAATCTTGATTTAGAAACAAGTTATTATATTTGTTTTAATAGAGAATGTAGAATTTTGTGTTTTTTGGTTTCAGAAGATTGGGTTGCTTGGTCAAATTCGGTGGTAAGGAATAAAGTGATTCTACAAGGGTGAGGATAGACGTGTTGCTAGTATAAGTTGGATTTATTTGTGATTTTAATTACTTCAGGACTAAAAAATATTCAAGTCAGGGGTATTTTGATGAATGTATATTCATCTCTCTTTTTGCATTATTTTTATAGTCTTTTTTATTAGAAGTTATTCCTTTTTACTAATTTTCTAGGACAATTTGTAATTAACCCACTTTTTAATTAGTTGTGCAAATACTGAACTTTTTCCTTCATTTTTTGTAGGTTTTCCTACAAAGAAAAAACCTAACCCCTGTGCAAACAAATCGACCAATTCACAACACTAGACGGGGGTACATCTCCAAGAATACCCAATTCCCAGAGCCAGACAACCCTTTGGTCCTCTACTCAACTTGCCATCCTGACACTTCACACGGGCGTCTCAAAACAACAATTTGATTAGCTTGTACCTCCAGCCGAGCATCCGAGTATGTGCAAAATGATCATCTCACCGCATTAAGGTCCAACGTCTGCACCACACCCAAACCCTAGGGTTTCCATGTTGATCGTCATGCACAACGATGCCAATCGGGCTTCTCACTGCCAAACGATCGGCTCAACATTTTGCTTCATGGCCAAGAAATGTTCAAAACGGTACCAACACCCCTTGGATCAGGGTTCGATATGCTTCCCCTTCATCCATGCCACATCATTATCCAGATGACCATCTTGGCTAGCAAGACAGCCAGATCACAACACGTGGACAATAAAACTAGCACCTCTTCTTCCTTTGTTCCCTTCCCCTCTTTAGGGTTTTCTACCCCTCCAACCCCTATAAAAGGAGTGGGGAGTCTATCGATCCTACTTTTTGCTCTTGCAATTTTACTTTCACCTCAATTGTTCTTTCATTTTTTGCATTATAATCTTTCAATTCCTTTAATAAAGTATCAATCCTTTTGGAGATTTGTTCTTCTGTTGTTCTTGGGAAACAAGGAACTAAGAGTTGTGTCCATTTAATTGTCACTAGCATATGGTCCTTTGGGATTCAATGCTCTAGTCTATGACCCTCTCACTATCTTCTACTACCTCCCTTTTCCTCATTATGACTAGTGAATAGTTTTCTTATTGAGGCGAGGAGAGTAGCCCCTTAGCTATGTGTTTTCTAGATTGAAGTTTATATGGTTCCATCAGATAATGGTTTTTGACTTGGAAATCATCAATTTTAACAAAGTGATCTTCTTTTTATTGCTTGTTAATCTTGGCAGATTCCACTGTGGAACCCAAGATTTAAAACAGCCAAGCCAATCACATGGGGATTTGTATGAGACCTCAGAAAAGTCCCCATTAGGATGATAGAACTAGGACCTGTGAATGCCAGGACCAATGGGTTCATGGGTAGTTCATCTTTGTAATTCATTTTCAAATGTTTTACATTCCTTCTTTATCTTTCCATCGTATGATTTTTTCAGTCTAGTTTCGCGTCAGTAAAGGTAGTGAAACCTGTAAGCCTTGATACTTTTCTCAACTGATTCAATCTATTTTCCTTCAACCGCTTGTTTCCAATAGCCTACTTTCATTTCTTGAAATTTGTTTCTTGCTCTTAGATAATTCTCTTTTATTTTGTGCAAACAATCTTCTTTCTTTTCTTGCCTTAGCATAATCCTTTCATTTCATTGCTATTAGTGTAATCTTTTATTCCTTTGAAATTTACTTTCACTTTTCAATGTAATCACCCCCAATCTCGAAATTTATTTTCTTGTTCAATCATTCAAAAATCCTCCAAAAAGAAATAAAGTTCAAAAATCAATTAGGTTTAAAGAATGATGTTAAAAAGTTATCATGTGGGATTGACCCATCTATACTAGCCTTAATCGGTAAGTAAAAAAGTTTAAACTCTAGGATAATTTATCTTAGTTAATTGGTGTGCAAAACGACACGTGAAATTTAGATTAAAGGTTAATTTGCGAAGAATTGAGGGGCTTACCACACAAAACAAGGTTGATTATTGATTCCTTATCTCTTCTAAACTCCTTATTAGGGATCCATCTGATGATCAAAAATATCATCAACACCTCCACAATCATAATGGGTACTTCAAATTAATTGATCATAAGGAAACCACTTTATCCAATCCAAATAATCATAAATACTCATTCAATGGTGACAATCACGCCCACAAGGGGCCCAAGTCAAGTTTTCTACTGCAAGTGACACATAACATGATACACGTCCTTCCACACTAGTTAGACTAAGTACAATTGGGTGATGTCTACCATGCCACATGTATGGATACATTCTGCAAAGGTTTGATCAGATAGACACCCATCTTTCTCAACACAGTCAGTAAGACCATGATATAAATACAATTATGTAGTGGATGGAGCATGGCAAATTGTGTAGGGATATTGTGCCATGACAGCACAGACCAACACCACCACCTAAAAAACCCTCCTCCCATGACATTAATGATGATGATACTTTGGCACAACATTTTCCTATTGCATATCAGCGTGCATGCCCTTCACTTTGACATTCTCCTTCATGATGAGGTACCCAGTTGCTACTTTCTTTCTTTGAATTATCCAGTGAGGACAATGTAGATTTGACGCTTAGGGGGAGAAACCGCTTGGTAGTGTAGTTTTTAGTTTTTCATTTACTTTCCTTTCTTTTAGATAGTGTTATTATCCAATGTGTTTTGAGGCTTATTTCCCTTATTTGTATTAAATTCCCTTTGGATGATTCGTTTGTCCTTTATTTTGTGATGTAATTTGAAGAAGTCTTGCACCAGCTATGCCTCAATTACATGATTTTTTCCAACCATGTTGGATTTTTGGATATGCCACATTCTAATTTGAATGATGCAAATTGTGATGCCCCACACCTCACAAAATGAGATTACTAAAAAAAACCACAGAGGAGAGTTTAACAAACTTATTAATTGAAAACACTAAAAATTAAAACCTTTTTCATAAAATAGCCATATAGAAAGAATCTTTTACATGAGTCCTTTCATGCCTCAAAGCATTCACAAGGCATGTTTTCAATGTGTAACAAAATCACTGTTCCAGAACATATATACATGATTCCATCATATCTGATATACAAAGGGCACATAAAGATAGAACATTCATAAAACATCTACAAAATGTTACCAAAGTCCCGAGTGTACAAGGATGACTCTAGGACTTTATCAACAAAAGACATCCAACAACACCTCCAACCTTGTCGGCTACTGCCCCTCTGGCTATTGCTCAACCTCCTCTGCATGATCTCTACCTCCTTGTTCTCATCCACCTAAAAAGGGTGTGGGAAACCCATAGGGTGAGATTCCAAGTCTCAGCAGGATATATAACTCACCACCAACTCTATTATCATCACTAATAAGATAAACTGAGCAATAATATAAATACAACTAAGATGAAATAGGTAATGATTATTAACAGGAAGGACAGTTGTTGTTGAATTATGAAACATATTAATAATTAAAAAGGAATATGAAGAACATGTACATTTTCTATCAACAACCTTGTATAAGGATCAAGCAAGGCCTCAACCAATGTTTTCGTACCTGATCTACACAATTATACTACACAACTGATTACACATTCATTATTTCCTGAGGATTTGAATTGTACCATCCAAATCCAACCGACCATTATATGCATATCGTCAAAATTAGTGCCATACAAGGTCTAATGGAAGAGTCGAGTAAATATGCAGTGACATCATGAGTCATATGATTCCAAAGACATTTTAGTCTAGCTGTGTAGATTTAGCCCACCTTGGTATAGGTTACAACGCTAGTGAAATTGAGCCACGGCTTACAATAGTGCTCTTCCAGGATATAACATATAGTCAATCCCGTGATACAAATTCGAGGTATGACTTATAGTCAATCCTGTGATACAAATTCGAAGTATGACTTACAGTCAATCCTGTGATGCTAATACATTCAAGATATAAGGTGGTATTCCAACTTTCACCCTGCAGATTCAACAATATGTGCTCCGAGTTAAACTCATTTCACCATTCAGCAAGTGCTGACACTGAATGGATCTATTGCACAGGGCAACTGCTCTATTACATTTCACTTTATTAATTAGATCAATTTAGCATCTTTAAGCATCAATCCAGTTACAATGTATAACCTCTAAATAAGATCTACATAAAGGGCATAACTCATCACCAAAGCAAATTGAATCACATTATCACTTTATGCTTGATGTTCATTATATGCCCATTTCAAGGACCAATTTCCATCACAAGGACCAATGTCCATCACAAAGACCAATTTCCATCACATCATAACCACCATAGCTCATATCTGTCTATGTACATCACTTCGTATCACCTGCATGGTTAGAAGCTGATAATAAGAAGGCAAAGCATACATTTACTTCATACATTTTACATCATAGAAATTAGGGTTTCACTTCTCCCGATGAGGGTTTACAAGGTTGGATCACCATCCACCCTTAGGTTATCACTTTCCTCATTATTATGAGATGTAGAAACATATTCCTATCATTATTATGAAATCAACATCATACACATGATTTTACCATAGGGTATCACATCACACCATGTAACCCTAGCATCAACAAGACGCATCACTACACATCATATAAGGTATCAGTTAGGGTTAGGGTATCGATTAACCCTAGATATCGGGAAACCAACCTAGATAGGGTATCAACCTACCCATCTCAGGGTAAGTATCGATTTATCATCACTTGGTATCGGGAACCACAAATGATATCAGTTTAGAGGTACATGTGAAAGTGTATCAGTCATACAATCCCACAGGGTATCACCTAAGTATCTCTTTAGATATCGACCACCTTCACCATCATGGGATATCGGCCACCCCAACAACTAGGGTATCGACCTCAAAGATCACCAAGGGATATCAGCCACTAGGGTTTAGAGTAGTATCGATTGAACCTCATGGGAGATGTTTCCCTCTTCAACTCTAGGTGTATCGGGATGCATGTGTGTCGGATTACATGTATATCAGATTAGCATTACCCGTGTCGACTTTCATACTCAACTAAAAGCATGGTGATTCAACACTTTTCCTCCCTAGTCATCACTACATCATAACAAGCCACATCATAATAGGTATATCAGTTTAACAAGAAGCATATCGGTTTAGCATGTCAGATTGCATTGCATATCAGTATAGCATATCATATCAGTTTAATCATCTTCTACCTCAAGATGATGATACTAACAAGGCCAAAGAAAGGTGCATCTAATGGCAGCAACTTAGCAAAGATCTATTCTCAAAAATAAAATGTAAGGCTACCAAGAATAGCTACTTACAAACAAGAAATAACGAACTAAGGACAACTAGCAAGATAATAAGTAGAAAGGTGATGATAAAAAAGTAGGTTTAGAGTTATATAAATTGCCTCAAGAACAACCACCAAAATCTAAGCTTCAAGGTCAAGCTCCAAGCTCACAAACTCAAGGTAGAGGAAGAAGATCCTCCAAGCACAACACCCCCAAGAAGGAAGATAGAATCGAGGTTAAGAGAGAGCAAAAGAGTGGAAATAATATACCAAGGTCCATGGCTGAGAATAAGAAAGAAGAAGAGAAAGAAAACTAGAAAACCATGGCTTACCAAGGAATAAGATGAAAGAGAGAACCACAAGCTTTTGGGTCGCCCACCAAGCTCCAAGGAAGGGTGCTGTTCAAGATCAAGGTCGGTCACCAAGGAAAGAAAGCAAGGATCACTAAAAGGGTTATCTTGCATGGGAAAAGAGGGGTATATATACATGGCCGATGAGAGAGAGAGCAAGGGGAGGGTGTCACCACCTTAGAACCCTATAAGACACATGTCCAAGAAGGAAGGCCACATGTAACACCATGCAACAAGGTGATAGGATCTATGTCTTTCTCACTTGGTCACTAAGGAAGGTCAAGGTCGATACACTCATCCATCCCCTTCACAAACCAATAGGGATGAAACCCTAGGTCAAAAATCGATATGGCACATCTCTAGAGTCATCACAAAATGATATAAAGATGCTCAAGGTACCATCGAACTGATAGGATGTCCCTCAAGACACCCTCAACTGATAACAAGCCTCCTTAAGGTAACCACAAACTGATAGGATGTCCCCCAAGACACCCTCAACCAATTCCAAGCCTCCTCAAGGAAACCACAAACTGTTACTAGGTCTCCTCAAGGCTCTCAAGCCCGAGACAAGACTCTTATGAGCAAAGCACACCTGAAACATGTGTCCAAAACATCACCAAGGATGTCACCACTCAACCAAGGCCAAAACAAGGCACCCAACACTTCCTCTCTCCTATAGATGATGCCAGGAGAGAGAAGAAACACTCTAGTGGTGGAAAACTTTCACATCAACCCTTATTCCTGGTAAATTTCAAGTTTGCACCAAACCTCTCCATTAAAACACAAGCATCAAGCAACAAGCTCAAACAAGAAACACAAACTTCCAACATGCCCTAATTACATCTTAGATAATTTGAGCAAGGATCTAAGAAACTCACTTAAGCAAAACAAATAGGGTTAGCCCAAAACATGGGTCAGGGTCCTAACATAAATATTTCCCATTTGTGTTACTAACAATGTGAATTTAGTATTTCAGGTGATCAAGGAAGACACGATTTCACATTAAGTTCTGTCATGAATATACTTTGTATTAATACTTTGGTTATAACTTGCTAGGAATGATGTAAGAACAAGTGATGATAAGCCCTATCCTATCATAAACCTCTTTTCATAGATATATCAAGTCTTTATGATAGATAGGTTTCATTAGAATAATCATTTAGTATGTTCTCCAAAAGTTTGGAAATGTATCTACTGACACATTTTCAATCGAACTTCACTTCAACCGACAAAGAGATGTTGTAGGAAAAGAGTTTTTGTAGTAAAATAGTTGTTGTAACTTTTGAAAAGAGATTGACTCATAGTCAAACTATAGGTCAACTGAGATGGAACTTGTCAAAACACTCCCAACATCTATATTGACCATTCCTAAGTGTTTTATATATAGGAGTTCCTTATGAACACTTAGTATACACAATTGACAAACATACATCTAAGAAAAACCATTTCCATGTATCTTTCTCATAGCTTAGAGTTCTATAATGCTATCTTCCGATCTAAGCTATATCTCAAAATAGTGTCATACTCCACAAAATATAGCCTTGCCTATCCTTGTGGAGAGATTGATCATCACTTGTCTATAAGGAGATTCATATTTTATATCTTGAAGAGTTGTGAATTCCTTCTTCCCCTCTTATTCACCATTATTGCTCTTGGTTCTTCTTACAACTTCTTGAGAGAAGGTTGTGATGAAGTTTCTTGGTGATACGAATTGCAAGAAGGTTGCGTCCAAGGAGGAAGCTGATCGAATCTACTTCGTTTTGTCTCTTCCAAGTACTTCTTGGGAAGAAGGTTGTTGGGAAGTGTAATGGAGATACTTCTGGTGAGAAGGTTGCATCCAAGGAAGAGGGTGATTGCGATATACTCCATAGTGTTGCTTCCAACTAATTCTTGGGAACAAGGATGTTGAGAAGTATTATTGGAGATACTTCTAGTAAGAAAGTTGCGACCAAGGTAGGATGTTGATTGTTATCTAATCCCTCATGCAAGTTCGCTTTGATTTATAAAAGGAGGGTTGTCTTGATCCACCAAAGACAGTTAGTGGATTGACGTCTTTTGACGGAACCATTCTACATTAGGTGTCTCTTATGGTTTTCCTTCTCTATCCATATAACTTACTTTACATTTCTATTGCATTACTTTTTTAAGCAAGTTGTGCAATGTAACCTCCTTGCATTTTGAATTGAATTAATTTTTATATAAGATCTATTCACTCCTCACCTCTAGATCTATCAATTAGTACCAAAGTAGGTCTTCAGATATCCTTAATGGGTCTTGAAGGATAGGAAATAACATGCTCAACTATCTCAATATTTAAGAATTATATCTAACCTACTAACTACAAATATTTGACACCGCAAACTACATACATTGCAAGAAAAGGATGCAATATTACTTCCAAGGTATATGCTTCAAGTTTTAGAAAATGGTTGCCTTACCATATGAACCTCTAATGACAGATATGGAGAAATGGGATCCAAAAATAGTATGAAAGGCAACTCTAAACACCACAAAGTAAGAATTTATATATTATCTATCTCTTAGTGAATTTAATAGAATATATTCACGAGAAACCGCATATGATATATGTAAAAAACTTTTGGTTACACATGAAGGAACTCCATAGGTTAAGAGTATAGATATTACTATGTTGAAATGCAAAAATGAATTATTTTGCATGTCTAAGACTGAGACTATTTCTCAAATGTATGCTAGATTTTCTACTCTAATAAATGATTTGAATGTTTCATTAAAAAAGTGTTAGAAGAAGAGAAGGTATCCAAGATTCTTAGGTTTCTACCATCAAAATTCAAAGATAAGGTCATCACTAGAGAAGAATCCAACAACCTTTTTATTGATGGAGCACTTCATTGGGTTTTTGGAAACAGATGAAGTGAAGCTTAAATAAGAGGCTAGAATAGAAGTATAAGAAGAAGAAGAAGAAAAAGAAGAAGAAAAGAAAGTCTTGCTGAGAAAAAGGGTGTGGCATTCAAATAAAAATCCTCAAAGCCATCTTCTTCTGGTGATTCATTGAGTAGTGAAGAAGAAATAGATCATAAAGGTAAGAAATATATACAATATTCTTCTTACAAAAATATTATAATTTTCTCTACTAGATGTCACTTATGTAGAGAGAAAGGACATTTGAAAGATAAATGCCCATAATTCAAGAATAAGAAGAATAAGAAGAAAAACTCTAAGGACAAGAAGAAGAAGAAGGTATATCATTCCACTTGGGATGATTCTTCAAACTTAGAGGCAAGTGATGAAGAAATATGTCATCATGTAGTTGAATGTTTCATAGTCAAGCATGAATAAAATGATGATCATGATGAATACACACATGGTAATTATGAAAAGGTATATCTCTCATTTTTTCCAAAATTTAACTTATTGAACTTGTTGAACTTAATTTGGATAAAGTTGAAAAATATAAGAGAAAGAAAATCAAATGGACAAATATTGTTGATTCCTAAAATGAAGAACTTAGTGAGATAAATGATGTATATGCAAGTGAAAAAAAAAGATAGATGAATTTGTTTCTCAAAATGCTTCCTTGTAAACTCAAGTGACTACTCTTCTAGAATAAGTGAGTAATATGGAGAAACAACCGATCTATTTCTCACACTTTAGTTATAATGGTATGATTGAAATAAATGATGAGCTAAATGGTAATATTGATATTCTTTAAGAAAACATTTCTAGTACAAGAAAATGTTAAATTTCTACTACTAAAGATTTTTTGATGCTTGCCAAGTAAAATGAAAATCTTAAGAAGTCTTCAATTTTTTTTTTAATAATAGAAATATGTTGAATAGAATGATGCATTCTTAAAATCATGTTGGTACTCATGGAATCGATTATATTTCTAAACATGATAAAAGAAAGAGAAAGAAAGGTCCTCTTTTTGTTAAATCTAAATGTAGTTCTTTTGTTTCCTATAAACCATGCCACTTGTTATGGTTGTGGGAGATTTGGGAATTATCCATTCTCTTTCCCTTGTAAAAAGCAAATTTGGGAGATTTGGACATTATCCATTCCTTATATTTCAAATTGAATAAGTTTTTATATAATATCTATTCATTCCCCTCTAGATCAATAAAATCATACATTGTTCATTTTGGTTTCTTGCCTTTAGCCCACATGTTCATCTTATTATTTCTCAATTCATGTAACAACCTAATATTTTTGGGTTCATCTACTTTACAACATTGTTTAGAAATATAGATGTCCTTTCCAAATATTTAGTGTATTTTCAACCACCCTCTCAACAAACTTTTTGGCACTTAATGTGAAATCCAAATTTATTACACAATTCTAATTTCTCTCTCTTGTGGTTTGGGGAAAATGAATTTGACTAAGTCTATGAGGTTCCCAGGGAAACTTGATGCATACCAACTTTTCTTGGTATATTGCATTCTTTACTCATAAAAGATGGCTAAACCACCCACGTAGCCTACCAAGCTAGTGTAAGTCCAAATTTTCCATGATGGTGAGTGTAACGTCAATAAGTGGATTTATTAAATCGAATTCCACATGAGCATAAGCTTATCTTTGAATCGTAATCTCGGAATCCGGTGCTTAATTGTTTCATACTTTAATTATAAGTAAAGAGATTATTGTTTAATTTTTGTTTCAACCCAGACTTCCCCTTTACTATCCTTACGGTTGAGAGGGTTAGGTTGCATATTCACTATTTATTTGGCCTTGTCATCTTATATCAACGTTGTTCCATTGGTTTTTCCATTTAGATCTGGCCACCTTTTTAGACCTTAAATTTCAATATTAGGTGTTTGAGTTGAACTCATGGCTAACAACAAACTCTTTGACTATGGTTGTTCTAGCTTGAATTACTTCATCTAGCTCATTTGATGAATACATGTTTTTTCTACTTTCTTTAGATGCCTATCTATGATTACTTTTTCTTGAGTAGAATCAATGGTTTAAGCTTAAGGTGATTTGATGTTCACAATTTGTATCTATTTTTAACAAATTTTCCCACAATTTTCAACTCGACTCTTCTTATTTTCACCTCTAATTGTGCTAAATCTCTACTTCTTTACTTGTTCCATGGTTTTGATTGTAGGTACCACATTTAACATTAAGTTAAGGAAGGAAACATCATCATACCACCCAATGATTTGATCCCCACCTATATGCAAATTAAGAAGTTTAAAATTGTAACATACAATAACATGTCGTGTTGGACATCCAACATGACCTGCACACTAAATCAGCTCAACCCAATAGCAAGCAAGCAACATGGTGCGTGGGTCACTTACACTCCATGTTACATTTTGGTGACAAGTTACCATTGTTTGATTGACATGTCGTGTCAATCACTAACACATTGTGTAACGACCCCGCCTCCCGGTAACCCCCAATTAAGGGAGACCGAAGGTCAGAGCCGTTATTCAATTAATAGGATCAAAGGTTTGACAAATAATCAATAATAATTATGAAATTCTACTACTAAACTGAAAACTGGTATAAAATAAAAACTTTACTTACCTTTTAAAAGCTGGGATTTCTAAACTTCTATCCATGAGGATACTAATCTATCTAATCCTCCTGTGTATGATATTTCTCATTTAGTTCCACATATGCCACTTTACTATTTGTTCTTTTCATTTGTACCTAAAATGCCGACAAACAAAACTTCGGTCAGCAAGAAGCTCATATGTGGGGGAACAATAATTGTGGAACTATGTTAACAATGTAGTCAACCAAAAATATCATTTAACATCCAAGATTACGTTTTAAGAAATACTACTCAATCCTTGCCTATCCCCTATCTCTGTACCGTCCCTGCAGTGGACATGGATACTACCTCTCTTATATGGTAGATCCTTACCCCCATGGTCCTACCACATAGGTAGCCAATTCCTAGGGTTATGGAGTCACATAGCCCTACCCAAAGGTAGCCCAATCCCTGACTCATGATGACTTGATGGTCCTACCACATTGGTAGTAATTTACTAAGTCGTTTAATGACCTGATGGACCTACCCCATTGGTATCCATTTACTAGGTCAATCTATAAAGCTACAGAGGGGACTAGGATCTGACCTAGTAGGCACATGTTTTATGTGATAGTCATAGCCACATTATAGTTTGCATGAACTAAATTCATCCAACAGTTTATTCCAAGTCATCGATGAAAACTTCGGAAAACTTCAGAAAACTAACTCGATATATTCATAAGCGTAACCACATACCTAATTTGATGATTTCAGAAGCATTAAAAAAATCCAACCAAGCATGCAATCCAAGTAATTCAACAATCAAATAATTCCTGAAAAGAATATGTACTCTATTTATTACACACTTTATCAAGAACCTACTTTATTAACTTGGATTCACTTTCTAGGGTTTTTGTATCCATTTTAGGGTTTCGTTTTGCAATTAGGGTTTCCCTTCATATTTTACCATATTAAACCCTAATTTTATGCCATTACTCATAAACCCTAATTATCTCGTCTATTCTTCAACATTAAGGTTATCTTAACAACATATAACCCTATTTTCATATTACAGGCACATTAATCATCAATTAAGCTTCTTTTTCATTAAAGCTACAATTTTATCCCTTTAATCCATGACAAGATCATTATACACATTTATCATCAATTCGTAGTTCATTATGGTCTAAATCACATATGAACTCAATCTGCAATTTATTCCACCTTTTATTCATGAGAAAACCCTAATTACTACTTTTAGAGTATTTATCCACAGATTAGGAACTTTAATGCTCGAAATAGCTTAGATTCAGCATATTCCAACTTTAATCATGAAATTAATCAATTAAAACAATTAATAGTCAAATTGGTTAACATTAGGGTTTCAAGGCCCATTAAAGCCTATTTATGCACATAAACTCTAAATTAAATGAATTACGTGCAAAGTTCATCTTTTTCGATCTTAATATATCTCTTTATGATTAACAGGTTAATATCAACTTTAATCATCAGTTAAACCCTACTAATCACATTAATTATATCAAAATAGGGTTTCTTAACCATTAATACATTAAAGTTAACAACTTCCATTACTTTTCGAATTAAAAGTAGATTCAGGCTCCAATTATATTTTTAATGGATTCCCCTCATTTTTTGAGCAACTTTCATATTTTATGTGTACTCATCCGGGCTACGGATATTTAGTTATGAATTTTGCATTAAAACCTCACCTGAGCCAATCCGGATCTGCCACGTCACCCTATGCATGCAACGCAGCTTGCCTTTGAGTTTATAACCAAATTACGGTAATACCCCTAGTTAAGTCATCTGCTGCTTCAGCCCACGAAGGGCAAAACCATCCAATATGTTCTGTCTTCTTCCTCCTCACGTCTTCCGGCTGCGGACGCCCTAGCAGAGGTTGGCGTCACTCATCTTCCTCCTCCCGGACCCAAAGACCACCAGTGACGCCCCCTGCCTACGGAGCCTACTGCCGCTCTTCTTCATGCCCCGACCCATAGCCAGGATGGCCATGTATGTGGGTGCTTGGGCCTGCAGGACGCAGCCCTCCGGCGGTGCTGCGCACATGCAGGAGCAACGAGTCATTGCTCGATCATCACAGGCCTTCAAAGGAACGTCACGACTCTGATATGACACCATGGCTCTCGTGGTTCACGTGTTAGAGCTTATACTCTCAAGGTTAAGGTTTATATGCCAAAAAAAAGAAGAAGAAGATAAATAAAGGAGGATACGTGGGATTTTTCTTCTAGACTCAGCCCAGGGTTCTCTCTCCTTTTATATAGGGTGGAGTATGAAGCCTTAAGGCGTGCCTCATGAGGACTCAAGTCCCAAACTCAAAAGGAAACACACTTTCCTTGGTTGTGAAGCAACCATCTCTCTCTCTTCATTATCTCCTATTATATGGATATTAGGAATTCGAAATTCCTCTTTCATCTTCTTTATACTTGCCCTTTTTAATCCATAGGAACGAAATCCTATTTCCCTTTAAGCAATTACTTTCTTTTTAGCAATACCACATAATACATTAATTGCATACTCACATTAACTCCTTATTTTGCAATTTTGGTATTTTCTCTTTCTTTCCTCTTCATTGGGACTCCTTGGATCCCAAGAAACTCTATTATTTCGAAATCCTTTTTATTGGATACTCATTATCCTTCTAGATGCAACTAAATGCATTATTCTTCATTATCATGTATTAAAATATTTCTTTTTGAGGATTTCTCTTTATTTCTCTTTATTTTCCTCATTAGTATTCCTTTTATCATTAGGAATCCTTGGAATACGAAATTCCACTAAGGATAACTCAATTATACCTCTTTTCACTTGTTTTCCACCTTTTACTATTGTTTTCAATTTCTTTCTTAATAAAGAAATACTTAATTAATCTTTTCTTTTCTTATTGCTCTCTTTATGCAACTTTGGACTCCTTGGAACCCAAGGAACCCAAGAGTCACGAAATACCTCTTTGGATTTGCCTTCTAGAGGTTTCCACATCTTACTTTTCTCAATTTCTAAATTAATTGAATTTCCTTATTATTGGACCCAATAGCCAATAAAGCCCACAATACAATCATCAAGGCTATTGTAAATGAAATTATATCATTATTTGTCCAATATGAGAGTTTACATTTCTCATCATATAACCCAAAATTGGGGTTGTAACATCCTTCCCCTCTTATAGGAATTTTGCCCTCAAAATTCCATCAAGCAAACAAATAATTCAGGATAAACCTTTCATATGTCCATCATGGCTCCCATGTGGCCTTACCCTTTCCATAGTGCTTCCTAAGAACCTTTATCATTTCATATTCTTCCATCTGAGTTATTTCTTACCTTGGTATATTGTACCCTCATAGGTGACTCAGGATATTTCAGCCTCTCAAAAGCTGAATAGGTTCAGGGCTCAGCACATGGCTTGGGTACCTCACATAGTGCTCTAGATCGAACTCATAGAACACATTACACATCATGTTATTCCTGAGGGGCAAGGCTAAACACAACCATCTCCACCAATCCATCTCAAATGGACCCATATATCGGGGACTCATCTTTCTCAACTGAAGCTTAGAGGGGTCGGATTTTCACATCACATATTCTCCCATAGTGAACTGCATGTCAGTCTACTTTGCATCAGCTCATGACTGATGTCACCACTGGGCTCTCTCTCGGCCATTTCACGATCAAAGTGACTTCACCTACACACACTATGGTTCTCTTCTGACCTTCACGAGGCCTCCTTCACCAACATCATCTTAATGAAGTGGTGACCGACACAACCTCCTTCTTGCATCCTGATAAAGGCTATGGTGGTTAACATCACATCTTAAGAACTGCCTCTTTGTATCACCCTAAACAAGCACACTTGCTCTTATCAGACCTTCTAGTCTGAATCATACTGTCCATTAGTACGGGGTGATAAACTGTACTTTCATCGAGTTCTTCATGTATCCACTTCCACCTCATGGAAGTGAACCTTGGTCATACCCAAGAACTTTTGAACTCGCATTATGGTGTTGCTGAACCATCTTTCTTTCTTAAGTAGTTCAACCAAATCTGTCCTGTGACAGTAATCTTCCTTTCTCATGTCATCTAGGTAAGGCGATCTACCATAACCCATATTGCACCTCGACCTTCCTTGGTCTAGGGGAGACTTACCACAACATTCATAGTGATGAACTCCCATTCTCTCTCGGGGACTCTTTATACTTTATATCCATGCACTGGGTTACTAGTGTTCGTCCTTCACCTCCTAGCTTGCATGGCCACATGCAACATGTATCAGGCATCCAAAGCTCTACAATCACTTACTATCTTTGTAGTTTCATGGTGTATGGTGATCATGATTTTCTGTATGTCATGATTCCTCAAGGTCAATTCCTCGAAATCCCTAAACCACTCTCATTAGGGTTTTATTACCTCCCTATCCAAAGAAGTGTATCCAGAGTTCTACAACCATCCTTCTACTACATCAAGGACTAGGCTGGCTATCCAAACAACCACTAATCTTGTTCAACATATTTCGTTATATCTGAGTGTTAGCCAGACTTATCTCCTTTTCTCAACTTAAGGTTAGCCTAACAGCCTCAACTTCTTCTAGCTTCCAGCTAAACTAGGCACTATATCTCAACCTGAGCATTCATTACCACTTCTTATCCTTAGGTGTTAGGTATTGTTGAGAACATACACCTCCCTATATTCCACTTATCATATCATCTCAAACTCTAAGTTTTCCTTCATCAAGAAACTCTCAGTTCATCCTCATGGTGATCAAACTCAACCTTGGTTAATTTGCAAATTCCACATAGCTCCTGATAAAACATCCTCTTAAGCTGACTACACTACTTCTCTTAGTGTTTGTAAACCATTCATGTATTATTCACTCCACCAAGGTATGTTATCATCACTGTCCTCATGTCTCCGAATCTAAGCTTCCAACCTTCTTTCTTGGGTCCTTCTTTCTCTCTCTAGATCTAACTCCACCTCTAGCCTCACTACATGAAGTTGGCTCAAGCTTACCAGCATATCCCTACCTGGGTGAAGCCTTTGCTCAACTCATGTTTGGCTCAAGATTATCCTTAGCTCTTTATGTTTATCTCATAATACATCCATCATGATTCCTTGTCTAGGGTTTCGTCCTACTGCCAGCACTACTAATGTACTCTGGGTGCAAGCTACACCCTACTTGCACAAGCCCATAGGGTTCTATAGGTTCCTTTCTAACTTCATCCATGAAGGAGCTATCCTTCGCTCAAACCTGCACGACCCTTCCCATGGTTGGGTTGCCAAAAGTACTAGGTCATCCAACCTCTCATGGATCATATGGCATCCCAAAGGCATTTCCATCCAAACATCTGGTCTACCAAGACGACTAACTCATCATGTCATCTCTCCCTCTAACCTTCACTTAGGGTTAGGGTTACCATCATCCTAAAAGGATGTTCTAGGTTTCTACTTTTTATGGAGGTCTCTACCTCCAAGACTAACTCTCTCTACTCATCCTCCTGCCAAGGAGGTCTATCCTCAGGTCTCTCCTGAGGGCAATGACAACTCGTGTCATACGACCTAAGCATGTATATATTCCTTTACGCTTACTCTATTAAGCTTATGTCCATGACATCTTATTTACATGCTTTTTATTAACTTGGTGGAGGATTCCTTAATCCTTATCCCCCTTACCCATACCTCAAGAGGGTGAGGGGAAGAGAGAGGAAACCCTAATCCTTAATGTCCTTAATAGAATTGGAGTTGAGAAGGGATGAACAAGATGAGAGAGTCCTAAAGGTATCTTATTTTGATTCATACCCTAAGACTTTGGCCAGGTAGTCACACAGATTCGGGAGTCCTCATATTCTGACTAGCGGTGCAAAGGAAAATATTGCCAGCCCCCGATCGTGATCCTTTTCTAGACACCTCTGTCTTTCGGATAATCCTCTAATAACTCCCTTGGGTTCTACAGAATTTGTAAAATTTAATAATTATTAAAGATTAATTGAGGAACCTATGCTCTGATACCAATTGTAATGACGCCGCCTCCCGGTAACCCCCAATTAAGGGAGTCCTGAAGGTTAGAGCCGTTATTCAATTACAGGATCAAAGGTTCGACAAATAATCAATAATAATTATGAAATTCTACTACTAAACTGAAAACTGGTATAAAATAAAAACTTTACTTACCTTTTAAAAGCTGGGATTTCTAAACTTCTATCCATGAGGATACTAATCTATCTAATCCTCCTGTGTATGTTATTTCTCATTTAGTTCCACTTATGCCACTTTATTGTTTGTTCTTTTCATTTGTACCTAAAATGCCGACAAACAAAACGTTGGTCAGTAAGAAGCTGGTATGTGGGGGAAACAATAATTGTGCAACTATGTTAACAATGTAGTCAACCAAAAATATCATTTAACATCCAAGATTACATTTTAAGCATTACTACTCAATCCTTGCCTATCCCCTATCTCTGTACCATCCCTGCAGTGGACATGGATACTACCTCTCTTATATGGTAGATCCTTACCCCCATGGTCCTACCACATAGGTAGCCAATTCCTAGGGTTATGGATTCACATGACCCTACCCAAAGGTAGCCCAATCCCTGACTCATGATGACTTGATGGTCCTACCACATTGGTAGCCATTTACTAAGTCGTTTAATGACCTGATGGACCTACCCCATTGGTATCCATTTACTAGGTCAATCTATAAAGCTACAGAGGGGACTAGGATCTGAGCTAGTAGGCACATGTTTTATGTGATAGTCATAGTCACATTATAGTTTGCATGAACTAAATTCATCCAACAGTTTATTCCAAGTCATCGATGAAAACTTCAGAAAACTTCATAAAACTAACTCGATATATTCATAAGCGTAACCACATACCTGATTTGATGATTTCAGAAGCATTAAGAAAATCCAACCAAGCATGCAATCCAAGTAATTCAACAATCACATAATTCCTGAAAAGAATATGTACTCTATTTATTACACACTTTATCAAGAACCTACTTTATTAACTTGGATTCACTTTCTAGGGTTTTTGTATCCATTTTAGGGTTTCGTTTTGCAATTAGGGTTTCCCTTCATATTTTACCATATTAAACCCTAATTTTATGCCATTACTCATAAACCCTAATTATCTCGTCTATTCTTCAACATTAAGGTTATCTTAACAACATATAACCCTATTTTCATATTACAGGCACATTAATCATCAATTAAGCTTCTTTTTCATTAAAGCTACAATTTTATCCCTTTAATCCATGACAAGATCATTATACACATTTATCATCAATTTGTAGTTCATTATGGTCTAAATCACATATGAACTCGATCTGCAATTTATTCCACCTTTTATTCATCAGAAAACCCTAATTACTACTTTTAGAGTATTTATCCACAGATTAGGAACTTTAATGCTCGAAATAGCTTAGATTCAGCATATTCCAACTTTAATCATGAAATTAATCAATTAAAGCAATTAATAGTCGAATTGGTTAACATTAGGGTTTCAAGGCCCATTAAAGCCTATTTATGCACATAAACTCTAAATTAAACGAATTACGTGCAAAGTTCATCTTTTTCGATCTTAATGTATCTCTTTATGATTAACATGTTAATATCAACTTTAGTCATCAGTTAAACCCTACTAATCACATTAATTATATCAAAATAGGGTTTCTTAACCATTAATACATTAAAGTTAACAACTTCCATTACTTTTCGAATTAAAAGCAGATTCAGGCTCCAATTATATTTTTAATGGATTCCCCTCGTTTTTTTGAGCAACTTTCATATTTTATGTGTACTCATCTGGGCTACGGATATTTAGTTATGAATTTTTCATTAAAACCTCACCTGAGCCAATCCGGATCCGCCACATCACCCTATGCATGCAACACGGCTTGCCTTTGAGTTTATAACCAGATTACGGTAATACCCCTAGTTAAGTCATCCACTGCTTCATCCCACGAAGGGCAAAACCATCCAATCTGTTATGTCTTCTTCCTCCTCGCGTCTTTCGGCTGCGGACGCCCTAGCAGAGGTTGGCGTCGCTCGTCTTCCTCCTCCCAGACCCAAAGACAACCAGTGACGGCCCCCTGCCTCCAGAGCCTACCACCGCTCTTGTTCATGCCCCGACCCACAGCCAGGATGGCCATGTATGCGAGTGCTTGGGCCTGCAGGATGCAGCCCTCCGGCGGTGCTGCGCACATGCAGGAGCAACGAGTCATTGCTCGATCATCACAGGCCTTCAAAGGAACGTCACGACTCTGATACGACGCCATGGCTCTCGTGGTTCACGTGTTAGAGCTTATACTCTCAAGGTTAAGGTTTATACGCCAAAAACAAGAAGAAGAAGATAAAGAAAGGACGATACGTGGGATTTTCCTCCTGGACTCGGCCCAGGGTTCTCTCTCGTTTTATATAGGGTGGAGTATGAAGCCTTAAGGCATGCCTCATGAGGACTCAAGTCCCAAACTCAAAAGGAAACACACTTTCCTTGGTTGTGAAGCAACCATATCTCTCTCTCTTCATTATCTCCTATTATATGGATATTAGGAATTCGAAATTCCTCTTTCATCTTCTTTATACTTGCCCTTTTTAATCCATAGGAACGAAATCCTATTTCCCTTTAAGCAATTACCTTCTTTTTAGCAATACCACATAATACATTAATTGCATACTCACATTAACTCCTTATTTTGCAATTTTGGTATTTTCTCTTTCTTTCCTCTTCATTGGGACTCCTTGGATCCCAAGAAACTTTATTATTTCGAAATCCTTTTTATTGGATACTCATTATCCTTCTAGATGCGTCTAAATGCATTATTCTTCATTATCATGTATTAAAATATTTCTTTTGAGGATTTCTCTTTATTTCTCTTTTATTTTCCTCATTAGTATTCCTTTTATCATTAGGAATCCTTGGAATACGAAATTCCACTAAGGATAACTCAATTATACCTCTTTTCACTTGTTTTCCACCTTTTACTATTGTTTTCAATTTCTTTCTTAATAAAGAAATACTTAATTAATCTTTTCTTTTCTTATTGCTCTCTTTATACAACTTTGGACTCCTTGGAACCCAAGGAACCCAAGAGGCACGAAATCCCTCTTTGTATTTGCCTTCTAGAAGTTTCCACATCTTACTTTTCTCGATTTCTAAATTAATTGAATTTCCTTGTTATTGGACCCAATAGCCAATAAAGCCCACAATACAATCATAAAGGCTATTGTAAATGAAATTACATCATTATTTGTCCAATATGAGAGTTTACATTTCTCATCATATGAACCCAAAGTTGGGGTTGTAACACATTGTGTTATATGGATCCACATCACTTATAAGTGCTAGGAACACAAATGACACACTGTGTAGGCCAACCTACATGCCTTATCACCTACAATTTTCACACAACTCTGGTTGTAATTGTCCCACTTCTATTTGTATGATTCTCATGCATCTTGGGATTCTTACAACAGATCATTTAGAGTTTATCTCGGCCATAGAAGAGATAGAAGACTAGAGAAGTAGCCAAGGATGGTGAGGTGGTTTCTCATAAGAGAAACCTCACAATTTACCTTCTTCCTTGATAGTTGTAGTAGAGATCTTTAGCCACTTCTTCTCTCCATCTTGGAGTGGAGGTTCCTAGAGAGTGTTCAACCAAAAAGGATGTATACTTCTCCCTACATGGGTTCTAGTTTTGTCCTCCTTCTTTTCACATACATTGAAGTTTGTTTCTTTCTTGTATGATGTCCAACTTTGTTCTCTATTGTCTGTACCTACTTTCATCATCCATGGACGAGTGTAACCTTCTTTCTAGGTTGTGGGGGAGTAAATATCATGTTATAAAGTCTTGTTAAACAACATATTTCACACTAAATGCTAGTTTAATCACTTCATATGATGCAAAAATGTGGATATCCATTTGATTAGTCATCTTGTGTATATGTTTTCTACTTCTTGTTTATGCTGAGAGGGTATGCTTGAAGTAAGGAGGTGCCATCATATCATAATTTTCTAGCCGAGAGAAGTGTTTAATAATGTTGGGGATCTTAAGATTTTTGGTGGTTTTGCTACTTATGCATGAACGACATTGCTATGTAGAGTAAGACTTATTCTATATTGTTGGAAAGGGTGGAGAACTCAAACCTCCCTTGTGATTAATCTTGCTAGTTTAGAATTGTTGTCTCTGCATTATATGATATGGTAGTGAAATCCTATCTCCAAGAATTTCTAATCAAAACTAAATCTTTAATTCAAGCGATCCTTATTTTAATTCATTTCCTTCTTAATTGTCAAGTTAATTTGAATGAAAACCAAATCTCTCCTTGATAATTAGATTTAGATTGTTGAACATCACAACTCTTGCACCGAACAACCTACTCTCCTATGGTATAAGTGCTTGACTACTATAAACATGTATGCTTAAGTAGGAGAACAAGTCGAAACTTGACTAAAATTATTAAAACTCATTCAAAAGTAAATCAACAATGACTTCTAGATGTGGAGGCCTAATACAACTTAGTTCGTACTCCTCCACAATACCGTAGCTTTATGGGTATGCCTCAACAATGAGAATTGCTTGATAACTCCACCATGCTAAAGATCATAAAGAACTGAAACCTAATTACAAGACATGACGTCTGACCATCTAGTGAGTTCAACACTTCATAGTAAACCTCATGACATGTGTTATTGAAGAAATGCACTCGAGCCAAAACAAGTATAAGTTGGCATATGATCTAACATACACATTCCTACTTATTTCCCAAATCAAGTTCAAGTGATAAGATACTATATCATCTTCATTCATTCGAACATGACAAAGAAAAGTTGGATAGTCAACCTAGCATTACACAAATCAGAACAAACACACATTATACAAGCTACAACCAAATAAGATGCTCAATAACAAACATCAACAACAATGAATATACATGTTTCACCTTCCTTTAGGTCAAGATGACATTGACAACAAGGGAGGATGGATGCTCTTAAAAATTCAAACATAGGAGAACTGATATATGTTCTATACTAATATTCTCATGTATCAAGCACATGTATGTATAAAAATATGCCCCCTTGATACTATTTGCGCAAGAATTGGCAATTTCATGTAATCAGGATAATAAGAAAGAGAAAATGTTCAAAGTGGGTTATCATAAAACCATTCTTACCCCATTTCCATTCCTACTGCCTAGACAATAGTAAAAAGATTGAAGTGCCCATCCCTGAGTGGCCCATAGGATCTCACACACTAGCTTATATAATAAGAAATAATAACTCATACATAGGGAATTTAAAGAACACACTAACCCAATTATGAGATTTTGAAGTTTTATCCTTGACATTAAAGTACGTCGAGTGCAGAAGTGATCTAGTCAGAGTTCCATTAGTTTTTCCAAAAATCAAGAAAATTGAGACACAATCATGCAATTGCACAGTACGTGATCAAAATCAAGTAAACCAATTTATAGCAAAAGAATATACTTGGTAGGACTTATATTCAAAAGTATAATGAGAAATTTCTAAAACCAAAAGTTATTTGACAAGTTGTGTATTTCAAACAATTCAATTTTTATTATGAGTTCCCATTATGTTGTAATCGAGAAGCATGCTTATATATTTTGTGACTGCATTGCCCCAACAAGATGGGGGAGGTCACCAGACTCCTTATCTCCATATGAGGTAGGAGTTCGATCGACATGTATACGATTTAATATCATTTGACATGTACAAGTTCCACCCTCTGTGTGAGGAGGTTTCTTGCACTCAATATCAACATTATCAACATCAATATACGGGCAGTCATAATGGGCAATATCATTTATGTTTTCATGTTTTTCTCAAAATATGATAAGGAAAAATGGAAGACTAACCAATAGGGAACAGTATCTCAACCAAGTATATAGACAAGTATACAATCAAGAGATACATAAAAAGTATCTTCAATACAACCAAAGAGGAGGTATAATTGCGTACCTCTTTTGGAGTCTAGGGTATAATCAATATCCAAATCAACATGTTTAACGAGTATTAGATCCTGGTACAAAATTGGAACAAGCATGTATCAATATATATTGTTTATTTCTCTAATGACCTACTAGGGCATGTATTATTATGATCATTGTATTTGTTGCCCTATGGTCATTAGGAGTATAGACCTAGAATTAAAATATTGAGGTTAAGGTCTACTACTTCGAATTAGGTCTGATCTGATGTGCAAAAATATCCAAGATTAATGATATTATATCATTTAGTCATCTTCATGTACAACCATGTCAAGTGTAGATTAAAATATGATCTAGGAGTTACAATCATATGATCAAGTCATAAATATGCGATCTGAGTCTAATATAGTTGTGATGTATACATGACATCAGAGTTTTGGCAAGATTAGGGTTTGCAATAATAAGAGAAACCCTAATTAAGATGAATGAAAGAGATATTAAATATCATCTTTGAAATCATACTGTAAAGGCTAAAGCAATGGTTTCATATTAAAGTAGAAATTTTTCTGAGAAGGTTGATATTTTCTGAGAACTTTTTGGACATCTGAGCTATTTATAATCGATTTTTCAACTATGACCAATTAGATATTTGCTACAAGAATTAATCAAAAAATAGAAAAAAAAGTTTTGCCAACCCTTCCTTGTTGATCAAGGTAGGAATCCAGATATGTGGATCCTCCCATTAACTTGAAAGGCAGGTTGGGCTCACGGGACTCAGTTAGCGGGCAAAAGTACCAAAGGGTCCTTGCGATAATAATTAACTAGTGTGACATATTGGGTTAAACAAGTATTATCGCCCTACCGATTGTCCCCTCTCCATCGCGATCCTAAGCCATGGCCTGCACAGCCAACAGGGGAAGAGCTAGGAGGTAGAAACAAAGGGGAAGACATGTTGGGGTGCACTTAGTTGACCTCGTGGCACCTCTCCAATGTCAAAGAGTCAAGTTTGGCGTAGAAACCATGGCCAAAAATGGAGGCGGATGGTACTATAGAGCATGAAGAAGGCGTGCAAGTTGTAGGTTTCAAGCTAAAAGCAAAGTCAAGTATATACCTCGAGTGAAGAGAAACTAGGAGTTAGGAAGCTTTGTGTCCCTTCCTTGAGACGTGTGCGGGCCTCAGGTCTGCACAGAGGATATGAACATGCTTGTATAGGTGGTCAGAGCCAGGTCAGGTGACGCATGGGGGGAGCTTCATTGATGGTGCCCTCCAGACCATCACACCTTTGTGTGAGGGTTGGGAAGTATCTACCTAGGACCAGAGATAGTATAGGTGTAGACAATTGAAGGGAGGAACTCAATAGTTAGGGTGCCATGCTTTGGTTAAGACAATAAGAGATGGAGTTTGGTAGGAATGAGAGGGGGTGATGATGAGCAATTAACAGTTTAGTAATGTCTGAGGTGGCATGGGGGTGCTATTGGAGCCTTTAAATAGGCAAGAAGAGGCCTAGGGTTTCCTGGGTGTGCTTATCCTCTAAGTCTAGGGCGACGCCATATTGAGCATTTTTGAAATACTGATCATTAGCCAGATTTGTGGAAATCATTAAGTAGAGGAGATAATTTTAAATCAATAGGAACTTGTTTGATGAGGAAATGGTTAGAGAGGAGGGAGAATGGCCATTTTGAAGTTAGTATAGTTTGTGTACTGTATCACCCTATGATTTCGAATGGGGGAGATGACCCTCTACATGCACCCAGCCGGATCCAGATTCAGATCTGATTGATCTAGATAATTGGGGTTTTGGGATTTTTGAACGCAATAAAAGGGCATTTCTTATCAAAATTATATCTCCCAAAATATTTATCCAAAAAATTTGAGATTTTAAATATAACTTCATCAAGTCCTCACTTAGCTATAGAAAAAGTTTCAAGTCAAAAGTACAATGTTTGTTCCACCATATAATTCAATTGGGTAAAGGTACAAATTGAGCTAAAATTGGACGTCATAAGGTACAAATTATGATATTTAGGTATTATAATTGCATTTTGGGTGTCTAAATCATCCAAGGATCATGAGAGTGGTGAAGTGATGTTAATTTGAGCAATATTTGATAATTGAGGAGCATAATTGTAATTTGGTCATTAGATGTGGAAAAATCCACTTCGTCACATGGGCATTCTAAAGTGACATAAATCGAGAACAAATAAATGTTCTATTTAGAAAAGATGAAGAAGGAAATGTTCAATCAATGCATTGGTATATGTCAAATTACCATACAAGTATGATGTTTAAAACCTACCCTAGCAGAATGGGTAAACATGCAAGATACAAACTACAAGACCAAAAAAATAGGAATGAGAAGACGTCCCTTAGGCCTACTAAAAAGCAAAACATGATAAGTCTAGTGCAAACAAGGACTAAAAAATTTCTTTAGGCCTACTGGATAAGCTAATTATTATGAGGCTAACATAACAAGGAATTTCTAGCGATCTTTAGGCCTACATGCAAACAATAATGGATAGATGTTCTTTAAGCCTACCAGTGTAGTGAATGTAAGATAGTGTGGACATACTTTATACACTACATGAGATACCACAATGTCGTCTTGAAGAGGACAAGATAGATGTTCTACAAGAATCTTGACTTCATGTCTTGATTGAGGTGAACACAAATCCAAGTCTCATAGAGGATTGCTTGATTATGTATTACTAAGGTGAGTTCAATGTCAAGTTTCCCCACATGAGCACCATCTCAAGTCTCACTATAGTGAGATTAACCCCATGTATCCCCATGTTAGCACAATCTCAAGTTTCAATAATATGAGCTTGACCCCAAGTATCCCCATGTGAGAAGAATATCAAGTCTCACTTTTGTGAGCTTGACCCCAAGTCCCACTAAGGCAAACAAGGTGCCAAGACTTACTGAGGTGAGCATGATGATAAGACTCATAGAGATGAGTACGATGATTAGTCTCACTAAGGTGAGTCTAATGATAATAATCATTGAGTGAGAATGATGACAAGACTCATTAAGGTGAGCAGCATGATTAGAATCACTAAGAAAGACACTATGTACCACTAAGGTGGCGGGATACTAAGTCTCATATAGGAGAGATTCAAAAAATTTTCCATCTAGTCTCACAGGTTCACCCCTTATCATGGATGGCTTCGTGAACCATGCTTTTGGCATCATATTGAAAGGGGAATATTGTTGACACTCCATTTTTGGTCCTTTGAGCTATTTGATTAATGATTCTTGTATTTTCTATTATTAGAGTCATACAATGAATTCAAGTAACAATTCTGATAATGGGAAGGTTGTCAATTGAGTTAGATATCTAATTTGTGGATATTACATTGTGAACTACATTCCTTGAATGTCGTTGTTGGATAACAATATAGCCTAACTTCCAATCCCAACACACTCAACTATTTCACCAAGTCCCCTCAAATTTCTAGCCAAAACACCCATATTCATGCACACATATCCCACATATTCCCTATCATCCTAACCTACACGTTGACCTTTTATGTGCAACAAATTTTAGACAAACAAACTGCAACGACCCCCTCCCATGTTATCCTCAATAAAGGTGGACCGAGAGGGAAAGGGTCGATGTCATCTTTCAAGGATCTAGGTTTAGCAAATAACTAATAATTATTCAAAATTTTATGGATTAGAAAAGTGTTTAATAACAATATGTAGGTAAATCTCCTCAAAGGAGTTATGTTATGACATGGTTTTTCACATGTATTTATACATATATTTGAAGGAAAATATTGAATTATTAAGGATATATTAAAAAACTTGATATGCCTTGTTTTAAAAATATGGATTTAAAATGCAATTTCTCCTTCCAATGGATTTTGTGGTTTTACTATTTTCACTAATCCGTTAATAGATATTGAGCAAAGGAAGAGAGGAAAATCCAACAGTATAGGAAGTACTAAAAAC
Source organism: Alisma plantago-aquatica (assembly GCA_963693085.1). Lineage (NCBI taxonomy): Eukaryota > Viridiplantae > Streptophyta > Magnoliopsida > Alismatales > Alismataceae > Alisma > Alisma plantago-aquatica. Next base: position 521,250,596 of record OY856414.1, on the reverse strand, counting down.
AATTCACGATGGGTATTTTAAAATATGGAATTGTGTAGAGTTTTCTAGAAAAGAATAGCATGAAGACAATTCATCAATTGGATTCGGTTCAATATTGTACTTAATGAGAAAGATATCAAAATAAGAAATCTCACCAAGTTTGGGAGAGAAAAGGATTTATTTGATGCTTTAAATAAATCAAATAAAAGTAAGACTTGGGTACAAATAATTGTATCATTAACTTGTGTATTTTGGTCTCAAATCTCTCCCGTGCTAAGATTTAATCTTTAAAATTTTCCATTTAAGATTTGGGATTAATTATTAAGTGGAGAGTTATGAATTAAATAGTTTTCCCCTAAAGTGATGATTTAAAGGAATTATGGATTAAATGTCACGATTTTATAGAAAGGAAATAAAACTAGCCCCTTTTGATAATTTGTGTGGCATGACTGTCATTTGATTGAAATTTGATGATGCTCATATTGTTGTCTACCTCTAAACAAAATAGGAAACCAGGAATAGCATTGGAGCCTTCCTTTTTCGATTCCCTCTCACTCCGGTTCATGTGTAAATATAGAAACATCTCAAATGGGTTTGCAAGAGGATATCACACCTACTCATCCTAGGATTTTCCTACTTTGGGAGGCAATATAGGGTTTCCCCAATTGCCGCCATGAACAATGCTCAACCCTTGAATCCATGACTATAAAAGAAGGGATAGCCCTATCAAAGACCTCAAACCTCTTTGTGAGATTCTAGTCAAACCCTAGATTGCTCCACTGCCTACAATTCTCCTACTAGACCCGTTCTTAACCCCTTGCCTTCTCCCTGAACCTTGTCAGAGATCCTCTTCGCTGTCCTCCCAGCCCCAACCACCACTAGAGAAATTGAAGCCCTCATCGAGTTCAAAAAGTTGAGACGAAGCGTAGACACCTTTTCTTATTGCCCAGGGGACTGGGAGTTCAGAGTCAATCTTCTTGCTGGCTTGCCAGATCTTGATCGTGAATGAGAAGAGGAAGAAGATGACATGGGGAGTTTACAACTCTACCCCTAATTGGCCGTTGTGAGGTAAGGGTCAATTCAGACCTTTGTCCTTTCCTTTATCACTTTCTTTAGCCGTATCACATGAGTGTGGGCACTGACATGGGACTAATAGAGGCATTCTCCCCTCTCTCCCATGCCCATGATGGAGACCAAACGTCTGCGAGGGTGGTAAATCAAGGTGCCAGTTGGGATTCAAACCTGGGTTACTTTGTTTGAGGACTTTGTGCTCGACCACTTCAGCCACTCCTTGTCAGTAGAGATGATATGGCGTGAGCACCATGCTGGATTTACACAATGAGTCACCTATGTGGTGGACTGTGATTGGCTAGAAAGGTTTAAAACTTGTAAAATTCTAGAAAATTATAGGAATGCACAAATATAGCAAATAAACAGTCTATTTTGATCATAAAATTATGAGGAATACAATGAAGTTCATTCCAAGACCTAGTTTTGTCTCGAATCCCAAAAGTGCATAAAGTTTCTAACTTTAATGTACTAAAAGTGTGAAACCCCTAATTTCTTAGTTTTAATGATCATAACTTGTCAATTTTAATGTATAAAGACTAATATTTTTGGGAAAAAGGACAACTTGAATCAAATTTGAGGTTAGAATTCATATGATATAAAAATTAGAGTTTGTAAGTTAATAAGTATTAAATGTGTTAATTAGGGTTTGGAAAGACAAAATCCTAATGAAACCCTAATTTGACTCCAAACCCTAACTTAGAATCCAAGTTAGTGTTATTGATAGTTTCTGGACAAAATAGTAATACTTGGGTGTTATGCATTAATTCTAGGGTGATTTCTTGGTTGATTACAATTGATCTTGTTTACTTGGACTTCATGTCCTCTCTAAGAAAGGTATGTTGCTATTCCTATGACTACTTGCCTTATCAACTTCCATGTTCTCTAAAGTTTTCCCGACTAGATTGCAATTTGAATGCTTGAATGTTTATTTACTTCCTACAATCATTAAAGTGATTATGAGTATCATCTTATATAAATGTAACCTACTCAAATTGTGAATAATGTCTGATGATTTAAAGAGAATGGGGTGAATAAAGTCATTATGGCAATGAATGGTGATCAAGACTAGAAAGGAAGATCACCACATAAAAAGCCTGGAAAGGAAGGGCTATGAATGAAACCAAGCTCAGGTGAGGGAAGGTTATAAATGCCAATTGTAGGGACCAAACCCTAAAGAGAGAGTTCCCCATGAAGAGGATCCCCTAAAGAGAGGGAACACATTAGATAAAGATATGATAAGGGTTGATAGATTAAAACTAGAAAATACTTATTCAATTTTGCAATCATAATTGTTGCTATGGTTGATTATGTTGTTACAACTACATGTGAATATTTTGTTTCCCTCACATACTCAATATATCTCAATATATCATCCGCATTTTTGTTTTGTTGAGACCTCATTTTGGAACCCAATCAAATTCTTACTATTTGAATTATTTACATAATTTGAGTTATGTCATACTACAATGAGTGAAAACCCCAATTTCTGATGAAAGAATCAAACATGGGCCTACTTGATACATTTTGGTTAGCTCGGATGCAAAACCGATCTGCACAAAATTTGAAAAATATGTGGACCCACATTAGACTTAGCAAGACCTTAATTTTTGATCCCAATGGGTCCTAAACCCTCATGTAAAAAATTTACACATTATCTAGGTTAAGGTGAGAACTAAAAAAATCCCAATTTGACCTTACTAATTATGGGCACAGACCTATTTTGCACCAAGATTAGAAAAAATCCAAACCTTATACTTTATGGAATCTTCTGAGAAATAATCTCATGTTGATGTCAAAGGGTTTTGTATCTAAATGTGTCAAATCATACCACACACATTTTGGGTCCCCTTTTACAAACCACAATGAGAACTGATGCATGGGTTTTGAGTCACTTTTATAGGCTTATTTTATATCTGTTTTATGCATGTATTTGTCATTTTCTTGATTATATTTGCATAATTCACTATAGTTGGCCTTTAAACTCTTTTTACATCAAATTATACTTCTTTTATAATATTTATATGATTTTATATAATCCCCGGACTTATACACATGTTTCGGCACTTTTTCAGGCACTTTTGCATTGTCCGGAGTCGATACTATCGACCCCCAGGTCGATAGTATCGACATTTCATCAAAAAGCAACCCCAAAACGCGATCTTGGAAGGAATAACCTATGCCATGGTCGATACCATCGACCTAGGGTCGATACCATCGACAGCGTCGGGATCTGGCGATTTTCAGCACTAAAACGGAGCGTTTTAATCCGACGGTTGAGCTTTTTCGGAGCCGTAAAGTGGTCCTATGACCTAAGAAGAGCACGGACGGCCCGAGGGAAAAAAGGAGATTGTGTTGCACAACATCCAAGAAGGAGAAAGAGAGAGAGGAGACGAGAGACGAAGGCCGTCAACCGAGCGATCCGGGCACCTCCGACGGGCGATTTTGCTGCCGGAAGACTGCAAAACGCACATTTCTCGAGGAGGATCTCCAGGAACACCTTTGTATCAGGGGTTACACGAGTTTGCTCCATGTTTCCCATGTTTTTCTTCTCTACTCCTCTGTCTTTCATTGAGATGACCATGCGGGGCTAATCCCCTTTGTCTTTAGGACCGGGAGTAGCCCGGGGAATGCATTGTATGACAGTTTTATATTAATAATTCATATTTTCTCTCTTAAATCCGTGGTATAGTTTCGTTTTCTCCATATATTGTTATGCTTGATCACCATAATAATAAATTAATGCCCTTAATCACTTCGACAGAAGGATTAACGGTTGAAAAGAGACGAAACCTACATTAATCGATAAATCCCTTGACAAAGGATGTGTAAAATTAATGGTGGAAACTGAGAGATCGGCTATAATGCGCTTAGTTTAGGGGAATGATTACTACGACGGTGGAATCAACCTAAACCTAAGTAGTGAATTACACCACGACAGTGGGTAATTCTGTTTTCAGGCCACTACCCGGATAGAGAGAGAAGATTGAGGAGTTATATGAAACCTAATGCAATGTTGACCCACGGTGAAACCAAAATCCTAAAGATATCCTTTTGAATTGATTAAATCAACCTTTAATTGATTTTTTGCTTTGTTTTATTTTTATTTTCTTTTAATTTTGACAACAAACCCTACTTTGTTATCCGGCTTAGCTGATCGCAAATAGTTAGTAGAAGTCTCCAATAATTCAACGTGTCCCTGTGTTCGACTCGGGCCTCACAAAGGCCTATATTACTCGACGCGTACACTTGCGTTTTTAGCGTGTAGTAAAATACACGTCAAGTTTTTGGCGCCGTTGCCGGGGATACGGCGAATTGTTGGCACTTTGAGTGCTACGAGCGGCCACTCTAGGCCAATTTTTTTTTTTATTTAGATTGAAACAACTTCAAATATTTTTAAATTGTTCGATAATTTTTATACTCGTCATAGCACTGTATTGAACTCGAATTTTCTCTTTTCAGGTACTGTGCATGGTGCAGACGCGTAGTACTGACTACGCGGGTCGCACACCAGAGGTTCCGCTGCCGGGACCAGAAGACGAGGGCGAATATAATCAAAACAAGCTGGAGGATATAAATTCTGAACACGAACACGAAGAGATGGACGAGCCACAGACAATATGGGAGAAGATCAAGGCTTCTTCCTCGTCCGCTTCCAAAGGGCCTATAAAGAAGCAAGTGCTGAATATTCCGAAATACAAGATTGATCCAGCTTTGATCAACTTGGTGAAGTCTAATGCCTTCCACGGGCTCAAAAATGAAGACCCCGTCGCGCACATAAGTCAGTTTGTGGAGAATTGTGATATGGTAAAGATCGATAGATTTCCACAGGACGTGCTCTACTTGAAGCTCTTCCCGAGTTCACTAGCGGGAATTGCGCGCGAATGGCTGCATAACTTAGATGATGAATATGTGGAGTCTTGGGACTACATGGTTGAGGTCTTCTTCGAGAGGTTCTTTCCCCCCGAAAAGACCAATGACATGATAAGAAAGATCCACAACTTCACTCAACAACCAGGCGAGACTTATTCTGAGATCTGGGAGAGATTTCAGATCATGCTCAGGCGATGCCCGCATCATGGGCTGGATAAGGAGACCCAAGTGAAGATCTTCTATTTTTCTCTCTCCGAGCATGATAGAAGCAACCTTGATTCAGCCGGTTCCGGATTCTTCTTGAATAACACAGACACTCGATGTTGGGAGATCTTGAGGAATATGGAAAAGAAGCAATCCTGGGGTGACAGAGACGCCGTAGAGCATGTTCAGGTTGTGGGGGAGTCAAAGGCCATCAAAGAGTTAAATGATAAATTAGACCTTCTTGCTAAGAAATTGCTTGCCAAAGAAGATGCAGAAGACGATGAAGAAGCTCAGGTCAAATTCATGCAACAACAGGGCTATAGAAATAATGATTATGCTTGGAGGAAGGATAGGAAGTTCTCATGGAAGGATCCTAACAATTTCCTACAAGATCCGGATGCAAAGCCACAACCGAGAGCTGAAGATAAAAGCACCGAGTTGCTTAGTCAAATGGTGCAGCAAAATCAGGAGATGATGGCTATGTTTGGTAAACAATTGCAATCTCAAGGTGATATTCTAACCAAGTTTGGACAGACGCTGCAAAGCCATGGAGCACAAATGCAGGCATTAGAAACCACCGTGGCACAGATTTCTAGTGAAGTGGCAGCCATCAAGCACGCCAATCAACAGAAACTGGCCGAGAATGCAAACGTGGCCCAAGCACACCATCAGGTCAAGTATATTTTTGTGGTAAGCAATGAGGAGGAATCTTAGGTGCAAGAAGCTAAAGAGGAAAGAAAAATGACGTTTAATACGCATGCGTCACCGGCGATACCGTATCCACGCACTTATTATGGACTGCCGGGCGGAAACCCTTTCTTCAGAAAATCACAGCGAGTTATGAATATTGTATCTCCCTCTAGAGAAAAAGAACAATTGAAGGTTGTTTGTACACGTGTGGAAACATCTAATGCGAGAGAGGAACCACAACAAGCAATTACTGTAGATGATGTCTCACCAAAGCCCACGTCAGAGGGAGTAATTGAAGCAAGCTTAGGGGAGATGACCCCAAAAAGCTCATATGTGCCACCCCACAAGCGTGGCGATGCGGCAGTGGATCCAACTATGAACAATCTGAAGCCAAAGAAGGAGCACCGGCATTATAGAAAATTCTTGGAGATGTTCAGAAAACTACATATAAACATTCCGTTGGTGGAAATGATTGAGAAGGTTCCCGCCTATGGGAGGTTTATCAAAGAAATAATCAACAAAAAGCGTCGGATTAAAGACACCGATGTATGTCGGATGAATGAAATGGTGAGCTCAATCATCCTTGGGAGTTTACCGGAGAAGAAGAAAGATCCGGGGAGTTTTTATATTCCATGTTCAATAGGTGATCAACACTTCCCACGAGCTCAGTGTGACTCAGGGGCAAGCATTAATCTTATGCCACTTGCCACTTTTCAAAAGCTGGGATTGAAGAAGCCAACACAAACATCTATGACAATTGAGTTGGCGGATGGATCCATTGTGAAGCCACAAGGTATATGCGAGGACGTGTTAGTCAAGGTCGACAAATTCATCTTCCATGTTGACTTTGTGGTCATGGACATGCATGAGCTGGAAGGAGGTGAGATGCTATTGGGAAGGCCGTTCCAAGCTACGACTGATGTAATCACTGCAATTGGGAGAGGTACATTGACCTTGGGGATTGGACAGGATCGAGTTCAATTCAAATTGCCACATGACTCATTGGAGACATCTCTTGACAACCTAGGTTAAAGGTATCTTTATGTCAAGCCTAGGACATTAAACAAGGGCGCTTGTTGGGAGGCAACCCAACTTTAGGTTCAATTTTATGTTTGGTTATGTTCTTTTATGTTTATGTACTTAGTTTTTGCTTAGGTTTTGATAATTTTTGTAAAAATGGTACCCTAACTCGTGTTTTGAAGTGTGCAGAATGTTAAGGTCGATACTATCGACACCCATGTCGATAGTATCGAGTTTGGAGAAGTAAACACTGAAGAAAAGTCGATACCATCGACCCTAGGGTCGATAGTATCGAGATTCCTGAAGATTTACAGAAATATTGGTGCCAGTAAAGTCGATACCATCGACCCTAGGGTCGATAGTATCGACACTTTTGAGTTCCCAGGCTTTTAGATGCGTCGATTCAACAAAATCGCTGAGTCTGGGTCGATACCATCGACCTTGGTCGATGGTATCGACACCTGCAGGACAGCTAAGGCCATCAAAGAGTTAAATGATAAATTAGACCTTCTTGCTAAGAAATTGCTTGCCAAAGAAGATGCAGAAGATGATGAAGAAGCTCAGGTCAAATTCATGCAACAACAGGGATATAGAAATAATGATTATGCTTGGAGGAAGGATAGGAAGTTCTCATGGAAGGATCCTAACAATTTCCTACAAGATCCGGATGCAAAGCCACAACCGAGAGCTGAAGATAAAAGCACCGAGTTGCTTAGTCAAATGGTGCAGCAAAATCAGGAGATGATGGCTATGTTTGGTAAACAATTGCAATCTCAAGGTGATATTCTAACCAAGTTTGGACAGACTCTGCAAAGCCATGGAGCACAAATGCGGGCATTAGAAACCACCGTGGCACATATTTCTAGTGAAGTGGCAGCCATCAAGCACGCCAATCAACAGAAACTGGCCGAGAATGCAAACGTGGCCCAAGCACACCATCAGGTCAAGTATATTTCTGTGGTAAGCAATGAGGAGGAATCTCAGGTGCAAGAAGCTAAAGAGGAAAGAAAAATGACGTTTAATACGCATGCGTCACCGGCGATACCGTATCCACGCACTTATTATGGACTGTCGGGCGGAAACCCTTTCTTCATAAAATCACAGCGAGTTATGAATATTGTATCTCCCTCTAGAGAAAAAGAACAATTGAAGGCTGTTTGTACACGTGTGGAAACATCTAATGCGAGAGAGGAACCACAACAAGCAATTACTGTAGATGATGTCTCGCCAAAGCCCACGTCAGAGGGAGTAATTGAAGCAAGCTTAGGGGAGATGACCCCGAAAAGCTCATATGTGCCACCCCACAAGCGTGGCGATGCGGCAGTGGATCCAACTATGAACAATCTGAAGCCAAAGAAGGAGCACCGACATTATAGAAAATTCTTGGAGATGTTCAGAAAACTACATATAAACATTCCGTTGGTGGAAATGATTGAGAAGGTTCCCGCCTATGGGAGGTTTATCAAAGAAATAATCAACAAAAAGCGGCGGATTAAAGACACCGATGTATGCCGGATGAATGAAATGGTGAGCTCAATCATCCTTGGGAGTTTACCGGAGAAGAAGAAAGATCCAGGGAGTTTTTATATTCCATGTTCAATAGGTGATCAACACTTCCCACGAGCTCAGTGTGACTCAGGGGCAAGCATTAATCTTATGCCACTTGCCACTTTTCAAAAGCTGGGATTAAAGAAGCCAACACAAACATCTATGACAATTGAGTTGGCGGATGGATCCATTGTGAAGCCACAAGGTATATGCGAGGACGTGTTAGTCAAGGTCAACAAATTCATCTTCCCTATTGACTTTGTGGTCATGGACATGCATGAGCTGGAAGGAGGTGAGATGCTATTGGGAAGGCCGTTCCAAGCTACGACTGATGTAATCACTGCAATTGGGAGAGGTACATTGACCTTGGGGATTGGACAGGATCGAGTTCAATTCAAATTGCCACATGACTCATTGGAGACATCTCTTGACAACCTAGGTTAAAGGTATCTTTATGTCAAGCCTAGGACATTAAACAAGGGCGCTTGTTGGGAGGCAACCCAACTTTAGGTTCAATTTTATGTTTGGTTATGTTCTTTTATGTTTATGTACTTAGTTTTTGCTTAGGTTTTGATAATTTTTGTAAAAATGGTACCCTAACTCGTGTTTTGAAGTGTGCAGAATGTTAAGGTCGATACTATCGACACCCATGTCGATAGTATCGAGTTTGGAGAAGTAAACACTGAAGAAAAGTCGATACCATCGACCCTAGGGTCGATAGTATCGAGATTCCTGAAGATTTACAGAAAAATTGGTGCCAGTAAAGTCGATACCATCCACCCTAGGGTCGATAGTATCGACACTTTTGAGTTCCCAGGCTTTTAGATGCGTCGATTCAACAAAATCACTGAGTCTGGGTCGATACCATCGACCTTGGTCGATGGTATCGACACCTGCAGGATAGCTACATAAAACAGGCCGTAAAAGGTATCGAAATGAGATTTTTTCGAACCGTTTTTTGCAGAGGAAAGATGGATGAAGCAAGTCACGTCTTAGAACCACTAAGGCACAAAAATGGGCCACAAAAAGGAGGGAGATAGCAAGCATCACTTGGTCTACTTGAGCATCTGACCATCCTTCTTCACCACACTTCAAAGCGAATGGTACCGTTGTTCCACCTCTTAAGTGAGAATGTTGACTATGAGGCCATAGTCATATTCAAGCTTAGGGGGGTGTTGGAACAACCCTCTATCTTAGTTTTTACTTACTTATTCATGTTGATTTTACTTTTGAGATATTAGTTGTTTTTATTTCTAGGTTTACCGCTTTTGTAGGATCCACATCTATCTAGTGTAATCTGTGGAGCAATAAATGCATGGTTTCAATTACAAGTTTTACTCTTGGGTTGTGTGCACATGAAAATATGAGTATATTGAAAACTTTTTGAGCTTATTCTTGTGAGTAATTGAGTGGCATAATTGAGGAAGTGCTTGGGTGAGTCAGCTTCAGGACACGGGGACATGAATGACCATCTTTATTGTCCAAGGAAAAGTGATTGACAAGGATGTTTGAGCTCAAACCGACCAAACGCTAACGTGACCTTAGACTAAAGTTTAAGAGAGAAATCCTTCAGTTACCATGTACACAGGTCTTTAGAGAGGGACATATGATATTTTTGAAAGGTTCTGTCAATTAGTCTTGTGATCTGATCCACCGCAATTTCATTCACACTCCACCATAAGAAATGGGAGCACATTATTGTCTTTCACTTTTTGATTGCATCTCATGTAGATAGGTCTTGCATTACAACTATTTTCACATTTTTTGCATGAGAATGAAAAAAAAAGATAGAGTAGTTATACATGCACATTATCCTTAGGTGCATGTCATAGTAGTTGCATAACTGTCATTATGTAGTTGCATTTACATCTTTTGAGCATATTGTACACCATGTATCTTATGTTACTCTGAAAACATTAAAGGTGATGAACTTGTTCCATACCCTCCAAATAGAATGCTTCAGATGCACACGTATGTAACAAGAAGTGAGCCCGACAAATAATTCATTGTCATCTATGAAAATAAGGGCTTGAAAAAAAAAAATTTGAAAAAATAATTGAAAAAAGAGAGAAAAAAAAAAAGAATTGAGAAGTAGGAATGAGAGGGAGAAAGGAACATGTTCTCACTTACATACTAAGAAGAATAAGCACATGGTGTAGTTTTCTTAGATATTCCATCTCACCTTGAGACGGAATGATAGTGCATGCATCATTCTACCAAAAATGTAACATTAGGACATTTTCACTTGCATTTTGCATCATGATAGGTCATTAATTTTTGTATTGCATGATTGACTATTATGTGCTTCCATCTCTTCCACAACCACCTATCCCATCCACCCGTTGCTCTAATCGGTAGGCCACCCATGATATTCTCCTCATTCATTAATATCAGAAGATCTGCTTCCATTTAGATGGTAGTTAGGAAATGAGCAACGTAGATAGGAGATCACAAGATGCATCAAGTATGGACCAGATGAGTTTATCATATTAACTGCTTTAATTGATAGTGTTTCACTGATTGGGGGATAGACATCTTTTACATAGGTCTTTGGTCGCCTGGATGGCAGTTAGTGTTCAGTGGTCAATGAGGGCCGGTTTGTGGAAAGAAAGTGGGGATGATGTAGATTCATTTCATGTATTTATGTCCTGTTGCTGACTTATCTCAACCAGATCCAAAGTTTTGTTGCTCGAGGACGAGCAAGGTTTAAGCTTAGGGGAGTTTGATGCATGGGTTTTGAGTCACTTTTATAGGCTTATTTTATATCTGTTTTATGCATGTATTTGTCATTTTCTTGATTATATTTGCATAATTCACTATAGTTGGCCTTTAAACTCTTTTTACATCAAATTATACTTCTTTTATAATATTTATATGATTTTATATAATCCCCGGACTTATACACATGTTTCGGCACTTTTTCAGGCACTTTTGCATTGTCCGGAGTCGATACTATCGACCCCCAGGTCGATAGTATCGACATTTCATCAAAAAGCAACCCCAAAACGAGATCTTGGAAGGAATAACCTGTGCCATGGTCGATACCATCGACCTAGGGTCGATACCATCGACAGCGTCGGGATCTGGCGATTTTCAGCACTAAAACGGAGCGTTTTAATCCGACGGTTGAGCTTTTTCGGAGCCGTAAAGTGGTCCTATGACCTAAGAAGAGCACGGACGGCCCGAGGGAAAAAAGGAGATTATGTTGCACAACATCCAAGAAGGAGAAAGAGAGAGAGGAGACGAGAGACGAAGGCCGTCAACCGAGCGATCCGGGCACCTCCGACGGGCGATTTTGCTGCCGGAAGACTGCAAAACGCACATTTCTCGAGGAGGATCTCCAGGAACACCTTTGTATCAGGGGTTACACGAGTTTGCTCCATGTTTCCCATGTTTTTCTTCTCTACTCCTCTGTCTTTCATTGAGATGACCATGCGGGGCTAATCCCCTTTGTCTTTAGGACCGGGAGTAGCCCGGGGAATGCATTGTATGACAGTTTTATATTAATAATTCATATTTTCTCTCTTAAATCCGTGGTATAGTTTCGTTTTCTCCATATATTGTTATGCTTGATCACCATAATAATAAATTAATGCCCTTAATCACTTCAACAGAAGGATTAACGGTTGAAAAGAGACGAAACCTACATTAATCGATAAATCCCTTGACAAAGGAGGTGTAAAATTAATGGTGGAAATTGAGAGATCGGCTATAATGCGCTTAGTTTAGGGGAATGATTACTACGACGGTGGAATCAACCTAAACCTAAGTAGTGAATTACACCACGACAGTGGGTAATTCTGTTTTCAGGCCACTACCCGGATAGAGAGAGAAGATTGAGGAGTTATATGAAACCTAATGCAATGTTGACCCGCGGTGAAACCAAAATCCTAAAGATATCCTTTTGAATTGATTAAATCAACCTTTAATTGATTTTTTTCTTTGTTTTATTTTTATTTTCTTTTAATTTTGACAACAAACCCTACTTTGTTATCCGGCTTAGCTGATCGCAAATAGTTAGTAGAAGTCTCCAATAATTCAACGTGTCCCTGTGTTCGACTCGGGCCTCACAAAGGCCTATATTACTCGACGCGTACACTTGCGTTTTTAGCGCGTAGTAAAATACACGTCAAGATCGAAAGGGTTGTGCACCCAAATGTGTAGAACCAGACTTCTCACATTTTGGGTCCCCTTTCACATGCTACACATGGGTGTGGAAGGGTTTCACACCCATATGTGTGAAACCAGGCGACACACATCTTGGGTTCCCTTTCAGGAAGTTAGGTTGGGTGCCAAAAGGTTTCACACAAAAATGTGTCAAACTAATTCACACACATTTCAATTGTTCTCAATAAAGGACACTTGAACATGAAAATGTTTCACATCCAGATATGTCAAACCAGACCGCACACATATTTAGTTCTCTTTTGGAAAATTAGTTTGGGTACCAAAAGGTTTCACACAAATATGTGTCAAACCGATTCATACAGATTTGATTTTTCTAGAAACGAGCACTTGGACGCCAAACTATTTTGTGCCAGTATGTGGCAACTGAATTCTTGCCCACCAAAACCATGTTGGTATTAGGAAGCATGGGAGAGGGATAGATTTCATCCCATGATAGACGAGGAAGTGAGTGAGGCATCAGTTTAGAGAAAGAGGGGGAACTACTTCAACAACTCCCTGGACTCTTGAAATAGGAGACCCCTAAAAGAAATCCCCAATCCCCAAACAACTGAGAGAGAAGGAGAGACTAGAGAGTGAGAGAAAGAGCAACACATATAGGGTGGAAAAACATGTTCCCACTTAGAATTGTTAAACCTCTTTGCACTCAATAGTGTGAAACCCATTTGGGCTGAGAAGCGCCAAAGCCATTCATGCCTAGAAGTGCAAAAGGTATCAACATTGGGACTTACATGTCATACAGACATATTCTCCAGTTCTATCACCTGAGATTCCCTAAGCACCAAAATATGATCCGTGCTCAAAATTGAAAAACCCTTTCACACACAAGGTATGAAGTAATATGAGAGAAACATCCAATCATTTTCTTCTTTGTCTTTTCTAAAACCCCTGCAATACTATTTCGACCAGAGGACTAGGGTAATAGTTTTTTACTCTACTCGATTCGTAAATGAGTGTTCTGAATCCAGATTTTTGTACCCCATCCTTTCTTATCTACACACGAGTCATTTTTTTGTTTTTTTGATTTTTATTACCAAAACTTGGTGGCAATTCCAAACCTTTTACCCATTTTTGATTTCCAACAAAAATAGGTTTCACATTGTTTTAGGTTAAACCACATGTAATGAAGAAAGATGGACATCCAAAAAATAAGACATCAAAATAAAATATGTAAATTTGTTCTAGAGGATTTAGGTATATAGTTTTTATTTCATGTTACAAACAATTAGATTTCCATTTCATGTAACTCCTTAGTGGAGATTCTATCTTAACATTGTTACCCAACTCTATTCCATTCAATAATATTTTTTAATTACTATTGGTTAATTGCTAAACCTTGATCATGTATATATGATAATATCCATTTCCCTCTCAGTCCACCATAATTGGGGATAACAAGGGGAGGGGGCCATTATGTTTGGTATCAAATCCTAGGTTTACCATTTAACCTTTAATAATTATAAATTTTAAAATTCCCTAGATCCCAAGGGAATTACTAGGGAATTTTTTAAAGATGATGGTGTCTAGAAGGGACCATGACCCCGAGGGTTGGCATAACTTACCTCCACATTTCTAATTGTCTTATGAGGACTCTCGGGGCACCGTGTATCCTACCTAGTCAAAGTTAGAAGGTTTTGCCTGAAACAAATACATCTAGGTTTTCTTCTCATCTAAATTCATCCCTTCTTTACCCCCTACTTCACTCCCAAAACCCTAGGTATCTGACATATAGTTCCTCTATCCTTATAAGTATTAGGGTTAAGGAATCATGTGCCAAATAATAAAGTGCATGTAATCAAGATGTCATGTACATAATTTTTATGATGCTTAAAATGCCCTAAACATAAAATTAAAATAAAGTTATTTATGTGAAACAACATGGTTGACACCAAGGACCACCACCATCCCTGATGATACACCTAGGGACTATCCAGAGGGGAGGCCTCCCATAGAAATAGATTGTCCTTGGAGAAGAGGGGGTACATGGAGTGAGTCCTCCAAGAAGCAGAAAAGGGCAGATGAGGACTCTGTTGAGAGATGTCTCAAGCATGAGGCTATTCCCTTTGGTATCCTAAACCCTGAAGATGGTCCTAAACCTAAAGGTGAAGCTATGATGGAAGTTGAGCCTAAGGCTGACCCCGGTCATGCATCTAGATCTGGACCTACAGTTGGGCAGGTGGTGATTTAAACTCCTAAAATGCTCTAGACAGAGCAGTAGAAGAAGCTCATTGAGGCTATCAATGCACTAGACCTAAAGTGTAACATCCCTGACCTAGGTTATGAGGTAACACTATTTGTTTTGGCTAAATAAGTTTCTTAGAACTTTAATATAATCCTCTAAGGTGTTTTGTTATCATGTGACACATTTATGTTCCAAGTTTGGTCCTGATTGAATGCTTTTTTAGCAATGCTCCTTTGTTTTGGACCAAAGTGCAATTTACCCAAGTTGAGGGGTTATATTGCAATATGTCATATGTCGAACATGCCTAATGTGTTCAAGAATCATTATAGAGAGAATGATGCAAGTTGGTGGCTGGTGGAAAGCCCAAATTCCAAGTTTAAACTTGTTTGAATAATGTTGAAATAATATTTGCTTGCTTTGGACTAAAGTGCAATTTACCCAAATTTAAGGGGTTATCTTGCAAATGCTACATTATAAATGTTCCTAAAGTTTTATAGCATCATAAGAATGAGAATGGTGCTGAGGTATGGCTTCCACAAGCCTGAGCACCAAGGAAGAGCTTATTATGCAATGTTTGTACATTAAAACCTAGTTTTGGTGTAATGTGCAATTTACCCAAAAACTAGGGTTCAATATGCAAAATACCACTTATAGAGAGTCCCTAATGTTTCTTTGTATAAATTAAAGACAAGAAAATCAGAGGGGAATCTCATTTGAATCTCTTTGGGGGAGAGAGAATCTTGATATTAAAATAATCAAGATTTAAGCATAATTGAAATCCTAATTCAATTTAATGCAAAAATAAATATATTAATGGAAGTGCCCTTCAACCAAAAATATGATGGTTGAATTTATATAAGCATGGAATTCCTTGTGCCTTTCAATGGCACCGAAATATCCTAAGTAGGTGTAGAAACCCACTCACATTTGTTAATTAAAAAGAAATGTCCACTAAAAATGGATAATAATATTATATTGATTAAGGTGCTTAAAGTGGTTGCTTTTTATTCAAGGATAAATGAGAGGTTTTTGAAGGCAAGGAATATGGCTTTGTATTCAAGGAATATAGGAGGGTATGTGGCACATGAAATAGGAGATGAAGGATTTTCTACTACTTTCTCTCTCTTGAAAATTCACATACATATACCCCATTTTCCACTCACTTGAAAGACTCTTTTTCGAATCCACTTTCTTTTTTTGCTTGGTCCGAAGACTAAGGATCTTAGGAGAAAGAGGAGAACGTGCCCCAACATGTAGGTAAGCTCCATGGTCATCTTCAACCTTGATTTCATGGTGGAAATCGAAATTCAATGCTTATTTTCTTCTTTTCTCCATTCAATGCTCAACCTTGATCATCCTTTGCATCCAAAGAGTTGAGAACGGACCTTGGACAGTTGAGGAAGCTTCATTAACCATTAAAGACATGAAGCTTGAAGCTTGGATTCAACTTTGAAGGAAGGTTATATAACTTGAACCCTTAAATATCATTATTGATCTCATTTCTTCATCATATGTTGATTTCTTTTCTTTCCCGAATTTTCCTTTTGATTAATTGTTGAAATCACCACAAACATGACAAAAAAATTCGATGGTTTGCAGCTTGAATATGATTATGTCATCTTGGAAAACACCTCAATAAATATCATGAGCAAACAATTTTCAATTTTGATGACCAAACGGTCTCAAGACCGTTTGGGATCAAATGGTCTCAAGACCGTTTGAGGGCAAACGGTCTCAAGACCTTTTGGGGTCAATTGCTGATGTAGTTTTATGAAGATCCAATGGTTCCAATTGATTTTATTATAATGGTTTCAAGAATATATGATCCATTGATTACAAACCCTAATCAGATTAATTGGTTGAAACCCTAAATTGATTGAGTCAATTTCTATGTTCAATGGCTCAAATAGTCTCAACACCATTTAAGGTCAAATGATCCCAACACCTTTTGAGGTCAATAGGAGTCATGGATGGATGGAGATCAAAGGGTTACAAGTTGATCTACTTTCTATGATCTTAATGTGGGATGGTTGAGTGAGTGGAAACCTTAAATCGATTGATTAAGAAACCCTAATTGATCCATTCAGTTTCAAGGTAGTTTGGACCAAACGGTCTTGAGACCATTTGAGTCCAAATGGTCTTGAGACCGTTTGATCTTCAGACCGTT
Source organism: Alisma plantago-aquatica (assembly GCA_963693085.1). Classification (NCBI taxonomy): domain Eukaryota; kingdom Viridiplantae; phylum Streptophyta; class Magnoliopsida; order Alismatales; family Alismataceae; genus Alisma; species Alisma plantago-aquatica. Next base: position 521,233,680 of record OY856414.1, on the reverse strand, counting down.
TGGAGGGCAAATGGTCTCAAATCAATTGGTTTCAATGATGGGTTATTCATTCGGTTTCAAGGTTATTTTGATCAAACATTTTCAAGGGTTGAAGGCACTAAACAGTTTCAAAACCATTTAAGAGCAAATAGTTTCAAACCTAGATGCCCAAATGGTCTCAAGACTATTTGGAGGGCAAGCGGTCTCAAAACCGTTTGAAGGTCAAGGATGTCAAAACCGTTTGAAGGTTCAAAAGTATTAAAACTATTTGGTGACCTAATAGTCTCAAAGCTATGAAAGATTAATTAACCCTATGATTGTTAATGATGTTTATCAAAGATAATAACAATGGTTGTATTTGTAAGGTACTAGGGTGATTAGTACCCTGTGAGGGGTTAACCTTTGATGCTTATGGAAGCAATATCTCAACACACTATGCTAACCCTAAATGTATGTACTTGAATAAAGGGTTGACCTAATCAAATCAAGTTTGAAGTAATCAACATCCTAGAGAGGATGAGAGAGAGAGGAATTCATACATGTATAATAATCATGTAGTGGTTAAGCCTCAACACTTTCAAACATGAATAAAATATGTAATTAGGGTATGATCCATGATAAAGAGATCATGAAACCCTAATTGAAAAGGTTGATGAGCCCTAACCCTAATTTAGGGCAATGCTAGGTGAAACCCTAATCTAGGGAAATGGTGTAACCTTAATCCAGGGTGATGATATGAAAAATCCCAATTCAGGGTTGTATAATGAAAAACCCTAATTTAAGAGGATGCTTCATGAAAACCCTAATGTAGGGTGATGTTATGAGAAACCCTAATATAGGGTGATGTTATGTGAAACCCTAATGTAGGGTGATGTTATGAGAAACCCTAATATAGGGTGATGTTATGAGAAACCCTAATATAGGGTGATGTTATGTGAAACCTTAATATAGGGTGATGTTATGTGAAAATCTAATATAGGGTGATGTTATGTGAAACCCTAATATAGGGTGATGTTATGTGAAACCCTAATGTAGGGTGATGTTATGATAAACCCTAATATAGGGTGATGTTATGTGAAACCCTAATGTAGGGTGATGTTATGAGAAACCCTAATATATGGTGATGTTATGAGAAACCCTAATATAGGGTGATGTTATGTGAAACCCTAATATAGGGTGATGTTATGTGAAACCTTAATACAGGGTGATGTTATGTGAAAACCTAATATAGGGTGATATAATGTGAAATCTCAAAATAGGGTAAGGTTATGTGAAACTCTAATATAGGGTGATGTTATGTAAAACCCTAATTGATAAAGAGGGGAACCCTATTCCTAATAATGGAATAGTGAATAATATATTGGTAGGTGAAACACCTAAAGTGGTTGATAATGGATAACCTTATATCAATAATGCCTTAACCCGAGATGAGTCCATATTATTGATAATGGTTGAATAATTCAAATGAGTGACTTATGACCAATACATTAGATGATAAATGTGATGAACTGGTGCATAAAGTATTAGGATGGAAAATACCCTAATACAAAATAAGTTGATGAACTTAAGTAAGTTATAAGTGATGAGGGAAGTGTTACATCGAGACATGATAGATATCATATTCAGCACCTCAAGGTTGATACTCCTTGATGTACCCTAAATCCAATATACTTGGATGAATAACACATGAAGTGTGTCATGTCAATTGTTACATTGAGATGTAATGCTCTTTGATAAGTGTAGTCTAACATATCTTATGAAAAGGTTAAGCAAAGTTAATAAATTATGATGTAATCATATTCTGGTAAAGTTGAGAGAGGAACTCATATCTTGTATTGATAATTCATGTAATGATAAATGATGAGAATAAATAACTATAATTAAATACTTATGATATCAATGTTAGCTCCCAGATATGTGGAGCATTGAATTAGGGTTTGATCATTAATAAATATGATCTTAAAAACCTAAATGGTTAGTAATGGAAAACCCTAACCCTAATGAAGGGGGATGATATGTAAGAGAAATCCTAATCGATAAGAAAGGGAAACCCTAACCCTAATGATGGGAAGGTTGTAATTCTTTTGTTGCATAACCTTGTAAAGCATGTTAAATACTTGAATAAAAGTATAATGATCAATGGCCTTATGAGACATGTGAATAGGTTGTTGCTTAGTGAGAGGTGACAAGATGTGCAATGGCCTTGTGAGCTATGTGAATAAGTTGTTACCTAGTGAGAGGTGACAAGATGTAATGGGCCTTGTGAACCATGTGAGATGCTTGTGTAACAAGTATCCTGAATACTTTGGTCAGAAGACTTGGAGGTAATAGTTACCTGATAAGTGGTAACCATGTTCATTGATGAACCAAGGGTTTGAATACACAGATCCAGTAAACATGATGATGATATTGAGGGATGTGAATTCCCAAGAAATGAGATAAGGGATTGAGATCCCAAAGTTTTATAAAACTTTGAAAAGTACTTGATAGATGTATTATACTTTTTGTTGTAGCATTTGTCATAATATTTTATGTTTGAAAACTTGACTGATGCTAAAAGAATATGGTAATGTACTTAAATAATCAAGTGGAATCTTATCTTGTAGTGCCCTGGCCATATAACCATCAGTGTCAGAATTTGTTGGATGGTGAAACGGGTTGCTCCGCGGCATAACCCAGAAGGCATATTTTTTAATATGCGGGGGTGATGGGTGAAAATATATGTACGCCCTAATGGAGGAATTGATGTGAGATAAAAATTAAATCTCTCAATCTTTCATTATATATGTCGGGATGGATGTATCACTAGTCTCCTGATATCGGGATGGATGTATCACAAATCTCCCAATGATAAATAATGCCGGATCGATGTGAGATAAACAAGAGATCTCTTGATTGCGAAGAGAGTGCAGCCGCCGCTGTAACTCTATAGCGAAGTTGCTAGTATATCCTGGAAAGCTATTTAGTAGAGACACAAGATGTCTTGAATGGGATCTCATATTGACCGATATAATGGAGGTCTTGGCAGCCGGCTCTGCCATTGACCTTGTATGGCATTGATTTCTACTTCGCAATGGTCGGTTGGAGTATGAGCGGGATACCTCATCTCCTCAGGGCTTAAGTACGATTGTAAAATGTAATTTGTTGTGTGGCGTATTTTCTTAAGGTTGAAATATGAGAATCATTGGTTGATGTTACCTTGCTTAGCATATCCTAGATGGATAAGTGTTATACATGTTCTTCATTTCCTTATTGGATAAGTGACACGCTGCTTTATCAAGTTATAGCTGAAATGCTTGAATAAGAATATTGCTCTAATATGTTTAGACATTGATTTATCTGCTGTTGAATATATATATGATTCCTCTACTTAGTTTTATTCTATTAAGTTGCAATAATAATGTTTCTGGTGGATAGTTATATCTCTCGCTGGGACAATTTCAATTGTCTCACCCCCGTGGGATCCAACATTTTTAGGTAAATGCAGATGAGGAGGCAGGAACCATATAGTAGGGAAAGGACAACAACATCAGGGACAGTAGTAACATCTCAGGTGGAGATACTGACTATCATGTTTTGTAAATAAGAGTCCTATGTTTCGTCTCTATACTCTCAGGTCCTAGGAGTCAATACTTAGTATTTTTATAATCAATCTGAGATTTTGGCTTGAATGCCTTGAGGTTTTGTGTTTCTCATGTATAGACTTAACAGAGCAATTGATGTATGTAATCCTCGAGAAGAGATGGTACATGGTATGTACTTATGGATCAGAATGTATATAATACTTTGGTTCTTGTTAACAGAGTTTCTTGAAATGGATTTCTTTGCAAAAGGTTTTAATTTTTAGTGATTTTCAGTAATCCGTTGTTGATGATCAATTCCACTTAGTTATTGACGTTTTGTTCGAACGGTGTGTCACAATATAGTGGTATCAGAGCTCTAGGTTCACTGAGTCTACAGAGACATAGGACTAAGGTGTTGAGTTTTTTCTAGTGTCTTCCAGTTTATCTGATAGTGACTTCTACTCTTAGGAGAAGAAGTAAAGCTTGAAGATGGCTGGATCACATGAAGAACATGCTGCTGAAAATAGTGTTGTTGCACCAACAGAAGGTGCAAGGGACCAGGAGAGAGAAGAACAACTACCTGATAACCCCCAAGATGATCCAACTATGATAAGGAATCCTTCTTTTAACATCACTGTTGGGCAAGCTAGGACAGCAATGATGCATATAGTGGATCATATACTAGCAATACAACCTAGATTACCAGCTCCCAATGATGAAGTTTTAGACTCCAATAGGATTCTTGCTCAACATAAACATGTTACAAAAATGAATAATGATGAAAGGAATAGGTTAAAACCCTAAATTAGGATTGTCCATGGATGTAGGCAGCCTGGACATATCAGAAGAGATTGTCCAGAAAAGGATAATGAGGAAAGAATTAAGAAAAGGCCTAACCAAACTGAGGAATAGAGGCCTAGTAGTTTCAAAAAGGGGAAGTTTTTGGTACCCCCGATACAACCAGTGTCTAGTGCACTAGGGAAAGGGCTACCCAGAAAGGGTAAAGGACCTTTTAGACCATACCAAGAGAATAGAACCTATCACCACTGTAGACAGGTAGGACACCAAGCAAGGAATTGTCCAGTTGGAAACACAATGGTAACCCAACCACTAAGGCAGAGACATCAAGGTCATCAGAGGAAATAGTTTTCTAGTGGCACTCGAGGACGTGGACAGACGTCCCAGGCAGGATCAACTGCATTAAATAACAAAGCACAAAGTCAACATTAGGCAATAGTAAGATTCTATGAAAAGAATCAACCTGAGGTTGTAAACAAACCGCGAGGTGAGGCAGGTCAGATGAAACAGTTTCATTCTAATATATTATTTCATGATTTCATGTGTTAAATATAAGAAAGTAGTTGTTTTTTAGCTTCCTTTGACTAGTCATATGAGGACACAAGGAAGATGAGGACTTATATTTTGCTCAGTATTCCTTTAAATGCTTTATAATTTCTCTCATCTTTGTAAAAAGGGAATATGATATATATGTGATGCCTGGAGGAAATCCAAGAATGATAAGTTCTATGTTTTAGATGATATGAAAAGTAAGGAACATGATAGTAAATAAAGTGCATACTATCTAATCTCAGTACTTGTATACCCTGGACAAGTATATAATTATTGGAGATAGGGAAAATATGGAACTCTTAGATTGTTATCTTTCTGATTACTCTGATCAAGTAGTAGTTCTGAGACAATCTAGAGAGTATAATGAAACTAAAAATGGTATGGACATTTGCATCATATACTAAGTGCATTAAATGAAATCTGAGATGATCTCAGATCGATCTGTATGTAGGAGAAAATGAAAAGTATAATCCTCATGATAAAGAAAATGAGACAAGGGAGATGATCCCTGTCTGATAAATCTTGTGTGTATAGTAAAGATCTTTTCCCATGATGTGGAAATGGGAAATGTGATAAAATCACAAAATGTTCATAAATATGTTAGACAATAACAAAGAAATGAGTAATGACATGTAATTATCCTTATAATTCATATGCTGATAGCAAGGAACCGAGGATGAAACAAGAGTAAATGATTCAGGAATAGTTGAAAGTTCATGCAATAATTAGAGGAGATGATAATCTCTTCTCTTCGATAAACAACCCTAGGTAATGATGGGATGATACGAGGAATATGTTTCTTTATGTTCTCTCCTTTTTGAAACATGATAATCAAGTGAGTACTATGACGCTTGATGTGCATGGATTAGAAATAATCCAATGATGGATACTTAGAAAAGTATCAGTTCGTCTTGGACTTTGGATTCCACAATAAAGATATGTGTAATAAATAATGTCCCAAAAATGAAAGAAAGATCCTTTTATATTTGTGGCTTTAGTAATAACAACAGAGATATGGAGATGATGAGGATGTGATGTGTTTTTGACACATGTGATGGATACCAAAGTAAGGAATTCTGGTATCTAAGAAATATCAGGTGGTATGGAAAAGTAAAAACATAACTCCTAATTAGATGACTTATGTTGGTTACCTGGACTGGCAAACTGTGAAATCAGTCTAGTTACATAAAATAGTATGAACATCACATGTTTGGGGTTTATGTTTCACATAAACATAACATCAATAAGAATGTACTAATTGAAGGAACAATTGTAGAATCTTTGTGGGAAAAATTTATCAAGCTAAAAATAATTCCCTAGAATCAAGAATCATGTCATATAAAGTTGTAAGTAGAGAAAGGTGAAAAATCAATGAGGTTTGACACCTGAATTAAATAAGGTATGTATAATGTTCCTCTGATTAAGAAAAGTGTTATTTGATATAGAGTTGACTCTACAATCAATAATGAAAAAGATAGAGGAGTATGTGTCCTGTATGATAGATTCTATGATAACCATGTATGGAAGGACTTTGTGTTGACCAAAGTTCTATGGAATCTCCATAACATTAAGATGTTATGTGGAGACTTGATTATATGATGAATAAATGATATATGTCTTCCTTTACCTGAGATTTCAGGGATGAAATCCTTGTTAGGGGTTTATAATTATAACATCCCTGACCTGGGTTATGAGGTAACCCTGTTTGTTTTGGCTAAATAAGTTGCTTAGAAATTTAATATAATCCTCTATGGTGTTTTTTATCATGTGACACATTTATGTTCCAAGTTTGGTCCTGATTGAATGCTTTTTGAGCAATGTTCCTTTGTTTTGGACCGAAGTGCAATTTACCCAAGTTGAGGGGTTATATTGCAATATTTCATATGTAAAACATGCCTCATGCATTATAGCATCATTATAGAGAGAATAATGCAAGGTGGTGGCTTGTGGAAAGCCCAAATTCCAAGTTTAAACTTGTTTGAATAATGTTGAAATAATATTTGCTTGCTTTGGACTAAAGTGCAATTTACCAAAATTTAAGGGGTTATCTTGCAAATGTTACATGATAAATGTTCCTCAAGTTTTATAGCATAATAATAATGAGAATGGTGCTGAGTTATGGCTTCCACAAGCCTGAGCACCAAGGAAGAGCTTATTATGCAATGTTTGTACATTAAAACCTAGTTTTGGTGTAATGTGCAATTTACCCAAAACCTAGGGTTCAATATGCAAAATACCACTTCTATAGAGTCCCTAATGTTTCTTGGTATCAATTAAAGACAATAAAATAAGAGGGGCATCTCATTTGAATCTCTTTGGGGGAGAGAATCTTGATATTAAAATAATCAAGATTTAAGCATAATTGAAACCCTAATTCAATTTAATGCAAAAATAAATATATTAATGGAAGTGCCCTTCAACCAAAAATATGATGGTTGAATTTATATAAGCATGTAAGTCCTTGTGCCTTGCAATGGCACCGAAATATCCTAAGGAGGTGAAGAAACCCACTCACATTTGTTAATTAAAAAGAAATGTCCACTAAAAATGGATAATAATATTATATTGATTAAGGTGCTTAAAGTGGTTGCTTTTTATTCAAGGATAAATGAGAGATTTTTTATGGCAAGGAAGATGGCTTCATATGCAAGTAAGAGGGGAGTATGTGGCACATTAAATAGGAGATGAAGGATTTTCTACTACTTTCTCTCTCTTGAAAAATTCACATACATATACCCCATTTTCCACTCACTTGAAAGACTCTTTTTTGAATCCACTTTCTTTCTTTGCTTGGGACAAAGAGTAAGGAGCTTAGGAGAAAGAGGAGAGCGTGCCCCAACCTGTAGGTAAGCTCCATGGTCATCTTCAACCTTGATTTCATGGTGGAAATCGAAATGCAATGCTTATTTTCTTCTTTTCTCTATTCAATGCTCAACCTTGATCATCCTTTGCATCTAAAGAGTTGAGAACGGACCTTGGACATTTGAGGAAGCTTCATTCACCATTAAAGACGTGAAGCTTGAAGCTTGAATTCAACTTTGAAGGTGGGTTATATAACTTGAACCCTCAAATATCATTATTGATCTCATTTCTTCATCATATGTTGATTTCTTTTCTTTCCCGAATTTTCCTTTTGATTAATTGTTGAAATCACCACAAAGATCACAACAAATTTCGATGATTTTCAGCTTTAAGATGATGATGTCATCTTATCATACACCTCAATAAATATCATGAGCAAACGATTTTCAATTTTGATGACCAAACGGGCTCAAGACCGTTTGAGGGCAAACGGTCTCAAGACCATTTGGGGTCAATTGCTGATGTAGTTGGACAAAGATCCAATGGTTCCAATTGATTTAATTATAATGGTTTCAGGAATGGATGATCCATTGATTACAAACCCTAATCAGATTGATTGGTTGAAACCCTAAATTGATTGAGTCAATTTCTATGTTGGATGGCTCAAACGGTCTCAAGACTGTTTGAGGGCAAACAGTCTCAAGACCGTTTGAGGTCAAATGGTCTCAAGACCGTTTAAGGTCAGGAGGAGTCATGGATGGATGGAGATCAAAGGGTTACAAGTTGATCTACTTTTTATGATCTTAATGTTGGATGGTTTAGTGAGTGGAAACCGTAAATCGATTGATTAAGAAACCCTAATTGATCCATTCAGTTTCAAGGTGGTTTGGACCAAACGGTCTTGAGACCATTTGGGATCAAATGGTTTTCAGACCGTTTGGAGGGAAAATGGTCTCAACCATTTGATGTTCAATTGGTTTCCATAATGGGTTGTTCATTCGGTTTCAAGGTTATTTTGATCAAACAGTTTCAAGGGTTGAAGGCACTAAATGGTTTCAAAACCATTTAAGAGCAAACGGTCTCAAACCTAGATGCCCAAATGATCTCAAGACCGTTTGGAGGGCAAACGGTCTCAAAACCATTTGAAGGTCAAGGAGGTCAAAACCGTTTGAAGGTTCAAAATATTAAAACTGTTCGGAGACCTAATAGTCTCAAAGCTATGAAATATTAATTAACCCTATGATTGTTAATGATGTTTATCAAAGATAATAATAATGGTTGTATCTGTAAGGTACTAGGGTGATTAGTACCATTTGAGGGGTTAAACTTTGATGCTTATGGAAGCAAAATCTCAACACACTATGCTAACCCTAAATGTATGTACTTGAATAAAGGGTTGACCTAATCAAATCAAGTTTGATGTAATCAACATCCTAGAGAGGATAAGAGAGAGAGGAATTCATACATGTATAATAATCATGTAGTGGTTAAGCCTCAACACTTTCAAACATGAATAAAATATGTAATTAGGGTATGATTCATGATAAAGAGATCATGAAACCCTAATTGAAAAGGTTGATGAGCCCTAACCCTAATTTAGGGCAATGCTAGGTGAAACCCTAATCTAGGGCAATGGTGTAACCTTAATCCAAGGTGATGATATGAGAAATCCCAATTCAGGGTTGTATAATGAAAACCCCTAATTTAAGAGGATGCTTCATGGAAACCCTAATGCAGGGTAATGTTATGAGAAGCCCTAATATAGGCTGATGTTATGTGAAACCCTAATGTAGGGTTATGTTATGAGAGACCTTAATATAGGGTGATGTTATGAGAAACCCTAATATAGGGTGATGTTATGTGAAACCTTAATACATGGTGATGTTATGTGAAAACCTAATATAGGGTGATGTTATGTGAAAACCTAATATAGGGTGATGTTATGTGAAACCCTAATGTAGGGTGATGTTATGAGAAACCCTAATATAGGGTGATGTTAGGTGAAACCCTAATGTAGGGTGATGTTATGAGAAACCCTAATGTAGGGTGATGTTATGAGAAACCCTAATATAGGGTGATGTTATGTGAAACCCTAATATAGGGTGATGTTATCTGAAACCTTAATACAAGGTGATGTTATGTGAAAACCTAATATAGGGTGATATAATGTGAAATCCCAACATAGGGTAAGGTTATGTGAAACTATAATATAGGGTGATGTTATGTAAAACCCTAATTGATAAAGAGGGGAACCCTATTCCTAATAATGGAATGGTGAATAATATATTGGTAGGTGAAACACCTAAAGTGTTTGATAATGGATAGCCTTTTATCAATAATGCCTTAACCCGAGATGAGTCCATATTATTGATAATGGTTGAATAATTCAAATGAATGACTTATGACCAATACATTAGATGATAAATGTGATGAACTTGTGCATAAAGTATTAGGATGGTTAATACCCTAATACAAGATAAGTTGATGAACTTAAGTAAGTTATAAGTGATGAGGGCAGTGTTACATCGAGACACGCTAGATATCATACTCATCACCTCAAGGTTGATACTCCTTGATGTACCCTAAATCCAATATACTTGGATGAATAACACATGAAGTGTGTCATGTCAATTGTTACATTGAGATGTAATGCTCTTTGATAAGTGTAGGCGAACATATCTTATGAAAAGGTTAAGCCAAGTTAATAAAGTATGATGTAATCATATTCTGGTAAAGTTGAGAGAGGAACTCATATCTTGTGTTGATAATTCATGTAATGATAAATGATGAGAATAAATAAGTATAATTGAATACTTATGATATCAATGTTGTCTCCTAGATATGTGGAGAAATGAATTAGGGTTTGATCATTAATAAATATGATATTGAAAACCTAAATGGTTAATAATGGAAAATCCTAACCCTAATGAAGGGGGATGATATGTAAGAGAAATCCTAATCGATAAGAAAGGGAAACCCTAACCCTAATGATGGGAAGGTTGTAATTCTTTTGTTGCATAACCTTGTAAGGCATGTTAAATACTTGAATAAAAGTATAATGATCAATGGCCTTATGAGCCATGTAAATAGGTTGTTGCCTAGTGAGAGGTGACAAGATGTGCAATGGCCTTGTGAGCTATGTGAATAAGTTGTTACCTAGTGAGAGGTGACAAGATGTAATGGGCCTTGTGAACCATGTGAGATGTTTGTGTAACAAGTATCCTGAATACCTTGGTCAGAAGACCTGGAGGTAATAGTTACCTGATAAGTGGTAACCATGTTTATTGATGAACTAAGGGTTTGAATACCCAGATCCAGTAAACATGATGATGATGTTGAGGGATGTGAATTCCCAAGAAATGAGATAAGGGATTGAGATCCCATTGTTTTATAAAACTTTGAAAAGTACTTGATAGATGTATTGTACTTTTCATTGTAGCGTTTTTCATAATATTTTATGTTTGAAAACTTGACTGATGCTAAAAGATTATAGTAATGTACTTAAATAATCAAGTGGAATCTTATCATGTAGTGCCCTGGCCATATAACCATTAGTGTCAGAATTTGTTGGATGGTGAAACGGGTTGCTCCGCGACATAACCTGGAAGGCATATTTTTGAATATGCGGGGGTGATGAGTGAAAATATCTGTACGCACTAATGGAGGAATTGATGTGAGATAAACATTAAATCTCTCAATCCTTCCTTATATATGTCGGGATGGATGTATCACTAATCTCCTGATATCGGGATGGATGTATCACAAATCTCCTAATGATAAATAATGTCGGATCGATGTGAGATAAACAAGAGATCTCTCGATTGTGAAGAGAGTGCAGCCACCGCTGTAACTCTATAGCAAAGTTGCCAGTATACCCTGGAAAGCTATTTAGCAGAGACACAAGATGTCCTGCATGGGATCTCATACTGACTGAGATAAGGGAGGTCTTGGCAGTCGACTCTGCCATTGACCTTGTATGGCACCAATTTTCACTTCACAATGGTCGGTTGGAGTATGAGCGGTATACCTCATCTCCTCAGGGCTTAAGTATGATTGTAAAATGTAATCATCCGTGTGGCGTATTTGCTTAAGGTTGAAATATGAGAATCATTGGTTGATGTTACCTTACTTAGCATATCTTAGATGGATAAATGTTATACATGTTCTTCATTTCCTTATTGGATAAGTGACATGCTGCTTTATCAAGTTATAGCTGAAATGCTTGAATAAGAATATTGCTCTAATCTATTTAGACATTGATTTATCTGGTGTTGAATATATATATATATATGATTCCTCTGCTTAGTTTTATTCTATTAAACTACAATAATAATGTTTCTGGCGGAGAGTTATATCTCTCGTTGGGATAATTTCAATTGTCTCACCCCCGTGGGATCCAACATTTTTAGGTAAACGCAGACGAGGAGGCCTGGACCATACAGTAGGGAAAGGACAGCAGCATCAGGGATAGAAGTAACATCTCAGGTGGATATATTGATTGTCGTGTTTTGTAAATAAGAGTCCTATGTGTCGTCTCTGTACTCTCTGGTCCTAGGAGTCAGTACTTAGTGTTTTTATAATCAATCTGAGATTTTGGCTTTAATGCCTCGATGTTTTGTGTTGCTCATGTGTAGACTTAACATAGCAATTGATGTATGTAATCCTCAAGAAGAGATGGTGCATGGTATGTACTTGTGGACCAGAATGTATATAATACTTTGGTTCTTGTTATCAGAGTTTCTTGAAATGGATCGCTTTGCAAAAGGTTTTAATTTTTAGTGATTTTCAGTAATCCATTGTTGATGATCGCTTATGCTTAGTTATTAACGTTTTGTTCGAATGGTGTGTCACATAAAGGATGTTGTTAGAGATGATAATGGCGAACCCCTACCTATCCACCCTTCAAGTTGAACATAGAAAATTTTTGCAGTGAGGATAAGACTGGAGTGGTTGACAAAGTGGATGCATGGCTCCTGGCAGTAGAGAATGGTTTCCGCATACTAGAGGTGCAACCCAACAAGAAGGATGTGTTTGTTGTCCATATTCTAGAAGGAGATATAAAGTTGTATTGGGAAAAAATACACTGCATGTCGAGATCTGGTCGAGGAACTTATAGCCTAACACTAATGCTAAGACTTTTGATCGATACCTCTTCCAATTTTTCTTTGGTGGATTTCTGCACCATCTTCTCCACAAGATTCATTCCCCGCTCTTCCAAGAAGGAGAAGGAAAAGGAGTGCATGCTCCTTTATCAAGGCAACATGTCGGTGGTGGACTACACTCGGAAATTCCACATCCTGGAGCACTTTTCCTATATGCTGACTGAGGAAAGAAGAGTGGAGAACTTTGTCGATCACTTGCATCCTCTTTTGAATCCACATGTGATGGCTAATAAACCCCCAAACTTCACCGAGGCTCTCAATTTCACCCTAGGCATGGAGAAGACTATCATGCCTACTCAAAACCCACTCAAGGGATATCTACGGTTCGCTGAAGACACCTCTACCCTGAGAATGACAATAGGAGGCCATAAGGTTGAAACAGTAGCAAGGGTAGAAATGGAGGAAAAGGAAAACCTCATCAATAGGACCAGCACCCTAAATGTCACACCTATGGGAAGAAGCATCATGGTTGATGTTGCCATGAAAAGAATGTATGTTACCTCTATCAACAAGAAGGACATATCAAGTCCAATCAATTGTCCTCTCCTTGACCCTCGAGTTCCATGCCTAGTGATTACTCAACTAGTGGTTCCAGCACCACAGGGGGCAGCCCCACCTATAGGAGAGCATCGAAAAACTCGATTCTTCACCATTGATAATGAGGTAGCTCATGCCAATGCCAATGGACTCATAAAAGGTAATCATCCCTAGAACTCCATTTTGTATCCTTTACCATGAATGGCATAGTTTGACTGCCATAATATAATGTAGGACTGCTTGATATAATGGGCCACAATGCTAAAGCTTTATTCGACTCTAGTTCTACTAATACTTTCATCTCGAGATATCTCACAAATATGCTTTGTTTGGACTTAAAGGACTTAGGATATGTCTTATAAGTCAGTGCCCCTAGTGATTGTATCTTCTCATCCCTCTTAAAGACATTGGTCATCCCTGTTAGATGTATGAATAATGAACTCCCTATTGACTATATCCTCCTTGATATGATTGATTTAGATGTCTCTATAGGAATGGAGTGCATTTACAATTATAATGCAAAAATAGACTGTAGGGAAAAGAAAACAAGGATAGAGAAGTCAGGCCATGCACCCTTTACCATTAAAGGTAGGATGGATGCTAATACCACCCTATATGTGTTAGTCATGAAAGTGGAACAAATGGTAGCCAAGGGTTGTCTAGCATTCCTATTTGTAGTGACTGATATTGAACTGAAGGTGCAACCCTTCAAGAAAATAGAGGTAGTCAAGGACTTTGTTGATGTGTTCCTAGATGATTTGACATGCATACCTCCGAAGAGGGAAGTGGATTTCTCAATAGAGCTAGATCTTAGGACAAACCCAATTTCTAGGGCACCTTATAGGATGGCACCCTCCGAATTTCTTGAGTTAAAGAACCATGTGCAAGAATTTCTAGACAAGGGCTTCATCTAACCTAGCACATCCTTATGGGGAGAACTAGTCCTCTTTGTAAAGAAGAAGGACAGATCGCTCTGCATGTCCATAAACTACAGAATGATAAATTGGGCTACCATTAAGAATAAGTATCCCCTACCATGCATAGATGACCTGTTTGACTAGCTCAAAATCACTAGGATTTTTTCAAAGATTGACCTAAGATCTAGATACCACCGCTTGCGAGTTAAAAGTGAAGATATCCCAAAAACCTATTTCTGAAACTTCTATGGTCACTATGAGTTTTTGGTTATGCCTCTGGGTTGTCCAATGCACCAAGTGTGTTCATGAATTCATAAATAGTGTGTTTTAGCCCTTCCTTGGCACCTTTGTTGAATTTTTATTCCAAGTGATATTTAACATGTCCATCATGTTTCTACTGCGCAAGCGCTTTTACAGCGGCTTTAGAAACATTTGCTTCAAGTTGATATTTTTCAAGTTTCACATCTCTCCTCTATACAACATCTTGTATGAGATGGAAGTGTTGAAGTATGCTATCTGATATTCCTTTGCCTAACTAGTATCTCCATTGTTGTCACAATATTTCTACTATGTCATCAATGGTTGTAACTTCGCATAAGTTCACCCATATGAACTTCTTAATGCATGCAGTTTCCTATGTTGTTCTCATAACACAGAGATACTCAAGTTCTTCTATAGATATAAACAACTTTCTTTAGATCATAACTCTTCTAGCTTATAGTTATAGTTTAAGTTCAAACATAATTTTAGATTGAGATTATTTATCTTTCAGTTTGGAAGCTTGCATCAGTGTAACCCTTTACACCTAACTCTTCCTTATTACCATAATCAAGGAACTGGTCCTTTTAGTGCTTTACATGCACTTAAGGATTTTCTTTATGGTAGTCTAGTGACTCTCACTGGCATATGACATATACCCTCTTGTCATGTCCAATACATAATGCCTTGAAGATTTGGTGACATTATCTGTATATGGCTACCTTTGACATCTTCACTGAATAATGAGAGCCTAAAGTACCTATTAACTCAGAAGAATCGGAACTTGCATCAAAGATGTTGGATGGACCTGGTAAGTCCAATGTGGTAGTTGATGCCCTAAATAGGAAACATCTCAGTTTGTAACTAGTTTGGTTAACTAGCAGAAGATATTGGAAGACTTTGCTCAATGGATTCCATGGCCTATGGCAGATAGAATTCATCTGGACAATATCCAAATCAAGTTGGATTGTTTGATCAAGCTTGTAGCAGCCCAGTTAGCCGACCCAAAGTTGCAAAATATGAAGGGTTTGGTGGTGAAGCCTCAAACACACCTTTCGGTGCATGTGGATGGTTGAATCCGATATAAAAGTCATATTTGGGTTCCTAAGGATTCATCTATGAAGGCTCGTATCCTGTAGAGGCTCATGGATTTAAGTATAATACACACCTCAGAAACACTAAGATGTTCAAAGACCTATAATTGTACATTTGGTGGCCAGGAATGAAGAGAGACATGGCCTCGTATGTGGCTAGTTATCTTATGTGCCAGATGAAGGCCGAGCACCAATGGCCCAGTGGTTACTATAATCAATTGTGTTTCCTAATAGGAAATGGGACCAGACCACCATGGATTTTGTGGTGGGTCTTCCCAAGACAAGAAAAGGTCATGATGCAATATGGGTTGTGGTGGACCGCCTAACCAAGTCAGCATACTTCCTTGCCTTGAAGACCGTTGCCAAGGTGTCAGACTTAACTGAGATTTACATTAGAGAGATAGTCTATTTGCATGCAATTCCAAGTTTGATCATATCTTAACATGACCCTAAGTTCACCTCCAAGTTGTGGAAGTGAGTTTAAGAGGAACTCAGTATGAGGTTGAAACTCATCACAACTTATCATCCCTAGATTGATGGACAATTAGAAAAAATGATCCAAACCCTAGAAGATATGTTGAGAGCATGTGTGCTCGATTGGGAAGGATCGTGGGAGCAGTACCTAGCCTAAGCTAAGTTTGCCTATAACAATATTTACCAAGCTAGTATTAACATGCCTCCATATGAAGCTCTTCATGGGAGGTTGTGTTGGTCACTACTTCTTTGGGATGATATTAGTGAAAGGACCTTGCTTAGGTCAGAGGAACTGCAATTATATTTTGACAAGGTCTCATTGATCAATCAAAGGCTAAAGAGAGCCTAGGATATAAAGAAGTCGTATGATGACGCAAAGTGGACAGATTTGAACTTTACTGTAGGTGATCACGTGTTTCTAAAAATATTACCCCTCTAAGCTATAGCTAAGAATAGAGGAAAACTGAGTCCCTGATATTGGGTCCATTTGAATTTTTAGAACGGTTTGGCAAGGCAACTTATGTGAGAACCCGTTCCACTAAATGAGATTACTCAAAACACAAAACATGATTTCTCATTAATTAAACACAAACCCTGCAAATAGGGTAAATTAAAACCGATTTCAACATTTCTCAATTTCTTAGAAACATTTAAATAAAATCCCATCAACTTGCTTTATTTCATATAATGCTCAATATCCTATACAACTGCTCTGTAGCCTCAACTACAACATAAAATTTACAAAGGAACACTATCCACATATTCCACATATACAAGCATCAACATGATATCGATAGCTCGATTCAATTGAAACATCATATACAAACTTTTCACGTGGACCTAAGAATATAGGGACAACTCTAGGACACACTAGACAACTAAACTACCATCTCTAGGGTCCATCACCTTAGATTCTCCTTGATTCCACAGTTTGTTGTCGTTGTTGCTGATCACCTAAAAGGATGTGGTGACTCACAAGGTAAGACCCAGTCCCAGTGAGAGATATAAATCTCTCCAACAGATATTGGTTACATCACAATAACAATACATAACTGAGCAATTGAAGTATTTAATAGTCAATTGAGCAGATTGAACATTTCAAGTATGTTAGACAAATTAAGTAATTAAGCTTATCAACAAGTATGATTATCAATGTATGTACAGGTAATATATAAATACATTTCTTTTATCAAATATCTACTCAGGTTTTGTAGGATTGCATTTAATTACAATCATCTTCATTAGTCTGACTATCATCATATGCCTTGCTAATAGCACAAGCAATCTAGTAGCATGAGCATCTCAACGTCATGAACATGTCTAGCAGCATAACATGACTATCAATATTGCATGTTTAATAAAATGAACAAGTCTACATCATGAGTAGAGCTAACATCATAAGCACAACTAATTTCATAAGCATGATTAGCAGTTTAAGCATTTCTAACTATAGAGGCATGGCTAGCAGTATTAAACATAGATAACAACATAATCTTAATTATAAGTGTCGGTATATCTGACAACATAAGCATGTTTACAACATGAGTGTTATAACCTCATTTTCCAAAACATGTAATGAGATTTATGAATCTCCTTTAAAAGATAAATAAGATTCATGTTTGATTTCATGGTTTGATTTGAATAAATTTCGTGCATGCTTTCTTGTTGGGCCTTATTGGCCATTAAGCCCATTTGAAAGAAAAATAAAAAGAAATGAAAAAGGGAATTCCATTTAATAAAAGAATACAAGGGAATAATGGAATATATAAGAAAATGATTACATGTGATTAAAAGGCTAAAAGATAATTTCCCATAATAGGATTTTGTGTTATAGAGGATCCTTGGGGTTCAAGGAACTCAGGATAATTAAATAATAGCAAGGGAAATAAAGAATATGTGGAAAATAGGAATAAAAAGGTGTTTTCTTGCAACCAAAGAAAAGGGACGGTTTAATTGATATAATGATCTCAAATTTTGTATGATGATAAATAAAAACCTATAGGAGTTTCCCTCAAAATTTGAATAAAAACGGAATTAAGAATTGGGAGTTATTGATTTTTCAAGATTATCCTTATAATGGGATTTTCCTTTGCTTTTTGGGAAATATTTTCCTTTTCTGGTTGAACGCGGACAATAGGGGCCGTTGGATTTTGATCCAACCGACCCGGTTCATTGTCCAAAGTCCCAGAGGGACACGGACAGTAGCCCGACCAGGGGATTTTCCCCTTGCATTTCCGATCGCAACAGGGTATGAGCAGACATGGGAAGTATCCCATTGAATTCGGGAAAGGGAGACGAACCTCCCAGACCCTACTTTGGCGAGCTGTTGTCGCGTCTTTGAGAAACGCCCAATTGGGCTAAAAAGGGGGTTTGGTGGTGAGGTCAGAAACCCTAAGGGAACCTCCCCTAGCCTATAAATAGTACCCCCTGTGACTTTCTCTCACTCTCACGATCCCAGGCGGCTGCTTCCTAACCCTCAGAGCCATCTCCTTTCCTCGATTGCCCTTGCTCAGGCGAGTTTGCCGTCGCGGCGCCACCGTGTTCTAAAGGAGGGAGACGACGTGCAGCTATCGTTCGATCGGGGAGCATCATATCTAGACGAGGATCAAACGGCGGTAGACGTGGCCGGTTAAGTAGAGACGCTCGCGACTGAAGTTCAGAAGCTTGGCTGCTTGCAGTCGAGAATGGGTTCTGTATGCTTGAAGTTCATTCGAGCAAGAAGGTCCTCTTTGTTGCTCATCTCCTGGAAGGAGCAGCCAAGATATGGTGGGAGACCCACATCACTGGCTGGGATT
Source organism: Alisma plantago-aquatica (assembly GCA_963693085.1). Taxonomy (NCBI): domain Eukaryota; kingdom Viridiplantae; phylum Streptophyta; class Magnoliopsida; order Alismatales; family Alismataceae; genus Alisma; species Alisma plantago-aquatica. The sequence continues at coordinate 521,214,749 of OY856414.1, read as the reverse complement.
GGACAGAGGAACCCATGGCCTGGGCTGACTTCAAGACCATCTTCACCGCCAGATTCCTCCCCGTCGCAGCAAAGAAAGAGAAAGAAAGAGAGTTCACTAGCATGACTCAAGGAAGCTCTTCAGTGGCGTACTTTGGTCGTAGGTTCCACCTCCTGGAACGTTTTGGACATATGATGGATCAAGAGAGGAGGGTGGACCACTTTTTGGAATGTCTTCACCCTGCCATCAAGCCCCATGTGATGGCAAGTAAACCCAAAACTTTTGCCGAAGCCTACAACACTGCTTTAGACATGGAGAGGACCGTGATGCCTACCCAGTTTCCACCCAAGGGGTACTTGGGTTTCACTGACGGAGCCCAAGGCCCGAGAAACAACCACACGAAGGGCCCGGGACGTCATCAAGCTAAAGGAAAACATGGAGGAAAAGGGAAACCCCGTCAAGAGAACAACCGACCTCCTTGCCGCACCTGTGGAAAGGGGCACACCGGAGAATGCCACTACAAGAAGAAGACATGCTTTCGATGCCACCAAGAAGGACATCTGCAATCCATCTATCCTATGCAAGATCCCAGGGGACCAGGACAAGTGGCAGCCCCACCAGTAGCAGCTCCACCAGTAGCAGCCCCACCCATAGCTGTAGCCCCACCTACTGGAGAAAGAAGACAAGCTCGAGTGTTTGCCATTGATAATGAGGAAGCTCAAGCAAATGCCAATCGGTTTATCGAGGGTAATAACCCTTAGAGTTTTCTTTTCTATCTTAAAGTTAAGCATGTAATAGTCTAATGCATGGTGAACAATAATGTAGGCATGCTTGAAGTTATGGGACATAATGTGAAAGCTTTGTTTGACTCCGGATCTACTAATACTTTCATTTCGAGAAATCTTGCAACTATGCTTTGTTTGGATATCAAGGATCTAGGATATGTCTTAGATGTTACAACCCCGAGTGGTCGGATCTTTACTTCCCTTTTGAAAACTCCGGTGATACCTATGAAATATCGAGATCATGAGTTTACTACAGATTTTATCCTCCTTGACATGAATGATTTTGATGTAATCATTGGCATGGATTGACTTTATACCTATAAGGCCAACATTGACTGTAGGGAGAAGAAAGTGATCATTAAGAGACCAGGTCACCCACCCTTTATCATTAGGGGTAGGAAGGATGCCACCACCAGTCTATATGTGTCAGCCTTGAAGGCAGAACAGATGATGAGTAAAGGGTATCAAACTTTCCTAGAAGTAGTCATTGAGCCGGAACCCAAAGTGCAACCCTTAGAAGAAATAGAGGTAGTTAGGGGCTATGCAGATGTTTTCCCAGATGATCTACCTGGAATTCCTCCCGAAAGAGAGGTAGATTTCTCCATAGAGCTAGCCCCTGGTACAAACCCTATTTCCCGAGCACCCTATAGGATGGCCCCTGCTGAGTTGCTTGAGCTAAAGAAGCAATTGCAGGAATTGTTGGATAAGGGTTTTATCCGCCCTAGCACATCAGCATGGGGAGCGCCGGTTCTTTTTGTAAAGAAAAAGGATGGTTCGCTCCGAATGTGCATAGACTACCGGATGATCAACCAGGCTACCATTAAGAACAAATACCCTTTACCCCGGATAGATGACTTTTTTGACCAGTTGCAGTCGGCTCGAGTCTTTTCCAAGATCGACTTGAGATCGGGTTACCACCAGTTGAGGGTTAAGAGTGAGGACATCCCAAAAACCACTTTTAGAACCCGGTATGGCCACTATGAGTTTGTGGTTATGCCTTTTGGGTTGTCCAATGCACCCAGTGTGTTCATGAACCTTATGAACAGTGTGTTCCAACCCTTCCTTGACTCTTTTGTCATAGTATTCATAGATGACATACTGGTTTATTCCGATGACCTAGAACAACACTGAGACCACCTAAGTAAAGTCCTTGATATCTTGAGAAAGCAGAAGTTCTATGGGAAGTTCTCTAAATGCGAGTGTTGGATAGACCGAGTCATGTTCCTTGGACACATCATCTCAGGAGGAACGATCACCGTAGATCCAGCTAAAGTGTCGGCGGTTCGAGACTGGCCAGCACCAAAGAACCCCTCTGAGATACGAAGCTTCTTGGGGTTGGCAGGATATTATCGGCGCTTCATCGCAGATTTCTCAAAGACCGCCTTTCCTCTGACTATGTTGACTCGGAAAGATGTGAAGTTTGTGTGGTCTGATGTTTGTGAGGCTCGTTTCCAAGAGCTGAAAGAGAAGTTGACCACTGCACCAGTTTTGACTCTACCATCAGGCAATGAGGGTTTTATGATTTTCACTGATGCATCCAAGATGGGTCTAGGCTGTGTGTTGGAACAGAATCGACATGTGGTTTCTTATGCCTCCCGACAGCTCAAGCCTAACGAGGTGAATTACCCAACCCACGACCTGGAGTTAGCTGCTATCATCCATGCCTTGAATATTTGGCGGCATTACTTGTATGGTGCCACCTTTGAAATCTTCACCGACCATAAGAGCCTGAAGTATCTTCTGATGTAGAAAGACTTGAACCTACGACAACGACGATGGATGGAGTACATGAAGGATTACGACTTCACCATTGCCTATCATCCAGGGAAGGCGAATGTCGTAGCTGATGCTTTGAGTCGGAAATAGCTGAGGTGTGCAGTTGTGTTGTCCAGACAGTGGAAGAGCTTAGAAGATCGGGTGGAGTGGTCACCTCAACCGTTAGATGATCGAGTTTGATTGTCCAATATCCAGATGCAGTCTAAGTTATTAAGCGAGATTGTTGCAGCACAGTTGGCCAGTGGAGGACTTGGCAAAATGAAAGGCTTGATGCAGAAGCCTCGGACCCATCTTTCGTTGGGAGTAGACGGAGGAATCCGATTTGAGAATTGCATATGGGTTCCCGAAGATTCACTATTGAAGGAATGTATCCTACAAGAGGCTCATGGTTCTAAGTACACAGTACACCCAGGAACTACTAAAATTTTTAAGGACATGCAGAGGTTTTTCTGGTGGCCAGGAATGAAGAGAGACATTGCAGCTTATGTAGCCAGTTGTCTTACGTGCCAAATGGTGAAGGTTGAACACCAACGACCCGGCGGGCTTTTACAGTCTATAGAGATTCTAGAATGGAAATGGGAGAAGATCACCATAGATTTTATGGTGGGTCTACCCCGGACCAAGAAGGGTCATGATGCGATATGGGTTGTGGTAGATCGCCTTACCAAGTCAGCACACTTCCTCGCCCTAAAAACCACTTCCAAAGTGTCAGACTTAGCTAAACTGTACATCAGAGAGATAGTGCGTTTACATGGCGTACCCAGTTCCATCATCTCAGACAGAGACCCAAAGTTTACTTCCAAATTGTGGAAGTAGGTTCAAGAGGAACTAGGAACAAGGTTGAAGTTCAGTACTGCTTATCACCCCCAGACCGATGGACAGTCGGAAAGGACGATTCATACCTTAGAGGATCTACTGCGAGCTTGTGTGCTCGATTGGGGTGGATCATGGGAGCAGTACTTACCTTTAGCTGAGTTTGCTTACAACAATAGTTACCAAGCCAGTATCGGGATGCCTCCATATGAAGCTCTATATGGGAGACCGTGTCAGTCACCACTTCACTGGGATGATGTTGGTGAAAGGACCTTATTGAGGTTAGATGAACTCCAAGTGTATGCTGATAAAGTCGCTTTGATCAGGCAAAGGCTAAAGAGAGCTCATGACCAACAAAAGTTGTATACTGATGCGAAGCAGACTGATGTGCATTTTACTATGGGAGAACATGTTTTTCTGAAAATCCGACCGCTTCGAGCTATAGCTAAGAATAGAGGAAAGTTGAGTCCCCGATACGTGGGTCCATTTGAAGTGTTAGAACGGATTGGTGAGGCCGCATATCATTTGGTGTTACCCCCTAAATATAGTATGATGCATGATGTGTTTCACGTGTCCAATCTGAAGCGATATGTGCAAGATCCAAGTCATGTGTTGAGCATTGAACCTATTGAGCTTCAAGGAAAGTTGTCTTATCCTGAGTTGCCTTTGCGGATTCTAGATACCAAGGTAAAAGAGCTCAGAAATAAGAATATTGATATGGTTAAGGTTCTTTGGAAGCACCATGGAGAGGATGAGGCCACATGGGAGCTGAAGACAGACATGGAAAGAGCATATCCTGATTTGTTTTCTTGATTGTTGAATTTTGAGGACAAAATTCCTATAAGGAGGGGAGGATGTTATAACCTCATTTTCCAAAACATGTAATGAGATTTATGAATCTCCTTTAAAAGATAAATAAGATCCATGTTTGATTTCATGGTTTGATTTGAATGAATTTCGTGCATGCTTTCTTGTTGGGCCTTATTGGCCATTAATCCCATTTGAAAGAAAAATAAAAAGAAATGAAAAAGGGAATTCCATTTAATAAAAGAATACAAGGGAATAATGGAATATATAAGAAAATGATTAAAGGTGATTAAAAGGCTAAAAGATAATTTCCCATAATAGGATTTTGTGTTATAGAGGATCCTTGGGGTTCAAGGAACTCAGGATAATTAAATAATAGCAAGGGAAATAAAGAATATGTGGAAAATAGGAATAAAAAAAGTGTTTTCTTGCAACCAAAGAAAAGGGACGGTTTAATTGATATAATGATCTCAAATTTTGTAGGATGATAGATAAAAACCTAAAGGAGTTTCCCTCAAAATTTGAATAAAAACAGAATTAAGAATTGGGAGTAATTGATTTTTCAAGATTATCCTTATAATGGGATTTTCCTTTGCTTTTTGGGAAATATTTTCTTTTTCTGGTTGAACGCGGACAATAGGGGTCATTGGATTTTGATCCAACCGACCCGGTTCATCATCCAAAGTCCCAGAGGGACACAGACAGTAGCCCGACCAGGGGATTTTCCCCTTGTGATTCCGATCGCAACAGGGTATGAGCAGACATGGGAAGTATCCCATTGAATTCGGGAAAGGGAGACGAACCTCCCAGACCCTACTTTGGCGAGTTGTTGTCGCGCCTTTGAGAAACGCCCAATTGGGCTAAAAATGGGGTTTGGCAGCGAGGTCAGAAACTCTAAGGGCACCTCCCCTAGCCTATAAATAGTACCCCCTGTGACTTGCTCTCACCCTCACGATCCCAGACGGCTGCTTCTTAACCCTCGGAGCCATCTCCTTTCCTCAATTGCCCTTGCTCAGGCGAGTTTGCCGCGGTGGCGCTGCCACGTTCTAAAGGAGGGAGACGACGTGCAACTGTCGTTCGATCGGGGAGCATAGTATCCAGGTGAGGATCCAACGGCGGTAGACGCGGTCGTTTAAGTAGAGACGCTCGTGACTCTGAGCGTTTGATCGAGATCCAGCGACTGAGGGCGAGCAGCGGGGCGCGCCACTTAGCTAGTGGGGGCGTTCGACGCTGAGCGTCAGATCCAAAGGTGATCCTTTGGTGCACCAATCCGACGACCTAGAAAAATCCGGAAAATATCTCTTTCTGCCAAATAATCAAGAAAAATTGCTTTTCCTTGCTAAAATCCTAGAAATAGCTAGGAAACTCGTATAAAAGAACTTTATATATGAAAGTTGGGTATAAAAATGTAAGGAATCTGATAAAAATAATTGTATAACCTGATTCCATTTTGTTTTGCAAAAGTGCTTTATTTTGCTAGTAAAATGCATTTTAAGTTAATTGGAAACCCTAATTACATATAAAGGATGTTTCTTTGTAAATTAATGGGTTGAGTTGAGGATTATAAACATGTTAATTAATAATATGAAGTTTTCATCCATTTTGAATACAAATATGGATAAATTAGGGTTTATGTCTATGAATGAAAAATAATGTATATGAAAACCCTAATTTAGGGTAAGAGAAAAAGGAAACCTTGTTATTTTAGTAAATTGCTAAATAATGATCCTAAAACCGTTAGGAATATTAAAAGGAGATAATTTAAAGGTTTTAAGTGGATTTGATGAATTAGGGTTCATAATAATTGAAAATGAAAGCAAAACCCTAATTTTCAAGAAAACCCTAAAATTGGATAGAAACCCTAAGGGACATAATGATATTGGATAAATATTAATAAAAGTAAACTTGTACTTTTATTTCAGGGTTTCTGTGCCTTTGCTTGCTTACTTGGATATTCTCTCTCTTCAATTTTGATTCTGTATCTGAAACTGCAATAAGAAGTATGTGGTTACGCTTATGACTATACCGATTAGTTTTCTAAGGATTTTATCGACGTTTTTCGTCAATGATTGAAATAACGGTTGGATGTTTCAATTCATGCAACTATAAAGTGACTATGACTATCACTATGGGTATATATGTATAACTAGCTAGATCCAAGTCCACCCTTATGGATATGTAAAGGCTAAGGATAACCTAGATAAAGGTCTAGGGTATCATGAGTTAGAAATTGGGCTACCCACGTGTAGTTCCATTAGACTCTTAGCATATCATGAGTTAAGGAGTGGGCTACCTAAGGGTAGTGCCATGTGACTCCGCCCTAGAAACTGATTCACTTGATAGGTGAAGTCATGAGGGGTATAAAGGGAATATGGGACACATGGATCGCGTTGTTATACTTAAAATGTAACATTGTCTGTTAAATGATAATTGAATGCCATACATTGTTATAGATAATTGCATGATTAGTGTGTTCCCCCACATACCAGCTTTGGCTGACCGACGTTTTGTTTGTCGGCGTTTTAGGTACATACAAAAAGGACAAACAGTAAACTGTCATTTGTGAAATACACGAATTAAATCCAAAGGAGGATTAGTTAGCTAGTCCCAGTTCTGGTTAGACTTTTAGAATTCCAAAGTTTTCAAAGGTATGCAAAAAGTTTTATTTATTTCAGCTTTTCAGTTTAGTCTAGTAGAATTTATTAATTGTTGTCAATTAATTGTTGAACCTTGATCCGGAAATTATGTGTGCGGCTCCGACTTCTCGGTCTCCCTTAATTGGGGGTTATCGGGAGGTGGGGTCGTAACAATGAGCATCACTACAACATAAGCATATATATCATCTCTTGTTATACCATACATCATCTTTATGTAAGGAAAGCAAACAAGGGTTATCATCCAATGGGAAGCATTGTGTATAACCTAAACAGATATGCTACACGACTGTATTACATCTTTTATTATGCCTTGGAGAGTTTGAATCACACCATCCAAAGTCCAACTGACCCCTTCAAATGTCTATTCAGTTTTGTACAAGATCTAGGAGAGTCATCATCCTAATATCTCTTCCCCTAGGTCAGTATGAGTAAAAAAGGCAGTGACATATCAATCAATGTTGCCACTGCAACGACATATAGTCAAGCTGCTAAAAACTAGTCTGCCCTTGGTACATGTCATGTCACTATAGAATAGGTTCATGCATGGCCATTCTATAAGAGGCATCTTGTAGTTTTACCACTTCCTTTCACACATCACAATATCACAATATCGGTGGCATAACCACAACCATCCTCAATTGCTTGATATTAGGGTACCAAGTTGTCCTCACATACTCAACATGTTATGTATGTGCTCCGAGTTTCCCTTAGGAATACTCATTTCCCCATCCAACAAATTCTAACACTGAAGATGGTTCTATGACAGAGGGAACTACATGATTAGGGTTTCACTTACTTAGTTATTGCCAATTGGGTGCATTAAAGTTGCATCAAACAAATGTACATACAAACCCTAATTCATTTCTAGTAATCATATAAGTATAACAACTTCAGAAGATGTAAAATGTAAGAAACATAATATTCCTCATCTCATCATCACATGGTTCTATTCACCTGCCATTCATGAGACTACACTTGTCATCATACTATCACATGATATAAATCCTTAGAACAATATGATAGGGTATCAACCCTTGTCAATATAAGAGGGTTATACCTCATTCAGGGCTCAACCATGCCCAAAGGTCACTAAGACCATCCTATCATTTCCTTCAAGTTCATAATTATCTTTCTATGCCTTATAACAAGGCTCAACAACATCATCACACGTGTGATACACACATGCAAAATAAATTGCATTGAAGAACTAAAAGATGTTCATAGGATAACATTGTAGGATTATGTTAGCAATTAAAAGCATTCCTTTATTATATCAACATATATGGAAGCTAGGTATGATTGGCCATCATCACACTTATAGTGTACAAGTTTAGCATAAGAAAGAATAGATCATTAAGCTATGATGACCACCAGTTGAAGACATTAGATATTCCATGAATCATGACTAAGGGTATTCCATAATTATATTAATCATTCAAGAAGGATATCATGATTAACTACCATTATCTACTTGCATTCAGGTTAGGTTTTGCAGAGTAGGTTACATTAGATTATAATTCAACATTCATTCACAAACCTTAACCCATAGCATACTCATATAATCTTGGATGCATAAGGCACAACATCATAATCACACTCCATACCATTCTTAAGTATGGATCCACACATAACTCAAGGTGTAACCATTAGGTTATAGTATACTAGAGTTCCACAAAAATAAGAGAGACTCCTTTGTTCTATTATTCCACTAAGGAAGGCTGATCATAGTTACCCATCATCATCTGAGTTCATTAGGATTAAGTAGAACAAGTTGTATCCCATTAAGGTTACATGTAAATATGATATGGTCATTATCCATCATTCTATTCATATGAGGGAAAAGGTAAGAATACCTTATTAACGTCAAATCCCCATGGTTTCCATCATCACTCAACCCATATCACCATACCATGACATCATTCAGAACCATTGGATGTTGAAAAGGTAAGACCATTGGTTATTTACATAAGTAAACACCTTTAACAAACCATATGTTAAGACATCAAATTATGATATAGAAAGAGTCACCATTAAACCCTAAACATTCCTTATTTATTACATAAAGGGGGAAACATAGATTGTGGGGTTAAAACCCATCATCGGTTGTACATTTTAAACAAGCCATCATATCAATCATCAAGCTCCTTAAATTGATCACATAAGGGAAACCATCAAATTCAGATCATCAGAACTCACACATAATACTATAAGTTTCAATCCAAGCCATTAGAGGTTGAAGCATCCAATCTCAACACTTGGATCTAGTCAATTATTTAAAACTATTAGTTGAATAAGTATAGATCCTAACCATTGAATTAGGTTCATATTTCAAAACCATCAGTTGGTGTAGAGGTCTAACCCTTGAATTATTTGACCCAAGAAACTATTAGGTTAGGGTTTAATTGAAGCTAAATCTAAAGCCTTTACTCACCATCGGTTGTGGTGACTTGATCCACTACCTATTGTGATCATAAGTCACCATTGGTTGTTAGATCAATACTATATTCATTTAACTCCATTGGATATTAAGCTAATGTCATCATTGATTGATAGCATCATTATGGTACTTAGTGGTTGATCATTATGCTTCTAATTGAGCCAAAACCTGACCTAAGGAGTGACCTTCCGACCCTTGGTTTCCACCATCGGTTGTCAAGATAGCAACACCATTGGTTGCTGAATGGCATCACCTTCGGGTTATGTGGTAGTGAAGGAAATAGCTTGATTTGGATCGTCGATTGTTAGGTGCTTAGTACCATTGGTTGTCAAGCCAACCTATCCTAGATCACCTTCTACCTTATGAATTACATACACCTATTTACAGGTTCATCTAGAACTGGAACAGAACATGGAGCCCCATAAAAATTTGGAACCTTAAGCAAGCATGGTTTCTTTATGCTTAAATCATCACTTTTAAGCATAAACATGAACTAACAAGCTTTTAGCAAGCAATATAAGTGAAGAGTGTTATACAACTTGCCTCTATAGAGAATAACAAACTTCTTAGAAGAAAGACAACTCGAACAAGAAGGTAGAAGACTCAAGCTTTAGGTCTGAACTCGGCCATCTAGCACCTTTCTCCACATGGAAGTAAAACCCTAGAAGAAGAAGCAAGAAAGGTAGATTCTTGAGTTTTAGAGCAATTTCTACCATGGAACATCAAGGTTATGACCTACAGGAAGGTAGGAGGAAGAAGAAAAGAAAAAGAAATGAGTAAAAAAGGGGATACTTACTCGTTTAGTTTAAGATCACCAAGTAGGAGCTTTAGAAACCCTGAAGGAAGCAAATCCTAACCCTAGATGCTTCTACCAAGAAGATCCACACCTTCTTCTTCCTTGGATAGGCCCTCCACATAAGAATAGATGGAAGACGAAGCTCTTAATAGAAGGGAAGTGGTAGAGAGAAAAATGTTCATTTGGGAGCTTACAGATAGGTATATAAAGCTTGGAGGATAAGGTAGAGAAGAAGCATGAGGTGTACAAGTAACTCTAGATGTGTCCATGACTTAGAGCTTCATGGATGAGCAAGAAGCAGGTCCATTGAATGTTGAGGATTCCTAGGCCATCAGTTGATGGTTGCACAGTGATCCATCAGTTGTTGGGTGAAGGTACCATCATTTGTTCATGGTTTAGGTCAATAGATGGTTGAACCATCGGTTGATCATGTTTATAAGTGAATCGTCAGTTCAAGTGAACCAAACCAACATGAATCATCAAGATAGAGCCTTTAGGATGACTCGAGTATGTTCCCCAGTGGTCCCTATAATTGATGGCCATTATTTGTTGCCCAAACCAATGGTACCCTCAGATGTTAGCCTTAAAGGTGGCTCATCCATGGGGGGGGGGGGGGGGTAAACCATAATCACCACAGAAAGGAATCAATTCCAACACAAGGTTCAAACAAGTGCCCCATGGCTCAAAGAGTTCAATAATGATGTGAGAACATTAAAGGACCATAATGCAAGTGAAAAATTGCAAAGAAAACCTCTCAATTGGGTAAATTGCTGAAAACACCAAATATAATAAAATTGCATAACTTGCACAAACTATGTCCAAAATGGACCAAATTTGAATCTTAAGCTTGTATTATGATTCCAAAGCATATCACAAGGTTATATTATGGTTCTCAGCATTTAATTATGGTAATTAAGAATGTTCAACCTATTTAAGCAAGGTTAGGGGTCTCACAACCATAAACCCCAAGTAGGGATTGTGCCCCCAAAATCCAAGGTAAACAAATATGGATACTTATCATGAACCTCATTCTCAATCTTACACATGCTTATTTTCATCTCATGGTGATGTAACATCATTCTCATAGAAGTCATATTCTTCTCCCTCAATTCCTGCATGTATCACCTCTATTCAACATAGGAACTGTTGTGCCACATGTACATGTCCGGTTGTACCTTTCATCTTGGGACTTTAACAAAAGTCCTAAGCTATTATATATATAGTACCACACATCACTTAGAGGCCATAATTTTTGGATTTTACCAAACACAAAATGTCATGTATCTCTTATCATATATAATTCTACAAGGTTTCATCTCTATGCTCCTTTAATGATTGTTGTAATTAGCAACTCAATCAATCATGTAGGCATTCCCTAATTGTCAAAAGCTATAAGTCATATGTTCTTAGAAGATTCTTAAATCATCTCAATGGTGGATTGACCATCTGTCTAGTTGAATAATCATACACTTGTCTATAATAGTTAACAAATATAACTTCCCAGTTGACTTTATTAGGGGTAGGGAAACAACATTGTCTTCATCTTACTAGGATTCACACAACACACTTACCATATGTATCATAACTCCAAGAGGATACTCTACTTAACCCCCAACTCACTCTTGCTGAACTTGCACACATAAGTATAGTTGCTTCAAGATTCTCAAGGTTTAGAAAAGATGTTAATCATGCTACTAACCATCTCTGAAAAACTTTGAGATGTCACCATTTAAATCTTATCACAACTTATGAGACGTGACGTTAGCATTCTGTTCCTCCTATTTATGAATGCTACTGATACATTGGTTAGTCTTAATGACATAACCCTAAACTCATCATGGTCATGCAACTTATGTCATCCACTCTAACTCTTATCCATTGATATTTTGGTCCTAGTTTATCTTAAAGAAACATGGTACAACATGTCTTGTTGGTCAACAAACCATCTATCCTTGATAGTGGTATTACCCAACCATCAACAGACCATACACAACATTATAGAATAACTCTTCTTTCTTCCAAACAACATTTAGAGGATCAACATTAACTCTCTTTCTCTCTTATGAAGAGGAACATTGGACAACTCATCTAGTAGAAATCTTTAACTCATATATAATTGGTACACTCTGGATACTAGGATTCATTACCTTGGTATCCACTACATGTATTATAAAGAATTCATACCCTAGTTTCATTCACTTCCTCAACATCGTGGCATGCTATGTGAAGTCTTGTGTCACAACAAGCAAGATAACTCAAAACCAAAGTGTGGAATTAACACTAAACATATAGGTTACCGTAAAACATAGGAAATGTAAACCGAATTGCAACAAACCACAAGATTTGCAACATATTGCACATGAGTCCACAAAAGCCACATGTATCGCATATCACTTGCCCAAACATTGTACAAGAGACTTTTCACTGGCTCTCAAGACACATCATGTTGCACATGGTAACCTGTTCATATACATATATGCCAACTATATACAACAACGGGCGTAAAGACAAAAATTCATATTGATATATACAACTAAAACCTCCACAAGGACGTGTGTGTACAGGGATGGCATATAGGACTCTACATCTATACACAAACAACATATCCAGCCTTTTAACAACTATTGGTCCTCCTACTGCTCAACACCAACAACACGATCTCTACTTCCTCATGCTCGACCACCTAAAAGATGTGGAAACCCACGGGGTGAGGCCAAACGTCCCCACATCTATTAAAAGCACAAATAATCTAAGCAACAGATAACATACTAAGTAGGTTGAGCATATTCATCTAAATGATATGTAATCAATAGATAAAGTAGATTAAGCAAGACTAGGAAGCTACCACTGAATAGTAGATAAAGTTATATTCTAAAAAGGAATATGAAGAACATGTGTAACAATTGACTTCTCTTACCATCTTATAATTCAAGAAATCAACAAAAGAAAAAGGCAAAGGGCTCAACTAATGTTATTCATATTTGACCCTAAGCAAGATACACTACACAGTTTGTTACATCTTTTATTATTGCCCCAAGGATTTGAGTCATACTACCCATATCCAACCGACCACTGCTAAGTCAAAATTGATAGTCAAATGGAAGAGTTGGAATCCACGACCTCTCCACACCTCTTGATCGGCACAAGAGAAAACACCATAGAGACATATCACTCAACTACAAAGAAAGTGACATATAGTCAATAGTAGGATCGGATCACGCATGGTTGTCCATATATAAACACCTAGCCCACCTTGGTACAGGTAACAGTACTAGAAGAACTGGCTCACACATGGCCATTCTTAAAGAAGGAGTGGCTCACATATGGCCATCCATATCATAAGGAGATTGGCTCACGCTTGGCCGTATCACACAACATGTAATTGTGGACACAAGGAGATACCTCGACTTGCACCCCCGCATATTAAAAAATATGCGCTCCGAGTTATACTCGTTTCACTGATCCAACAATTAAAGCTGACAATGGAAAGGATCTATGGTACATGGCACCTACTTGATTAGTGTTTCACTTGATTAGTCAACTAATTGAGTAACTTTTAGCATCAATCAAGTTACAATTTATAAAACCATAACAAACTCTACAAGAATAAGGGGATGGTACAACTCCAGATGATATAAAACGTATAAGGTATGAACTTGTCACATTATCACCACAAGATACTTGTAACACTGCCATATACAAGGCCAACATTAATGTCACATCACTGAGGGACATAAATCCCTCAATCACATTGCTGGAGGCTATCACCTCACAATAGGATTAAGCCATCACCAGGTCATCAGACCCTAACTGTGATGACCATCACCATAATAAATGAGGTTACTCAAAACAAATTTTCGAATTATCACTAACCAAAATATTACCACAAAACATAGTAAATTAAAACCAATTGCAATTTATATCTCACGCGAAAGTATTTTATAAACAAGCCTTACCCATAGGCCATTTGTATATCACATATACCAAAATATGTTGCATATTATGTTCAAAGGCTATCAAGCATATCTAATACATATCACAACATGTTCATATGTACAAGCCCTTTTTATACAATCATGGTATAAAATAAAAATCTTCATGTCGATAAACAAAACAAAAAAATATCTCCCCAAGACCTAAGAGTATAGGGATGAAATGTAGGAATATGCTAAGACACTACACCAGTAGCATGTCCAACCATCAGACAACTACTGCTCTCCTTACTTATCAGCTCCTGCACCACAACATCAACCTCCTCATCCACGACCACCTAAAAAGGCGTGGAGCCCATAGAGTGAGACCAAATGTCCCAGTAAGAGTTATAACCCTTCACCAACATATATTATAAGCATAACACTATAAAGATCAATAAATAAAGTAGGTATCTCTTCTTAAGTAGTTTAAGTAGTTACAATTGAGCAGCAGGACATTTTATACTATTAAAAGGAATATGAAGAACATGTATAACTATTATAAACTAAATAATACAAGAAATAAGGCATGGGATCATCCAATGTTATTCATATTTGGATCTAAGAAAATATACTACACGACTGTTTAACCATTTGTATGCCCTGAGGATTTGAGGCGTACCACTCAAATCTAACTGGCCACTACTAAGTTAAAATTAGTACCATACAAGATCAATAGAAGACATAGACTCCATGATCATCACCAACACTACTTGGTCTGTTCAAATCTGCAATGTAGTGACATATAGTCATACTACTAAAAGACAACAACTTATAGTCTTAGCTACAATCCTGTAGAAATAGCAACTCATAGTCAAGGCTATGGTCCCGTAAACAACTAGTCTTCCTTATACATGGCACAACACTAGAGAACTGGCTCTCACATGGTTGTTCAATAATAAACAATATATCAATATTTCCACAATTTAAGGACACAATAAAATATATCACTAGCACCCTGCATATTCAACAATATGCACTCTGAGTTTTCCCATAGGAGTTACTCGTTTCACCACCTAGCTAGATATTCATGCTGAAGATGGATCTATGATATATGGGAACTACATGATTAGGGTTTCACTTGATTAGATGTGCCAATTAGGTATCTTTCAATGCATCAATCAAGTTATAATGTAATTATCCTAACAAACTTTATAGGATTAAGATAGGATGCAACTTCAGAAGATATAAAATGTATTAAGTGAGAACTTGTCTAATAAATACTTAGCACTTGTAATACTACTATTCTCAATGTAATCATCAATATCACATCACCATGGGATATCAATCCCTCAATTTATGCACAAGGCACTTGTTACGTCATTAGACAAGTTCATATACTCCTGCACATTTAGGATTATAATATGCCTCAACATTATTCATAATCACCACGGTGTATTGTATACGCTCACCATAGAATTCACTTAGCTATGTCATTCATCTCACCTACAAGATAGTGTTACACATATAAGAGAGAAAAACATCATTATAGAGTAACAGTCTTCAAATACAATGAACTCACTTATCATGTTATTATTAAATAAGGATTAGGGTTTATGTATACCCAATTAGGGTTTCATAGCATAATATCACCTCTAAACCCTAATTCAATCACTTCCCGTATTATTGGAGAGTTTAAGTATTATTGTTGATGGTTAGCCATTCATAATTGCACCATCTTAAGTAGGTTATTACGCAACATGTAAGTCATGTATGTTCACATATATAAGTGTCTCGACTACTCATCACACCTATGATTCAACCTCTTATAACACCATTATCTCGACCTTCCAACACATGAGTGTTGACTAATCAACAATGGGATGTTGTGATCATGACACAACCCATGTCTCTCGACCACTACCATAGGTTTTGTGATCAAAACACCTCAACCCAGCCTCAACCAATTAAATAGTTGACCATAACACAACCTAACATAGCGTCACACTTAACACTAACTTAGAGTACCTTCGACCCCTTATCAGAAATGACATCGTGCCCATGACTCCAGAGTCAGCTAATTCTATGTAGCGACTGCAAAATGGTGTTGTCACAGCCCCCATCCAACAAGCAAAGTTGTGACATCATCTCTCTCAGCAACGCCAAGACCTCATCTCTCTCAGAAATGTCACGACTGTCTGCTTGGCCATCTTGTCCTCAACAACATCTAACAATTGAGTCTATCTCTACAGTGACGATGTGTCATGGCCTAGATAATAGGTAACAACCAACCAAGGATCAGGGAAGTATCGCACCCAAAACTACCTCATACAAGGTGTCGACTGTGATAGAAGTCTAAGAGACATCTCGACCATCCACTCTACTCCATCAGTGTTCTCAACCAAGGTCAAAATAGAAGGATAACATTAAGGAATAACCAGGCATCAACAGGGTGAATAACACCCTAGATCATGGTGTTTGACAACCTAAAATGTGATGCCAGATGACCATCCAAAGATATAAACTTATAGAGAGTGATATTGAGATTCTTGTGCTTATATAAGAAACCATAACTTCATGTTTGTTCGAGTATAATGGATCATCTAATAAAGTAGTATAAGAACAAGTTTAAAGATGCATATAATAGGATTGTGAAAAGTTATAAAACCTGCCTGATATTGATGAGGAACAACCTCCCAAGACTCAAGCTCCAAAAGCTTCAACTGATCTTCAAAACGTTGGTCAAGGGTTTTCTTCTAGGAAGAAGAAATCCATGGTTAGAAGAGTTCAGGAAAAGGGGAAAACAGATCTTTGGCTGAACTAATAAGAAAAAGGAAAAGAGAAAGAGAAGAGATCATCCTATCACAAGTTGCCACCATGTCAAAACATAGTCTAAGGCTTTTGTGAAGAGAAGAGCTCTCTCTCTCTCTCTAAAAAACCCACCACGAATGATCCACAACCAAGAAGGAAGGAGAAGGTGGAGGCTTCAGTGAAGAAAACATAATCTAGAGAAGAAGATTACTTACCAAGAGACAATTCTCTAAGAATCACCACCAAAGGTTAATCCTAGGACAAGATCTTCCACATGCACCAAGGATCGGCCACCCAAGAACCTAGATCTGACATTCCTTGATCTTCAAGCTCTAAGGTGATCTCATGGTAGAAGAAAGATTTGTGGACCGAAAAAGATTACTTGCTGGTGAAGATGATGGTTTATATACCAAAGATGGGAGAGGTAGAGGTGTTTGAGGCGTCGTCATATTATATCATCTTAAGGATACATGCCCTTTAAGAAGATAATATTTCCTCCACTCACATGCAAATATCAATTTTCATGCTTATATAGTAAGGTGTTGTGACCTACTAAGGTCGGTTGGTCCCCTTGTCTTGGTCGAGACATTCTCATGTGCACCCTTGTCTCGACCTAACTCTAATCACCATATCATGATCGAGACACCTACACTAAAGGACAATTGTCACGACCAGCCTATCTCTAGGGTGTCTTAGTTACGACCATGCATCCAAGCATGTGTCTTAGTCACCTCCCTCACCACAAGGGGTGTAGAGGTCATAACATCAAATCGTAGGTCAAACATTAAGTTAATTATGAAAACCCTAGAAGCCCTAGAAACCCTAATTTCACATGATGATGTTACACCATTATTCAAGATTCAAAAAAAGTGTACATTGACACCATTTTCTCTCTCATGATGTCAATAGCACAAGATGTACTCTCTTCATGTGTCACTTTTTCCAAATAACCCTCACTTACGGGTAAATTGCAAATTAGTCCAAAACAGACACACAAACAGCAAGGATAACTCAAATATTAATCAAATTGGACCTAGATGAAAATGTAAACATGCCACATGATATTAGAACATATCAAGAGTTTAAATTAGAGTTTAACATTTTATTATATAAAGTAAATACAGTTAAGCATTAAGCTAGGTCAGGGATCTTACAACTATAAACCCCTAACAGGGATTTCTCCCCCAAAATCCTAAGCAAAAAGGGACAGATACTTTTCTGCATCTCATCCTCAATTTCCCATGTAGGTATTTCAATTCCACGGTGATGCCACAAAACTTCAACTAACACAGTGTCCTTTTTCTTCAATTTCTTGATCCTTCTATCTAGGATCAGGACAGGACCTTCCATGTTACAACCTCAATTTTGCATATGTTTTCATAATTGAAATGTATTGATTTATGAATTTGGACTTAATTGAAAATGTTGTATGCTTTGCTTCAAAGGATGGATTTCTTTGCAAATATCCCTTTGGATAGGAATTTCATGATTCCTTTTATTAGATTAATCCATTAATGGATATAAAAGAGAAGAAAAGCCCAAATATTAGGAAAAGATACAAGATAAGGATTATTGAGCAAATAATTTATGAGAAATACGTAGAAATGTCTAGAAAGTGGTATTAATGGCCAAAATTGAGTAATTTTCGTTTATATGTGATTTATAATAAAAGAAATAGGAAAAGAGGAAAAGGAAATAAAAGATAAAGAGAAATCCTTAGAAAAAAATAAGTAAGATAATGAGAAACAATGGATGCAGATGCATCTAGAAGGGTAATAAACATCCTCAAAAAGGAATTTTGAAATCTTAAGATTTCTTGGGGTCCAAGGCGTCCCAATAAAGAAGAACAAAGAGAAAATGCAAATAATACAAAATATGAGAATAATGTGCTACATAATTAATAACCTTTTGATATTATCAAAAGAAATGTTATTTGCTTTAGGAAAATAAGATTTCATGGCCAATTGATTAAAAGTCAAGCCTAGAGATAATGAAAGAGAAAATTTTCGAATTCCTAATATCTAAAGGATGTAGATTATAAAGGAGATATTTAATAGATAGAAGATTACTTCTTAATGAAGGAAAGTAGATGTCCTATGGGGAGAGGGACTTGTTATCTCATGGATAGGCATCCTAGGGCTTTACCACCCTCCCCTATATAAAGGGTAGAACCCTTGGCCTGAGTCTAAGAGAATCCCAAGCATCCTTCTCTCTTCTCCTTCTTCTTTTTGTGCAAACCCTAGCTGAGAGGAGGATATAGAAACCATTGAGTTTCGGGGGGCAAGATGGGATGTGATGGAAGCCTGATGATCCTACGATGACCAGAGGATGATCGATTATCATCTCCGTGCTTCGACCTCGCGTAGCCACCTACTGTAGGACTGCACAACTCGTGGAGCATTGCAGGTTTGGCGCACTTGAACCGGCTATCTGGGTCACGAGCTGGGTGGCACCCCAAGAGCGGCAGAGGGTGGTGGAGTTAGGGCGGCCATTGGTGGTGTTCCTCATGCCCTAGGAAGGAGGGGGCGGACCCATGAGTAGGCTGTAGTCGGCGGCCAGGTCGGGCATCGAACGTTGAAGATGACCTAATAGTCGTTGGACATATTTTCCCCTCCATGCTATGAAGATCCAGCCACTTAAATTAGGGCAAAAGCATATTTCGATTATATTTCGGCTGAGGCTACGTGGTGCATGGAAAGGCTGACGTGGCAGCCTCCCATTGGTCCAAGTAAGTGATTTTTGTAAAAATCGTATCTAATTAATGGTAGCTCAGATTGATACATATAATATATGATTTTTTCTCAGAAAAATGCAAGGAATCCACTAAAAATAGATTTAGATCCTAATTCCTCTTTAAATTCGAAAAGTAGTTGAATTTATCAACTTTAATGCATTAATGATTAAGAAACACTAATCTATGATGATCAATGAATGGGGAAGTGTTATATGGATGTTTAAAGTTGATATTAACTTGTTGAATATAAAAAATGCATTAGATCTAGAAGGATGAAATTTATGCGTAATTTGATTAACTTAGGGTTCCATGTACATAAATGAGCTTTAATGGGCCTTGAAACCCCAATGTTAGTAATTATGTTTCTTAATGGCTTTAATTGGTTAAATTCATGTATAAGGCTGAGATTTGATGGTTCTAAGCTATTTTGAGTATAAGAGTTCCTAATTGTGGATGAATACTCTTAATTTAGTAATAAGGGTTTTCTAGTGGATTAATGTGAAATTAATGATAAATAAAGGTCATATATAATTAGACTATATGAAAGATGAGTTGTCAATTCAAAAGAAACTAAAGGTGATAATTGAGTTTAATGATCTTGAAATAACTTAAAAGGACAAAGATGGTAGTTTTAGTGTAAAAGAGTATTAAATGTGATAAAAGTATTATGGAGACTAAAAACCCTAATAAAACCCTAAAGTGGCCTAGAAAGCCTAAGGTGGAATCCAAGTCTATCTTGAGAATGTTTTGGATAAACTATAACACTTGGATGTTATGCATTAATTTCAGGATGTTGTTAATTGCTTGTTTGATTGTTCTTTATCATTATTTCTTGGACATCAAGTTGCTCTAGATCAGGTATGTGGTTACGCTTATGGTTAATCGCTTTAGTTTCACGGCGATTCCCAGATGTTTTATCGGTTGCTTGAAAATAACTGATTGGTTGACTTTTATTTCATGCAACTATAAAGTGACTATGATTATCACCATAAATAAGTATACATGAATAGCTCAGATCCTGGTCCTCCTCTGTGGCTTTGCTAATGATGAAAAGGGTAACCTAGTACAATGTCTACTTGTTAAGTAGGACCATCAAGTTATCAAGAGTTAGGGATTGGGCTACCTATGGGTAGTGCCATGTGACTCTTTATCATATCATGAGTTAGGGATTGGGCTACCTATGGGTAGTGCCATGCGACTGATCAACCCTAGGTATTGATCTACCTATTAGGTAGGATCATGCGGGGTTTAATTGGGATCTACCATATGAGAGGTAGTATCCAGGTCCATTATAGGGCAATGCAGAGGATAGGGAATGTATGGATTGAGTAGTTATGTTTAAAATGTAAAGTTGGCTTGCTAAACCATAATTGCTTGCAATATGTTGTTATAGTTAGTTGCACAATTTTGGTTGTCCCCACATACCGGAATATTTATTTATGCTGACCGACATTTTGTTTGTCGGCATTTTAGGTACAAGTTTGAAAAGGACAAATAGTAAAGTGGCATATTGTGAAAATAAGAATTAAAGTGCAAGGAGGATTAGTTAGAGTAGTTTCTAGTTGTGGATAGAAGTTAGATATCCAAGTTTTTAAAAAGGTATGCAAAGTTTTACTTTTTTACATCTTTTCAGTATAGTCTCGGTAGAATTTAATAATTATTATTGATTATTTGTCGAACCATTGATCTAGAAAATTGGGATAACGGCTCTAACCTCTTGGTCTCCCTCAATTGGGGGTTACTAGGTGGTGGGGTCGTTACATTTGGTATCATATCCTTGGTACCTCATTTAATCCTTAGTAGTTATTAAATTTTATAATGTCACGTCCGGGGGCTGGCAAGATTTTCCTCTGCACCGCTAGTCGAAATACGTGGACTCCCTAATTTGTGTGACTTCCTAGCCAATGTCTTAGGATCTGACTCGAAATAAGATACCTTTAGGACTCTCTCATCTATTTTCATCCCTTCTCAACCCTAATTCTGTTAAGATTCTAAGGTTTAGGGTTTTTCTCTCTCTTCCTCACTCTCTTGAGGTCAGGGTTTGTATAATAAGGTTAAGGAATCCTCCACCAAATTAATTAAAAGCATGTAAATAAGATGTCATGGACATAAGCTTAATAGTTTAAGCGTAAACTAAAGAATAGTTGCATGCTTAGGTCATATGACGTGTTGTCGTACCCTCAGCAGAGACCTGAGGTTAGATCTTATTGTCATGAGGATGAATAGATAGAGGGTCTTGGAGGCAGAGATCTCCATTAAAGGTAGAGACCTAGTGCATCCTCCAAGGATGATGCTAACCCTAACCCTAAGCGGTGTTTAGAGAGAGATATGGCATGATGAGATGGATGTCATGGTCGACCATGTGTGTGGGTTGGCATGCTTTTGGTTTTGGATATTTATGATAGTATGTGCCATGTGAGGTTGGCTGACCTAGTACCTTTGGTGAACCAACCCTGGGAAGGTTGGTGCATGTTAAGGTGAAGGATAACTCCTTCATTGATGAGGTTAGTGATGACCATATAGAAACCCTATGGGATGATATGATCATGGCATAGTATGCACCTTGAGTACGTCAGTAGGTTAAAACCCTGGCCAAAAAGGCATGTTGGATAGCTTATCTGATAAGCATAGAGAGCCATAAATAATCTCAAGCGAACGTAGGTTTCACCCATGTATGTGTATTCATGTAAGCTTGATCCACCCTTTAAGAGAGAACCTCCAATGGCAAGGTGGTTTGTAGGGTTAGCGCTAGAGAGAGAAAGCAAGACCCAAATAAGAAGGTTGGAATCTTAGACTCAGGGATATGAGGAACCCTGAGAAGTTGGGTATGTTGCGACCTAAGTGGATGGTTGTGGTTGCCTCATGCATGACCCCTGGAGGCTTTCGGTATCTTGGTTGCCTTTAGAGGGACCAAACCCTAGAACAAATATGAGGCTGCTGGTACCTATGTGCAGATGATATAGGTGCTTACCTACTAGGGATAGGAAGAAGAGTTCCTTAGACCCTGAGGAGGCTTAGTACCAAGTTGTGAGGCCTTATACCTAGCTGGTTGTCCTTGAGGAGGACTCAACTCTGAGGTGTTTCTC
Source organism: Alisma plantago-aquatica (assembly GCA_963693085.1). Taxonomy (NCBI): domain Eukaryota; kingdom Viridiplantae; phylum Streptophyta; class Magnoliopsida; order Alismatales; family Alismataceae; genus Alisma; species Alisma plantago-aquatica. Next base: position 521,192,157 of record OY856414.1, on the reverse strand, counting down.
GAGTAAAAGGATAATAGGAAGTGCATGCCATACCTTGTATATGCTTGGTTTGTGGTTAAAAGGTTGAATAGGGAGTTGGACATCGATTGCAGAAAAGTGAACCTAGGGTTCCTAGACCTAAGAGGGGAAGTAGTAGTACCTGGTGCACCTAATGCTCATGATGAGATTTGAGTTTCTATAGATTTGAGCATGGCACCCCTCATGTTTAGAGGAAAGGGAAACCCCTTGGATTAAAGTGTATGTTTGATGAACCCCTACTTATAGGTTGGTGACATATGTATGTATGATGATGGTTCAATGTGAAGGAATAGAAACAAGTATGACCTATCAGGGAGACCTAGCATGGTTTAGTAGGTAGTCTGCTTGTTAGCTACATGCCTTAGTAGCTTGCTAGGGCTAAGCATGCTCATGCGGGTGTAAACCTTGGACATAGGGACGTTTGTGACCTTTGATGCTATCAAGAGATAGTTTCCTCCCATCCTGGGGAGGGACCCTTCTGTAGGGTATGGATCAGCTTTTGTTAGGTTGAGGTGACCTAAAGAGGTCTCATAGGATCTTGAGAATCTAAGTGGAGAGTGCATGGTATGAGAATAAACTTGTAGACCCATAGATAACCATCTCTAAGTGCATGTGGATGTGTTACCATGGAGGTAACCAGTATGGGGCATGACCAAAGTAGGTAGGTTGCCATGACCCCTATGAAAGGATGTAAGTCAGACCATGAATGCCGAGAGAGATGATGGATACTTGGGTAAGGTTTCACATTGGACATGTACTATGTTGAATCCTAAGTCTATCCTAGGGTCAGGTAGGGATAAGACCGATGGGAGTAGGAGTTGCCTAATTCCCTAGTTGCACATGACCATTAGGTCGGGAGGTAACAACTATCATTGTCTGAGGGCCATCAGTTAGGAGATTGATCACCTTCACGAACTCATGGGACCCAAAGGGCAGATGAGGAGGGCACTCTTTGGATGCATAAGGGAAGAGGGATGACCCCAAAAGTGTCGGCACCCTATAGACCTAGAGGAGATGACCAAGGATGGTATGATGACCCAAGTGAGTTTGAGACCAGTTTTCCATGGAAGTAACCTTGATATTGAGATGTTCATGATGTAGGGACACGTGATGCACGTTTCCAGTTAAGATTTGAAGGTGTACTGGCAATGTGGGATGTACCATCTCTACTCTTGGAATGGGATGAACTTTGTATTTGGACTGCAGCCAAATGCTGATTTCCTCTTGTTATAGGAGTACGAGATAGGACAGTATGCATGCCATACATCAAGGATAAAGATGAAGTGAGTGGAAATGTTGTTATGATGTATGAGGATAGAGATAATAACGTACCCTTGTGGAGTGTACAATGTGTGGATGGTTTACAAACATCAAAAGAACTAAGGTAGTCATCTTATGAGGATGTTTTTATCATGAGCTATATGGATTTTATGAGCTATACAAGCTTGAGTTCGATAACCAAGAGGATGAGTTCTGAGTTTCTTGATGAAGATAGACTTAAAGTATGGATGGGATGATAAGTGGAATACATGGAGGTCTATGTCTTCACATAAAGATGAAAGGTGGTAATGGATGCTCTTATTGAGATGCAACTGCCTAGTCTAGGTAGTTAGGTGAACCCTAAGTGGTGAGATATGTTTGGCTAACACTCAGATATAATGAGATTTACTAATCGAGTTAGTTGTTGCTTAGTTAGCCAGCCTAGGGCATGTTGTGATAGAAGGATGGTAGTAGAACCTCATATTCACTTCTTTGGAAAAGAAGGTGATCAAACCCACGACTAGAGTGTTTTAGGATTTATGAGGATCGGCCTTAAGGAATCATGACATACAAGAGATCATGATTTTAAGTTCACCATACATTGTGGTACTACAAAGATAGTAAGTGACAGTAGTACTTTGGATGCCTAAGATGAAGTTGCATGTGGCTTGTCGCCATGCATGCCAAGAGGTGAAGGATGAACACCAGTAACCTAGTGAGTTGATATAGAGGATAAAGAGTCCCCGAGAGGGAATGTGAGTTCATCATTATGGATTTTGTGGTAAGTCTCCCATGGACCGAAGAAGGTCAAGATGCAATATGGGTTATGGTAGATTGCCTTACCTAGATGACATCACCTAAGAGAAAGAGAGAATACTATCGGAAGATAGATCTGGTTGAACTACATATAAGAGAGATGGTTCAACTGCACAATGATGTGAGTTCAAAGGTTCTTGAGTATAACCTAAAGATTCACTTCCATGAGGTGAAAGTAGATACTTGAAGAACTTGATATTAGTACAACTTATCACCCCTAACTGATGTTAGCATGATCCAGACTAAAGGGTCTGATGAGAGCATGTGTGCTCGCTCAGGGTGATATATGGGGACAGTTCTCATCCTATGAAAGTTGTGATGATAGCCACCATAGCCAGTATCGGGATATAAGAAGCTCTGTAAGAGAGGTTGTGTCGGTCACCACTTCATTAAGATAATGTTGGTGAAGGGACCCCGCGAAGGTCAGAAAAAGACCACAGTGTGTGCAGATGAAGTCTCTTTGAACGTGTGATGGTTGAAAGAGAGCCCAGGGGCGACATGAGTCATGAGTTGATGTAAAGAAGACTTACATGCAATTCACTGTGGGAGAATATATGATATGAAAATTTGACCCCTCTGAGCTATAGCTGAGAAAGCTGAGTCCCTAATACATGGGTCCATTTGAGATGGATTGGTGGAGATGGTTATGTTTATCCTTACCCCTTAGGATAATGTGATGTGTGATGAGTTCCATGTGTCTAATTTAGAGAACTATGTGAGGTACCCAATCCATGTGTTGAGCAATGAACCTAGTGAGCCCCAAGGGAGGTTGAAATATCATGAGTCACCTGTGAGATTATAGATACCAAGGTGAAAGAAACTTAGAAAAAGGAATATGTGATGATAAAGGTTCTTTGGAAGCACCATGGATAGAGTAAATCAACATAGGGGCCAATGATGGACATGGAAAAGTCTTATCCTGAATTGTTTGTATGCTTGATGAAATTTTGAGGACAAAATTCTTATAAGAGGGGAAGGATGTTACAACCTCAATTTTGCATATGTTTTCATAATTGAAATGTATTGACTTTATGAATTTGGACTTAATTGAAAAGGTTGTATGCTTTGCTTCAAAGGATGGATTTCTTTGCAAATATCCCTTTGGATAGGAATTTCGTGATTCCTATTATTAGATTAATCCATTAATGGATATAAAAGAGAAGAAAAGTCCAAATATTAGGAAAAGATACAAGATAATGATTATTGAGAAAAGAATTTATGAGAAATACATAGAAATATCTAGAAAGTGGTATTAATGGCCACAATTAAGTAAATTTCGTTTATATGTGATTTCTAATAAAAGAAATAGGAAAAGAGGAAAAGGAAATAAAAGATAAAGAGAAATCCTTGGAAAAAAAGTAAGATAATGAGAAATAATGGATGTAGATGCATCTAGAAGGATAATAAACATCCTTAAAATGGAATTTCGAAATATTAGGATTTCTTGGGGTCCAAGGAGTCCCAATAAAGAAGAAGAAGGAGAAAATGCAAATAATACAAAATATGAGAATAATGTGCTACATAATTAATAACCTTTTGATGTCATCAAAAGAAATGTTATTTTCTTTAGGAAAATAAGATTTTCTGGCCAATGGATTAAAAGTCAAGCCTAGAGATAATGAAAGAGATAATTTTCGAATTCCTAATATCTAAAGGATGTAGATTATAAAGGAGATATTTGAGAGAGAGAGAAGATTACTTCTTAATGAAGGAAAGTTGATGTCCTATGGGGAGAGGGACTTGTTATCTCATGGATAGGCATCCTAGGGCTTTGCTACCCTCCCCTATATAAAGGGTAGAACCCTTGGCCCGAGTCTAACAGAATCCCAAGCATCCTTCTCTCTTCTCCTTATTCTTTTTGTGCAAACCCTAGCCGAGAGGAGGATAGATAAACCATGGAGTTTTGGGGGGGATATGGGATGCGATGGAAGCCTGATGATCCTACGATGACCTGAGGATGATTGGTTATCATCTCTGTGCTTCGACCTCGTGCAGCCACCTACTACAGACGTGCACGACTCACAGAGCATCACAGGCTTGGCACGCTTGAACCGGCCATCTGGGTCATGAGATGGGTGGTGCCCCAAGTGCGGCGGAGTTAGGGCGGCCGTTGGCGGTGGTCCTTGAGCCCTAGGAAGGAGGGGGCAGACCCACGAGTAGACTATAGTCGGCGGCCAGGCTGAGCATTGGAGGTTGAGGACGACCTAATAGTCGTTGGACATATTTGCCCCTCCTTGCTATGAAGATTCGGCCAATTAAGTGAGGGAAAAAGTGTGATTTGATTATATTTCGGATGAGGCTACGTGGTGCATGGAAAGGCTGACGTGGCAGCCTCCCATTGGTCCAAGTAATTGATTTTTGTAAAAAATCATATCTAATTAATGATAGCTCAGATGGATAGATATAATATATGAATTTTTCTCAGAAAAATGCAAGGAATCCATTAAAAATAGATTTAGATCCTAATTTCTCTTGCAATTCGAAAAGTAGTTGAAGTTATCAACTTTAATGCATTAATGATTAAGAAACCCTAATCTATGATGATTAATGAATGGAGAAGGGTTATACAGATGTTTAAAGTTGATATTAACCTATTGATTATAAAAAGACGCATTAGATCTAAAAGGATGAACTTTATGCATAATTTGATTAATTTAGGGTTCCATGTACATATATGAGCTTTAATGGGCCTTGAAACCCTAATGTTAGTAATTATGTTCATTAATGGCTTTAATTGGTCAAATTCATGTATAAGGCTGAGATTTGATGGTTCTAAGCTATTTTGAGTATAAGAGTTCCTAATTGTGGATGAATACCCTTAATTTAGTAATAAGGGTTTTCTAGTGGATTAATGTGGAATTAATGATAAATAGAGTTCATGTATGAATTAGACAATATGAAAGATGAGTTGTCAATTCAAAAGAAACTAAAGGTGATAATTGAGTTTAATGATCTTGACATAACTTAAAAGGATAAAGATGGTAGTTTTAGTGTAAAAGAGTATTAAATGTGATAAAAGTATTATGGAGGCTAAAAACCCTAATAAAACCCTAAAGTGGCCTAGAAAGTCTAAGGTGGAATCCAAGTCTATCTTGAGAATGTTTTGGATAAACTATAACACTTGGATGCTATGCATTAATTTCAAGATGTTGTTGATTGCTTGTTTGATTGATCTTTATCATTATTACTTGGACATCAAGTTGCTCTGGATCAGGTATGTGGTTACACTTATGGTTAATCACTTTAGTTTCATGGTGATTCCCAGATGTTTTATCGATTGCCTAAAAATAACTACTTGGATGACTTTTATTTCATGCAACTATAAAGTGACTATGATTATCACCATAAATATGTATACATGACTAGTTCAGATCATGGTCCTCCTATGTGGCTTTGTGAATGATGAAAAGGGTAACCTAGTACAGGGTCTACTTAATAAGTAGGACCATCAGGTTATCAAGAGTTAGGGATTGGGCTACCTATGGGTAGTGCCATGCGACCCTTTAGCGTATCATGAGTTAGGGATTGGGCTACCCATGGGTAGTGCCATGTGACTCATCAACCCTAGGTATTGATCTACCTATTAGGTAGGATCGTGTGGGTTTTAATTGGGATCTACCATATGAGAGGTAGTATCCAGGTCCACTGTAGGGACAACGTAGAGGATATGGTATGTATGGATTGAGTAGTTATGTTTAAAATGTAAAGTTGGCTTGCTAAACCATAATTGCTTGCAATATGTTGTTACATTTAGTTGCACAATTTTGGTTGTCCCCACATACCGACATATTCATTTATGATGATCGACGTTTTTTTTGTCGGCATTTTAGGTACAAGTTTGAAAAGGACAAACAGTAAAGTGGCATATTGTGAAAATAAGAATTAAAGTGCAAGGAGGATTAGTTAGAGTAGTTTCTAGTTGTGGATAGAAGTTAGATATCCAAGTTTTTAAAAAGGTATACAAAGATTTATTTTTTTATAGCTTTTCAGTGTAGTCTCAGTATGATTTAATAATTATTATTGATTATTTGTTGAACCATTGATCCGGAAAATTGGGATAACAGCTCTGACCTCTTGGTCTCCCTTAATTGGGGGTTATTGGGTGGTGGGGTCATTACATTCCACATAAGATATATCATTATATAACTCCCCTTCCATGGGATGAAGAGTCAACTCCATATCAGGATGACACTTTTGAAACATAGATATATGGAACACAGGATGTAACTTTTGTAACTCAGGTGGAAGGTCCAACTTATAGGCCACCTTCCCAACATGTGGAAATATAGGATAAGGTCCCATATATCTGGGAGCCAACTTACCCTTTTCCCAAACATTAGAGATCCTTTCCAAGGAGAGACTTTAAGGTACACCCTGTCTCCCACCTAGAATTCTAAAGGTCTACTACAATTATCAACATAAGATTTATGTCTCTCTTGAGCTACCTTGAGTTGTTATTGAATGACTTTGATCTTTTCTATTGTCTGCTATACTAACTCAGGACCCAGTAGTTGATACTCCCCTGTCTCATACCAACATAAAGGATATCTACAACGTCTCCCATATAATGCCTCATATGGTTCCATGTTGATACTCCTTTGATAACTATTGTTGTAGGCAAACTCTATTAGGCTAATATGTATATCCCAACTGCCCAAAAATTACAACACATAGACTCCTAATAGATCCTCCAAGGCCTATATTGTCCTCTCAGACTGCCCATCTATATGTGGATGGAACACAATGCTAATCCTCAACTATTTACCCATCATTGTATGCAAGTGCTCCCAAAAGAGACTAGTGAATTAAGGACCTCTATCTGACACTATTGTAGTTGGAATACCATGTATATGTACTATCTCATCCATCTATATATGTCCAAGCTTCTCAGCTGTATATGTTGTCTTTATTGGTAGAAAGTGTGTTGACTTAGTCAACCTATCCACTATCACCTAAATGGAATCACAACCTTTGGTTGTCCTTGGAAGTCCAAGCACAAAGTCCATTGTGATATGATCCCATTTCCACTGAGGTATAGGAACTGGTTGCAAATTCTCTATAGGTTTTTGATGTTCAGCTTTAATCTATTGGCATACTGTACACTTAGACACAAACTCAGCTACATCACACTTTAACCCTGGCCACCAATATAAATCTTTCAGATTTTGATACATCTTGGTGCTTCATGGATGCATAGCATACATAGAATAGTGAGCTTCTTGTAGAACTAAAGTCCTCAGATTATCTATATTTGAAACAATTGATCTACCATGATAACACACTATCCCATTATTAGATTCATGAAAACTATCACACTTCTCACTTCCCAACTCTGCCTGAATCTATCATATCACTATATCATTTTGTTTTGCATCTTTGATCTGCTAACTCAACGTCAGCTTTACTTGTAATTGTGCTAACAAACCTGCCAACAAGGATACTTCTAACTATACATTCACCTGTTGAAGAGAGACCAATATATTTTTCTTATGGCACATCAAAGCATTCAACTGTTCCTACTCAAAAGATGATGATGACGAAGATTTCCTACTTAGAGCATCTGGCACTACATTCTCCTTTCCTAGATGGTAATCTATAGTATAATCATAATCCTTAATCAATTCCATCCAGCGTCATTGTTGCATGTACAATTCTTGCTTTGAAAAGATATACTGTAGGTTATTGTAGTTGGTGAAGATCTGGCACTTCTCCCAATACAAGTAGTGTCTCCATATCTTCAAAGCATGGACCACAGTGGCTAACTCCAGATCATATGTTGGGTAGTTCTCCTCATGTTTCTTAAGCTGTCGTGAAGAAAAACAAATCACATTCTTATCCTGCATAAGTACACAATCCAGACCATTCTTTGATGCAACACAAAAGACTATATAACCTTTTCCTTTCTTTGGAACAACTAACATTGGTGCATTGATCAACTTCTCCTTCAGAATTTGAAGGTAACATTGACATTTGTCATACCAAACAAATGGTACATCGGTCTTTATTAACTATATAGGGGTAATGCCACTACACTAAATTTCTTAATGAACCTCTTGTAATATCCTATCAAGCCTAGAAAGTTACAAACCTTTGTAGGTGTCTTCGATTGATCCCCCTCCAGCACTAATTCCACCTTCTATGGGTCTACACAAACTCCTTTGGTAGATATTACATGTCCTAGGAAAGCCACTTCCTTTAACCAGAACTCGCACTTACTGAACTTTCAATATAACTAGTGCTGCCTCAATAAAGACAAATCCTGACGTAAATGTTGCTCATGTTGCTGACCATATTTGGAGTAAATAAGGATATCATCTATAAACACAACTATAAACTGATCCAGATGAGGTTTGAACACTTTGTTCATTAGCCCAAATGACATAACCAAAAACTCATAATGGCCATACATTGTCTTAAACGTTGACTTAGGTATGTCATCTGCATTAATCCTCAACTGATGATAACCCAACCTCAGATATATCTTAGAGAAGACTGTAGCACCTTGTAGCTGATAAAAAAATCATCTATATGTGGAAATGGATACTTAGTCTTAATCATCATCTTATTCAACGGTCAGTAGTCAATACACAATCTCATTGATCCATCTTTCTTCTTTACAAACAAAATGGGAGAGCCCTAAGGAGAGGTGCTCGGTCCTGATGAAACCTTTCTCAAGCAGTTCTTGTAACTGCTTCTTAAGCTCTTTCATCTCTACTAGTGCCATCCTATAGGGTGTTTGTGCTATAGGTTGGGTACCTAGAACTAGATTGATTTCAAAGTCAATCTCTCTAGGAGGAGGTACATTGGGGAACTCATCAGGAAACACATCCTCAAACTCTCATACAATTGGCACTTCCTTAATACTAGGACCCTTTGCCTTTGTATAACCACATGTGCCAAAAATGCATCACAACCCTATCTCATCCACTTCTCTACCATCATAGAAGAAACTAGACATGTCGTAAGGATTTTCCTATCACCCTGGAAAACCCATGAGGAATCATCTTCTACAAACATTGCTATCTTGGCACTACAGTACAAGATCACCTGATACTTGTCCAAGGTATTCATCCCAAGGATTATGTCAAATCCCTACATATCAAGTGGTAAGAGACGCGCTTGTATATCGTGTCCTGAAAAGGAAAGAATACTGGACAAACATACTTCCCACAGCTCTACGAAACCAAGGGAGTCTCTACATGAAGACTGTCATGTCTATGACTAACTGGAAAGGAACAATAGCTATCACTTCTCTAGTGATGAAATAATGTGTCGCACCGGGGTCAACTAAAATAGATATAAAACATGAAGAAGACAAGTCAAAATGATATAATTCCATTTGACTTGTCATAGCTCTTGGGTTGACGACTCCCTGGCTGACTCATCACTTGTAATTGAGTTGTCTCATGTTGTCGCATTCTATCTCTGATAGCATGTCCTGATGAACTAGATTGTGATGCATGTTTGTGTCCTTTGCCACTGTGTTGTTGTTGCTGTTGTGAACTCTACTAACTTTTCCTAGGTTATTGAGTCAATTCTTCATCCTTCACATGGGAGTTAGTAAGCCCCACCTATCCACACTTGAAGTGTAACATCCCTGACCTGGGTTATGAACTAACCCTAGGTGTTTTGCTTAATTATGTAATTAGATACTTGTGATTATCTTTTGGTATGTAATTAAAGCTTCTGAGGAACATATAATTCTATTTATGTCCCTTTTGAACAATGTTATAATATTGTTTTGTAATACATGGATCTATGTGCAAATTACCCAATTAAAAGGGGTTAACTTGCAAATTGCACATGTTAAGATGTTCCTTTGGTTTTGAGACATCATAAGAATGAATATGATGAAGTATGATGGATTCTCCAAGTTTGGGCACCAAGATGCAACTTGTGGAGCAATCCTTGTACTTAAAACCCTAGTTTTGGTGTAAAGTGCAATTTACCGAAAATATGGGGTGCAACTTGTAAAATACACCTTCTAGAGTATCTTTTATGACTCTTGGCATCCTTTAGAGTAAGAATGATGAATAGGGCACTTCAATTGAATAATCAAATAAGAATGATAACCCTTATAAATTAAATAATCAAGTTATAAGCCTAATAACCCTTCTATATGTGCAACTTAGTAAAAAGTTGGCTTTCTTCACCTTTAGACCTTGGGTTTAAGATGAGTTTTACTTAAGTATGGAAGGGAGAAATGTGTCTTAGAAGAAGGGAAGGACCTAGATGAGAAATGGAGAAACAAGTTGTCCTTATGTTGGAATTTCACCCAAAGTATATATACACCTTTTCTCATTTAGCAAGGATCGTTTCCTTCACTTCCCTTCTTATCCCCTTGCTTAGACTGACTTAGGACAGAGCTCTGGAGCAGAGGAGGACGGATAAGGAGTTCTAGGTAAGCTTTGGTCATCTTCTTGCTCGGATTCATGGAGGAATTCATGGTGCAAGGTTGGTTTTATGGTCTTCCTTACTTGTTTCTTCTTTCTAGCCGATCTTTCCCAACCAATTCTTGGAGAAACACCCATGGCCGACCTGTGGAGCTCAAGACGCCATTAGAGGCCTGGAATCTTGAAATCTTGGAGCTCTAGGAATGACCTTAAGGTGGGTTTTATAACTCTAACCCCTTAAACTTTGTTATACATCTTTCTTTCTTGCAAAAGTAGCTGGTTCTTCTTTCCCCCATCATTCCTTGCTTTCTTGCAACTAAAACCACAAATAACAGACCTTTATCTGGAGGTAGAAGAAGATTGGTGTGATTACCAATGTTACTTTATCAAACGGTCTTTCTCCCCCCCCCCCTTTGGCCAAACAGTTTGTAGGGCAAACAGTTTGCAAAACCGTTTGAAGGGCAAATGGTTTCACAAGGTCGGTTGGAGAAAACGGTCTCCAAAACCATTTGAGTGAGTTGACCAATCATTTCGTGTTTGGGATTCCTGTTCATAATTATGTTGGTTGATAACCCTCCAAATTTGAGGGATTAACTCCCAAGGAATCGTGAGTTGAAGGCAAATCAATTAGGTAAACCTAAATGGATTAAGTGCTGATTTCCAACCTAATTAACTTGACCTTTTTGGGAAAATGGTTTCAAAACCGTTTGAGGGCATTGACCAAGCATTGACCATTTGCTATTCCTGTTCATAATCATGTTAGTTAATAACCCACCAAATTTTATGGTTAACTCCCAAGGAATCGAGAGTTGAAGGCTAATCAATTAGATAAACCTAAATGGATTAAGTGCTGATTTTTCAGCTTGATTAATTGAACTTTTTGGGCAAACGGTTTCAAAACCATTTGAGGGCATTGAACAAGCACTTACCATTTGAGATTCCTGTTCATAATTATGTTGGTTAATAACTCACCAAATTTAATAGGTTAATTCCAAAGGAATCATGAGTTGAAGGCTAATCAATTAGGTAAACCCTAATTGGATTATGTGCTGACTTTCAACTTGATTGATTTGACTTTTTGGGTTTTCTTTCCCAAACGGTCTCAAGACCATTTGGGGGTCACCCAAGACCGTTTGAAGGTCTAGGTTAAAGTATGGATATGTGTTTGAAGATCCAAAGATGTGGTATGAACCCTAATCGGCTAAGTGCTGATTTTGCAAGTGATGAGTTGATTGTTTTGGGTTGATTGGCCCAAACGGTTTCAAAACCATTTGGGGATCACCCAAATGGTCTCAAGACCGTTTGGGGATCACCCAAGACAGTTTGGAGGTCTGGGGTTAAGTATAGTTGACCAATTGAAGGTCCAAAGGTACACAATTACAAAGCAATCAATTGCTGATTTGATGATCAACTCCATAGCTCAAACCCTAATGGTTTTTCACTAGAATCCAAGGGTTGGGTGATCTAAACGGTCTCAAGACCGTTTGGAACTCATCAAAATGGTCTCAAGACCGTTTGGAGGTCTAGGGGTGAGTATGGTTAAGCAATTGATGATCCAATGTTACTAAGTTAAAGTGTAATCAATTGCTGATTTGGTGATCAATCCAATGATCCAAACCTTAATTGATTGACTTGGATTTTGATGATATGATGGGAAAACGGTCTCAAGACCGTTTGGAGGTCATCCAAACGACCTCAAGACCGTTTTGGGTCAGGTCATACCCAATTTGGATGATGGATCTATGGTTTCAAAGTAACTAGTCTTACATTGATTAGTATTGAAGGATCATCGATTCCAAACCCTAATTCAATTGAATCAAACCCTAATTGATGAACAATTTAGGGTTAATTAAGGGTCAAATCAGTTGAAGGTTGACCTATTAAACTCAATTGAGGTATGAGTATAGGTCCAATTGATGATTGGTTCCATGAATTCAATGATTGAAGTAATCAACATTGGAAACCCTAATTCAATTGGATACCTTATGTAATGGAGGTCCAATGTGATTGAATCTTTGAGAATTAAGATGATGAATGTTTTATTGATCCAATAATGATTAGTAATGACAAACAATGAAGGCAAAAAGGTTGAAACCCTAATAGTACCTAAGTGACTAGTACCAATTAAAGGGAGAATTCTTAATTGCTTATAGGATTAATAGCTTGATACACTATGTTAACCATAGTAGTATGTACTTGATTGAAGGGTTGATGTGACCTAATCAAGTTGAAAGAATGAAAGATTAGAATACATACATACATACATATATATATATATATGAATCATGTAATGATCTTTTGTAGCACTATCGTGTAAGGGAGCACGACCGTGGTAGCCTTAACTTGCACGACCGTGCAAAGGAGCACGGCAGTGGTAGCCTTACTTTTCATGACCGTACAAGGTGGCACGGCCGTGGTGGCCTATGAAGAAATTAAAAAGTTTTGGTATTGTGCTGACATTGTTATATATGCATGTCCTTATTTGTATAAGTCATACAGGTTGATATTATGAGGTGATCATAGCCAGGTAAGAGTTATGATGTCATATTCCTTGAAAACAATTATAAGCTTTTAGAGTAATGATATGTGAAAAGTATATACATTTCTTCAATCATGGTCATGTTGTTAGATGACTTGATGCTTATATGTCACTTGGTAGCAAGTGTTATAATAATCTGAGGGTTTGAATAACCATGTTCCTGAATCATATGATGAGATGGTTAAGAATTAATATCCATATGATAACTGATGTGAATTAAACTTGATACATTTAGTATTCTTCTTTTATAGTAGTGTTTTAATGATTAATGATTGAGAACATGCTTGATGCTAAAACAATGCTAAAATGTACCTAAATAATCAAGTATAATCATATCATGTAGAGCCCTGATCATAGATCCATCATTGTCAGAAGCCAAATGATGGTGAAACAGGTTTTCCTAAGGGAACTCCTGGAACACATACTTTTGAGTATGTGGGGGATTATGGACGCGAATATCCTTACGTCCTGGTGTAGGAATTGAGGTAGATGTATCTTAAATCTATCAACCCTTCACTATATGTTTATGCCACGATGATGTATCACTAATCACCCGAGGGAATCTTTAATGCCGCATCGATGAGAGATAAACAAGAGATCTTTCGATGATGAAGAGAGTACAGAATGCCACTGTAACTCTAATAGAGAAGTGCCAGAATACCCTGGTAAGCTATTGTAGCAGAGACACGAGATGCCCTGCATGTTGATCCTCACACTGACTGAGGAAGATGAGGTCATAAGAATCCGGCTCTTTTGATGACCTATGTATGATACCGATGCGACTTAGTAGTGATCGGTTGGAGTATGAGCGGCTTACATCATCTCCGCAGGGCATAATAATGATTGGAAATCATAATCAGCCGTGTAGCATAACTGCTTAGGTTGAACTACGAGAAACAATGATTGATGTTACATTGTTTATAAATGTTCTAGTCAAGTAACTAGTATACATGTTTTTCATATTCCTTATTGATATGATTGCTTAAGTAAATGTTGCCTTACTTAATACCAAATCTATTGTTGAATGTCTTAAAGATTATATCGCTTATGTTAGTCCTTTATTACTATAACAAAGCTTCTGGCAAAGAGTTATAACTCTCGCTGGGACAATTATTTAAAATTGTCTCACCCCCGTGGGATTCGAATTTTTAGGTGGACGTCGAGGACGGAGGAACCAATATGAGGGCGGGTAGTATCAGCAGCAGCAACACCAGGGGCAGCAGTGAATCTTAAGTGGAGATACTGACTGTCGAGTCTCGTAGATAGTATGTCTTATGTCGTCTGTGTACTCTCAGGTCCTAGGAGTCAGTAGGTCTGAGGTTTTTGGCTTAGTGCCTTGAGATTTTGTATCTTGCCTTCTTCAGATAATAAGGCAATAGATGTATGTAATCACAGAGATGTAATGTCAAGCTATGATGTAAACAGTTTACCTTGTTTTCTTATAAAGGAGTTATGGTTTAAAGTTCTTTTTCCAAAAAGTTTTAAAATTTAGTGATTTTTCATTATTCCGTTGCTAATAATTCGCTTCTGCATTAGTTAATCTCGTTTTCCACGACGGATCGTCTCATGAAGCAGGGCTTTCCCCCATACCACGGCTTAGACGGCCCTGTCACAGTTACTGACATCGTACTCTGAGCTCCTACAGGTGGCAAACTATGGCCTCTGCCTCTACTCTGTGTCCATTGCGACTGAGAAACTAACCTCTATTGAGATTGTAGTGCTAAGTATTTGGGCTTCTTCAAGCCTCTAGAAGGTGGTCCTTGGTACTGCATGGGCCTCTTCTTGGCCTTTGATTAATGTTTCTCTATCACAGATCTTTCCACTCTCCTAACTGACTCTATAAAGTTCTAAACCTTTCTCTATTCTCTAATGATGATATTGGGGTTGATAGCTCAGTGCTCAATCCCTTCTCAAAGCTCTTGATCCTCTATTTGTTCATTGTTTCCATATGCGGACAAAACCTAAGAAGCTCTAGAAACTTAGCTTCATAAGCACTGATTGACATGGTTCCTTATCTAATGTTCTTGAACTGTACAATATTTTCATCTAAGTAAGTCTCAAGGAAGTACAAACTTACAAACTCCCACCAAAATTCCTCCCATGTAATCACAACTCTCGGCCTTTTCTCTTCTTTAATGGTCCACTAGTGGCCAGCACTCCCTTTCAACAAGTATACTACATGCTTTACCTTGTCATCTGATGTGTGCATTTCATATTGACTTTTTCTACAATCTCACACACAAATTCAATTCATTTTGCATTCCTTTAGCCTCTATTCATATTTATATTGCCACATTTTAGTTATTTTTACTTATCGCATGATGTTGATTGTAGATATGCATTTAAAGTGCCAAATTGGAGATATTTCAACTCAAATATGACCCCAAATGGACTTCTCCCCGACTTGTAGCTAATTCACAGTTTATTTCTATAGAAATAACATTGTACACAATGTGTCTTATTTAAGACACGGTGTGTCCTCTCCGAAAAATCTTTGTAGAATGAAAAACATGCCATGTGGTATTTAATACGCGATGTGTGAGTCTCCAACGGCCCCAACACCAAAATGCAGAAGGACACATACATGATGTGTCTGAATTAGGACACAATGTGTCCTCAGGACCAGAAGGACAGCTTCAACTTGTTGCCAACTCACACAACCTGTGTTTATTTGAACACATTATGTGCCTTTTTCCTAAAATGACTCTAGAAGAAAATCACATGACTTGTCTTATTTAAGACACATGGTGTACTTCACACCAGCAGCAAGACCAATGAAACTACACAATGGGACACGGCGTGTCCTCTAACAGACATGTTGTGTCACTATTAGTTTCTGCATAAATGAGAGCAACCACTCAAGAGAAATTCTAGAGCTAAGGAGGGCAATTTTAGGGTAGAAGAAGGTGGTTTCTTGGAAAAGAACCTCCATTCTACTTCATTTCTTCTCCATTTCTTCACCAAAGGTACAGTAGAGCTTTCCTCTCTCACTCAAGCTTTCTGGGAGGGATGATTGTCTATCTATGATGGAACAAAATATCTCTCATATTTCCCTTGAATAGATTATTCTTTTTGATTTCTAAATGAATGTTCTTTTGTTTCTTTGAGTGAGGCACTAATTTTTTGAGTTGGAGTAGTTCCAAGGGTGGAATTATGTCCTCTAGCTGGAGTTCTACTTCCCTTTGGCTATATCTTTGGTTCCTTTAGCTTTTTCTTCCCTTAATCATACAAAACTCTGAATTTTCTGCATTGTGCATGTACATTTACATTATGGATGAGTAGAACTCTTATCTTGGGCATGGGAGAGTAACTCCCATGCCATTATTCATGTGAACTCGAAATCTATGTTTATTTCTAGTTAATTTTTCTTTTCCATGGATGTCCATGGTGTTTCTTGCTTGTATGTTTGGCTGGCAACTTTTCATACATGTTTTATGCGTACCTTGTGCTTTGGGAGAATGTATGAGGAAGTAAGGAGTAGAATCCATGGCAGTATGCTCTTGACCATGGGAGTGGCTTGAGAATAATGAGGGTAAGGTTGTGTTTGATACTAAGCATAGATTGGGAGCATTATGTCAAGTTGAGAACCATCTCGTGACATTGGGAAATGCATGATGATGACAACCTCCATGCATGTTAACGCTAATCTTGATTTTGTAAGTTCATATGATATGATGGTATGGTAGTGAAATCTAATGTCCAAGCCCTTAATTGCTTATTCAACCCTTTAACTTTGAGCTTTTTCTTTTGCTCGCCTTCTAATTCTGTAAACAATCTAAACTTTGTAACCCAACTTAGATTAATGAAAGTTAACAAATTTGCTCCTAACTAGCCTAGCTCCTTATGTTTGATACCTGACTACTTTGACCTCGTATACTTGCAGGTAATTAGTGAGTTGAGATCTTTCTTTATAAAACTCCCAACAAGTTTTTGGCACCGTTTTCGGGGAGCTACAGTAATTTTCTATTAGAGTAGACGAGCTAACTAGTAATTGAGACTAAGTCAATATTTCTGCATTTCATATCGTGGTATCCCTTAGCTTTTGTGAATCTTACTCAATTTTTTCTTTTCAGGGTGCATGCCTCTCTCTAAGAGGGATCTACAAACATCCATATTTCTGTACCCTGAGATAGAGAGGACTTTCAGTAGCCATAGAAGAGCAAGGAGGGGTAAGAACTCTTCAAATCTTGGGGAATCACATCCTTCATCAACGCAATCTTCACCTTCACCACCGCCTTCACCCAATCATTTTCAAGAACTGAATATGGAGGACAACTGTCCACTCAAGGATTTTGTTGTTCCGGTTGCCATCAATATATGCAGAGCCATTAATCATTTTGTAATAGAGGCCAACAACTTCTTCATAATCCCTACAATCATGCAGATGATCCAACAAAACTATTTCAGAGGAACTCCTATGGAAGATCCAAATCTTCACACAGCAGAGTTTCTACATTACATGAACACTTTTAAGATTAATGGTGTTCCATCCGAGGGAGTGTGCTTGCTCCTATTCCCATTCACTTTGCGAAATCGAGCCAAGGCGTGGCTCTCCTCACTGCCTAAACATTCTATCAAGACCTGAGATGATTTGTTGAATGCTTATCTGGATAAGTATTTTCCTCCTTGCAAGACGGCCCAGCTGAGGAATCAAATTACAAACTTCAAGAAACAAGAGGGGGAGATGCTTTATGAGACATGGGAGAGGTTTAAGGACCTCCAACGCCTATGCCCTCACCATGGTTTGACAAATTGGCTGCTTCTACAAACTTTCTACAACGGGTTGTTCTACAATACTCGTATGACTATTAATGTCACTGCAAATGGATCCTTGATGAACAAGTCATTTAGTGAAGCCCACACCATCATTGAAGACATGACACTCAATCATAGAAAATGGAGTTTAGAAAGGACCAGTCACCCATTCTCTTCCTCTAGTTCAAGTGAGAAGTCCAGCAGGAAACATATTGTAGATGTCGTAGACTTGATTGCAGCTAAGCTTGACGCCTTAACCCAGAAATTTGAAAGGCTTTCTACTCACTCAGTCCAAGCAGTCGAGAAAATATGTGAGGCTTTTGTAACATCTAGGCATAACTCTACTTCTTGTTTTGCACCATAGTTGAATTCCACTACAGCACCAGAACAAGTCAATGCAGTAGGAAATTTTAATAATAGACAAGTCTACAATCCCTTTTCTGAAACCTATAACTCGGGATGGAGAGACCATCCTAATTTCTATTATGGAAACAAAAATTCACAAAACCAGCAACATAGTCAAGATCAAGGTCATCAACCTATGAGCAACTGTCAATTGATGAATGCCAACCGCCAACAGCCATCGAGGTACAATTCTAACAACAATAGGAACTTCAATCAATTTTAGCAAGTAACCCATCCACTACAAAAATCAAGCTTGGAAAGCCTCCTTGTGACCTTTGTCACCACAAAAATCCAGCAAACGATGAGTTTCGGGAAAATGGCGACATATTGAAATATGCTATCACACAGCTATCCTCCAAGGTCGATGGAATTGTTACTCACTCCAAAATGTTGGAAAATCAGATAGCTCAACAAGCATTAGCCAACCAAGGAACATCTTCAGGGTCTTTACCTAGTCAGCCTATCAGGGTCTTTACCTAGTCAGCCTATCATGAACCCCAAGAAGACTTATAAATTTGTGACCTTGAGAAGTGGAGAAATCATAGGAGGATATGCACCACCATCCAAGCGGAAATCTATAGAGATTGCTGACACTACTATTGAAGATATTGTTGAAAATCAAAGGAAGAAATATGTTGGAAATCTACATCAAGGTGATTCCTCTATGAAGCCAACTGCCCCTTTTCCCCACAGGTTTGCTAACACCAAAGATGACGTGAAGTTTAACAAATTTATGGACTGAACAAGTTGTATGTAAATTTGTCCCTAGTTGAAGTCATAGACAAAATGCCCTCCTACGCCAAGTTCTTAAAGAATACCCTAATAAAGAAGAGGAGATCTGGACAGGTAGAAATTGTTATGCTTTCTGAAAGGCTAAGCTCTATTAACCAAAACCATATGCTAGAGAAATTAGATGATAAAGGTGCCTTTACTCTCCCCTGCAAGATAGGAGACTCCACTTTTGATAAAGTCCTTATTGATCTTGGAGCTAGTATCAACTTGATCCCTGTCTCTTTGTGGGAGAAGCTAAATTTGGGAGATTTGAAGCCTACATCTATGACAATTCATCTAGTTGAACTCTTAATTAAACACCTGAGGGGAGTGATTGAGGATGTCCCTATTCATATAGGAAAGTTCTTTATTCCATGTGATTTTGTGGTCTTAGACATGCATGCATACCCAACCAATTCGGTCCTTTTTGGTAGACCTTTCTTGTGCACTGCGGGCTATTTAGTTAATGTTAGAGAAGGAAAGCTCACTGTCAGGGTGGGAGATGAGAAAGTAGTATTTTTAGTCTATGATGCCATGAAGGAGCCCAGCTCCAAGGAGTACCTTTGTCTCGTTGATACCATTGATACATTTCTTGAAGAGTAAAAGAATTCTGTTGAGACTGCCTTAGATTATTTTGAAGAAGATGATGTAGGTACCATTGTCAATGAGGAAAGTCTTGAAACTTTAGACACTCCACCAAGTGAAGAAGACTCAAAGAAGAATGAAGGAAGAAACACCACAACTCTAAGAAAATAGGTAGAACTAAAACCCCTCCCACTGGGGTTAAGGTATTCTTTCTTAGGCCCAAACTCTTCATCTCCTGTCATTATAAATGCTGAATTGAACAGTGATTAAGAAGAAAAACTTTTAAATGAGATTAGAAGCTACAAATATGTGATAGGTTATTCCATTGACAATATCAAAGGAACTAACCCATCCATTTGTATGCATAGGATAGCTTTGGAAGAGAACGCCAAACCATGCATATACCTCCAAGGAGACTTAACCAAAACATGATGGAAGTGGTAAAAAAGGAAATCTTAAAAGGTAAAGATGTCATAATCATCTATCTAATAAGTGATAGTCCTTGAGTGAGTCCTATACATGTTGTGCCTATGAAAGGAGGAACAATTGTAATTAGAGGAGAAAATGATGAATTAATGCAAATAAGAATCGTCACCGGGTGGAAAATGTGCATTGATTATAGAAAGTTGAACAAAGCCACCAGAAAAGATCATTTCCCTTTACCTTTTAATGATTCAATGCTTGAACGTCTTTCCCACCACTCCTATTTTTTCTATCTTGATGGGTATAGCAGATTCTTTTAGATTCATATCTACCCACCCGATCAAGAAAAGACCGTATTTACTTGCACCTATGGAACTTATGCATATAGGCGGATGCCCTTTTGAGTCTGCAATTCTCCCGCTACTTTTCAAAGGTGTATGATGGCCATTTTTTCTGATTACATTGAAAAGATCATGGAAATATTTATGGATGACTTTAGTGTCTACGGAAATTCATTTGTTAATTGTTTGTTAAATCTAACTAAGGTTTTGCAGAGATGCCAACAAGTCAACCTCGTGCTCAATTGGGAGAAATGCCACTTTATGGTGTAGACCGGTGTTGTTCTAGGACATGTTATTTCAAACAAAGTAATTGAAGTGGATAAAGCTAAAGTGGAGGCTATTGAAAAGATGTCGGCTCCAACCAATGTGAAGGAAATTCATAGCTTTTTGGGCCATGCGGGATTCTACAGGAGATTTAATAAGGATTTCTCAAAGATTGCAAAACCTCTATGTTCCTTGTTAGCAAAAGATGTCGAGTTTGTTTTCGATGATGATTTCAAAACTACCTTATGAAAGTTAAAAGACACTAGTTTTAGCTCCTACTATCCAACCACCAAATTGGAGTGTTCCCTTTGAAGTGATGTGTGATGCTAGTGACTACGCCATAAGAGTGTTATTAGGACAAAGAAAAGATAACAAACTCCATGCTATAGACTATGCAAATAAGACCATTGATGAAGCATAAATCAACTATGCTACTATAGAGAAGGATATGCTTGTCATTGTTTATGCATTTGATATATTTAAACAATATCTAGTGGGCTCTAAGGTCGTTGTGTATACGGACCACACTGTAATAAAATACCATATGAGCAAGAAACACGCCAAACCTCACCTCATCCACTGGATATTGTTACTATAGGAGTTTGACTTAGAAATCAAAGATAAGAAGGGAACTGAGAACAGTTTAGTTCACCATCTCTCATGTCTTACTACTAGTGTTGAAGACAAAGTTTCTATTGATGACAAGTTGCCCGTTGAGAAGCTGTAAGAAGTAAACTCTCTCATTTTTCCATGGTTTTCCGATTTTGCAAACTACCTTGTTACCGGATGTCTTCCACCTGATCTCACTTACCAATAAAAGAAGAGGTTCCTTCGTGATGTTAAATTCTATAATTGGGATGACCCCTTTTTATTCAAGCAATGCATAGATGGACTCATCAGGAGATGTATCCCAAATGAAGAGATTGCTAGTGTTATTTCAGATTGCCATTCCTCTCCCTACGGCAAACACTTTGGAGTGAACAAAACTGCAACCAGATCCTTCAAACCGGTTTTTATTGGCCAATTTTATTCTGTGATGTACACACATTTGTCAAGGATTGTGACAATTGCCAAAGAGATGGAGGAATCTCAAAGAGGGATGAAATGCCATTGAACTCAATTCTAGAAATAGAAGTATTTGATGTGTGGGGCATAGATTATATGGGCCCTTTTCCATCCTCTTGTAGCTACAAGTTCATCTTAGTGGCATGTGACTATGTTTCCAAATGAGTGGAGTCAATCCCAACTCAAGCTCTAGATGCAAAATTAGTCATAGAACTATTCTAGAAGATCATCTTCCCCAAATTTGGAGTTCCAAGAGCAATAATATCAAATAATGGCAGCCATTTTAATGAAAGGAATTTCAACAACATGCTTAGCAAGTATGGAGTGAAGCA
This sequence comes from Alisma plantago-aquatica, assembly GCA_963693085.1. Lineage (NCBI taxonomy): Eukaryota > Viridiplantae > Streptophyta > Magnoliopsida > Alismatales > Alismataceae > Alisma > Alisma plantago-aquatica. Next base: position 521,170,190 of record OY856414.1, on the reverse strand, counting down.
TAAGGTGTCCACACCTTATCATCCTCAAACATCAGGTCAAGTGGAATTCTCAAATAACCAACTAAAGGCTATGCATTGTGGGCTTACATGACAACTTTTAAAACTCCTATTGGAACAACTCCTTTCAAACTTTTTTATGACAGATCATGTCATTTACCTATAGAATTGGAGCACAAGGCACTATGGACAATCAAAATTTTGAACTATGACCTCAAGAAGGCAGGAGAGAAAAGATTGTTGCAACTCTAATAGTTAGAGGAACTACAAATGGATGATTATGAGAATGCCAAGATTTACAAAGAAAAGACTAAAAGATGGCATGACAAAAGAATCAAGGTCAAAGACTTCAAATAAGGAGACCAAGTTCTGTTGTTCAACTCCAAACTCAAGTTCTTTCCAAGAAAATTAAGATCTGAGTGGTCCGGGCCGTTCTTAGTCTTAAAAGTATATCCATATGGGACAGTGGAGCTGCAAGGGAAGCAATCAACCTTTAAAGTCAATGGACAAAGATGAAATCTATACACCGTCGGAGAAGAAATTGATAAGGGAGCCTCTTGCTCCCTCCAAGATGTTTAACCAACACGAAGAGTCTTACTCCAAACTTTAAATGGAGGAACTTGTGGGTGTTGACCCCACATTAGGATAGATTTTCTTTAAATAGTTTGAGTCAAGGACAATATTTAATTTCCCAAAATAAACTTGTCATGGATGAATGTAATAATTTAGACACTTATATTTGCATCTCGTAACTTCTACAGGTGCTGATAAGAAGACAATTTCTATACAAATTCATACAGACATGATGTGTCTTTATTTGACACACCGTGTCAGCACTCACAGAAGGAACAATCTGAGCAGATTTTCAAAAGGACACGACGTGTCTTTCAAAGACACTCTATGTTGTTATTAGTCATAAAATATGATATTACCATCTGGAACATCAGACGTTGTGTGCAAATTAGAACACAACATGTTCTTCATTTGCAAAATGAGAAATACATTTCTGGAATCAAACATGTCATGTCCTTATCCGCACACATTGTGTCCTTATTAGTGAAGAAATATATACTTTGATTTCTGCAATCATACACGACGTGTGTTAAAAGGCACACGTCGTGTACCTGTTAGGTCAGGATTTGCTAAAAAGGGGATGACAGTTTCTACAAGCAGACACGACATGTCCTTTGGCAAGAAAGTGGGTTTATAACCCTAACCCCAACCCATATCTTTCACTCTCACAACACTCAAACTCTCAAAGAGATGTGTGTAGTCACCGTGTTCTAGCTGAGCAGCCGTGTCTGCCATGTGAAGCGCCTCTCCATCATCATCTCCTATGACCAAGTTTCGATGTGGCCACATCCGTGTTTGCCCCGTGAAGCTACCTCACTCTCTCTCTCCCTTTCCAAAAATCACAATAGCTTGAGCAAGGCACCATTGTTCCTGCCACCAACAAGCTCAACTCTGGGGAGAGCAAGTGAAAACTCTATCTCTACCACCATCCTCACTTCCTCCTCCATCTTTCCTCTAAAGGAGCAGAGACATCGTCAGTCGTGTCCAACCAAGCCATCGTGTGCACCTTCTGTGTACATCTTCCCCAAGCCGCCGCTCTACTCTAGGTACACGACGTGTTGCCAAATGCACATAGTGTGTCTGTGCTCAGTTTTTCCTGCATTTCTGCCACAGCACACTCTGTGTCATAAAGCAAACACGACGTGTCAAAGGTCATTTCAGCAAGACTTCAAGCAGCAATGGCACCCATGAAGCAAACTTCCAACCGCAAGCATGGAGCAAGCTCTTCCTCGGCCCCAGCCTACATCTCTACGACCTAGTTTAGGGTCACAACTGAGGAGGATCCTATTTACCAATTCCTCATCTCAAGGAGGGTGCTACCTTCACATTTTGCATATATGCAAATGTTGAACGCCTTGGGATTCAAAGATGAAGTCAGCGTGCACCTGAAGGAACTCAGACTTCACTACCTCTACTGCTCAGTAATGAATACTTACCCATGCCTCGTATATGAGTTTCTGACTACTCTTACCATAGAGAATGACCTACAGAACAAGTTGGAAGCGTATGCAATCATCTATTTCCATTTATTGGGCCAAGGCTTCAAGCTCACCTTCATATGTTTCTCTGAGATTGTAGAGTGCCATTATGAAGGGGCACTAAGCTTCCCTCCATCTTTTGACAGTGATGAATTCTAGTCTGAGATCACTGATGAAGATTGTCATGATGCCAAAAAGGCTAAGGCATCTTCCAATCACAACCCCATCTTCAGATATGCCCACCGTCATCTCATCACATGGGTCTTTGCAAAGAAGGAAACTTAGGGAGTCTGTGTGAAACAAGAATTATTCTTTTTTTGGGGCATGGTGTATGATTATAAGATCAATGAAGGCTACTACATTCCTACCAGGTTCCTAGACATCAAGAAAATGAAGAAGTGATAATATGGGGATATCATGTGTGGTGTCTTGATCACTCTTATCGCCAACAAGCTCAAGGTAGACCCGACAGGTCTAGAGGCTGCACCAGGTAGAAACCTGATAGATATTCAATACCTTATGTCTGTAAGATTGATTTCTAGAGTTCCCAATTATGATACCAACTTCAGACAGTTCTTTGATGATGACCAATACATTGACATTTCGGACTTGGAAAATATCACATTGACAAACAAAGACAATTGGAAGGTAATTCTTACTGTCCCAGATGATGTAGCAACCCCAGAAGGACCGCAAGCTACTGACCACATATATGGCCGCCTGGGCCTCATGGGTTGGTTGTATTCCATCATGCATGACATGGTCCAGCGTATGGATATGTGGCACATCTATCACAAGTTTGAACCATCTTGGCCTCTTGCACACAATTTATCATTTGAAGGAATTGTTAAAGAGCATGCATGAATCAAATGGAACCCTTTGGCCATCAACATGTGCTTAAGTCTGGTTTATACTTGTATCTTGAACATTCACCTTTCACATCACTGATTGCTTAAAACATGTAATGGTCTCAAATTTTTATGAGTGAATCAACCTTACAACATTAATTAAGATACAAGATGCCCTTACCAAGCTCTTAGTGCATATACAACTGCTTTTTCAGTAAAATAATTCAAAACAAATGAACGAAATCTAGCTAATTTTACACTTTTATTGACTCTCTTGTTGTGGAAAATTTGTATTGCCCTGTTTCACCCTCATACCCCATAAAAGATGGCCAAGTGCCCACATATCATGCTAGCCTAGTGTAAGCCTGATATGGCAACGATGGTTAGGTGGTATGTCTCGAAAAGAGGGTAAAACACCCCAATCAGTACTCCATGTGTGCATAAGCCTACATTAGCAGCCGAGTGCTGGAACCCGCAATCCATTGCCAAAATAATCTTTTGGGAAAGAAGAAGAGTTGAAATAAGATTGTTAATGTTAACTAAGATTTCATCATTTGTATCCTTAATAGCTGAGATTTCGTGTTACACATCCATTAACTATTTGGCCTTGTCATCCGAATTCTACTTAGTGTCACTTAACCAATTTATTCTTTTATTTGTGACCACCCATGCTGAACTAAAAATCTCTTTCATGGATGTTTAAGTTGAATTGACGGCTATAAGTATAAACCAGTTGATCATGGTTGATGTAGTCCCATATTCGTCTTTCTTTTCATTTGATTTGTACATGAGCTTTGCAAATCCTTCATTTGTGCTCTATGCACTTTTTTCTTGAGGACAAGCAAGAGTTAAAGCTTAGGGGGATTTGATGTGTGCATTTCATATCGACTTTTCTACACTGTCACACACAAATTCAATTCATTTTACATTCCTTTAGCCTCTATTCATATTTATTTGCCACAGTTTAGTTATTTTTACTTATCGCACGATGTTAATTTTAGATACGCATTTAAAGTGATAAATTGGAGATAGTTCAACTCAAATTCGATCCCAAATGGACTCCTCCCAGACTTGTAGCTAATTCAAAGTTTATTTCTACAGAAACATCATTGCACACGACGTGCCTTATTTAAGACACAACATATCCTCTCCCAGAAATCTTCGCAGAATGATGAATAGGTCGTGTGATATTTAACACATGACGTGTGAGTCTACAGCGGCCCCAGCACCAAAACACAGAAGGATGCATATACGACGTGTCTGAATTAGGACACGACGTGTCCTCGGGACCAGAAGGCTAGCTTCAACTTGCTGCTAATGCACATGGTGTGTGTTAATTTGAACACACCATGTGCCTTTTTCCTAAAATGAATCTAGATGAAAATGACATGATGTGTTTTTTTAAGACATGTGTACTTCACAATAGCAGTAGGACCAGCAAAACTGCACAACGGGCTACTACATGTCCTCTAACAGACATGCCGTGTCACTATCAGTTTCTATAGAAATGAGAGAACCCACTCCTCATTTTTAAAGACCAATGCAACCCAATGGGTGGTTATCTCTCGTCATTTTGAAAGTGTCTTTAATCCAAGAAAAGTTCCAAAGCTAAGGAGGGTGCTTTTGGGATAGAAAGAAGGTGGTTTCTTGGCAAAGAACCTCCATTCTACTTCATTTCTTCTCCATTTCTTCACCAAAGGTGCAGTAGAGCTTTCCTCTCTCACTCAAGCTTTCCATGAGGGAAGATTGTACGAGTTGGAGCAGCTCCAAGGGTGGAATTTTGTCCTCTAGCTAGAGTGCTACTTCCCTTTGGCTACATCTTTGGTTCCTTTAGCTTTTTCTTCTCTTAAGAATGCAAAAATCTGAAATTTCTACATTGTGTCTGTACATTTACATTATGGACGAGAAGAACTCTTTTCTTGGGCATGGAAGAGTAACTCTCATTCCATTGTTCATGTGAACTCAAAATCTATGTTTATTTCTAGTTAATTTTTCTTTTCTATGGATTCCTATGGTGTTTCTTGGTTGTATGTTTGGCTGGCCACTTTTCATACATGTTTATGCTTACCTTGTGCTTTGAGAGAATGTATGAGGAAGTAAGGAGTAGAAACCATGGTAGTATGCTCTTCACCATGGGAGTGGCTTGATAATATTGAGGGTAAGGTTGTGTTCGATACTAAGCATAGACGCGGGAGCATTATGTCAAGTTGAGAACCCTCTCGTGACATTGGGAAATGTACAATGATGACAACCTCCCTGCATGTTAATGCTAATCTTGATTTCATAAGTTCATATGATATGATGGTATGGTAGTGAAATCTAATGGCCAAGCCCTTAATTGCTTATTCAACCCTTTAACTTTGTAACCCGACTTGGATTAATGAAAGTTAACAAATTTGCGCCTAACTATCCTAGATCCTTGTGTTCGACACTCGACTACTTTGACCTCATATACGTGTGGGTAATTAGTGAGTTGAGATCTTTCTTTGTAAAACTCTTAACATTCTCCTCAGGGATGTTGAGGATTTTAAAAGCCTTCTCCAACTTAGTGAGCCACATATTTGCATGGGATGGATCTGATGTACCTACATATTCCAACACTCCTACACGTCAGAGTCTCTCAAAAGTCTTTCCAGACCCATGTGTTTCATCATCGGGATCATCTGGCCTAGGTTGAATTATAGGCATCATGTCCATCATACAGTTAATTGTAGTCATAAACTATCCAACCACAGACTCTAAAGCAGGGTTGGCTACATTAGCTGGATTGACTTGAGGCATCTCAAGCACAGCTTCTGCCCTCTCTTGCCTCCTACAAGCATCTCCTAGTACAACAATGTTGCTTTTTGATACATGTTCATCATGCCTTCCATACATCTTTTCTATCTTATATTACTTCTACAACAATAGAAACTACTATAAGATAATAGTAGAGGACACTAGAATAGACTCAAATCCTAGTCCTATGTCCTTGTATACTCAACACTACTACAGAAATGGCTTATAACGTAACTTTTAAAGGTGTCAGTTGTACTAATACACCGACACCTAAACAATACAGCGTCGGTTTAAAAATTAAACCGACATCAATCTGTGAAGGGCGACCAGACACAGGTATCGCTTTTATTCTATGTCGGTTACTTAATAACAAACCGACGCCAAAAATTAACCGCCAAATCCAAAATTTCCAGTGAAAAAAATTACCTCCAAAAATTTAACATATGGCATCAGTCATTAACTAAAAAACCGACGACGAAAGGTTATTCGCGAAATAGAAATTGGGCACATTTTGATCGTCGGTTTTATAACAATGACCGACACGTATGGGTTTTCTCGCGCTCTTCGCGGGAACTTTTTCACACCCTTTGAGCGTCGGATTTTCAAAAAAACCGACGACGATGGTCATTAATCGAGAACCAATTTTTAATCGGTGTATGTAGATAGACGTCGGTTTTTTCTAGTTAAAACTGACGATTATCATTGGGCACATGTGTCAGCTTGTGTTGTTAACTGACACTGTTAGTGTTATGTGTCGGTTTGCTGAATAACCGACACCGAATGTTAACTTAATATCGCGTGAGCGAGCCCGACTCTTCCCCTTTCTTTCTGTGATTGCAATCGGCTATTAAGGTCTGGCGATTCTGGCATTCTCCTTGCTCGCCACCGCCGATCTCTTTGCTCGCCGATGCCGTGAAGCACCACCGTGAAGCGTCGCCATGAAGCGCCGCCATGAAGTGCCGATCTCCTTGCCGCCGCCGTGGAGCTTGCCATTTGTGAAGCTCGTGGACGTTCGTGTAGCTCGCCGCCTCCATGGAGCTCGCCGCCTCAGTGAAGCTCGCCGTTTGTGGAGCCGCCACCATCGTTGGTCCTCTCCTTTATACGGTCCTCTCACCAGTGCTAGCAGTAGCCAGCGCCAACAGCAGTAGCCAGAACCAGAGCCAGTGCCAGTAGCCAGCGCCAATAGCAGCAGCCAGAACTAGAGCTTGCCATTATCGTTACCACTACCACTGCTAGAGGTAAAGCCTATAATTGACTAGGTTTGCATCCTCAATTCATCCTTGGCTTAACCTATTTTTTAATGTGTGTTGTTGATGTGTGTTGACCTTGGCTTAACCTATTTTTTAAACAAGTAGATGTCAATGATAATTTAGTTAACCAATTCCTATGATTGATCCTAATTCAGTTCGGTATTGTTTTGCATTCATACACGATCGTGCTAAAATTTGTAGTGTGCATTTCCAGTTTTGGGTTTGACTTGTTTGATGTTACTAGCGGATAGGACCAGGCTCCTGTTCATTTTCTGATTCACTTCAAAATGATTAGAATGTGTCTGGGTCCTTATTATAAGTATGTTTTTTATTGTTTTAAAACATATTTCAAACATAGTGTCATGTACTCATAAAACTAAATATGAGTGTTGATTAAACAAATAGATAATAAGTGTCAACTCATTTTATGAAATACCAAGATACATCAAATTATAGAAAATACTAGTCTGAAAATTTATAACATCATTATATGTACTTACACTTTTTCTAAAAATATAACATCGTTATATGTACTTACATACACTTTGTTAATGCTAATATTGTGCAGTCTCTGTCCACCCACAACAGTCACTATGAACTGGGCCTCTATGTCAATGTTAACGTTCCCTATTGAAGAACAATTGGACATCATCCTAGATGACCGTTCCTTAAACCAATTGGCCATACCCAAACATTGGCGTTTTCTAAAAGGAAGACACTACAGGCCTGGTGAAGTGACCCTAAATTTTGGCAATTATTCACATGTTATCGAGGTTGAGTATGATTTGGCGGGAAATCTTGTATCAAAATCTGGTTGGCGTGATTGGATTGGAAAGATGCATGTGGGCCGTAGCGATAGGTTTTTTCTCCATCCAGTTGGCCATAATACCATCAAAGTTTGGATAACCAACATCAACTACGAGACCCCCGATCATCTACTGCGGTATGAGAGCACGACGGAGGATATCATCTCGGACGAATCTGATTATGAGGCCCCTATCATTTTAGATTCGTCTAAATATAGTGAGGAGCTCCACGACACATCATCATCAAAAAGGCCACGGTAGGTCCAATTAACAAATATAATTGTCAAGACAAAAAAATTGTGTTTACACTTTTTGTCTTAAAGCAATCAATACTCATAGCTGCTTTCTTTTCTGAACTTCAGGAGAAGATCGCCACAATGATAAGTCCTCGAAGTTACTGATGTGGGACCATGTTGGTGTAGTATTTAGTTGTCTATGTATCTAGACTTGTCTGTATTAATAGTTATTTTAATTATGCGCATGTTTAGGGGTACACCAACCCCTTTGTTTAGTTACTGTTTAGGGGTACACCAACCCCTGTGTGTGGATGTAAAAAGAGATTAATGAATGGAAATGAAAGTTGCTACATGAATGCTTCTAACTGAATTGATGATTGGCTTGGTTATTGAATGTTACAAATTACTGATAAATTTCATTATAAATGTTCTTTTATCCTTATTATAACTATGTTTTCAATGATCACTTCCATTATGGTTCAAGAGCTCTCCGGCCTTCTACCTGCCCGTTCGGCTTCCACGTGCACCCATCCATCTTGCCTCTCTCCCTGCTCCAGAGCAAGATGCCCGACTGGGCTCAAACAGAGGTAAACATCCCCAAAAACCCTCTGTCTCGCCCTCTGATTTGGGGCTTTATATTTAAATGCATCTAAACATTCATAAGCTATTAATGTTGATTAATTTAGGAAGCATTGATATGTTGTTATGGCTTTCCACAAATGTTTTTATAAGAAATTGTGTGTTGAATGGGGTTGTGAACAAGGAATTGGTGTTGTATTTGTTGGCCTAGAAACCCATCCAAGATGTACTCATTAGGAGTAAATCTTGGATAGTCCCCAGTTTGGGACTATTCTTGAAAACCTAATCTCACTTAGGATGTAAGTGTATAATGTGTATTGGGTTTTCAAGAAAATTTCGGCAGCATTTCCCCGTTTGTTCTCTAAGTACATATGTACTTGGAGAACGGCGGGGAAATGCTGCCGAAATTTTCTTGAAAACCCAATACACATTATACACTTACTAGTGAGATTAGGTGTTCAAGAATTGGATAGGTGGTACACATTTAATTTGCAAAGAGAAGTGGTTGTTACCCTATGTCAGATTGAGATGTATTTTCCTCCGTTGTTCTTTGATATCATGGTACATCTTGTTGTCCACTTGACTAGGGAAGTGAAAATGTTGGGACCAGTTTTCTTGCATTGGATGTATCCCTTTGAACGATACATGAGTGTTTTTAAAGGTGATGTTCAAAGCTGTTATCAGCCTGAAGGGAGTATTATTGAGGGTTATGTGGCGAGAGAGGTTATGGATTTTTGCAATGACTTTCTGAGTGGTAATGACGCTCCCGTGAATGACAAGAATATTGAGGAGCATTTTAGCAAAGGAGTTTTGGGAGCACGAGTGAAAGTAATCAGCCGTGAGCACTTGGAGCAAGGTCACTTGTATATTTTACACAACATCAACGAAGTGAGTGTTTATATCGAGGAACATACCAATTTCATCAAAAGACAATATCCTCGATCCAATTCAATGTGGCTTGCTAGAGAGCATAACAAGACATTTATTAAGTGGTTTGAAGATAAAGTCTTACATCAACTATCTCAAACACCAGATAATGTTACTGAAACCATCAAATGCCTCGCCTTTAAACCAAAATTGAATGTTATGTCTTATGAAGGGTTTGACATAAATGGTTTCTCATATTACACAAAGCGTCAAGATGATAAGAGTGTCATCCAAAACAACGGGGTCACCCTTCAAGCGTCGACTATGTATTTTGCAAGTGCAAAGGATAAAAGTCTATGTGAAGCTAAAATGTCATATTACGGTGTCATTGAAGACATATGGGAGTTTGACTATGTAGATTTAGAATTTCGCTCTTTAAATGTAATTGGGTTGACAACAACAAAGGAGTTATAGTGGATGAATTGGGTTTCACGTTAGTGAACTTTGAAAAGAATGGCGAGAAGGGTGAACCATTCATATTGGCATCATAGGCAAAACAAGTATTTTATATCGATGATCCTACAAATGATAAATGGTCAGTTGTTCTTCATGGTAAAAGACAGTTCATTGAAGATCCTATAGATGAAGAAGAGTACTATGATAAGTATGATGACTCCAATCCATTCTCAGTTGGGTTGCCAACACCACCAAACATTGAAGTTGGGGATGACAATGACTTGTATGTTCGCGGGGATCATAATGAAGGATTGTTAATTGATAAAAGATCACAATATTATAGGCATGGATGTTTATATTTTTATTATGTTCCCATGATGACCGTATTGATGATCACCATGAGGGTGAGGACGTGCTTGCACCGCCTGACAATGTAAGTTTTAAGAATATATCCCTGAGGTTTCTATCTATATGTTCATTTATAATTATATTATGTAAGTGTGTTTTTTATCAAATTTTTAGGATACTAGTTAATAGAAATTCTATTTAATTTTCAGTCGTTTGCCAAAGACTACAGGCTATGCAGGACGGCCATGACATAGCTATGCAGGCCATCGACATTGCTTTGTAAATCCAAAGCGGAACAGTTGGAGAGAAAGCAAGCATCCCATACTATAGCTTAGTACATATATAGTGGGACTAAGGTGACGATCCCACCTACTAAAATAGGTTACCGACAACTACATGTTATGACTGGGAGGTCGTGATTCAGCAATCGTATACATTAGCAGGAGGACAAACAGATTTCACCACGAGTTAACATTGAAGAAGGTCTAACCTTCTTCAATATTAACTCGTGGTGAAATCTGTTTGTCCTCCTATTAATGCATACGGTTGTTGAATCATGACCTCCCAGTCATAACATGTAGTTGTCGGTAACCTGTTTTAGCAGGTGGGATCGTCACCTTAGTCCCAGTATATATATGTACTAAGCTATAGTGTTGTATGTAAATTCGGCACAGTTGTTATTACGCACTATATATGTGTTAGTCTATCATGTTGTTATATGAATCTGAAACACTTGTGCGTGCTGCACTTTCTGTATTGTATCTATATCATGCTTCCCTTCATTTTGGCTTCTTTTGCTGTTTCATGGCTCTTTGAATATATGATTTTGTTGACAATGATGACAATGTGAATGAATTTTTATGAATTGTGTGTGAAAATCATCAATACATGAATGTTTCTACATGTGTCTGAATGTGAAAAGAGATAAAATGTTTGCAGGTTTGTGGCCTGTTGTTGGCTGATATCAATGGATGTCATAAAACCTACAGTTCATAACTAAACTGCAGGTTTCTCATCCTGCGACCAGCCACATCAGGTCTGCAGACTGACAAAAAAAAACATCAGCGTTGGTTATTTGAACAAAACCGACGATATATGGTAACAATTCCGGTTTCCATACTAGTAACCGACATCGATTTCCCTAATGAGAGGCGTCGGATATTTATATACAACCGACGACATAGGGTAACAGTGTCGGTTTCCCTACTAGTCACCGATGTCGATTTCCCTAGTGGCCAGACAACACGGTTGTGCTGGTCAGCATGGCCGTGGTAGAGGGTGATATGGCGTCAGTTATCACTAAGAAACCGACGCTGATAGTGCCCCAGATGGCGCCCATTCTGTGGCGCGAAGGTATGTGGCGTCGGTTTCGATCCTAATAACCGACGCCTATACCCCCTGTTGGTGCATTTTCGACGTGTTTTCGGTGGCGCGCGAAGGGTTTCGGCGTCAGTTCTCAAACTGACGCGTGACGGTTGGGCTTTTAGCGGCGCCCACATAGGTTTCGCTTGAGAATCGACACTAAAGGCCTTAAAAAGCCGACGCTAAAGGCATGTTATGTACTAGTGCAACAAACCTACAACTTTGATGCCACTAAATCGTGACGACCATTTCCACAATAAATGAGATTACTCAAAACAAATTATGGAATTATCACTAACCACAATATTACCACAAAACATAATAAATTAAAGCCAATTGCAATTTAAAATCTCAAATAGAAGTATTTTGTAAATAAGACTTCAACATAGGTCATCCATATTTCACATATACCAAAAGATGTTGTGTATTATGTTCAAAGGCTATCAAGCATATCTGATACATATTACAACATGCTCATATCTACAAGCCTTTTTTATACAATCATGGCATAAAACCAAAATCTTCATGTCGATAAAAAAATAGCAAAATATCTCCCCAAGACCTGAGAGTACATGTACAACACACATGACTCTGCTAAGACACTACACCAGTAGCATGTCCAACCTTCAGATAACTACTGCTCTCCTTATTTCTCAACTCCTGCACGACGACCTCGACCTCTGTCCACGACCACCTAAATCGTTGTGGAACCTACAGAGTGAGACCAAATGTCCCAGTGAGAGTTATAACTCTTCATCAACGTCTATTATAAGCATAGCACTATGCTGAGCAGAAAATAAAATAGGTAGTTCTTCTTAAGTAGTTTAAGTAATTACAATTGAGCAGTAGAACCTTTTATATTATTAAAAGGAATATGAAGAACATGTATAACTATTATAAACTAAATAGTACAAGAAATAAGGCATGGGGTCATCCAATGTAATTTGTATTTGGCCCGAAGAAAATATACTACACTGTTGTTTAACTGCTTTTATGCACTAAGGATTTGAGGCATACCACTCAAATCCAACTGACCACTACTAAGTTCAAATAAATACCATATAATATAAATGGAAGAGTCGGACTCCATGATCATCACCAGCACTACTTGGTTAGTTCAAGTATGCAATGCAGTGACATATAGTCATACTGCTAAAAGATAGCAACTTGTAGTCTTAGCTACAGTCCTATAGAAATAGAAACTCATAGTCAAGGCTATGGTCCTGTAAACAACTAGTCTGCCTTGGTACATGGCACGTCACTAGAGAACTGGTCTCACATGGCCATTCAATAAAAATAATATATCACTATTTCTACAATTTAAGGAGATAGGGAAATATATCACTTGCACCCTGCATATTCAATAATATGCACTCTGAGTTTTCTTGTAGGAGTTACTCATTTCACCATCCAACTAGATATTGATGCTACAGATGGATCTATGGTATTGAACAACTACATGATTAGGGTTTCACTTGATTAGATATGCCAATTAGGTATCTTTTAATGCATCGTTCAAGTTACAACATATTAACCCTAAACAAACTTTACATGATTAAGGTAGGATGAAACTTTATAAGATATAAAATGTATTAAGTGAGAACTTGTCTAATCAACACTTAGCACTTGTAATACTACTATTCTCAATGTTATCATCAATATCACATCATCATGGGATATCAATCCCAAAATTTATGCACAAGGCACTTGTTAGGTCATTAGACCAATTCTAATACTCCTACACATTCAAGATTATAATATGCCTCAACATTATTCACAATCACCACTTTGTATTGTATAGGCTCACCATAGCATTCACTTAGCTATGCCATTCATCTCACCTACAATATTGTGTTACATATATAGGAGAGAGAAACATCATTATAGAGTAACAACCTTCAAATATAGTGAACTCCCTTATAATGTTATTATTGAATTAGGATTAGGGCTTATGTATACCCAGTTAGGGTTTCATAGCAAAATATCACCTCTAAACCATAATTCTATCCCTTCCTATATTGTTGGTGAGTTTAAGTATTATCGTTGATGGTTAGCCATTCATAATTTCACCGTCTTAAGTAGGTTATAACACAACATATAAGTCATGTTTGTTCACATATATAAGCGTCTCGACTATTCATCACACCTATGATTTAACCTCTTATAACACCATTATCTCAACCTCCGGACACATGAGTGTTGATTGACCAGCAATGGGATGTCGCGACTATGACATGACCCATGTGTCTTGACCACTCCCATAGGTTGTGATCAAAACACCTCAACCTAGCCTCAACCAGTTAGATAGTTGACCATAACATAGCTTAACATAGTGTCACACTTAACACTAACTCAGAGTACCTTTGACCCTTAGAAGAAATGATGTCGCACCTGTGACTCTAGAGTCAGCTAATGCTATGTCGCGACCACGACATGGCGTTGTCACGACCCCATCCAACAAGCAACTTTGTGACCTCATCTCTCTCATCAACATTGTGACCTCATCTCTCTCAGCAACGTCGAGTCCATCTACTTGGCCATCTTGTCCGCAACATCGTCTAGCAACTAAGTATGTCTCTATAGAAACATAGTGTTGTGACCTAGATAATAGGTAACGACCAGCCTAGGATCAGGGAAGTGTCACAACTAAAACTACCTCATACAAGGTGTCGACTATGATAGAAGCCTAAAAGACATCTCGACCATCTGCTTTACTCCATCACCATTCTCAACCAAAGTCGAAACAAAAGGATAACAACAAGGAATGATCAGGCGTCAATAGAGTGAATAACACCCTGGATCATGGTGTTTGACAACCTAAAATTTGATGTCGTGTGATCATCCAAAGATATAAACTTAGAGAGAGTGAAACCAAGATTCTTGTGCTTATATAACATACCATAACTTCATAACTTCATATTTTTTCAAGTATAATGGATCATGTAAGAAAGTAGTATAAGAACAAGTTTAAAGATGCACATAATAGGATTGTGAAAAGTTATAAAACCCGCCTGATATTGATGAGGAACAAACTCCTAAGACTCAAGCTCCAAAAGCTTCAACTGATCTTCAAAATGTTGGCCAAGGGTTTGCTTCTGGGAAGAATAAATTCATGGTTAGAAGCAAGTTCAGGAAAAAGGGGAAAATAGATTTTTGCCCAAACCAACAAGAAATAGGAAAAGAGAAAAAGAAGTGATTGTCATCTCACTAGTTGCCACTATGACAAAACATATCCTAAGGCTTTTGTGAAGAGGAGATATATCTCTCTCTTTCAAGAAAAACCACCATGAACAATTCATAGCCAAGAAGGAAGGAGAAGGTGGAGGATTTAGAGAAGAAAATGTAATCTAGAGAAGAAGATTACTTACCAAGAGACAATTCTCCAAGATTCACCACCAAAGGTTAATCCTATCACAAGATCTTCCACATGCACCAAGGATCAACCACCCAAGAACCTAGATCTGACCTTCCTTACTCTTCAAGTTCCAAAGCGATCCAAGGTATAAGAAAGAGTTGTTGGCCAAAAAAGATTACTTGTTGGTGAAGAGGATGGTTTATATACCCATAGAGGAGCGAGGTAGAGGTATTTGAGGTGTCAACATATTAGATCGTCTTAAGGACAAATGCCCTTTAAGAAGATAATCTCTCCTCCACCCATAAGAAAATATCCATGGTCATGCTTGTAGAGAGTGAGACCCAAAAAGGGGATCCACTCAAATGATATAATACAAGAACCATGGAATAATAAAGCAGCGGAAACACAACTATTACAAAGTTACATGATGATTTGCATACAATTGTTCCTCACCATAAAATGTGGCATGACATAATAAAAAGTTATAAATCTAAGGCCAGATGCAGAGGGAAACCCAGCTATTACAAGATATCCTTAAGTGCAAGTCATGTACATGATCTTCTTGAGTCCATGTCCTCTAATGTACCTAACCTGGGTGGAAGGGAACATAACCCTAAATATAAGAAACAAGGTATAGGTTAGCAAAAGGCTGAGTATGTACATATATTAAACACTTTGGCATTATATTGGGTTAAATGTGTAAAAGAGATGTTCCTATAAGAAAGAGGGATATTTGCAATTAGGTAAGTTCAAGAGAAATGTAAAAAAAGAAATGAGAGATATTAAATTCAGATTACAAGCATGATAATAAAAGTCTCTTGCCATAACAATTATCCATAATTCCATTTTTAAACAATAAACATTTGCATGCATAACAATGTAGACTAAATATACCTAAAATACAGCCATAACACCATAGGATCATGGCCTAAAAGAAATAAGGTTGGAAACACACACTTCGAGCGGAAACACATGCCCTATAGAAGTATGGTTGTACATAAGTACCACTATTCTAGATATTCTAGTCAAACATGTAGCATGCATAAAATAGGAAGGAAAGACTATCATTGTTATGACCCACTCTGTGATTAACTAGTAGGCACATTGATTAGTACATCATTATGGTGATTTAAGTTTAAGTTAAACGCCAAGATGCAATTTGTTATTTGATCAAGTGAGATAATCTAATTAGCATGATTTCATGCTTCTAGGTTGTAGAGAATTCTGTGCTTGGCATTTTATAAGAAAAATCGTTTAAATCGGACCTACGAGGCGCAAATTGTGACCTTTTCAGTATCTAGGGTTTAAGTAGCAATTTTTCCAAATATCCGGGTTATAAACCCTTTCCTTTTCTTTTTTTTCTCCCATCCTCTCTTATCCTTTCTTCTTCAAGCGGTCGATGGATTAGGACCGCTACAGTAGCGGCGCACAGCAGTGATCAGGCAGAGGCCGATGGAGTGGCGATTTGGGCGATTCTTGGCCTCGACTCAATGGCGCCGGCTTCTTCACTTCCTTCCACCTTCTCCTTCCTTCCTTCCCCTCTCCCTTCCTTGCCCATCCATGGCCGACCAGCCAGCTAGGGCAGCGCCCTATAGCTGCGGCCACCAGCAGCAGCTGTAGCTACAACGGCCGGCTAAGGAGGCCCCTTGGGCGCGGCAAACACTTCGAATCGCCGACCACGACCTTGGCCTTGAGACCCAACCTGGAATTCGCAATCAATAGCTAAGTGTTAGAACCCAATCGAGCCTCCTCTCTACTTGTACGTGAGAAGAACAACTGTCATTGGCAGCAACAATGGAAGCTTGGGCGGGGCTTTTTGGGGTCCAAGGCTCCGTGGAGCAGGTCGCCCTTCTTCTTCCTCTACCCTCGCCCTAGCTGCGCCCCTCTTATAGCTGCAGCTAGCTTCATACCCTAGCCATGGCGGCCGGCCAAGCAGCAGCTGCTGCTGCGCGGGCCAGCAATCAGTGGCCATCTTGGGCGCAAGGAGCAGCAACAAGCCACCCTCGAATCCGGCCAAGGGTCT
Source organism: Alisma plantago-aquatica (assembly GCA_963693085.1). Classification (NCBI taxonomy): domain Eukaryota; kingdom Viridiplantae; phylum Streptophyta; class Magnoliopsida; order Alismatales; family Alismataceae; genus Alisma; species Alisma plantago-aquatica. The sequence continues at coordinate 521,153,234 of OY856414.1, read as the reverse complement.
AGAACCCATTTCTGCTGTCAATTATCCCGCAAGCAATACCCAGTCAGGGTCCCCCTTCAACCTGTACGTGAGGATGATGCTACTACTTGCAGTAGTGATCCAAACCAGAGCTGCCTTGGGCGCAAGGCAACACCAAGGAACAACACTTTGGGTCCGCCCATGAGGTCTATGCTTAAATCTAAAGCCCTACTTTAGATTCAGTTTCCAACTAAGTTCAATTTTGATCTGTACATGTGTATGGTACCGTTGGATTGTTGCAGGTTCAATTTGTGAATATACCAAGGTTGAAGACAACCCCTGGACGCATTCTTGGATGGATCCAGATGAATTCGGGCAATTCCGAATTATGTGAGTAGGGTTTCATTTATTTATCATTAATAAACTCAGGCGTTTGAATATTTTCTGTTTTGTGCACGAATTTCACTAATAACAGGCGTTATCAGGCGTCGGGAAGCGTTTGGCATCGCCTGACCTTTTTAGCTCATAAAATGCTTCTAGACACTGTTATATGATTAAATTTAGCATTTGAACAGTATGGATTGAATCGGTAGATTGATATGGTTCATTGGAACCTATATTGCTCATTTGAATGTTGAAATTAGAAATTCATGTCTGAAAATGGTATGATTTGGGTATGAACCCATACATTGAAGATTTCTGATAAATTATTAGATGTACAATTTCAAAGTTGATATGAATAAATAAAATATGCATGAAAACCTTAATTGCATATATCTTTTGACGTTAATATGTGTAAATTGATATTTACATGAAATGGCACATTTCTCTGAAATATTACCAGAAATTCTCAAGTATTGTTATTAAATTGTATTGTGATATGTAATTAACTCTTAATTGAGTTAAGTGATGCACAAACCAGGATTTGGGTTAATGTGCACATTTTTCGAGAATTTTAGAGAATTGATAATTGTTGATTATGATTCTCATATGTGAAGTAAATTTCTTTAATTTGTGCAATAAGATGTTCAATTGCGTAAATTTGCTATGTATGTGCCAAATTGAAATAAGTTGGGTTATTTATGCATTTCTAATTTTCCTGAATGCATGGTATGAGAATTTCTCAGAAATTACAATGATTTGAAATATATTGCTCTGTCGGTTTAGAATGACAGTGTATTGTGATCTGATATGAAATCAGTAAATGTGATATTCCTGTTTAAATGTTTATTTGCTAATCAGTTAATAGACTTAGGTGCCCTGAACAACGTAGAACCCCTTTGAGAGGTCTGCTTCTTAGGGGTGAAACTCGTGTTGCAACAATAACCGTGCGGAGTCATGGTGGCACGAGGACAGAGAGGCAGTGTTCAACAATAATCTGTGCGGAGTCACGGTGGCACTGGAGAAAATAGGGGTTATTCAACATTAATCTGTGCAGAGTCACGGTGGTAACCCAGTGAGACTCTCCGCCTGTGTACTCAGGTTAGAGGAGGAGTCTAGAGCACTCAGAGTTAGTGCATTGAGGCCGGAGAGCCTGTGGTCCTGTAGCAGAACAGGGCTGGCAGTCAGACTTAGCATTTCCCGGGTGTGTCGCTAAGTCTTGTACGGTTTGGCCGTAGTGCACTATGAGTCTCTATGCAGAGTACACTGCATAGATCAGGGCATAAGCTAAAATATGATCATATAGGTTCACAGAGTTCCTTATAAATGAAAGAGTTAAGGAAGACTAGAGCATAGTCTTCTAGTAGTTATTCTTTGGATGCAATATTTACATTCTTTGTTATTTCAATTATATTGTTTTAGAACTGCTCAGTGTAGTATTTCTTGCATATTAATCTGAATAATAAACTTAACGAGTTGTTTAGTGATAGTTAAATGAAAAACTATTCACTGAGCGAGTAGGCTCACTCCTCTACTCAAACATTTTCAGGTCAGCATCAGCAACAGGAATCTGAAGGATCTTTTCATCATAACGCTTAGTCTATAGAAGGTATATGTAGTTAGTTAGATAGTGGTCTCTTAATCCTTTCCCCTCGATCCTTGGGACATGATGTGGGTGAGAGAGAGTATGTATGGCGAATGTGTAAAAGATGTAAATTAACTGTTATGTTTACTTTCTGTTAAACAATGTTACATGTTGTAAACTCTGTTTATGTTCTCTAGCCAGTCTAATTGAAATGCTTCTGCCATAGTTTATTATGTTTTAGTTTACAGCAATAATCCGGATATCATTACGAGGTTTTAAAAAGGAAAAGTTCTCAGTGATTTGTTTATGTGATAATCCCTCCGTCGCGCCCTAATCTCGTGATTAGTGGTTAGTGTGAGATCGGGGTGTGACATCTTGGTATCAGAGCATAGGTTGAGTATATGATTACTCTAAGTCAAGGTCAGGGGACGATAAGAGACCAATAGGATTAGGACATAGGTGTCTTCCTTCTAACTGCAATTTTCTAGCAGGAAGTGTTCTGTTATACTATTGCAGATGGTAGGAAGAGGATGTGGTCACGAGAACCAAGTAGAGAGTTTAGGCTGAGTCATCAGGGATCATTAGGATCAAAAGATAAAGTTATAAGTGAGGAAAATAAGAAGTGATATGTCTTTAGCTCTGGGAGGTCTGAGTGTTTAGATACCCTGGCCAGGTGTCTGAATACTTAGATTGACCAGTATCAAGCTACTCTGTCTATTCTTCTCTGGATGCCCTGGCCAGGTATGCAGAGGAAGGATAGGCTAGAGAGAAACCCTAGAAATCTTAGGGTTAAGAAACTGGAAATTTATGCAGGAGTAAGAGATTAAACATAGGATGCGATGCAACTCTTGCTTTATATTGCTTATTTGATTGGAAATCATTAGAAATGCTCTTATATGTATGGATTTAGATTTTCAGTTTATAGAATAAATATGATTCTTTTATATTGTTGTGTGTCATGAAGTGATTTAGTTATTGTTTATATTCTTTGTATTAAGTATACCAGAAGTTATGTTTAAATGAGTTTGCCCTAAGTGGATATTCTTCCCACATGTTTGAGATTAATAGGAGTTGGTTAATCCTGAGTAGCTCTTGGCTTCAGGACTACAGGTTCTGTTACGACCCCATCTTCCGATAACCCCCAATTAAGGGAGATCGCAAGGTTGAAGCCGCACCCATGAAATTCCGGATCAAAGGTTCGACATATAACCAATAACAATTATTAAATTCTAACATACTATACTGAAAATGCTAATAAAATTTTTCTTTATCATACCTTTGAAAAGATGGAAGTACCAGACCTCTAACCACAGATGATCTACTCAAATTAAATCCTCCTTGTTCTTTAATTCTTTAATTCACAATATGTCACTTTACTGTTTTGTGCTTTGGAATATGTACCTAAAACGCCGACAAACAAAACAACGGTCAGTCGGTATGTGGAAGATCCAATAATCAAGAAACTATACTAACAATGTAATCAAGCAATTAATCTTTTAAACAATCAAGATTACATTTTAAGCCAAACTACTCGATTCTTACTTATCCTCAACTCTGTGTTGTCCCTATAAGGACTTATATGGAAACCTCTTTAAGGTGACTTGTTGGTCATACCCTCTAGGCAGCCAAAGTCTTTCTCAACCTGGTGGATCTACCCTCTAGGTAGCCTATGTACCAGGTCCGCCATTACGACACAGAGAGGATCAAGGAATTGAGCTAGATGGCATATACATTATGTGATAGTCATATTCACTTTACAGTTGCATGAAATAAATAGACATTCAACAGTTATTTCGAGCAACCGATAAATCCTTCGGAAACCATCGAGAAAACTAGAACGGTTATTCATAAGCGTAACCACATACCTGATTTGATGAGTCATGCAGATTACTCAACATTTACTTCATGTATATGCAATCAAGTCAATCAACAGATCCAAGCAAGTAATTTCAATCATCACATAGTTCCTGAAATAAATATGTATTCTATTCATTACTCGCTTTATCAAGAATCTACTTTATTGACTTGGATTCACTTTCTATGATTTCTAATCTGTATTAAGTATTCATTAATACTCATTAAGGTTTCTTAGATTACTTTCTCAAATTTTATCCCTTTTTATTATCAAACCCTAAAATATTCTTTTCCATTTCTAATTGCTCAAATTATTCAATTAAAATCTTTTATTTCCAAATTGACTTAGAATCATTATATCCCTATTTATTCATAGATTTGATCAATTAAAAGACATACTCTCTTAAATTAGGGTTTTCAAGTTCATTAATGCATATTCGTGCACGAAACCCTAAATTAAGCCAAATTATAAAAAGATCATCTTTTTGAATCTTATTCTCTATTTTATTAAAAACAGGTTAATATCATCTTGAATTATCCATCTATCATTAAATCTAAGGGTTAACTCATTAAAGATGATATCTTTATGTACTTTTCCAATTTCATGTATATTTAAGCACATAAACTTCTAAATTAAACTAATCATGTGCAAAGTTCTTCCTTTTTGAACTTAATGTTCCTTTTTACATTTAACAGGTTAATATCAACCCTAATGATTCATTAAACCCTATTAATCACATTAATCATATCAAAGTAGGGTTTCTTTACCATTAATACATTAAAGTTGCTAACTTTTATTACTTTTCGAATTGCAAGCATAACCAGGCTCCACTTATATTTTTAATGGATTCCTTGCATTTTTCTGATCAAAATCCATATATCATTTGTCCTAATCGGAGTTACGAATCTCGAGATATGAATTTTGTATGAATTACCTGTTTGAGCCAATGGCATGATGCCACGTCACCTATCCCATGCAACGCGGATTGCCTTCTTTGAGAACATTTCGAAAAGACTGAAATAGCCCCGGGTTAAGTGGATTGCTTTATATCCATCGAAGGGTAGTATCGTCCATCGTGCTTCTCCTTCCTTCAACCTTGGGCAGGTCGAGAGCTGCCGCCCTAGGCGCCGTTCTGCAGTCTTTGCGGGCGCGCCTCTCCCCCTCCAGAGCTCGGGGATCACCTCCGTTGGCCGCCCTAGCTCCGCTACCATGAGGCGCACCTAGGGCATCGCCCAGGTCGCGGCCCACGCGGATGCTTTGGGCAGAAAGAACACACGACCTGCAGCAGGTGCTGCAGTCATGCGGCCGTTGCTGCGCCTTGTCCAGGGCACGGCCAAGATGGCAACACATCTCCTTGGCACCTTGGGGCATCAAGGTGTCATTGAAATCCACCCTTGCCGCCTCAGAACCTCCTGATCATGTAGTCCTTCTTAACTAGGGTTTAAGAACGAAAAATATGGAAGAAGATGGGGAAGAGAGATGCGTGGGATCTCTCTCTCTCTCTCTCCCTTTCATGGGCTCGACCCAGGAGTCTCTTCCCTTTATATAGGAGGGTAACCACGTCCCATGATGCTTGCTTGCAAGGTAAAGAAGTCTTTCCTACTAGGAATTGAATTCCTTCATGAAAAAGCAAGTTCTTTCTCTTAACTTAATCCTTTATTATTTAGGTGTATATAGTAATTCGAAATTTCCCTATTTACTCTTTCTCTTTTACACTTGCCTTCTATCTCATAGGCACGAATTTCTATTTCATTTAATAGAAATTACTTTCCTTTTAACAAAACTTCCTAATACATTAATTGTATACTCATACTATTTCCTTATTTTGAAACTTTGATATTTTCTCTTTATTCCTCTTCTATTTTCCTCATTTTGTATTCCTTTTATCATTAGGAATCCTTGGGATACGAAATTCCACAAAGGATCATTCAATTATACCTTTTTCCTCTTATTTTCAATCATGTTTCCATTATTATCAATCTATTTCTTAATAAAGAAATACTTAGTTAACATTTTCTTTTCTTATTGCTTTCTTTATGCAACTTTGTATTCCTTGGAACCCAATGAATCCAAGAGGCACGAAATCCTCTTTGGATTTGCCTTCTAGAGGTTTCCACATATTTCTTTTCTTGTAAATTCAATTATTCATTCACTAATTGAATTTCCTTTGTTATTGGGCCCAATAGCCAATAAAGCCCATAAAGCAACCAATCCAGGCTATTGTGCAAAGAATTCATTTATTCAAAACAAACCACATCATTATTTGTTCAATTATCCCTAATATGAGAAATTGCATTTCTCACCATTTGAACCTGAAAATTGAGGTTATAACATCCTTCCCCTCTTATAGGAATTTTGCCCCCAAAATTCAAACAAGTAAACAAACAATTCAAGATAAGACTTTTCCATGTCCATCATAGGCCCCTATGTGGCTTTACCGTACTCATGGTGCTTCCATAGAACCTTTATCATCACATATCCTTTTCCTTGAGTCCTTTCATCCTGGAGTCTATAAACTGCACAGGTGACTCAGGCCATGTCAGCCTCCCTTGGGGCTCACTTGGTTCATTGCTCGGCACATGGTCGGGTACCTCACATAGTGCTCTAAATTGGACACATGGAAAACACCTCACATAACTTTATCCTGCGGGGTAAGGTCAAAACCTAACCATCTCCACCTATCCATCTCTAATGGACCCATGTATCGGGGACTCAGCTTTCTCAGCTGCAGCTCAGAGGGGTCGGATTTTCATATCTCATTTTCTCCCACAGTAACTTGTATGTCAGTCTACTTTGCATTTGCTCACGACTCTCATCGTCTCTAGGCTCCTTTCAGCCCTTGCACAATCAAAGTGACTTCATCTACACGTACTGCGGTCCTTTCTAACCATCATGTGGTACTTTCACCAACATCACCTTACTGAAGTGGTGACCGACACAACCTCCCTTACAGAACTTCATATAAAACCCGATACTGGCTATGGTGGTCATTGTCACATCTTTTATAGGACAAAACTGTCTCTAGATATCACCCTGAACGAGCACACTTGCCCTCATCAGACCCTTTAGTCTGGATCATACTAACCATAGTTAGGGTGATAAACTATACTATCATTGAGCTCTTCATGTACCTACTTCCACTTTATGGAAGTAAACCTTTAGGTCAAACTCAAGAACCTTCGAACTCACTTCATGGTGTAGTTGAACCATCTCTCTCATGGGTAGTTCAACAAAACTCTTTCTTTCTCCTGTCTTCTAGGTAAGGCGACCTACCATAACCCATGTTGCATTTCAACCTTCCCTTAGTCCAAGGGAGACCCATCACCACATCCATAGTAATGATCTTCCACTCCCTCTCAAGGACTCTTTTGTCGATACACTGGGTTACTGGGGTTCGTCCTTTACCTCCTGGCTTGCATGGTCATAAACCACATGCAACCTCATTTTAAGCATCCAAAGTTCTACTGTTATTTTCCACAGTGTATGATGATCTCCAACCATGACTCCATGTATGTCATGATTCTTTCAAGATCAACTCCTCGAAACCCTAAACCACTCTAGTCGGGGTTTCATCACCTTCTCTTCCAAAGAAGTGCACTTGAGGTTCTACCACCATCCTTCCATCATACCAAGAATTAGACTGGCTAACCAAACAACCTCTTCTAGCTTCTAGTTAAACAAGGCAGATGTATCTCAACCAGAGCATCCAGTACCACTTCACATCCTTAGGTATTAGGTAACGTTACCCTTTCATGCATTTCACTTATCATGTCACCTCAAACTATATTTTTATCTTCATAAGAACACTCTCTGATTTCATCATCATGGTGACCAAACTCAACCTGGTATAACTTGTAAGCTCCACTTAGCTTATTCTAGAAACATCCTCATAAGGTGACTACTTCATTCCTCTTAGTGTTAGAAGACCTTCCATGTATCATTCACTTTACCAGAGTAGATATCTTCTCTATCCCCATTTCTCGTGGCAACGTTCCAACCTACATCATCTCTTATTTTTGGTGTATGACATGCATAATGTACTATCTCTCACTCTCATAACAAGAAGAAATAAGCATTTGGCTGCAGTCCAAATACAGAGTTCTTCCTGTTCCAAGAGTAGAGATGGTACATCCCACCTTGCCAGTACACCTTTAAATCTGAGTTGCAACGTGCCACATATGTCTCTTCGCCATGAACATCATGATATCAAACTAATCTTGAACCCACTGAGGTTTATATCCTTAGTCAACTCCTCTAGGTCCATAGGGTACCGACTCTTTTGGGGTCATCCCTCTTCCTCATGCATTCAGGGAGTGCCCTACTCATCTGCCCTTTGGGTCCCATGAGTTTGTGAAGGTGATCAATCTCCTAACCCATGGCCCTCAAACAATGATAGCTGTTACCTCCCGACCCTATGATCATGTGCAATCTGGGGAATTAGGAAACTCCTACTTTCATCGGTCTTATCCCTACCTGATCCTTAGGATAGACTTAGGATTCTCCATCATAGTACATGTTCACTTAGAACCTTACCCAAGTCCTCATCATCTCTCTTCCTGCATTCATGGGCTGACTCTCACCCTTCCATAGGGATCATGGCAACTTGCCTACCTTGGTCAAGCCCCATACCGATTACCTCCATGGTAACTTATCTACATGCACATAGAGATGATTATCTATGGGTCTACAGGTTCATTCGCATACAATGTACTCTTCACTTAGCTTCTCAAGATCCTATGAGACCCCTTTAGGTTACCCTAAACCAACAAAACTGATATACACCCTACTAAAGGGGTCCCTCTTCCAGGATGGGAGAAAGATTATTTCTTGACCACAAGGTCGCAAAAGATCTTAGGTTTAGGGTTTACATCCACAAGAGCCTACTTAACCTTAACAAGCTATTAAGGCACAAGCAGTTCACCTTCTGAACCATGCTTGGTCATACTTGTCCTCTTTCCTCAAAGTTGGATCAAGATCATACCTGTGAGTGGTTCATCAAACATACTTTAAACTTAAGGGGGTTTCTCTTTCCTTCCTGCAGGTGGAGAACCTTGCTCGAAACTATATAATTCTCATTAGGTATACCACCTCCATTCTTAGGACTAGGCACCCTAGGTTCATTTTTAGGTGTCCAACTACATGCTCTATCCCTTAACCATGAGTCAAGCTTGCCAAAGTCATAACGTACACTTCCTATCATCCTTCAACTCGAACAACCCTGTAAGTTTGAGTCCTCCTCTAGGACAACTAACAGGGTACAAGGCCGCAAAACCTGTTACTATACCTCTCTAGGGTTTATGGAACTCTTCTTCACATCTATACCATAGGTACAAAGATATAAACCGACTCATCCTCTCTCTAGGATTTGGGTGGTCAAAGGTACTCGGTCATCAAACCTTCTCATGGCTCATATGGAATCTCATGCACATCCATCCAAACACTTGGTCTAAATCATCATGCCATCTCTCTCTATATCCTTCACTTAAGGTTAGGGTTAACGTCATCCTCGTAGGTTGAGCCAGGTTTCTTTTTACAATGGAGATCTCTATCTCCAAGACTAACTTATCCTCCTGACATGAAGGTCTATCCTCAGGTCTCTTCTTAGGACATGACATTTTATGTCATACGACCAAAGCATGTATCTATCATTTAGTTTGTGCTTACTCTATTAAGCTTATGTCCATGACATCTTATTTACATGCTTTTCATTAATTTGATGGAGGATTCCTTAGATCTTATTAACCTTACCCATACCTCAAGAGGGTGAGGAAAAGAGAGAAAACCCTAATCCTTAGGGTCCTTAACAGAATTTTTTTTTTTTTGTGATGAGAAGGGATGAATAAGATGAGAGAGTCCTATAGGTATCTTATTTCGATTCGTACCCTAAGACTTTGGCCAGGCGGTCACACGGATCCGGGAGTCCTCGTATTCCGACTAGCGGTGCGGAGGAAAATCTTGCCAGCCCCCGGTCGTGATCCCTTTCTAGACACCTCTGTCTTTCGGATACTCCTCTAATAACTCCCTTGGGTTCTATGGAGTTTGTAAAATTTAATAATTATTAATGGTTACATGAGGAACCCAGGCTCTGATACCAAATGTTACGACCCCATCTTCCGATAACCCCCAATTAAGGGAGATCGCAAGGTTGAAGCCGCACCCATGAAATTCCGGATCAAAGGTTCGACATATAACCAATAACAATTATTAAATTCTAACATACTATACTGAAAATGGTAATAAAATTTTTTTTTATCATACCTTTGAAAAGATGGAAGTACCAGACCTCTAACCACAGATGATCTACTCAAATTAAATCCTCCTTGTTCTTTAATTCTTTAATTCACAATATGTCACTTTACTGTTTTGTGCTTTGGAATATGTACCTAAAACGCCGACAAACAAAACAACGGTCAGTCGGTATGTGGAAGATCCAATAATCAAGAAACTATACTAACAATGTAATCAAGCAATTAATCTTTTAAACAATCAAGATTACATTTTAAGCCAAACTACTCGATTCTTACTTATCCTCAACTCTGTGTTGTCCCTATAAGGACTTATATGGAAACCTCTTTAAGGTGACTTGTTGGTCATACCCTCTAGGCAGCCAAAGTCTTTCTCAACCTGGTGGATCTACCCTCTAGGTAGCCTATGTACCAGGTCCGCCATTACGACACAGAGAGGATCAAGGAATTGAGCTAGATGGCATATACATTATGTGATAGTCATATTCACTTTACAGTTGCATGAAATAAATAGACATTCAACAGTTATTTCGAGCAACCGATAAATCCTTCGGAAACCATCGAGAAAACTAGAACTGTTATTCATAAGCGTAACCACATACCTGATTTGATGAGTCATGCAGATTACTCAACATTTACTTCATGTATATGCAATCAAGTCAATCAACAGATCCAAGCAAGTAATTTCAATCATCACATAGTTCCTGAAATAAATATGTATTCTATTCATTACTCGCTTTATCAAGAATCTACTTTATTGACTTGGATTCACTTTCTATGATTTCTAATCTGTATTAAGTATTCATTAATACTCATTAAGGTTTCTTAGATTACTTTCTCAAATTTTATCCCTTTTTATTATCAAACCCTAAAATATTCTTTTCCATTTCTAATTGCTCAAATTATTCAATTAAAATCTTTTATTTCCAAATTGACTTAGAATCATTATATCCCTATTTATTCATAGATTTGATCAATTAAAAGACATACTCTCTTAAATTAGGGTTTTCAAGTTCATTAATGCATATTCGTGCACGAAACCCTAAATTAAGCCAAATTATAAAAAGATCATCTTTTTGAATCTTATTCTCTATTTTATTAAAAACAGGTTAATATCATCTTGAATTATCCATCTATCATTAAATCTAAGGGTTAACTCATTAAAGATGATATCTTTATGTACTTTTCCAATTTCATGTATATTTAAGCACATAAACTTCTAAATTAAACTAATCATGTGCAAAGTTCTTCCTTTTTGAACTTAATGTTCCTTTTTACATTTAACAGGTTAATATCAACCCTAATGATTCATTAAACCCTATTAATCACATTAATCATATCAAAGTAGGGTTTCTTTACCATTAATACATTAAAGTTGCTAACTTTTATTACTTTTCGAATTGCAAGCATAACCAGGCTCCACTTATATTTTTAATGGATTCCTTGCATTTTTCTGATCAAAATCCATATATCATTTGTCCTAATCGGAGTTACGAATCTCGAGATATGAATTTTGTATGAATTACCTGTTTGAGCCAATGGCATGATGCCACGTCACCTATCCCATGCAACGCGGATTGCCTTCTTTGAGAACATTTCGAAAAGACTGAAATAGCCCCGGGTTAAGTGGATTGCTTTATATCCATCGAAGGGTAGTATCGTCCATCGTGCTTCTCCTTCCTTCAACCTTGGGCAGGTCGAGAGCTGCCGCCCTAGGCGCCGTTCTGCAGTCTTTGCGGGCGCGCCTCTCCCCCTCCAGAGCTCGGGGATCACCTCCGTTGGCCGCCCTAGCTCCGCTACCATGAGGCGCACCTAGGGCATCGCCCAGGTCGCGGCCCACGCGGATGCTTTGGGCAGAAAGAACACACGACCTGCAGCAGGTGCTGCAGTCATGCGGCCGTTGCTGCGCCTTGTCCAGGGCACGGCCAAGATGGCAACACATCTCCTTGGAACCTTGGGGCATCAAGGTGTCATTGAAATCCACCCTTGCCGCCTCAGAACCTCCTGATCATGTAGTCCTTCTTAACTAGGGTTTAAGAACGAAAAATATGGAAGAAGATGGGGAAGAGAGATGCGTGGGATCTCTCTCTCTCTCTCTCCCTTTCATGGGCTCGACCCAGGAGTCTCTTCCCTTTATATAGGAGGGTAACCACGTCCCATGATGCTTGCTTGCAAGGTAAAGAAGTCTTTCCTACTAGGAATTGAATTCCTTCATGAAAAAGCAAGTTCTTTCTCTTAACTTAATCCTTTATTATTTAGGTGTATATAGTAATTCGAAATTTCCCTATTTACTCTTTCTCTTTTACACTTGCCTTCTATCTCATAGGCACGAATTTCTATTTCATTTAATAGAAATTACTTTCCTTTTAACAAAACTTCCTAATACATTAATTGTATACTCATACTATTTCCTTATTTTGAAACTTTGATATTTTCTCTTTATTCCTCTTCTATTTTCCTCATTTTGTATTCCTTTTATCATTAGGAATCCTTGGGATACGAAATTCCACAAAGGATCATTCAATTATACCTTTTTCCTCTTATTTTCAATCATGTTTCCATTATTATCAATCTATTTCTTAATAAAGAAATACTTAGTTAACATTTTCTTTTCTTATTGCTTTCTTTATGCAACTTTGTATTCCTTGGAACCCAATGAATCCAAGAGGCACGAAATCCTCTTTGGATTTGCCTTCTAGAGGTTTCCACATATTTCTTTTCTTGTAAATTCAATTATTCATTCACTAATTGAATTTCCTTTGTTATTGGGCCCAATAGCCAATAAAGCCCATAAAGCAACCAATCCAGGCTATTGTGCAAAGAATTCATTTATTCAAAACAAACCACATCATTATTTGTTCAATTATCCCTAATATGAGAAATTGCATTTCTCACCATTTGAACCTGAAAATTGAGGTTATAACAGGTTCGGCCTGGTCTGGCTGGAAGGATGTGTTACTAGGATCTAATGACTCTTATTAAGAATATAATGAAAGTAGACTCTGGATAATTTAGACCCGCAACATAGTGAGAATGTATATACACTAAGATGTTGAGATATACGAGAAAGATTAGGATAGCTAAGTATTAGTTGGAACTGATATCAGAGGCTCAACGTTGGGACCTCATATGAGCAATCCTTAATTAGAAATAAAGGAACACAGTAAGGGTCAGATTAAATTTAATGATTAGGTGAGAAATACCCTTAATGGTACTAATCAATAATGTATAACAAATGCATGGATCCAATACATGATTAGTAAACCCTAGTGGAGGGTGTATCATTGTGAACCCTGGTTGAGGGTGTATTTTTGTGAACCATGGTTGAGGGTGTATCCTTGTGAACCCTGGTTGAGGGTGTATCCTTGTGAAACCCTAGTTGAGGGTGTATCATTGCGATTGTTTATAGGCAACTTTATAAGTTATGCCTTAAACTAAGATAAGTCCATATCATGTGAGATAGCTGTACAATTCTAATGTGTGGCCAATGCATTATATGCTAAGGGTGAGTATTCTGTGATGGAATGCATTAAGAGGGGAAAAACCTTAATACAAGATAAAGTTGGTTAACTCAAGAGGGTCTGAATTAATGAGAAATGGGGAACCCTAACCCTAATTTGGGAAAAAGGGAATGATAAGCCCTGTTTGATAGTGAACCCTAATTCCTGGTTAAGGAATGATGGTATTACTATTGTATCACATGATGTGATGAATATCTTGTATGACTGTTATCATGCCTAATAACCATGCAGGTATGATGAGGTGATGAATATAGCCAAGTTTGGGCTGTGACATTTATATAATAAATGATTGATTGGTTTTTTTTTGTGTGTTGATGTTGTTGTTGCTTAATAAAAGTAATAATGTGAACGGATTTTATGAGCCATGTGAATAAGTTGTTGCCTAGTGAGAGGTGACAAGATATGAATGGCCCTGTGAGCCATGTGTGATGCTTGGGTAACAAGTATCATGTTTATTTGTAGCATTTGTGTTAATAAGTTATGCTAGAGAACTTGGCTGATGTTACATTTCTGTTATATATCTATAGTTCGTTGATGATTATTCATATCTGTTGTATCCATTACAAGTAGATGGATGAACTTATGAGATCTAAAGTTTGATTTCAAACTAAGGGAGTAAAGTTACATCACAATTATGCAATGTTACTGATAAGGACCAAACCCTAGAATGTTTAGAGTTGTAGTAGTTCAAGGGATGTCGCTAGTGATTTGAACTTGAATACTAGTATCTTTATAAAACAAGATCATACGATTTGCACTATGAAAGGTAACCTAGCACTAATAAAATCCAGGGTTTAAAGTTAGCTAATCTGGAAGGTAGATACACAATATGAAAATGACTCAGAGAAAAGAGTAAGATATAATTTTGAAATAAATTCTTACAGTAGTAATAAGAAGTAAGTAGCATAGAATGAGGAGTATTACTCGTAACATGATCTGGAATTAGTTGTTGTAGTTCATGCTCATAAGACATGACATTACTATCTTTATGGTGAAGTGTGCCAGGTGTTTATAGATCATATGAACTTGAAATATATCTTTACCCAGAAGGATCTGAATCTTAGACAGTGGAGATGATTAGAATTGATTAAGGATTATGATATAATGATAGATTATCATCCTGGAAGAGGCGAATGTAGTAGCTGATGCCCTCAGCAGGAAGTTAAGTTCAACATCTGATGCATTCTCTATGGCATGTTTCGAGGGAGACATGCTAGTAGAAATGTGAAAGTTGAACTTAGACTTAAGGGTGACATAACATAGTGGTTTGATTGCATAGATGCAAGTCAAGCCTACTTTTTATGATCAGATCAAGGAACTTCAGCAGAATGATAGTGAGTTACAACAGATCATGCATGATATGACAAAGGGAAAAAGACCAAAGTTTAGGTTTTCAGATGATGGTTTGTTGTATCCACATGATAGGTTGTGTACCTCAAGACATTGATTTGAAAGAAAAGATTCTTGAGGAAGCACATGCATCGATGTACGCTATACTTCTAGGTAACACTAAGATGTACATGAATCTCAAGGAGTTGTATTGGTGGTCTGGTATGAAGAGGATGTAGTTGAGTATGTGACTAGGTGCGGTGTGTGCTAGTAGGATAATGCTGAGCATCAGAAACCTGTAGGTATTCTGTAGTCTCTTTCTATACCAGAGTGGAAATGGGAACATATCACAATGGATTTTGTGGTAGGGTTACCCCGGACACCTAAAGGTTGTGACTCGATATGGTGATTGTGGATAGACTGACTAAGTCTTCTCACTTTCTTCATATCAAGTCAACCTCTGATGTTCTGAAGTTGGCTAAGATATTCATGGATGAGATAGTCAGGTTGCATGGTATTCCTATTTCAATCATATCATATAGAGGTTCTAAGTTCTTTGAAATCAGTGGACAAAAGTTGAGATTCTGTACAACTTTCCACACACAAACGGATGGTCAGTCTGAGAGGACCATTCAGACTCTTGAGGACATGTTGAGAGTAGTTGAAAGCTGCTCAGGACAAATAGAAGAGTTACGCTGAGAAGAAGCGTTGATCTCTTGAGTTTTAGGTTGGTGATGAAGTGTATTTGAAGGTTTCACCATGGAAAGGAGTGTTGAGGTTTGGCAAAAGAGACAAAGTGATTCTTAGGTTTATGGGCCCATATCCTGTCATTGAGAGGATTGAACTTATAACCTATAAGTTGGATTTGCCATCTGAGTTGGCTAATTTACATGACATGTTTCATGTATCGATGTAGAAGAAATCTTACCCTGGTACAGAGAAGATAATGGACCCAGAACCTGTCCAGCTCAAATCGGATATGTCCTATGTTGAGAGACCGGTACAGATAGTGGATCAGAGGGTCAAGAAACCTTTTCTCTTTTAGG
Organism: Alisma plantago-aquatica; assembly: GCA_963693085.1. Taxonomy (NCBI): domain Eukaryota; kingdom Viridiplantae; phylum Streptophyta; class Magnoliopsida; order Alismatales; family Alismataceae; genus Alisma; species Alisma plantago-aquatica. Next base: position 521,137,314 of record OY856414.1, on the reverse strand, counting down.
AATTTCGGGACGAAATTCTTATAAGGGAGGGAGATTGTTATGACCCACTCTGTGATTAACTAGTAAGCACATTGATTAGTACATCATTATGGTGATTTAAGTTTAAGTTAAATGCCAAGATGCAATTTGTTATTTGATCAAGTGAGATAATCTAATTAGCATGATTTCATGCTTCTAGGTTGTAGAGAATTATGTGCTTGGCATTTTACAAGAAAAATCATTTAAATCGGACCTACGAGGCGCAAATTGTGACCTTTTCAGTATCTAGGGTTTAAGTTGCAATTTTTTCAAATATCTGGGTTATAAACCCTTTCCTTTTCTTTTTTTTCTCCCATCCTCGCTTATCCTTTCTTCTTCAAGCGGTCGATGGATTAGGACCGCTACAGTAGCGGCGCACAGCAGCGATCAGGCAGAGGCTGATGGAGTGGCAATTTGGGCAATTCTTGGCCTCGACTCAATGGCGCCGGCTTCTTCTCTTCCTTCCACCTTCTCCTTCCTTCCTTCCCCTCTCCCTTCCTTGCCCAACCACGGCCGAACAGCCAGCTAGGGCGGCGCCCTGTAGATGCGGCCACCAGCAGCAGCTGTAGCTACAACGGCCAGCTAAGGAGGCCCCTTGGGTGCGGCAAACACTTCAAATCGCCGACCACGACCTTGGCCTTGAGACCCAACCTGGAATCCGCAATCAATAGCTAAGTGTTAGCACCCAATCGAGCCTCCTCTCTACCTGTACGTGAGAAGAACAACTGTCATTGGCAGCAGCAATGGAAGCTTGGGCGGGGATTTTTGGGGCCCAAGGCTCCGTGGAGCAGGTCGCCCTTCTTCTTCCTCTACCCTCGCCCTAGCTGCGCCCCTCTTACAGCTGCAGCCAGCTTCACACCCTAGCCATGGCGGCCGGCCAAGCAGCAGCTTCTGCTGTGCGGGCCAGCAATCAGTGGCCATCTTGGGCGCAAAGAGCAGCAACAAGCCACCCTCGAATCCGGCTAAGGGTCTAGAACCCGTTTCTGCTGTCAATTATCCCGCAAGCAATACCCAGTCAGGGTTCCCCTTCAACCTGTATGTGAGGATGATGTTGCTGCTTGCAGTAGTGATCCAAACCAGAGCTGCCTTGGGTGCAAGGCAGCACCAAGGAACAACACTTTGGGTCCGCCCATGAGGTCTATGCTTAAATCTAAAGCCCTACTTTAGATTCAATTTCCAACTAAGTTCAATTTTGATCTGTACATGTGTATGGTACCGTTGGATTGTTGCAGGTTCAATTTGTGAATATACCAAGGTTGAAGACAACCCCCTGGACGCGTTCTTGGACGGATCCAGATGAATTCGAGAAATTCTAAATTATGTGAGTAGGGTTTCATTTATTTATCATTAATAAACTCAGGCGTTTGAATATTTTCTGTTTTGTGCGTGAATTTCGCTGATAACAGGCGTTATCAGGCGTCGGGCAGCGTTTGGCATCGCCCGACCTTTTTAGCTCATAAAATGCTTCTAGACACTGTTATATGATTAAATTTAGCATTTGAACAGTATGGATTGAATCAGTAGATTTATATGGTTCCTTGGAACCTATATTGCTCATTTGAATGTTGAAATTAGAAATTCATGTCTGAAAATGGTATGATTTGGGTATGAACCCAGACATTGAAGATTTCTGATAAATTATCAGATGTACGATTTCAAAGTTGATATGAATAAATAAAATATGCATGAAAACCTTAATTGCATATATCTTTTGACGCTAATATGTGTAAATTGATATTTACATGAAATGGCACATTTCTCTGAAATATTACCAGAAATTCTCAAGTATTGTTATTAAATTGTATTGTGATATGTAATTAACTCTTAATTGAGTTAAGTGATGCACAAACCAGGATTTGGGTTAATGTGCACGTTTTTCGAGAATTTTAGAGAATTGATAATTGTTGAGTATGATTCTCATATGTGAAGTAAATTTCTTTAATTTGTGCAATAAGATGTTCAATTGTGTAAATTCGCTATGTATGTGCCAAATTGAAATAAGTTGGGTTATTTATGCATTTCTAATTTGCCTGAATGCATGGTATGAGAATTTCTCAGAAATTACAATGATTTGAAATATATTGCTCTGTCGGTTTAGAATGACAGTGTATTGTGATCTGATATGAAATCAGTAAATGTGATATTCCTGTTTAAATGTTTATTTGCTAATCAGTTAATAGACTTAGGTGCCCTGTACACCGTAGAACCCCTTTGAGAGGTCTGCTTCTTAGGGGTGAAACTCGTGTTGCAACAATAACCGTGCGGAGTCATGGTGGCACGATGATAGAGAGGTACTGTTCAACAATAATCCGTGCGGAGTCACAGTGGCACTGGAGAAAATAGGGGTTATTCAACATTAATCCGTGCGGAGTCACGGTGGTAACCCAGTGAGACTCTCCGCCTGTGTACTCAGGTTAGAGGAGGAGTCTAGAGCACTCAGAGTTAGTGCATTGAGGCCGGAGAGCCTGTGGTCCTGTAGCAGAACAGGGCTGGCAGTCAGACTTAGCATTTCCTGGGTGTGTCGCTAAGTCTTGTACGGTGTGGCCGTAGTGCACTGCGAGTCTCTATGCAGAGTACACTGCATAGATCAGGGCATAAGCTAAAATATGATCATATAGGTTCACAGAGTTCCTTATAAATGAAAGAGTTAAGGAAGACTAGAGCATAGTCTTCTAGTAGTTATTCTTTGGATGCAATATTTACATTCTTTGTTATTTCAATTATATTGTTTTAGAACTGCTCAGTGTAGTATTTCTTGCATATTAATCTGAATAATAAACTTAACGAGATGTTTAGTGATAGTTAAATGAAAAACTATTCACTGAGCGAGTAGGCTCACTCCTCTACTCAAACATTTCCAGGTCAGCATCAGCAACAGGAATCTGAAGGATCTTTTCATCCTAACGCTTAGTCTGTAGAAGGTATATGTAGTTAGTTAGATAGTGGTTTCTTAATCCTTTCCCCTCGATCCTTGGGACATGATGTGGGTGAGAGAGAGTATGTATGGCGAATGTGTAAAAGATGTAAATTAACTGTTATGTTTACTTTCTGTTAATCAATGTTACATGTTGTAAACTCTGTTTATGTTCTCTATCCAGTCTAATTGAAATGCTTCCGCCATAGTTTATTATGTTTTAGTTTACAGCAATAATCCGGATATCATTACGAGGTTTTAAAAAGGAAAAGTTCTCAGTGATTTGTTTATGTGATAATCCCTCCGTCGCGCCCTAATCTCGTGATTAGTGGTTAGTTTGAGATCGGGGTGTGACAATCATTTCAGTCAATTTCATATAAAAAAGGTAGTTATAACAAGAGGGGTACAAAGACACATTATGATAGAGTGATTCAACGATAATATGAATCTAAATGAATCCAAATCAAGAATTATGAATGTCCAACAATTGTATTCTCAAGTAGAATAACTATTCAAGATATTCCTCATTAAAAGAGTGTAGGTTTTAGTTAAATAATGCCCAAAATAAAATAGAGAATTTACATACCTTAGGATCAAACCTAAATATACAATAACACCTCCTACATTCTGAGTCAGGGTTGTCTCAACCTAGTCACAATATATGTGCATTCAATTAATATAATTTACATTGAATCCTTTAATTAGAGAATGACCATACGATAACCTAGAAATCTGGTCATGAAACCTATCCCATTAAATGAGTCATATTTTTCTAATTTCAAAAATATATATTTTTGTATTTTTCCACTGAACCAATAATTCGTTATGATTTTTATAAGTTAAAATCATTTACTAATTAAAAAGGAAAATTATGATGTGCAATGACCATAATGCCCCTAAATCTAATGCCAATACATGTGAGGTGATGTCGTGCAAACTTTAGAGAAAAACAAACACATGGGTTTTGGGTCAACAGAGTCCAATAAAGATGAAATCCCCATATAGCCCTTGTGGGCGTGACATGAATGTCACATGTACCATAGGTAAGACCGAGCTTGTACCCCAGGGATTCATCTCCATGTGTCTCATGCCATTAGCTCCTACTAGAGCTTGGATCAGTAGTAGGCACTCAAGGCTGGCTTCTTCACGGGCAAGGACCCTTTCCACTGGCTCTGACTTGCCAAGCCGAAGATGATGAGCCTCAGTGCAGGTACTGGGGTCACCGCTGACCAGGAAGAACACTCCTCGAGGAGGAAGAAAATAGGTAGGTCAAGAGCCAGACCCCATGGCCTAGTTTCCAAGCACAGACTCACATCCCCAAAGCATGATTGGGGTGTTCCTCGGGATAAGGTGGACACAAGAAAAACCTCGCACGGTCTAAAAGGTGGGTTTGGACATGATTGTAAACTTCTAAAACACGAAGGGTGTTCAGAGACAAAGAATCATGGCATTTGATAAGGATGTATACATATATTGAGAAGGAGAGGGTTGGGAACTGGATGTTTATCAAGATTTTGATCCTTCAGAAGATGGAAGATAACCATTGGGGTCTTGAAGATTCTCTTGGTTTTGTATCTGCATCTTGAACACCTCCTCATAGCACTGTCGGTGGAGCTCTGGAGAGAAGAAATCCGCTGGGTAGCGGGAACCAAGTGGGCAATGTGAAGGGAGGAATAATGATAGGACGATGAAGAGCATGATGTCAAGATGCTCAATCCACACAGAATTGGTCCACCGTGGAACGGACTATCGTCACAGTGTTCAAGGTAGCAGAAAAGAAGATTGAGATTGTTCGACCAACTTAGGCATCACTAAGAGAAATTGATGGTAGGTAAGTCCCCTATGGATCATGGGTATGGTTTAGAAACCCTAAAAGAAGTCTGATCTTAGTCGTCGAAGCTTGAATGACTCTAAGATATGGGTAGTGTTCTATGGGTTTTGGGTGTTTCCCATCTAGGGATCAAGAGAGGGTAATTTAGGGCTCTGTGTATTCAGGAGGAGAAATCGAAGATAAAGGCACATGAATAATGAGAAATAGTAGATTATGATGTGAGAGAGATGAGGAAAACCATTTCTGTTGTGAACCAGTCCTATGCACGCGGGCATGTCAGAGGTGAATGATGAGGTCCACCTGTCCGACTCACTGACTCACATGACAGGGATAAAGCGTGTGACATTGATTAAACCTGGGACTTAGATAAAAAAAGGAGTGTGGCATCAAGATAAATCTCTTAAAAGCACTCAAACTTATATCCTATCTTCTAATTTGAAATTAGAGGTGTATTCAATATCTAGTTAAGCCCAAAATTGGTATGTTGTCTATTTAGGGTATGAGGAATATAAATTTGGATTTAGATTTGCATTATGAGATTGTTTGTGTGTTTGTTAAGTCCTAATACATTAGTCACTTAATTAGGGATATTAGTTTAACCTAATAGCAAAATAGGGTGAATCCTCTTACATCATTTTCACATTCCTCACTCTAATATTATATGGTTATTTTAGGATATTAAATAATGTTTTAGGCTATAGTTTAGTATTAGTATCCACCAATTCCCACACTTAAAGTATTAGGGTTATCACATTCTAATATTTCATGTTCATGTGATTCTAATGAGTCAAATAGGGTTATCAGATCCTAATATGGTTTGGCCTATGATAACACAGTGAAATATACATACTAAAAGGTAGTTTAACTAAAAAGGGGTAAAGGGAGATTGGATGACCACATAATCAGATAGGGACGTAGAAGAACAAAGGATCAGTCTATGTGCCTAGAATTGAGTATGTTACAATGCTTATCTAGTAAGTTTTCGTGACCTACTAAGGTCGGTTGGTCCCCTTGTCTCGATCGAGACATTCTCATGCACATCCTTGTCTCGGCCTAACCCTAATCACCATAGCATGATCGAAACACCTACACTAAAGGACAACTATCGTGACCATCCTATCTCTAGGGTGTCTCGGTTGCAACCATGCATCCAAGCATGTGTCTTGGTCACGGCCCTCACCACAAGAGTTGTAGAGGTCATAACATCAAACCATAGGTCAAACATTAAATTCATTATGAAAACCCTAGAAGCCCTAGAAACCCTAATTTCATATTATGATGTTACACCATTATTCAAGATTCAAACAAAGCATCCCTAGACACCATTTTCTCTCTCATGATGTCAATAGCACAATATGTACTCTCTTCTTGTGTCATTTTGCAAGTTAAACCTCACGTGTGGGTAAATTCCAAATTTGTCCAAAACAAACACACAAATAATAAGGATAAATAAAAGTGATATTACTCTCTTGAGATATCAACAATCAAACATCACAAGATGGTAGCTAAGCATATGAGTGAAGCATTAAAATAGATGCATGGAGATAATCTTGATGAGAGTATGTATATTCAAAAGAAAGAGACAATATACATGTTGTGAGAGCCTTAGCGGCTACTCCCAACCCAAGTTAAGGTGTTTAGTTGATCGTTCTTGTAGATAACATGATGACGTTACATACAAAAAGATCCATAAGATACCACGAGGAGAGGTGGGAAGTACAGCGAGAGGAAGTGATAAATCTAGAAGAGAAGAAATGTGATACTACACATTACTTCTTTGGATCTGGATCTACCGTGTAGATGACCTTCTCCTCTCAAAAAAGGGGTGGCGTCATCTTCTCTCTCCTTGTCTTTCGCCCTTGGAGATCCAAAACTGATGGATGGATGGTCGGGGACGAGTCTGGAATGCAGCAGCACTTCGTGGCCTGGGGATCTAAACCTTAATCTCCCCCCTGATAAGACAGGTGGGGCACTATTTATAGGCGTCTTCCACTGACTTAGAACTCCAGTCGTAGTCTGGGTTAAGTGGAGGTGAGACCGCGGTCGTGATCCGTGCCTCGTTCATTTGCGACCGCGGTTGAGTTTGGTCGTGACTTTAGGGTGATCACGGTTGAGGTCGAGGTCGAGGTCTCCCAATGGGTCGTGGTTTACAAAGACTTATCAGTGACCATAGTTCCTCAGCTAATCACAGTCTGATTGACTAAAGTCCTTCTTGGTCGCGGCCACCATCAAAGCTGCGGTAGAGAAGAAACTGCGGTCTATGAATCCAGTCGTGATCTCCTTGTCATCTGATGATCACGAGTTCTCTTGGAATCGCGATCGCAGTTGGGAAAGAAGTGGACCGCGGTCGTGATCTTGATCCATGATATATGTTGTGAATATCCCTACAATCATGTGTGCGAAGCTTTAGTCACAAAGATAGCAAAATTATGTGAAAAGCTAACAAAAGACATGCTAAAATCGATGTAAAATATATACACAAAGTACGTAAAATGGAGTGTTATCAACTCCCCCAAAATTAGAATCACACCTGTCCTTAGGCTAAGTTGTAGGTTCGAGAGCTTAGAGAGAATATGAGCAATTTTTAGCAGACGAAATTATAACATGACTGAAATATCTCATTCTTCCATCAAGACTGTTGTTGCATGTTTTCAAACCCTTAGGTCTCATTCCTTCCTCTTGACTGGAGTTGCACAACTTCAGTTCCCCATCATTACCTTCAATTTGTAAAAGGTTCCTCCCTCTCAACATATCGCCCTTTCCCTTAGGTGATGATCGTACTAATGCAATATCTTTTTCGAGGGGTAGCTTTTGCACCAATTCTTTATTTTTCAGATGGCCATAGGCTAATGTGTTCGGGTAGGCTTAAGGCTTAAGGTGATTTCCTCTTCCCCCTGAACTCCTCGACCACAACTGTCATAAGAATAGTGTTGCCCCTTTTTGGGCCTCTGACTTTAAGTCAGGTGGTTTGTGAGTTTCATTCAGGATTGGAGGTGTGTAAGCTTTGGCTTCGAGATTCCACTTACAGGCATGACATATCTGAATTCATGAGTGAAACAATATACCGGCCATGCGGAAACTTTTAGCATCTTTTCGGGCACAACTCTCATATATATTTTTTCCTTTTTGGCTTTTTATCTCTCCTTTTAGGATTGGGTTTGGGGAATTTTCCTTGATCTTCTGGGTGGCCAAACCTCTTTTAGACATTCCTTGAAGAGGGCAGTTGTTTCCCTTTCTATGGAGATAAGGATTTTTAAGTCAAGAACGTCAGGTTAGGGTGGTTGGTTAGGAGCATGACTAGGTGAAGTTCTCTAGTTTCTGAGGGTTTCATGAGTTAAGGTTCCCAAATCAACAACATATTATTACAAGAATGAGGTATAGCAGTATTTCTATTCACTGTTGTTCTACTTGTATATACATTTATATGTTGCTCATATTCTCTCTCTTTGAGGACTGGAACACTACCTTTAGAAAAATTTAGAGAGAGAAAGCGAGTTTCTAAGAGGTTAGTTGTAACAAACATTCAAAATTTCAAAATTATTCAAAAAATTTTACCATGTAAAAAGGAGTAAAAGGTAAAGTGAAGTAAAAAGAAAGTAAAATGAAAAAGGAATGTACAAGTACCTCCGTGGCCCATATATGACTCCTCCCCCAAACTTATCCTACACCCCATCTCGGGGTGTCAAAATTTGAGTAAGTTGTATAAACGAGCCTTCTTTATTATTTATTTGGTGGGGAAATCCCACTTGGACTCCAGGAGCATGCTGGCATAGATACCCCTAAGTGCATGGTATTGCTCATACTGCATATTCTCCACCTTGAGGCTGGTAGTTGTGATAGCTACCATTAATGACAGGCAGAAGAACCCATAGTCATTTGATAGAGGTACCTGGTCGTGGAAGCTTAGTGGCCACTACACAGCTGAGGGCTTCTGTGTCAACACTGAGTTTTCTTGAAGTCCTTGCCTTTTGTCATTATGTACCCTCTACAGTGTTGCTTTATCATTTTGATGATAGCTTCAGCACATGTATTTGCCTATTCTTCTGTAGGAGACTTTGCTATCATCGTGTTGGTAATTTTCTTGAGTGAGAAGGTTGCGTCAGAGCTGTTGTATAGAACTGTAGTCATTTTCAGAAGGTTGACGTGCAGTAAAGTCCAGTGGTTGTCATGAAGAATCGACAAGAAAATGTGCTCAGGCATGGCTGCTTGAAGCCGTCGTTACAGCCGCTCCATTTCTCCCATCTTCTTATCTTTGAGGATGTCGTCTACCAGTAGGAAATATGCCATGTGAGTGTTTGGCACTGAGTCCCCTAATAGCGCCTGGTAGGCCGACATCATGCTTACTGAAAGATATCCTCCTATTTTTAGTGTTTCACAAAGGTCGTCTTTCAGTACACAAATGCCCTCTCTTTCAAAGATGACATCTCCTGGTGGATCGTCTTCTTTCAAGGAACTCATGATTATTGTCAGTTCTTCTAGTGACATACTGAGGCAACTCCATCTGTCGAAGTTCTTGAATGAAGGCATGATTTCTCCTTCCGGTCCCTCCAACTCTACATCGAGTGGTTCTTCTTCATCCACCTCTCCTTCCTCAAGTTGTTCTTTTGTATGCAACTCTTTAGGTGCATTTGTAACTGGAGGCTACTTTGGCTCTTCGTATGACGTCTGTTCAGAGCTTTTGTTCCATCCTTCTTTCCATCCTGAGGCTCTGGCTGGTTCAGTTGGGTCTATCCACATGGTCTTTAGTTGTTCCATCTTGAAAATCTTTTCAGGGAGAGGGATGTCTATGTGAAGCCTCTGGGGTACGGCTTCTGCAAGCATCGCCAAGTTGTTGAAAAACTGACGATCGTAGATGACTTCCATAGCGTACGTACCCCGCATCCCATGTAGGTCTTCATTATCCAAGTCTTCTAGGGGGGATGCCCTTGTTAATGGCCTCCATCATGCAAAGTACTATGAAGGTGTAGTCCCCCGAGCTAGCCTATTGTTGCGGAACTTTCTTATTACTGGAAAAAAGTTTCCAGGACCCTTAGAATTTGTTGTCTGCCTCCTTGATTGCTCGTTGTAAACACAGTGGTATTTTCAAGGCGTCTCTAGCTTCTTTTCTTTTGTAGACCAGTGAGGTGTTATTTATTTCAGCTGCACAACAATTGAGCACCATCATTTTTCGCTCGTAAAGATCAACGACTATTAGTGCCCAATTCTTGATATTTCTAATGGGAAGCACCATAGACCCCGTATCCCTTCGTTGGACTGTCGCCTTCAGTTCTGTTAAATCTGCCGCCTCATAATCTTCTTTGTAGAGGAGGCTGGCCAGATGCATTGTCCCATTGAAAACTGGTTGTGGCTTGTCCGGGTGCAATAATTCCTCTAGGAGGGTGGCACAGACTACCTTGAATAGCCTCTTATGTACTCGCGCCTTATTTAGGAACATCCCTCAGAAGTGGTCTTTGGAGAGACGTCTACCCTTATTGTTGTAGAGTATGTCTGAGTTGGGTAGATCACCATTGAGGACATCTACCAAAACGTTGACATCTCTGCACGAGATTCATGATACTGTAGTCATGTCCATATCCTTCATTTTGCAAGGCAGAGGGGGAGGTGCTCCAAGTATTTCCTCCTTAGCTTGTGCACTCCGTTCCCTGGCAGGTTTGTTAGTGAAGAAAGTTGCCAACCCACCATCCTCATCATCTAATGTTGTTTCCTGAGTCGGTTGTGTTGTGGCTTTGTATATGGTTGGCATGGGCTTGGCCACTTGTTCCACCACTTTTTGTATAGGTAGTGTAGTGGTTGTAGGTTCAGCTGCTTCTGAGGAGGCTTCGGCAGCTATGTTGTCTTTTATGTTGCTCTCTTCAGAAGTTTGCCCTAGCTTGGCTTCTCCTAGCATTTTCAAGGCCGCCTCCATCTTTCCATCATAAAGATAGTCACTATGTTTTTGGTTAGGTTGGAATAGGAGGAACTCGCTGGTTTCCTCAAGTCCTGCTCCCAGTTCAGCTATTATCCTGTCAATCTCCACCACCCCCGCTGAGCTAAGTCCGGTCATTATCTCTTTGCAGTGAGCAGCAACAATCTTCTCTTGGACTATCAATTCATGTGTAGGCGGGGAGAGGTGTAGCCCTGCCAGATTCCCTTCGTCTTCAGCAGCTTCGTCAGGGTTGCAGTTGAGGTCGAGGCCTCTTGACGATGTCGAATTTTTCTTCGTTTGGTTGTCATTGATGTCGCCTGACTGCTATGGTGGCTGGTCTTTCCTTGGCTCAGCTGTAGCTACAGGTGCCTCCTTTTTGTTGGCACTCCCTGCCTTAGGTGTGCATATTCTTGAGCCTGCTCCTCCTACGTTATCATCGTCATTGTCATCGTGGCTGGAGGGGCTGGATGAGTGCGCCGGGCTTGCTGAGCACTTGGTCTTTTTTTTCTGTCGGTTCTCAAGTTCTTCGCGTTTCTTCTTGAGCTATCGATGGTCTTGTCCCAGTCGTTGATGCTCCTCTTTGAGGCTGGCCATGGCTACGTCATAGCCCTGATGCATGTGCTCATTGTCGTCCCTGATGGCGTGCCTCTCTTTCTCCAAGTCTTCCATCTCATCCTTTATTTTGTTTAGCATTCCCATCATCATCAATTGGTTGTTCAAAACCTCTTGGATAATGTTGGGAAATGCTCTTGTCCTTTCTTCAAGGACTTGAACCTATGTCGTTAGTGTTGACAGGGAAGAAGAAATAGTGGAATTTATTTTATTGGTTTGATGCATGTGTTCCCACATCGCATCAAACCTTGTACCTAAAGCGCCTCCGAAAGAAGGTGCGTGCTTGAGTTACTGGTGCAGTTGCTGCTCCATGGGCGTCTTTGACCAGGCACTGCATGTTGTGGAGGTGGTGGTGGTGGCCCTCTCTCCTTCTCCTATGGTTCCTCTAGCGGGTCCGCCTCCGCATCTCCATTTTATGTGTCTGGTATGGCCTAGGAGCCTTTTCCTTCTAGCTCTGCCTCTGGCTCCTTGTCTGGTTGTGGGACAGTTTCTGCATCTTGGTCTTTTTCTATTCCTTGCTCCACAGTAGTTGCTTCCTTTCCCGGCTCGAGAGGTGTGGTATCAGGGATATTTACCGGTGCTTCTAGAGTTGGAACCACGGGTGTTGGCTACACTGTACTTGTTGGTGTTTTCGTTGGTTGTACAGTTGCTTCTGCTTCCTTCTTTTTCTCCACTACAAACTTCTTCCATGGTTCCGTGCTCTTCTTCTTTTCTAATTCAGATGGGGTACTACTTTCTCCAACCGTGATAGCTGGGTCAGTATGTCTACTGGCTTGTAGTGCCCTAGAGCACATCTTTTCAATATCATCGTTGGTTGGCCGCAACTTGTAGGCGTCATAGAATGCCATTTCAGGAAGGGGGAGTAGTCTTTTTTATCCTTTTTGCTTGAAGTATAACTTCTTCCCCTACTGTGCCACAATTCCAGTGTTGACGAGGGATTTTTTGTTTATTTGTTGTTGTCCCTCCATTTCTTTGTACTTCAGGACTTCTCCTTCCTCCATGAAGTATTTGGCGATCTTTGTTATTAGGCCGCCCATGCAGTACGCAGAATTTCTTTTTGCGTCCCTGCCCATTGCTATTGACAAACGGTCAATTAATATCCTTCCAATATTGACCGGTTTCCTATTGATCATTGACTAGATGAGGAACATATCTCCCTTGATAATTGTCCCTATCTTCAACCTTGCGTGAATAGTGTGGGCAGTGATCTTTTGTATTGTGCGGATGAAGCATGATGCAATTTGTGAGGCTTTAGAATTCTTCGAGTTATGCTTTTCCTCTCTAGTCAGTTGCTCCCATAGTTCATTGCTATCACATGTGGTGATCTCTTTCTCGCTTGGGTCGGAGGAGTAGGCATGGGCTTCTTCCTTTGTCCTTATGAATATTCTATTCAGATTTGCCTCGTTAATTATGTGGGTCTCACCCCCTAGCCTCACTTGGAGCCGGTAGTCCCCACCTCCTGCGTTTTGTGTTTCGCTATTGGTAGCAAACTTCTTCAATAAAGACAGGAACTCTATGGTTAGTTTTTTATAAGATTTTTCCTCTGGTGTGCATAAGGTGCGTAGATTTGCGCCTTCCAGGAACTTCATTGTCCTTTCATATATCCCCATCTTCTTGAAATCATTCACGTCTAGGTAGCGTGTTGGACAAAACTCCTTGTGCTGGTACATCCAGTCGTAGGTAGACTGGTGCATGACATCCCAGGGCATGAGTGGGGGTTCTCCATGTAGTGAAGATGTCTCCCCCACTGCTTCCTTGTCCTTGGTAGCCTTATCCATGTTTGGTTTATCCGTAGTTATCGGCTTCGCCCTCTTGATGCCCCTAGTTTCTTTTGGTGTAGCTTTTCTTTTCTTGCTCTGTACCCAGCTCTCTGACTCCTCCGGTTGGTACTCTGAGGTCTCAGTATGTTCTGTCTATTATGTGTCTTGTTCGGCCTCCTCCTGTGGTGATCCTGCCAATATCCTATGATATTGTTCCAGCCTTAGTTGTATCTCCAAGTGGTTTGGCACTGGTAGAGTACTACTCTTTAGTTTTTCTATCAGGTCTTTTACTATCCTTTCTACTTCCTTCAGGGAAGTAGCCTTCTTATACAGAGATTCGTTGGTTGATGGGGAAGACATTCTGTAGATTGTAAATGAATCAGTCATCCTATTGGATCAAAATTTATCATTATTTCAATTAGTTTTGTAATATATATCTCGCAAAGGATGAGTGTTAGTAAATTATTAGTTAGTAAAAAAAAGATGATCGCGGTCGCGGTCCTTGAATCCATGGAGTATACTGCGATCGTGGTCTCAGTTGTAACTCAGAAGGCATCGCGGTCGCGGTTTCTGAAAGAGATTGTGGTCGTGGTGAGGTGAGATCACGGTCGTGGTCCTTAAAACTCACACCGCGATCGCGGTCTCTTTGGTAATTCGTATGACATCGCGATCGCGATCTCTGAAAGGGACCGCGGTCGCAGTATTACCATGGTCTCAAAGAACACCGTGGCCAAAGAGGATTTTTACAAGCGAACCGCGGTCGCGGTTGTTGTGGGGGGTAACCGCGATCCGGAATGCTCTTCGTCCCTACCATTTCAATACCCCCATTCCCTTCACCGATGATCTATTCTTCATCCATTTATTAATGAACCTTTTTAGGGTTTTGTTAAAAGCGACCGCCGCCATAAGGCAGTAAGGAAAATAGGGAAAACTCGACGGCCGTCGGCTGCGCCATTCGCAGTTGTCGAGCGATAGGGAAGAAGAGAGAATTGGTCCATGCGAAGGTTACATTGGAGTGACAAAATAGTGCAGCGACATACTGGAGTGGAAAGGGGTAAGTATGTTACCTTGACGATGTTCACGAAGGCGGAGATGGGCACGGCAGTCACGGCGATCAACTTCAGAAGGCGAAAGGTCGACGGTCACGGTTGAGCGGAAAGAATTGTTTATCTCAGACTTGGAGAAAACCAGAAGCAGAAAGAGTCCGAGAGTCTAGGGTATAGGGTATATACAAGGTGCAACCACGACCAGATAGACAAAAGGTGCAGCCGTGGTGATTGCAAGAATGAACTGTGGTCGCGTCTTATAGAGTTAAACAACTGTGGTCATGGTCCTTGTCTTGGCTACCGCGGGTCGCAGTCTTGCAGAAGCAAAAGCTATACCGCGACCAGGTCAAAACAAAGGATGACAAAATTATTTTCTTTGGTAAATCTCAAAATATTTAAAAGGAAGAAGGATTTATACATCACTTAAAGCAAAAGAAAACTAAACAAAGCTAAAAGGTAAGAGAAAACAAAGCCTTAATGAAAAGTAAAAACTTGGGTTGCCTCCCAATAAGTGCTTGCTTTAAAGTCTCTTAGCTAGACTGCATAAATTTTTCACTCATTGGGTCCTGCAGTTGGATGTGTCAACTCTTGATTCTTCTACTCGTTGGGTTGGGCTAGTTCATCCAGACTGATCTCTGACCTTCTTATAAAGGCTGCATCATCGTAGAATCTTTTCACCCTATGGCCATTGACCTTGAAGATCCCAGTCTTCTCTCCTTAAATCTCCATCATTCCTGATGGATAAATTTTTACCACAGAGCATGGGCCTGACCATCTTGTTCAGAGCTTCCTAGGGAAAAGCCAGATGCTAGAATTGAAGATAAGTACTTTGTCTCCTTCACGAACGTCCTTGTTCCTTAGGTGGGCATCATGCCACACCATTGTTCTTTGTTTGAAGATCTTTGTGTTTTCATAAGCATGTAATCTTAGCTCCTCGAGTTCTTGTAGTTGCAGATATCTTTTATGTCCCGCCTTTTCTAGGTACATATTCAAAAACTTAATCGCCCAAAGGGCCTTATGCTCAAGCTCTAAGGGTAAGTGGCAAGACTTGCCATAGATTAGCCTATAAGGCGTTGTGCCTATATGTGTCTTATAAGCTATTTTATAGGCCCAGAGAGCATCGTCGAGCTTCATGGACCAGTCATTCTGAGTGCGGCTAACAGCCTTTTCCAAAATTTGCTTAATCTGCCTATTAGATACATCTACATGTCCAGATGTTTGAGGGTGATAGGGTGTAGCAACCTTGTTCTTTACTCCGTACTTCTTTAGTAACACCTCAAACTACTTCTCTCCAAAGTATGATCCGCCATCACTTATCACAGTGTGAGGTACCCCGAAGTGTGGAAAAATAGTTTTCTCAAATAGCTTAATCACAGACTTAGAGTCGTAGGTTTGGGTAGCAACAACCTCTACCCATTTCGACACATAATTCACAGCCACTAATATGTACTGATAACCTTTTGATGAGGGGAAACGACCCATGTAGTCTATCCCCCAAACATCAAAGATTTCAACTTCTACCCAGTCGGCCATAGGCATTTCATTCCTTCTACCAATATTTCCGATGAATTGGCACTCCTTGCAAGCCTTCACATAGGCAGAAACATCCTTGAACAGTGAAGGCCAGTAAAATCATGACTGAAGCACCTTTGCGGCTGTTCTTTCCCCACTATGATGCCCTCCATAAGGTGAAGAGTGGCATTCTCTCAGGATGTTTGGCACCTCTTCCTCAGGAATACATCTTCTATACAAATTATCTGAGCATCTCTTAAAGAGCATAGGATCATCCCAATAATAATTCTTTACACCTGAAAAGAGCTTCTTCTTGGTAAGTTATCTCTGGGGGTAACTCTCCACAAGCAAGGTAATTACAGATATCCGTGAACCACAACAATATTTGTTCTTCAACTTCTATCATGAGCAAAGCCTCATCTACATAGTTATCATTGAGGGGTGGCTCATTCCTTTCTTTGACTATAATCCTTGACAAGTGGTCGGAGACTACGTTCTCCGCCCCTTTCTTATCAATGATATCATGATAGAACTCCTGGAGTAATAAAGCCCACCTTAGCAACCTAGGCATAGTTCCTTTTTCTACATCATGTATTGTATTGCTCTATGGTCGGTGTAGACCTTTACTTTTACCCCAATCAGATAAGATCTGAACTTTTCGAAGGAGAAAATGATAGCAAGCATTTCTTTTTCAGTAGTTGTGTAATTTACCTACGCTTCATCAAGAGTACGACTGGAATAGCAGATGATGTGGTGTTTCTTGTCCTTTTTCTACCCCAGGACTGCCCCTACGACATAGTAACTAGCATCGCACATTAACTCAAAAGGTAGCTCCCAATTCAGAGCTTGAAGAATAGGCGGGGTTACGAGTGCTTCCTCCAAAGTCTGAAAAGTCTTCAAACAGTCATTTGTAAAATCAAATTCTGCATCTTTGATCAGTAGATTTGACAAGGGTTTTGAAATATTTGAAAAGTCCTTTATGAATCTTCGATAATAACCAGTGTGATCGAGAAAGAATCACACTCCAATCATGGATTTAGGTGGGGGTAGTCTAGAGATAGCTTCCATCTTGCTGACATCTACTTCAATTCCTCTTTTTGAGCCCTTATGGCCCAGGACTATGCCCTCTTGTACCATGAAATGGCATTTCTCCCAGTTGAGAACCAAGTTCTTCTCTTCACATCATTGCAGGACCAATGATAGGTTTTTCAAACAACCATCAAAATCTTTTCCATAGACAGAAAAATCATCCATAAAGACCTCCACAATATCTTCTAGAAAGTATGAGAACATCGAGATCATGCAACGTTGGAAAGTTGCAGGAGCATTGCATAATCTGAATGGCATTCTTCGGAACGCATATGTACCATATAGATAGGTGAAGATAGTTTTCTCCTAATCTTCAGGTAGAATGGGAACTTGGTAAAATCTGGAATAACCATCTAAGAAACAAAAATATTCATGATGCACAAGTCTTTCAAGCACTTGGTCAATAAAGGGAAGAGGGTAGTGATCCTTCTTTGTTGCTTGATTCAGCTTTCGATAGTCGATACACATTCTCCACCCAGTGACAGTTTGAATGGCTACTTCATCTCCTTTATCACCTTTCACAACTGTCATCCCCCCTTTCTTTGGTACAACATGGATTGGGTTCACCCAATTGCAGTCACTGATCGGGTATATAATGCATGCGTGTCTTAGCTTGATGACTTCTTTCTTTACAACCTCTTTTAGCATTTGATTCAGCTTCCTCTAGGGTTGAACTAGGGGTTTCGCGGAATCTTCTAGATTTATGCGGTGCATATATAGAGCAGGGTTAAGTCCCTTGATATCATCTACGGAATAGCATATAGCTTGCCTATGGAGCCTTAGCTCCTTAAGAAGTCTTTCCAATTGCTCTTCAGTCGAACTAGCATTAACTATAACAGGGTTTCTCCCCTCATTATCAAGAAATTCATACTTTAAACCTTCTGACAACTATTTCAGTTCCAGTTTTGGTTTAGGTGCCTTCTCTTCTCCTGGTGTCGTTTCTAGAGAAGCATACTTGACTGTTTTGACAACTTCCCCTTCGTCGCTCAAATCTCCTTCGTCTTGATTCAGGTATTCGAGGATCTCAGCAACCTCAGGGTCATCAAATTCTGAATCTTCCTTATCTAATGCCCTCATAAGAGGGTCTACCACTGTCGTGTCTTCTTCTACTTCTTCGCAATATTGGTTGTAGCTATCCATGAAGTAAGCAGATTCGAGCAGGGATGGCCCTTTCATTACGTCCTTCACCTTGAAATTGATGTAGTCGCTTCCGACCCTTAGAGTTATGATGCCTTCAGTGACATCAATTAGTGCCCTCCCGAATGCCAAGAAAGGACTTCCAAAGATGATAGGGCACTTAGGGTCTTCAATAGTGTCAATGACAACAATATCACACGGGATGAAGAATCTTCCCACATGAATCAGAACATCTTCAACTACTCCCATGGGCCATTTAAAGGTGTGATCCGCCAACTCGATTCTCATATTGGTCCTGACCATATCAGTTAGTCCCAATCGTTGTGCAAGGCTTAAGGGCATAAGACTAATGCTTGCCCCTAAGTCAGTGAGACCCTTCCTTTCGATGTTATCTCCTACAACAAAAGGTATAGTAAAGGCTACAAGGTCCTTCTTCTTGGTAGGTAATTCTGCCCTTACGAAGGCAGTAGACATACTGGCAAGGTGCACTGTTTCAACCTGTCCTCCTCTTCTTTTCTTTGTGATTAGGTCCTTGAAAAACTTGGCATGTGTTGGCATTTCTTCCAAAGCATCTAGAAATGGCACCTCTAGGTGGAGCTTTTTCACCGACTCCATAAACTTTTCATACCTCTTTATGAGATGTGCCTTTATGAGTTTGTACGGAAATGGCAATCTCGGGGAGTATTGACTTCTTTTGGCGAATAAGTCCTCCACAGGTTCTGGTTCCCTCACTTGAGCTTGTTGGTTTTTTTCTTCGGCAGATTTCTCTCTAATAATTTATGGCTCTGGTTCTTTAGGTATGGTCACCTCATGGCGCTCTACTGTCCTTCCCGATCTAAGGACCGCCATCTTGGCAGACTCTGTATTAGATGGTATCTTTCCTGAAGGGTTCTTCATCAGCTCAGCCAACTGGGTGAGCTATTGGTCTATCTGGCGTTGGTGTGTTTGCATATCCGCCATTTGGACCTACATTGTATTCAAGATGCTAGAGTTGGATAGTGCACTTTTTGCTAGTTGATTGTTTATCGTGTCCTATCTCCTAACGAAATCAAATAATTTCCCTACTAAGTCAGGTTGACCATTGTTCCTTGCCTGACTCTGATCTTGAGCTTGTCCTTGTCCTTGACTTGTGTTGGCAGCTAGCTTGGCGGTTTTGATACTTCCCTTAACCTTGATAGTTGGTTTTGTTTGTCTGGAAAGTGCTTGTCTTGGTATACTGTCCTTGTCCACTCCTCTTCTCGAAACTTGGTGGTTTCTTAGGTGGATTATTCAATTGATGTGAATTTTCTGCAACCTCTTTATTGCCATAACTGAAACTGAGATGATCTCGCCACTTGAAGTTGGCGTAAGAGACATGCTCAGCTTCCTCCTCTTCAGACTCACTTTCACTTGATTCTCTGGGTCAGGTGTATATGCAGTTATCTATTCCATGCCAGCCTTCACCACAAGTGACACATTTCATCACCTTCTCAATTTGCTTCTTTCCTTTCCCTCCTAATTCCTTCAGTTGTTTGACATCTATTGCTATCTTTTGTATTTGAGATGTGATTTCTTTGAGAGCCTTTGATTCAATTGATGACCCTTCATTGGTGGCTTTCTTAGAACAGCCTCTGTCGGTCCTATCATAGTCAGTCCCAGCTTGTAACTCTGCCATGTTTTCTATGATCTTTTTATATCTACTGGGCTTTTTACTGAGAAAGTCACTTCCTGCTGCTGCATTTAATGAAACTCTCTCTTCAGGAGTTAGACGATTGTATAATGTTGTTACCAGGAAGCCCTTCTTATATATGTGGTGAGGGAAGTCTCTTTGATATTTTTGATACCTCTCCCAGGCTTCGTGCAGATTCTCACCTGGTTTCTGTGTGAAAGACGTGATCTTCTGCCTGTTACAAATAGTTTTCTCTGTGGGGTAGAACTTGTTCACAAAAGCATCTTCCAATGTTTTCCATTCATTCAAAGACTGATGTGGTAGTCTAAGGTACCAGGATAGTTCCTTGTCCTCTAAGGAGAAAATGAAACCCTTGCAGTAAATGACTTCTTGCAGAACTCCCTGCATCTTAATTGTATCACAGATATTTTTAAAAGCATCGAGGTGATGATAAGGGTTATCATTCTTTGAATTCCCTCGAAAGCCTTTGTTTTGGATCATGGAGATTACTACTGGCTTCAGTTCGAAGTTTGCTGCATAAAACCTTGGGATGATCACAGGACACCTCGAGTTGTTGGCTTTTGTAGCTGCCAACTCCCGAAGAGTCTTTTCTTCCTCATCGTCATCTTCACTGGCGTTGTCCCTGTGATTTCATTCTTAGTTGTGGTGGTTTCTTCTGTGCCTATGGCGATGGAGACGTTCTTCATGGTTATGATTAGGTTATTCACGTTCAGGTTCTTCTTGTTCTTCGTAGAGATGATTGTCATTATAACGGTCATTCCTATCTTCATCGGTTCCTGGCAGAGGTTGGTGTTGTCTAACCCTCGCGTTCCGCTCCTTTGTTGAAAGGGGACCTTCCACGCGAGGCAGCATGATGAACAGGAGTCAAGTTGAACAAATCGGTTCTTCCTGGGTACCTGAATAGGTCGTACAGTCAAGTTAGGAAATCAGACTGGTAAAATGAACTATATTGCACGAATTCAGGTTAGAATGCTTAAAGGAACTGTGTTGTCAAGCTTATTCCTAAGCTTGAGGCACGAGAGTATAGTAAGCGGACTCGGGTTCTTAATAGTACAATTTTGCCTTATCCCTGACAACGGAGCCAAAAAGTTGACCAGCATAAATCACACATCCAAAAGTAGTGGATTAAAGTAGTCAGACTTTTAAAGAGATAACCCGACTCTCATGCCCCCGCAACGATAAACGGGGTCTGATGTAGCGATCAGGGTCGAACACAGGGACAAGGTTGGTCGTGTCAAGAATGAGGAAATCAAAACACTCTTATACTCTAGCCAAAAAGTATGTGAAGAGATGTTCCCTAAGGAACGGTAGCACAAGAACAAGGACGGTAAACAAAAGGGAACAAAAAGGTAACAAACTATAAACAAGTATATGATGGAGAACTTGGGTTGGGGTTCACCAACTAAAGCACCTCACCTAACATGTAAAACTATATCTCTCTTGCATACTCATATCAAGATTACAATCAACCAAGAAAACTTCTATTCCACTCTCTCTCGAGATGAGGATAGATCTAGTCTAAGAGAAGCCTCTCTCTCAAGATGACAACTCAAAAACTTCCGTAGCAAAACATATGGTTTAAAGATTTAGCATTCCAACACTCTCATGCATTCATACCACTTCATGACATGGGATAAAAGTGATATTACTCTCTCGAGATATCAATAATCAAACATCACAAGATGGTATCTAAGCATACGAGTGAAGCATTAAAACATGTGCATGGAGATAATCTTAATGAGAGTATGTATATTCAAAAGAAAGAGACAATATACATGTTGGGAGAGCCTTAGAGGCGACTCCCAACCCAAGTTAAGGTGTTTAGCTGCTCATGCTTGTGGATAACATGATGGCATTACATACAAATAGATCCATAAGATACCACGAGGAGAGGTGGGAAGTACAGTGGGAGGAAGTGATAAATCTAGAAGAGAAGAAACGTGATACTACACACTACTTCTTCAGATCTGGATCTACTGTGTGGACGGCCTTCTCCTCTTGAAGAAGGGGTGGCATCATATTCTCTCTCCTTGTCTTTCACCCTTAGAGATCTAAAACTGATGGATGGATGGTCGGGGACGAGTCTGGAACGTAGCAGCACTCTGTTGCCTCAGGATCTGAACCTTAATCTCCCCCCCATGACAAGATAGGTGGGGGCACTATTTATAGGTGCCTTCCACTAACTTATAACTGCGGTCACAGTCTGGGTTAAGTGGAGGTGAGACCGCGGTCACGATCCATGCCTTGTTCATTCATGACCACGGTTGAGTTTGGTCACGGCTTCAGGGTGATCGCAGTCGAGGTCTGCTTGCATTCGGTCGGTCGAGGTTGAGGCCGAGGTATCCCAACGGGTCACGATTTACAAAGACTTATCAGTGACCACGGTTCCTCAGCTAATCGTGGTCTGCTTGACTGAAGTCCTTCTTAGTCACGGTCACCATCAAAGCCACGGTAGAGAAGAAACCGCGGTCTATGAATCCAATCGCGGTCTCCTTTTCATCTGATGATCACAAGTTCTCTTAGAATTGTGATCGCGGTTGGAAAAGAAGTGGACCACGGTCGCGATCTTGATCCACGATCTATGTTGTGAATATCCCTGCAATCATGTGTGTGAAGCTTTAGTCATAAATATAGCAAAATTATGTGAAAAGCTAACAAAAGACATGCTAAAAGTGGTGTAAAATATATACACAAAGTACGTAAAATGGAGTGTTATCACACTATCATAGGATATAAATCCTTAGTGCAATATTACAGGGTATCAACCATTGCCAATATAAGAGGATTATACCTCATTCAGGGCTCAACCATGCCCAAAGGTCACTAAGACTATCATATCATTTCATGCAAGTTTGTCATTATCTTTCTATGCCTTATAACAAGGCTCAACAACATCACCACATGTATGATATGCAGACAACATAATTTTCATTGAAGAACTAAAAGATGTTCACAGGATAACATTGTAGGATTATCTTAACAATTAAGAGCATTCCTTAATTTATTATATCAACATATAAGGAAGATAGGTATGATTGACCATCATCACACTTATAGTGTATAAGTTTAGCATAAGAAATCATAGATTATGAATCTATGATGACACTAGTTGAACACATTAGAGATTTCATCATCATGACTAAGGATATTCCATCATTATATTAATCATTCAAGAAGGATATCATGATTAACCATAATTCTCTACTTGCATTCGGGTTAGGTTTAGCAAGGTAGGTTACATTAAAGTTATAGTTGAACATTCATTCACAAACCTTAACCCATAGCATCCCCATATAATCTTGGATGCATAAGGCACATCATCATCATCACATTCCATACCATTCTCAAGTATGGATCCACACATAACTCTGTAGTTATATGTATGCCAATAGAGCCATCCCAAGCGATTGCATGGAGTCGGATATTAATTAATCAATTAATGCGATTATTTGGTTAATTAATGAATTTCGGAATATTCTATTTAATCCACGAGCGTTTTAATTAATGCAACGTTTCTGTTTACCGATGGGTTTAGGAAACCCTATTTCCCTTCGTATCCTGTTTAAAGGAGGATTGACGGCCGATATCTATACAAGATAGAGAGAGGCTTTTCCGTTTACGCTCACGCATGTAAACCCTAGCCGTCATCGTCCTTAAGAGAGAAAGGAGAGAAATGCGTTGCTAGCATGCCGCCACAGAGACATGACTCCTTCTCGCTGACTTGAGAAGCGCGACGTGGAAATCCGTCCATCCGCGTGGACGAAGTAGAGACGCAAACGCCTTGACGCCTGCGTTCGGAGGATGTTGACGACCACCTGTACGCGCCACGAGCGGCGTACATTGCTTCCGCAAAGGAGCGCCGCCGGATCAACCTGCGATAGTGAACGGGAGTGAAGTTCTGTCTGTGTAGGTCAGCAGCGTTGCACCGTCATGCAGCGGGACATCGCCGGACTTGCTCCGCGATAAGGTATATCCCGCAAACCTGTTTCTGAATATGTTGTTGTCGACGAGATCCTGTTTCAGGTTGCGTGGATTTTATTGTTTCCGCCACGCATGTTTTCTCCACAAAACCCAACAGTGGTATTAGAGCAGCGTCGATCTACGGCGTATTTGGATTAGTTTCGATATGATCAAATCACTGTATACTATTTTTATGTTGCATATGATGCAAATTAAACCTGCTAATGTGCAAATCTAAACCTAATTCCACATACACCGCAGGCTTCTATTTTTGACGTTTTGGATGGGGTTGACTATGGAAAATATTGATTTTCCTAAGTGCACGGAAGAGAAATTTCGTAGACCTTTCAGGGGCTCTGCCCCTGAGACCCCGCGAGGGACGCTGCCCCTGTGTACCCCACATTGTCTGTGTGGGAGTCAAAAACTTTTTAATGGGGAACGTCCCGCATTACAAGTACTACAATTTTAATATGTATATACATATATGTAGATATACCTATGATACCATACACGTCGCCTTTAAAATCTATTTTATGTGGTGAGTGCATGCATGGTTATGGCCTAGTATCCCCTTTTGTGAATCTTGTGAATGAATGTGGATGTTAATCTTGTGGATATGTTTGTTTGTGAATTCTATGGATGTATAATGGTTATATATGGATCCTTTGTATAAAGTATCCAGCTTGCATGTCGAGCCTCATCTCTTATTTCAAAGTGTAATTCATTCTTTCCTTTTATATTTGTACTCACATGATGTAATAGAGATAGGATTAGTTTTAGTTTTTGTAAACTTGATGTAAGGAGGCCACTTGAAGATCCAACTCCAAGGATTGTCCATGGAGAAGCACCGTGAAGATCTAATTCCAAGAAGCAACCTGAAGATCCAACTCCAAGGAGCGTCCATGGAGAAGCAACAAGAATATCCCATTCCAAGAAGCAACTTGAAGTTCCAACCTCACGAAGCATCCATGAAGTTGTTCATTGTAATGTTGATCATTACATGCTTACAGGTTGATTCACAGGTGTTGCATGAGATGCATAAGACCATAGGTGGACCGTAATCCTTTGTTGCTCCAAAGGATTACAATAGTATGGCCATAACTGATGTATTTGTGTTTATGATTGCATGTCTATCGTTTTGGTTGTCGATATAGTAGTATATGATACATACTATAAGTATGTGGTGTTTGGATATGTATATGTATTAATAAAACCCCTCAATTAATAATATTAATTTTAGTTGCCTTCCATAAAGCAACACACATGAAAAGCTTGATCGACTATGTGTGGGCATGCCTCCGCGTGGTACACTGTCTATCTCGTGGAAGTGTGATGGTGGGTGTGTGGGTCTGCCTCTGTAGGGTGCACACTCATCGTGTTGGCTTATGGGTTGGACTTAACTAGGGAACCTTGATAGGATCAAGTACCTAGAGGCACACAGATGCATCATGGCAAGGAGTTGTGCATGATCATCTATCCAAGAGTTGCATATGATGCAATTGGAAAAAGTTTCCTACCTTAGTATTTGGTCTTTGACACCGGTGTTGGTTGGGCATTGATCCAATTATTTTGGGTCTTGGATCACTAGAAGGTTGTGCATTGCAATCTTCTGAGTTGATAGTGAGGGCTATCAATTTGAATAAAATAGTGGGAGCATAATTAATTAAAGGCCTAATTAATCTCGTTAATCAAATCTTTACAAGTCAAAATGTTTTGGACTAAATGCAAATTTTTCTTTTGTAGCAATCAAATGGCAACCAACACGCACACTTTCTCGTTGCGATCAGTCCTTGAGAAGGACAAACTTACCGGAACCAACTTTCAAATCTGGTTTACGATGATGAGAATTGTTCTCACACATGAGCGTAAGCTCTATGTCCTTGAAACACCAGAGCCATAGGAGCCCGCCGTAAATGCGCCCAAGGCTGAAAAGGATGCTTACAAGAAGCACCTTGATGATGCCATGGATGTCAAGTGCCTGATGTTGTGCTCAATGAACTATGAGTTGCAAGAGAAATATGAGAACATGAATGTCATGGAGATGGTAACACATCTCAAGAACATGTATCAACATCAAGCAAGACAGGAGAGATATGATGTCTCAAAGGCTTTGTTCAAAAGCAAGATGAAAGAGGGAGACTCAGTTGGCACCCATATACTCACCTTGATTGGGTACGTTGAAAGCCTATCCAAGCTGGGATTTCTCCTAGGTCAATAGTTGGCCACTGATGTGATTCTACAATCGTTGCCTGAATCATATAATCATTTTGTCATGAACTACAACATGAACAATTTTGACAAGCCGTTGTCAGAATTGTTAGGCATGTTGAGGACAGCTGAAGCATAGACGAAGAAAGACAAGCCCAAGTCTGTGATGGTGATCAGCAAGGCAAAGGGAAAGTCAAAAGGAAAAAGCAAGGCTAAGAAAGGTTCTAAATCCGGGCAGAAGACAAAGTCATCCGTGCTCAAAGCTAAAGGTGGGATCTCCAAAGAAGGCAGTTGTCACCATTGTCACCAGCCTGGACATTGGAAAAGAAATTGTCCTCTCTACCTGGAGGAACTGAGGAAGAAGAAGCAGGGGATAGAGATCTCCACTTCAGGTATATATGTTATTGAGATAAACTTAAATACTTCTTCATCATGGGTACTGGATACCGGATGTGGATCTCACATATGTTCTAATATGTAGGATCTGATAAGAAGTAAGCCTTTATGAAAGGGCCAAGTCAAGCTGTGGGTTTCTAATGGAGCAAGAGTTGCTTCCACCGCAGTTGGAGCTATTAGTTTATCTTTGCCTACGGGCCTTGTAATAGAATTAGAGAATTGCTATTATGTACCTGCCATTAATAGAAATATTATTTATGTATCTTGTATGGACAAGAGTGGATTTGAATTTCACATTAAGAATGGAATTATTTCTATATCTAAAGATGAGATCTTTTATGGAAATGCCCCTAGGTCTTATGGTATCTACTTGTTAGAACTTGAGACTAGCATATATAACGTAAATACTAAAAGGTTAAAACTTGACAACTCAAACAAAACATTCTTATGGCATTGTCGTCTTGGGCACATAAACGAGAAGCACATATCTAGACTCCATAAGGATGGTTATCTAGACTCTTTTGATTTTGAATCATTAGAGACATGTGAGGCATGTTTATTAGGGAATATGACCAAAACTCCTTTCACTAGACACAGTGAGAGAGCCAGTGATCTTCTAGGGCTCATACATACTGATGTATGTGGACCTCTTAGATCAAATGCTAGAGGAGGCTATCAATACTTCATTACCTTCACTTATGACCTCAGTAGGTATGGCTATGCATATCTTATGAAACACAAGTCAGAAACTCTTGAAATGTTCAAGACTTTCATGAATGAAGTAGAGAAGCAACTTGGTAAGAGTATTAAAGCACTCTGTTCAGATCGAGGTGGTGAATACTTAAGCCAAGAGTTTGAGGACCTTCTGAGAGACCGTGGTATTGTATCACAATGGACTCCACCTGGTACACCACAACATAATGGTGTGTCAGAAAGAAGGAATCGTACATTATTAGACATGGTATGATCAATGATGAGTTCAGCCAAACTTCCAATATTGTTCTGGGGATATGCTCTTGAAACTACAGCGTTTACACTTAACCGTGTACCTTCTAAATCGGTTCAAAAGTCACCATATGAGATATGGAATGGGAATCGTCCCAATTTGTCTATGTTAAAGATTTTGGGATGTGAAGCTTATGTTAGGAAACAATTTCCTGAAAAGCTTGGACCCAAATCGGAAAAATGCTATTTTGTTGGATACCCCAAGGAAACTCGGGGATACTACTTCTACACACCAACTGACAACAAAGTGTTTGTTGCTAGGACTGCTGTATTTCTTGAAAAGGAATTTATTTCCAAAGGAATTAGTGGGAGGAATGTAGAGCTCGAAGAAGTTCGAGACCAACAAGAAAGCAGAGAACCTGAGGAGGTACATAAGGAACATGAAGACTCACAATTTGTTGTGGAATTTCAAGTTCCAAATGTAACACAGGAACCTCGTATGTCTAGTAGGACACGACTTGAGCCTGAGAGATTTGGATTTCTTGTGACGCAAGACAGTGACGAATTGGGCATAGCAGATGAGCCAACTTCCTATCTAGAAGCTACTAAGGGACCAGAATCTGAGAAATGGCTCGAAGCCATGAGATCTGAGATGGAATCCATGTACACCAACAAGGTATGGACCTTGGTGGATCCACCCGAAGGGGTAAGACCCATAGGGTGAAAGTGGGTCTTTAAGAAGAAGACCGACATGGATGGAAATGTTCAAACCTATAAAGGTAGATTGGTTGCGAAAGGATTCCATCAAATTCAAGGTGTTGATTATGATGAGACCTTCTCACCAGTTGCCATGGTTAAATCCATCAGGATCATGCTTGCCATTGCAGCTTATCATGACTACGAGATTTGGCAGATGGATGTTAAAACAACATTCCTTAATGGGAATTTACTCGAGGATGTGTACATGACACAACCTGAGGGTTTTATTGATCCAAAGGAAGCCAATAAAGTCTGTAAGCTACAAAGGTCAATCTATGGATTGAAGCAAGCATCTCGGAGCTAGAATCTACGTTTTGATGAAGTAGTCAAAAAGTTTGGCTTTAGTCAAAATGAAGATGAACCTTGTGTTTACAAAAGGGTTAGTGGGAGCACAATCGTATTTCTCATATTGTATGTGGATGACATACTATTGATGGGAAATGACATCCCTACTCTTCAGACAATAAAAGGTTGGCTAGGGAAGACTTTCTCTATGAAGGATTTAGGAAAAGCATCCTATACACTTGGGATCAAGATCTATAGAGATAGATCTAGAAGGCTTCTAGGCCTAAGCCAGAGCACATACATTGACAAGGTGCTAAAGAGGTTTAGCATGGAGGGTTCTAAGAGAGGTAACTTGCCCATGTCCCATGGGGTTACGATCTCTAAATCTCAATGTCCTAGTTCATGTGATGAACGGGCACACATGAGTAAGATTCCATATGCATCAGCAATTGGATCTATCATGTACGCGATGTTATGTACTCGTCCTGATGTGTCGTATGCTTTGAGCATGACAAGCCGGTATCAGTCAGATCTAGGTGAATGTCACTGGACAGCCGTAAAGAACATCCTAAAGCACTTGAGAAGGACTAAGGATCAATTCTTGGTATACGGTGGTGAGGAAGAGCTCGTGGTAAAGGGTTACACCGATGCTAGCTTCCAAACTGACAAAGATGACTACAGATCGCAATCTGGATTTGTGTTTTTCCTGAACAATGGAGCTGTGAGCTGGAAGAGTTCCAAGCAAGAGACGGTTGCGGATTCTACAACAGAGGCCAAATATATTTCCGCATCTAATGCTGTGAAGGAAGCTGTGTGGATCAAGAAGTTCATTTATGAACTTGGAGTGGTTCCAAGCGTTGGTGATGCAATTGAGTTGTTTTGTGACAACAAAGGAGCAATTGCACGGGCTAAAGAACTAAGATCGCACCAACGTTCCAAACATATTCTATGGCAGTTCCATCTCATACGAGAGATCATACAACGAGGAGATGTGAAGATTTGCAGAGTACCTACAGAAAGCAATGTGGCTGACCCGCTCACAAAAGCACTTTTATAGCAGAAACATGACGGACATGTTCGATCACTTGGATTGAGATTCATGAGTGATTAGGTATAAGTGTAAGTGGGAATCTGTTGGTATGTATGCCCATAGAGACTATCATTCGATGATTGTAATGGGATACTATGTAAACGATTTGTAATACTACATTGATCATATCAATAAAGGCAAGTTTCCAATCTATATGTTTGTGTTTTATATTGTGAGATGACCATAAAACTTATAGATGTCTATAGAATGATATACTCAATGACATATGTCTTCGTGTTGATGACCTGAATAGTGAGATCATATGTATGCTAAGAGTATGTATTCTTGTTTTGTCCCTAATCGGTTGTTATTGTGGAAATATCCATAGACATCAATAACACATAAGATTAGAAGGTATGTTGGTTGATGGAAGAATCTCATTATCCATGATATGGAGATATCAAACCAAATACATAGATACTTGTTAGAGAACAGTGTATCGGATAGACCCACCTTGAGAGTGACACATGGATACCATGATTGGTAGTTAGAGTCACATCTCATAATGATGGTGGTGATTGTGGTTCTTAGACCTGAAGTCACTACACTTATCACATGTCGTTCGGTGTACTTTGACATCATCCACTGTGGTCCTGAATAAGGATTGCCATAAAGATGGTGCTTGGGTGCACTGTGACACATGGGGATGACTGTGAGTGATGTAGATGGAATTTGTCCTTCCTACGGGAGTTTGATATTCCGGCTACTTGATAAGCGAGACTGATAAATGCATGGCCATGCTGATGTGAGTCAATATGTGATATTGAGCTTACATATATCTCAGACAGTCTGCTCTAGTTCAAGGAACATGGATTGAACATTGAAAAGGATAACAATTCCATGACTCGAGTTCAATCCGGATATCAGCGACAAAGGAACTGTACAATCACTGTAACACCAGTCATGAATGATAGGTTAAGTTGTTCTCCAACTTCTCCAATTACTTGGGTAGCAATGAAGTCTTGCTAGATACCAATCATTGCTTGTGAAATCATAATATGATTATGGATATCACTGCCAACGTAATTTGGAGCCTACCGGGTCACACGCATAGGATGTGTTGGAATAGGAGTATAATTGTGGATTTGATTGGAATTGCTCCAAATCACATTGATTACTAAAATGTTTATGTAATGGATTAGAATAATATTGGAGTGACTGGCTCTAAGTGCAAGTGGGAGTCTGTTGGTATATGTATGCCCGTAGAGCCATCCCAAGTGATTGCATTGAGTCGGATATTAATTAATCAATTAATGTGATTATTTGGTTAATTAATGAATTCTGTAATATTCTAATTAACCCATGAGCGTTTTAATTAATGCAACGTTTCTGTTTACCGATGGGTTTAGGAAACCCTATTTCCCTTCGTATCCTGTTTAAAGGAGGATTGACGGCCGATATCTATATAAGATAGAGAGAGGTTTTTCCGTTTACGCTCACGCACATAAACCCTAGCCGTCATCGTCCTTAGGAGAGAAAGGAGAGAAACGTGCCGCTAGCACGCCGCCACAGAGACACGACTCCTTCCCGCCGACTTGAGAAGCACGACGTGGAGTTCCGTCCATCTGCGTGGACGAAGTAGAGATGCAGACGCCTTGACGCCTGCGTTCGGAGGACGTCGACGACCACCTGTACGCGCCACGAGTGGCATACATCACTGCCGCAAAGGAGTGTCGCTGGATCAACCTATGATAGCGAATGGGAGTGAAGTTTCGTCCGTGTAGGTCAGCAGTGTTGCACCGTCGTGCAGCGGGACATCGCCGGACTTGCTCCGCGATAAGGTATATCCAGCAAACATGTTTCCGAATATGTTGTTGTCGACGAGATCCTGTTTCGGGTTGCGTGGATTTTATTGCTTCCGCCACGCATGTTTTCTCCACAAAACCCAACAAACTCAATGTGTAACCATTAGGTTATAGTATACTAGAGTTACACAATAATAAGAGAGACTCCTTTTCTCTATTATTACACTAAGGAAGGTTGATCACAATTACCCGTCATCATCTGAGTTCATTAGGATTAAATATAACAAGTTGTATCCCATTAAGGCTATGTGTCAATATGATATGGTCATTATCCATTCTATTCATATGAGGGATAAGGTAAGAATACCTTATTAAGGTCAAATCTCCATGGGTTGCATCATCATTAAACCCATATCACCATACCAAATTATGAACCAATGGATGTTGTAAAGGTAAGACTGTTGGTTATTTACATAAGTAAACACCTTAAACAAATCATATGTAAATACATCGAGTTGTGATCTAGAAAGAGTCATTGTTAAACCCTAAAAATTCCTTATTTAATAACATAAAGGGATCATCATAGGTTGTGGGGTTAAAACCCATCATCGATTGTACATTTTAAACAAGCCATCATATCAATCATCAGGCTCCTTAAATTGATCACACGAGGGAAACCATCAAAATAAGATTATTAGAACTCACATGTAATACTATAGGTTTCAATCAAAGCCATTATTAGATGTTGAAGCATCAAATCTCAACTATTGGATCAAGTCCATTATTCAAAACTATTATATGAAGAAATGTTAGATCCTAACCATTGAATTAGATTCATATTTCAAAACCATCACTTGGTGTATAGGTCTAACCCTTGAATCATTTGACCCAAGAAACTATTAGATTAGGGGTTAATTGAAGCTAAATCTAAAGCCTTTACTCACCATCGGTTGTGGTGAATTGATCCACCACCTATTGTGATCATTAAGTCATAATCAATCGATAGATCAACACTATATTCATTTAACTCCATCGAATATTAAACTAATGTCATCATTGATTGATAGCATCATTAGGGTACTTAGTGATTGATCATTAAGCTTCTAATTAAGCCAAAACCTGACCTAAGGGGTGACCTTCAGTTGTCCCCATCGATTGACACCCTTGGTCTCCACTATCGGTTTTCAAGATAGCAACACCATCGATTGTTGCATGGCATCACCTTCGGGTCATGTGGTAGTGAAGGAAATAGCTAGAAAACCCTAATTTGGACCATCGCCTGTTAGGTGCTTATCACCATCGGTTGTCAAGCCAACTTGTCCTAGATCATCTTCTACCATAGGAAGGATGTACACCTATTTATAAGTTAATCTAGAACTAGAACATAACAAGGAACCCCATAAAAATTCAGAACCTTGAGCAAGCATGGTTTCTTTATGCTTAAATCATCACTTTTAAGCATAAACATGAACTGACAAGTTTTTAGGAAGCAATATAAGTGAAGAAGGTTATAAAAATCACTCTACAAAGAATAGAGGACTACTTATCAGCAAGAAAAATTGAACAAGAAAGTAGAAGACCCAAGCTTTAGGTATGAACTCAGCCATCTAGAACCTTTCTCCACAAGAAAAGAAAACCCTAGAAGAAGAAGCAAGAAAGGTAGATTCTTGAGTTCTAGAGCAACTTCTACCATGGAACAAAAAGCTTTCGACCTGGAGGAAGGTAGGATGAAAAAGAAAAGAGAAAGAAATGGAGGAAAGAAGGGGATACTTACTCATTTAGGTCAAGATCGCCAAGTAGGAGCTTTAGAAACCCTAGAGGAAGCAAATCGACCCTAGATGCTTCTACCAAGAAGATCCACACTTTCTTCTTCCTAGGACAGGTCATCCACAATAGAATACAGGAAAGATGAAGATCTTAGTAGTAGGGAAGTGGTAGAGAGAAAAAGTTTCATTTGTGAGGTTAAGGATAGGTATATAAAGCTTGGAGGATAAGGTAGAGAAGAAGCATGAGGTGTACAAGCAGCTCTCATGTATTCATGGCTTAGAGCTTCCATGGATGAGCAAGAAGTAGGTCCACTAGCTATTGGGGACTTATGGGACATCGATTGATGGTCTCCCAGGACAAACATCGGTTGTTGGGCAAAGAAACTGTTACAACCCCAATTTTTGGGTTCAATTGGTGAGAAATATAATTTCTCATATTAAAGATAATTGAACAAATAATGATATAATTTGTTTGAAGATATGGATTTCGTTTACAATAGCCTTGATGATTGTTTTGTGGGCTTTATTGGCTATTGGGCCCAAATAATAAGGAAATCCAATTAGTGAATGAATAAGTGAATATTTGAGAAAAGAAATAGGTAGAAATCTCTAGAAGGCAAATATAAAGAGGATTTCGTGCCTCTTGGGTTCCTTGGGTACCAAGGAGTCCAATGTTGCAAAAAGAAGGCAATAAGAATAGAAAAGTTTAATTAAGTATTTCTTTAGTAAGAAAGGAATTGAAAATAATGTTAAAATGTTGGAAATGAGTAGAAAGAGGCATAAATGAGATTTCTTGGTGAAATTTCGTATCCATGAGGTTGCTAATAGTAAAAGGAATGCCAATGAGGAAAATAAAAGAGAAATAAAAGGAAATTCTCAAAAAGAGATATTTTAATGAGAAATAAACAAGATAATGTGAAGTAATGCATAATGATGCATCTAGAAGGATAATAAGTATCCAATAAAAAGAATTTCAAAATAATGGAGTGTCTTGGGATCAAAGGAGTCCCAATAAAGAGGAAAGAAAGAGAAAATACCATTTTTGCAAAATAAAAGGATAATGTGATATCTTATTAATGAATTATGAGGTATTGTTAAAAAGAAAGTAATTTCTATTAAAGAAAATAGAAATTTCGTGGCTAATGGACTAAAAGCTAAGAATAAAGACAATCATGATAGGGATTTTTGAAATCCTAATATCCAAGTAATAGGAAATACCAAGGGAGAGAGAGAGAGAGAAGAATTGCTTCTCTTTGAAGGAAAACGATTCCTATTAAGAGGGACTTCGTTTCTTTAAGGAAAGCCATCCTAAGGCTTCGTTTCTCTCCCCTATAAAAGGGGTAAGATCTTGGTTTGAGTTCTGGAGAGAATCCCATGCAGCAATCCCCTTTTCTCCTTCTTCCTTCACGTTAAACCCTAGTAGAGGGAAACGTTGCAACCCTGGTACGGAGAGAAGCCCAGGAGGGGAGCTGGAGGTGCGCCGAGGTCAGAGGATGACCTAGACGGAGTTTCTGTACCCTAGACAACTCGCCAGGGCGGCCGCATGGCTGCAACTGGAGGCTGCAAGTACGGGCTCGCGCAGCAGATCCCGACCAGCTTGGTCGCAGATCAGAGGCACCAATAGGTGCGTGGAGTGCGGCGGAGAGAGTATAACCTTCCCGGAGGGTCACCGGCCCTTGGAGGAGAGGGGGGCAGCCGCGCACAGATGTAGGACGGCGGGCTAGGGCAGCAACAGGCTGCCGTCACAAGGTTGAAGGAGAACCAGGCGCGTTGGACCGTTCTACCCTTCCGGGTATTGAAGAGCCAGCCACTTAAGGAGGGGCAATTTTGTCATTTCAAAATATTCTCAAACTCAGCCGAGCAAAGCATCTTGCATGGGAATGAAGCGACGTGGCGCAACCTGATTGGCTCTGGTAAGTAAATCCTTACAAAAATCATATCTAATAAATTGTAGCTCGGATAGATACGAATAAAATATCAAAATTGATCAGGAGAACGAGAGGAATCCAATAAAATGATATTAAAGTTTGATTCCGTTCCTAATTGCAAAAGTACTATAAGTTGATGAAAAGTGCATTAAAGTTAAGTTAAAAACCCTTTTTGTGATTAAAGGTTGAATTTAGAATGCTTAATGGGTTAATTGAAGTATTAATAACCTGTTGAATGATAATGTTAGATTCAAACCTGATCTAGATGTAGAATTGCATGATTTAGGGTTTTTACCTCATATGAGAATGATTAAATAATTTAGAAACCCTAATTTAGGGTAAAAGAGGATAAAATCATATTTAATTTGAAAATGTGAAAATATGATTGTTTAATGATGGTTCTAAGTTATTTGTATATAAAAGACCTTAATTCTGGATAAATACCCTAAAAGTAGTAATTAGAAATTTCTCATGAATAAAAGGTGGAATTAATAGCAAATCGAGTTCATATGTGATTTAGACCGTAATGAACTATGAATTGATGATAAATGTGTATAATGATCTGGACATGGATTAAAAGGATAAAAGTAGTAGCTTTGATGTAAAAGAAGTTGGATGAAATTAATTAATGATTAAGGTGCCTTTAATATGGAAATAGAGTTATATGTTATTAAGATAACATTAATATTGAAGAATGGATGAAATAATGAGTAATGGTATAAATTAGGGTTTAGAATAATAAAGGATGAAGTGAAACCCTAATTGCAAAATGAAACCCTAAAATGGATACAAAAGCCCTAGAAAGTGAATCCAAGTCAATAAAGTAGATTCTTGATAAAGTGTGTAATAAATAGAGTACATATTCTTTTAAGGAATAATGTGATGATTGAATTACTTGCTTGGATATGTTGATTGGCTTGATTGCATATACATGAAGTATATGACTCATCAAATCAGGTATGTGGTTACGCTTATAAATAATCGCTCTAGTTTCACGGCGATTCCCGAAGTTTTAATCGGTTTCTTGAAAATAACTATTGGATGTTTATTTATTTCATGCAACTATAAAGTGAATATGATTATCACTATAAATGTGCGTATATAACTGACTAGATCCGGGTCCACCTCTATTGCTATGAAAAGGCTAAGAAAAAGGGGTAATCCTAGAGCAAGGTCTAGGTTACCGAGAGTTAGAAACTAGGATACCCACGTGTAGTGCCATGAGACTCATTAGCCTGCCATGAGTTAAGGAGTGGGCTACTTACGAGTAGTGCCATGTGACTCAATCCTAGAAATTGGTTCACTTATAGGTGGATCATGAGGGGTTTAATGGGGACAACATAGAGGATAGGGTACCCTTGGATCGCGGAGTTATATTTAAAACATAATCTTGATTGTTAAATGATTAATTGAATGATTACATTGTTATCATAGTTGCACGTTTATTGTTTCCCCCACATACCAGCTTCGGCTGACCGACGTTTTGTTTGTCGGCATTTTAGGAACAAGCCAAAAGGACAAACAATAAATCATCATATTGTGAAATACATGAAGAAAATAAAAGGAGGATTAGTTAGAGTAGAATCCTTAAGTGGATAGAAGTGTAGAGATCTAAATTTTCAAAAAGGTATGCAAAAATTTACTTTTTTCTTACAACTTTCAGTATAGTATGTTAAAATTTGATAATTATTCTTGGTTAATTGCCGAACCTTTGATCTAGAAGTCATGGGTGCGGCTTCGACCTATTGATCTCCCTTAATTGGGGGTTATCAGGAGGTGGGGTCGTAACAGAAACCATCATTTGTTCATGGTTTAGGTCAATAGATGGTTGAACCAACAGTTGATCATGTTTATAAATGAATTGTCGGTTCAAGTGAACCAAACCAGCATGAACCATCAACCTAGAGCCTTTAGGATGACCTGTGGATGTCCCCCAATGGTTCCTATTGTTTATGACCATCAGTTGTTTCCCAAACCACTGGTACCATCAGATGTTAGCTTTGAAGGTGGCTCATCCATGGGGGGTGAATGCTAATTCACCATAGGAAGGAATCAACTCCAAACCAAGGTTCAAACAAGTGCCCCATGTCTAAAAAAGCTCAAGAATGATGAAAAAAACATTCAAGTACCATAATACAAGTGACAAATTGCAAATAAACCTCTCAATTGGGTAAATTATAGAAAATCCCAAAATGTACATAAAATTGCATAACTTGCACAAACAGTGCCCAAATTGGACCAAATTTGAAACTTAAGATTGTATTATAGTCTCACAACTTATCATATAGGTTTACTAACACAATATAGTATGATGCATGGTGTGTTCCATATTTCCAATTTGAAGTGATATGTGAAGGATCATACCCATGTGTTGAAAATATACCTTATAGAACTCCAAGGGAGATTGTCATACTCTGAGTCACCTGTGAGGATAATAAACTCCAAGATGAAAGAGAACAAGAATAAAAAAATAGAGATGGTAAAGATTCTTTGGAAGCACCATGGTGAAGATGAAGCCACATGGGAGCTAAAGACGGACATGGAAAAGTCTCATCCTAATATTTTTTTATGAGTATTTGAATTTTGAGGATAAGGTTACAATAAGAGGGAAAGGATGTTATAACAAAGTTTTTTACATGTATCTATACATATATTTGAATGAAAATATTGGATTTTTAAGGATATATTAGAAAACTTGGTATACCTTGTTTTAAAATTATTGATTTAAAATGCAATTTGTCCTTGCAATGGATTTCCTGGTTTAACTATTTTTAATAATCCATTAATAGATATTGAATAAAGGAAGAGAGGAAAATCTAGTAGTAAAGGAATTACTAAAAGAAATTCACAATGGGTATTTTAAAATATGGAATTGTGTGGAGTTTTCTAGAAAAGAATAGGATGAAAACAATTAATGAATTGGATTTGGTGAAATATTATACTTAATGAAAAAAGATATCAAAATAAGAAATCTTGCCAAGTTTGGGAGAGAAAAGGATTTATTTGATGCTTTAAATAAAGGAAAACTTAGGGACAAAGAAAAGTACCATTAAATTGTGTATTTTGGTCTCAAATCTAGCCCAAGCCAAGATTTCATCTTTAAAAACTTCACTTTACAAATTGGAATTAATTAGTTAAGAGGAAAGAGAGCTATGAATTAAATATTTTTCCCCTACAGTGATGATTAAAAGGAAATATGAATTAAATGTCATGATTTTATAGAAAGGAAATAAAACCCACACATTTTGATCATTTGTGTGGCATGAGTGCCACTGGATCGGGATCTGACGATGCTCAGATCATCATCTACATCTAAACAAAATATGAAACCAGGAATAGCATTGAAGCCTTCCCTTTTTCTATTCCCTCCCACATTGGTTCATGTGCAAATCTAGAAACATCTCCAATGGATATGCGAGAGGAAACACACCTACCCATCCTAGGATTTCCCTACTTTGGAAGGCAATTTAGGGTTTCCCCAATTGTCGCCATGAACGGTGCTCAACCCTTGAAGCCATGACTAGAAAAGGAGGGCTAGAATTCCTCTACAAGACCCCAAACCTCTCCATGAGATTCTACTCAATCCCTAGATCGCTCCCTTGCCCTCAAATTTTCTACTAGACATGTTCTTAAGCCCTTACCTTCTCCATGAACCTCGTTGGAGATCCTCTGTGTCCTCCTCCCAGCCTTGACCACCTTTGGAGCAATTGAAGCCCTTGGCAAGTTCGACAAGTTGAGACAAAGGCATAGACACATTTTCTTATTGCCCAGGGGACACGGAGATCAGAGTCGACCATCTTTTTGACTCACCATATCTTACTCGAAAATGAGTAGTGGA
This sequence comes from Alisma plantago-aquatica, assembly GCA_963693085.1. Classification (NCBI taxonomy): domain Eukaryota; kingdom Viridiplantae; phylum Streptophyta; class Magnoliopsida; order Alismatales; family Alismataceae; genus Alisma; species Alisma plantago-aquatica. The sequence goes on along the minus strand of OY856414.1, from coordinate 521,098,901 downwards.
AGAACAAAACATGGTGAGAGTTTAGAACTCTGCCCCTGATCGGATGTTGTGAGGTAAGGGTAATTTTAGACCTTTCTCCCTTCCTTTCTTGCTTTCTTTAGCCTACACGCCAGTGAGGGTGATCACATGGCGTGAGCCTATTAGCTTGACCGTGGCCCCATGCCGCACTCACTTTACACAGTCAGCCACCTTTGTGGCGTGCTGTGATTGGCTAGAAAGGTTTAAAACTTGTAAAAATGCTAGAAAATTATAGGAATGTTTAGATATAGCAAATAAATAATGTATTTGATTATAAAAATACAAGGAATACAATGAACTTGGTTCCAAGGCCTAGTTTTGCATCTAATTCCAAAAGCACATAAAGTTGCTTACATTAATGTATTAAAATCATGAAAATCCAAATTTCTTAGTTTTAATGATCATAACTTGTCTAAATGATTTTAATGGATAAAGACTGATCTTTTTGGATAAAAAAGACAACTTGAATCTAACTTGAGATTTAGAATTCATATGATATAAAACTTAGGGTTTTTAAGTTCAAAGGCGTCAAATGTGTTAATTAGGATTCGAAAAGACAAAATCCCAATTTGACTCCAAGACCCTAACTTGGAACCCAAGTCAGTCTTAATGATAGTTTATGGACAAAATAGTAACACTTGGGTGTTATGCATTAATTTTAGGGTGATTGCTTGGTTGATTGTAACTGCTCTTGTTTACTTGGACTTCAAGTCCTCTCAGAGAAAGGCATGTGGTTACACCTATGACTACTCAGCTTATCGACTTTCATGCTTTTTGAAGTTGTCCCAATTGAATTGCAATTAAAATGCTTGAATGTTTATTTACTTCTTACAATATTTAAAGTCACTATGAGTATCATCTTATATAAATGTAACATGGTCAAACCCAGAATAAAGTCATTATGGGAATGACTGGTGAGCAAGTCAGAAAGGAATATTACCACAAGCCAAGATCGAAAAGGAAGGCCTGTGAATGGAACCAATCCTGAGTGACAGAAGGTTGTATATGTCCACTATAGGGACCAAACCTAAAGAGAAGATTCCCCATAAAGAGGCTCCCCTAAAGAGGGGAATACCATAGATAAAGAGAGGATAAGGGTTGAGAAGTTAAAACTAGAAAATTCTTGTTCAATTTTATAATCATAATTATTGCTATGGTTTAATAAGTTGTTAAACCTACATGTGAATGTTTTATTTTCTCCACATACTCAGTAGATCTCGATAACTGAACACATTTTGGTTTCATGTTGTTTCAGGTTAAACTACAAGTAATGAAGAGAGATGAACATCCAAAGAAGAAGACACCAAAAGAAAAGATCTAAAGTTATTCTAGAGGGTTTATATAGATAGTTTTTAGTTCATGTTACAAACAATTAGATTTCCATTTCATGTAACTCTGTAGTGAAGATTCTATCTTAACATTGTTACCCAACTCTTTTTCATTCAATGATATTTTTTAATTATTATTGGTTAATTGCTAAACCTTGATCATGTATGTATGATAATGGCCCTTGGCCTCTCAGTCCACCTTAATTGAGGATAACAGGGGGAGGGGGTCATTACAAGTTACATGAATAATTAAAGGGAAACAATGTTAAAACAATGAATAAGTCTATCTATCTAATCCTCCAGTAGGTCATAGACATCTATTCTTTTTTGTGTTTGCTATTGTATATCCTTGTCTTTAGATATTACATATGTTTAACCTAAAACACTAACAATCTACAACGTGGATCAATATATTTCTATATTGTGTACATGGTGCAATCAGAATGTTTGCAAATAGGTGTAGCAAAATAATCAAGCATGTCAGAAATTATCATTAAATAATTGAACTTGCATGTTTTTTATAAGTTCCTAACCCATAGTTCCCTGTTTTAGTGGGTACATCAATCCTTTGCTCCATCATTACATTCCAGGGTTCGATCATGCATTGGACTCATGGTGACTATCCAACATTTGTCTTGGTTACATATACATCTTCAATGCCAACCACTTCCATAGTGACTTATCCTTAGTTGTCTGGGATTGTTACCTCCTTCAAATACACCTTTAGAGATTGCATTAATGTGTTTAGGAAAGTTATGCTTAATATTTATGATACTTGTAGGGGCCTTATAGTTTGTAAGAAATGTATAAGAATTCAACAGTTTAATTGCAATACATCATCAAACTTTAGAAAACATGAGAAGTTGATGAAAGTGGTTCTTCATAAGTCACCATGTACCTTTCTTCAGATATAACTTAGATCCAAGCAAATTGGTGTAGTTTATCAACCAACCAACCAGTCAATCTATATTTGATGTGTGACATCCAAGTATTATTTCTATATTCCCAAATCATACCTAAATCTACTTGGGTCCTAAGTTAGGGTTTTGGGTCAAATCTGGGTTACATTAGGGTAGAGGCTTCACAAACCCTAATTGTCACATATTAAGGCTTTATAAAATAGGAAAGCCTAATTTGATATCATATGAACCCTAAATCATAGATTAGATGTGAAATACCTTTTCATCTAATTAGGTCAAACTTTATACCTTAATACTAACTAAGAAAGATATGATCATCAATTCCATGAAATTATAATTTATATTCACTAAATACCATCAAAGTATGTATTACAATATACTTTTGGAATTTGAGGAAAAATAAAGAATTGAAATCTATTTTACTAAATTCTACATAATTTACATATCATTTTCATATATATTCACTATCATAGGAGTTACCGCCTATTTTCTATAATTTTAACAAATTAATTAGGAATCAACCAATTAGGGACTACCGCATCAAATGGATAATTATTTATTTGGATCGAACATATCTCAATTTATATACCAGGACAAAGACCCATCTTCCCATTAAGATGTGACATTTATGTCACACTGATGGGGGCAAATAGGTCTAATCCCTTCTGGGATTATTCCCTTTCGTGTCTTCTTGAGAAGGCATGGTTGAATTTGTTGTTGGGTGCATGACAAACATGGTTGATGGTCCCATGACCTTTTCCAGGTCCTTCCAGTGCTAACCAGTCAAAACATGATGATGAGGGTGATCTGAGGCAGGCTCTAGGGGTCTAAGATAGTAGAGAAAACAACAACAAAGAACATGGGAAACTACCTCAAATCACAACAAGAAGGGGCCTTGTGAAGGTTCATGGGTGTCTGTCAGAGGGTTCACGCTAGTTATGACTCATGTGATGGTTGAAGGTGAGATCTTGATTAAGACTTAAAAGCTTCAAGTCTCACAATCAGGGAAAAGGAGACATGGCTTTCTTTGCTGCTTTTAAATGTGTCAAACCACCTCAGGGAGTTCTTGCGATTTTGTTGGCCAAACTAATTGGATTAGGGTGCTTTAGAGCACTAGAACGACGATGGGTTTGTTGAAGGTGATGGAGATATGAGTAGCATTGATGGGTGTAGTTTTCATTCAATTAAGAGTGCCTCTTAGTGCATGAGTGTATGAGGGTGCTAATGCTACCCTATTTATAGGATGGGGTAGAGTGTAGGGGGTATTTGAGTCCAACCCTAACTCATCGGATGGTCGGTGATTTTGGGCGTTATCATTTCATGAGGCTTGGGTTGTTGTCTTCATTATCCTCTCCCAATTTCAATGGAACTTATTTGAGAGAAAATGGTAGATGGGTGAGGGACATATGATCAATGGTGGATGTCTGGGCTGTGTTGGACTTAGATCGGGAGGTAGATGATGGATACTCATCATTAGATCTAAATCTAATAGCTCAGCTAGATATCTGAATTTCCTATCACATACCCCTTAGGTTGGGAGATATTTATTTAAATATTTTTACATTTGATTATTTCTAGGATTATTCCACTTTATCTGACCCTATAAAAAATCCTAGAGGCTTCTATAAAACAATAATTTCTCCTAAATTTTGTGGGAATCTTTATAATAGAATTATCTTAGATTGTGAAAAACTTGATGATAGAATCTGAAAGTTAATTACCTTTTCCTTACCTTCCAAGTAATTACTTAATTGAATTACCTAGGTCACATATTTTCTAATTATCTATTCAAACTTGGAAATTATCACTATTTAGGATTTTCTCACGTCAGCTTAAAGGTGGAACCCAACCAAGCTGGTTGATTGCCCTCAACTTGGTATTCAAGCTAAACATGATATTATCATATGCCAATTATCCAATTATTTAATATTCTTAGAATATTCTAGTTATTGGGATTTCCTAGTTATCTTTACTCATCACTCGTTAATATATTACTGAAAACAACAAAACACACGAAATTCCTTTTATTTGGAGAATTTACATTCATACCCAAAATTGTTAAACAAGGCATAGAAATCCATGCTTTTCTAATGTCACCCCATCAATACATTATTTGCATACAAGTATTTTATATGCACAAAAAATTGGGTTGTAACACAAACATTAGATCAAGTATAAAATATGACCTACAAGTAGGGTGTGCATGTGATGCATGTCCCACTTTATCTCTCATGATGTTTTGCAAATTTCAAAACATAGAAGTCCCTAAAAGATGGGGCACACAATAGATGTGTGCCAACTTTCCTAGTCCCTCATTCCATCCCAGACGACATGCGAGATGTTACTAGTAGTTTCTAAAGCATGGGGTGACCATCTGTCATGAACCACACATTCCTCATCCATATTGAATTGACTAGTCAACTCTGCATTACTCCAAAATGCTCTAGAAATATTTAGAAAGCTTGAATTCTATCTTTCACCCCACATTTCTCACCTTGACCATTTTGACCAAATTGCATCATGAAGATTCCATAAAGACCCTAGCTTTCTACATAATTTTTAAAACCTTCCAACCACTTTTTAGACTTGGGAAACACTGAAAACTACATTATAGCCCTAGGACTCCCCTAGCCACTATAAATATATCACCCCAATCACCATTTACCAAGGCTAATAGTTTTGATAAGGGTGGTGTGCCCCTGGTCTAGAGCTTTAATAGGCTATAGTTTTGAGATAGGCTAGAGTTAGGGAGGATAATGATACTTACATGCTATCATTTGCAAAATGCCTACAACTTTGAGTGAGGGCTGAGAAATTTTGAAGGTAGTCTTTTAGAAAGTCATCCAAAATTTGATTAAATACCACAAGGTTGTAAGAAGAGCTACAAATACCCAAGGCCAAGAGGCCCAAGATCTTATACCATGCCATAAAGCTACTAGACTAGATCCATCCCTTGAGAGAGAACATCTTCTCTCCTCCCAAATAATAGTCAAGCTAGGTACACACATGGACTGTCCACAAGGTGACCCACCCTCTTCCTCCACCCCCTCCAACCTATTTGTGGTGTGAAGAAATGAGCACCATGGGTTGATGATCACCAATACAATTTTGATATTACTAACATCAATTCTATTTCATTTTATTATGTTCATGTCCTCATTATTTCTTCTTACCAAGCCCTCAATGGTGTGAGGGCATGATCATCCACGGTTGATGATCACCTATATCATCTTGTTATTTATAACACTTGATTTTCGGGTGATCTGTCCTTATTATTTTTAATATATCTTGCACATGCAAGGACTTTTATATAGGAAAAAATCATAACCTCACTGATATTTATGATACCTCAAGGGTTTCGTGGGGTGCCTAACACATTTCTCACACATTCTTGACACCTTATCTTTTCTCTAGTATTCTTAGTTTTGTTATCCACTCAGTTTTTAAAAGGTGTGTCTTGATGACTTTCCTCATTTTTTAGAATAAACATGGTGGCAAATATATTTTATTAACTTGTGCATCAATGACCACCCCTAAATTTCCTCAAGAAAAACCATCAATAGCATTGTCATGGGACCTAGAACTTGGGCGATGTCACCATAACCATATCACTTGTAGATAAGCCTATTGGTAGGACTAGAAAGGAATACATGGAGGTAAGAATGACCATATTGTTAAGGGAATAGGGACTACCAATTGCAAACTATTGGGGTCATCCCCTTCTTTTTCTTGGGAAGTTGAACATCCTCAATAGGGCCTTTAACTAGATCATGATGGTATCTAAATTTGAACCCTCCATCAATTGATTGAACTATTGGCACTATAGGAGGTTTTGAGGGCATATATGGCATTCTTGGTGGAGGAATGGGTTGTGTCCATGCCATGTGGGTTCACAATGGGCATACTCAATGGGTGATTCGGGGGAGAAGACAATGCTCTCAAACACCACCCATTAAAGGAAAAAGGGTCTACAATTCCAAGGTGATTGACTTCTTTACTATCTAGCATATATGAATCATTTCCCAGTATAAGAATCTATCACTTTGATTTTCAAGCATAGGGTCATTTGGTGTAGGCATGATAGTAGTGGACATAAAGTTTATTTCCCTCTGCTATTAAATAATGAGTTATTCACAAAGGGGCTTATAAAAGACACAATAATCTTTTTCTTCATGTATTTGACATTCTTGGGATTCATAGTGGATGATTGGATCATTTACTTCACATAAGAGGCAAAACATTAGTCACAAATCCCATGGTGAATGTATATGTAACACTTTGTACGTAAGTGTCGGGGTTTATAAGCCTAATCAAGATGACATACATGAAACATGACCCTTATACAAGGGGTATTTGAAATAGAGTTGTGGAAAATAAGATGAGAGATTAATGGGATATTTTTCTTGTCGATAGGATGACACACTCCTCTTCTATATATACGAAAGGAGGTAAGTACAAGAGAAGTGAACTTAATCCTAATGGGCCAAGACAATTAGGACCATATGACATAATAGACTAAATAAAAAAATTCTAACACTACCCTCAAGTTGGAGAATGGGTGAAACACTTATCCATCTTGGATTAACAAGACTCAATTAGATGAGAAATAAAAATGTCACTAACAATACTGAATTTTCACGCCAATAATTTTAAATAGAGTCAAAGTGTGATTAATGTGGGGTTTTCTTGTAAGATATGGCTTTGAAGATTGTAGGTCTTATGCTCCTAATGACTCTTTACATCCTCACCAACAACAAATGATGCAGGAGCCACCTGGAATGCTACAAAGAATAAGTGACAACCCCTCTATGGTAAAAAGATCCATTCTTCTAGGCCACAAAGATGTCCTTGACAACCTTTCCCATTTATTAATCTTAAGGTTGGTATGAATTAGTTTGTTCTCTTCTATATAATGATGAGGATTCAATAGAAATGGAGGTGGAAGACTGTATAACTTCACGGTTGGTCCACGCCACTATTGTTGTTCAACTCCCTGAGAAAATTTGGACCAGGAAATAGAAAGCAACCTTCTACCCACAGAATGCAAACACCTACTCCTACTCATAAAGATCCTTCACATAAGGATCTGTGGAACCATTGTCAACATTATCACAAATAGCTTAAGAAATCAAAGACCAAGGAAGACATTCTATAGTAGACCCCAAGGGTAATGAGGTAATTTTCCATGTTACTAATGCCGAAGATACAATATCTACCCAAGATAAAACTCTACATCCTTATACTCTTGATGATTTTCCATTTCAAAATTCAGAACTAGAGCCTAACCTTTCTCAACCACCACCAAGTAAGTTAGGTAGAGAGACCCTAGGTAGTTGTCGGACTGCATCTTATCTTATAAGAAATATGACAAAGCATTTGCTATGAACTAGATGAAGAAGATTATGAGACTTGAACCTCTATTTAAGAATCTTTTTATGATCAACCATACTTAGATCATGAAGACAGATGGACTCATCTATATTTGGACCTAAAAACATGGAATTGTATGTTCGACTAGTTCAGGGATAGATACATTTCTAATATGTAACGGGTTGGCGGTACAACTTGTTGCACGTCTACCTTCTATTTCATTGTAATTGTCTGCCTTTGACTTTTTAGCATTTGTCATATGTAATGAGGATGTGTTGTTCATTAATTGTAAATTATTTGTAATGGGTTCGATAATGGATCCAATGATGCTGTATGTAAACTTTCATTCCTACACATGTATGGAAGGTTTAATAAAAAGGGCCATACCTTTTCCAAAAAAAAATTAGCTTGCCCTTAAACAAGACTCTTCAACAGTGATTTGATGATGCCACCTTTTGAGTTGTGTTCTGTAGGCTAGAAATACTCGAGCTTTGGATATCTTTTGAAGTGCAAATTGAATGAAGAACATCACCATCAATATGGAGTAGACGATCAAGACACCATCACTATGCTACCTTATGAAAAGGAATGTGGGTTGGAATAAGCACATTCAACACATTCAACGATGTAGCAATATAGGTATCTTCAAACATAGATATGATATGGTGTATATGACCCAACTGGATCCATCTAGAGTGAAGACATCATCAAGGAAAGCCCCAAGTATATGAATAGAAGAACCATCTTGGCAGGATGCAACCTCGAGAAGACATGAAAAATATCTTGATGAAGATAAAATATGGAAAAAACATCAACCTTACAGATAAAGAATTTGTAGGCTAGAAATTGACAAGCTTCTGAGAAGTTTGATGTAGAGAACCAACCATCCATCTCATGATAATGCAATGAGAATACTAAACTAAAACATCATTGGCACTAAAGGGAACAAGAAGTTGGAATAAGTGTAGCAAGCTCTATTCTAAAGTACATAATCTGGTATAAACATGAAAAACTTGGTGTTAATGTTGCTATTGAGATCCTTCAATGCATGAAAGTGGTAGCTAAGTGGAATGAAGAACATATAGCCAACCTATGTCTATATTGTGGCATAAACATGAAGAACCATAGTTTCATTGGGAATGAAGTGCCAATGATCCATTGGAAACACAATGCTTAGTGGGAATGAAGCACCAAAAAGACATTGGACAGACAGATTTGCTTAAGAACAAGAAGCTCCATGGAGATCAAAATAGCCTGGATTGATACATATAGTCTCTCTAATTCTCTTTTATCTCACACTCTCTCTCCTTTATTTCCCCTCTACACACCAATCACAAAGTGATTATGTAATTGGTGTGAAAAAGAGACAATACTCCCTGCGTCTAGAAATTGATGTGTACATGAGGGGTGGTAGCGGAAGGATTTTTGAATTGATAGGAAGAAGAAAGAAAATAAAAACACAATACCCATTTTTTTGGTATTTTATAAACTAGCATGAGATATTTGTTTGCCAATATGTTGTATATTTAATCGACAACATGAGTCAATGTGCTACATGACCTGATTAGATAGATTCAGATAGAAAAATAAATGGATCTTTGTGCAACCTATAAAGGAGATTTGTCAGTTCCTTAGGCCGACAAATATGGAGGTGTGAGGGTGGAACCATGTTGTATGAATTAGGTTGTGGAATAAATTTTACTATGTATCTGATTAAAAATATGCATGAAACACATATTGAATGAGCATACCACTATAACCTAGATCGACCCTTCTTGTGCCTATCTGCCATGGGCCAGTGGGGCGCCTAGGTTGATGTTGTAGTTTGCATCTTTTCTGGCCCAACTAGGTGTCTACATGTGCTTGTGGGAAATACTTATCCATCATGACTGGCTGGGTGGTGTCTAACTGCAGTGTTTGGCTGGTGAAGCAAGTCAAACTTTCCCAAGGGTAGAGTATTCTGAAGTTGGTGGATGACCCATACATGATGAGCGGCTCTGTGAACCATATGGTTGGGCACGTCGGCTTGTGAATCGTGTTGATGAAGGGCGATGGGCTAACAAAGGAGGCGAGGGAGATCATCAAGATAATTTTGAACTGTGAGAATGAAGCTCACACACGCTTCTATGATTATAATTATCAAGAACATGTTGTACAGATTTTCAGGGAGGATACACCAACTAAATTATCAACCTACGTTGATGATGCATTATTTTACCGATGTTGTTGTGCTTTGACATGCAACAATAATAATGGTGTGTTTTCATGAATGGGATCTACCAGACGGGTGTGATTGAAGGAACATTGCTGATTGAACCAAGGTATCAGAAGTCATGGAGGTTAGCCACACAACTACAAATAGGGGGCAGGAAACGAAGTCCAAATAGATTTATGGACATTGATATAATTGTTGGAGGAATGGAGGAGATGGGAAGTGAGGATGCGGGGAAGTGACCATTAGATAGATAGGACTTGAGAGATAGATGACAATGGTGATGGCCAGGATGGATAGCACCAATGAAAAAGATTAGATTTGTATACAAGAAGAACAAATAAGACGAACATGAAGGCTAAGATGATTTTTGATGGGCGACCAAGCCAAGAGAGATGGTGACCTCCCACAAGCTGAGTCTCTCTCTTTTTCTCCCTAGATTTATGATTGATGCTTTGGTAGTAGAAAATAAGATGGGAGACTAATGTGATATTTTTCTTGTTGATAGCATGACATAATCCTCTTATATATATAGGAAATAAGGCAAGTACTAGGGAAGAAAACTTAACCCCAATAGACCAAGATAATTAGGCCCATATAATGTAATCAACTAAATAGAAATGATTTTAACAATAGTGCAAAATGTATAATGTTTAAATTGCCCATTTGCATGGGTAGGGAAGCAATGATATTTAATTCTAGAATTAAGAAAGTTTATCGATAATTTGTTTCCATCGTGTGGAATGACACTGAGATTAGAATTTTCAACTCGTTCTCACATTTTGGGGTGGAGGACAAAAGAAGAAAAAAATTAAAAAATGAAATTACTTGGGTAGGGATGAAAACGTTTCATCAAACAATCTTGAATTGACTTTATGGGTGGTTGGGATATTAATACTAATAATAGAGTCAGATAATTTTCCTTACATCTTATCTCATGAGACTTATTTTATAGATGATCATTTATTATTATGTAGATATAGCACAGTGCAATCATCCTCTATGTGACACCCCATGCCAAAAATTAAAAGATAACTCAAAACCAACTACGGAAATAGATTACTGGAAAATAATGGATACTAAAACATTTTCATAAATCTCTTAAATAGAAAAAACCTTTACATATGAGTCCTTCCATGTCGCAAGGTACTTACCATGTATGGCATCAGCCTGTTACAAGAAAAATGTCCCAAACATACGTGTACATATCCACCATATCCGTACATGAAAATGAAATACAAGACAAACCACATATCGAAAGCATTTATATAGAACACATCCAAAACTATCCCAAAGACCTGAGTATATAGGGATGACTCTAGGACTCTAACAACAGAAGGACCACTAGTAGCATTGTAAACCTTGTCATCTATTGTCCTTCTTGTTGCTTCTCAATCTCTGTTGCACGATCTCTACTTCCTCGTGCACATCCACTTAAAAAGATGTGGGAAACTAATGCTGGCCTAAATTGTGCGTCAGACAGGAGGCAGACTAAGAAGGATCAAACTTTAAATTTATAATCCAAAAACTTCAAGGACCCCCACAACTTTATTATGGAGTTGAAGTAGATATATGGGGTCAAACACAAGGACGTGGGGATGCTTAGGACGCTTAAGATATCGCTTAAGTCAGATAAGCCAATTCGATAATCGATAAAAGTAAAGAGCTAGAACTAGTCTAGCAGGGTGTCATGAAATAAAACAAAACAAAGAAAAGAAAAGAAAACAAAGTCTATAGGATACTATTAATCAGAGAGAAGGAGTTCCTGGCTATGTAACCACAAGTTGGGTAGTCTATGCACCTATTCTCAGGCATAGACAACCCTCGAACATCCGAGTAAACAACCTACATCCAAACATGGTATGTACTGTGGTGTCTGTTCTTGTGGGTCATCCCACTCTCTTTCACGTAGCATGAATAAAACACATCGATGATATGAAACCTCTCTCAAGGATGATAAATCAGTAATCCTACAACATTCTAGATACCCTCTTAGGTCTAGAACATTCTGAGATGTCAAGAACATATGTGATCCACGCAGAACCAGGTAGTGGGCTCATCCCGGGTCTACGATTCTGCACGGATCACCTTGAACCATCCTCCTTTCAGAGTTTGATCCAAACTATCTTCTCTTGTCTATTCCTACAATGAATCTCTTGATATAGGAATAAATAGCAGTTCAAGCAAGAAAGAGATCAACTAAACCAACAATGATAACCAGAAAGAGGTGATAGAACATTAAACGTACTAGATCTGAAATAAAACTACTTGCTTAAGGTAAAAGTACATAAACATGTCCAAAACGGGATACTTAGCCAAGAAGGAGCTCAATTAGCCATGGACAAGCATAGTTGGCATTGAACAAAGATGGAAGAATATCATTTGTACAGAAACAAAGGAGAATAGTAGAAGAAAGGAGAAGAAGAAGAGATTTATCCCGTAGAGGAGAAGTTTCTCTCTCTCCTTGGCCTCCGTATAGGCCGGATCTAGTTCTTTGGGTCGTCCTCCTTGATCTTCTGGACTCCTTGGCCTCCTTTCTCTCTAGATCTGCCCTGAACAACAGCTTGGTGAGTGGATGGAGGTGGGAAATGATAGTGGATAGTCAGAAATGGGCAAAAATGGGTGGATGATGGTGGGAAATGATGGAGGATGGAAGAACACTGAATAGATGGGTGTAGGGTGAGCACTTCGGCCTTCTCACACCTCTGGGCCCTCCTACGGGGCTCTGGGAACCTCCAAATGTCAGAACCAACACATAGAACCTCCAAAATTTAGAACCCCCTTTCAGGTGGAGAGGGGAGGGTATTTATAGGAAAAATGGTCGGGGCATTGATCCATGTCGCGGTCCTGCTTTGGTTGCGGCAAATGCCATGATCGCGGTCGAGTCTACGGTCGTGGTGGTTCCCGTGGCCGCGGTCACGGTGGATCTTGCGGTCGTGGTCGACTCTGTAGTTGCAGTGGTGGCGTTGCCTTCTCGACCGCAGTCGTGGCATCATGGCCCAAACCCACCCCATGGGGGGTCTATTACCGGTGGTCGAGTGGGCCCGCATTGATGAACCTTCTGATTGTCGAGGATGTATACTGATAAAGGACTGTCCATCGAAAATAGGGTCTAAGAAATCAAAAGTTTCTTGGGCTCGCTAGTCAGTTAGCGGGACCACCTTCTCCTAAGATGGTGCACATAGTGCGATGCTTAGTCCACCGCGGTCATGACGGATGGAAGCCTAGCTACTGCAAAAATCATGTGTTGGTGAGAAATCTTAGAGAATAGATATCTTTTTAGGTTCAGTGCCTGCAAGTCCCAAAATTGGCTAGTTGAGCAACTTTATCTATGAAAAGATATAAATTACTAAAAGATAAGAATCTATGATTATTTTAGGCATATTAAGGCTATATTGACACAAAACCATAAATAAATGATTAGCATAGATGCCAAAATTTGGGTGTTATCAGAAACCCAAGGGGTGAGATTCCAAATCTCAGTGGGGAATATAACTCTCCACCAACACTATTATTAGCTCATATATGATGATTTAAGAACAACATTAAGGCTACAACTACGATAAGTAGATAATCATTAATAACAGAATAAGCAATTGCAATTAGATTATGAAACATCTTATCATATTAAAAGAAATATGTAGAACATGTAAATTCAGTCAAACTACTACCAGCGACATATAGTTTAGCTATAAAAGTCTAGCCCGCCTTGGTATAGGTCACGTCACTAGAGGAACTGAGCTATAGCCCACAGTCGCACTCCCACCAAGGTATGGCCCGCAGCCAATATTGTATCACGTCACTGAGCTATGGCCTGCACTCCTGTCAGGGTATGGCCCATAACCAATCTTGTATCACATGTCACTAAGAGATCAACTCATGCCTGGTTGTCCCATATAGCATGGACGTAAGGGGATATTTGTCCTCACCCCCACATATAAAAAAATATGCACTCCGAGTTAAACTCATTTCACCATTCAGCAAGTGCTGACACTGAATGGATCTATGGCACATGGAAAAGTTGTATGATTAAGTTACACTTGATTAGTTAGGTCATTTAAGTATCTTTTAGCATCAATCAAGTTACAGCGTATAAAATCATAACAAATTCTACAGAGATAAGGGGATAATACTCATCCAGCAGATATAAACATATAGGATGTCAACTTGTCACACTATCAGCACATGATGCCTGCATCATTGTTATTCACAACATCATCAACAAAGTCACGTTCCATGGGATATCTATCCCTCAACTCATCTCATATTAGGCCACGAGTCACTGCCAGGTCATAGGACTATTCACAACATCATTCTAATATCACAAGTGCCTCAACATGCCCCTGAAGGCTCATTTAACATGTATCATATCATGCTCGCCATAACATGCACTAGCTCATAATACCTGCATGGTTAGAAGTTGACAATAAATATATAAGGACAACCACATAACATTATAATCCTTTCATGATAGGAAAACAAGCAAACTCATTATTCACTATTAGGGTTAGGGTTTCCTTTTCAACCATTTAGGGTTTGTAAGACTGGTTCAACCATCAACCCTAGAACCATCACTCTCCATCATCTTAGAGTGTAAGGATTAGGGAGCATCAGTAGAGTTGATTAGATAACATTCGAAAAAGCATTACATATGGCTTATGTATCATACATATATGGGTATCATTATGTGTCCACATGTGTTTCTCATCTGCCTACCATCACCCTATGTTGACTACATAAACACATAGGTCGCGACCACCTAATATGGTCCATGTCGCGACCGTGACACTCATGTGCCTCAACCATCTATCACATGTCACGACCTTCCACCTCTAAACCATGTAGCTCCCGCGGCACTTAGGGTTAGGTTTTCACCAAAACACATCGAATCGAGGTGTCTCGACCCCAACCTATGTCACGACCCAAGACGGTCAACCTTCACCCATGTCGCAGCCCAAGACCATCATGACCGTGACCCTACTCTCTAGGGTGAGTCTCAACTCAAGCAAAATAGAAACAAAGCCCCAAAACCAAGGGTAACTAGGTTACCACCCACCAAAGGTTTCAACCTAACATTCACTAGGTTGAACTCAACCTCAAAGGAGCTCCTCGACCCAAAAGCTATCAGGGTCGTGACCATCATGAAGGGATTGTCATGACCTCCCAAGATATACCACCTAAGTCACCAAAAGAGAACTGAAACTGAATGTGAAACCATGGTTACCATGAAGAAAAGGTCACACACAACCAGTCATAAAAACCCTAAGTCATGGGTCAAGAAACTACCAAGGTAGAACCTTAGCCAAGGAAGAGAAAACCAAGTTCAAGATAACCAAAACCAAAATTAACATATCTCCAACCTCTAAGTGTACAAACACCATTCATGAGGGGCGAGGTAAAGAGAAACACAAGGAGAAAAACTTCACAACACATCATCCACCAAAACAGGTACACAAGTTTAGGGTTTCAGATTTGCTTCCAAACCCTTCTTTCCTAGAACATCCTTTTCTTTTGATTGATGGGACTTCCTTCAGACAAGCAATAGCAAAGACAAGAAAAAGGACGCAGGAAAGACTAAACCGAGGCATCTTCATAGTCATAAGAGGGTTCCCCGCTATTTAGAGGGCTCATATCGAAGAAAAGAGCAAAGGGACAACTATACAACACCACGAAACAAGCTCTAGAGATTACCACTAAGTACAAGAAAGGTGTGAAGGAAACTTAGAGGAAGAATATAGTAATAAGAATTATAAAGAAGTTCAAAAATAGAGTAGGTTTAGTGTTATATAACTCTCCTTAAGAAGATCACCACTAAAGCTTCAAGAACATGATCCAAGGGTTGGAAAAGCTCCACCAAAAGCTCCACACTCAGTCACAAGAGCACCTCAAGAATAAGAGGACACCAAGGTCAAAGTGTATCTCAAGTAGAAAGCAAAACCTCAAAACTGAAACAAAAGAAAGGGGGGAAAGGAGAGAAGAAACTCCCTCTCACTTGGGTGTCGCCTTGTCAAAACATGGCCTATTACCCTTGTGATGAGGAGCTTACTCTCAAGAACGACCAACATGTCAAAACAAAGTCTAAGGCCAAGAAAGAGGAAGAAGATGGGGTAGAAGATTTGAAGAAAACATCAAAGAAAGAAGACAAACACTCACCAAGATTGGAGATGACCAAGGATCATCACAAGCACCACATATAAGGGATGAACCACCTCCAAGGCACCAAGAACACTCCTTCTTACTCCACAAAGAATCAAGGATGAGAATAAGAGAAGGGAGGAAGAAGATGACCAAAAAGAACCACTTGAATGGAGAGAAGAGGGTTCATATAGTAAAGGAGGAGGGAGGTAAGACAAAAGATGAGGTGTCAGCAAGATAGGGCTCCAAAGAGACACTTGTCCACTAAAAAGACCAACATGCAACCACTTAAGCATGACATGCAAGGCATGTAAATACACTATAGGTAGTGTCTCAACCTCCCAAAAAACTCCACCCTATATGTTGTGATCGCAACACTCCAAGGGGCTCACCCTAATAACACAACTAGGTTGCGACACCAAGACCACTACAAGCAACCTAGGTCAAAACACACCTCCCCAAGCCTTTGTCTCGACCCAAGACAACCTTGGTCATGACCACCACACCAAGGGGAAGTGTCTCGACTGCAACACCCCCTCAACAAGCCCTAGGTCATGACCTAGGTCGAGACAAATCACCAAAGGTCACAAGGTCAAAGCACACCAACCCTAGGAAAACCTAATCACCACTATGTGTGACACCACTCAACCAAGCGTCAAACAAAGCACCCCAAAGCACCAAACTCTATCTCATGAAACTAGTATAGAGAAGGAACACTTTAGAGGCGGAAAATTGCACATCAACCCCCTATATTGGGTAAATTGCAATTTGCACCAAAACTAGCACATAAAGCACAAACATCATCCAAACATGATCAAACTTGAAACTTAAGCACACCACAAGCACTAATCACATCTCAAAAGATTAGAGAAAGGTTATAAGCACATGATTAAGCCAAAATAAATAGGGTCACCCCAAAACTCAGGTTAGGGTCCTTCCATTCTCGTGGTTGGATACTAGTACAGTTTAAATAAGGTGGATCCTCATATGTAGATGATGTAATCAAGGAGTCGAGGTTCCCTTTTTAGGAATCATGTTTTCTCTACTTCCATCTGTCCTCGTCATTGATATATGGAAGTTCAAAAGGGGTGAGGTTCCCTTTCAAGAACCAGGTCCTCTCAACTTCAATCTATCATCATTGTTAGTAATATGGAAGTGTAGACCTTTCCTCATTCTCCAGGGGTGTTAGACGAGAGAGATTGTAGGGTCAAATATAGGATTATGAAATATTCTTCAACATGGATTATGAAAGGAGGGAAAATGATATCACACACACAAACTTGTGCATACACACAAGCACGCACACACACACACACATATATGTTGTGAGAAAGTGGCATCAAACTTTGGATCACTTATTCTTTGTATAAATTCTCAACTTAAACTTAATATGGCTTTGTACTCGAAAATGATCTAAGGTTTTAATATTAGTCATTGTGACGTGCTACCGAGCAGTCTCCTCACCATTCATGGAGGCCATACGAATCCATCTCAGGGAATCAAAGCACTTCATGGTTACAAGTCATCTAGGGGGGATTTTAGCACCAAACATGTGATCGAATATTCAACAAAACACAAGTCATTGGCTTTTACAAATTTATTCACAAAAATCAAACATATATGTAGGCATGATGCAGCTAGGTAGGTTATTTAAAACTGGTGGAAATTGGAGTCTCCAACCTAATCATGATTTTGAAACATTGGTTTATTGAGATCAAAACTTTATGAAGGTTTTTTTGTAGCCTTCTTTAAAAAGTATTTATCAAAAGAAGAACTTGTTATCTCCAATCTATTTGGATTTTAAAAATTGGTTGCTACTAAGAGTTGAAATTTCACTAGTATTTTGGTGCTATCTTGGGTTTTTAAAAAGAAGCTTGTACTAAGGGATCGAGATTTTGATGGTGTATCTCTAGCTATCTTGGGTTTTGATAATCTATGCATACTTTAACATGGAATTTTTTGTAAGAATTTTTTTATATATAAACATTATTTTACAATCAATTCAAGACTTCATTTGTTTTCATCAATGTGGTGTCTTCCATCTTTGTGAATGGATGTTGGACGTTTTTACAACAAGGAATGATCGATTGGTGAATTCTAATTATCCTGAATGAAGGGATCCAAGTCTGAACCACACAGACAAGCATCTCTTAGTTTACCACCATCATGGACATGTGGCCTATGCTATAGGCTTGGAAGATGGGGTAACTTTCTGTGTTATATCCATATGTTGTTTTTTTTCTTTAGACCGACATGTGATGCCTTGATGCAAACATCGATTGATTTTTTTTTAAATACTCATTTTTTCTTTTGTTTTTCTATTGTGGTTGGAGCCTACATATGAGTGTAATCTACTAATAACACTATGGATTGGTTTTAAGTTTTAGAACTCATATTATACATTCAATTATATGCATCCAATTACAATTTGGATGTTACATTTAATAAAAGATCTCAAAATATACACATACTTAGTATTTTCTTAAAAATATAATGGGTTCTATAATAAAATATTCACTGTGTTATCTTTTGTAATATGAGATTTTAATTTTGATTTGATCTAAGAATTGTGTTTCACGTCAACATGTATATAGCTTCACAATA
Source organism: Alisma plantago-aquatica (assembly GCA_963693085.1). Lineage (NCBI taxonomy): Eukaryota > Viridiplantae > Streptophyta > Magnoliopsida > Alismatales > Alismataceae > Alisma > Alisma plantago-aquatica. The sequence continues at coordinate 521,080,314 of OY856414.1, read as the reverse complement.
TCTGTAGAGAAAATTTGTTCACAGACAACAATGACGAAAATAGAAAGTTTTTTCCACACTGTCTTATTAAAGTTTTATTTTCATATATTTTTATTAGTTTTTTATTTGAATTAATATAAATGAACAATTTAATGAAGATGTTGATGAATATATTGCATATGTACAAATGAGGAGGAGTTCTACTAATAGTCCGGGACACTATGTTATGTGCCTCTATATCTCTGAATTGGGGATTCATAGAAGATTGTCACAATTGTATCAATTCATGTCATATATGTAATATTAAGTTAGTGAGAATCCTAAAGGACAATCACATTAATTTGTTTGTTGCATTACACAAACATTTTAAGAGAATTATATTATTGTTGGTATAAATATCTTCATTTCCCCTCTTATTAAAAGGGTTGAGATTAATTTTTTGTGATTTCTTTATTTTTGTATTATATGAAGAAAGTTTCTCGTTTAGATTTTAAGTGCTAAGTTTCCATAAAAAAAGATCTTATTTCATCTAGTGGTGATGTAGTTGACTAGAAGATTTGTTATTTAATGACATGTAGAACTCCCATAAATTCATTTCTTATCAAAGTTTTGTGTTTACTGAAAAGAGTAAAGAAATTGTAGATTTCAATATTGAGGTAGTTGTTATGCTAATTTCGAATTGAAGTCCCTTCATATCTTACACATATAATTGTTATAGACTAGAATGTATAATGAAATGATAATCCTTTTTACTAATAATTCCTTAAGAATGTTAATAACCAGTATATTAAATAAATTTTAAAATTAACAAAGCTTGAATCAGTTTGACACATGCATGTGCAAGCGTGGATTTACTAGTCCCTTAAAAAGAATATCAGTAATGATAATAAGAGAAACTTTAATTCATATTGAACCAAAGAAAACTTAGGCACACCGTATTTGAATTGCTGTAGGTTAAGGAATTTTGTTGTGACTAACATACCCCTCAATCATGGTTCAACCTAACTTCATCCAATCAACTAAGTTGGATCTTGGTTAAGATAAACCAGACAACACGCGTGCTGAAGTGCTGATCTCGGGGTAGTTTAAGTTGGATCACCCATTCACCCTACCTCCCAAAAAGTCTTAAAAATGTCTAGCTAACCCATATCAAAAAAAGAATGTCTAGCTACCCCACGCCCAGGGATGAGCATCGGGCCGGGTTATACCGGGTTTTGTCTATCCCAAACCCAAACCCACATTTTAAAGCGGGTCACGGATCAGGTTCAAGCTCGGATAAAATTGAAAAATGCCAGCCAATACCCAACCCATACCCGGCCCATATAAGAATGTTGAGTTTCGAGCCGGATTCGGGTTTGCCCATATAACATTAGATGAGCGTACAAAATTTTGCTAGATCTAACTTGCTAACACGAAAACTAAACTAGTATGATATATATTTTGTGATCAACCTTCACAAGAACATATATATATATATGTATGTGTGTGTGTGTGTGTGTGTGTGATCAATGTAGTCGGAATATGTATAGTTGTGTGATCCCCTACAACTATGAAATGGATATTGAAAAAACAACAAATCATTTTCTCGTACATATGAATATATGAGACTTAAAAAATCAGTGGAAACTACAATGTTGTGACTTTTGCTTTCTCGTCCTATATGTATATACAATGAATGGGTTTTGGAAGGACAAAAGATCATTTGTCTCGTACATGTTGGCGTATGAGAAAAAAATGAGAGTAATCTACAATGCACTGAGCAAAAGATCATTAGTCTCCTACATGTGGGCATAGTAAGATCAAATAAAAAAAATCAAGTACGTCTATCCATGTTAGTCTATCCATGTCAATGATGGTTATCTTAGTATCAATTTATTAATCATGTTTATTAATTATAGATTATCCATGTTTCCATTGGTTGGATACATGCTACATATTGTGTCAAGAAATATGTATGTTTTCTTTCGGGAAGAATATAGATGGATACATACATACTGGACATAAAATTTAATCTGGGCATTCGGGTTTTCGGGTCTGCGTTTACCTCTGCCCGTACCCGACCCAAATAAAATATGAGTTTAAATTTTAAGCCCGGCCCACCCATATTATAAATCGGGTTCGGGTCTGAATCGAGTTATGCGGGCTGAGTTGTGGGTCGGATTGGACCGGCCCAACCCGATGTTCATCCCTACCCACGCCTAGCCACGACGACCTTCTGATGTTTACCAGTGCCTTGTCAACCGTTGTTTGCGATATCAAGCGTCCCTTTAACTTCCCTCACCTCAGTTCCTGACACCGGAATGTCGCTGATTCAGTTAGGTATCGTTGTTGCACCGGCTCCCATTTCGAACGTATTGGACCCCCTCAAATCTCCATCGATTACGGACTCTCCCTTCTCCCAGCTCTTTACCTCTCTCTCGTTGGCAATTCTCGCCCCTTTTCTCTGCAACTGCAATCCATCGCCCTTTCACCTGCGATTCGATCGCCGTAGCCAAATTTTGCTCTTCTGCAACCGCAACCTGCATCACCGGGAAAACTCCCGTCTCAAGATCCGATCCGAGGACGTGACGGGCGTCGTCGATCCGAGGACGCCCACATGGAATTTTTCACCAAGGCGAAGACGGTCCGCCTGCGGAGCCACCACGACAAGTACCTGACCGCGGAGGACGACAAGGAGGGCGTGACCCAGGAACGCAGCGGCATGTCCCACGCCGCCACGTGGATTGTCGAGGTCGTCGGCGGGTCGGGCGTCATACGCCTCAAGAGCTGCTACGGCCGCTACCTCACAGCTTCGAACGTGCCATTCCTCCTCGGCGTCACGGGCCGGAAGGTCCTCCAGACCCTCCCACGCCGCCTCGACTCGTCCGTCGAGTGGGAGCCCGTCCGCGAGGGCGTCGAGGTCAAGCTAAAGACACGGTACGGCCAATACCTCCGCGCTAACGCCGGGCTTCCTCCCTGGCGCAACTCCATCACGCACGACATCCCGCATAGCAACTCCCACAGGGATTGGATCCTGTGGGAAGTCAACGTCGTCGAGGCCCGCCCGCCGTCTCCGGAACGGAACCCGTTCCCTGCTGGCTCTGCGTCTTCTACCTTGCCATCCTGCTCCTCGGATGTTGGCGGTTTTGATAGTTCTGCCTTGACTGGGAGGCCTGGATCATTCGACTCTGCATCAACGGCGCCATCCTCTTTCGGTTCTGATCACCACCCGGCCCTTTCAAAACAGAAGGTAATGACATTTTTATCATTCATCTTCTGTGTTTCTGGTAATAATTCCATTGTATGCTTCTCATTCACCCCGATAGGAAATAATCTCAGCACTTCTACCCACATTTCAACGTAGCCTGAAATCGATGAAATACCCGACATCAAAACAGTTTCCAATTTCCAGTTTCAGTATTATGGCGAGGTGCATCCTGTCCCTGATATGGAGCTTGTATTTAAAGAATAAGAGGAGAAAATTACCAACATCAATCTCGTCGGATGGGCCCGTAGTTTCACATCCCACTTAGACTTATAGGGCTTTCTTCTTCAGATTGAGAATGTCAAGGTAATTTAGGGGAACGAGTCAAGAACTTTTATAAAAACAACTCACTTCCAAGAATATGCTTCCATGAATCGCCATACATTCTAGAACTAGTAGCCGGGAAAAAGAAGTGCAGAAAAATTTATAAACACGATCCTCTCTAGACCGTTGTAGGTGGTTGCAAACAGGCATGCCTACTGTCAATGAAGTAGACGTGCGTACCCACCCACTCGTTTATATTTCTGAACAGGCGTAGACACTAGGAGCTAAACAAGTATGTTGAATTGGGTAATAGATGAAGGTTTGTTGTTGATAGAGATCTGGATCTTCTCATGCATGACGAAGGAGGAGAAGCCGATGTCATCTCCATTCTCATGCTAGAGACAATGAATAGAAACATTAAAAAAAAAAGATCGAGAGAGGACGTAGCAAGATTTTAGACCGGAGGCAGAGGCGGCACTAACATGCTCTTTGATTATTGGTATGCCAGTTATATGAACAATGCAGGCTCGTCAGAAGATTGCCTCCTTCAATGAGTAACCCTCATGTTCCTTAGGAGGGGAATAGTTGAAGGAAGTAATGAAAGAAAGAAGCAGGAAAACGTTGTGTTTGATTAGGCAACTTGACAAGAACATATTTGGGAACTGAAAATATGATAGCAACTTGACAAGAACATAATAAAGTTTTTGGAGAAAAGTGTATGTGTTTTTGGAGAACAACTTGACAAGAACATAATAAAGTTGAGAGGGAAACATAAAAAGTTGGGAGGGTAACTTTTAGGAAAACGTTGGAACTTATTTGGGAACTGAAAATATGATAGCAAATGTAAATGGAACATGATATTTGGGATGGAAATATAATTGAAGACAGAGAAATATGAACGTGTACTTAGGCCAGTAGATGAAAACTTGGAGGGACTTCATTTGGAATAAAAAAATGGTAAAAAGCATAGAAATAGAAAGGAAATCTGTGCATAGCCCAGAATTTGACCGTGTGTGTTTGAAGCGTCAGTTGGAGATTTGGGAATAAATGTGGTATCTAAAATAGTATTGGACAGAGGAAAGATATGCAACATGTATTAGAAATTGGATGTTTAATGGTACATGATTATTTACCTATGTGAAGAGCAATTGGTAAATTGGACTGATCCGGAGAGATGATGATTGCAGCACTGCTGGTTGAGGATCAACTTTTATACGTCAGTCAAGTTATTGATGTGACAATAATGAGATTGGAGGATAAGGTTTAGGAAATGAGACATAGTCCTGTCTCGGTGCAGAGGACAAAGGCAACAAAGAGAAAAACAATCCATCCTCATAGAAAGTTACATCAATAGAGATATAGATATAACCAGTTTTGGGATCAAGGTATTTTGATCTTTTTGAGAGAAAAGGTATCATATAGAAATCATTCTTATTGTGTGAGGGGATAGTTTATCGGCCTTAGGGTCAAAATTTTGAACAAAGTGATGCATCCAAAAACCCTAGATGGTAAAGAAAACGATTTGTCATGTGGTTACAAAATGGAAAAATATGTTCACTTTTAGAGAACCAACAATAGTTGTCAGTTGATAAAAAAATAAGTTGGGAGGACAACATCAGAGTACTGATTTTTAGGTAGATTTGCATGAATGGTAAGAGAGTCTGTAATGTCAAGAAGTTGACGATTTGACGCTCTGTAATACAGTTTACTTGTAGGGAGTAGGCACGCGAACGTTGATGGGTGATTCCCATATCTGACAAATAGATGAGGGGTGTACCCAAGGACATTATCAGTATGCATGGTTTTAAAGAAAACGGTTTGTCATGTGGTTATAAAATGGAAAAAGGAGTTCACTTTTAGAGAACCAACGACATTTGTCAGTTGATCAAAAAATAAGTTGGGAGGACAACACCAGAGTATTGATTTTTAGATAGATTTACATTATTGGTAAGAGAGTCTGTAATGTCAAGAAGTTGACGATTTGACGCTCTATAGTACGGTTTAATTGTAGGGAGTAGGCACACGAATGTTGATGGATGATTCCCATATTCGACAAATAGACGAGGGGTGTACCCAAGGACATTATTCGTGTGCATAATCTTAATGGGTATAAAAATTAAACAAAAATCATTTTATGAAAGGCATGGATAAGGTAAAAAAAACTCATCATGTATTGGAGATAAAGCCATGCCATTCTGGAGAAACCATCTACAAATGTGTGGAAATATATAATGTCATTGTAACTAGTTGTCCAAAAAGGCCCACACATATCACTATGTATCGAGTCAAAAGGTTTCAAAGATTTTTTAATAACACGAGATGGAAAAGTTACATGATGGTGTTTTCCTCTTTGACAGAAATCACATAAAACATATGAGCAATTAAAAAGAGATCTATCAAAGATCTACAGCTTGTATAGTGAATGATGGCTAAAGTGAAGATGTAACTGGAGAGGAGAGACTGTAACAAGAGCACTAGTCTGATGTAAAGAACGAACAGAGAAGTAGTAGAGGTCACCAGAGTGCACCCCCTGTCAATCGTCATCAAATTATGTCAGCCATGTAGAACAAAACCAACTGAACTAAAAATTACAAAGCAGCAAAGGGAATCAACAATTTTAGCTATCGACATCAAATTATATGGAAATTAGGAAACAAAGTGAGAAAATGAATAATTTTAGTTTAGAGGAAAGTAGAACAATGCCACACTTAGTGACTTATGTAATTGAGCTATTTTATAAGGTGACCGAGTAATGTGGGATAAGTGAATCAAGAGATGTAAGAAGATGTGGTACATCGGTCATATTTTGAGTAGCACCTGAATCCACTATCCAACTAGAAGGAATGGCAATCATAGAGGATCATGGGTTAATGTGGTGAGAAATTCGACTAGTTGAAGGTGTCACATAAGGCAGATCATCAATGTGCCATTCATGTAAGGATGCTGCCATGTTGTTGTGAGGGGAGAGCCACCGTACTAAGATGTAGTTTGTCAAAGTCATTCATACTTCTCCTTTGTTAGAAAAACATACATGGGTTGTTCAGTGGGGTTAGCAACCATAGTGTTTGTCTGGTTATAAGGATATCTCTTTCCTTGGTAACTTTGACAAAATGTGGTAGGTGAGAAGAAATTTAGTTGACTTGTATGCGCTTTGATAAAATCATGATATTTTCATGATCCACACCTCATCGGGTTCTTTAGGTTCACCTTCTTTGATGAATTTTTATCCCCCACATTACTCCAAAAAAGTTTAATTAGTGTTCATCGATAACAGGATGCTATCAACATTGAGTTTAATAGAAGTGACATAGGACATGCCATTATAGATTATAGTTTTATTTTCAACAATGATAAATAGTAAAGTACTAGATTAAAAAATGATGTAGAAAATAAGGCCCTCCTAGAATAACAACAAGGGAGGAAGAATAAGAAAATGCTATCGGAATAATAGCATGTAGTAACAAAAGAGATGTATGCATGGTATTAGGAAAAAAGACGGAATCACATAATTAAAGGCATTGTGTTGTAACATACTAAGGAATTCATAAATCAGACAAAAGTGCTCAACTATATGGGTTGGGAGAACCACATGATAGGAAAGAGAAATAAAGACTATGCCCCTTCTCCTTTTTTGGTAGTTTATAAATTAACACGAGGTCTTTTGCTTCTCTCTTTTATTTTTTCTTTGTTTAAATAAGTGGAAGAAACCACAATAGAAAAGGAGGGGAGGGGGAGATGAACCACACAAAACAAACTCGATGGAGTGCTACGATGGTGGAACACTGAAGGTTGGCTGGGGGCCAACAATTGCGCCGCCTAACGCAGATTTCCCTTCAAAGGAGACAAGTGGTTGGTGGCCTCGGGTTGTCGGTTGCTCGTTGCATGTCGATGAAGTCATGGCCACTAGGGAGAGGAAGAGGAAAAAAGAAAGAAGGTAAGATCAAGAGTTGGGAGGGATTTGGGTTAGGATCCTACATCTGATACCATGCAGAATGAAATAATAATATCTTTAGTAGCTTGTACAGTTATTTTGGATCTCCTATATATAGGATTTCAGAGATACTTAGGTACACTTAAGTGGATAAATGGATCCTCTCTTCAAGTGTACTTGCATAATAACATGAATTACAAATACAATGAGCCTAATTAACAAGAAATAAATAAATAAAACACTTATGCTAACAATAAGAAATGAGACAGTCTAAACTTTACGTCCAAATATGTAATATTGAAATTCATTTTTCATGGTATCCTTCCGTTCCCCTCCCCGTACTAACTAAACACACTAAAATAAGCTCCCCCCTTCTCCCATCCATTCTGATTCATGTTCTCTTTGTTCACCATATATCAAATCCTTATCTCCAAGGTTTTACCACTTTTGATAGGTTGTGGGCCCTCTATTGATGTGGACCTCTCACCATCTCCATCCTTCCCCCACAACCTCTTAATCTAGAGTGTTCAACCCTGGCTTGGTCTCGCTAGTAAACCACCTCATTCTCTTGGCCAAATATGGTAGATTGATAGAGATTTTCTACAATTGTGTGAAGGATTGACAATGAATCCATTCAAAGGCTTGAGTGCTCGTTGTGTTCTTTATAGATTTTCCCTAACTTCTCCCTCCTCTGGTCAGGACGTTAGTAACCTCATATCAGTCTCGTGCTTGAATACAACCAAGTGAGTATGATTCCCCAAGTTGTGTATGCATGCCTTGTGGGGCAGTTGAACAAGTAGGCATCTTCCTAAACCAGTTGGTGGTTCACTTTGCCTATCTCTCAAGACATAGACCTTGCTCTATCAATCAATAGGCTCCCTAGTCCTTGTTTGTTTGATAAAGAAGGAAGTTTCAACTTCATCGACCATAGGGCTTATGCTCTTGTCACCAGAATGTGGAAGAATGGCTCACTTGTGACAATAAGGGAGATAATGAGGATGGTTTAAATAGCCCAAATGACTCAAAGTGGAAGGATGAATAAAAATGAAAAGTGTGGGCATTTTATTTTCTAGGCTTAAATTATTACGACATGTCCATGTTTTTGGGGTAGAATGTAGGAATGACAGGGTTCATCCTTACCTGTCTTTTTTTATGAAAAAGAGAGGAGGTCCAAGTGGTTCCATCTAGTGCATATTTGATGTGCTTTGAAATTACTACCCTCCCATATCTTATTAATTTTCATAAGTACACTTCATCAAGGCATGCATTCTTGCTTGAGGGATTGTGATGGTGTGCCACATATAGGGATGTAGCTACTACGTTGCTAAGCCTCCCCAACACTATTCCTTTTATTTATAGTTTTTTCAACCTAGCCCTTGAGATTATATCAATAACACATTCACGATTCCTATTTTCTTCTAGGTCCCATCATAGTGAGCATTCAATATTGGATTTTTTTAGCATACTAAGGGAGGGTTTTTATTACATCATTAAATAATTTAGTGAGTTTGTCATGTTTTGTGTCTCCATTCCACCATTAATAGGTAATTCGTACATAAAACTATGGCTGTTAATTGAGTATGGGAGTTCCACATGTTAGGCATCCATGCCTTAGACGTTAAGCAACTTTAGTAATTTCCACCTACTGCACACCATTGTAACATATCATAGGTCACTCATAAATGGGTGAACAATATGAAGAAGGGTAGATACAGGATGAATGGGAAAGTATAACATAATATAAGCACATGTTTTGGTTTCTAGATTGGAGGGCAATGAAGGATGGGCCAAAATAAGAAGATGATAGAAGTGTGTGAATGTGCGTAAGGGCAGTTTGGAGTAGTAGATGGGAAGGACTAATATATGGATTGACTATGAATAACATGATAATGTGAGGGATGAAAGCAAAAGACATTAGTCAAAATATAGACTTGGGTATAATGCCTTTTTGTTGAAGTGATGTGAGATGGTTATTAAAATTCATGATTTTCAATAATAAATATGATAATTAATATTTGTTTTATATCAAAAACTAACCTATCACATTTTTTTATTCCATGAAATACATCATGGAATGACCTATATGATGTATCATAATAGTAGTGAAAGGGTTGGATGTGAATATTCAAATGTAAACCATGAGATATATGTATAAGTATTATAAAAATAGGGTAGTGTGTGGGACAGTAAACAAACTGAAATTTCATTAAATCTACAATTGAAATACAAAACATATGAACCAAAATTGTTATGAAGTTTGTAAAATATTACAAGAAACATATGCATCCCATAAATTTAGGTATTACTAATATATAGTCAAAATAAAAGACTTCAAGATTAGTTAATGTATTATATGTGAATATATACTATATGTGAAGCTAAATAGTTTACATTTTTTTCTTTAAAAATGAAAACCAGATTGTGTAGTATACGCAACTAGATCCAAGTTTGTTATGAACTATATTGGTAGTTTCATAATTCTCATGTTTTTTTGTGATGTAAAATTATTTATGGAACTTGTATTCATCCCACCCAGGGATGAGCATCAGACTGTGTCGGCCCGATCTGACCCATGTCCCAACCTATGTAACCCGATCCAGGCCCGATCCATATAATTTATATGGGTGGGCTGGACCTAAGATTTTGACCCAGATTTTTATATGGATCAGGTCAGGGCCAAGGTAAACACAGACCTGAAAACCCAGATTAATTATATACATATATATGTAGCCACATGTCTATATATGATATATATATCTTTTGTATGATTCATTTGACTACAAACTTTCAAAATTACATTTGACTAACATACATTTAGTCAAATATTAACTAAACTATAAGAACAATGCACTAGAGTAAATCTAGGATAGCACACTCATTTTCTATCTAACATGTTCATTATAATTTATACAAATAAAATCTACAAGATTGGATTTATACTGCGTACATGTGTTCCACGAATCAGCTCAGTCAGGACATTACTAGACCATTAATTGAAATAAAAATGTGCATCTTCTATTTTATTTTAACTATAAAAATATAATTCACATAAATAAATGGGCTATGATTATGATTGTAAATTGTATGATCAATATTCTATGTGTTTCATTCATTGAATTAATATAACAATTTGTAAGTGTATTAGTTTCTCTAACGATACATATAGATTATATGTACCTAGTGGAACACATTTCAAAAACTATGTTAATATTTTTTCTTATGTATATGTTGAAAATATCTTCATTACTATATTATTTGGGCCGACCCAAATCTGACCCAAAACCCAACTATATTATGTGGGTCGGGTATGGACCAAGTTTTTTAAACATTACCTGGGTCTAAACTCAGCGTGTAACCCAATTAAAATATGGGTTTGGGCATGGGCTTGCCAAAACTCGGGGTGACCCAACCTGATGCTCGTCCCTTATCCCACCCCTAACGTGTAACCAAAGCACAAAGTTTAGTACAAGGATGACGTGATCCAAATTCACTAACTAGGGTTTAGGCCTGTCAAAAAAGGATAAGACTAATTGTTCAATTTTAATAACTAACTAAAAATCTTTATTTCTGCCTTCTCAAATATATAGAAACATCATTTAGGAAACCAATAACATATTCTTTAAGTATAACTTTAAAGATTACAACAATATTTAACTTATACACAAAAAAGATTCTTACTTAATATACATCAAGTGTAACCTTTCTCATTGCCTCATTCCTAGACTTTAGAGGAAGGATAAGAGACTATCTAACTATTCTTCTTGAGATCGCATCTAGTCTACTCATGGTGAAAGCTAGCTTAGAGCTTGACCCTTGTGTGAAAAATGTTTCAGTAGATTGTATGAGATATTGCTCAGTGCATAGAAAATCAATAAGAAACGATGATAATTATGATATATGGTGTTAATAAAATTTATAACTTACAAGAATACTAGCATGGTCGGTGAAGTCTATAATCATACAACAAGATATGAAATATTGATAATGGACTGTATAAATGAACAACTAAATCTATACAAAATTTCTTTTAAACCCTTTTAATTATATGTCACAGACTCACATGAGGTGTACTATAATATGTGGAATCATCACAACAAGCTATGATCTCACTATATAAGAGTTAGAGTAGACCTGAAGACTTTAAGTATACTAACTACCTACCTGGTCTACAACGAACCTCACTACATCAAGTCTTGGCAGCTAATGATGTCGACCGGATTATCTGGACTCCTCCAAACTTAGGTACTCAAGTGGAGAGTCAAAACACTATGACTCACTATATGCATTAATGGTTCCACAAGGACTGACCAACTAGCCAATATTACAATTCTCTATAATAAACTGAGTATCACTAGTCTTTGGTAAAGATTGGGTACTTCACTGTTTTAAGGAGTCCTTCCTCATTGGACTTAGATTCATGTACCCCTCTGGCACGCTCTGACTACCTCATCTTGGACTCTGCCAGTCAGTGTGCATGTTTCCTCCTTAATGGTGCAAACCTCTGTGATGGAATATACAATATTTAGGACATCTAAAACTAAATGATTCTTAAGTTTCTCAAGCAATAATCCATTATTTGTTGCTTCTTATCGTAATTGTATTCTTATATTACACAAAATGCCTGCACCAAATTAATCATTGGCACTAATAGAAGAATAAGCTTAATAGATAACTAAGTATTCTAAATTATCACTTAAACATCTCATTCACTACTTTATATACTTCTGAATAGAAACAATTACCAAACAAGTCACGAGTTCACAATACAAAAAACTAGTTGTAGAAATTAGGATAAATTTGGGTCTTTGATGCCTCTAATTCAACTCTTAGGATTGATCATATATCTCATGACAAATAATTATATGACAACCATCATCAATAATACATCTCAAACAAGATATATCAATCAATATTATAACTATGATTTTTAACATGTAGTACCAATAAGATTCATAATATGAATGAACCAAGCAGAGCAATACAATATCTTTATGCTATTTGACATTATTTCTAACAAATTAAGGCTTTCACATGATTCTTCTCCTACTGGGATCTGATCCTAGGTTAATAATATCATATATATGCTTGATATATCCAAATTTTCGTCTATAGATCTTGGATTCGAAATAAAAGCTTAGAGACCTACCTTATATCGGCCTAATAGTAGATCTCGTGCTCCAGAAAGAGCCTATTAGAGGCAAAAGGATGAAGAAGGAAAGTAGAATAGGACCTTGATGGTACTTATAGAAGTTTTCAAGAAAAGGAAAGTGAAAGAGAGGAGAAATCTATTGTCAAAACTAACTTACCATGATCGATCTATAGTTAAATCATCTCTTTCCCATGGTCTTCTCTCTCTTCCTCAAAGTCACCCCAGAAATGACTTTTCCGTTCATCGCTTGTCCAGTTTAGGTATCTTGTTGTATGGAAAATTGAAATACTAATCCAATTGGATAAATTTCATCAGATTTGAATATGTATAACTTAGTTATGATCATTTTAGTGATTGTTAGTATTGGGCGACAATGTAGTTCATTTTAGGTCCAGTCATTGGCATGTGTGTCCATCAGGTCTAGTCATCAACTTGTGTGGCCATCAAGTCCGGTCATCGGCCTGTGTAGTTGAGTCTAGTCATCGGCTTGTGTGGCCATCGAGTCTGGTCATTGTCCTGCATGGCCATCGAGTCTCGTCATCAATGCCTGTATGACCATCGGGTCCGACCATCGACCTGCATGGCCATTGAAGCATGGTCATCGTCCTGCTTGGCCATTGAAGTTTGTGTGGCCCGATGGAAGAGTAAACCAATGATAATTTTGTACATGATACTAAACTACCATAACTTTCTCATTCTAACTGATTTTATCCACTCTTTTTGCGTTGGATTCGTAATTGATTATATACAATCTTATAGTATTAATCAGATGAAATTCTCAATTTATAATTTCTTTATAATATTTTTTTCAAATATCTTTAGTTCTCTTCTCACATACATGAGTGGACGATTATTATATCAACTAATACTCATATCTCATAGTATTCTCAAATCATGATTTTTACTTATCAAAATAGAAGGTTAAGATAACTAAGGCTAAGATAAAGCACAGAATGACTATAGTACAAACAAAATCATAATTAACACTAAAGTTATCTTTCACCCTAAAATTATCAGTAAGGAGAGTTATGGGTCGTAACAAAGGACATGCAATCATGTCTATAAAATATTTGTAGATACAAAAGATCACTCCATCATACATCTGTATGTATATTAATGTGTATATGTGCATCATATATGGTGTGTATAACATGACTAAAGTAAGATAAACTAATGATGGCTATATTGCATCTCATGTGGTCTACTAAAAATGTAGTCAATTCAATATATCAAATGTCGAGCTTACAAATCATCTAACAACTTTGCAATCTTAACTCAGTACAACCTTCAAAGGATGTCTGTCTAGATTCCAACCAACATTACATGTCAAAGAGTGTCCAAGTCTAACACACTTGGGTCATGACCATAAGCAATGGAAAGATACACCCTAAAAGGCTGGGCCTCCATACAACTATGAAGCCTATGTCATCCTCTATTAGGTGTTAACATACCACATACCACCTCTCTCTTTACATCCCTAAACATATCTCATGCAATCGTGTTCATATCCATCCTTGTCACATCCCCCACATACTCTAATTTGGATGCTCTATTTTGACCAAACTACCGACTCAATCTCTATGCATGGGGAAAATAACCCTTTCATGTAGCTTTCTTACAAGGTCAAACATCTACCGACCTTATCAAAGACCTCCCTTGTTATGCAAACTTGAATAATGGAACATGCATATTACCATAGTTTCTTACCCCCCATCACCTCCATTTAGATAGACTGACTAATCATCCCTAGAAAGTAGAAACACTGCAACACCTACTACACTCCTATTTCTAAGCTAGAAAGCCTAATATGTAGCTATTATTTTCTCTCTTTCCAAACATTTCTTACCACTTCCCCTTTTACAAGAAAGTGATGTGGCATCTAGTCACTTCCCTCCTCTGAAAACTCACATCAACACGTCTACTGAACCCAACGACTCCTGCATCTACAATCTATTGGAAAGATCTTCTTCCGAATCTTCCAATAAAATGTTTCCACACTCATAAGAAGCAGACTACTCCATACCCAACCAAACCCACCCATAGTATCCACCTCTCCTCTTGGTGCTTCCTGCTTAATAACTCTTTTGCCAATACTAGTATGAGCCATACATCCTTATAGGAAACAAAATTAGTAAACCCACTTTCTAAGTCTGGGAGTTCTGACTCTACAACAACATCCTTATACATTCTTCTTCCACTAAGGATTGCAAATTCTCCAATTTTGAATTATCTCCATCTTTTCACCTTTCACAAAGCCTCATCCTTAGTTTCTCCTTGACTCCTATGATTATACCACCCACAGAACTTCAAAATGCTCATTATCTCATAACTAGTATGTCTCATCAATAAATAAAAAAATCTCTTACAATATCTTTGGATGCACTAAGGAAACAAATCCCTCCATCAAGAACTACATACCCCCCTCCAGTACTCACCTATACCTCCCATATTGACCTCTACAAAATATTCCCATATTCAATACTACAGAAAATGTTTTTTAAAATGAGTAAAACACAGCGGTTCTGCTAGTTGTATTGTAGTTAGTGCATTTATTATAACAAGTCTATTTCTGTGTTGTTTATTGTATACATTATACAACACAAGTTATATACAACGGGTCAAACTCGTTGCAGTATACATGATACTACAAAAGGTGTTTAAACTGTTGTAATAGACTATAGTATTACGACATAGACAAACCCATTGTAAAAATCATGTTTACACAACATGCTCTAACACGTTGTAATAGTCACGTATACTGACCCATTTTAATAGACTATGATTATACAACATACTTTGTCCGTTGTAATATACCATAATCATACAACAAGCTTTCACTTGTTGTAATAGTTACCTGTTAAATAGACCCCCTTCACATAACAAGTGTATATGTAACTCGTTGTATATGTACAACAAAGAATGCATGTCATGCATAAAAGGAAATTAGTTCAACAGTTTGAGATGTGCTTTACTTTCTCGTGGTCTCGACTTCGAAACATGTGTAGATGTATTTTCCTTTTTCTCGACATGTTGTATAAAATACCCCTATTACAACGGGTGTATTCAGTGAAATACAACATGCATTAACTGTTGTATAAAATACACATATTACAACATGTGAAACACCTCTTGTATAAATACCCCTCATAAGACTACATTATCTAATACAACGGTTGACACCTGTTGTGAAATGGAAAAGTGAACTGTTGTACAAAGGTATTTTCTGTAGTAGTCACTGCACTGAAGCTTTCTTTATGGGATTGCTTGAAACATATATGCAAGTTTACAAACCCTAAGATCATTCCTCCATTGGTTTTATCACATGATCGCAACTAACTCTATGACCTTATGCTCTCCATCTCTCAACCCTTAGAGGTAGGATGTCGTGCATATCTATTCTCATAGGGACCATCGTAGGAATTATACAAGCTACCATTGTGTAAAGATGCATTTGTTAGGATTGACTTGTTCAAAGTCAACCTACTTGAGAAAGGCAACAACTTGTTTGCCTAAAAAGGCAACATCCAATGATCTTTTAAAAATGCCATCCTATTGCCTCATGACAATCCTACCTTAAATAATGTGAGCCCTCAAATAAGGCAAGATCTCTCGTAGGTACTCACGCCCTACAACTCATCCTTTCTCACCTTTGTGGAACTACTCTGCAAGAGAGTTGACCTCCTCTTGTTCATCCTTCACAAGGAGCTTCTATAGTAATCTTACAAATCTTCCTCCTCTGTCATCATTTCCCCCCTTCTCAGGTATGAAAAGTTGACCAAGTCTTCCGTAAACATGAGATAGGTGGGTATGTAGAACACCCTCATCCTCAACTTTAAACCTACTAGTTACACTCATTTCCACTTCCCTCTTCATGTATCTCTTAAGAACTCATTGTACCATGATGAGAAGGACTTGTGACAAAGGATCAATCTACCTTATCCCCCCAATCTTTGTAAAGAACCCTTCCTTCATGACATTCACTGCCATCGAGAACCAACCATTTCTCACCACATTCATGGCTACTGTTACCACCCTCTCATCATTTCTATTCATCCAAACACATCATGCCAAAACCCCAACATACTTTGTCAAACACATTTCCATGGCAACTTTATACACCACATTTTTTTATTGATACCCTCATAGTCAAAGATCATATATTAACTTCTATCCCCATCCTCTGTCTCCTAAAGTCAATCTATCTAGGAGAAACCAATTTAGATAAGAACCTTCCTGAACAACTAGATTGTATCACCAATGACACAATATAAAGAGTGATACTACTGACAAATACAAGTCTACAATCCCCCATCCATTCCACTTCCGTCCCTCTAGGAAAAAATGTATGAAAAACACATCATACTCTTTTGTAGGTGACACCCCCACACATCATTGCTTAACAAACTCACCATATCCTCTTTGTCCTCCCTAACTATCCCTCCACCAAATGGGTAAAAGGAAACAGTGAATGCATCAGGTTATCACACAACGCTTCTTGTGTCAACTCCTCCATAAGCACCTTATTATCAACCTCCACTATTAGGCCGTGTTAGTATGTGTTATTAGACACAGGATCAGATCATTATCCGGTCTTAAATGTTTATGCCACGTTTGTTTGCAACAAATCCAAAATAGAATGGACATTCAGTAGAATTCACATCCCTGATATGATGGATTATTAAAAACCGCACCCCAGGTAGCTTTTAATAATCCGCCTGCAACATATAGCCAATTCACAGCCCTCGTTCGGCAATGCCACATCAATGCCCCATCTTCAGACTTCATCATGAATCGTACTTGTTATTCCCCGCTGCCAATTCACACAGTTGCCCATCAACGCTTGAACCTCCCTTTTGTGACCTATCGTGTGATTCTAGCTAGCATCATTTTTGTCATGGGACGACTTCTCAGTAATGGAGCTCCTGATACAACAACTTATACAAGGAAAAGATCTTTCTTGTATCTTCATATTTTAGAGTGGGATGATTCTAGTGTTGTCATCGTCATCAGAAGGTTTCTAATTTCTAACCAAACTCTTGCTACAACATACTACAAAAAATTATCTCTCTCGCATCTACATATTTTGAAGAGGGCTAATTCTGGTGTTGTGATCATCATAGGAACATCTCCGATCCTTGCTCCTGCAGTTACCACAAGATAAAAAAGACTATTTTTCTATGTGTAGATACCCAAGAGGAGAAAAATTTATGGACTACAACTTCTCCAATTTGAAACTAAGCACAATCAATTAGTTTAAGGACTGATCATTAAAGGTGACATCTAGTGCTCGCGAATTGTGATATAACGAGTTAAAATATTCTACTAAAGTGTATTAGATCAATGGAAATGTAATAGACAATGACGTTGATAAAAGTTCTACCAAGATCAACAGTAGGCAAACACTTGCAATGGAGGAATACTTTTCTCATCCTATGATGTCAACAAACATAGGAGATAATATCGTAATCCATTCCTTCTCATAACCGATCCAATCCATTCCTTCTCAAATATCCAAGCCCATCCTATCCGACGAACCAAACATGACCTTATCGTGTCCATGTCTCTTAAGATACTCATCCACCCCTTCCACACCTCCCCATTAGAACAAATTCATGTAGAAAGAGACGACCTCATCTACAACCTCCCCTCTTCTCACCCAATACCCATCCTATCATGTCCACCTTAAAGTGCCTCCTTGACTTCATATGGCTATGAAATGACTTATTGTTTCCCCTGCCCCTCCTTAAGACACAAAACACTAAATATCTCCTTCCAAAAGCTCTCATCCTACCTTAACACTTGCTCCAACTCCGTTGCTTCCTCAAGTGTCACTGCTCTCTCTTCATCCAAGGACCCATCATCAGAAACAAACTCCTTCACCTTACCCTTTGAGATCTACGACCTGCCTCACCAAAATATTGCCTACCACGATGCCTCCTTATTCCATCTCTTCAATGTCGCCTTCAACATATGGGGCCTATTTATGATCTTCCCTCTTGCTTGTATAAACCTATGCACACCGAGAACCTTCCATCATGGTGGGCTTCACCAAAGAAGTCGAGTTTTTGTTCCTTGTGCTTCTCAAACCATCCCATTGGAACCCACGCATCTTGTGTTTAATTATAAATCTACTACTCTATAAAAAAGAGCAAATATAAGTAGCTAGCTTGCTTGTTTCTCGAGGTGTCTATGTAGTAGGTAATTCTGAAGATAAGTTTCAGTCTAATGTCTTGAGTTGTCTGTGTGTTAGGTTTTCCGATAAGTTTTAGTTTAATGTGTTGAGTTGTATGTGCTAGATTACCTGGTAAATAGGTTCTAAAATTATGATAATATTGTTTTATTAAAAAAAGTAAAGCATAAGATTATTGAGTTGTGTGCGCGTTGGTTTACTTGGTAGATAGGTTTTAAAAGGACAATAATACTTTTTTATATAAAAAGTAACGTTGAAGCTCAGTTGTTGAGTTACTAAGCATAAATATGTGCTATACACGTGTGCCTTAGTAGACTACAATCAGTGCCTTAGTAGACTACAATCAATGATTTATAGATTTAACATAAAAAAATATAAAATACAACCCACAATCACATAGTTCTCATACACACAGGGACCAATATATAATTTTAAAAAATAATGGAAAAAATTGCATCTAGTCCCCTCCATTGGCTTTCATATATAGTATAGATGTGTCTCCTGATATAATATATAATTTAAAAAAATTAAAGACAAAAGTGTGGTGTACAGACATGGACTAATGTGTAATTTCAAAAATAATTGGGAAAATTGCATCCAGCCCCCTTCATGAGCTTTCCTATATAGTATAGATGTGTCTCCTAATATAATATATAAATTAAAAAAATTAAAGACAAAAATGTGATCTACACACACAAGGACCAATATGTAACTTCAAAAAATAATGGAGAAAATTGCATCCAGCATCCTCCACGGGCTTTCTTATATGGTATAGATGTGTCTCCTAATATAATATATAATTTAAAAATTAAAGACAAAAGTGTGATGTACACACATAGGGATCAATATGTCATTTTAAAAAATGATGGAGAAAATTGCATCTAGCCTCCTCCATGGGCTTTCTTATATAGTATAGATGTGTCTCCTAATATAATATATAATCGAAAAAATTATAGACAAAAGTGTGGTGTACACACACATGGACCAATATGTAATTTTAAAAAATAATAGAAAAAATTCCATTCAACCCCATCCACGAGCTTTCCTATATCGTATAGTTGTGTCTCCTAATATAGTATATAATTTAAAAAATTAAAGACGAAAGTGTGGTGTACACAAATAGGGACCAATGTGTAATTTCAAAAAATAATGCAGAAAACTACATCCATCCCCCTTCACGAGCTTTCCTATATATTATAGATATGTGTGTTAGGTTACTTGGTAGATAAGTTTTAAAAACACAATAATACTTTTTTTTTATAAAAAAGAAGTAATGTTGAAGCTCGGTTGGCTTCTCCATCTATTTGTTGTTCCGGTCATTTTACTTTTTCTTCAGCCATATTATTTTATATTATAAGTTTCATCTTGGCATGTGTGTTATATAGATATGAGCGGCAGACACGTGCTACACACGTGATACTGTATCAATACAATACATGATCATATAATAATTATGGCATAATGAGTTGGTCAACATCTATTCTTTTTTGCTTCAACAAATTTGTTGGATAAGCTTTTTGTGTGAGTTTGAATTATTATTTTTGTGTATGTTGATGACCAATATGTAGTTAGTGTTCAAAATAAGATACATACTACCCACTAAAAGAGTGATCGAATTTGTAATTCCAAAAAAATTGAAAAAAATTGCATCCACCCCCTTTTAGGAACTATCTCATATAATATAGATGAGTCTCCTTACACAATATAAAATTTTAAAATGAAAAGACAAAAGTGTAGCATACACACATAGAGACCGATTCGTAATTTAAAAAAAAATGATGGAAGACGTGCTACGCACGTGTTAAATAGTTGAATCAATATAATATGTGAGCATATAATAATTATGACATAATGAGTTGCTCGACATTTATTCTTGTTCGCTACATTAGATTTGTTAGATAAGCTTTTCGTGTGAGTTTGAATTGTCATTTTTGTGTATGTTGATGACCAATATGTAGTTAGTATTCAAAATAAGATACATACTACCCGCTAAACGAGGGACCAATTGGTAATTCTAAAAATAATGAAGAACATTGCATTCAGTGTCGTCCAAGGACTTTCTCATATAGTGTAGATGAGTCTTCTTAAGCAACATAAAATTTTGAAAAGAAAAGACAAAAGTGTTGTGTACACACATATGGACCGCTTTGTAATTCTAAAAAATAATGAAAAAATTGCATTCAGCCCTCTCTGTGGGCTTTTTTATATATTATAGATGTGTCATCTTATACAATATATAATTTTAAAATGAAAAGATAAAAGTATAGTGTACACACACAGAGACTTGTTTGTAATTAAAAAAATAGAAACAATTGCATTCAACGCCCTCTTCACGCTTTCTTATATAGTATAGATGAGTATCTCCTTACAGAATATAAAATTTTATAACAAAAAGATAAAAGTATAGTGTGCACATACATGCACCTATTTGTAACTCCAAAAAATAATTGAGAAAATTACATTCAGCTTCCTTCGTGAGCTTCTTCTATACTGTAGATGAGCCTTCTTACACAACATAAAATTTTAAAAGAAAAGACAAAAATATAGTGCGCACACACAAATCGGTCCGTACTTCCAAAAAATATTAGAGAAAATTTCATTCCTCCCCCACGATCTATCTTATATAGTATTAATGAGTCTCATTATACAATATAAAAATTTTAAAAAGAAAAGACAAAAGTATAGTGTACAAACATAGAGACCGATTTGTAATTTTAAAAAATAATGAGAAAATATTATATAATATATATATGGTGATACATCACATTTAAGATGTGACATACACAATTTCCTATCAACTAATACCCCTCAACCTACTATTTCCTAATAAACAATTAAAAATAAAAAAATATGTGACAATTATTACATAGATTAGACAAGTAAAAAGAAAAAATTGAGCCAAAGATGTGACACCCAGTTGGTAAAAAGAAAGTGGGTGAAAAAGCAAGCACACAAGCACGTCAACTGCCTTATTAGAAAATGAAAAAAAAAAATCTAAACTGCATCCCAAGCAACCCTAGTTGCTGGAGAAGCAAACACACAGACACGTGAAAAACATGCACATTAAACAACTCAAATAGTTAAATATGGTGATGACTTGAGTTTTTAGGCCCAGTTTATCTTGGCATGACCCATGCCAAATAAAATTCTAAACCAAGATTTTCTACATAGCTCAAATAAATCAAGTTTGTCTTAAATTATATGTCAAAATATTTGTAAGACAATGCCCAAGGAGATCCATATTTATGTCTTTTCAAACCATTACCTAAAAAAATACATCCCGAATAGTTAAATTTACGTGACCAAGTGAATGAAAAAGGAGACATGCACACATGTGAAAAGCACACAAGCACACACTTCAGTTGTGCTTATTTTTTTTTTGAGCAATCCGAACATCTTCATTACTGAAAAGCCATACGGCATCTACACATAGGAAAAGTGATTCTGGAAGTACATACAACCACGAGCAGGGCTATCTGATCCCCAAAACTCATATTGGAATGATAATAGAACGCTTCTGTATTGATCTCTTTTCCACTAGGCTGACATAAGCAGCTTTTCATAAGAGATTCCTTCAACCTGAGCATAAATCGGAGATGATAAACCTGCAAATGAAAAATATACAGACCAGTGTTTTCTGCCACATGCAGAGCCATAAACCCAGTAGTGAATCTGAAGAGAAGAAATCGAGGCCAGCAAGAGCCAAGACTCATAGCTCCCAAACAAAGAGAACAACAACGCCGATAAGCAACGACAACAACGCCGACGAGCGGCGAGAAGCGGGCAGAAGAACCTGCCGCAAAGAAAACAAGAAAAAGAAATAGGGAGGCCCGCGAAGAAGCACGGGGGCGGGGGGTCTCGACTGTCGTAGGGATTGACGATCAGGTCAAGTCGCCCACTCTTCGCTCCACCCCAGCGAGCCAAAGCACCACCAGGACACGCCACCCAAACCACTAGCGCTGTAGTCTCTAGATCGTAATTTATTTATAAGATAGTAACGATACTAAAAAAAATACAACTCAAATAGTTAAATTTATGTGACCAAGTGAATAGAAAAGCAGACAGACATATGTGAAAAGTCCACAAGTACACACGTGTGCTATACTTATTTATAGGGTAGTAAAGATACAAACAAGCTAGCTGCTTGTATTTGTTCTTTTTTATAGAAAAAGTAGATATATAGCCAACTCACACCTCATTGTCGTAATTGAGCATGGATTTGAATAGTTGTTTGACTTCCGGTTTCTACATTTTTGATCATGTGTTTTAAGTGTGTGCTTATCGATTTAGTCAATTTGTTTCATCAGAATGTTTGGCCATGTGGTAATTCAGTAAACTTTGTCTATGTTCATTAATGTTTACCAATAACCAGCCTGAGGAAATAAATGCAACATGTTCACGTGTATTGATTGATCAATTGTGCATGTGTGTTTGACTATTTGATATATGTGTCAATTAATTCAATATGTTTGTTTACTTTCAGGTTAAAAGGAGAGCTACTCTCTCTTACTAGGTTGTATACAAATTATTTTATTTAATATAATATTAATCAGGAGACTAATAAAAAGACTATTTATGTTTAGATTTTAATGATTTTAGTAAAAGACATAGTGCAGGTTGAAAGAAGTTAGGTAGTTATTAATTGAATGCATGTGCGTTTTAGTAGTTTGTATGTGTTCTTATTGGTCCAGTAAATATTTGTGTTTATGTAATCGAGCTGCTCCCTCTTAATGGAATGCATATAAATTATTGTATTATGACAACTTAGTACTCATTATTAGTTCAACAAAAATATCATATAATACAATTAATTGCCTATCTACCTACTACGACAAGATGTGTATTTATCATTTTTATTTTGATTGACTATTTATGTGATTTATTACATATTATAAATCCATTTTTGTTGATATTATATATATTAGATTAATTTGTTATATAATACGTGCCTGGCACGTATCTTCGGCTAATAATTAGGAGAGTATGTCGATTTTCATGCCAGCCTCGAGGACTCTGATTGGTTTGATGTAAGTGGTCTACAAAACTTTTGAACTGGACTTCCTAAAGTAGTTTTTTATGATTGGTTTAAAGTAACTTCCGGCGAGTTACTGAGTTACTGAGTTATATATAAATTAGAGTTCCTGAGTTTCCTCTTAAAAAGAGCGAAAAATGAGTTCCGGACAATTGACAACATTTTTTGTACAATTATAGTTTTCATTCTTCATAAATGACATGTGCAAAATATTTATGACCAGGAATGTTAGCGTGTGGATATAATTTATTGTCAAAATTATAACATAATATGAAAAAACATTGTACAATATAAGCGGATCATGTCAAATATTTTACACAACAACTACCATTATCACTGTGGTCTATAAAATTATATATATATATATATATATATATATATATATATATATATATATATATATAGAGAGAGAGAGAGAGAGAGAGAGAGAGAGAGAGAGAGAGTCAGGCTAGAATACACTCGAGTGTATACAGAGCGGAATACACTCAAGTAGTTTTTCATGATGCAATATTTTTTTTGAAAATCTAATCCGTTGATCTTCTTAAACATCTCGTAAACAACTCATATGTAAAATTTGAGCCTATTTGGATATGTATAGCTCATGTTATGAAGACCATAAAAATGATACATTTCAAATTAGTTTTGTGCGTCGATTTTGTTGCCCTTGGATGAGTGACTTACACTCAACCAAATGGGCTCAAAATTTGTATGTAGCCTAGTTATAGTATGCCAACGAAGATCAATGGTTTACATTTTGCAAAAAAGTAGTCTTGATATGCAAACACACTTGAGTGTATTCGTGCGATCTGTACACTCGAGTGTATTCTAGCCCGACTCTCTCTCTCTATATATAAAACTATGAAAAAATATTCATGTGGCCTATAAAATAAAAAATATATAAACACTATGAAAAAATAACCATGTTGTACTAGTTAAAAAAATGTGATTTGCCTAACATATATTATATTTATGCACATCATGACCGTGTTGATATTATTATGGTTAAAAATATTATGATTAGTCACAGATATAATAATTTCTTTATTTCTTTGCTATCCTTTCTTTTTATTTATCACACAATAAAATTAACAATTTTTTTAAATTAATTTTCATGTTTACATTTAAAACAAACCAATCACATAAATGAATGAAATTCAAGCTTCAGAAATTGAATTAGAATTTCAAGAAAATGAGTTCCACATAAGTAATGACGTAAGACCAAACCAATCGGAGCCGAGGTACATAAGTAATGACGGAAGACCAAAACCAATCGGAGCCGAGGAAAAAAAAGAGGCACCTGCACCCGGTGTGAAGTCCATGTGCCGTCATTACATCCATCGATTCGTTGCTATATACCCTTCCACATTTGCAGGCGAAAAGCCCTCCTGTTAAAAGGCAAATTGTGAATCTCCGCGTCTCTCACACCTGCGAAATCCGCTGACCAGTTTGACGCGTCTTTTACTTGCTCTACCTACCTGTTTCCTACGGACCTCCTCTCTTCTCCGGACTATTTATGTTTACATTTTAATAATTTTAGTAAAGACATAGTGTGCTCAGGTTGAAAGAAGTTTAGGTAGTTATTCATTTTTTGGGATTGCACATCCCTTTTCGTCCTTTTTCTTCCAATCTTCAGCTCTGCATCCTCCCCATTCTAGCCGACTTCAAAAATATCCCAAACAGGCGAAATCTCGTATATTCACCTCCCAGATTTCTACCTTTCTCGACGGTGCCGGCGCCGATAGGCGACAGAGAAGCAAGGCCGGCGATACCGCCATGAATACGTTCCTCAAGGCGAAAACGGTTCGCCTCCGGGGCCACAACGACAAGTACCTCGTTGCGGAGGATGACAAGGAGGGCGTGTCCCAGGACCGCAAGGGATCCTCCCGTCAGGCCAAGTGGTCCGTTGAGATCGTCGAGTCTTCCAAAGCAGTCCGCCTCAAGAGCTGCTACGACCGCTACCTCACAGCTTCCAACGTTCCTTTCCTTCTCGGAATGACCGGCCTCAAGGTCCTCCAGACCTTGCCCCGCCGCCTCGACTCCTCCCTCGAGTGGACACCAGTCAGCGAGGGTGTCCTTGTCAGGCTCAAGACTCCCTACGGCCAATACCTCCGCGCCAACGGTGGTCCGCCTCCGTGGCGCAACTCCGTTACTCACGACGTCCCCCATCGCACTGCGCACCAGGATTGGGTCCTCTGGGATGTTGAAATTGTTGAGGTCCGCCCTGCGTCCCCTGAACGCAGGCCAGTGCCTCCGGTCTCCTCTTCTTCGTCGTCTGTCCCTACATATGCCCCCTCTGCCTCTCCAGTGCCTCCGGTCTCCTCTTCTTCACGCCGCTCTGACGTTGAGTCACCGCCGCCGTCCCCTCCTGCTCGTGCTCCTATTCACACCGCTCTTGCTCCTGGTCCAGTCCTTACCAAACAGGAGGTACGTTTTATCGCCCACTTTCCCTCATTAACATAGTGTTATACTTCATCTTTGAATGAGCTTCGCGGTTCAGATTTGAATCTCAAACGGATTCTACAATTTTGGAGAATGCCGCTCCGACTCTAATCTTGCAGGGATCTTTTATTTTAATTAGGCTTATTTATGGATAGTAATTTTCCATTTCTCTTTACGTCTTACTAACAGTACTGCTTCCCCTTTCCTGGTTGCAGTCGCTGGATTATATTCCACAAAATGTTCGAAGGCCAGACGGGCGCTTGATTCAGTACCGAGTAGCAGGTGACAGGGGGGAAGTGGATGAGGATGCTGATCCCAGTTCTTTTGAGTTTCACGGAACCACCGTCGAGCAGTTGACCGAGAAGTTGAAAGAGGTGACGGAGATGGATGATATCATTGTGTGTACTCGAAGCATGTTGAACGAGAAGCTCTATCCGCTTCGCCTGCATCTCCCTCCCAACAATGCAGCGATGAATGTGGTGATAGTGCCTGCTACATCTAGAGGTAAACTCTTTCTTCATTCTAGCGTCCGAAATTGTGATAGTTCATCTGAAATTATTTGAATTCCCTCTATAATTCTTTCACTCTAGAGTCTGGAATGGTGATATTTCATCTGAAAATTATTAGAATGCACCTTCATAGTGGATTACTAAATGCAAGAGTAATTTATTCTTCTCATTAGAATTGCAAATTATTTTTTTAACAACTGTATCTGCATTTTTGGTTACCGCTGCAATGTAATTCACTGCCTCTCTCTATGTTGTACAATGCCAGGGAGCTGAAATGTAGATTGCTAAGCACTTTCCTCACAAACGAAACAAAGATCAACTGAAACTGATCCTAGCGAACAATCTTTCCAGAAAACGATATGATCCCCCCATTAAGTCTGTAGGATGTAATGAAAGTAGCCAAAGGGCAAAGGCTACTGCTTAGATGCCTTATCGTCATCTGTTTGGCCGCCATTGTTGATTGGGGGACTTGCCTAAATTTATCATTCTCACTGTTCAATTATGTAGTTAACCCTTTTTCTATCTTATATTTAGTCTAGATTTAAGTTCATGGGATCGTGCTTAAAAGTTCTTTAGTTTTGGAGATAAATGTCTCCTAACCACTGAATTGTAAATGCATATAAAGAAAAATACCCTAACGCTGTGTTTGGTAGGTGGTGATAAAATTGATGGTGATGATGATGGTGATAGAGACGGTGATGGTGATAGGAAAATTATTAAAATGTGTTGTTTGGTAACATGTGCATGGTGATAGGGATGGTGATGGTGAAAAGCTTAAAAAAATTTGTTTGTTACATGGTTATAGTGATAGGGAGGGGGATTTTTTATAAAAAACACCCTACACAAGTAATCATATTTATTAGAACGTTTTTTTGCACATTTGTCTAAGTAAGTAGTGGAGTCTTGAAAGAAAACTTCTTTCACCATGATTCACCACGATTCACCATGCTTTTTCATGGGGACAAAAATAGATCAAAATTCACCACGGATTCACCATGGATTCACCATGATTCACTATCACCACGGCAAACAAACAACATTTTTATTTCATCATCATTCCCTATCACCATGATTCACCATGTAACAAACGCAGCCTAAATGTACTCTACAAGCATATCTACATAACATTAAAAATATCTTTCTATGAAATAGTAACCTTAACAACAATCTTAGCTAGTTTCTTTTAATTGTATTAGAAAGGTTGTACAATATTAACTGTTCTAGGTATAGTTGTCTAGGCGGCTAGGCGGTCCTTCCCACCCAAGGGAAGCCTAGGGGGCCTAGACGTTCTTCATATTTGTTAATATTTTAGTATTTTACATATATATAATTGATTTTGCTATACATTCAGCTATATTAAAATATGTACATCACTATGTACGTTTTTATTGGTTATCCCTAAGTTTGATAAATCATAACTTCACCTACATCTCACTTGTCATGACCTAAGCTAGACCTATTCGGCTTTAATTTGACATATCATGATCTAAATTGGACCTAATTTAACTTTTTCTGCCCTAATTTGCACTAAGTCAGACCTATTTTGACATAACATGGCCTAATCAAACGTAATTTTCCCTACTTTGTCCTACATTGACCTAAATGAGCCCTAATTTGGCAAAAAAGACTTAATTCCCCAAAACAAGGCATGTTTTCCTGAAATCAGACCTATTTCCCCCAAATCAGGCCTAATATGCCAAATTAGATCTGATTTGGCCTAAATCGACCCCTTTCTCCCCTGAAATAACTAAGTAGTTCATTTAGAAAGCTGCACTCACAAAGTCACACTCGTCGTTATAAAGTTGTCCATACCACGATTTATTATATTGGATAGCTTAAGTAGTGTATCTACTAGTTAGTTTAGTTCATACAATGAAATGTTTACAGTAAGTTAACACAGAACGTACACCCCTCTTATTAAATATATTTATATACAAAACTTGCTGGATGTCACTAGCATAAGTCACAGGAAAGATCATGTGGGCATGACTGAATAAGAATCAACCTGACAGGTAAGGAACTGGGGTATCAAAGGGGTCTAGAGACTACTAAACAAAGACTGACAAGTTTACCTTTCAGATAGTGCTAGTTCCTGAACCAGCCACACTTCCTTTATATATATAATACTCCCATCTGCAATTGCTGGTCTTTTCTTCATTGTGAGGATCAGTTTGGTATTGGGGAACATGCTAAAGATAACTCTTTGTAACCATGATCATCTTGTTGCCAGATGAGTCTACTTCTGTTTTTTTTTTTTGGAAAATACCTCTGTTTTGTTTGGTTTACAGTTTAGACAAGTAGCTAAGGAGGAAAATATGCTGATTAGTCACGCCTCTACAGAGGCCTCTGCAGAGGCTAGTATATGATAGATAAATAATTTATCTGGAAAGATATGTACACCCATTTCATTTTTCTACTTTTAAAGCTCATAGGCCTGATAATAATAGTAAAATTCTGATATATGTTTCAATTGGAAATAGTGGGTGTAGCTCCATATTAGCCTGGGTATCCAGATCTGCCTTCTTCAACAATACACGAGAACTGGTATGGCAAAACAGGATATTTACTAGTTTTTGCAGGCTTTTTATGACGGGAAATCTCTATGCCCACAATTGCTTAAGATCTAGTGAATAATCGTGTCTCAAAGTACAGTTTTCAAACCATAGTTTACTGCATGGCTAGTTGGCTACAACAACTAGTGCAACCTCCAGTTAGCATAATTCATATAGTAATTTGTTGCAATGCATGTGGTGCACACCCACTTGTCCTGACTTTTGTCAACATCCCCATCTAACAAACTCCTGAAAGACTTGAAAAATGACTTCATGAAGAATCAATTTAGAAGTAGACATAGAAAGGTCTCTAACATTATACAAATGTTTGGACTCCTTTTGTTTTCCTCCCCCCCCTCCAATTTCTGTATTTAGCTATCATTTCTGTCGATGTTGATTGGTCTTTTGGCTATGATCCTCCTGTAATTGCCACACTAAGCACTTCATGATCCCTACCCTATCTTTCCAAGAAACTAACAAAACCGTGGATTGCTTTCCCTGCACAATAATCTGCTTTCCTCATGTGATTAGATGGTTGTTGATTGCCAAAGGAAAGCGAGTTTTAAAAAATTAAAAATTACAACTCGTCAATCATTCGCAAGCATGCATGATCAATTTGAGGTCGAACCACACGGAGCTAGGCTAGCTAGGTGCAAAACTGTTAATTTTCAACAATCTAAGTAGGTTGTTTTTAAAAGGTTGGTTTGGATTAAATCAATTTCGAATATTAAACAAGAAAACTAAAAATACGAATCACTTGGAAAATGATTAAAGATCAGATTATGGGAATCTTGGATATGGGATTTCACTTCCACATCATAACTCAATAAAGAAATTCGAATATCACTTATACTAGTCAATCTTCAAAGGGTAGGTTGATTTAATCTAATACATCTCCCAATGATATAAGATAGTCCTAGCCTTGTATAGCATTCCCATGCATATACACGGTTTCGAACTACAACCTAGAACCCTCAACATGATCCTAGCCATTCTCATGATCAAGTACATGTTGTCGAAACGACTATTCCTTACCCCTTACTCTATCTTCCTAGAAATAAGAAGCATAAAACATGTAAATATGGTGGCCAGTCATGCATACAAGAAGATAAACATCATAACTCGTTTTGAAACAGATGATTAACCAATATTTAAACATAAAATTTGGATCACATGAGTTATGACATAGAAGCTACTCTCCCATGTCCAAGAAAAGGAGTTTACTCACTCGTGAAAAATACAAGCAGAAATGATATGCCATTGAAAGAAACACGAGTAGAGAGAGAGGAATAACAAATAAATCTGTGGGAGTGAAGAATAGATGAAGATCTCCGACCAAGAGGTGGAGATCCGTCTTTGAAAATGCTCCTTGCTTCAACAACCTCTTCTCTGCAGCTTTGCAAAGGGAAAGAGAAGAGAAATTGAACCAAGAATGGGTTCTCTCTCGAGAAACCCTAGCTCTCTCTCCAAATTTGCTTCTCTAAAGCTCTAGACTCCTCTCTGGCCTCTAACTGTTCCAAATGGTACATGGTTCGCTTCCCAAGGGAAGTGGCTTGTTATATCTCTAACGAAAATGAACAATTGTTCTTTTCTAAAAGTGCAGAAAATAAGTTCGACATGCCGTGTTTATAGGTCACACGCCGTGGCAGATCCAATTTTCCGAATGTGTCGGGCCACGATCGCAAGTGACACGCCGTGTGGGCTGACTACACGGCGTAAGGACGATTCCCTGTCGAAATTGGTCGCGCCGTGTGGTTGAGACACGCTGTGATTGCACTCGATTCAAGAGTCGGCTGACTGAGAGTCGCACGGCGTGTGGAGTGGTCCACAAGCCGTGTTGCTAGTTTTCTGTTGAGTTGAATTCCAAGAGTTGGGGAAACTCCGAAAATGCCAAAAGGTCGGATTTGGGCATTTTCTTTCATATTGAGTGGAATATAGTGTACCTGTAATTCAAACCACGACATGAGTAAGATCAACAAGAAACAAACGTCTTAGCATGAATGGAATAAAAATGTGGTCAAATTGAGTGAAATGTGCAACAAAATAGCATGAAAATATGATATGATTTGTGCACATCAATGACACTTTTCCAGACTTCTCAGCATTTGACTGTTCTCCTGTTTCTATCTCATCCTTACTGTTATCATAATTTCTCATCTCTTAGGATGAGCTCCCTACTTATGTGAACTTGCTTTGTCCGCCTAGCCCTCTTGAGCTCTTGTTCCCTTAGTTCGTTAAGGCGACAAGGCACCACAGTTGCATTGACGCCTTGGCATGCCTATTTGACTTTATTTTTATTTATGCTGACGTTATCTTTCATCCTTTACGCATATATCTTATTGATATCATGATAATATTATCAACTTTTTCACTTGTAATTTGGTGTTTTTGGATATGACTATTGATAGCTTGGAGTGTACCCGATATATTGATCAACATCTTGCCATCAATTTGGTTTTGAGTGCTCAGACTGTATAGAAAGTCATCCCTACTCTAATTTCAACTCTCATTTGTATTACAAGTAATATTTGTCTCAACACTTCCTTTTAAGTTTGGGTCACAACGGTTCATCTTGGACAAAGTATGCCTGCATAGATAATTAGTGCTAATCACTGAAGCTCGGGCATCATCAAATAAATCTCCCCTCAAGCAAGTTACTTCATGGATAGGTGACTAGAATCTCGTAAACAAGCTTGAGAAGCAACAACAACAATAGGCAATCTGGAGTGGCAGTGATAAACACGAAATCAGGATTCGGGATTCATCCATGCAGTGGAAAACTTTGGCATTTGGGAATTATGCCGAAAATTTTGACAAAGATTTGGAAGAAGTTTGGTTAGGAGTGGAAATTGGGTCTGGGTTGACGCTTGTTTAATTTCAGGTCATTTCGAGTCTGCCCCAAACACTAGACCTGAATCTGACCCTAAATTAATTTTGGGTCTGACCTGTTGGGACCCAAACCCAAAATTCTTATTCAGGGGTTGAACTCAAAAAACTCAAAAATATGTTATTAATCAGGACCCACAAGATTTGTCCTTCAATTTTGTTTCTACCTGCTCATAACATGAGACATACAAAACACCGTTGTTTATGATTTAGTCTCTTTTATTAAAAATAGTTCATCATCGTCACTTGCTAACATGTAATACCATATGGATGATATCTAATGATATCTAAGTTACTGTATAAACCTCTAAATGCTACTTCTACTATTATTTTCGTAAACTTAAGTTGATGTTCTATTTTACTATTTGAACCTACCTGTTCTTTAATAGCTGGTTACAAATTCACGTATAGGTATTTAGGCTTAGTGACGTATGTCATACTTCCAAGGACAAGATGCATCCTTCAATTTTGTTTCCATGTAGACTGTTCAACACATCAGACTTAAAACACTATTGTTAAATATATATAAATTTC
Source organism: Alisma plantago-aquatica (assembly GCA_963693085.1). Classification (NCBI taxonomy): domain Eukaryota; kingdom Viridiplantae; phylum Streptophyta; class Magnoliopsida; order Alismatales; family Alismataceae; genus Alisma; species Alisma plantago-aquatica. The sequence continues at coordinate 521,047,605 of OY856414.1, read as the reverse complement.
TATATTTATAAATAATTCATCATCGATACTGGTTAACTTGCAAGTAATATTCTGTTTATTCGATTTCTGGAATCCTGCTTTTCTTTTTCAGATTCATCGGTTAGTAGGTAAAAAAGAATTTTTTTGGGTCAACCCGCAAATAAGAATCTCAAGTTTGGACCCAGTAGGTTAGACCCGAAATTTATTTTGCGTCGGGCTCAGGTCTAGTGTTTTGGGACTGATAAACTCTGTCCCCTAAGCATTAGTAGTCAACTTGTAATAGTGTGTCTAGAGCAAGAATAGTGGTAAATGTAGTAGGCTAGTAGAAGTAAGCAGTAGTTGTCGAGATCATTGATTCATTACAACCACAGCCATTTACTAGAGAGTGGTGAACACTATCTACCTAAACATACATTTGATACAAACATGAGAAAACCAGTGTGGATTTAGCTAAGTTGCTTATATTATCAATCAAGGTAGAGAATATTAGAAGTGCTATGCATAATCATATGTATCCCAAAGGCCCTGGAACATGGGTAAGGTCTCCTGCGACCTGCCACACAAATCATCATCATCATCATCTAACCCCAGTCCCAACCATGTTGGGGTCGGCTACATGGATCCTTCTTTTCTATTCAGCTCTGTCATCAGTCAGTTTCTGATCAAAGACTATATAAAGTCACTTAGGCGCTGTTTGGTTCGGGACATGATCCGGATCAGCAGCTGTCTTTTTGTGCCATGTCAACACTAATCCCGACTAACCCAGTCAAGATCCAGTCTTGTTTTGTTTGGCAAAAGTTGGACTGACGGGGTCCGTTTTGGATTCCGTAATCTTCTAATCTGGACCAACTCAGTCCTGCTATGGGTAGGATCCCAGGATCCCAGTCCGGATTTAGCTCTGTCTTTTGTGTTATTTTGTTTTATATGCCAGACTGAAAAACACAAGTTACAAGGCCAATCCAGTTTAATGAGTGCTTGCAATGGGATTGGGTTGCCAAACAAAAACAAGATCCACTCCAGATATACTAATCTGGATATATGGACTAACCCGGACTAACCCGGTCCGGATTTCGTAATCTCGATCTCAAACCAAACAGGGGCTTAAGACTCCCCTGCCTGCCAACACTAAATACATATATGAACATTATTAACCCCTCAAGCTGGATCATCAGCTGGGATTAACAATATGCTAAACAAACAATTACAACCAACAACGACGGCCTACACAAAAACTAAAAGGTTGCTCTTCTCGACACTTAACCTATCAAAATCACTTATAGAAGTTATATAAAACTACAACATCTAGAATTGTGGGCGAGAACTTGTGGTTGGAAACATCAGTGACATTGTCAATGACAATCAATGGCGACATATCTGAAGTTCTCCATCTCTGATAACACATGCAGTGCATGGCACAACCAAGAAATGTTAATTTCGAGTCCATGGACAGATAAAGGGAGTACCTAGTGGGAATGAACATGAAAAGTCAAAGTAGCTGATGGTGTGTTGGTACTGATAAGAACTTGTCTAAGCATAGTCATCGAATGTAATTTGCTGAACATGGAGTATGGTATGACTTGGCTTCTATTGTTAACCAGTAGTCACTGGACTGCATGATATTGATCATCTCCTTGACAATGAGTGAAAGGAGGATTAAACAAGAGTGACATGAATGTGATGTCACCAAAACATGATCGAACAACCATGATCATAAGCATGCATGATTGAAAATAAACACAATAGATGGAGATGGATTGTAGGCTGAAGCAGATGGCAAAGATAAAAAAGGAAGATCGTTGACTGCTGATAAAGACACATGTACAAGTTGAATACAGTCGTAGAACATATGCAGGGCACCTTGAACTCTTATAGCAATATGTCATCCTCCTTGTTCGTCGTTACACACTTCTCCACTCTATTTGACCAATCTAATGTCTCCCCCTAACATCTTCCCCTTTGCCTTTACGTCATACCAGATGGAAGAGCTGGGGTAAGACACAACCATCTTTGACATGGTGAAATAGGAGGTTGAAAAGAGGAAAGAAAACTAGAGAGAGAATTTGAGGCATAACCATGTAAGTGGGATGGGAAAAGTATAGAAATTGGACTTAAATGCAGAAAAATGAAGAAGTGGCCACCTTGAACAAAAAAGAACCTCAAGCCATGATGGCAAGGTTAAATGTTATAAAACCAGGTCGGTTCTGGGTTTAGCACTTTGCTAAAAACTCGGCTCTGGGTCTTCATTTTAAACAGTTTTGAGTAGACCCCAATGCTTGTCCGACCCAAAATCTTTATTTATTTGGTGACATCCTAAATAGGACCCATTCTTCAGAGATTTAGTGTTGAAGGATAAACCCCGCGTGAGGGGCCTGAGGAGTTGCTTTCCTCTAGTCCTTTTTGACTGTCTTCACAAGGGTGTGTTCTCCCTTATGGTAGTGGGTAATAGAGTCGGGATGGCTGGGTGACTGTGGTTGAAGATTAAGATATGGCTATTTGAGACTAAAAATGGCGGCAATGGACTTCTTTGATGTCTTACTACATCGCAATGTTGACATAGAGGCAATATATGGTTGCCGAATTGCTGGATGACCTCCTATCTTCCAAACATTCGTCTGCTCTACTCAGCACAAGCATAACCTAGATGGACATGGATGACTAGAAGAGTCTCTATAGGAAAAATGAGCCACTTTTTATAACCTCACACATGCATTGGACTTGATGGTGGTTGGAACTCTTTTTCCTTGTAGCTACTTCTGGCTGTTACCCCTCGACTTTGGGTTGAGAATGGTGTTTCATTGGGATGCTATAGGACGAGAGCACTGACCTGATGACCATGATCGTTGGTTTGGAAGAAGCCACAATGGAATGAAGATTGATTCAGTGAAGATGAATGGACCTGCAGGGACTAGAGACTTGTTCGGATGTGTTAAAAAGCCTAGAATCAGGGGAAATCTAATTGCAACCAGTGACTAACGAACTTGATAAGACACTCATGAATCTGCAGAGTAGAGATGAGGGTGATGCTGTGTGGAGAAAGATGAACTGCATTGGCTATACCCTCTTAATATCTAATTGTGTGGTAGTCGTCTAGATTTTGTTAGAAAGTAAATAGAAGGCTCAACAATGTATTTGATAAGAGAAACCCTGCTCCAATACATAGTAGACAGTAGGAAGTGTACAGACTTAGACGAAACCTTAATGGGTTAAAACAATTAGGCCCACGTACAAACAGGATAAGAAACTAATAGTTAATTAACTCTGAACAGATTTGATTCACAAAGTCTGGTTGGGTTTTCTATGTAGTGGTAAGATATTTCAAAGATGTTTGATTTATCATCAATAGTATGTACTGTTTGATTTAAGCAAGTAAAACTTCATTCATCTGTGTGGTTAAAACTTCATTCAACATCAGTAGTTGCCATATTTGAAATAATGCATGTTGTCATTGGCATCCTATATAATACTGGTATTTGTGACTGTTGGTTTTCTGCGCTCCTTTGCCTTTCTCCTCTGATCTCGCTGTTCCCTTTTGTTTCTTTTTGCAGTGGCCAAGAGTTTTTCTGTGCCACCAGTTCCTTAGCAGTGCAGGGACCTATGTGCTCCAATGCTGTTTGTTGTATTCGTTTCATAAATATAAGTCCAGATCCGACGAAACCAGCTAGAGGATGCTGTTTATTGGGGTCAGTGAAGCCTTACAGATCCGATACTCGTTATTCTGTATTTATGTAGCTGCCGTTTTCATTGAGAGCGCCTATTTGTTCGTGAAGTTGGAGATGTGTCAAATTCAGCAACAGCCTAGTAGTTGTTCTGAGACAAAGAAACACAGATATCGCCACCATTTGTCCGTAATTGCTTTCTTTTTACGTCTTTGTCTATTATTTGTAGTTTATTCATTGGAAACCCAAACCTCAGATGTTGATGATTATACATTAGTGCATTCTTCTTAGATGTTTTGATGTAAGAGTGTCGATAAAGTTTAATAGGCAGGTGGCCAACTAAAATTTACATGATGATGCGTATTATCTTGTCCGGTCTGGCAACATATGTAAATTTCATTATTGATGAATGGTGATTAGCAAATTTTAGTTCATCCTCATTGGCTAACCACCAATGAATTAAATGCATTCGTTCTAGGGATTTCCCATACCAAAAATGATATTTCAATTGTGTATGCTCTGGAATAGGGTAATATTTTATGCATTTTCTAGTCAATTTGGCTCTGATATTTTCAGAATCTGGAATCAACAAATAAAATCATCAGGGGCTGTGAGAAATACGGAGGTGCAGGGTCGAAGATAGGGTGACACGTTCATATAAACTTTATAAATCCCACTAGAATTGGGTCATCTTACAAAATCTGTCACCAACTTATGCCAAATCCTAGAGTTTGAGTCTGATTTCTTATAGCAAATGGTGTGAATTACAATCTTTCTAAATGCCCAAGTACAGATACGTGAGTTATTAGGTTGTGACGAAGGTTCGGAGTCGGTAGCCCTAGAAGATGTGAGAAAATGTTTCTGTACTGCTGCGCCGGTGACTAAGAACTGCAGTCAACAGTTTGAAAGGTAAATTAGTTTCTTTTAATTTTTAGACGAGCAATGCGGAACATTAATCAATCCAGAGCTGTTGTCAGCTGCTGTTTTCATCACGAGCACGAGGTGGTTGCCTACTTCAGGGCCGTAGTCTAGTTAGATTTCCACTCATCGATGGCGACCGGTCACCATCCTCAGTGAATCGAGTACACAAAGTAAAAAGCAAACTGTTGACACACATCACGTGCGTTCCAATCAAGATTTGGTGGTGACATCCTGTTTTGTCGACGTCCGCTTATATTCCTGGGCAAAAGATCCCGTCCTCGATTTTTTTTCTTGCTCTCGACGTCCTCAGGATATTCTCGCGAATTTGCTCAGATTTACGCAGGGGCATTTTGGAAACTAAAATAGTGTGTTCCAGCTGGAGTGCATTATAAAATAGTGTGTTCTGGGTGCGGCAGCACAGCTGCAGAGTGTTATCATTTTATATCTATATTCTCATGTTGCTATGTAAGGAAGTATTTGTAGCTTAGTGGTAAAACTGTTCAGTCCTAATGAGAGGTCTAGGGTTTGAACCTAGGTGTAGACACTATTGGTTTGATTTTTACAGTAGTTCAGAAAAACAAAATGCCTAGCTTTCCGATAGATTGGAGTTTAGCGTTAGGCCCTGCTTGCTACGGTGCAGTTGTACTGCGAACCTTGAAAAGAAAAATATACCACAAAAATTACACTCTTTTTTTGTTAGATCGGAAAGTAATAGGTGATTACTCGAGTTTAGCTTTAGGCCCTATTTGCTATGGTGCAGTTGTACTGCGAACCTTGAAAACAAAAATGTACCATAAAAATCTCAAGAGTTCGATTACACTCTTATTTGGTTAGATCGGAAAGTTATAGGTGATTCCAGTGCATGGAGTATCAGTTGCACGGAAGGTCAGTTCTACACCCGACCGCGCCCATTTCAAGCGGGGTACGAATTCAGTTAAAATTTGGAGACACTCACGCTCCTTCACGCATAGTTATACGCACCAAAATCACCCAACAAAATCAGCTATCCCTCACCTACCCACCTGTCATCCTTGACATTGCCCCCCCCTGTCATCACTGCCCACCTACCCCACATGTCCCACCATCTACACTCTTGTTGTATTTTTTTAGAGAGAGAAAGAAAAGAGGGGAAAAGTAAGGAGAGAGGAGGGAAGTAAGAGAGAAAAGAGAGAACAAAGATCATGCACCGTAATGGCAAAGTGGGTGTCAAAAGAACAAAAACAGACGCCAAAAGACCAACAATGGGAGCAAAGGCGCTATTAACTTATTTTGGCTGTCAAGTACACATGTTTAGTTGCAGTTACTCATTCACTGGGCTCCACTTAATGTGTCACTGAGTGTTAATTAAGTTCACTATGTTTTGGATGTCATTATCTTATTTGGATGTCAATTACCTATTTCTGCAAGCACATACTCATTCATTGGGTGTCATTTTATGTGTTAATGAGTTTTTGATTAAGTTTACCATGTTTTGACGCCCAATAAATAGATAAATGTGCCTAAAAATGGGCGATTGACACCCAGAACAAGATAATGGCGCCCATAACTTTAAAAAAAACTTACAACGCCTAGTGACACATGAAGACGCCCAATAATGGGTAAGTGTACCCAAACATGAGTAATTGCCACCTAAAATAAGTTAATGGCGCCCAAAATATGATAAACTTAATCAATAACCAATAATACATGACATTACGCCGAGTGAATGGATAATTGCACCAAAATAGATATCGACAACTAAAATAAGAAAATGGCCCCCAAAACTAAATGACGTTAATCAACGTCCAATAGCACATGAAATGACGCCAATGAATGAGTAAGTGCACCCAAATATGGGTAATTAACACCCAAAACTAATTAATGGTGCCTGAAACATGATGAAATTAGTCAAAGCCCAATAACACATGCGATGACACCCAATGAATGGATATGATGTTCAAAATGGATAATTGACACCCAAAACAAGATAATGGAGCCCAAAACTTTAAGTTAATATATGTTCAGTAGCACATGAAATGACGCCAATGAATAAGTGCACCCAAACATGAGTAATCGATCCAAAATAAGTTAATGATGTTCAAAACATGATGCACTTAATTAACACCCAGTAACACATGAAATGACACCCAATGAATGGATAACGACGCCCGAAATAAGATAATGGTGCCTAAAACTTAATGAAGTTAATAAATGTCTAGTAGCACATGAAATAATGCCAATGAATAAGTGCACCCAAACATGAATGATTGACACTTAAAACAAGTTATTCACGCCCAAAACTTAATGAACTTAATCAACGCCTAGTTCCACTTGGTGAATGCGTAAGTCCACCCAACCATGAGTAATTACCACCCAAAATAAGATAATAGTGTCAAACTTAATAAACTTAATCAACACCCAATAACACATGAAATGATGCTTAGTGAAAGGGTAAGTGCGTCAAAAAATGGGTAATTGACACCCAAAGTAAGTTACCAATGCCCAAAACTTAATGATCTTAAACAACTTTGTGTAACCATTGAATGGGTAAGTGACACATAATCACTTCCCTCCTTTTTCGTTTACTTTCCTCCTTAAATGTATCAACATTAGTCTTGTTGGAATGTATTTTGTATGAAGAATCTAATAATTTTTATTTCATCAAAAGATTCATCACGGATTAATTTTTGTCTTTTGTGTCATTGTGTTAATGAGAAAATAAGTATCATCCACAATATGTAAAACTCAATTTTATATTATGTATCATTTCTTCTCAAAAGTATATCAAAATTAGTCTTGTTGGATTGTATTTTTATAACAAAGCCAATGATTTTTATTTCGTCAAAAATTCATCTCAGATTAAAAGTTATAAGAAAAATAATTTTTTCTCTCTTATTCCTCTCTCCCACATATTTGATCTCTCCAATCAGCACTTATGTCACCCAAAAATTACTCTGCAATGCCATTGATAGCTCACTACCTGCCAATACCACTATCCAAAAAGGCAAAACTCTGTGGGTTACAATTCACAAAATTGGTTTGCATTCCATCCAACCAATTAAAAACACAGGTGGAAATGTCTGAATTTAGAGGACCAAAGGAGGAGAGAGAAGGGAAACTATTCACCTGGTAGCAGATGCTCATCTGGAGTAGGCAAAGAAAGCCCTTGAGAAGGCTTTTGAACTTACCTGGATGGTGAAGAAGGGTTGGGGACAGATAATGAGGATGTTGGGAGGGTTCTGGAAGAGAGCAAAGAAGTTTCTAAAGTTTGCGTCTAACGATGCTCTATTCTTCTTTAAAGACAAGGAAATGACGTAGGATGTCTAGACATCTACACCACCTACCCTGGAAGGATTGGATATGCATGTAGGGGAGGCGACGGGATTCCCCGAGGTGGTGAGACATGAGGGGTGGTGGCTATGGCTAGAAAATGTTTCAATCTTGTGCAAGGGGTCTCTGAAGCAGATGGTGGAATCTTTTTGGGGCTCTGGAGCGGGTGTTGTTTTGGGAAGAAGAATTGACAGACGTACAATGAATATTTGTTATAACCCCAATTTTTGGGTTCAATTGATGAGAAATGTAATTTCTCATATTAAAGATGTTTGAACAAATAACCAATAATTTGGTTGAGAATAATTGGATTTCGTTTAAAATAGCCTTGTTGTTTGATTTGTGGGCTTTATTGGCTATTGGGCCCAATAACAAGGAAATAACAAAGCTAATTCAATTAGTGAATGAATAATTGAATTTATAAGAAAAGAAATATGTAGAAACCTCTAGAAGGCAAATCCAAAGAGGATTTCGTGCCTCTTGGATTCCTTGGGCTCCAAGGAGTCTAAAGTTGCAAAGAAAATCAATTAGAAAAAGAAAAGATTAATTCGGTATTTCTTTATTAAGAAAGAAATTGTAAACAATGAGAAAATGTGGAAATTAAGCGAAAAGATAAATAATTGAGTTACCCTTTATGGAATTTTCGTATCCCAAGGTTTTCTTTTGATAGAAGGGATGCCAATGAGGAAAATAGAAGGGAAATAAAAAGAAATTCTCAAAAAGATATATTTGTAATGAGAAATAAACAAGATAATGAAATATTGCGTAATGATGCATCTGAGAGGATAATAAGTATCCAATGAGAGAATTTTGAAAAGGGAGTATCTTGGGATCCAAGGAATCCCAATATAGAGGAAAAAAAAAAGAGGAAATAATAAAAAGGCAAAAGAAGAGGATAATGAGTTGCTTTAGTAATGAATTATGAGGTTCGATAAAAAGGAAAGTATTTTCCTATTATATGAAAATAGAACTCGTTGCCTTTGGAATAAAGGGCAAGTAAATAAGAGAATAATGAGAGGGATTTTCGAATCCTTAAATAACCAAGTAACCGTATATACCAAAAGGATAGGTAGAGAGAGAGAGAGAAGAATTGCTTCTCTTTGTATGAAACTGATTCCTTTTTGGAAAGGACTCTTGGAGTCGTGTTTTAGACCTCATAGGACTTCGTTTCTCTTTCCTATATAAGGGGATAGATTAGGGTCGAGTGCAGAGGGTTTTTCACGCAGCCATCCATCTTCTCTCCTTCCTCTACTTCATATTTTTTTCGTCAAAACCCTAGCAAGAGGGTAGACCAACCTTCGAGTCACGGGCCCCCATGGGTTGAGTTGAACAGGACCCCGATGTTTCCACGGAACCACGGGAAGGATGGCCACCTCCTCCGTGCTCTGGAGCGGGTGTAGCAGCCAGCATAGGGCTGCAGGTTGGCCTGAGTTGCGGAACCTGGTGGGCTCGAAACAGCCACTCAAACCACTACCTAAGGGTACCCCTCCTGATCGCGGAGAGGCGACGGAGGTAGGGGAATGTGTCCTTGGGGTCGCCGAGGTCGGAGGTGAGGAGGAAGGGCCGCGCAAAGCCTGCTAGGGCGGCCGCGCGCGCCATCCGGAGGAAGAAGATGAAGCTCAGGAGATTTGGACGAAATTGCCCTCCGCGGGTATGAAGCAGCGACGACTTAAGCGGGGGCAGAAAAGTCATTTCGTAATGTTTTAAGAAAGCCGCCCCGCATTGCTTGGAAGGCGCCTACGTGGCACTTCCTTATTGGCCAAGTAAGTATTTTCTTGCATAAATCATAACTAGAGTTTGGTAACTCGGATTGGGACACTTAATATATGAAAGTTGATCAGAAAATCATAAGGAATCTGTTAAAAATGTAACTAAAGACTGATTCCGTTTATAATTTCAAAAGTGTCTTAAGTTGATCATATGGGCATTAAACTTTGATTAATAACCCTAATCATGTTTGGGAATTCGATCTAAAATCCTAAATGGGTTATTTCAAGTATTATTAACCTGTTGAGAGGAAAAGTAAAAATTTGAATATGATATTCGATAATATTGACTTACTTTAGGGTTTTACACATGAATATATGATAATGCATCTAGAAACCCTAATTTAGGGTAAAAGAAGATAAGGTCATATTTAAATTGGAAAATGTGAATATATGATTGTTAAATGATATTTCTAAGTTATTTGTATATGAAAATCCATAATTCTGGATAAATACCCTAAAAGTAATAATTAGGGTCTTTTCATGAATAAAATATGGAATTGATGGAAAAATGAGTCATATATTAATTAGACCCTAATGAGCTTTGAATTAATGATAGATGCACATAATGATCTTGTCATGAATTAAAAGGGGTAAAAATAGTATCTTCAATATAAAAGAAGTTTAATGAAATTAAATAATGATTAATGTGGAAATAAGGTTATATGTTGTTGAGATAACCTTAGTATTAAAGAATAGATAAGATAACTAGGGTTTTTGAATAATCGCATAAAATTAGGGTTTAATGCAGTGAAAGATAAAGGGAAACCCTAATTTCATAATGAAACCCTAAGATAGACACAAAACCCTAGAAAGTGAATTCAAGTAAATAGAGTAGATTCTTGATGAGGTGTGTGACAGTAGAATACATATTCTTTTCAGGAATTATGTGATGATTGAATTACCTGCTTGGATATGTTGATTGGCTTGATTGAATGTACATGAAGTATATGTTGTTTAATCTACATGACTCATCAAATCAGGTATGTGGTTACGCTTATGACTACCCGAGCTAGTTTTCCGATGGATTCTCGAATGTTTAATCGCATTGAATGCAACTAAAATGTTGGATGTTTATTTATTTCATGCAACATATAAAGTGACTATGATTATCACTATAAAGGTGCATAATATAACTGGCTAGATTCAGGTCCACCTCTGTTATTTTGAAAAGGCTAAAAAGGGGTAATCCTAGAGTAAGGTCTAGGTTACCGTGAGTTAGAGACTCTTTAGCAAATCCCGAGTTAAGGAGTGGACTACTTACGAGTAGTGCCATGTGACTCAACCCTAGAAATTGGTTCACTTATAGGTGGATCATGAGGGGTCTAATGGGGACAACACAGAGGATAGGGTACCCTTGGATCGCGGAGTTATATCGAAAACGTAGTATTGGTTTTTAAACAAGTAATTGAATGATTACATTGTTATCATAGTTGCATGTTTATTGTTTTCCCCCACATACCAGCTACGGCTGACCGACGTTTTGTTTGTCGGCGTTTTAGGTACAATGAAAATAACAAACAGTAAAGTGGCACATGTGATACTAAATGAGAATTAAAGTGCAAAGGAGGATTAGATAGATTAGTATCGATATGGATAGAAGAATAGAGATCCAAGTTTTAAAAAGGTATGTAAAGAAAAATTTTATTACCATTTTCAGTTTAGTCTATTAGAATTTAATAATTGTTTATGGTTATATGTTGAACCTTTGATCCGTGATTAATGGGTACGGCTCAAACTCTCGGTTTCCCTTAATTTGGGGTTACTGGGAGGTGGGGTCGTAACATTTGGTATCAGAGCGTAGGTTCCTCATTTAACCATTAATAATTATTAAATTTTACAAACTCCATAGAACCCAAGGGAGTTATTAGAGGAGTATCCGAAAGACGGAGGTGTCTAGAAAGGGATCACGACCGGGGGCTGGCAAGATTTTCCTCCGCACCGCTAGTCGGAATACGAGGACTCCCGGACCCGTGTGACCGCCTGGCCAAAGTCTTAGGGTATGAATCGAAATAAGATACCTCTAGGACTTCTCATCTTATTCATCTCTTCTCATCATAAAATTTCTGATAAGGACCTAAAGGATTAGGGTTTTCTTGCTTCTCCTCACCTTCTCGAGGTATGGGTAAGATCAATAAGGTTTAACGAATCCTCCACTGAATTAATGAAAAGCATGTAAATAAGATGTCATGGACATAAGCTTAATAGATTAAGCGCAAAATAAATAATAGATACATGCTTAGGTCGTATGACATAAGATGTCATGTCCTCAGGAGAGACCTGAGGCTAGACCTTCTTGTCAGGAGGATAAGTCAGTCTTGGAGATAGAGATCTCCATTGCTAGTTGAGACCTGGCACATCCTATGAGGATGATGCTAACCCTAACCCTAAGTGATGGTTAGAGAGAGATGAGTTGGACCAGGTGTTTGAAGGGACATGCCTTTGGGATGCCATATGATCCATGGATGACCTAACACCTTGGGAAACCCAACCCTGGGAAGGATCGTGCATGTCAGGGTAAAGGATAACTCCTTAGATGATGAGGTTAGTGAAGGATCTTAGAAACCCTATGGGCTTGTGCTAGTAGGGTATAGTTGGCACATGGGGCACGTCTTAGTGCTGACAGTAGGGTGAAACCCTGGACAAGGAATTATGATAGAGCATAAAGGGTTATGGACAATCTTGAGCAACCCTAAGTTCAAACCTAGTCTTCGCCCATGTAGAGCATGCTGTTGAGGATGAACCTTCAGGAAGAGAGGACCTCTAATGGTGAGGTTGAATGTAGGGATAGCCCTAGAGAGAGTAGGAAACCCAGCAAGAAGGTTGGAAGCCTAAAACCCTGAACTACGGATGATAGTGGTTGCTTCATGATCGATCCCTGCAGGTTGATGATATCTTGGTTTCCTTTAGAGGGACCAAACCCTAGAGAGATAGAAGATGAAGCATCTGGTGCCTATGTGGCTACGGTAGGAAGAAGAGTTCCTTAGACCTAGAAAGGTGTGGTAGCCGGCTATGAGGCCTTGTACCCTGTTAGTTGTCCTTAAGGAGGACCCAACCCTAAGTGTTGATCGAGAAGAAGGATGATAGGAAGTGCACGAGATGCCTTTTTCCAGTTTGATTCATGGTTCAGAGATAGAGCGTGCAGTTGGAGACCTAAAAGTGAACCTAGGGTTCCGAGGCCTAAGAAGGGAAGTGGTATACCTAATGCTCATGATGAGAATTAAGTTTTTTTTATATAGTTTCGAGCATGGTACGCCTTATGAATAAAGGAAAAGGAAAGTCCCGTAAGTTTAAGGTATGTGTAGTGAACCCCTCATAGATAGGTTGATGATAAAGGAAGGTATGACCTTGATCCAACATTGAGGAAAGAGGACAAGTACGACCTAGTATGGTTCAATAAGTGATCTGCTTGTGCCTTAATGGTTGGCTAGGGTTGAGTAGGCTCGGGTGGATGTAAACCCTGGACCTAAGAGCTGTTGTGACCTTGGAAATAGTCTTCATCCCATCTTGGGAGAGGGACCCCTTTGGTAGGGTGTATATCAGTTTTGTTGGTTTAAGGTAACCTAAAGAGGTCTCATAGGATCTTGAGAAGCTAAGTGAAGAGTACATTGTAAGAGAATGAACCTGTAGACCCATAGATATCCATCTCTAATTGCATATGAATGAGTTACCATGGAGATGGGGCTTGACCAAGGTAGGCAAGTTGCCATGAGGTCTATGAACGGATGAGAGTCAGCCCATGAATGCAGAAAGAGAGACGATGAAGACTTGGGTAAGGTTCTAAGTGAACATGTACTACGATGGTGAATCCTAAGTCGATCCTAGGGTCGAGTAGGGATAAGACTGATAAAGGTAGGAGTTGCCTAATTCCCCAGTTGCACATGACCATAGGGTTGGGAGGTAACAGCTATCATTGTCTGAGGGCCATGGGTTAGGAGATTGATCACCTTCATGAACTCATGGGACCCAACAGACAGATGAGTAGGGCACTCTCTTGATGCATGAGGGAAGAGGGATGACCCCAAAAGAATCGGTACCCTATAGACCTAGAGGAGATGACCAAGGATATAAACCTCGGTAGGTTCAAGACTAGTTTGATATCATGATGGTTGTGATGAAGAGACATATGTGGCATGTTGCAACTTAGATTTAAAAGTGTACTGGCAAGGTGGGATGTACCATCTCTACTCTTGGAACAGGAAGAACTCTGTATTTGGACTGCAACCAAATGCTTATTTCCTCTTGTTATGGGGGTGAGAGATAGGACATTATGCATGTCATACACCAAGGATAAGAGATGATGTAGGTTGGAGCGTTGCCACGAGAAATGGGGATAGAGAAGATCTCTTACCATGGTAAAGTGAATGATACATGGATGGATTGCAAACACTAAGAGGAATGAGGTGATCACCTTATGAGGATGTGGAGCTTACGGGTTATACCAGGTTGAGTTTGATCACCATGATGATGGAATCAGAGAGTGTTCTTATGAAGATGAATATATATAGTGTAAGGTGACATGATAAGCAAAAATACATGGCAGTGTAATGTTACCTAAGCATGTGAAGTGATAATGAATGATTTGATTAAGACTTGTTTGACTAGAAGCTAGAAGAGGTTGTTTGTCTAACCCTAAGTTTGAACAGGAGGGGTGTTTGGATAACACTCGGATGTAACAAGATATGTTGAAAGGTTAAGGGTTGTTGGTTAGCCATTCTAATCCTTGATATGATGGAAGGATGATGGTAGAACCCCAAGTGCACTTCTTGGGAAGAGAAGGTGATGAAACCCCGACTAGAGTGGTTTAGGGTTTCGAGGAGTTGATCTTGAAAGAATCATGACATACAGGGAGTCCTGGTTGGAGATCATCATACACCGTGGAAAATGAAAATAGCACTTTGGATGCATAAGATGAAGTTGCATGCGGAGTACGTCCATGCAAGCCAAGAGGTAAAGGACGAACCCCAGTAACCCAGTGTATCGATATAGAGGACAAAAGAATCCTTGAGAGGGAATGAGAGCTCAACACTATGGATGTTGTGATGGGTCTTCCCTGGATCGAGGAAGGTCGAGATACAATGTGGGTTATGGTAGGTCGCCTTACCTAGATAAGGAAGAGTTCTGCTAAGGGACAGATCTAGTTGAACTACCCATGAGAAAGATGGTTCAATTACACCATGAAGCAAGTTCAAAGGATTCTTGAGTTTGACCTAAAAGTTCACTTCCATACAGTGGAAGTAGGTACATGAAGCACTCAATGATAGTATAGTTTATCACCCTTAACTATGGTTAGTATATTCCAGACTAAAGGGTCTGATGAGGGCATGTGTGCTCATTCAGGGTGATATCTAGAGACAGTTTTTGTCCTATGAAAGATGTGACAATGACCACCAAAGCCATATCGGGTTGTATATGAAGCTCTGTAAGGGAGGTTGTGTCGGTCACCACTTTAGTAAGGTAATGTTGGTGAAAGGACCACATGATGGTTAGAAAAGTACCACATGATGGTTAGAAAAAGGGACCCCAGTACATGTAGATGAAGTCACTTTGGTTGCGCAAGGGCTGAAAGGAGCCTAGAGACGATGAGAGTCGTGAGCAAATGCAAAGTAGACTGACATACAAGTTACTGTGGGAGAAAATATAACATGAAAATCTGACCCCTCTAAGTTATATCTAATAGAGATAAGTACCCGATACATGAGTCCATTAGAGATGGATGGGTGGAGAAGGTTAGGTTTGAACCTACCCCTCAGGATAGAGTAATGGGAGATGTTTTCCGTGTGTTCAGTTTTGAGCACTATGTGAGATACCGACCATGTGTTGAGCAATGAACCTAGTGAGCCCCAAGGGAGGCTGAAATGGCCTGAGTTACCTGTGTTGTTTATAGACACCAGGATGAAAGAACTCAGAGAAAAGAATATGTGATAATAAAGGTTCTTTGAAAATGCCATGGGTACGGCAAAGCCACATAGGGGCCAATGATGGGCATGGAAAAGTCTTATCCTGAATTGTTTGTTTGCTTGCCTAAATTTTGAGGACAAAATTTCTATAAGAGGGGAAGGATGTTATAACCCCAATTTTTGGGTTCAATTGATGAGAAATGTAATTTCTCATATTAAAGATGTTTGAACAAATAACCAATAATTTGGTTGAGAATAATTGGATTTCGTTTAAAATAGCCTTGTTGTTTGATTTGTGGGCTTTATTGGCTATTGGGCCCAATAACAAGGAAATAACAAAGCTAATTCAATTAGTGAATGAATAATTGAATTTATAAGAAAAGAAATATGTAGAAACCTCTAGAAGGCAAATCCAAAGAGGATTTCGTGCCTCTTGGATTCCTTGGGCTCCAAGGAGTCTAAAGTTGCAAAGAAAATCAATTAGAAAAAGAAAAGATTAATTCGGTATTTCTTTATTAAGAAAGAAATTGTAAACAATGAGAAAATGTGGAAATTAAGCGAAAAGATAAATAATTGAGTTACCCTTTATGGAATTTTCGTATCCCAAGGTTTTCTTTTGATAGAAGGGATGCCAATGAGGAAAATAGAAGGGAAATAAAAAGAAATTCTCAAAAAGATATATTTGTAATGAGAAATAAACAAGATAATGAAATATTGCGTAATGATGCATCTGAGAGGATAATAAGTATCCAATGAGAGAATTTTGAAAAGGGAGTATCTTGGGATCCAAGGAATCCCAATATAGAGGAAAAAAAAAGAGGAAATAATAAAAAGGCAAAAGAAGAGGATAATGAGTTGCTTTAGTAATGAATTATGAGGTTCGATAAAAAGGAAAGTATTTTCCTATTATATGAAAATAGAACTCGTTGCCTTTGGAATAAAGGGCAAGTAAATAAGAGAATAATGAGAGGGATTTTCGAATCCTTAAATAACCAAGTAACAGTATATACCAAAAGGATAGGTAGAGAGAGAGAGAGAAGAATTGCTTCTCTTTGTATGAAACTGATTCCTTTTTGGAAAGGACTCTTGGAGTCGTGTTTTAGACCTCATAGGACTTCGTTTCTCTTTCCTATATAAGGGGATAGATTAGGGTCGAGTGCAGAGGGTTTTTCACGCAGCCATCCATCTTCTCTCCTTCCTCTACTTCATATTTTTTTCGTCAAAACCCTAGCAAGAGGGTAGACCAACCTTCGAGTCACGGGCCCCCATGGGTTGAGTTGAACAGGACCCCGATGTTTCCACGGAACCACGGGAAGGATGGCCACCTCCTCCGTGCTCTGGAGCGGGTGTAGCAGCCAGCATAGGGCTGCAGGTTGGCCTGAGTTGCGGAACCTGGTGGGCTCGAAACAGCCACTCAAACCACTACCTAAGGGTACCCCTCCTGATCGCGGAGAGGCGACGGAGGTAGGGGAATGTGTCCTTGGGGTCGCCGAGGTCGGAGGTGAGGAGGAAGGGCCGCGCAAAGCCTGCTAGGGCGGCCGCGCGCGCCATCCGGAGGAAGAAGATGAAGCTCAGGAGATTTGGACGAAATTGCCCTCCGCGGGTATGAAGCAGCGACGACTTAAGCGGGGGCAGAAAAGTCATTTCGTAATGTTTTAAGAAAGCCGCCCCGCATTGCTTGGAAGGCGCCTACGTGGCACTTCCTTATTGGCCAAGTAAGTATTTTCTTGCATAAATCATAACTAGAGTTTGGTAACTCGGATTGGGACACTTAATATATGAAAGTTGATCAGAAAATCATAAGGAATCTGTTAAAAATGTAACTAAAGACTGATTCCGTTTATAATTTCAAAAGTGTCTTAAGTTGATCATATGGGCATTAAACTTTGATTAATAACCCTAATCATGTTTGGGAATTCGATCTAAAATCCTAAATGGGTTATTTCAAGTATTATTAACCTGTTGAGAGGAAAAGTAAAAATTTGAATATGATATTCGATAATATTGACTTACTTTAGGGTTTTACACATGAATATATGATAATGCATCTAGAAACCCTAATTTAGGGTAAAAGAAGATAAGGTCATATTTAAATTGGAAAATGTGAATATATGATTGTTAAATGATATTTCTAAGTTATTTGTATATGAAAATCCATAATTCTGGATAAATACCCTAAAAGTAATAATTAGGGTCTTTTCATGAATAAAATATGGAATTGATGGAAAAATGAGTCATATATTAATTAGACCCTAATGAGCTTTGAATTAATGATAGATGCACATAATGATCTTGTCATGAATTAAAAGGGGTAAAAATAGTATCTTCAATATAAAAGAAGTTTAATGAAATTAAATAATGATTAATGTGGAAATAAGGTTATATGTTGTTGAGATAACCTTAGTATTAAAGAATAGATAAGATAACTAGGGTTTTTGAATAATCGCATAAAATTAGGGTTTAATGCAGTGAAAGATAAAGGGAAACCCTAATTTCATAATGAAACCCTAAGATAGACACAAAACCCTAGAAAGTGAATTCAAGTAAATAGAGTAGATTCTTGATGAGGTGTGTGACAGTAGAATACATATTCTTTTCAGGAATTATGTGATGATTGAATTACCTGCTTGGATATGTTGATTGGCTTGATTGAATGTACATGAAGTATATGTTGTTTAATCTACATGACTCATCAAATCAGGTATGTGGTTACGCTTATGACTACCCGAGCTAGTTTTCCGATGGATTCTCGAATGTTTAATCGCATTGAATGCAACTAAAATGTTGGATGTTTATTTATTTCATGCAACATATAAAGTGACTATGATTATCACTATAAAGGTGCATAATATAACTGGCTAGATTCAGGTCCACCTCTGTTATTTTGAAAAGGCTAAAAAGGGGTAATCCTAGAGTAAGGTCTAGGTTACCGTGAGTTAGAGACTCTTTAGCAAATCCCGAGTTAAGGAGTGGACTACTTACGAGTAGTGCCATGTGACTCAACCCTAGAAATTGGTTCACTTATAGGTGGATCATGAGGGGTCTAATGGGGACAACACAGAGGATAGGGTACCCTTGGATCGCGGAGTTATATCGAAAACGTAGTATTGGTTTTTAAACAAGTAATTGAATGATTACATTGTTATCATAGTTGCATGTTTATTGTTTTCCCCCACATACCAGCTACGGCTGACCGACGTTTTGTTTGTCGGCGTTTTAGGTACAATGAAAATAACAAACAGTAAAGTGGCACATGTGATACTAAATGAGAATTAAAGTGCAAAGGAGGATTAGATAGATTAGTATCGATATGGATAGAAGAATAGAGATCCAAGTTTTAAAAAGGTATGTAAAGAAAAATTTTATTACCATTTTCAGTTTAGTCTATTAGAATTTAATAATTGTTTATGGTTATATGTTGAACCTTTGATCCGTGATTAATGGGTACGGCTCAAACTCTCGGTTTCCCTTAATTTGGGGTTACTGGGAGGTGGGGTCGTAACAATATTGGTATGTGTGGAGGCAGCACTGGATGATATCCCAAATCTCTTGAATCTATTTGTAGGGACAAAAAGGAGTACGATAACAGTCTCAGTGGTGGGGGAGGTGAGGAACTCAGGGATGTCTAAGACAACAACGATGGGAACGACAATGAGGATTCTACTCATGGAGTTCACAGATGAGTAGGAACACGACAGGCGAAAGGAGGACCGCATGAAGAGGCACGTGAGGACAAGTCAGGATGCGTAAGAGACATGTGCTCGTGTGCATGGTGAGATCCCAAATTTGAACTTCGGGTGCACTAATAGCTCTAACTCCATGGACCATAGTGAATAGGCCCACAGGAGAGATTTTCTGTCAGTGGGATAGAGGCCTAGGGTAGATGGGTTTGTGACACGCATGGCATGAGATGGAGACTAGAAGATAGAAATTTGCACAAATTTCTCTCATAGGTCCCAGACACATTTAGATCAGAAGGATGGGGAGGGGAAATGGTGGGGGGCTCTTTCTTCACGATGGAAATAGATGAGGACGTGTGTTCTTGAGCAGAAGCGACTAGAGGGAGACTGCGATTGGAGGAGGAGGATAGAGGTGGGGAATTGAGATCCCTAGAATGGGAAGGAGAGGAGGATCCTTCTAGGGAGGTGGAACGTTGGAGGGAAGTACTTTCATAATGGTTATGGATAAAGTCTTATTTTGGAATGCGAGAGGGGTGGTGAATAGGTGTACCAGTAGACAAGTGGTGAAGATGTACCAGAAGCATAAGTCATGGTTGGTGGTGATCACATGGCCTTTCCTCAGAGTAGAGCATGCATCAAGTTTCAAGAGACTCTTACAAGTAGAGTGCAACTCTACTAACGGGGACGTGATGATAAAAATTTGGGCTTTCTCCTGGGAAGCAGTGGAGCCAATGGTAGTGGATGCAAAAACACAAAAGATGACAATACATTGTAGAGGAACATATAGAGATCATATTTTTTGCTCGGAGGTCTATGCTAGCTGCTCTGTGTCAGATGAAGAATCCTATTGGAGGATTTGGAGAGGGTGGCAACAGTGGTAGGGAGAAGTAGTTGTATGATGGTGGGGGACTTCAATGTTGTCAGGAGTAGAGAGGAACGAAGAGGAGGGGAGGATCCATACAAGATGGATATGAGGGAGTTCAATGGGTGGATCGAAGATTTAAATCTAAGGAGATGACTTTTTAAAGAAGCTCTTGTACATGGGTAGATAAACAAAGAGGGATACCTACGGTTTGGGGGAGTTTGGATCGGGGCTGATGAATGAGGAATGGACAGATAAGGGGTTAGTGTATAGGATAAAGAATCTTACTCAGTTATAAGAATCAAATCATTGCCCTTTGTTGGTGGCAGTGGAGGCGAGTAGGCCTATAACACATAGACAAGAGAAATTTTGTTTACACACAATGTGCACTTCTCATTGTGATTGTCTATATGCTATTAGAGACCACTAGCATATGGAGGGTTGGGGAAATTCAGAGTGTTAATTCTTCGCAAAGGATAAAAACCTTAGGCGCACTCTAAAGGAGTGGAATCAAACAGTGTTCATGGAACGTTTTCAGAAGATCAGGACCCTAGAAGAGGCAGTGAAGGAGTTGTATATGGGGCTAGATGGTGACCCAATAGGGGCGAGGGAGGGGGAGCTGCGAGAGGCGGAGAAAGAGTTGGAGGGAGCATAGGTCGAGAAGAAACTTCTGGAGGGAGAAGGTGGGCATCAGATGGATGGCGGAAGGAGATAGAAACCATGTTCTTTCATGCATACATGAAAGTTAGGAGGAAGCAGTCAGAGATTCAAAAGATTGTCTGATAATCAGGTGATGAGGTGACCAAGTAGGGGGCATGCTTGAAGAAGCGGTCGACTACTTCACGAACATGTTTGGACAAGCCAAATAGTTACCGGACACCTAAGAGGAGGTGATCCTATCAAAGATTCTGTCGGCGCTGACAGAAGATGATGATGAGTGATTCAGGAGAGAGCCAACAAAGGAAAAGGTCCATTGGGCTGTGTGGGGTTTGGAATAGGATGGGGCATCAGAATTGGATGGTCTCACCATACATCTTTTCTTCTTCATTTGGAAGGTAATGAAGCATGACCTAATCAATCTGGCGCGGTTCTTTTACAATAGGAGAAATGTTCATAGGAGCATCATTTTTGGACGCATTGTGTTGATACCGAATAAAGATGGGGCGATGAGACTGGGATTAGATTTCAGATCAATTACAGTGAAGAACTGTTCTCTACGGGTGATTGCAGAGGTAGTGGCAAATAGGGTGGTAGTGTTGTTGCTGAGGATGGTGAGCCTTGAACAAAATTCTTTCATGAGTGAGAGAGACATTACATATAATATTCATTTGTTGAACATGCTCTTTCATGATTTAGGGATGGCAAGGAGATGGAGAAATATGGTGGTGAAGGTGGACATGTCGAAGGCCTATGACAGAATTGATTAGACCTTCCTCTCTCTAGCTCTTAGGAAGTTTGGTCTGACTGAAACATCAACACAACTATGTATCAACTTGTTCTAAGGGTCATGACTTTCTGTAAGGATGAATGGAGAATCGACGAGATTCTTTGAGATCTTCTGAGGGCTGAAGTAGGGAAACCCATGCTCCCCCAGACTCTTCATCCTATTCAAAGAGGTGTTGAGTCAACCTTTGATAAGGGAGATCATGATGATGAGGATCAATAGTTTGCCACATTAGGAGGGGCTCAAGATCCCACCCACATTTTATTTTTAAACGATGTTACTATTTTTGCAACTCTGAAGGAGGGTGAGAAGAGATGGTGAGAGGGGTCTTGGAGGTATATCAGAGGAATACAGGACAAATGGACAATGTTCAAAAGCTGGAAATGGTGGTCCAAGGAGATGATGCAGTAGCAAGAGAAATCCTGGATACTACGGGGATAGAGAGGCCACAAGGCACTATCTTGGGATCCCCTCTACACGGGTCGATGAAAAGATAATTTCTATGACTTTCTGGTAGAAAAGATGGAAAAGAAGTTGAGTGGGTGGAAGGGTAAGCTTCTCTCCTTTGAATGATAGATCACCCTTATAAAATTGGTTCTTTTTGCACTACCCATCTACTCCTTTATGACGGTAGTGGTTCTAACATCTAGAAGTGGGAAGTTGGAAAAATGCATGATGAATTTTTTGTGGAACTCAAGGGAGGGAGCATCTAGAAGAACATGGGTGAGATAGGAGGTGGTGGCTAAGCCAAGGGACAAAGGAGGTCTGGGAAAAATAGGAAGCAAACACAAGAGGCATTTGCAATGAAGGCAGTGCGTGAGGTTTACAATAGGAAATCAATGTGGACGAGATTCAATATAGACAAGTACAAGATAAATGGACTATCAATGGTGTCATCACACTTGAACTTTATAAAGCTTAGTGACTTCCCCTTGCCTTTCTGGAGAAGGGTGTGGAAGAGCTTCCCAGAGATCATGGGGCTTTGTAGGTGGCTACTGTGTGAGGGTGAGGGACTCTTCTGGTTAGAGAGAGGGTGTGGGGGAGACTGCCTCCTTGATTTTAGATCAGCACGAGCTTCGTCACCCATGGAAATAAAAATCAGGGAGTTCATGATGGACGGAACATGACTAGGATTGGCCCAAGCTTGAAGTTGAGTTGGACTAACATGGCCTTAGGATGCTACAAGAATATGGAGAAAGAACTAGAAGAGGGAGGGATACACTAGTATGGGAACTGATGCAACAAGGGCCTTCAACGTTGGCTCGACAAATAAGATTATGAAAAGATGAAATAGTAGGAGATGGCCATATCGAGATGGATCTGGCATGGGGACATGCCTCGTAGGGAAGTGGCATTGGGCTGGAAGGTTTTTCATAGGGAAATATAAATAAATGAGAGGATTGTATCTTGTATGACCCATTGGCCGTAGTATGTGAATGTTGCAGTGAGTGAGGGGAGGAGTCAGATGACCACTTGTTCTTGTCAAGCAACCTGGATGGGGCTATTTGGGATAGAGAGATGAAGTCGATGGACCTACCAAGAAACACGAGTAGTGGTGTGAAGATCAGTGATACCATGAAGGTGTGTTGGGGGAAAGAAGGGGGTAACACAGTGAGAGGATGGATCAGGGGGGATATATCAGTTGGTAGTATGGAACATATGGGTGGAGAAATGCAAAAGAAGGTGTGAAGGAAGAATCTAAGTGAACAACCAGGTGCGGAGAATGTGAGAAGAACCTTGGAGACAATGCGTCAAGGAAGGATTTTGAGTGCCACTAATCTTCGAGGAGAGAAGAAAAATCAAAGAATATGGGTTGAGAAGTGTTAGAGTAAAAGAGAGGGCAGTGGAGTTGATCAGGTGAAAACCACCCACAGAGGGTCGTCTTAAGCTCAGTATGATAGTGGTTATGGCTAAACCTACGAAAAGAGAGAGAGAGTGGTAGTGGGAGGGGATGGTCAGAATGGGAGAGGTAGACTGCAACTGACTTTATCAGTTTGAGTTAGAGGATATGAGAGGTATGAAGCCCAGTTGAGAGGTTTAGTTTATGCAATGTATGTGTGTAGGAGCAGAGGGGTCCAACTAGAGAAATGGGATTCTGAGCATGGAGAGATAGCCAAGATATCGAGTGACTGGTTCATGTTTCCATGGAGAACTAAAATGCTGGTAGAGGAGGTTTGAGATGTTGTGTACGAACTAGGGATCACCACTCTTAAAATCGTCAGGCTGGCAAACAATGCAACACACACTATGGCGTTATGGGGGAGAGTGATCCAGGAGGAGATCATTATACACTTTTTTGATGAGATACCTACTAACATTCTAGGTGCTTGTAGAGAGGACAGATTGGGTATACCATACGTTTAATAGGGTGTGGAAAAAAATAGTTTTTATGCTTTAAATATGTGTTTTTTGTTTTTGTGGAAGGAGTGATGACCTCAAGGATCCTATGTGAAATTTTTGTTAGTGGTTGATTCGCTCGATGAGGAGATGGGATGAATGTAAGTCCCTTCATTTTATTCAAAGAAAAAAATGTAGCTTTTGGTCTTACACCCTACCAAACCAACACTTAATCTTCTAACATGGCCCTCAATAATGCAACTGCCGTGCCGACCCAAGTTTGTTGAGCTTGTTTTAGTTGCTTCATCACTTTGGTTGCCAAGAAATGTCATGATCAATCTCATGTCATGGGATATCAAGAGAGAGAATGATCTTTGTCTGTTGTTTACCTCCATCAACCACTTGTTCACTTCACTCTTTGTTTATGAACCGTTCTCAATCATTTTGAAACCACAACAAACAAGCACATCAAGCTCTCCTCTCCGACAACAACTAAAACAAGCTCAACAACAACAAAAACAACAATGGATGGAGAAAAAAGTGAAATACCTAATCTTTCTATCAAGTGACGATGAGGAGCTAAGTAAGATGTGAATGTGTCATAAATCAAGGGAGCTCTCTTGGTAACTGTGTTCAGACAGTCCCCCTCCTGAGATCTGTAGCTGGAAAGTAAAAGTGCTCCTTTATTCTCTCTAGTGACAATAATGAGGAACTTAACAATATGTAGAAGCATTTAAAAATCCATGTGCCTACCAAATGAGCATTCTATAGACCCGCTCTCGTAGGAAAGCTTCAGTTTGTTCCCTTCTAAGGTCAACATGCACCCTAAGTGAAAGTTATCTTTCATTGTTTCCAGTGAGCAAGACGAGGAGAATATTAACAAGATGTAGAAGTGTTGAAAATTTACCATCTCAGTCAGACAAGTGTTATGAAACCCCATCGTTGGAAATTTAGGATTATGGTCTTGAGATGTTGTAGAAAGGCTATTCTTCATAACATTGTCATTCACAAACTGCTCACACTTCTCTTTCTCAACCCAAAATGATTCATATACCAACTATCATTCCCTTTCATGCTGAGATGGTGAATTGGGTTTGAAACACAACATAAGAAAGTTCAACCATGCAACTTTTGTCTTATCTTCTTAATTATGGACCAAATGAATCATGACAAAGTGGAATTTCAATATTGAAATACTCAATCTTACCTCCTCGATGGCTGGTTACACTTAATAACGTCTCTCTTCATATCTTAGATTTTTTTAATCATATGTTACCCAATTGTTGATTTTTTATTGATGAGATGACTTTTTGATACTCAATTGTAGAATGTTGGGTGTATTAATTAACTTTGGATGCTTTTGTATTATTGAGGACCTCAACATCACCACATTGATCCCAATATTTTTCAGAAGAAGATAGTCTATGAACTGATGGTCAAAATTCCACCTTGACATACTAATTTGCAGTTGTCAATTGAGCAAGAAAAAGCCCAAAAATATCCTTTTCCCCTTTTTCCTAGACAAATTTCCGCATCATTGATCAACTTGAGTGTGGCACGACCATGGGCGCCCTTGGATCGGCTCCCACAGATCCAAATTTGATCCAAGGCCTGCTATATTATCATCTATCTCTAGTTATCTATGGGAATGATGGCAGGCATGGTCAGACAAACTATGCAGTAACCATGTTGGCCACACCCAAATTGACCCTAGTATCGACTTCACCCTTCTACCCTCTCTTTTCCCTCTATTTTCACCACATCTTGTAGCCTACAACTCTCCTTCCCCTTCTTCCTCCTTGTGGTGCAACCTCCATGTTCTCTTTGGTCAATTCTCCCTCAAGCATTGTCATTGTGATATTGACCCTTCCCTGGCTCAACTGAAATGAGTCATGTCTAGTCGACCTCTTTTCGAATTGGATTGATGAGTAGAGGCCAAGATCTCCCCATCTTGTCCACCTACTTACTGTCGCCACAACGGCCAGTGGGAGTTAGCATGTGTAGTGCTTGGAATGATGGTCAGACTGACCCAAGTTTGACTTGGCCGCAACATGTGAAACCCATATGACCACAACTTTGGCTGGAGGGTCAACTAGTCCAACTCATGGAGGGTGCTCACAAACTGAAGGGGCCACATGGTCTCCTATCACCCATCCGATTGAAGATCAATGTTCCCATCATTTCACCACCATGGTAAAATTCCTTCCCTTCCTCAAATATTAGAGAAGATGTCCCTATCTTGAAAATATCATAATAAATGCATCCTTTGGCCAAATGTAACATGCAACATATGAACATTGATAAAACAATTGCAAGGAACTTGTTAAAAATGCTTCCATTGCATGATTCTACTCAGAATTTCACTTATCTTGTTAAGGCGAGTTGTTTTACTCCTTCTGAAGATGATTAATGTGCATTGATTCTAGTCTCGACCTAATAATGCTTCAAAACTACTTTGTGAGCTCCAAATCAGTAGCTTGATCACTTATAACACAAAGTAATATGATGATCACTTTTATACTCTATGAATGACTATATTGCATGAAATATGACTTAAATGATATTGATGATTAAGTGATATAGCTCAAATTTTATGATTTTCCATTAAGATCATTAAACCCAAATCTCGAATCTATGGATCTAGTTGTGATGTTTCACCCTAACTTAGGAATGATCTATGATGTATATGGAAATTGATGATGAAATCACATGTTCTAGTTGATATGTTGAAATCAATCTTGCAAGAAATGATACATAGACGTGGTGAAACATCCAAACTTGATGAACATGATTAAGATGATTAAATATTAATGATCTAATAAAGTCATACTTGCTTGTAATTGTAGTTGCCCTTTGTGTGACTCTTGGTAGAGATCTAATCAAGAATCTCCAATCAAGTTATATAATCTAATGCTCTAATCTAAAGGTACACTTTTATCCTCTTAGTGGCAAGACTAATGATATTGAATCTTGCTTGGATGTATGTTGCTCTAAAGTGCTTGGATATATATACTTATTTGAGCTACATGTTCCCTATGATTACTATCTTTTTTATTTATAATATGTAGACAAAACTGTAAGCATAGTCATATACGCCAATTATACAACCCTTGTTGTGTTGGTTGTATGCTATGAGAGCCATTATGTGATATGCTTATAAACCTTATATTTTTTACTTGATTTGATTATTTATAAAAGAGAAATCCACTTATTATGTTGACTTCAGTAGTCAGATAATGAATAAACTTAATAATGTCCTAAGAATGTTTAAATTGACGACATTTGGTTTGGCTTAAGAAAACATGAGATCATATGGATAATAAGGGTTCTCATTTTTGTTATGTCCCTAGTTGGTTATTATTGTGGATAGTATAGGACACTAATAAAACACAAGGCTAAAACGTATATTGAGTGATGACTATGTCTCTTTTGTCATGATATTGGATATCAACTCAGATGCATGGGTACTTATTTGAGAACAAGTTGTACTAGATAGAACCACCTTGATATTGACACATGGAAGTCATTTAATGACATGTCAGAGTCATACCTCAATGTCACAGTGGTGACTGTGATCCTTAGGCCTGAAGTCATTGTTGTAACACAAGTTATTCTATCTACTTTTACACTAGACAATATGCTATGAAATATGAGTTGCCAAAAGGTGGTGATTGGCTAAACTGTGATACATGAGGCATACTTTGAGTGATGTAGATGAAATTTGTCCCTCCTTTGGAGTGAAAATCCAAGCCACTTGATAAGGGAGACTATGAAATGCATGCCCATGCTCATGTGAGTCGCATTATCTGGAATAGTCTTCTCTAGTTCAAGGATCAACATTGAATGTTAAGAGGATGGCATTACATGCCTCAATTTCAATCTGGATATATGTGACAAAGGGATTATACAGTCATGAAAACAATAATCACTTTATAGGTTGTAGTTGTTCTCCAACTCATTCCTTTATCTTAGATCGTAATGATGTTCGATAGACACTGATTTTTCTTGTGTTGTTTTGAACATCACTACTAACATAATTAAGAACCTACTAGGTGACACACATGGATGCAAAAGAGAACTGAAGTTCACAATCAAGCATATGATTACAATGATTCTAAATCATAAACATGTTGATTTACACTATAGTTGGCAAACCAGAATGTCTAATCAGACAATCATATTGATTGGTTTAATAGATCAATTGATTGTCAATTAATTGATTGAGATTTCCACTAGCCACATGTGACCCCCGATCAGTCGGATCAGGCCACCTGATTAGGGGATCACAATGTTATAGGGAAAGTATATAATTGGAAAGCAAGTCAGATTAGATCTGAACTATCATGATTGGCTGATCAACTAATCACTAGTACATAACCGGCCTTTAGTGTCGGTTATTTAAGGCCTTTAGTGTTGGTTTTTAAGTGACACCTATGTGGGCGCCGCTAAAAGCCCAACCGTTATGCGTCGGTTCTCAAACCGACGCTACAACCCTTCATGTGCCACCGAAAACACGCCGAAAACGCGCCAACAGGGGGTATAGGCGTCTGTTATTAGCTTAGAAACTGACGCCATATACCTTCGTGCCACAGAAAGGGCGCCATCTGGAGCACTATCTGCGTCGGTTTATTAGTGATAACTGACGCCATCTCACCCGCTGCCACAACTGTGCTGACCAGAACGGCCGTGGTGTCTGGCCTCATTAGGAAAATCAACGTTGGTTACTAGTATGGAAACCGACACTGTAACCATATGTCATCGGTTTTATACAAATATCCGATGCCTATTTTATGTTTGGTCTGCTGCCACGGCTGTGCTGGCCAGCACGGCCGTAGTGTCTGGCCTCATTAGGGAAATCGACATCGGTTACTAGTATGGAAACCGACACTGTAAACAGATGTCGTTAGTTTTATACAAATAACCGATGCCTATTTTATGTTTTTTTTCTGTCAGTCTGCATACCTGCTGTGGCTGGTCGCAGGATGAGAAACCTGCAGTTCAGTTATGAACTGCAGGTTTTACGACATCCATTGATATCAGCCAACAACATGCCACAAATCTGTAAAATTAACATGATGGACAATATTATATATATGTGATTCACACTCATGTATAAGAACATTTAATTCATATTATTTTTTCATCACACGCATGTAGAAACCAGTAGCAACTTGTAGTTCCATTTATTTCATCTCTTTTCACATTCAGACACATGTAGAAATATTCATGTATTGATGATTTTCACACACATATGACAATTCATAAAAATTCATTCACATTCACACAAAATTAATTATGAGAACAAAGTTATTCTTTATTCATCATTGTCATCATTGTCAGCAAAATCATATTGAAAAATTCCCACTCTTTGTAGGGCTTTTGCCCACTCTTCTCTTACATCATCTAATTCATCTCTCGTATAGGAAGTATGTACATCGAAATGCTTTGCACCTGTGTTGAAGTCCTCAGTTTTAAAGACCTACAAAGAGAATGACGTACATACATAATTATAATAATATATAATAAGATTCATATATTTCATATTATCTAACGAGACTATGTATAATACCTCTTGTATGTTATCAATTTCCAATATGGCATGTTTGATGATTAGGTCCATAAATCGCATCACATAGTAGGCACATGCCCAGCCGTTGTCTTGTGTAGCACACTATAAATTGAAACATACAAAATATTCAAAAATACAAATAAGCACAATTCACATAAATAATATATACATTGGAGTCAGGAAATTACTTTCACATTCTCCCAAATGAGTGTCAGATTTTTTTTCCTGGGGACCTTTCCTCCAGCATTTTTGTACTCCTGTAAAGCCCTATATATGTTAATGTAACACATTAAATTGCATAATTAAATAGTAATGCAGTAACAGATGTTAACAGATATAAAAACATAAAATATTTCTCACGAGAATAATGGCCTTTTAATTACATGTCCATATAATACATCCAACTCACTCCCCGCAGGAGGTAGATAATATACGGTGAATGTCTTGGGGACAATAACTAATAACTCCCAATGCTTAGCACTACAGGTAAGAAAGTAGAAAATTAATAACTCAATATCTGCAATAAAAATGTAATTTTCTTAAGTCCAAATTACAAGCAAAGTAAACTTACTCGACATTGAATGGAGCTATTATCATCGTCTTATTATTTTTACCAAAATATTTAAAAGAATCATAGCAGTATGAAGTAACTGAAGAAGGGTCTGTATCTACAAGACTAATCAAAGATGGAACCAAAAATCCCACATGGGAAAACCCAAAATATGTACATGTCTTGTATAAGTGGCTGCAAAACATGTATTACATATGCATTAATATATAAGAAACCAGATTCCCATATATAAAACAAGGTATATGGATGTATAAACCAGATTGCCGTATGCATTAATCTCACCATATCCACAACTCAATCATAGATGTGTTCAGCCATTCATAACTAAACAACTCCAAATTATCTTGTATAAATATGTTGTTTTCGAATGTTTGACCTGCATTAATACGTATCCAGAACTTCTATTACGTATGTATTAATACGTATGCTAAACTTGTATAAATAGATTGTTATCGTATGATTTACCTGCAACATTTTCTGAAATAGTAACATTTATAGGGCAATTTGGATTATGTTCGCCGATCCATACTGCCACACTCCTACAATTAGGACCTATCGAGGCATGTAGGTCCCCTGGAAGCCAACTTGGTAGTCGAGGAGGTGGAGGCCGAGATGTAGCGGGTCTCGTCTTTTTGACCTGTATATATAATTTCATATCAATTGACTCATATATATATACACACTAACAAATTAAAGTAATGAAAATTTATCATACAATATCAGTATAGAGGACATCCGCTTCGGGCCACAGTATCACTCCGCCTACTGCCTCACCAAGTGTTTCAGCATCTGGGTGTGCATGAGGCAGTGCAAGATTCGTCCAGCCAGTGAGTATATGTATCGGGCTCACACGTACCATGCCATCTAGTACTGAACTCCCATGAAACATGCACCCTTTAAGGGGTGGGTAAGCTGATGCATCTGCAATGATATATCCTTCACTTTGTTGTCGGCATGGCTTCAACCCCTACAAATTTACGTAAAGAATGTTATATGCATATATACACAAACATATGATCATCTTGAACAAACTAGCTATTATATATGCCATAAAAATACTTACAGAGGACGTGCTAGGTGGGTCTATAGGATTACTCCCAACCTCTGCAGTCGAGTAGTAGGAGAAGAGAGGTTCGCCACAAGTACTGTCTGAGTGGCAGTCTGAGATGCCTGCCACTTATTAAATGCTTCCTGGAGTCTTTTATCAACTACTTCCTCGACTCTCCTATCAATTAAGGAATCTACCTATACATGGATAAAAGAAATGCTAGTTTCTGATTATTGAATTCCCTTTCATAATAACGTTCTAAAATAAGAATATGTTACCTCAGCTTGTGAAAGTCCCGCTTTTAGGACAGGTTTGCACTGGGATGGCCCAAAGAATGCTTTGATGCCCACACCAGCGCCTGCACCCCTTACACGTCCAGGATGCTCTGGGTTACCTAGAGCAACTGTCAGTTCATCCCTTATGCCCTGAGGGATGAACTTGCCTTCCTTCCTCTGCTCGTGTAGCTCCCACTAAGCACCATCAACCAAAATTCGTAAGTAAACATAACAATAATCAATATCGATAGATTGCTCCAAGAGTTTGATTTTTACCATTTTTGCAGCCACCTCAGCGGTTGCGGGCTTCGATATGTCTCCCTTCTTGTTTTGCCTCCCAGCTATCCACATAACATGATGAGGTAGAGGTGCGGGAGCAACAGTAGAGGACTCTGCAGTCTCCTGAGTAGCAGTAGGCTGAGTAGACTCAGCCTGTAGTCTTTGGCGAACGCCTACATATCCTCTTGGACCCATTGTGTGATCGTGCACATTCAGTGCATGCCTTGCCCGTTGAGCATCGCTGATAGCCTAGTTAGTTAGCACATTGATTTGGTTAGTAACACTAAAGGTTAATCTTGAATAGGTGAATACATAAAAATGTATATTAATTAAATTGGGAGTGGTGCTTAATACCTTAAATTCATCTATTTTTCTTTGGGTAACAAACTCCTCCCATTCTTTGGGATCCAAGTAGTTCCATTGCTGTGTGGCTTCCTTCTTCCTATATTTATTTTTCAAAGAGAATACAAACAAAAATTATTAGTGTAGAGTTAGTGAAATACTGATCAATGTCTAGAATTGGAATCAATCAAGAACCTATTCTCAGCATCGCGTATGTAATCTCGGGTGAGATTGGTCCTATAGTTCCTTAGGACCCTCCCACAACGTTGCATCACACATTTACGATGCAACTTTTCATCCAGATCAAATATGCTCTGCAAATTAAATAGAATTGCTATTAACTAGTATCCTAAAAATGAGTAATCTACACAAATAGAATTACAAATAATAATAACTCACACATAGTTCCTTCCATATGTGGTCTTTCTTCCCCTTAGGAACTTTATGCCATGATTCTAGGATAGGACTGCAATGGCTGCGAGTAAGAACCCCAAGATATGAAACAAATGAGTTGCGGTTCACTCCATATGGATTTCCTGCCTGATCGAAATCCACAACCAATTTGGGTCCATTGCCCCTTTGCTGTATTAACTTGTTCATCATTGTGATGCCCCTCACTTTCTCAATTTTCTTTTTCTGCTCATCAAGTGTTGTAATTTCTTCAGGGGGTACATCACCAACCTAAAATTTGATAAAAAAAACACACTTACATAATATAATTATAAATGAACATATAGATAGAAACCTTAGGGATATATTCTTAAAACTTACATTGTCAGGCGGTGCAAGCACACCCTCACCCTCACGGTGATCATCAGCACGGTCCTCAGCCATCTGAAAGTTCACATTCAAATTATAAATTTCACATTGTAAAGTAACACTAATTGTAAAGTTCACATTGTAAAGTACACATTCACATTGTAAAGTAATTCACATTGTAAAGTTCACATTCACATTGTAAAGTTCACATTCACATTGTAAAGTAATTCGCATTGTAAAGTCCACATTCACATTGTAAAGTTCACAGTAAGAAAAATAAAACATAATAAAAATATAAACATCCATGCCTCTAATATTGTGATCTTTTATCAATTAACAATCCTTCATTATGATCCCCGCGAACATACAAGTCATTGTGATCCCCAGCTTCAATGTTTGGTGGTGTTGGCAACCTAACTGAGAATGGACTGGAGTCATCATACTTATCATAGTACTCTTCTTCATCTATAGGATCTTCAATGAACTGTCTTTTACCATGAAGAACAACCGACCATTTATCATTTGCAGGATCATCGATATAAAATACTTGTTTCTCCTATGATGCCAATATGAATGGTTCACCCTTCTCGCCAATCTTTTCAAAGTTCACTAACGTGAAACCCAATTCATCCACTATAACTCCTTTGTTGTTGTCAACCCAATTACATTTAAAGAGTAGAATTCTGAAATCTACATAGTCAAACTCCCATATGTCTTCAATGACACCGTAATATGACATTTTAGCTTCACGTGGACTTTTATCCTTTGCACTTGCAAAAAACAATGAAGACGCTTGAAGGGTGACCCCACTGTTTTGGACGACCCTCTTATCATCTTGACGCTTTGTGTAATATGAGAAACCATTTATGTCAAACCCTTCATAAGACATAACATTCAATTTTGGTTTAAAGGCGAGGCATTTGATGGTTTCAGTAAGATTATCTGGTGTTTGAGATAGTTGATGTAAGACTTTATCTTCAAACCACTTAATAAATGTCTTGTTATGCTCTCTAGCAAGCCACATTGTATTGGCTCGAGGATATTGTCTCTTGATGAAATTGGTATGTTCCTTGATATAAACACTCACTTCGTCCATGTTGTGTAAAATATACAAGTGACCTTGCTCCAACTGCTCACGGCTGATTACTTTCACCTGTGATCCCAAAACTCCTTTGCCAAAATGCTCCTCAATATTCTTGTCATTCACGGGAGCATCATTACCACTCAAAAAGTCATTGCAAAAATCCATAACCTCTCTCGCCACATAACCCTCAATAATACTCCCTTCAAGCCGATAACGGTTTCGAACATCACCTTTAAAAATGCTCATGTATCATTCAAAGGGATACATCCAATGCAAGAAAACTGGTCCCAACATTTTCACTTCCCTAGTCAAGTGGACAACAAGATGTACCATGATATCAAAGAACGACGGAGGAAAATACATATCAAGCTGACATAGGGTAACAACCACTTCTCTTTGCAAATTATCAAGAGTATCAGGGTCAATAACTTTGCTACACAGACTGTTGAAAAAGAAATAAAGTCTGGTGATTGCAAACCTTACATGCTTCGGCAATATAGATCTAATTGCCACATGCAATATTTGTTGCATTAGAGTGCGACAATCATGAGATTTAAGACCTATCAACTTCAGATATTTCATTGATACCAATGTACAGATGTTGGATGAGTAACCCTGTGGCACCTTAACATTTACCAAGCATTCACAAAATGCTTTCTTCTCCTTTCTGGACAACGTGTAACAAGTGGGAGGTAAGTATGTTCTCCGATCCCTACTAACTACTTCTGTTAATTCTGTCCTTATTCCCATTTCACGTAGGTCCATTCTGGATTTTATCCCATCTTTAGTCTTACTTAGTATATTTAACAGAGTACCGATGACGCTATCACATACATTTTTCTCAACGTGCATGACATCGATACAATGCCTGACTGTCAAAGAACTCCAATTAGGAAGATCCCAAAATATCAACTTCTTCTTGAATAAAGACTTGTCACTCCTTGTGACCATCATACATTGTGATCTCTTACCAAATTCATTGGCGATGTCTTTCACTCTTTCATAAACATCCTCCCCTGATATAGGTTTAGGTGCACTACGTTCCTCATTCCATCCATTGAATGCTTTGTGCAGCCTACGATACAGATGGAATTTTGGAAGAAACCTTCGATGAGAAAGATATACAGTCTTGCCGCCATGTTTTAGTCGTATTGAATCAGTGTTCTCTTCACATATAGGACACGCTTTAGATCCTTTGACACTATATCCAGACAAATTCCCATATGTTGGAAAGTCATTCACAGTGTAAAACAACATAGCGTGCAAACAAAATGTCTCTCTTCGTGAAGCATCATAGGTCATCACACCTTCACCCCAGAGCTTCTTCAAGTCATCAATCATAGGTTCAAGATAAACGTCGATATCATTTCCAGGTTGTTTAGGGCCCGATATCAAAGACGACATCATAGCATACTTATTTTTCATACACAACCAGGGAGGAAGATTGTATATAACAAGCATAACTGGCCAAGTGCTATGTTGGCTGCTCAATGTCCCGTACAGATTCATCCCATTTGTACAAAGCCCAAGTCTTAGATTCCTGTCCTCTTCACCAAATTCAGGATACAATAAATCAATCTTCTTCCACTGTGGGGAATCAGACACATGTCGTAGGATCCCATCATTATTTTTCTTAACATCTGCATGCCACCTCAAATTCTTCGCATCTATAGGATTGGCAAACAAGTGTTGAAACCATGGTATTATAGGTAGATACCACATCACCTTGGCGGGAGAACTAGTTTTGGACTCCCCCGAAGTCGTCAATATATACCTTGACGTACCACATTTCAGACAATCTTTCAAATCCACATAGTCCTTTTGAAATAATACACAATCATTCTTGCATGTGTGTATCTTCTTGGCCTCCATTCCCATTGGGCACAACAATTTCTTTAACCGGTATGTTGATATCGGCAGCTCGTTTCCTTCAGGAAGAATTTCTTTCAACAAAGACAACAATGACGTGAAGCTTTTATCGCTCCATCGATTGTTAGCTTTTAGCTTATACAATCTCAACACAGTTCTAAGCTTCGTAAACTTACAACCCGTGTATAACAGTATCTCAGCATCATGCACAATGTTTCTAAACATGGGAGGTGGATCAGTTTTGGTGTGCTGTACCCCACAACTATCCAGCATCACATCAATGAGGTCTACTGGAACTGATTCGTTTACATCTATGTCATCGAAGGCAATTTCTTCTTCCACACAAGCACTGCTATCGACATCCACTGGTTTCAGGTTTGAAATCTCTCCATGCCAATGCCATTCTGTATAGCCTTGTACAATCCCGTTGCACATGACATGACTTCTGATTTCGTCACCAGTACTGACTTGTTACCGCAATGCCTACATGGACAGTAGAACCTATCTCCAGGTTGTTTCCTATATTCGTCGGCAAATCTAATAAACTGATCAAGACTAGAAATAAACTTTGGGATGCAGCGACTGCGAATGGACATCCATGATCTATCCATTCTATGATCAAAGAGAAAATAAGTATATATTACAACAAGATTAGCGTCTAGGGTAAACAGATTAGAGTTTATGGTTAAAACTTTAGGGTTTATACATGTGATGTCATTCTTATATATAATAAATGTGTACCACCTATCCCATTCTTGAACACCTAATCTTAGTAGTAAGTGTATAATGTGTATTGGGTTTTCAAGAAAATTTCGGCAGCATTTCCCCACTGTTCTCCAAGTACATATGTACTTAGAGAACAAACGGGGAAATTCTACCGGAATTTTCTTGAAAACTAAATACACATTATACAATTACATCCTAAGTGAGATTATGTGTTCAAGAACAGTCCCAAACTGGGGACTATCCAAGATTTACTCCTAATGAGTAAATCTTGGACGGGTTTCTAGGCCAACATAATATAACACCAGTCCCTTGTTCACAACGTCATTCAACACACAATTTTCTTATAAAAACACTTGTGGACAGCCATAACAACATATCAATGCTTCCTAAATTAATCAATGTATTATTTTATAACACAAATCGTGGTGGGTATAACATAGAAAAAAACTCAACATGTCACAATAGAAACATGTCCTTAACCTGATATACAGATATTTGTAACAAAAATCATGGTAGCTATACCATAGAAAATTAAGTAGCATGCCCAATATATAACAAAAGCAACATTTTTCCAGATTGTTATAACAAAAGCAACATTAAGGTTATTCATAACAACATATGTAGTGGAGGAAACTCGTGGATCAGCGATGGTTTAAAATCTTGGTCTAATCTTTGTGCAGGTCTAGATGTGATTTGAGTAGGGGACAAACTGATATGTTTCTAAGGTTGTGATTATTTAACTAATATTTAAGACAAAAGCTGGATTGATTGATTATTCTGTGATTAATAAAAGGGTTGAATTAAATATTGATTATTCTAAAGTTGTGATTAATAAAAGGGTTGAACTAAATTATCATATGAAAGTAACACAGGCTGGAATGAATTTCACCATCGCTACCTATCATTCAATGTCTTACTGCATCACATTAAGCATTAACATATATGTTGAGGTCGCGTTAATCCACTTTTGGTGTTAATTAGAAGACCCACGTGTAACATCATTTAGAAGACCCACGTGTGAGTTAATTTTGACATTCAACATCAATGTATCTTTAACACACATGTTTCAAGGGTTCAAAGCACATAATCCAATCAAATTAGGTAATAAATACAAATTAATAGATAAGTAATATAAATTAGTAGATACAAATCAGTAGATAAAATGAAGATATGTAACCTACCTAGTAGGGGAAGCAGAAGCTAGCTCCAGTGACCTCAGGATCAAGCTTCGATGATGCAACAGCTCCTCCAGCGACCTCAGGCTGGAGCTCCAACGGTGTGAGGAGCAGGGGGCGGAGGCTTGATTAGGCGGCGGTGGCTAGACCACGGCCGTGCGGCAGGCAGGAGCAGGGCAGGCGCAGGACCGACGACGGTAGAAGGAGCAGGAGTAGGAGCTAGCGGCGGTAGTAGCAGGAGCAGGAACGGTGGCGGTAGCAGGCAGAGGTGGTAGAAGGCAACGGTGGTAGGAGGCGGAGGCAGTAGCAGGAGCGGCGGCGGTGCACGCGGCAGTAGGCAACGGCAGGAGCAGAAAAAGTGGCGGTGGAATCGCAAATTGCCAGCCCTATGTTCTCGGCAATGAAACAGAGATGAGAGACAGGGGGAGAGTCTCGCACGGGTGCTATTAAGTTAACATTAGGTGTCGGTTATTTAGTAAAACCGACACATAAAACTAAAGGTGTCGGTTCTATAGAAAAACCGACACTTATTCTCAATGATAGTCGTCGGTTTTAACTAAAAAAAACCGACGTCTATTTAAATATGCCGATTAAAAAAATGTTCTCGATTAATGACCAAACTCGTCAGTTTATATAAAAAACCGATGCTCAAAGGGTGTAAAAAAATTCCTGCGGATAGCGCGGGAAAACCCATAAGCGTCGGTCATTGTTGTAAAACCGACGACCAAAATATGCCTAATTTCTGTCTCACGAATAACCTTTAGTCGTCGGTTTATTAGTTACTAACCGACGTCATATGTTAAATTTTGGAGGTAATTTTTTTTGCTGGAAATTTTGGATTTGACGGTTACTTTTAGGCGTCGGTTTGTTATTAAGGAACCGACACTGAATAAAAGCGATACCCGTGTCAGGTTGCCCTTCACAGATTGATGTCGGTTTATTTTATAAACCGACGCTGTATTGTTTAGGTGTCGGTGTATTATTGCAACCGACACCTTTAAAAGTGACGTTATAAGCCATTTCTGTAGTAGTGAATGTTATTGGGTGATGGGGGCTGTGATTGAGTGATCATGAAATGTGATCGGGCAATCACAAATATAGTATGAATTTTCAACATTATACTATTTTTTGGATTACGATTAGGAAATATATTGGAATTAAGTTTTTCTAGACCATGACTTTCCTATATAAATGGGACACGTCCCAAAGGGTGAGACATATCTTTTGAGATGACTTGTGAGACACATTGGTTGTCAAACTTCCTTAATGGAGAGAGAAAATCACCCAAGGATTGCTACCCAAAATAGGACAAGAAAAGGAGTTCTCGAATGCCTAATACATCAACAACTCATGTTCCTCTCTGACTTTGTGGCCAAGGTGGTTCCCAACATTCTCCTAATCCATGTGGACAAAATAGAGTCTGAGGCACATGTGCAATGGCTTGGAGAAATTATTCAACAAGCACACAACATGCAACAACTTGGTGGCTAGTCTGGATCTTCTTTCTTATTCATCTAGATTTCTTGGTGGTGATTCCGAATTTAGATCTAGAATATGATGTTATTCATGGTATAAGAAGTTCCTTGTTGTTGGACAACTAGTGTGCATACAAGTTTCACCTTTATGCCTTCTTATATTTATAATTTACCAATGTTTTATAGCTATGACATATTTGATAGTTGGGTATAAATGGAAGCTTTTCTTTTTGTTATTCTGTTGTTCCCCCTTACTAAAAATCCCATAATGGTATGAAATCTGACATCATATGCTTCTAACATCAATTTGAGTTTTGAACTACAAACAATTCATTGGACAAATAAATGTGCAATCTTGTATCCATAATCACCTAATATCCAATATGATATGATATGCATATATAATCCAACAGAATATCTAGAAAATCCATTTTGTTTGGAGGATGTGGATATTGAAATTAAATATTGGTGGTATTATATGAAACATGTACTATGAATATTTTTATTTTGATCAAAATAATGTAACATGTAAATGCTAGTACTTTGTTCTCCCTACCCTTGATGTATACACACTAATCAATTAAGTATTGACTAGATGAAACCCTAGGTTTGGGAAACACTTGGGAGTATTTTGAATTTGTAAAGAGACCTAAAATCTCACTCACATACA
Source organism: Alisma plantago-aquatica (assembly GCA_963693085.1). Taxonomy (NCBI): domain Eukaryota; kingdom Viridiplantae; phylum Streptophyta; class Magnoliopsida; order Alismatales; family Alismataceae; genus Alisma; species Alisma plantago-aquatica. Next base: position 521,007,909 of record OY856414.1, on the reverse strand, counting down.
CTCTCACACTACACCTACAATCACACAGGGTCATGTTGTAGTATAGGAAGGCGACAAGTTAGGGGTCGAACCCAAGGGAGAGAGGGGGTACTAGAACTGGGTTAGTTTTGGGCTAGGTTCCTACTACAGAGTCTAGGGTTTAAGGGTTTGAATTTAGTTTTGATAACTACACTAAGGGTGAGTAAGTGAACAATTAAAGAAAGGTATACAAGTGAAACCTAAGTTTACCCTGGACAATTAGTTCTAATGAGCAAGAAAAACAAAGTCTAAGCAAGAAAAGAAGCAAATTGTCAGGACCTCTCTTTTGATTAGCATAGCTACCGATCATTAGAGAGGAACCCAAACTTAATCCCTATTATAAACAAAACAACAAATTCTTAAAAAATGTGATTAAAACAATATACAAAAATCACAAATAAGTTTTCTCCTTTTCTTTCTTCACAATTTTCATAAACCAATGTCACATCAAGGACATCACATTAAGATATCACAATTCTTATTCAACTCAACTAAAACCAGAATCAAATCTTACTACTCACATGTAGTTCAATTTACAACATATACAAGTACATTAAAGAACAATTTGATACAACACCCATCTGGGAAAAAGAGAGTACAAGGATATTCTAATCTATCTATATTATTCTAGTTATGTCTTCTTTGTCACAACCTCTCCGCTGGATGGCATGATACCTAAAAAAAATTCAAACAACCTCACGAGACTCATATAGAGCCCTCGTCAGTGGATACCTCCCACTCAAGATGGGTACATGCGTCATCATCGAAGTAAGTATAATGAACTTAAAAGAAACTTGTAGATATTGAAAAGTCTTATAGATAGATCTAGAATCTAACCAAATCTAGCTTATGATACTAATCTAATCAATCAAGAAAGTAAACACTTAGAAAAAATCCAACTTTAAAACATATTTTAGAGCATGTCTATGAACAAATTCGTAGATGATACTTAATTTAGAATGACAATACTTATGAGTAACAAGTCAAGATCTAAACATTTGAAATCTATACATAACAATAACATCAACCTTGTGACACCCCACCATATAGATCAAGAACACATCCTACAATCCTGAAGCTAAAGTCCACATAAGACTTTATTACTAAACAATACTTTCAAATGACAAGCAATCCAAATCTTATTCATAGTGGATATAAATCCCAACATTTACTACTTATCAACAAGACAAACCATAATATGAAAAAGATAATCTCTATAACAGAATGACAATTTTTCACAACAAGAAACATAATAAATGATAGCAAATTATCAAGTATCAGTACAAGAAATGTAACAAATATTCAAATCATATTTTACAAGGCTTGTCATCTTTTATTCATTTTCTCTGAAACTACTTGGCTTGTCCCTCACCAAGTAGAAGTCGCCACGCCCGATTCTCGTGTCAACAACTCACTATCACTATCTTAGGGTTTAGCCGACCACCCTAAGATATCAACAAAAAACCTAACCACCTCAAGCTTCCCTAAAGAGGCTCATGTCCTCATCTCAGGTATACAAGTTAGGAACCAACAAAACAACACATCACATATCACACTATTTCTCATATATTCATATTTCACATATTTCATTTCATCAAAGTCTATTCGTCATGGACATAGAATTTTACAATAAGGATTTAGGGTAGAGACACTCTAGATGACTCACTTCTAAATCCCGGTGGTCTAACCTTTAAGGTTTCAATCCACACTCTTGAAATCCTTCTCATAATACATCGATTACTACAAGGAGATCCATTTTATTTCCCAAGTGTGAACCTCAGGGGAAACTCATAGTGTTCACGACATGTAACTAGATGTGTTACCATTTCACTTGTTATTAATCTCTTTAACTCATTTTAAAAGAATTCAAAACATCATGTATCATATGTGTGTATTCTCACCTAACTAGAACAACTTGAAATAGTATGACTTATCAAGAAAGACAATGACCAAAATAAAAAGCACAACAATTTGTAATTTCCAACACATATATTCTTTACATTTCAAATCATCTCATAGCGGTCATCATCAGTGGGTTTTCAACCCAAGACATAATCTCATCGTCCAATATTTACCTCCATCAGGGTTTTATCATCATGAGTAGGCTTTCAACCTGAGACATGATCTCATTGTCTAGCATTACCCTCATCGGGGTTTCTTAAAAGTAATCAAAAAATGTAAATTATATCTCAAAATAAGTCTTATCCATTGATTTCATATCATGATTCTCATAAAGTATTAATAGGGGTATTGGAACTAGCAACAATATAAACATATAGACATGTCATGCCACTCATCATGTTCAAAATAGACTTAACTTACCGTAAATACTTATTCTATCCAATTTCTACAAATATGAACGAATCTTAAGTATAAAAATGCATAACACATTTAATACTTCCCTCTTACAATTCACTACTCTTTAGTTAAGGTTACCATTCAACACATAAGTGATCTCATTTAAAGTCTATAAGAAAGACCATCCTCAAAATACAAATAGCCTAACATACAATTACCATCCAAGAGCACATTCTAATAAACCAATTCATATCGTTGAGCCTCATCTTGTAATTGAACTTAACAATTTTCCCATGCATTCCTTAATCTCTTATTTGAGATCATCATTCATTAGACTCACATAGCTCAACATTTTAGGGTTAGGGTTAGGTTCTTAGATCTCTAATTTTCATCATTTTCCCTTCATTTCATATTCATTAGTTTTGTCTTCTTTCATTTCTATATCACTAATCTAGGAGCAAATTATTCTAAGTTTACTTAATTTATAAAGTCTCTCTCTCATTGAAATCCTTCATAATCTTATTTTAATATATTTTATTCAATTAGGTGAACACACATGTAGTCAAAATATATAGACTATATACTCCATCGTATACATTTCATTATTTCATTTTTAACTTGTCATCACCATTTGGTTATTCTTATCCATCTCCTTTATTGAAATCCATTAGGTGTACCATGTCATTGACTTCTAAAATCATTCTTATAATTAACAAAGATCACTATGCCTCTTATTATACTACTCACTTTAGCTTAAAAGAATGGATTGAAAGATCTAGAAGGGGGTGAATAGAAATTTATCATAATTAAATCAAATTTAAAGTCCAATAGAAATAAAAGAGGCAACCACAAGAAAGAGATAGGATTTAGATTGGTTCCATCTACGACGTTAGTCCACTACCCAAATGTTGCCAAATGGGACTTGCAATAAACAAATTTTATTAATTTATCTATTAGGACAAATTACAAAATAGTTTCTGCAACTAAACCCTCTTCTTAACCATCCACAAAAGAGCACCAAACAAACCTCTTATTTTGCAGACTCCAAATGCATCGTCTGATGAGGAAGAGAACTAAATACCATCTCTTCTTTTACGTACTCCCAAAGCACCACCAGACATGGAAGAGAATCGGATGTCACCTCTTCTTTTGTGGACTCCCAAAGCCCCGCTCAACATAGAAGAGGACCATATGTCACCTCTTATTCAATGACCAAAGGAAGAGCACCTTCTCCTATGGAGTCTTGGACAACCTTCTACGCCAGAAGTAGCCCAACCACAATTACAAGTAACATAAATAAGATGGGAGAAAATAGTACACTGAGTAAGCTCCACAATGTCCTTATGAATCAAGCTTATGGACCAAACCACTAAGGATGTATCAAGGTTGAGTGGTGGTAGGATAAGCTAAGGCAAGGACACAAAAGGATTGTCGTGAATGATTTGCAAATGAGTTTCTACAACTCTTATTGCTTAGGATGTAATGTATGCAAGTATATGTTGAGATTAGACCACTACTATTTGTAGGAATGGATTAAAAGTGGCTAGGACACCTTTGGGGAGTGTCTAGAGAGTTCTAAGGGGTCAACTAGATGTTTGGAAAAAATAAATGTAGGTGCAACAACTAGTTTGATCGCAATATTTTTCCATTTAAGAATGTTCCTCAATTGAGAAAATTTGACCGAGAACTGTCTCGATCCAAATAAATTTTGACCGGATATGTTCTGAGTTCGAAAAAGCTCCAATGTCCATATCTTTATTAAAGATCAAAAGTATGCACAATGGCACTTTGTCGATCGAAATAAATTTTGACCAAAGGTGTCGTGATCCACAAAGTTTCTCAACCGAACATTTGTAAAAGATATGTAAACATTTGAGAAACTTATCTAAAGATTTTTCTAGTGTGACCTACCTATCCAAGACACTTGGTATTGACTTATGAAAGGTTTTAGGATAGGTGGTATTGGTCCATAGCTTGATTTTACATGAGTTCTATAAATATGTACATTTGTAATACAAATAAGCACATATGAACAATTATTCAATTAATTGATGTTGCAATCTTGATTTTTCCAAGAGGTTCCTGAAACACTAGAGTATCATGTTAAATCCACAAAGTATTAAATGTTTGTCATCATCAAAAGAGAAGATAAGATAATATCCAATATAGTTAACAATCTCCCCCTTTTTGAAGATGGCAAATATTTCTAATTATAACCAAAAACTCAAAATGAGATGTCCATACCTTAGTGAAGTTTTCCTTGAGTATCTCCAAAATTTGTGCATATTTACATTTGAGAGGTATGGCATCCATTTCTCAAAGTAAATTGAAACAATTAATGTAAGGCATAAACTCTTTTGGAATAAAAACATGAAAGCTCAATCGACAAGCTCAAGGAAGTAAGTTCTTACTAAAGAAATATTTCTCCCACTTTGTCATCTCAAAAAGGTAAACATTATGAAGAGAAGCGACCCCTCCAAAAGTGAAATACTCCCCCTTAATATGATCCACATACTAAGATAAAATGTCAAATTTAGTCAAGAATGATTTCTCTGCCATTTTCAAGGGATGTTAATCCCAGAAATGATTAGAGAATCCTTTAAGAAACAAATGAGGTCATCAAAAATATATCTAGACCAAATATAAGTAATGTTAAGCCCATATGGATATAGAGAAGCCATTAAGTACCATAATAATAACTTTAAAAGAATCTCTATATCAAATGTCAAAGGATGTTAAGCCTATATTGATATAGAGAATCAATTCAGAGCAGAAAAAATATGCAAGTTATATTAAAGGGCTTTGAGCTCCCCGTTATTCTCATACCAATTAAATAGAGATAAAACTAAAAAGATAGCCATTTAAAATCCCAAACTTCATGATAAATTATTGAAGTTAGATGTAGAAACCAAGAAATCAAGTAAATATTTGAATCTGAAAACCAAGCTTTAAATATTCAAATAAACACTGTTAAACACAAATGAAGGAATTTTTGCTTTAAATTATTTTCCCTCTTTGTTATCTCAAAAGATAGAAAATATAAATATAAGATGACTCATCCTTAGTGTGATACTCCCCCTGAATATTATGTCTAATTAAAGTAGACGATGTGATGTCACATATTAAGACCAAAACAATGATTTGCAAATAAAGCTCATGATCTTTTTACTTCTTATCTAGAGAAAAATAATTGTACCCAAATCATTTTCTATGGCATGATAATGGATAATATCTGAAAGCAAGACATGTTTAATGACTAACACATTCAATAAAATCATATAGTCAAATTCATGAGTACCAACATGAGAATGTAACTAGTATATGAAAATTTTCAAAGGATAAGTTCAACTATTCACCCCAAAAAACAATTGTCTAGTAAGATCTTCTTTAATCATAGAAGTTATATCATCAAATTTTCTTGAGGTGTTAGTATTGACATTAGTCCAAAGAGAGGTAAATTTTAAATCTAAAGACTTGATAAGGGAGTAATTATAAGATCATCCAATCTCTTCATGTGAAATGTATCTTGTTCATTAAGTAAATTTAGTTTTAAGGAATCAAGCATACCAGAAATTTGTTCTTTTTCTTCTTATACTTTTATAATTTTATCTGAATAAATTTCAACAAGTTCTAAGCATATATTATCCAATACAAAATAATTTTGCATATGTGATATTGAGACATGTCCTTGCAATATATTGAAAAATACAAATTAAATTTGTGACAATCTCATTTTGGTTTTAAGAGATAATCATGTAGCAAACTGACTATAACTATCAATATAAGATAGCCAAATTAAAAATGTACTGTCAATAATTCAGTTGAGTTGTGTTTGATCGATTTCCCCCTCGGTCGCACTGTCCTTCAACCGAGAGGTTTTCTACCACAAATTATCCATTTTCAATCAACTAAAAGCAAACGAATAAAACAAGATGTTCATAATTAATCTCATTTAAAATAATAATCAATTTTCAACTTTATTCAGAACAAGTTCCATAAGATCATCTTTGAATGAAGTAGAAAGAGTTACCTCATCATCACCATCATTACCTTGAGTTTCATCTTCATAATGTGCATGTCCCCCTTCAGTGATTGTTGAGGTTGGGAAGGACATTAAAATTGAATTGTGGTTGTTGTGGTAGCAGAGCATAGCTAGTGGACCATAAGAGCCTTTATGGGCCACTACATGTCCACTAGACCTCCTCACAACGAGCAAGTATTGACGTTGAATGATCTAAACTTTGTCCAAACCTACCAATGCTTTGTCATGGTGGACACATATTTCTTAACCTCATTAATACTTCTCAATCTCCCAATAGTTTCAGTCTCAAATCTTGAACTATATCTTTGGCTTTAATTTCACCTTGGTTGTTCTTGCATATCATCATCTTTTTATTTATGAAACAAACTTGTGTGATTTCTATACTTAGGCATATAAGAATTGGACATGGAACTATGGTCATTGTGGTTCCAAAAAGATTGCATAGCTTCGAACTCCTCCTCAAGAGAATCAATATATTACATGAATTGGTTTGAGGAAACTCCCACTTGACTATTCATAAAATTCATCTTATTTGAAAGAATCGTCATCATTTGTGTGTTGTATTTCTTGAAGAAGGAGGTGGTAGAGTATATGTAGAAGAACCAATGTTTCTATCATGATCAATTGTGGCACTTGAGGCCCTTTTTCTTGAATTCTCTACGAATTATTCAAAGGGAGGACATAACTCTTTGGGAGGTTTTTCCATGAAGGAGACATGACAAGATGAATCTACCATAGTTTTACCATTTGAGTCAATTTGGTGTACCGTGATAGTACTATATGTCACAATGGTACCTCATGGTGATGATAATCCTTTAGAATCTTTTGTAACCTTTGCCAACTCTCATGAAATTGTTCATGGCCCATTTTCTTAAGTAAGGTGATATTCCTTCTCACTTTAAGCTTTGATATTGAATACAATTTCTTAAGGAATTCATTTTTCATGGATTCCCATGTCATTGCCTTGACACTTGTAGAATACCATTCTTTGGCCTTATCTTTAAAAAGAGAATGGAAAGAGTGTAAAGCAAATAGAGTCATTAGTTGTGGTGGGAGTGTGGAAGGAGGAGCATGTCTCTAAGAAGGTATCAATATGCTTATATGGGTTTTTCTTCTCTAATCAATAGAAGTTTAGAAGAATATCCACTAGAGCTGGAGGTATAGAGAATACTTGTCTCGACATTTTCTCCACTCTTGTAGCAATCATCTAGGTGTAGTTGTTTGGTGTCATATTATCATGAAGGGGCTTTGTTAAGGGCTTAATGGGTGGTCACTGGGGTGCATTTCCTATTTGTAACCTAGGGCTAGGAGAATGGAGAGGCAAGGAGAAAGTGGAAAAATGAGATAGGGTTCCTCTAAGGAAATTAGGGTTTTTTCTATCAAAAGTCCAAATTCACTAATTTCCCTATACCTTAGGTGATTTCAATACTCAAACAGCCATAGAAAGATGTATGAACAAAGAACTTGAAAAATTATAACATTGGATAATGAAACCATAGTTTGATGTACAAATATTTCTGAACAAAGTGTCATAGTTACATATTATTGCCCCTAGACAATGTTGTCATGTATGCCTAGAGAGCCAATCATACGATGATTTTAATGAGGCATTTAGATACCTAATTTGATAATTATAAAGGTAATTCAGTTTGTTATGTTTGTCTCAATAATGAGATGATGAAATAGACATAGTAGATATCTAAAGAATGATGCTACTCGATGACATATGCATTTAGGTTGAGGACCTGAACAACAAGATCATATGTATGATAAAAGAACATACATTCTTGTTATGTCCCTAGTTAGATATTACTATGAAAGCAAAATAGACAATAGTAATACATAAGACTAAAGTGTGTGTTGGTTGATGACAAAATCTCATCAGTCATGATATGTGATATCAAATCAAACACATAGATTCATGTTAGAGAATGGTGTATCAGATAGACCCACCTTGAGAGTGATACATGGAGACCATGGAATGGTAGATAAAATTAGGTCTCATAGTGATAGTGGTGATTGTGGTTCTTAGACCTAAAGTCTCTATACTCATCACATGTCGTTTGATGTATTTTGAGACCATCCAATGTGACCTTGAATAAGGGTTGCCATAAAGGTGATGCTCGAGAGCATTGTGACATATGGGGACTGAGTGTGAGTGATGTAGATGGAATTTGTTCCTCTTACAAGGAGATCGATATCCATGTCACTTGATAAGTGAGACTGAGAAATGTATGGATATACTCATGTGACGCAATATATGTTATGTGAGATCACATGCATCTCAGAAAATCTACTCTAGTTCAAGGAACATGATTGAACATTGAAAAGGATGATGATTCCATGCCTCAAGTTCAATCTGGATTTCAGAGACAAAGGAACTATGCAATCATGATAACACTAATCAAGGATTGTTGGTTGAAGTTGTTCCCCAACTTTCCATATACTTGGGTAGCAATGATGTGTTGCTAGACACTGATCATTGCTTGTGATGTCATAAGTTGATTATTGACATTCACTGCCAACGTAATTTGGGACCTATAGGGTCACATGCACATGATGCATATGGAATAGGATTTTATTCATGAATGATGTTTAACTTGACTACTAAAGTGTTTAGGTATTAAATATAAATTACAATGCTTGAGAATTGACTGACAAGACTGTGAACCAACTGGTATAAGTGTTGAACTAATTGATTCAAGTTTCAGGTCAATTTTAACTACATTGGTTGAAGATTGCATGAGTTGGGTAATGAATTGACCAGTTTACTTAGTGAGACAACTGGTTCAAGATTTGAAACGACTGATTCACCTTGTGAATATCCCGATTCAATGCTCAATATGATTGGTTAAAGGATTGATGTTGACGTCATGTTGTGCATTAATTGAATATCAAAAGCCAATACAATTGCGAACATGAAACATAGTGAAACGACCGGTTCAAGTGTTGAACTTATTGGCTCACATGTGAACTGATCAGTTCAGTTGTGAACCGTCAGGTTCATGGTTTGTAAGTTTTAGAAAATTTGTAAAACTCCATTTCTTCAACTCTCACTTGATCTGGAAATCCTGACCCTAACCCTCCTATAAATAGAGTGATAGTCAAGGCTTTATATAGACACAAAAATTCTCTCTGATAAGAGTTGTCCTCTCTAGTAGTGGCAATTAGAGAACCCAATCAAGTCCTAGCTGTAAAAGGGAGTGATGATAAGGGAGAGACAACACTAGAGAGTGAATCAACCCTAGCAGGTTGATGTTCAAAAGGACAACACCTTCATGCTTGGTCTGGTAGTGAAACATGGATTTCCCAGTTATCTGTGTGGACTGTTATAGAGGCATGGAGGCCTTTTCCACCTGATAGGAGGATACTGTCAACTACCATCCATGGTGTTGCACCGGGATGTCATTGTTGATGACGACTCGAGTACTGCTTGAAGAAGAAGCACGCTGCTGCAAGGGTAAGTAACTGGACTTGCTCCAGGACCAGGTATATCTCTTACAATCCTCTTTCCATTACATAGTTGTTGATACAACCTACTATCTAAGGGGAATATGGAAGTAAAATTAAAATTTTTGTTTTTGTTGTCGTATCTGATGCCATGTTTCCCTATAGTGGTATTAGAGCCATATCAATTTACTATGTTTTGGGATTTAATTGATATGATCAGATTTTGGTTTTATCATTTATTTATTACATGCTATGTGAATATTTAGATAATTAATGTGCATATCTGATTAAATACCACATAGGATCCCTATATACGATGTGATGTATATATGCAATTTATACATGTCACCTTAAATTTGGTTTTGATGGTGGATGTTAGCATGGTTATGGACAATAATCCTAGATTTTTGTGTTGGGTTGGATGGTGGTTTTCCCTTTTTGATATTGATTTTCATACCAACCCTCTCTATCCTTTTCCATATGTATAATTATTAATTATCTACTTCCTATGCTCCCCTCAAATGTAACTCGAGGTTTCCCTATTACCATATAATATGTTGAATATGATTAGGATTGTTTTAATTCCTGTTATGGCAAAGAAGGCATTCTGCTTTAGACCCACTGATCGTCTCAGAATATGAACTGATTGATTGGAGGATCGAAGAGGCTAAATGACAGGAGGAGGCAATCGATTAGCTGGTGGCCCAACTCATTGACTAGAGGAATCCAGATGCTGCTTGAACCGGAGACCAATCGACCACTCTAAGAAGAGCAATTGACTGACTAGGAGGCCAACCAATTGGTTCAAGAGTTGAATTGACCCACCCAGACTGGTTCCAAAATAGATCTTCATCAACAACAGGTTGCTACCAATGATATGGATGTTAGATGGTAGTAAGTCCTTGTGGCTCTAAGGAATTACATTAGTGTGGCCATAACCATCACTCGTGTTTTATAATTGCATGTTTTGTTTGTGGATATAGAATGTATATGATACATACTATAAGTATGTGGTGGTTGGATATGTATATGTATTTTGTAAATATGAATCCTCAGTCAAATATTAAGTCTTAGATGCTTTTCATAAGAACACACATAAAAATCTTGATCGACTAAGCATGGCGTGTTGTCCATCTCATGGAAGTGTGATGGTACCCATGTGGGCCTGCCAAGCAGGGTGCATTACTATCGTGTTGGATTTTGGGTCAGACATAACTAGGTATTCTTCATGAGATTAAGTGTCTAGAAGCATGCATATGACTATGGAAAAGAGTTGCACATACCGTTTATCTAAGAATTTCATAAGATGTAATAGTCAAAAGTTTCTTACCTTAATAATTGGTTATGGACGCTGGCGTCGGCTGGATAATATCTCAATTATTTTGGGTCTTGGCTCACTGCAAGGATGTACTCTGGAATCTTGTGAATTGGTAGTGAGGGCTATCAATTTAAATAAAATAGTGGGATAGATAATTAACTAAAGGCCTAATTATATCATCAATATTATCAAATCAAAAAATGTTTTGACAAAAGGTGCAATATTTCTGTTGTAGCATCTAATGGCAAACGTAAATATGTTTTCTCTACAATCAATCCTTGAGAAGGATAGGCTAAACAGGAACAACTTCCATGACTGGTTCATCATGTTGATAATCATTCTCACTCAAGATCTCAAGCTCTATGTCCTGGAGACACCAGAGGCCGATGATCCCTCTCCCAACGCACCTAAGGCTAACAGGGATGCTTATTGGAAGTACTTTGAAGATGTTGTGGATGTCAAGTGCCTAATGTTGTTCTCAATGAACTATGAGTTGCAGAGACAATATGAAAACATGGATTTTATTAATATTGTTACACATCTTAAGGACATGTACCAAGACCAGGCAAGACAAGAGAGATATTATGTCTCGAAGGCATTGTTCAAGTGCAATATGGCTGAAGGAGATCCAGTAGGTCCCCATACACTCAAGTTGTTTGGGTATGTGGATAACCTTGCTAGACTAAGATCTCCCTTAGGAAAAGAGTTGGCCATAGACATGATTCTACTATCACTGCTTGAATCATACAACCAACTTGTCATGAACTACAATATGAATGATTTGGACAAGCCATTATCAGAATTACTTGGCATGTTGAGGATAGTTGAAGCACAAATAAATAATGTTATGACCTACTCCAAAGATAACTAGTAAGTTCAATGATCATAACATCATTAAGATGATTAAGTTAAGTAAGCACAACACTTAGTGCATCATTAAGTTAATTATGATAAGTTAAGTGCTCATGTTGTGATTAGTGCGTTGATCTAGTGTTATAGTCTAATTAACATGATTTATTGCCTTGATATTGTAGAGGATCTTGCGCTTGAAACGTTGCAAAAGAAATCATGCAATTTAGACCTTCGAGTCAATAGTTATGAAGTTTTTATGTTTCTTTGGGATTGAATGCAAATTTTCCAGAATTTAGCTATTTCTTTCGTTTTTCCCTTCCACCCTTATCCCTTCATCCCTGATAGAATAGAACGACCGCTTGAACAACGGCGCCCATCCAGCCAACAGAGAGCAGCAGAGAGGGAGAGCTGAGGGGCGATTCTTGGCTCCTCGGCCCCCGATTCAGCAGCACGACCCTCACCCACCTTCTCCTTTCTCTTTTCTTCCTCCTCTACCTCGCCCTAGTGGCGCCCCTACCTGCTTGAGTAAGCAGCGGCTGACCTGCAGTAGGTGCTGCGCCGGCCAGCAGCAGGGCGCCGGCCAGAGGCCCTTTTTGGCATAGCCACCACTCCGAAACGATGCCAATAGCTCTGAACTTGCGGCCTAGACCCGATTCCGCCGCCATCTAGCCCGCAAGCAGCACCCAACCAAGGTCCTTCCAATCTGTGCGTGTGTGAGGAAGCTGCTGTTTGCAGTAGGATAAATCCCAGGGCTGAACCAAGGAGGAATACGACCCAACGGCACCATCGAGCTCGGCTGTGAGGTCTATGAAGGATTCCGCAACTCCCAGCAACGATTAGGCACCCAACAGAGCCTCCCCTTCACCTGTGCATGAAGTAGGTTGAATCCAGGGCAAGCTAGAGGTAGAAGATGACTTGCTTATACGCGGAAACTGGCCTCTGGATGTGTTTTCAGAGGAATTCGGACATCCCCAACCGCTGTGAGTGAATCTCACTCCCATTCGCACGAATTAACTCGAATATTCAGAAGTTTCATAAAATTAGTGTTATTCAAAGATAGTGGGCAGTACGGGCACTCCTGGACTCTTAATTTGCACGTTTAAATTATTAACGCTTGCTTGACGCTAATTAGTTATGTGCGATGTGATTTAGTGAAATTACACGATTGATAGAAACCCAATTTTCTCTGTTAGATGTTGAAACCAATAGCACACGACCAGTAACTGGACAGTTTGGGTATAAATTCAGACTGCACGATTTTAGTAATTCAATTGATGCATGATTACAAAGAAATGACGATGACATAAAATATTCAAGAAAAAGCTAGTTGCACGCTCCATACTATACTTAATGCGAGTAGTTTAATAACTATATAAATTGACATGTTTTCCAAGGAAATTATTTGAAATTCTCAATTAATATTAATAATTCATGTCATGATTAGTAATTACCTCTTAATTGGGTTAAGTGAAGCACAACTCAGGATTAGGGTTGATGTGCACGATTTTTGAAGAATTACAGATAATTTACAAGTGCTACTGACGATTACTCAAATATTGAGTAATTAACTCTTATTAGTGCGTTATGATGTTCAATTGTATGATTTCAGCATATATGTGCCAAGTTGACCTGAATTCTATTTATTTAAGAATTTAAGTCTACCTGCATGCATAATAATGTTGATTTCTCAGTAAATTATAAGTGGACATGTATTTAGTTTATTTAAGAACTTGAAATCTACCTGCATGCTTAATATGTCGAATCTCTCAGCCTTTGCAATGTTTGAATATACTGCTCTATCAAATTGAGAATGATATTCATGTCATGTTGTAAAGTTCAAGTAAATAGACACGGTACCATAGAGATACCAGAGTCGGGTATAAGTAAGAGAAATGTATAATCTAGTAAGAGTTTTCTAGAATAATAAAATGATAGAATAAGGGCCCTGACACCGTAGAATCCCTATGAGAGGTCTGCGCCTTAGGGATGAAACGACCTATCCTGGCGGTGTGTCTAGTATACGGGGGTCGGAACGCACCCACATAGCGTGCGGGGAGACGAAGCCCTTGAGGAAGTCTCCTAAGAGAAGATAGGTTACCCAACATGAACCGAAAGTCCCGGTGGTAACCCAGAGGTACCCATAGAGCATACCAAGTTAAGGCCCACAAAGTGTCTCAGACCCTCCGCCTGTGTATTCAGCCTAGAGGAGTCCAGTTTTCGGCACCATAGGAGTGCTGAGGCCAGAGAGCCAGTTTTCCTATTGCAAACCAGGATAGCAGTCATATTTAGCTATCCCAGGGTGTTGGCTAAGTCTTGTACGGTGGGATCGTAGTTCGCTATGAGTCTTCATATGTAGAGTACACTACATATGATAAGGGCATAAGATAATATATGTTCACATAGGTTCACAGAGTTTTTATAAGTTAAAGAGTTAAGATTTGAGTTAGTTTCATATCAGTTGTCCTTTAAATGAAATTTCAGTATTTTTTGTTATTTAATCATATTTATAGCTTTGCAGTAGTTGTTATCTTAATGGAATGTTGATATCTCCTGTTGTTTAAATTATATTGCTTAGATCTGCTTAGTATAGTATTATCTTGAATTTTATTCCAATTAATAAACATAAATGAGTTATCTGCGATGGTTGAGTGAAATTATATTCACTAAGCCAGTAGCTCACCAACCTACTGAAACATTTTTCAAGTCAGTGTCAGCACGAGGAAGCTGAAGGATCATATCACTCAAGTACTTATAAGGTAGTTCGTAGTTAGTTAGAGGTCTCTTAGTCCTTTCCCCTTGGTCCTTGGGCATGGGGTATGGTAGAGAGAGAGAATGAAATGTAATATGTAGTTTAGTTTTCAATTAACTGTTGCACCTTATATTCCGCAAGTAAGATGTAATATGTTGTTTAAACTCTGAGGTATCTTTCAAGATTAAGAAACAATAAGTTTTCTTCCACGGTTTTATTACAATCTAATGTTATTCAAGCTATTAGGTTTGTGAAAAACAATGAGATTTGGAGAGCTTAGGGTTGCATAATGTGTGCACCCTCATATATATAATACTGAAAGAATTACAGAGAGGTCCATATATAAAAGAGAAATATCAAAAAAAATAGCAGGCTATGCAAAATAGGAAATATATAATGTAACACCCCCCCTCAAGTTGGAGCATAGATGTCAAGCATGCCCAACTTGTCCATTAGTGTGCAGAACTGTTTCTTCGCCAACAGCTTGGTGAAGATACCAGCAACTTGATCTTCTGATCTCGTGAATGGAGTGCATATCTTGCCAGCAAGAATAGATTTTCTGATGAAGTGGCAGTCAACTTCAATGTGTTTGGTGTGCTCATGATAGACATGATTATTTGCAATGAAGATGGCAGCTCTGTTATCACAGTGCATAGGAATGGCCGAAGAAGACTCAATCCCAAACTCTTTCAGGAGATAACGTACCCACAGTAACTCACAGACAGTTTGGGCCATGGCCCTGTACTCAGCTTCAGCACTAGATCTGGCAACGACATTCTGTTTCTTGCTCCTCCAAGTAACAAGATTGCCTCATACAAAAGTACAATAACCGGAGGTAGATTTTCTATCAACTTTGTTGCCTGCATAATCAGAATCAGAATACCCTTCAAGAACACAATGCCATTCTTTTTATAACGAAGTCCCTTGCCATGCGACTTTTTTAAGTATCTCAGGACTTGACATACAACATCCCAATGACACTGTTTGGGTTTTTCAAGGTACCTGCTAAGAATACCCACTATAGTAGCAATATCAGGACGAGTAACAGTTAAATAAATCAATTTACCAATCAACCTCCTGAATTTTTTATGATCAACACACACAGAAGAGGAATCATCATCCCAATTCACATTGGGATCAAGAGGAGTATCCGTAGGTCTTGCTCCAATCATACCAGTCTCCTACAGAATATCAAGAACATACTTTCTCTGAGAAAGCACCAAGGCATTAGAGGTTCTAGAGACCTCTATGCCAAGAAAATACCGAAGTCTGCCCAAATCTTTTGTAGCAAAGTGCTTGCCCAGATGATCTTTGGTAGCCTGAATACCAAGAGAGTCACTGCCAGAAATAATAATGTCATCAACATATACAATCAGAACAGTAATACCTACTGAAGTCTTTTTTGTGAACACAGAGTGGTCAACATGTGACCTCAGAAAACCAAAATCAATCATGATCCTGCTCAACTTATCAAACCAGGCACGAGGACTCTGCTTGAGCCCATAGATAGACTTCTTAAGCCTGCATACTTTGTGAGACTCCCCCTGAGCAACAAACCCAGGAGGTTGCTCCATATACACTTCTTCCTGCAAGTCACCATACAGAAAAGCATTTTTCACATCAAGCTGCAGAAGAGGCCAGTTCAGATTCACAGCAACAGATAGGAGAATCTTGACAGAGTTAAGGCGAGCAACAGGAGAAAAAGTCTCAAAGTAATCAATGCCATATGTGTGAGTATAGCCCTTTGCAACTAACCATGCTTTCAACCTCTCAACCGTACCATCATGTTTATATTTTACGACATATACCCACCTGCAGCCCACAGGCTTACACTGAGGAGGTGGATCCACCAGCTCCCAAGTGTCTCTGTCAGTAAGAGCAATCATTTCTTCTTTCATAGCAGATGTCCAAGCAGTACTTTTCAATGCATCCTGAACATTCTTAGGTACAACCACAACAGATAAAGCATATACAAAATTGCTAGAATGAGTATTCAGATGAGCAGTAGATACAAACTGAGCAATTCTATGAGAAGTGTAGGAACGAGTACCCTTTCTGAGTGCAATACATATGTCAAGGTCAGAGTGTACCTCTGGTGCAACAGAACCTTCTGGAGGAGAAGATTGGTTGCCTTGGGGGGGTACTTGCGTAGAAGGTGCTCTATTCCTGCACTGATAAACAATAAGAGGAGGATCTTGAGTTTCAGTAGTCACAGTGTCAGTACTGTCAGGCACACAGTCAGAAATAACAGGCAAAGGAGAGGCAAGAATGTATGTCTACAAACTATCTCATGTTGAAGAATAATACAGTGTATCTTCAAAAAAGACAACATCACTACTAGTAAACCATTTCCTTGTACTGGGATTATAACACTTGTAACCCTTCTGAGTTCTAGAATAGCCCAGAAAAATGCATTTAGCAGCTCGAGGAGACAATTTATCAGAAGTAGGTCTAAGTAATCTGACAAAGCAGGTACACCCAAAAATTCTAGGAGGCACAACAAACAAAGAAGTCTCAGGTTGCAGAACCTGTATATGAATCTTATTTCCAATAACAGACGATGGCATCCTATTAATCAGAAAAAACGCAGTCAAAATAGCCTCAGGCCAATAGGAGCGGGGCACATGAGAATGCATCATGATAGTCCTGGTAACTTCTAATAAGTGTCTATTTTTCCGCTCAGCGACACCATTTTGTTGTGGGGTATAGGCACATGAATTCTAGTGGAGCGTACCAACAGATTTACAGAAAACCGCCACTTCTTGCTTAACAAACTCTAAAGCATTATCGGTGCAGAAAACTTTAACAAGCAAACCAAACTCCGTTTTTATTTCAAGCAACACTTCAGACCTACTTTTTAATAGAAAAAACCAAGTAGTCCTAGAAAAGTCATCAATAAATATAATGAAATATTTGTAACCAAACAAACTCGGTACATGGCATGGACCCCATACATCAGAGTGAACTAAATCAAAAATGTTTTTACTGCTCACAGTACTACGTCTAGGATACACAGTACGAGTTTGTTTTCCCAGCTGACAAGATTCACATTGAAAATTACAACAGCTAATATCAGAAATTAAATGATGCAGCTTCTCTGACGATGGATGTCCTAGCCTGTAGTGCCTCTGCAATGTAGAAATAGAAGCCAATAAAGCAGATACCATAGCAGCTTTCTCTGATCGCGGTAACTGGTCCAAGTAGTAGAGTCCATCAACACCTTCATACCCCCCACCAATCTTCGTCCTTGTGCGAAGGTCCTGAAAAACACATGAACTAGGCACACAAGTCAGGCTACAGTTCAAACTTCGTAAAATTTTGCTGACTGATAATAAGTTCAGAGGAAATCTAGGCACATATAAGGCAGACTTGAGCCAAAATTGAGAAACAATATCACAGACTCCAAAGACCGAAGACTTTGAGCCATCATCTAGCATAACAGAAGAGTTACTGACAGGTTTAGATAGAGTTTTAAACAGAGATCTATTGCCAGATATATGTGAAGAGGCACCAGAATCTATCACCCATTTGGTATTACCAGAAGTAGAAGGTGAGGAGGAACTCAGGAATGCAATATCATAACCAGAATATGCAACATGTGCTCCACTAGTAGAAGCATCAGTCGAAGAGCCAGCACACTCAAGAAGGAGGCGTTCTACCTCAGCACGAATGTAGTCTACGGTCGCTCTCGCAGTCACTGGCTCATGTGTCGGAGTAACAGCCTCAGAAGCAGTAGACGATGAATCTGCAGCAGCATTGACCCAAGCCAGTTTAACGTACTTTTCCCAACACTTTTCTTTAATATGGTTAGACCGGCCACAGAAGATATACATACGATGTCCTTGCTGAGGACGCACAACAGCAGGAGGCGAGGCAGCAGGAGGGGCCCCTCATCCAGCACCAGGTCCACATCCCCGTCCTACACCCAGGAGAGGACGACCATCAGTGGAACGGCCACGGCCATGACCACGGCCACGCCCGGCCCAAGAAGCCAGGGCAGTAGAATCTCTAGTCTCAGGAGACGGTGTCGATGAAGAAAGGCGCTGGAGACGCTGGTAGGCACTCTGCAAAGTAGGGAGCGGATCACTCACCAAGATCTGATCCACAACACCAGCATAGGATTCTGGCAAGCCACTCAGAAACTGTATCAGCTGTAGTTCTGCCCGCTGTTTCTGCATAGTCGCCAGATCAGTAGACAGCGGGTGGTAAGTCTCCGACTCACCCCACAGGCCAGTGAAGGTGGAGAAGTAGTCAAAGATGTCAGATCACGTGAATTGGAGTCGCCCCAGTTGTTTGGTTATGTCGAAGACCTTCTTGGGATTCTGACTGTGAGAGTAGGTACTGGCGAGCTGATCCCACATCTGCTTCGCCGTAGGTAGCCTAAGTAAAGTAACACTGATCTTCTCAACGACACTGTTGAGAATCCATGTCATCACAGTCGAGTCTTCACAGACCCAATTATCAAAAGTTTTGACGTCTTTTTCATCCGCGTTCGCTGTAGGCTGAGGCGGACCAGTGTGAATCAGATGAGAGTACTTCCCTTGTGATTTGGCATATATCACAAAGGAGCACACCCAAAGCTGGTAATTGCTCCCGTCAAGTTTAATAGTGGTAACTTGACGACGCGAGTCTCTTCAGAAGTCATCTCCAGAAGACACAATGAGAACAGGTAGGAAGGCAGGCATAGGCAAGCAGGCACAAGCAGGAGTAGTCAACAGTCAGAGGCAGAAGTCCAACACATGGACTAGTAGTAGAAGGTAGAAGATCCACACATGGATCTTAAAAAAAACCACGTAGGGGCAGCAGATGAAGAGAAAAAACCTACGCCAACATGGAGGATCAATCACTCCACCATGAGGCGCAGGTCGACAGAGAGGATGGAGCCCGTTACGTCGATAACGTGCCAGAACTGGAAAGTTACCGAGGCTGTCCGGAGATTTCAGAAAGAGAAACGGAGCTAGACGGAGGGTCCTGTGGTGGATTAGGCCACAAAGATGGAGTTTATTTGGGGATTAGAGGTGGATGGAGGGATGTGGAGGGGTGGACGGTGATCGGTAGCAGCGGCGCTACTGTAGCAGTACTGTAGCGGCGAAAAAAAGGAGATTTCGAAGTGTGGTGGCGGCTAGGGTTGGTGGAGATAGGGATTAGGTTTAAGGTGGATCGTCTTGCTCTGATACCATGTGAAAAACAATGAGATTTAGAGAGCTTAGGGTTGCACAATATGTGCACCCTCATATATATAATACTGAAGGAATTACAGAGAGGTCCATATATAAAAGAGAAATAACAAAACAAATAGCAGGCCATGTAAAACAGGAAATATATAATGTAACAAGGTTAATTCTAAGTTTATTAAGAAAAGAAAAAGTTAAGCGTGTATTTGTATTAAGTGTAATCCTCCTGTCATGCCCTATTCTCATGATTAGTGGTAATTATGGGGTCAGGGCATGTCACCTTAATTTGGTATCAGAGCATAGGTTGAGTACGTAGTTATTCTAAGTCAAGGTCAGGGGATGATAAGAGACCAATAGGATTAGGATTAGGGTGTTTTCCTTCTAACTGCAATTTTCTAACAAGAAGTGTTCTGTTATACTATTGCAGATGGCAGGAAGAGGACGTGGTCATGAGGACCAAGCTGAGAGCCACATTGGACCTGATCCTTAGGTGATGGGTCCATGTGGTGGTGATGATGTGGATGAGGCATCAAGGATGTACAAGATGTTTCTTGAGACCAGAGAAAATTATAAGACGGAGAGGCGAGCTTCTACCTCGAGCAACAAGGAGTTGATGAGATCCTATGAGTTGGTTAAGAAGCTTGGAGGTACTGAGTTCAATGGAACTACAGACCCCGTAGTGGCAGATGAATGGCTGAGACAGTTAGAGAAAGTGTTCCGTCTGATGGAGCTATCTGAGGAAAGACAAATCAATCACATAGTTTATTTGCTTAAAGGTGATGCAGAGCTCTGGTGGCATGGAGTGGAAGATAAAAGGAGGGACACAATACTGACTTGGAAGGATTTCGTTGATGAATTCCATCTTAAGTACTACCCACCTACCTTTCTGAGTAAGAAGATAAGAGAACTATAGAATATCAGACAAGGACGTATGACAGTTGGTGAATACGAGGCACATTTCACAAGGTTGACAAATTTATGTCTGCAACTTGTTCCTAATGATGTAGAAAAGTACAAAAGATTTCAAGAAGGATTAAGGTCAGAGATTAGACACACCGTATCAGCCATTGGTCGAAGAGATAGAGAAAACTTTGAGGAATTTGTGGAAGCAGCGAGACGTGTGGAAAAGTCACTTAATGCTAATAAGCAGACTTAGACTAAGAAAAGATCTGGAGACTTTATTAGAAGGGGACAAATTAGTGGTAGATACAGAGGAAGTGGTGGTTTCTTTTCAAAGATAGGATGAGGACTTCACTGTTTTGGTAGACAAGGATCTAGTTTTTCATCAAGTGGAGGAAGACCTAACTCTGGTAGATGGAATACACAGTCTACATGGACACCTCCAACTAGGTCATCTGGATCATCAGTTTCAGTGACAGGTCCGCCAAGGCTAGAGACGCGAGCATGTGATATTTGTGGAAGACCACACTCAGGACAGTGTTGGGGAACAAAGTTTCAAGGATGTCATCAGTGCGGATAGATGGGACATATCAAGAGGAATTGCCCCCAGTCACAGCAGTCAGCATCACAGGGTTCCCAGTCACAATATCAGAATGTCCCAAAACAGGCTCCAGCTGGAGGAGTAAGTTCCTCTGTAGCTTCAGGTTCCCGAGGTGGTACAACACCCAATTCTAGGGAAGGACAACAAGGACATCGTGGGAGAGGAAGAGCTTCAGGATGCTTCTTTCCTTTGACACCACAAGAAAGTATTGTTTCTTCCCGAGTGATTATAGGAGAAATGCTTCTCTTTAACATCATTTCAATTACAGTTTTGATAGATCCGGGTGCTACTCACTCATTCATACAATGTTCTTTATCTTGTGAGCTTAACCTATTAACCCAGGAGTTATCGGTTGAATTGTTGTTGAGGGTTCCATTAGGTGAACTGACAATGTTGACAGAGTTTTATCCCAGATATTTGTTGACCTTTGGTGGTTACACCATTGCGGTTAATCTTATACCCTTAGATATTAACTCTTTTCAAGTTATCTTGGGTATGGATTGCCTAGAGATGTATCGAGTTCAAACCGACTGTTGGAAGAAGGAGGCTGTCTTGCAACAGGGTGGATTTTTTGTGTCTTTTCTGGAGACAGGAAAGTTTTACCTACGTGTATCATATCAGTTGTTGTAGCTGATAAGATGTTGCAGAAAGGTTGTGAGGCATTCTTGGCACATGTAGTAGATACTAGAGCTGAGAAGAGCACAGTTAGCCTATGGGATGTGCCAGTGGTCTGTGAGTTCCTAGATGTTTTCCCAGATGAGTTGCCAAGTCTACCTCCTAAAAGAGAGATAGACTTTAAGATCCAGGTGTTGCCAGGTAGTCAACCTGTAGCGTTGCCAGCCTACAGAATGGCACCTGCAGAGTTGAAGGAACTCAAGATCCAGTTACAAGAATTACAGGATAAGGGTTTTCATTCGACCTAGTTCTTCACCATGGGGAGCTCCAGTCTTGTTTGTGAAAAAGAAAGATGGCACTATGAGGTTATGTATAGACTACATACAGTTGAATAAGATCACCATCAAGAACATGTACCCACTACCAACGATAGATGATTTGTTTGATCAGTTGTGTGGAGAGACGGTCTATTCTAAGATAGACTTGAGATCTGGATATCATCAGTTGAGGATAAAGGCTTCAGATATTCCTAAGTCAGCTTTCAGAACAAGATATGGGCATTATGAGTTTTTGGTCATGTCATTTGGACTGACTAATGCCCCATCAGCTTTCATGGATATGATGAACCAGATTTTCAAGCCGTTCTTGGATCAGTTCATAGTGGTTTTCATAGATGACATTTTGATATGTTACAGAAATGATGAGCAACATGAGCAGCATCTGAGGATAGCATTACAGTTGTTGAGACAACACCAGTTATATGCTAAGTTCAGTAAGTGTGAGTTCTGGTTAGCTGAGGTGTCTTTTCTTGGACATGTCATCTCAGGAGATGGAGTTTGTGTCGACCCTAAAAAAGTCGAGTTTGTTCTACTGTGGGAGCAGTCTAAGACTCCTACTGAGATCAGAAGCATCTTAGGATTGGAAGGTTACTACAGGAGGTTCATCCATAACTTTAGTGTTGTAGCGTCACCTCTGACACGCTTAATGAGAAAGAATGCACTGTTTTTCTGGTCAGACAACTGTGAGAAGAGTTTTCAGATCTTGAAGAAGAGGTTGACTACAACACCAGTGTTGATTCTGCCCGAGGCAGATAAAGGCTATACAATGTTTTGTGATGCTTCCAGGAAAGGTTTAGATTGTGTGTTGATGCAGGAAGGCAAAGTAGTAGCTTATGCATCTAGACAGCTTAAGAAGAATGAGGAGAATTACTCGACACATGATCTAGAGTTAGTTGTTGTATTTCATGCTCTTAAGACATAACATCACTATCTTTATGGTGAGGCATGTCAGGTGTTTACGGATCATAAGAGCTTGAAATATATTTTCACCCACAAGGATTTGAATCTTAGACAGCGGAGATGGTTAGAATTGATCAAGGATTATGATGTGATGATATATTATCATCCTGGTAAGACGAATGTGGTAGTAGATGCCCTCAGTAGAAAGTCAAGTTCAACAACTGATGCATTCTCTATGGCATGATTCAAGAGAGACTTGCTAGTAGAGATGCAGAAGTTGAACTTAGACTTAGGGGTGACAGAGTAGAGTGGTTTGATTGCATAGATTCAAGTCAAGCCTACCTTTTATGATCAGATCAATGAACTTCAGTAGAGTGACAGTGAGTTACGACAGATCATGTAGGACATGACAGAGGGAAAAAGACCAGAGTTCATGTTTTCAGATGATGGTTTGTTGTATCTGCATGACAGGTTGTGTGTACCTGGTGACAGTGATTTGAAAGAATAGATCCTTGAGGAAGTGCATGCATCGATGTACGCTATGCATCCAGGCAACACTAAGATGTACATGAATCTCAAGGAGTTGTACTAGTGGTTAGGCATGAAAAAGGATGTAGCTGAGTACGTGGCTAGATGTAGTGTGTGCCAGCAGGTTAAGGCTGAGCATCAAAAACCTGTAAGTACCTTGCAATCTCTTCCTATACCAGAGTGGAAGTGGGAACATATCACAATGGATTTTGTGGTAGGGTTTCCCAGGACACCTAGAGGTTGTGACTCGATATGGGTGATTGTGGATAGACTAACTAAGTCTGCTCACTTTCTTCCTATTAAGTCAG
Source organism: Alisma plantago-aquatica (assembly GCA_963693085.1). Taxonomy (NCBI): domain Eukaryota; kingdom Viridiplantae; phylum Streptophyta; class Magnoliopsida; order Alismatales; family Alismataceae; genus Alisma; species Alisma plantago-aquatica. The sequence goes on along the minus strand of OY856414.1, from coordinate 520,983,818 downwards.
CCTTTGATGTCCCAAAGTTGGCCAAGATATACATGGATGAGATAGTCAGGTTGCATGGTATTCCAATTTCAATTATATCAGATAGAGATCTTAAGTTCACATCCAGGTTTTGGAATCAGTTGCATCATGCTTTGGGTACAAAGTTAAGGTTCAGTACAGATTTTCACCCATAGACGGATGGTCAGTCAGAGAGGACCATTTAGACACTTGAGGACATGCTGAGAGCATGTGTCTTGCATTTCAGTGGAAGTTGGGAAGAACACTTGAGCCTTATAGAGTTTGCATACAACAACAGTCACCATTCCAGTCTTGGTATGGCCCCGTATGAAGCTCTGTATGGCAGAAAGTGTAGATCACCCGTATATTGGTATGAGGTGGGTGAAAAAGAGATTCTTAGACCAGAGATAGTGAATTTGACTATAGAAAATATTACAGTGATTAGAGAACAGTTGAAAGCTGCACAGGACAGGCAGAAAAGTTACACTGAGAAGAGACGTAGACCTCTTGTGTTTGAGGTTGGTGATGAAGTGTATTTGAAAGTTTCACTATGGAAAAGAGTGTTGAGGTTTGGCAAGAGAGGCAAACTGACTCCTAGGTTTATGGGCCCATATCATGTCATTGAGAGGATTGGACCTGTAGCCTATAGGTTGGATTTGCCATCTGATTTGGCTAACCTACATGATGTGTTTCATGTATCAATGTTGAAGAAGTGTTACCTTGGTACAGAGAAGATGGTAGACCCAAAACCTACACAGCTCATACCAGATGTAACCTATGTTGAAGGACCAATACAAATAGTTGACTAGAGGATCACAAAACTCAAGAATCGCGAGATACCATTAGTGAAATTTCTGTGGATGAACCATAACCTAGAGGAAGCCACGTGGGATGTTGAGTCTGAGATGCGTAATAAGTTTCCTTTTCTCTTTTAGGAATTTCGGGACGGAATTCTTATAAGGGAGGGAGATTTTTATGACCCACTCCAAAGCTAACTAGTAAGTTCAATGATCACAACATCATTAAGGTGATTAAGTTAAGTAAGCACAACACTTAGTGCATCATTAAGTTAATTAAGATAAGTTAAGTGCTCAGGTTGTAATTAGTGCGTTGATCTAGTGTAACAGTCTAATTAACATGATTTCTTTCCTTGAGGTTGTAGAGGATCTTGTGCTTGAAACGTTGCAAAAGAAATCATGCAATTTGGACCTTCGAGTCAATAGTTATGACATTTTTATGTTTCTTTGGGCTTGGATGCAATTTTTCCATTAATTAGATATTTCTTTCCTTTTTCCCTTTCACCCTTATCCCTTCTTCCCCGATAGAACAGAATGACTCCTTGAACAGTGGCGCCCATCCATCCAATAGAGAGCAGTAGAGAGGGAGGGCTAAGGGGTGATTCTTGGCTCCTAATGCATGTTGTTGCATAAACATCAATCACTCGGAAAAATCCTAGAGTTTAACCTTCTAACTAGGTTGTCAACTTACTGTAAACAACAAGTCAACTTAGTATAGATGGATATATATCCAAAGGATGGTGATACAGAGGATGGTTGGGATTCAAATCTGATTGCGAGAACAAGGAAGTAAAAATCCAATTATGAGAGTTTGGTTAAAAACTAAGAACAAAAATAAAAGTGTTCAAATAAGAATTAACTAATCAAGATGGAAAGAACTGGGGGTCCGGAGGATCACCACCAAAAACCACATCTTTATTTAACAAGTTAACTCTTAAGACCCAAAGATCAAATTAGGACCTTGTGGCTGCATTTTCTTACAAACAAACTTAGAAGGGTTGAACTTCCCACAAAATTGTTGCTCCCGACATTTACATATCCTCTTCCAACCATCCAACATGCTAAGATCATATCAAGAAACATGTGATTCTTGGATGACTTTCACAATCATGGATCAGGTGATCACGCCACCATGATTTATAATGAGTATGATACTAGAAGGATGAAAAGAGGATAATTGCAATAAAGTGATTATGGTTTTGTTCTTATGGGGATCAACGAGCATATCACCCCATAAGAGTATAGCAGATCATCCAACAATTAAGAAGAAATGAAGAGAAAACATTCTTTTAGTGGAACAAGAGAGACAATTATATTGAATAAAAATGGACTATGGGGCTACTCACCATGCCCTAGAAGAAATTTACTCAAGCATTGTGGCGACACATCCCCCTATCACACAGATAGCGAGATGCCAAGCAAAAACGTGCGGAAGTCACCATAAACCACCTTTTAACAAAAACATGGGTTAATTAAAACCGATTTCGGAAAGCGGATAAACTAATAAACTATTACATTCAGATCCTCATCCTGCAAGGAAACATGTTATATAAACATATGCAAGCCTTGATACGTGTTCACATCTTAGAGGATCAGCTATCTTGTCGTCACACGAGTTCATCACCTATTTATACATACATAACGGCCCACATTCGACCAGCTGCAGGACATACAAATCATCAACAACTATACATCGTAAAACAACGTCAAAATTCCTCCAAGGACCTGAGAGTACAGGGATGACTCTAAGATTCTACTACAAAACAACCAAAACAGCAGCATGCCCATCTCTTGCCTTCTACTGCTCGTCTTGCTGCTCAGCCGCCACCCCGCGACCACCACCACGTCTAGCACGAACACCTAAAAAGGTTGCAAATCAGCGGGGTGAGACACACAGTCCCAGCGAGAAACATAACTCCCTGCCGAAACCATAAAACCATAGAAGGGTTAAAGCAACAACAGCAGATAACTGATAGAAGGTACAACAGGAGCAGTCTATATAGCGAACCTATTCGTACCATCAAGCTTACCAAGATGTACGGAAGGCATATAACCAAATATCTCTTTATGGAACATGATTGACAAGATATGATTTATAAGATCTTACCATACAACATAAGGAACGTATAAGTAACTGCAATGTATAACAAGATCAACTACACAAGAAAGGCCTCAATCAATGTTTCGGGTTGTGCCTAAAGTAATAAATACTATTCGGCTGGATTATGTATTATTATGCCCTGAGGAAGTGAGTCGTACCGCTCCAATCCAACCGACGACTGCGAAACCCGAAGCCGATGCCATACAAGGTCAATGGAAGAGCCGGACTCCATGACCTCCCACATCGTGGTCAGTGCATGAGAACCAAAGCAGGACCGCAGTCTCATGCTTAAGTGGCCTCAGCCACAGGGTCAGCTCCATAGGCTACCCTTTCTCTAGCCCGCCTCAGTATAGGTCTCGGTGCTTAGTATATCTGAGCCACGGGCCAGTTCACCGTGCTCCCTGAGCCATGAACGTATTCATGCTCTATCACACTGAGCCATGGGCCTGTTCACCATGATCTATCTATCCCGAGTCTGCAACCACAGATGCACTTGAATCCTCACTATTTTAGGCTAGGAGAAACATCACATATTCAACAATATGCGCTCCGGGTGATCGCGCAGGAGAACCTATTTCACCATCACCATCTCCTGACGATGATGGATCTATGGCCAGGACAAACTACATGATATGTTCTACTGTGATTAGTTAGTATATTTTAAGTGGATTATTGAGGCAACCAGGTTGTAACACATGCATAACATAAAGCTACATTATTATTACCACCATCACAATATCCTGGAATCTTCATCCCTCATCACAAGAAACCACTGCCTCATAAGGCATTCTCATCACTTGGGATAACAATCCCAGATCATCATCAGAGGATAACACCTCAACTTAGGCACTTTAGCCAAACTTAGGTCCTCAGACCAAAACACATCATGCATGTTATCTCATCATTAAGAGTAACCATCAGAGCAGTGTTACTTAAACATATATACCTCATAGCCCTTTACCTAGCTATGCATTTGTATGAAACGCATGCATGGTTAGTATACACAATCATCATGGATTAATAGAAAGATCATATTATCAAACATAGGGTAACATTGATGATTATATGCTTTATCATTCATGCCTCAGCATCTCACATACTTTATCTTTTACTCAGCCTTATACATATAATTCAAGATGATCATAAACACATGGAATGTCACGTCAAGTTTATTTAGGTGTGGTCTACTATACCAACCACCTCACTATTATCAAACATGTCAAGGGTTTACAAGCCATAAACCAAATGTTATTGCATGAAAAAGATCTAGCATATAGGTTTTCTAGGAGGAACATGACCCTCACTAGAAGTGCCCACTACCCTCACAAGAAGTGTGACGGGCAGGGCGCCTCCACTATAGATGGTATCATGCAGGGTAGACTTCCTCATCACACCCAAGCATCTAGCCATGTATCAGTCAAGGATAACAGGCTACCACCTCCAGGAGTGTCATGCAACCAACTGTATCGTGCAACCAGGGTATAACGACCACAAAGCCTAACGTGCAGCTCAGACTATGGGGCATTTCGTGCAACAGGTGCGTTGTGCACTAGGTGTGTATCGTGCACAAGGTGTGTCAGGCACAAGGTGTTAGGGGTTGCAACTCAAACGGGCAGTAAAGAAAGCCTATCGTCCAACCAGACTAGTCTCATCCTATCGGCCAACACATAAGGCCAGGACCAAGGTGTGACGCCCACCACAAAACTAGTTAACAAAGCTCCATAACATACAAGGTGTGACAGCACCAAGCCACCACCTTGGCTAAGTGTATCGGGCAGGGCACTCAACATGGTATGACGCCCGACACACAAAGGAAAGAAACAGGGTGTGACGCTCAACACAACCACAACATGTCAACCATGACTCTAGTCCAAAGAAGGGTATCGAGCAGCACCATCCCCAAGCCATATCATGCAAGATGCAACCCAACAAGGCCGTCTTCATCCTCAAGCACAAGGGCACCAAACCCTAAATTGATCAAGAAGATCGACTCACCTCTCAACAACCAAGAGAGAGGGGTTTTGTACAACCTCTATCACAACTTGGGCAACCACTAGGATCAACCCTAACAAAGGTCTACATCCACCACAAAGCTCACCTTTCGAATCCATGGTGAGGGAAGGGAGTTTCTCAAACAACTAGAACACAAGCTCACCTCTCAAATTAAATGAGAGAGAGGGGTATTGCCCATATCTCTAGAGTTCAAGCTCACTTCTTTAGACCAAGGAGGGAGAGGGGTGTTGCTCAAAAAGAAAACCCTAAAAACATGGTTCGGCTAACTAGGTGCAACTACGCAAGAAACTTAACTAGCAACATACATAGCCGATTATGATCATAAGAAACATACAAGAACATAGAAGGTAATATAGTTAGGGTTAGGAGTTATGTAACCCGCCTTAAGCAAGCTCCAAGCTCCTAGCACCAAGCTCCACCACAAGAAGAAGAGCAAGACACTCAAGGGTTCGACCACCACTAGAGGAAGAAGGAGACTCCAAGATAAGGATCAGCCACCAAGCTTGCAAAGGAAGAGATGTCGTGCACCACGGGAGAGGGGGAACTAAGGAACTAAAGGGATCCTTAGAAAGAGAAAGGGAACACATATATAGGAGAGGATGGAGGAGAAACCAAGGTAAGACAAAGCAAGGTGTCACCCACCTAGGGACACTTGTCCATGGGCAATGCCACCACTCTAACTTGCCTTAAACACATGTCCAAGGAGATTGCCACATGTAAGCATCAAGCACCAAGTGTCCACTAGTGACACAAACGAGGTCAAAGGGGGGTCAAAGGGGTCCATGGGCGACACACCTCCACACCATGCCCGACATCACACCCTGGGCGACACACCTAGGCCGACACAACCATGGACGACACAACTAGGCCGACACAACTAGGCCGACACAAGGCACTCCTGCCCGACACAAGGTCCAAAAAGGCAAAGGCAAAGCACAACAAGGCCCATCAAGGCTCATCCAAGCCCAAAGGAACTCAAGCAACGAGCCCAACCCTTCCTCTCAACACTAGAGGAAGCAAGGAGAGGGAGGAACACCTCACAAGGTGACAAACTTGCCCACAAACCCTAGACTTGGGTAGATTGCAAGTAGCACCTCCAGCTCTCAACAAAGCACCAACAAACCATAATCACCACTAAAGGTGATTAGCAAGCAACTAAGCATCAGGGTTAAGCAAAGCAAATAGGATAAGCCCTAAACGGAGGTCAGGGTCCTTACAAGCTATAACCCCCTACAAAAGGATTTCGTCCTCGAAATCCGAAGAGAAAAGTGAGGGGTACTTCCTCCTCATCTCTTCCTCAAGCTCCCACGTGGCTTCCTCAACACCACGATGATGCCACAGAACCTTTACAAGAACCAGGTCCTTCCTCTTCAGCTTCTTAACTCTTCTATCAAGGACCATCACAGGACCTTCCTCGTAGGTCACATCTTCATCAAGCTTGACTTCGACTAGTTGTATCACTGTTCCTCTATCCGGATGACTTTTCTTCAGCATACTGACATGGAACACTGCGTGTAACCTGTGCAACTCTGGCGGCATCTCTAACTCATTATCTATCTTGCCCATACGTGCTATGACCAGGTATGGCCCCATATATCTGGGTGTTAGCTTACCCTTCCGGCCAAACCTTAGCACACCTTTCCATGGCGAGACTTTAAGATACACTTTGTCTCCTACCTAGAACTCCAAAGGTCGTCGGCGAGTGTCTGCATAAGACTTCTGCCTGTCCTGTGCCACTTTCAACTGTTGTTGTATCACCTTGATCTTTTCTGTCATTTGATGTACTAACTCAAGGCCCAAAAGTTGATATTCACCAGACTCATACCAACATAACAGAGATCTGCACTTCCTGCCATATAAGGCCTCATAAGGAGCCATGTCAATGCTCCGCTGATAACTATTGTTGTAGGCAAAATCTATCAAACTGAGATGTACGTCCCAACTTCTTAGGAACTGCAAAACACAAGCCCGAAGAAGATCCTCCAAAGTCTGAATAGTCCTCTCAGACTGTCCGTCTGTTTGCGGGTGGAAGGCGGTGCTGAACCTCAACTGCGTTCCCAATGCTTTGTGCAACTGTTCCCAGAAACAATTCGTAAACTGAGGACCTCTGTCAGAAACTATCAGTGCTGGTACACCGTGCAAACGTACTATCTCATCTACATATACCCGAGCGAGCTTCTCGGCTATATACATTGTCTTTACATGTATGAAATGGGCAGACTTCGTCAATCTGTCCACTATTATCCAAATGGAATCATGATTCCTAGTTGTCCTGGGCAGACCAACTACGAAATCCATGGTTATATGATCCCATTTCCACCGTGGTATCGACAGGGGTTGTAACGTACCTGCCGGCTTTTGATGCTCAGCCTTGACTTGCTGACATACTGCACACCTAGCCACAAACTCAGCTACATCTTTCTTTAAGTCAGGCCACCAATACAAGTCCTTCAGATTATGATACATCTTGGTGACTCATGGATGCATAGCATACATCGATGTCTGTGCTTCCTCGAGCACTAGCTTCCACAGATTATCAGCATCGGGGACCACCATCCTATCATGACAGCACACTAGTCCATCCTCAGACTCATGGAACCCATCACGCCTTTCGCTGCCGAGCTCTGACTTGATCAACTGAATTGTCTCATCTATTTGTTGTGCGTCTTTGATCTGCTGTCTCAGCGTAGGCTTGACTTGCATATGTGCTAAAAGTCCTGCTAATAATGAAACTCCCATCTGCACATTCATCTGACGCAAGGAAACAAGCATATCTCATCTATGGCATACCAAAGAACTCAACTGTGCCTTCTTTGTAGAGGGAGAAGAAGACTTTCGGCTGAGTGCATCAGCTACCACATTCACCTTACCAGGGTGATACCCGATGGTGCAGTCGTAATCATTGATTAGCTCCATCCAACGATGTTGTCGCATGTTTAGCTCATTCTACGAAAAGATGTACTTCAGATTCTTATGATCTGTAAAGATCTGACACACTTCCCTGTAAATATTGTGTCTCCAAATCTTTAACGCACGAACCACCGCTGCCAAATCCAAGTCATGAGTCGGATAGTTCTCCTCATGTTTCTTAAGATGTCACGAAGCAAAAGAAACCACATGATCTTCCTGCATCAGCACACAACCTAAACCTTTCTTGGAAGCATCAAAGAAAACAACATAGCCTTTTCTAGGCTCTGGTAGGACTAACACTGGAGCACTAGTCAGCTTTTCCTTCAAATTTTGGAAAGCTTGCTGGCAACGATCATTCCATACAAAAGGTACATCCTTTCTAGTAAACTTCATCATCGGTAACGCAATCGCACTGAAGTCTTTGATAAACCTTCGGTAGTATCCTGCTAATCCCAGGAAACTACGAACTTTTGTCATCGTTTTTGGCTGTTCCCATTCTGCAATGGACTTCACCTTCTTCGGGTCCACCTTGACTCCTTCTGGAGATATCAAATGACCCAAGAAAGTTACTTCTTCCAACTATAACTCACACTTACTGAACTTGGCATACAATTGATGTTGGCGAAGAAGAGTCAACGCTAGTCGAAGATGTCGCTCATGCTCTTGTCTGTCCCGACTATAGATCAAAATGTCATCTATAAAGACTACAACAAATTGATCTAGGAACAGACGGAACACTCTATTCATCAAATCCATGAAAGCAACAGGTGCATTGGTTAGCCCAAACGGCATAACCACAAACTCGAAGTGACCATACCTCATCCTAAAAGATGACTTTGGTATGTCATCCGCCTTAATCCTCCACTGATGATATCCTGACCGTAGATCAATCTTTGAAAATACTGTAGCACCACACAACTGATCGAATGGATCATCTATCCTCGGCAACGGGTACTTGTTCTTGACCGTGACCTTGTTCAACTGGCGGTAATCTATACATAGCCGCATCGACCCGTCCTTCTTCTTAACGAACAACACTGGAGCACCCCAAGGCGATGTACTTGGTCGGATGAAACCTTTCTCCAACAACTCTTGTAACTGCTTCTTAAGCTCTACCATCTCCACTGGAGCCATCCTATACGGTGTCTGTGCAACTGGTTGTGTTCCTGGAACCAGATTGATCTCGAAATCAATCTCTCGGGGTAGAGGAACACCGAGGAACTAATCAGGAAACATATCTGCAAACTCTCGGATGACCGACACCTCTTCAAGGCTAGGACCTTTCGCCTTGGTATCCACAACGTGAACTAAGAACGCCTTACATCCTTGTCGTAGCAACTTTTCTTCCACCATAACCGATACTAGACACGTCGAAAGAATCTTCCTATCTCCTTGGAAGACCCACTTCTTACCGCCCTCATCAAACACAGCTTGTTTGGAACCACAGTCCAAAACAACCTTATACTTCTCTAAGGTATCCATCCCAAGGATCACATAGAAACCATGCATATTAAGTGGTACAAGATCCACTTGTATCATGTGTCCCGAAAAAGATAAGATACAAGATGGACATTCCTCTCGAAGCATCAAGGAACCATCAAGAGGGGTTTCTAACAACAAGCTATCTTTCTTACAACTAACAGGTAAACGACAGTTTTCAAGCATACTATAGGCGATAAAAGAGTTTGTATCACCCACGTCAACTAGAACAAATATAAAGCAAGAAGAAGACATATCAGAATGAAATAACTCCATCTGACCTATCACCACTCGCGGGTTGACTATCACCTCCGGCTGACTCATAGCATAGAATCGAGCTATTGCTTGCTATCCACGTCCTCTGCTTCCTTGAGCAGACGATCCCGCTTGCGACGCTTGACCGCGTCCTCGCCCTCTGCTACTACTGGGCTGCTATCTATCTGACCCTTGTTGATTTTGCCTCAGTTGCTGTGTTACTTCAACATATTTACTTGGGAAATTTGACTTGAAATGCCCTGTCTGACCGCAGATATAGCATGCCCTGTCTTCAAACCGTGGCCTAGATGGCTCTGTCACTACCACTGAAGCTGTACTATGTGCCTTTAATGGTGAAGAAACATAACTTCTTCCCTTACTCAGAGACCACTGCGATGGTACACTGGAACCTCTCATCGTTGAAGGCACTGAAAACCTTGGCTTCTTGAAGCCACCAAACCTCTGTCCCTGGAACTGACCAAGCCTCTTCTTAGACATGGATTCTATTTTCTCCCTGACTGACCGTTCAATCCTCCAGATAGATTCCACAAACGTGGCAAACTGCTCACGGTTCTCTAACGCAGAAGTAGATGTTGTCAGCTCACCACTCAAGCCTTTCTCAAAATGTCTGATTCGCTCGTCATCTGTCGCTGCCATGTGAGGACAAAACCTCAATAGGTCCATGAACTTAGATTCATACTCGGTGATGTTCATCGTTCCTTGGCGCAGGCGTTCAAACTGGCTGATCTTCTCATCCAGATACGTCTTCAGAAAGTATCTGCTAACGAACTTGCCTGAAAAACCTCCCAACCGACCACCTCACCAGGTCGCTTCTCTTCCTCGATGGTCCACCAGTGACCAGTACTACCCTTCAGAAGTTAGACAGCGTGCTTGACTTTGTCTGCTTCGGGGATGTCGAGGATCCGGAAAGCCTTCTCAAGACTTGTCAGCCACAGATCTGCATCCGCTGGATCAGTCGTCCCAACATAGTCCGAAGCTCCGACTCGGAGAAGCCGCTCAAAGGTCTTCCCAATACCTGATGTTTCACCATGGAGAGCATGTTCTCTCGGCGGAGACACTGGCAATCTTTCTACCATGAGATTCATCGTAGCCATCATCTACCCCATAAGCTGTTGATGGGCAGGGTTTTCGGGAATGGCTGGGTCAAGTTGGGGGACCTCAGGCACCCGATCTCCATGTGCCTGCCCTATAGCTCCATCAACTGATGTAGCATCGCTGCTCTCAGCAGCATGTTCTTCATGGTTTCCAGACATCTTGGTTGTTTCTTCCGCTGAGGGCAGAAGATGATTGTAAGAAAATCTGGAAAAATCACAAGAACAGACACACCCTAGTCCTAAATCCATGTAGACTCAGTGAACCTAGAGCTCTGATACCAAACTTGTGGCGACACATCCCGCTATAACACAGACAACGATATGCCATGCGAAAACGTGTGGAAGTCACCATAAACCACATTTTAACAAAAACACAAGTTAATTAAAACCGATTTCCGAAAGCGGATAAACTAAGAAACTATTACATTCAGATCCTCATCCTGCAAGGAAACATGTTATATAAACATATGCAAGCCTTGATACGTGTTCACATCTTAGAGGATCAGTTGTCTTGTTGTCACACGAGTTCATCACCTGTTTATACATACATAACGGCTCACATCCGACCAGCTGCAGGACATACAAAGCATCAACAACTATACATTGTAAAACAACGTCAAAACACCTCCAAGGACCTGAGAGTATAGGGATGACTCTAAGATTCTACTACAAAACAACCAAAATAGAAGCATGTCCATCTCTTGCCTTCTACTTCTCGTCTTACTGCTCGGCCGCCACCCCGCGACCACCACCACGTCTAGCACGAACACCTAAAAAGGTTGCAAATCAGCGGGGTGAGACACACAGTCCCAACGAGAAACATAACTCCTCGCCGAAACTATAAAACCATAGAAGGGTTAAAGCAACAATAGCAGATAACTAATAGAAGGTACAACATGAGCAGTCTATATAGCGAAGCTATTCATACCATCAAGCTTACCAAGATGTACGGAAGGCATATAACCAAGTATCTCTTTATGGAACATGATTGACAAGATAAGATTTATAAGATCTTACCACACAACATAAGGAACATATAAGTAACTGCAATGTATAACAAGATCAACTACACAAGCAAGGCCTCAATCAATGTTTCGTGTTATGCCTTAAGTAATAAATACTATTCAGTTGGATTATGTATTATTATGCCCTGAGGAAGTGAGCCGTACCGCTCCAATCCAACCGACGGCTGCGAAACCCAGAACCAGTGCCATACAAGGTCAATGGAAGAGCTGGACTCCACGACCTCCCACATCATGGTCAGTGCACGAGAACCAAAGTAGGACTGCAGTCTCATGCTTAAGTGGCCTCAGCCACAGGGTCAGCTCCATAGGCTACCCTTTCTTTAGCCCGCCTCGGTACAGGTCTCGGCGCTTAGTATATCTGAGCCATGGGCCAGTTCACCATGCTCCCTGTGCCATGAACGTATTCATGCTCTATCACACTGAGCCATGAGCCTGTTCACCATGCTCTATCTATCCTGAGTCTGCAACCACAGCTGCACTCGAATCCTCACTATTTTAGGCTAGGAGAAACCTCACATATTCAACAATATGCGCTCCGGGTGATCCCACAGGAGAACCCGTTTCACCATCACCAACTCCTGACGATGATGGATCTATGGCCAAGGCAAACTACATGATATGTTCCATAGTGATTAGTTAGTATATTTTAAGTGGATTATTGAGGCAACCAGGTTGTAACACATGCATAACATAAAGCTACATTATTATTACCACCATCACAATATCGTGGGATCTTCATCCCTCATCACAAGAAACCACTGCCTCATAAGGCATTCTCATCACTCGGGATAACAATCCCAGATCATCATCAGAGGATAACACCTCAACTTAGGCACTTTAGACAAACTCAGGTCCTCAAACCAAAACACATCATGCATGTTATCTCATCATCAAGAGTAACCATCAGAGCAGTGTTACTCAAACATATATACCTCATAGCCCTTTACCTGGCTATGCATCTGTATGAAACGCCTGTATGGTTAGTATACACAATCATCATGGATTAACTGAAAGATCATATTATCAAACATAGGGTAACATTGATGATTATATGCTTTATCATTCATGCCTCAGCATCTCACATACTTTATCTTTTACTCAGCCTTATACATATAATTCAAGATGATCATAAACACATGGAATGCCACGTCAAGTTTATCTAGGTGTGGTATACTATACCAACCACCTCACTACTATCAAACATGTCAAGGGTTTACAAACCATAAACCAAACGTGATTGCATGAAAAATGTAAGGACCCTGACCTCTGTTTAGGGCTTATCATGTTTGCTTTGCTTAACCCTGATGCTTGGTTGCTTGCTAATCACCTTTAGTGGTGATTAGGGTTTGTTGGTGTTTTGTTGGGAGATGGAGGTGCTACTTGCAATTAACCCAAGTTTAGGGTTTGTGGGCAAGTTTGTCACCTTGTGAGGTGTTCCTCCCTCTCCTTGCTTCCTCTAGTGTTGAGAGGAAGGGTTGGGCTCGTTGCTTGAGTTGCCTTGGGCTTGGATGAGCTTGTTGGGCCTTGTGGTGTGTTGCCTTTGCCTCTTTGTACCTTGTGTCGGGCAAGAGTGCCCTGTGTCGGCCTAGGTGTGTCGGCATGTGCTTGTGTCGGCCTGTGGTGTGTCGCCCAGGGTGTGTGTCGGCCATGGTGTGGGTGTGTCGGCCATGGTGTGGAGGTGTGTCACCCATGGACCCTTTGACTCTCTTTGACCTCGTTTGTGTCACCACTAGTGGACACTTGGTGCTTGATGCTTGCATGTGGCAATGGCCTTGGACATGTGTTTAGGACATGCTAGAGTGGTGGCTTTTCCCTTGGACAAGTGTCCCCAGGTGGGCGACACCTTGCCTTGTCTTACCTTGGTTTCTCCTCCATCCTCTTCTATATATGTGTATCCTTTCTCTTGCTAAGGATCCCTTTAGTTCCTTAGTCTCCCTCTCCCTTGGTGTACGACACCCTCTTCTTTTGCAAGCTTGGTGGTCGATCCTTGCCTTGGAGTCTCCTTCTTCCTCTAGTGGTGGTCGAACCCTAGAGTGCCTTGCTCTTCTTCCTTGGTGGTGTTAGGAGCTTGGAGCTTGCTTAAGGCGGGTTACATAACTCCTAACCCTAACTACACTACCTTCTTCTATGTTCTTATATGTTGCTTATGATCATATCGGGTATGTATGTTGCTAGTTTCTTGCTTAGTTGCTTCTTGTTGGCCGAACCTTGTTCTAGGGTTTCTTGTTGAGCAACACCCCTCTCCCTCCTTGGTCTTGAGAAGTGAGCTTGGACTCTAGAAATATGAGCAATACTCCTCTCTCGTTTGAGTTGAGAGGTGAGCTTGTATTCTAGTTGCTTGAGCAACACCCTTCTCTCACCATGGATTCGAGAGGTGAGCTTTGTGGTAGATGTGGACCTTGGTTGTGGTTGAACCTTGTGTTGCCCGAATTGGTGTTAAGAAGCTTGGCAAGACCCCTCTCTCTTGGTTGTTGAGAGGTGAGCCATCTTCTTGATCCATTAGGGTTTTGGTGCCCTTGTGCTTGAGGTAGATGGTGATCTTGTCGGGTTGCACCTTGCCCGATATGGTGTTAGTGGTGATGTTGTCTGATACCCTCTTGACCTAGAGCCTTGGACGATATGTTGTGGCTGTGTCGAGCGTTGCACCTGGTTCCTGCCTTGTGTGTGTGTCGGGCATCACACCTTGATGAGTAACCTACTCGATACACTTAGCCTATGTGATGGCTTGGTGTCGTTGTGCTTTGAGGCGTGGAGTTTGTTAGCTAGTTTTGTGGTGTTGCGGCGGGCGTCACACCAGTCTTTTCCCTATGTGTTGGCCGATAGGTCCAGGCTAGACTAGCTGAGCGACATGCTCCTTATTTCCCGGTTGAGTTGCATCCTTTGAGGATGTTAAACACTGTGTTGCACAATGCTGAGTTTCCTGACACCGAGGTTCACGACACACCATTGCACAATATGTCTCCTAGGCATAGCTGCACGATATGCTGATGGAAGTTATGCCCTGGGTTGCCCGGTATGCATGTGGTTGCACGACACATGTTGCACGATACATCTAGGTGCACGATACACCCTAAGGTAGCCCGACACATGTTGCACGATACATCTAGGTGCACGATACACCCTAAGGTAGCCCGGTATGCATGTGGTTGCACGACACATGTTGCACGATACATCTAGGTGCACGATACACCCTAAGGTAGCCCAACACCCTTGCTGATATGCTTGGCCGATATGTGCTGATATGCTTGGCCGATATGTTCTGGTCTGCTTGACCGTTATGTGTTTGTAGTGTTGGGCGATAGGGGAGAGTGCCCTGCCCGATACTACATTTGGTGAGGATAGTGGGCACTTCTAGTGAGGGTCTTGTTCCTTCTGGAAACCGATATGCTAGTTCTTGTTTATGCATCACGTTTGGTTTATAATGGTGACCCTTGATATGCTTGATAAAGTATATCACATCTATGTATCTTGACATGACATTCCATGTGTTTATGATCATCTTGAATGATATAAATAATGTGGAGTAAATGATAAGAATATAAGATGCTTTCCATGATGATATGACCTATGTCTATGATCATAGGTTGAGGCATGTATGATAAAGCATATGATCATCAATGTCACCCTATATTGAATAATATGATCTTTCTGTTAATCCATGATGATGGTGCATACTAACCATGCAGGTGTTTCATACAGATACATAGCCAGGTAAAGGGCTATGAGGTATATATGTTGAGTAACATTGCTTTGATGGTTACTCTTAATGATGAGATAACATGCATGATGTGTTTTGGTCTGAGGACCTGAGCTTGGATAAAGTTCCCGTGGAGGTGTTATCCTCTGATGATGATCTGGGATTGATATCCCAAGAGATGAGATTGCCTATTGAGGCAGTGGTCTCTTATGATGGGGGATTGAGATCCCGGAATAGCATGATGGTGGCAATAATAATGTAGTTTTATGTTATGCATGTGTTACAACTTGGTTGCCTCAACAATCCACTTAAAATATACTAACTAATCACAGTGGAACATATCATGTAGTTTGCCCTGGCCATAGATCCATCATCGTTAGTAGCTGGTGATGGTGAAACATGTTCTCCTACGGGTTAACCTGGAAGCGCATATTATTGAATATGTGTGGTTTCTCCTAGCCGAAAATGAGGAGGTTTGAGTGCAACTTCGGTTGTAGACTCCAGATTGCAGATTCAGGCCCGTAGCTCAATATGATAAGAGCATGGTGAACAGGCCCATGGCTCAAGATGTGTGATATGGGAGCATGAAGGTGTTCATGGCTCAGAGCACGGTGAACAGGCCCGTGGCTCAGTTTCACTAGCGCTGATACCTATACCGAGGCGGGTTAGGCAGAGGGTAGCCTGACCCTGTGGCTGAGGCCACTTAAGCATGAGACTGCGATCCTGCTTGTGTTGTACTCGTGCACTGACCACAAGGTGGGAGATCGTGGAGTCCGGCTCTTCCATTGACCTTGTATGGCACCGTCTTGGGTTTTGCAACCGAAGGTTGGATTTGAGCAGTACGACTCACTTCCTCAGGGCATAATAATATGTAATCCAGTCGTATAGTATTTATTGCTTAAGGCAAAACACGGAACATTGATTGAGACCTTGCTTCGGTAGTTAATCTTGTTATACTTGCAGTTACTTATACGTTCCTTATGTTATGTGGTAAGATCTTATAAATCTTATCTTGTTAATCATGTTTCATAAAGAAATACTTGGGTATATGCCTTCCGTACAGTCTGGTAAGCCTGATGGTAAGAATAGCCTTGTTATATAAATTGCTCTTGTTGTACCTTTTATCCGTTATCTGCTGTTGTTGCTTTCATCTTCCTTTGGTTTTATAGTTTTGGCGGGGAGTTATGTTTCTCGCTGGGACGGTGTGTCTCACCCCAATGGTTTACAACCTTTTTAGGTGTTCGAGCTAGACGTGGTGGTGGTCGCGGAGTTGCGACTGAGCAGCAAGAAGAGTAGTAGAAGGCAAGAGATGGATATGTTGTTGTTTTGGTCGTTTTATAGTAGAGTCATAGAGTCATCCCTGTACTCTCAGGTCCTTGGAGGCGTTTTGACGTTGTTTCATGATGTATAGCTGCTGATGTTTTGTATATCCTGCTGCTGGCCAGATGTGGGCCATTATGTATATATAGCAGGTGATGAACTCATGTGAGGGCTAGACAGCTGATCCCCTAAGCTGTGGGCACATGTTAAGATCTTGTACATGTTTATATAACCTATTTCCTTTTAGGATGAGGACCTAAATGTAAAAGTTTCTTAGTTTATCTGCTTTATGCAATCGGTTTTAATTAACCCGTGTTTTTGGTAATTTGTGGTTTATGGTGTTTTCCGCACGTTTTTGCATAACACCTCGTTGTCTGTGTGATAGTGGGATGTGTTGCCACAAGTTTTGGTATCATATCTCTAGGTTCGCTGAGTCTACAATGATTTAGGACTAGGTTGTGTATGTTCTTGTGAGTTTTCCAGATTTTCTTACAGTCATCTTCTGCCCTCAGAAGAAGAAAAGCCAAGATGTCTGGAAACCATGAAGAACATCCTGCTGAGAACAGCGATGTTGCATCAGTTGATGGAGCTTTTGGTCGGGCACATGAAGATCGGGTGCCTGAGGTCCCCCAACCTGACCCAGCCATTCTTGAACACCCTGCCTATCAACAGCTTATGGGGCAGATGATGGCTACGATGAATCTCATGGTAGAGAGAATGCCAGTGCCTCTGCCAAGAGCACAAGCTCCCCATGGTGAAACATCGGGTATTGGGAAGACATTTGAGCGGCTTTGCCGAGTCGGAGCTTTGAACTATGCTGGAACGGCTGATCCAGCGGATGCAGATCTGTGGCTGACAAGTCTTGATAAGGCTTTTCGGATCCTCGACATCCCCGAAGCAGACAAAGTAAAGCACGTTGTCTACCTTCTAAAAGGTAATGCTGGTCACTGGTGGACCATCGAGGAGGAGAAGCGACCCGGTGAGGTGATCGGTTGGAAGTTCTTTCGGCGTGAGTTTGTCAGCAGATACTTTCCGAAGACGTATCTAGATGAGAAGATCAGTCAGTTTGAGAGCCTGCGACAAGGAACGATGAACATCACCGAGTATGAGGCCAAGTTCATGGATCTGTTGAGGTTTTATCCTCACATGGCGACAACAGATGAGGAGCGGATCAGACATTTTGAGAAGGGTTTGAGTGCTGAGCTGACAACACCTGTTTCTACGCTGGAGAACTATGAGCGGTTTGCTACGTTTGTGGAATCTGTCCGGAGGATTGAACGGTCAGTTAGGGAGAAAAGAGAATCCATTTCTAAGAAGAGGCATGCTCAGTTCCAGGGACAAAAGTTTGGTGGCTTCAAGAAGTCAAGGTTTTCAGCACCTTCCGTGATGAGAGGTTCCAGTGTACCATCACAGTGGTCTCCGAGTAAGGGAAGAGGATATGTTTCTTCACCGTCAAAGGCACATAGTACGACTTCTATGGTAGTGAAAGGGTCGTCTAGGCCACAACAGCGAGACCAGTCATGTCATCTGTGTGGGCAGATCGGGCATTGGAGGTCAAACTGCCCAAATAGAGATGTTGAAGTGACACAGCAGCCAAGGCAGAATCAACGAGGGTCAGATAGACAGCAGCCCAGTAGTAGCAGAGGGTGAGGACGCAGTCAGGCGTCGCAAGCGGGATCGTCTGCTCAAGGAAGCAGAGGATGTGGACAGCAAGCAATGGCTCGATTCTCTTCTATGAATCAGCCGGAGGCGATAGTCAACCCGCGAGTGGTGACAGGTCATATGGAGTTATTTCATTCTGATATGTCTTCTTCTTGCTTTATATCTGTTCTGGTTGACCCGGGTGCTACACACTCTTTTATCTCCTATAGTATGCTTAAGAACTACCGTTTACCTATTAGTTGTAAGAAGGATAGCTTGTTGTTAGAAACCCCTCTTGATGGTTCCTCGATGCTTCGAGAAGAGTGTCCATCTTGTGTCTTATCTTTTTCGGGACACAATATACAACTAGATCTTATACCACTTGATATGCATGGTTTCGATGTGATTCTTGGAATGGATACCTTAGAGAAGTATAAGGTTGTTTTGGATTGTGGTTCCAAGCAGGCTATGTTTGATGATGATGGAGGGAAGAGGATTTTCCAAGGAGATAGGAAGATTCTTCCAACATGTCTAGTATCCTCTATGGTGGCAGAGAAGTTGTTACGACAAGGATGTGAGGCGTTCTTAGCTCACGTAGTGTAACATCCCTGACCTGAGTTATAAGCTAACCCTAGGTGTTTTGACTAAATATGTAATTAAATCCTTGTGATTAACTTTGGGCATGTAATTAAGTTTCTCAGAAACATATATTTCAGTTTTTGCTCCTTTTTATATAAAGTTGTAGCATTGTTTTGTAATACAGGGACCTATGTGCAAATTACCCAGTTAGAAGGATCAACTTGCAAATTGCACATGTTAAGATAATTCTCTGATGTTGAGACATCATGAGAATGATTATGTTGAAGTTAGAGGGATTTCCCAAGCTTGGGCACCAAGGTGCAGCTGTGGAAGCAATCCCGGTGCTTAAAACCCTAATTTGGGGTAAAATGCAATTTACCCAAATTAAGGGATGCAACTTGTAAAATATATCATCCAATGTATCTATTTAGACTCTTGTCATCATTTAGAAAAGAAATGATGAAGAGGTCACCTCAATTGAATAATCAAGTTATGAATTACACCTTTGTGATTGAATAATCAGGGTGTATGTGCAATAGCCCTTTTATGGGTATGTTTAAGTAATAAGCTGATCTTCTTTGCTCTCATTTATTGACCTTAAGAGGAAGTTGTCCTTAAAAGAAAGAAGAGAGGATGAGCTATGAAGGGTGGAGGGACTTAGTTGAAATTATGGAGAATTTATGAACTTATAATTAGAACCCCACCCCAAGTATATATACACTCCACCTCTCTTAGCAAGGGAACTTTCCCTTCGTTTCCTTATTGTTCTATTCACCCAAAAACGACCAAGGACTGCCTTGGAGCTAAGGAGGATGACCAAGGGTGCAAGGTAGGTTTGGATTCCTCTTCTTGCCTAAATTCATGGTTAAAACTCGAATTCAAGGTCAATTTCATGGCTAGCTCTCATGGCTCTATCTTTCTAGCCATCTTTTCTTGACTTTCCCTGGAGGTTTTCACCTTGGCCAACCTGTGAGAGCTCAACGACGCCATTAAAGCTTGGAGCTCAAAAGTTTGGAGCTCAAGAAGCAAGCTTTAGGCGGGTTTTATAACTCTAAACCCATGCTTTGTTATATACATCTTGATTATGCAAGTAGATGATAGTTCTTCTTCTTCCCTACTTTCCTTTGCTATTTTGCAAGCAAATCCGTGGGAAATCCTTGCTGTTCTTGAGCTAGGAGATGAAGACGTTAATTCCAAGAAAAATCCACCGCTTTTCACTTTATTAAACGGTCTCCCCAACTTGCTCTCTCGGTCTCAAGACCGTGAGGAGAGCAAACGGTCTCAAGACCGAGAGAGGGAAAACGGTCTTCAAGACCGTATAGCAGCATTGACCGAGCGTGGACCGTATAAGAAACCTGTATATAATTATGTAGACTAATCACCCTCAAAAATTGAGAGGTTAATTCCAAAGGAATCGCGAGATATGGCCTTTTTAATCAACAACTTTAATTGAATTTTTTTCCTGATTTTCAAACGGTCTGAAATAGCCTTTTTGGGAAAACGGTCTCAAGACTGTGTAAGGTCGTTGACCAGGCGTTGACCGTATGAGATTACTGTTCAAAATAATGTTAATTAACAACTCACCAAATTTGATGGACTAATTCCAAACGAGATAAGAGTTGAAGGGTGATTACTAGGGCAAACCCTAATTGACTTAATCCATAAGTGGTTACCATGGCTTTGACCTTTTGGGGGCTTCAACATTGATAAACATAATCAATTGAAAATCTTGAACCTTGTTGAAGGACCAAACGATTGAGACCATGTGAGCCTCACGGTCTCAAGACCGTTTGAGGGCTCACGGTCTCAAGACCGTTTGAGACCTCACGGTCTCAAGACCGTTTGAGACCTCACGGTCTCAAGACCGAGAGAGGCCTCGCGGTCTCAAGGTCGAGAGACATCAAACGGTCTCAAGACCGAGAGACATCAAACGGTCTCAAGACCGAGAGACATCAAACGGTCTCAAGACCGAGAGACATCAAACGGTCTCAAACCATGTAAGGCCTCTCGGTCTTGAAGTCAACATGGTTAAATGGTCTACACCCCCTCTCGGTTTGGGCTCACGACCTTGAAGGTCACACGGTCTTGAAGTCAACCAAAGCCAACGATCAACCCATCCAAACGGTCTCAAACCGTTTGGATGTTGAAGGTTGAGATCGTTTAAGGTGTTCAAAGGTTGACTTCACTTAACCAATTGGAGATGTAAATGGTTCAAAGATGCTCTAACCTAAAACCCTAATGATAACCTAGGACATTAAGGGATTAAGTGACTAATGATTTGAACCATGATGGTGATCAATGGGGTGAATTACCAAAATACCCTTGAAAGGTCAATTGAGTAATACCTTGATCAAATCAAACCCTAATCACATGTTAGTGATGTTTTTGGCTATGATAGCCCATGATGACTTATTTCAACTTGATCTAGAGTGATGTTATCACCATCTACTAGTATGAGGAGAGATAAAGTACTTCTAGAGAGAGAAAGTACTTCTAGAGAGAGAAAGTACCCTTTTTAGGTGGAAACTCAATTAAAGAACCTTCAATACACATGAATGTGCATAATTAGGGTATGAGCCACCTGTGTGAGATCATGGAAACCCTAATTATGATGTATGATGAATCTTAAGCCAGTCTGAGAGCATCAATGATGATGTTCCACATACATGATGATGTTATGATTTCAATTCACTTCAATGTGAATAGTAAACCCTAATTCAAGGGTAATGACATGCTTTATGAGTATTAAACTCTAATTGATAAGAATCAGAGAACTTAACTCTTATGATAAGAGTGAGAAGTATATTCCTTGTTTTAAATTACCTTTATCAGTTGAACTAACTATGCAGGTCCTGATATGAAAGTGATCATATCCAGGTATGGATGATGATACTGTATTCATTAAAAGCATGTTAAAGGCTTTATGAATAAGTAAAATATCTTGATGCCTTGTCAGTGGCATCCTATGAGTTAATGGGTTGTAAGAGCCATGAATACCACCAAGTCATGCTTCAGAGATGACTGGTGATGAGTATAATGAGAAATGATGATTGATGTGAGTTAGGCTTGTTACATTTAGTATTCTCCTTTCATAGCTGTTATGCTACTGTCATTGTTTGAAGAACAATGTGTGATGATTAAATGAATACTAAATGTACCTAACTAATCAAGTATAATGTAGAGCCCTGATCATAGATCCATCATTGTCAGAGATCAAATGATGGTGAAATAGGATTTCCTAAGGGAGCTCCTGGAACACATACTATTGAGTATGTGGGGTATATGGATGTGTAGAACCTTGCATCCTAGTGTAGGTGATTGATGTAGATGTGTAATCCGTCAACCCTTCACTACTAAACCCTACCATATCAGTGGAAGGTAAACATGAAACCTCCTGATGACGAAGAAAACATAGATATCCGTATCAGTGGAGATAAACATGAAAACTCCTGATGACGAAGAGAGTACAGAACGCCATTGTAACTCTAAAATAGCGAAGGACCAGTTTACCCTGGTGAGCTATAATAAGTAGAGACACAAGATGTCCTACAAGTGATCCTCTTACTGACTGAGGAAGATGAAGGTCATGAGAATCCGGCTCTCTTAATGACCTATGTATGATACTGATGTGACTTCTCAGTGATCAGTTGGAGTATGAGTGGTATGCCTCATCTCCACAGGGCATAATGTTGTTTGTAAAACATAATCACCCACGTAGTATACCTGCTAGAGATAACTACGAGTTAGTTGATTGATGATACACTGTGATAGTGCTTATATTTCTTCATGTCTCATAAATGTTGAACTCTTGTTATATAGTTGCAACTGTTATTGAATACTTTGAAAGCTTTACTGCTTAAGATATTCTCTGATGTTATAATAAAGCTTCTGGCGGAGAGTTATAACTCTCACTGGGACAATTATGTAAAATTGTCTCACTCCGTAGACTTCAACCTTTTTAGGTGGACGTCGTAGACGGAGTAACCGGTCTATAGGTGACCAATCTCAGCAGCAGCAGCAGCACCAGGAGCAGCAGTAATCTCAGGTGGAGATTTAGCCTGCCATGTAGTGTAGTTAGAGTCAGTCCTATGTGTCCTCTGTACTCTCAGGTCTTGGAGTCTTTTGTGTGAGTTCTTGAGATTTTGTATCTCAATGTATATAATTACTCAAGAAGTAATCATCATGAGGTGTAAACAGTTTATCTCTTGTTATGAAAGAAGTTTTTATGGATTCAAGCTCTTGTCCCGAAAAGTTTTAATTTCCCGTGATTTTTGTCTTCCGCTGTTTATCGAATCGCTTCCGCTAAGTTTAAATCGAGATTTTATCGCAGTTTGGAGATCAGAGCCCCACAATTAGTGGTATCAGAGCTCTAGGTCAGTTGAGTCTACAGAGGCATAGGACTTAGGATGCCGAGTCTATCTTTAGTACTCCTTCCTTATCTAATAGAATCTTCTGCTCCTCAGGAGAAGAAGATACATAAGAATGGCTGAGCCACATGATGAGTACGTGGCAGAGAGTAGTGCTAGTGCACCTCGAGGCGGTGCAAGGGTTCCAGAAATAGAACAACCTACACCTAAGTCACCAAGAGAGCCACCCCAGTTTGACCCAGCCGACATGGGTAACCCAGCTGTACAGATGATGTTCGGGCAGTTTATGACTGCCATGACACACATAACCGACATGATGCCCATGCCTGCACCTAGGGCACCTGTCCATCCTGAAGCACAAGGTATCGGTAAGACGTTCGAACGACTTCGTCGTGTCAGAGCTACCGAGTACTTCAGGACTGCCGACCCCGCCGATGCTGACCTTTGGTTGACAGAGTTGGAGGAGGCTTTCAGGATTCTTATCATCCTGGAAGCTGAGAAGGTTAGACATGCTGTCTATCTTCTCAAAGGTAGTGCTGGTCACTGGTGGAACATGGAAGAGCAGAAGAGACCTGGAGTAGAGTTCTCATGGGAAGAGTTTCATCGAGAATTTATCAATAGATATTTTCCAAAGACCTTCCTAGATGAGAAGATCTCTCAGTTTGAGAGACTAAGGCCGGGTATGATGAACATTAGCGAGTATGAAGCTAAGTTCATGGAGTTGCTGCGGTTTTGTCCGCACATGGCTGCCACAGAGGAGGAAAGAATCAGAAGATTTGAGAAGGGTTTGAATGCTGATATGTCAACCCCCGTGTCTGCCTTAGAAAACTGAGAGAGATTCTCTACCTTCGTTGAGTCAGTCCGAAGGATAGAGAGATCTGTGGTTGAGAAGAGACAAACTCAAAAAAGATATCCACAGTTCCAGGGTTCTTCATCTAGGGATTCCAAGAAACCTAGATTCTCTGCACCTAACCCTCCACCACCCAGATCGAGTTTTCAAACTCAATGGACACCGAGCAGAGGTAGAGGACGGAGTCAACCACTTCAAGGAACTCATAGTTCTGCATCAGTGTCAGTTACTGGACCACCCATGCTACAACAACAGGAGAGGAGTTGCTACAACTGTAGTAAGGTGGGACACTTGGTGAAGGATTGTCATTCTAGGCCTGTCAGTGTGACACAGCCTCCGAGACAGAATCAACAGGGATCTCAGAGTAGACAACATCAAGGAGCATCTCGAGTACGTGGACAAGCGTCTCAAGATGGATCATCAGCACCACCTCAACACCAGGCGACTGCGAGGTTCTATGCTATGAACCCACCTGAAGCGGTGGTCAATCCACGGGTAGTGGCAGGTCAGATGAAACTTTTATATTCTGATATGTCTACATCCTGTGTTGTATCTGTTCTGATTGACCCGGGTGCTACGCACTCTTTCATCGCTCGTAAAGTGATCCGTAACTGCAATATGACTGTTAGTCATAGGGCAGATAGTTTGTTGTTGGAGACTCCGTTGAGTGGGTCTACCGTTTTGCAAGAGGTATGCTCTCCCTGCATCATCTTCTTTTCTGAACATCGCATTCAAGTGGACCTTATACCACTTGATATGCGAGGATTTGATATAATCCTCGGGATGGATACCTTGGAAAGGTATAGAGTTGTCTTGGATTGTGAGTCCAAGTTGGCTGTGTTTGCTGATGAAAGCAACACATGGATCTTTCAAGGTGAGAGAAAGATTCTACCCACCTGCCTTGTGTCAGCTATGGTTGCTGATAAGTTGTTGAGGCAAGGATGTTATGCATTCTTAGCCCATGTGGTAGATGTTACCAAGGAAAGTTCCAATCCTGTGGAAGTTCCCATAGTCAGGGAATTCGAGGATGTACTTCCTGAAGAACTTCCTGGCATACCACCACCTCGGGAGATTGATTTTGAAATCAATTTGATCCCAGATACGAAACCCATAGCCCAGACTCCGTATAGGATGGCGCCTGCCGAGATGGCAGAACTAAGGAAACAGCTCCAAGAGTTACTTGAGAAGGGTTTTATCCGACCGAGCACTTCACTTTGGGGTGCTCCGGTCTTGTTTGTTAAAAAGAAAGATGGGTCAATGCGGTTGTGCATCGACTACAGACAACTCAATAAAGTAACAATAAAGAATAAGTATCCTCTGCCGAGGATTGATGATCTCTTTGACCAGTTGCATGGTGCAACTGTCTTTTCAAATATAGACTTGAGATCTGGATATCAGCAACTCTGTATTAAGGATAGTGACATATCCAAGTCTGCCTTTAGGACAAGGTATGGTCACTATGAGTTCACGGTTATGTCGTTTGGACTAACCAATGCACCAGCTGCATTTATGGAACTCATGAACAGAGTTTTTCGACATTTCCTTGATCAATGTGTTGTCGTCTTTATAGATGACATTCTGATCTATAGTAAGAATGCTCAGCAGCATGAGCAGCATCTTCGCCAAGCTTTGACCTTGCTAAGAGAACATAAGCTGTATGCTAAGTTTAGCAAGTGTGAGTTCTGGCTACCGGAGGTATCTTTTCTTGGACATGTGATATCTGCCTCGGGAATTCGTGTTGACCCTTCAAAGGTAGAATCTGTTCTACAATGGGAACAACCGAAGACACCGACGGAGATTCGAAGTTTCTTGGGGTTAGCTGGCTATTATCGAAGGTTCATTACGAACTTTAGTTCTATAGCTTTACCTTTGACCAAGTTAACCCGGAAAGATGTTCCTTTTTCTTGGAGTGATAAGTGTCAACAGTCTTTCCAATTGTTGAAAGAGAGGTTGACAAGTGCACCTGTTCTTGTGCTACCTGAACAAGGAAAAGGATATGTAGTCTTCTGTGATGCTTCCAAGAATGGACTTGGATGTGTGTTGATGCAGGATAAACAAGTGATTTCTTTTGCTTCCCGACAGCTTAAGAAACACGAGGAGAATTATCCGACACACGATCTGGAGTTAGCTGTCGTGGTTCATGCCTTGAAGATCTGGAGACATTATCTCTACGGAGAGACATTCCAGATTTTCACAGACCACAAGAACCTTAAGTATATCTTCTCTCAGCATGAGCTTAACATGAGGCAACGTCGTTGGATGGAGTTAATCAAGGACTACGATTGTACAATTGATTACCATCCGGGCAAGGCCAATGTTGTTGCAAATGCCTTGAGTAGGAAATCAGCAACATCAACCATGGATAGAGCACAACTAAACTCTTTAGTATGCTCTAAGAGAGATATGCTTATCTCTTTAAGGCAAGACAATGTACAGTTAAAGGTGTCGTTGTTAGCCGGATTGTTGGCTGAGATGCATATTAAACCTACCCTAAGGGAGCAAATTAAGGAAGCACAACAAGGTGATGATGCAGTTCAGCAGATCAGATCTGAGTATGGAAATGAGAAGAGAGATGGTTTCCATGACTCAGATGATCATGTAGCTTGTTATAATGGAAGGATGATAGTGCCGGATGTGGATAACTTGAGGAAGTTAGTCCTGGAAGAAGCTCATTCTTCCATGTATGCTATGCATCCAGGAAGCACCAAGATGTATCGGAATTTGAAAGATTTGTATTGGTGGCATGGGATGAAGAAGGATGTTGCAGAGTTTGTTATGAGGTGTCCTGTGTGTCAGCAAGTTAAAGCTGAACACCAGAAGCATGCAGGGACAATGCAACCTTTACCCATACCACAGTGGAAGTGGGACCATGTGACCATGGATTTTGTTGTTGGCCTACCCAGGACAAGCAAAGGACATGATTCCATTTGGGTAGTTGTTGATAGGTTGACTAAGACAGCACATTTCTTACCTGTCAAAACAACCTATTCTGCTGAAAGGTTATCACAGTTGTATGTGCAAGAGATAGTGCGTTTGCACGGAGTTCCTGTCACTATAGTTTCTGACAGAGGTCCCCAGTTTACCAGTCGTTTTTGGGAACAGTTGCACAGAGCCTTAGGCACCAAGCTAAGGTTTAGTACGGCCTTTCATCAACAGACTGATGGACAGTCGGAAAGGACCATACAGACCTTAGAAGACATGTTGAGAGCATGTGCTCTCCAGTTTACCGGAAGTTGGGATCTACACCTAAGCTTGATAGAGTTTGCCTATAACAATAGCTATCAGCATAGTATTGATATGGCACCTTATGAGGCCTTGTATGGTAGACGTTGTAGATCACCTTTGTGTTGGTTTGAGACTAGTGAACATCAGTTGTTAGGTCCTGATCTTGTGCAGCAGACTACAGAGAAGATTAAAGTAATACAACAATAGATTAAGACTGCACAGGATAAGCAGAAATCTTATGCTGACAAGCGTTGTAGACCCTTAGAATTCCAGGTTGGAGACAGAGTGTATCTCAAGGTCTTGCCTTGGAAAGGGGTCCTTCGTTTTGGAAGGAAAGGGAAGTTAGCTCCTAGATTTATGGGACCTTATCCAATCATTGAACGAATTGGAAAGGTAGCATATAGACTAGAGATGCCTCCAGAGTTACAGAGGTTACACCCTGTGTTTCACATTTCTATGCTAAAGAAATGTTACCCCGACACCGAGTCAGTTCTACAACCTATGGAGGTAGAATTGAATGATGATATATCCTATGAGGAGGGACCAGTGTCAATCCTTGATAACAGAATTAAAAAGTTAAAGAAGAAAGATATAAGTCTTGTGAAAGTCCTCTGGAACCACTGTGGTGTTGAAGAAGCCACTTGGGAACTAGAGGATGAGATGAGAAGGAAGTATCCTGCCCTTTTCTCTTAATATGTCTTATCGATTTCGGGGACGAAATCTTTGTAAGGGGTGGATAATTTGTAACATCCCTGACCTGGGTTATAAGCTAACCCTAGGTGTTTTGCCTAAATATGTAATTAAATCCTTGTGATTAACTTTGGGCATGTAATTAAGTTTCCTAGAAACATATATTTCAGTTTTTGCTCCTTTTTATATAAAGTTGTAGCATTGTTTTGTAATACAGGGACCTATGTGCAAATTACCCAGTTAGAAGGATTAACTTGCAAATTGCACATGTTAAGATAATTCTCTGATGTTGAGACATCATGAGAATGATTATGTTGAAGTTAGAGGGATTTCCCAAGCTTGGGCACCAAGGTGCAGCTGTGGAAGCAATCTCGGTGCTTATAACCCTAATTTGGGGTAAAATGCAATTTACCCAAATTAAGGGATGCAACTTGTAAAATATATCATCCAATGTATCTATTAAGACTCTTGTCATCATTTAGAAAAGAAATGATGAAGAGGTCACCTCAATTGAATAATCAAGTTATGAATTACACCTTTGTGATTGAATAATCAGGGTGTATGTGCAATAGCCCTTTTATGGGTATGTTTAAGTAATAAGCTGATCTTCTTTGCTCTCATTTATTGACCTTAAGAGGAAGTTGTCCTTAAAAGAAAGAAGAGAGGACGAGCTATGAAGGGTGGAGGGACTTAGTTGAAATTATGGAGAATTTATGAACGTATAATTAGAACCCCACCCCAAGTATATATACACTCCACCTCTCTAAGCAAGGGAACTTTCCCTTCGTTTCCTTACTGTTCTATTCACCCAAAAACGACCAAGGACTGCCTTGGAGCTAAGGAGGACGACCAAGGGTGCAAGGTAGGTTTGGATTCCTCTTCTTGCCTAAATTCATGGTTAAAACTCGAATTCAAGGTCAATTTCATGGCTAGCTCTCATGGCTCTATCTTTCTAGCCATCTTTTCTTGACTTTCCCTGGAGGTTTTCACCTTGGCCAACCTGTGAGAGCTCAAGGACGCCATTAAAGCTTGGATCTCGAAAGTTTGGAGCTCAAGAAGCAAGCTTTAGGCGGGTTTTATAACTATAAACCCATGCTTTGTTATATACATCTTGATTATGCAAGTAGATGATAGTTCTTCTTCTTCCCTACTTTCCTTTGCTATTTTTCAAGCAAATCCATGGGAAATCCTTGCTTTTCTTGAGCTAGGAGATGAAGACGTTAATTCCAAGAAAAATCCACCACTTTTCACTTTATTAAACGGTCTCCCCAACTTGCTCTCTCGGTCTCAAGACCGTGAGGAGAGCAAACGGTCTCAAGACCGAGAGAGGGCAAACGGTCTTCAAGACCATATAGCAGCGTTGACCGAGCGTGGACCGTATAAGAAACCTGTATATAATTATGTAGACTAATCACCCTCAAGAGGTTAATTCCAAAGGAATCGCGAGATATGGCCTTTTTAATCAACAACTTTAATTGAATTTTTTTCCTGATTTTCAAACGGTCTGAAATAGCCTTTTTGGGAAAACGGTCTCAAGACCGTGTAAGGTCGTTGACCAGGCGTTGACCGTATGAGATTACTGTTCAAAATAATGTTAATTAACAACTCACCAAATTTGATGGACTAATTCCAAACGAGCTAAGAGTTGAAGGGTGATTACTAGGGCAAACCCTAATTGACTTAATCCATAAGTGGTTACCATGGCTTTGACCTTTTGGGGGCTTCAACATTGATAAACATAATCAATTGAAAAGCTTGAACCTTGTTGAAGGACCAAACGGTTGAGACCATGTGAGCCTCACGGTCTCAAGACCGTTTGAGGGCTCACGGTCTCAAGACCGTTTGAGACCTCACGGTCTCAAGACCGAGAGAGGCCTCGCGGTCTCAAGGTCGAGAGACATCAAACGGTCTCAAGACCGAGAGACATCAAACGGTCTCAAGACCGAGAGACATCAAACGGTCTCAAACCATGTAAGGCCTCTCGGTCTTGAAGTCAACATGGTTAAACGGTCTACACCCCCTCTCGGTTTGGGCTCACGACCTTGAAGGTCACACGGTCTTGAAGTCAACCAAAGCCAACGGTCAACCCATCCAAACGGTCTCAAACCGTTTGGATGTTGAAGGTTGAGATCGTTTAAGGTGTTCAAAGGTTGACTTCACTTAACCAATTGGAGGTGTAAATGGTTCAAAGATGCTCTAACCTTAAACCCTAATGATAACCTAGGACATTAAGGGATTAAGTGACTAATGATTTGAACCATGATGGTGATCAATGGGGTGAATTACCAAAATACCCTTAAAAGGTCAATTGAGTAATACCTTGATCAAATCAAACCCTAATCACATGTTAGTGATGTTTTTGGCTATGATAGCCCATGATGACTTATTTCAACTTGATCTAGAGTGATGTTATCACCATCTACTAGTATGAGGAGAGAGAAAGTACTTCTAGAGAGAGAAAGTACTTCTAGAGAGAGAAAGTACCCTTTTTAGGTGGAAACTCAATTAAAGAACCTTCAATACACATGAATGTGCATAATTAGGGTATGAGCCACCTGTGTGAGATCAAGGAAACCCTAATTATGATGTATGATGAATCTTAAGCCAGTCTGAGAGCATCAATGATGATGTTCCACATACATGATGATGTTATGATTTCAATTCACTTCAATGTGAATAGTAAACCCTAATTCAAGGGTAATGACATGCTTTATGAGTATTAAACTCTAATTGATAAGAATCAGAGAACTTAGCTCTTATGATAAGAGTGAGAAGTATATTCCTTGTTTTAAATTACCTTTATCAGTTGAACTAACTATTCAGGTCCTGATATGAAAGTGATCATATCCAGGTATGGATGATGATACTGTATTCATTAAAAGCATGTTAAAGGCTTTATGAATAAGTAAAATATCTTGATGCCTTGTCAGTGGCATCCTATGAGTTAATGGGTTGTAAGAGCCATGAATACCACCAAGTCATGCTTCAGAGATGACTGGTGATGAGTATAATGAGAAATGATGATTGATGTGAGTTAGGCTTGTTACATTTAGTATTCTCCTTTCATAGCTGTTATGCTACTGTCATTGTTTGAAGAACAATGTGTGATGATTAAATGAATACTAAATGTACCTAACTAATCAAGTATAATGTAGAGCCCTGATCATAGATCCATCATTGTCAGAGATCAAATGATGGTGAAACAAGATTTCCTAAGGGAGCTCCTGGAACACATACTATTGAGTATGTGGGGTATATGGATGTGTAGAACCTTACATCCTAGTGTAGGTGATTGATGTAGATGTGTAATCCGTCAACCCTTCACTACTAAACCCTACCGTATCAGTGGAAGGTAAACATGAAACCTCCTGATGATGAAGAAAACATAGATATCCGTATCAGTGGAGATAAACATGAAAAATCCTGATGACGAAGAGAGTACAGAACGCCACTGTAACTCTAAAATAGAGAAGGACCAGTTTACCCTGGTGAGCTATAATAAGTAGAGACACAAGATGTCCTACAAGTGATCCTCTTACTGACTGAGGAAGATGAAGGTCATGAGAATCCGACTCTCTTAATGACCTATGTATGATACTGATGTGACTTCTCAGCGATCAGTTGGAGTATGAGTGGTATGCCTCATCTCCACAGGGCATAATGTTGTTTGTAAAACATAATCACCCACGTAGTATACCTGCTAGAGATAACTACGAGTTAGTTTATTGATGATACACTGTGATAGTGCTTATATTTCTTCATATCTCATAAATGTTGAACTCTTGTTATATAGTTGCAACTGTTATTGAATACTTTGAAAGCTTTACTGCTTAAGATATTCTCTGATGTTATAATAAAGCTTATGGCGGAGAGTTATAACTCTCGCTGGGACAATTATGTAAAATTGTCTCACTCCGTAGACTTCAACCTTTTTAGGTGGACGTCGTAGACGGAGTAACCGGTCTACAGGTGACCAATCTCAGCAGCAGAAGCAGCACCAGGAGCAGCAGTAATCTCAGGTGGAGATTTAGCCTGCCATGTAGTGTAGTTAGAGTCAGTCCTATGTGTCCTCTGTACTCTCAGGTCTTGGAGTCTTTTGTGTGAGTTCTTGAGATTTTGTATCTTGATGTATATAATTACTCAAGAAGTAATCATCATGAGATGTAAACAGTTTATCTCTTGTTATGAAAGAAGTTTTTATGGATTCAAGCTCTTGTCCCGAAAAGTTTTAATTTCCCGTGATTTTTGTCTTCCGCTGTTTATCGAATCGCTTCCGCTAAGTTTAAATCGATATTTTATCGCAGTTTGGAGATCATAGCCCCACACGTAGTGGATGCCAAGGTGAAAAGTCCTAGCCTTGAGGAGATAACGGTTGTCCGAGAGTTTGCGGATGTGTTTCCTGATGAGTTCCCTGGTGTTCCTCCGCCCCGATAGATTGATTTCGAGATCAATCTGGTTCCAAGAACGCAACCAATTGCGCAAAACATCATATAGGATGGCTCCAGTGGAGATGGCAGAGCTTAAGAAGCAGTTGCAAGAGTTGTTGGAGAAAGGTTTCATCCGACCGAGTATGTTGCCTTGGGGTGCTCCAATGTTGTTCGTTAAGAAGAAGGATGGATCGATGCGGCTGTGTATAGATTACCGGCAGTTGAACAAGGTCATGATCAAGAACAAGTACCCGTTACCGAGGATAGATGACCTGTTCGATCAGTTGAGTGGTGCTACTGTGTTTTCAAAGATCGATCTACGGTCCGTATATCATCAGTTGAGGATTAAGGCGGATGACATACCAAAGTCAGCTTTTAGGACGAGGTATGGTCACTTCGAGTTTGTGGTTATGTCGTTTGGGCTAACCAATGCGCCTACTGCTTTCATGGATTTGATGAACAGAGTGTTCCGTTCGTTTCTAGATCAGTTTGTTGTGGTCTTTATAGATGACATCTTGATCTATAGTCGGGATAGGCAAGAGCATGAGCGACATCTTCGACTAGCGTTGACTCTTCTTCGTCAACATCAGTTGTATGCCAAGTTCAGTAAGTGTGAGTTCTGGTTGGAAGAAGTAACTTTCTTGGGTCATGTGATATCTACAGAAGGAGTCAAAGTGGACCCGAAAAAGGTGGAATCCGTTGTAGAATGGGAACAGCCGAAGACGCCGACGGAAGTTCGTTTGGCAGGATACTACCGGAGGTTTATCAAGGACTTTAGTACGATTGTGTTGCCGATGACAAAGTTGACCAGAAAGGAGGTACCTTTTGTCTGGGATGATCGTTTCTAGAAAGCTTTACAAAGTTTGAAGGAGAAGCTGACTAGTGCTCCAGTGTTAGTGCTGCCAGAGCCTGGAAAGGGCTATGTTGTTTTCTGTGATGCTTCCAAGAAAGGTTTAGGTTGTGTGCTAATTCAGGAAGATCGTGTGGTTTCTTTTGCTTCGTGACAGCTTAAGAAACACGAGGAGAACTATCCGACTCGTGATTTAGAGTTGACAGCGATGGTTCATGCGTTGAAGATTTGGAGACACTATCTTTATGGGGAAGTGTGTCAGATCTTTACAGATCATAAGAATTTGAAGTACATCTTTTCGCAGCATGAGTTAAACACACGGCGGCGTCGATGGATGGAGATAATCAATGATTACGACTGCACCATCGAGTATCATCCTGGTAAGGCGAAAGTGGTAGCTGATGTGCTTAGCCGAAAGTCTTCTTCTCCCTCTACAAAGAAGACACAGTTGAGTTCCTTGGGATGCCATAGACGGGATATGTTTGTCTCTTTGCGACAGATGAATGCGCAGATGGAGGTTTCCTTGTTAGCTAGACTTTTAGCACATGTGCAAGTCAAGCCTACCCTGAGACAACAGATCAAAGATGTACAGCAAACCGATGATACAGTACAGTTGATCAGATAAGAGTTCGGCAACAAAAAGCGTGATGGGTTCCATGAGTCCAAGGATGGACTAGTTTGCTGCCAAGATAGGATGGTGGTCCCCAATGTAGGTAATCTGAGGAAGCTAGTTCTCGAAGAAGCACACACATCGATGTATGCTATGCGTCCAGGAGTCACCAAGATGTATCATAGTCTGAAGGACTTGTATTGGTGGCCCGGCTTGAAGAAAGATGTAGCCGAGTTTGTGGCTAGGTGTGCAGTTTGTCAGCAAGTCAAGGCTGATCATCAAAAGCCGGCAGGTACGTTGCAACCCCTGCCGATACCGTAGTGGAAATGGGATCATATAACCATGGATTTTGTAGTTGGTCTGCCCAGGATAACTAGGAATCATGATTCCATTTGGGTAATAGTAGATAGATTGACGAAGTCTGCCCATTTCATACCAATAAAGACAACGTATACAGCCGAGAAGCTTGCTCGAGTATATGTGGATGAGATAGTACGTTTACACGGTGTTTCGGTGATGATAGTTTCCGACAGAGGTCCTCAGTTCACGAGTCATTTTTGGGAACAGTTGCACCAAGCATTGGGAACGCAGTTGAGGTTCAGTACCGCCTTCGACCCGCAGACAGATGGACAATCTGAGAGGACTATTCAAACTCTAGAGGATCTCCTTCGAGCTTGTGTTTTGCAGTTCCTAGGCAGTTGGGATGTGCATCTCAGTTTGATAGAGTTCGCCTACAACAATAGTTATCAGCGGAGCATTGACATGGCTCCTTACGAGGCCTTATATGGCAGGAAGTGTAGATCTCCATTATGTTGGTATGAGTCTGGTGAATATCAGCTTTTGGATCCTGAGTTAGTACAACAGACAACAGAAAAGATCAAAGTGATACAACAACAGTTGAAAGCGGCACATGACAGGCAGAAGTCTTATGCAGACAATCGCCGACGACCTTTGGAGTTCCAGGTAGGAGACAAAGTGTATCTTAAAGTCTCGCCGTGGAAAGGTGTGCTAACATTTGGCCGGAAGGGTAAGCTAGCACCTAGATATATGGGGTCATACCCAGTCATAGCACGTATGGGCAAGGTAGCTTACAAGTTGGAGCGGCCGCCAGAGTTGCACAGGTTACACCCAGTGTTCCATGTCAGTATGCTGAAGAAAAGTCATCCGGATACAGGCACAGTGATACAGCCGGTCGAAGTTGAGCTTGATGAAGATGTGACCTATGAGGAAGGTCCTGTGATGATTCTCGACAGAAGAGTTAAGAAGCTGAAGAGGAAGGACCTGGTTCTTGTAAAGGTTCTTTGGCATCATTGTGGCGTTGAGGAAGCCATTTGGGAGCTTGAGGAAGAGATGAGGAGGAAGTATCCCTCACTTTTTTCTTCGGATTTTGAGGACGAAATCCCTTTGTAGAGGGTTAGTTTGTAAGGACCCTGACCTTTGTTTAGGGCTTATCCTATTTTCTTTGCTTAACCCTGATGCTTGGTTGCTTGCTAATCACCTTTAGTGGTGATTAGGGTTTGTTGGTGTTTTGTTGGGAGCTGGAGGTGCTACTTGCAATTAACCCAAGTTTAGGGTTTGTGGGCAAGTTTGTCACCTTGTGAGGTGTTCCTCCCTCTCCTTGCTTCCTCTAGTGTTGAGAGGAAGGGTTGGGCTCGTTACTTGAGTTGCCTTGGGCTTGGATGAGCTTGTTGGGCCTTGTGGTGCGTTGCCTTTGCCTCTTTGGACCTTGTGTCGGGTAAGAGTGCCCTGTATTGGCCTGAGCTTGTGTTGGCCTGTGGTGTGTCGCCCAGGGTGTATATCGGCCATGGTGTGGGTGTGTCGGCCATGGTGTGGAGGTGTGTCGCCCATGGACCCTTTGACTCTCTTTGACCTCGTTTGTGTCACCACTAGTGGACACTTGGTGCTTGATGCTTGCATGTGGCAATGACCTTGGACATGTGTTTACGACATGCTAGAGTGGTGGCTTTGCCCTTGGACAAGTGTCCCTAGGTGGGCGACACCTTGCCTTGTCTTACCTTGGTTTCTCCTCCATCCTCTTCTATATATGTGTATCCTTTATCTTGCTAAGGATCCCTTTAGTTCCTTAGTCTCCCTCTCCCTTGGTGCACGACACCCTCTTCTTTTGCAAGCTTGGTGGCCGATCCTTGCCTTGGAGTCTCCTTCTTCCTCTAGTGGTGGCCGAACCCTAGAGTGCCTTGCTCTTCTTCCTTGGTGGTGCTAGGAGCTTGGAGCTTGCTTAAGGTGGGTTACATAACTCCTAACCCTAACTACACTACCTTCTTCTATGTTCTTATATGTTGCTTATGATCATATCGACTATGTATGTTGCTAGTTTCTTGCTTAGTTGCTTCTTGTTGGCCGAACCTTGTTCTAGGGTTTCTTGTTGAGAAACACCCCTCTCCCTCCTTGGTCTTGAGAAGTGAGCTTGGACTCTAGAAATATGAGCAATATTCCTCTCTTTTTTGAGTTGGGAGGTGAGCTTGTATTCTAGTTGCTTGAGCAACACCCTTCTCTCACCATGGATTTGAGAGGTGAGCTTTGTGGTAGATGTGAACCTTGGTTGTGGTTGAACCTTGTGTTGCCCGAATTGGTGTTAAGAAGCTTGGCAAGACCCCTCTCTCTTGGTTGTTGAGAGGTGAGCCATCTTCTTGATCCATTAGGATTTTGGTTCCCTTGTGCTTGAGGTAGATGGTGATCTTGTCGGGTTGCACCTTGCCCGATATGGTGTTAGTGGTGATGTTGCCCGATACCCCTCTTGACCTAGAGCCTTGGACGATATGTTGTGGCTGTGTCGGGCGTTGCACCTGGTTCCTGCCTTGTGTGTGTGTTGGGAATCACACCTTGATGAGTAACCTGCCTGATACACTTAGCCTATGTGATGGCTTGGTGTCGTTGTGCTTTGAGGCATGGAGTTTGTTAGCTAGTTC
This sequence comes from Alisma plantago-aquatica, assembly GCA_963693085.1. NCBI lineage: Eukaryota > Viridiplantae > Streptophyta > Magnoliopsida > Alismatales > Alismataceae > Alisma > Alisma plantago-aquatica. Next base: position 520,946,943 of record OY856414.1, on the reverse strand, counting down.
TGTGGTGTTGTGGCGGGTGTCACACCAGTCTTTGCCCTGTGTGTCGGCCGATAGGTCCAGGCTAGACTAGCTGAGCGACAGGCTCCTTATTGCCCGGTTGAGTTGCATCCTTTGAGGCCGTTAAACCCTGTGTTGCACGGTGTTGCGTTGCCCGACACCGAGGTGCACGACGCACCATTGCACGATATGTCTCCTAGGGATAGCTACACGATATGCTGATGGGCGTTATGCCCTGGGTTGCCCGATATGCATGTGGTTGCACGATGCATGCTGCACGATACATCTAGGTGCACGATACACCCTAAGGTAGCCCGAAACCCTTGCTGATATGCTTGGCCGATATGTGCTGATATGCTTGGCCGATATGTGCTGGTCTGCTTGACCATTATGTGTTGTAGTGTTGGGCGATAGGGGAGAGTGCCCTGCCTGACACTACCTTTGGTGAGGATAGTGGGTGCTTCTAGTGAGGGTCTTGTTCCTTCTGGAAACCGATATGCTAGTTCTTGTTTATGCATCACGTTTGGTTTATAATGGTGACCCTTGATACGCTTGATAAAGTAGATCACATCTATGTATCTTGACATGACATTCCATGTGTTTATGATCATCTTGAATGATATAAATAATGCGGAGTAAATGATAAGCATATAAGATGCTTTCCATGATGATATGACATATGTCTATGATCACAGGTTGAGGCATTTATGATAAAGCATATGATCATCAATGTCACCCTATATTGAATAATATGATCTTTCTGTTAATCCATGATGATGGTGCATACTAACCATGCATGTGTTTCATATAGATACATAGCCAGGTAAAGGGCTATGAGGTATATATGTTGAGTAACATTGCTTTGATGGTTACTCTTGATGATGAGATAACATGCATGATGTGTTTTGGTCTGAGGACCTGAGTTTGGATAAAGTGCCAGTTGAGGTGTTATCCTCTTTCGATGATCTGGGATTGATATCCCAAGAGATGAGTTTTCCTGTTGAGGCAGTGGTCTCTTATGATGGGGGATTGAGATCCCGGAATAGCATGATGGTGGCAATAATAATGTAGTTTTATGTTATGCATGTGTTACAACTTGGTTTCCTCAACAATCCACTTAAAATATACTAACTAATCACAGTGGAACATATCATGTAGTTTGCCCTGGCCATAGATCCATCATCATCAGTAGCTGGTAATGGTGAAACAGGTTCTTTTGCGGGTTAACTTGTAAGCGCATATTATTGAATATGTGTGGTTGCTCCTAGCCGAAAATGAGGAGGTTTGAGTGCAATTTCGGTTGTAGACTCCAGAGTGCAGATTCAGGCTCCTAGCTCAATATGATAAGAGCATGGTGAACAGGCCCATGGCTCAGGATGTGTGATATGGGAGCATGAAGGCGTTCATGGCTCAGAGCACGGTGAACAGGCCCGTGGCTCAGTTTCACTGGCACCGATACCTGTACCGAGGCGGGCTAGGCAGAGGGTAGCCTGACCCTGTGGATGAGGCCACTTAAGCATGAGATTGCGGTACTGCTTCTGTTGTACTCGTGCACTGACCACGAGGTGGGAGGTCGTGGAGTCCGACTCTTCCATTGACCTTGTATGGCACCAGCTTGGGTTTCGCAACCGAAGGTTGGATTTGAGCGGTACGACTCACTTCCTCAGGGCGTAATAATATGTAATCCATCCGTATAGTATTTATTGCTTAAGGCAAAACACGAAACATTGATTGAGTCCTTGCTTGTGTAGTTAATCTTGTTATACTTGCAGTTACTTATACGTTCCTTATGTTATGAGGTAAGATCTTATAAATCTTATCTTGTTAATCATGTTCCATAAAGAAATACTTGGGTATATGCCTTCCGTACAGTCTGGTAACCCTGATGGTAAGAATAGCCTTGTTATATAAACTGCTCTTATTGTACCTTTTATCCGTTATCTGCTGTTGTTGCTTTCATCTTCCTTTTGTTTTATAGTTTTGGCGGGGAGTTATGTTTCTCACTGGGACTGTGTGTCTCACCCCGTTGGTTTACAACCTTTTTAGGTGTTCGAGCTAGACGTGGTGGTGGTCGTGGAGTTGCGGCTGAGCAGCAAGAAGAGCAGTGGAAGGCAAGAGATGGATATGTTGTTGTTTTGGTCGTTTTGTAGTAGAGTCTTAGAGTCATCCATGTACTCTCAGGTCCTTGGAGGCATTTTGACGTTGTTTCACGATGTATAGTTGTTGATGTTTTTTATATCCTGCTGCTGGCCGGATGTGGGCCGTTATGTATATATAGCAGGTGATGAACTCATGTGAGGGCTAGACATCTGATCCCCTAAGCTGTGGACAGGTGTCAAGATCTTGTACATGTTTATATAACATGTTTCCTTGCAGGATGAGGACCTAAATGTAAAAGTTTCTTAGTTTATCTGCTTTATGCAATCGGTTTTAATTAACCCGTGTTTTTGGTAATTTGTGGTTTATGATATTTTCTGCACGTTTTCCCGTAACACCTCGCTGCCTGTGTGATAGTGGGATGTGTTGCCACAAAAAAGATCTAGCATATAGGTTTTCTAGGAGGAACATGACCCTCACTAGAAGTGGCCACTACCCTCACAAGAAGTGTGACGGGCAGGGTGCCTCCACTAGAGATGGTATCGGGCAGGGTAGACTTCCTCATCACGCCCAAGCATCTAGCCATGTATCGGTCAAGGATAACGGGCTACCACCTCCAGGAGTGTCGTGCAACCAACTGTATCGTGCAACCAGGGTATAACGGCCACAAAGCCTAACGTGCAGCTCAAACTATGGGGCATGTCGTGGATCAAGTGCGTTGTGCACTAGGTGTGTATCGTGCACAAGGTGTGTCTGGCACAAGGTGTTAGGGGTTGCAACTCAAACGGGCAACAAAGAAAGCCTATCGTCCAGCCAGGCTAGTCTCATCCTATCTGCCAACACACAAGGCCAGGTGTTACGACCCGCGTCGAGCTTATCCCGTAAGTAAGTTGTTCAGCATGTGTTTAGCTGATGTGTTAAGTTATAAGCCTGTTTTTGTTAAAAATGTTTAAATGGACATGATATGTGCTTAGTGTGATTTCTAGCTTCTAAAGTGTGTAATATCTTACGCTTGAAGCGTTGCCAGAGAAATCGTTCGAATTCAACCTTCGAGTCAAAAGTTGCAAGTTTTTGGGCTTCTAGGGACTCGATTGTAATTTTGCGAAAGTTTCGAAATTCGCAATTTGGCCCCTAAGTTTTCTTCCTTATCTTTCCTTTCTCCCTTTCTCGTTTCATTTCACAGAAACGCAGAACGCAGGAAACGTTCTGTTCCTTGCGTGAGAGAAAGAGAGAAAGAGAGGAGCTGAGGAGGGAGAAGCTCTGGAGCGTCGTTTTGCTCCAATTAGTTGCTGCAGATCGTCCCTTTCCTCCGTAGATCATCATCTCCGTCGAATCAAATCGATTTCACAGCTGGAGCTGCGTTTGCAAGAAAGGCGGATTGGTGATTGGGGTGCACGGTGCAGCCCCAGTTCGTTTTCTTCTTTCCTTCAGGTACGGTTTAGTGGTATGTGTTGTTTGTAATCGTTTGGTGTTGTTTGCTCAAAGTTTGCCCGTCGATTCGAGAGAAATCGACTTCTGCAGGTCGTTTTTGTGTTCTGACTGTGCGCGGTTCGGCCGAGTTTCCAATTCGGTCGGCCGAGTTCTTATTTAGGGCTTTTGTACAGCGTTTTCCGGATCGGCCGAGTTTCAGTTTGGATCGGCCGAGTTTCCTGAATTAGATATACGAACAGTGTTTTGGTCGGCCGAGTTTGGTCCTGATCGGCCGAGTTTCCTTTGTAGGTTTTTCAAGAGGTGAGTTGGTCGGCCGAGTTCCCCAGGGGATCGGCCGAGATTCTAGTTGGTCGGCCGAGGTTTGTTCGACCGAGTTTCAGAACAGGGAAACGGTCGGCCGAGTTCCATAGGGATCGGCCGAGTTTCAAGTGGTGAGTGGCAATTCATTTAGAAATCATTATTTAACTCATTTTAAATATCTGATTGCTTCAGTAATAGTTTAATAAGATCATTGGAACTTGAATTGTGTAATAAGAATGATGAGAAAGGGGAAATTCTGTGTTTACAGTTATAATGTGTTATTTATGTTATTCGTTAATCAAGTATAGACTTAGATGCCCTAACACCGTAGAACCCCTAAGTGGTATCTGCAGCTTTGGGGTGAAACTCGTGTTGCAACATCATCCGTGCGTGTGTCGCGGACAAACGAGGAAAGAGAAAAAGGGCAGTGTCTAACAACAATTGTGCTGGTGTCACAATGGCACTGCGGTTTCACCAGAAAACTTGGTTATCTAACACCATTCGTGCGGAGTCGCGAAGGTAACCCTGTGACCCTCCGCCTATGTGCTCAGGTTAGTAGGAGGAGTTGAGAGAGCACTCGGAGTAGTGCATTGAGGCCGGAGAGCCTGTAGGCCGGAGAGCCTATGGTCCTGTGGCAGAACAGGGCTGGCGTCAGACTTAGCATTCCCGGGTGTGTCGCTAAGTCTTGTACGGTGGGGCCGTAGCATGAATTTGCTATGGATCTTTATATGCAGAGTACACTGCATATATTTAGGGCATAATAATATAATGGATGAAAAATCATATAGGTTCACAGTAAATTTATATAATTGTTTAACTACTTGAAATACCTGACGACGCTTAGAAATGTGATTGGTAACTGTTTACCTGCTATGTCAGTAGAATTGCTCTGCCTAAACTGTATATATGTTTATTTTCAGTTAATGAACCTGACGAGTTGTTTATTGATAGCTAAGTGAAATGTTATTCACTGAGCGAGTAGGCTCACCCCTCTACTAAAAAATTTTCAGGTCAGCATCAGCAACAGGAGTCAGAAGGATCGTTTCATCCCCACGCTTAGTTGATAGAAGGTTTGTAGTTAGTCTAGTTAGAAGGTCTCTTAGTCCATTCCCCTCGATCTTTGGGGCAAGGTGTGAGTGAGAGAGAGAATATGTACAAAGATGTAAATTAATTGTTATGCTTTATTTTATGTTGAACAATGCAGTGTGCTGTAGACTTGTTTAATTTCCTATCAGTTAATAGAAATGCTTCCGCAGTCTGCTTAGTTTCATTTTACAGCTTAAATCTGATTATTCTGTTAATCTCTTTAAATGTGTCTTAAACAGTGAAGAGTGTTTGGCTTCTGTGTATAATCCCACCTGTCGTGCCCTAATCCGGTGGTTTGTGTTTAATGTGAGATTGGGGCGCGACAATTTTTGGTATCAGAGCCTAGGTTTGAGTACTTAGTTACTCAAGGTCAGGGGACGATAAGAGACCAATAGGATTAAGGTTTAAGTGTCTTTCTTCTATCTGTAATTTTCTAATAGGAAATATTTTATTATATCATTGCAGATGGCAGGAAGAGGTTTTGATCGTGATGATCAAGCTGAGAGCCATGTTGGCCCTGATCCGCGATACTTGGGTCCAGGTGGTGGTGACCACGTGGATGAAGCATCCCGGATGTATAGGATGTTCTTGGAAACTAAGGAGAGGTATAAGGCTGATAGGCGAGAATCTTCTTCTACCAGCAGTAAAGATCTGATGCGATCTTATGAGCTTGTGAAGAAGCTTGGTGGCACAGAGTTCAGTGGCACCACAGATCCCGCAGAAGCTGATGAGTGGTTTAGACAGATTGAGAAGGTCTTTCGTCTGATGGAGCTTCCAGAAGACAAGAAGATCAATCATGCAGTCTACCTTCTGACAGGTGATGCAGAGCTATGGTGGCGTGGTGTGGAGGAAAAGAGAAGAGGCACAGAGCTTTCCTGGCAGGATTTCTCTGAGGAGTTTCATCTCAAATTCTATCCACCCACTTTCCTTAATGAGAAAATCAGGCAGTTGCAGAATATCAAGCAGGGAAACATGACAGTTACAGAGTATGAAGCGCTTTTCACACGCTTAGCTAACTTCTGTCCACAGCTTGTTCCTGACAACATAGAAAGGTGCAGAAGATTTCAGGAAGGGTTAAGGCCAGAGATTCGGCATACAGTCTCTGCTACTAGTAGGAGGAACAGAGAGAACTTTGGCGAGTTTGTCGAGGCTGCCAGACAAGTTGAAGAATCCGTGAATGCTGACAGGGTGCCCGAGTCTAAGAAGAGATCTGCAGAGTCCAGTGGAGGACAGTCCAGTGGTGGATACAGAGGTGGAGGTAGAGGTTTCTTTTCTAAACTTGGGCGTGGCTTTGGTTGTTTTGGCAGACAGAGATCTGAGGATGTCACTACTTCTAGAGGTAGAGGAGGATATAACCCAGGAAGATGGAGCAGTGCCACTAGTGGACAGTCTTCAGGGTCATCAATGTCAGTATCAGGTCCTCAGAGACAAGAGATACCGCTATGTAATAAATGTGGTAGACCACATACTGGTCAGTGTTGGGGTCCAAGTTGTTTTGCCTGTGGACAAATAGGACATCTTAGAAGGGATTGTCCTCAACTTCATCAAGCAGCATCACAAGCTTTTCAGCCTCAATACCATGATGTTCCGAGTTCCTATGTGGCTTCTGGTTCTAGAGGTGGTGAAGCGTCTAGTGGCAGGAGTGGTCAGAGAGGACAACGTGGCAGAGGGAGAGCTTCAACACGTTTCTTTTCTTTGACACCTCAGGAAGGTATAATCTCTTCACAAGTCGTTACAGGAGAGATGCTTTTGTTTAATAGTATACCAGTTTCAGTTTTGATAGATCCGGGAGCTACTCATTCTTTTATACGACGTTCTTTAGTTGTTGAACTTAATCTGTTAACTCAAGAGTTGGCAGATGAGTTAGTGTTGAGAGTTCCACTAGGTGGACCGACAGTTTTATCTGAGTCCTGTCCCGGATGTTTGTTATCTTTTGGAGGTTTTACCTTTGCTGCTAATCTCATACCCTTGGATGTAAATACTTTTCAAGTCATCTTGGGTATGGATTGTCTTGAAGCCTATCGAGTGCAACTCGATTGCTGGAAAAAGGAAGCTACCTTTCAATTAGGAGAATTTTCTTGTGTCTTTACGGGAGACAGGAAAGTTCTGCCTACGTGCATAATATCAGCTGTTGTAGCTGATAAGATGTTACAGAAAGGATGTGAAGCGTTCCTTGCACATGTAGTTGACACCAGAGCAGAAAAGAGCACCACCAGTGTTTATGATGTGCCTGTAGTTCGTGAGTTCTCTGACGTTTTTCCAGAAGAGTTACCAGGCTTACCTCCTATCAGAGACATTGATTTTGAAATTCAGATATATCCAGGTAGTCATCTAGTAGCGCTGCCAACTTACAGAATGGAACCTGCAGAGTTGAAAGAACTCAAGGTACAGTTGCAGGAGTTGTTAGATAAGGGTTTCATTAGACCCAGTTCTTCACCATGGGGTGCTCCAGTCTTGTTTGTTAAGAAAAAGGATGGAACCATGCGTCTCTGTATAGATTACAGGCAACTGAACAAGATCACAATAAAGAATAAATATCCTTTGCCAAGAATTGATGATCTGTTTGATCAGTTGCGTGGAGCGACGATCTTTTCTAAAATTGATTTGAGATCCGGATATCATCAGCTCAGGATAAAGGCTTCTGATATTCCCAAAACAGCTTTCAGAACCAGGTATGGGCATTATGAGTTCTTGGTCATGTCGTTTGGGCTGACCAATGCCCCAGCAGCCTTTATGGATATGATGAATCGGATTTTCAAACCTTTTCTAGATCAGTTTATTGTAGTCTTTATAGATGATATTCTGATATATTCCAGAGACGATAAACAGCATGAGCAACACTTGAGAATAGTGTTGCAGTTGTTGAGACAACACCAATTGTTTGCTAAGTTTAGCAAGTGCGAGTTCTGGTTGGCTGAAGTAGCATTCCTTGGACATGTTATCTCGAGAGATGGAGTCAGCGTGGATCCTAAGAAAGTTGAGTCTGTGCTTCAGTGGGAACAGCCTACGACTCCTACTGAGATCAGAAGTTTCTTGGGATTGGCAGGTTATTATAGAAGGTTCATAAAGAACTTTAGTGGGATAGCATCACCTTTGACACGCCTGACGAGGAAGGATGTACCGTTTGTGTGGTCTGATAACTGTGAGAAAAGTTTTCAGATTCTGAAGAAGAGGTTGACTTCAACACCAGTGTTGGTTCTGCCAGATGCAAAAAAGGGCTATACAGTGTTCTGTGATGCTTCTAGAAAGGGTTTGGGCTGTGTACTGATGCAAGAAGGTAAAGTTGTTGCTTACGCATCTAGACAGCTTAAGAAGAATGAAGAGAATTACCCTGTTCATGATTTGGAATTAGCTGCTATAGTTCATGCTCTTAAGACGTGGCGTCACTATTTGTATGGTGAAACATGTTAGGTGTTCACCGATCATAAGAGCTTGAAATATATCTTCACTCAAAAAGATTTGAATTTGAGACAGCGCAGATGGCTGGAGTTGATTAAAGACTATGATGTGACAATCGATTACCATCCTGGTAAGGCGAATGTTGTAGCTGATGCCTTGAGTAGAAAGTCAAGTTCTACAGCCAATGCATTTTCTATGGCATGTTTCAAGAGAGACTTGCTTGTAGATATGCGAAGGTTGAACTTGGACTTGGAGGTGACAAGACAGAGTGGGCTGATTGCACAGATGCATGTCAGACCTACTTTTTATAATCAGATTAAAGAGTTGCAGCAGAGTGATAATGAGTTATGGCAAATCATGCAGGAGATGTCAGAGGGTAAGAGGACAGAGTTCAGGTTTTCTGATGAAGGCATGTTATATCTTCATAATAGGTTGTGTGTACCTGGAAACAGTGAGTTGAAAGAGCATATTCTTGAAGAAGCGCATACTTCTATGTATGCCATGCATCCAGGTAACACAAAGATGTACAGGAACCTCAAAGAGCTGTACTGGTGGCCAGGTATGAAAAAGGATGTGGCTGAATACGTAGCTAGGTGCGGGGTGTGTCAGCAGGTTAAGGCTGAACATCAGAAACCTGCTGGTACTTTGCAGTCGCTTCCTATACCAGAATGGAAATGGGATCACATCACTATGGACTTTGTGGTAGGATTACCCAGGACGCCCAAGGGTTCGGACTCGATTTGGGTGATTGTGGATAGACTAACTAAGTCTGCTCATTTTCTTCCAGTCAAGTCAACCTTTGACGCTTCAAGGCTGGCAAAAATTTACGTGAATGAGGTAATCAGGTTGCATGGGATTCCAGTTTCTATTATTTCTGACAGAGATCCAAAGTTCACATCTAGATTCTGGAATCAGTTACAACATGCGTTGGGCACGAAGTTGAAGTTTAGTACAACGTTTCACCCACAAACAGATGGTCAATCTGAGAGGACCATTCAGACCCTTGAAGACATGCTGAGGGCATGCGTGCTACAGTTTAGAGGTAACTGGGAAGAACACTTAGGCCTAATAGAGTTTGCATATAATAATAGCTACCATTCTAGTCTGGGAATGGCTCCATATGAAGCTCTTTATGGCAGAAAGTGTAGATCGCCAGTTTGTTGGTATGAGGTGGGTGAGAAGAAAATTCTTGGACCCGAGCTAGTTGATGTGACTACTGAAAGGATATCAGTGATTCGGGATCAGTTGAAAGCTGCACAGGATAGACAGAAGAGTTATGCTGATAGACGACGTCGACCTCTTGAGTTTGAGGTTGGTGACGAGGTTTACTTGAAAGTTTCACCGTGGAAGGGAGTTCTGAGGTTTGGCAAGAGGGGTAAGTTGACCCCTAGATATATGGGTCCATATCCTATTGTTGAGAGGATTGGACCTGTAGCTTACAGGTTGAATTTGCCGTCTGAGTTGGCAAATCTACATGATGTCTTCCACGTGTCTATGCTGAAAAAGTGTCACCCTGGTACGGATAAGATTCTAGATTCAGAACCGGTGCAGCTTAGGACAGATGTGTCCTATGTTGAAGGACCTGTGCAGATAGTTGATTACCGGATTAAAAAGCTTAAGAACCGCGAAATTCCTTTAGTGAAGGTTTTGTGGAGAAACCATAATCTTGAAGAAGCTACGTGGGAGCTAGAGTCTGAGATGCGCAGCAAGTTTCCTTTTCTCTTCTAGGAATTTCGAGGACGAAATTCTTATAAGGGTAAGAGGAATTGTTACGACCCGCGTCGAGCTTATCCCGTAAGTAAGTTGTTCAGCATGTGTTTAGCTGATGTGTTAAGTTATAAGCTTGTTTTTGTTAAAAATGTTTAAATGGACATGATATGTGCTTAGTGTGATTTCTAGCTTCTAAAGTGTGTAATATCTTACGCTTGAAGCGTTGCCAGAGAAATCGTTCGAATCCGACCTTCGAGTCAAAAGTTGCAAGTTTTTGGGCTTCTAGGGACCCGATTGTAATTTTGCGAAAGTTTCGAAATTCGCAATTTGGCCCCTAAGTTTTCTTCCTTATCTTTCCTTTCTCCCTTTCTCGTTTCATTTCACAGAAACGCAGAACGCAGGAAACGTTCTGTTCCTTGCTTGAGAGAAAGAGAGAAAGAGAGAGAAAGAGAGAAGGAGCTGAGGAGGGAGAAGCTCTGGAGCGTCGTTTTGCTCCAATTAGTTGCTGCAGATCGTCCCTTTCCTCCGTAGATCATCATCTCCGTCGAATCAAATCGATTTCGCAGCTGGAGCTGCGTTTGCAAGAAAGGCGGATTGGTGATTGGGGTGCACGGTGCAGCCCCAGTTCGTTTTCTTCTTTCCTTCAGGTACGGTTTAGTGGTATGTGTTGTTTGTAATCGTTTGGTGTTGTTTTCTCAAAGTTTGCCCGTCGATTCGAGAGAAATCGACTTCTGCAGGTCGTTTTTGTGTTCTGTCTGTGCGCGGTTCGGTCGAGTTTCCAATTCGGTCGGCCGAGTTCTTATTTAGGGCTTTTGTACAGCGTTTTCCGGATCGGCCGAGTTTCAGTTTGGATCGGCCGAGTTTCCTGAATTAGATATACGAATAGTGTTTTGGTCGGCCGAGTTTGGTCCTGATCGGCCGAGTTTCCTTTGTAGGTTTTTCAAGCGGTGAGTTGATCGGCCGAGTTCCCCAGGGGATCGGCCGAGATTCCAGTTGGTCGGCCGAGGTTTGTTCGACCGAGTTTCAGAACAGGGAAACGGTCGGCCGAGTTCCATAGGGATCGTCCGAGTTTCAAGTGGTGAGTGGCAATTCATTTAGAAATCATTATTTAACTCATTTTAAATATCTGATTGCTTCAGTAATAGTTTAATAAGATCATTGGAACTTGAATTGTGTAATAAGAATGATGAGAAAGGGGAAATTCTGTGTTTACAGTTATAATGTGTTATTTATGTTATTCGTTAATCAAGTATAGACTTAGATGCCCTAACACCGTAGAACCCCTAAGTGGTATCTGCAGCTTTGGGGTGAAACTCGTGTTGCAACATCATCCGTGCGTGTGTCGCGGACAAACGAGGAAAGAGAAAAAGGGCAGTGTCTAACAACAATTGTGCTGGTGTCACAATGGCACTGCGGTTTCACCAGAAAACTTGGTTATCTAACACCATTCGTGCGGAGTCACGAAGGTAACCCTGTGACCCTCCGCCTGTGTGCTCAGGTTAGTAGGAGGAGTCGAGAGAGCACTCGGAGTAGTGCATTGAGGCCGGAGAGCCTGTAGGCCGGAGAGCCTGTGGTCCTGTGGCAGAACAGGGCTGGCGTCAGACTTAGCATTCCCGGGTGTGTCGCTAAGTCTTGTACGGTGGGGCCGTAGCATGAATTTTCTATGGATCTTTATATGCAGAGTACACTGCATATATTTAGGGCATAATAATATAATGGATGAAAAATCATATAGGTTCACAGTAAATTTATATAATTGTTTAACTACTTGAAATACCTGACGACGCTTAGAAATGTGATTGGTAACTGTTTACCTGCTATGTCAGTAGAATTGCTCTGCCTAAACTGTATATATGTTTATTTTCAGTTAATGAACCTGACGAGTTGTTTATTGATAGCTAAGTGAAATGTTATTCACTGAGCGAGTAGGCTCACCCCTCTACTAAAAAATTTTCAGGTCAGCATCAGCAACAGGAGTCAGAAGGATCGTTTCATCCCCACGCTTAGTTGATAGAAGGTTTGTAGTTAGTCTAGTTAGAAGGTCTCTTAGTCCATTCCCCTCCATCTTTAGGGCAAGGTGTGAGTGAGAGAGAGAATATGTACAAAGATGTAAATTAACTGTTATGCTTTATTTTATGTTGAACAATGCAGTGTGCTGTAGACTTGTTTAATTTCCTATCAGTTAATAGAAATCCTTCCGCAGTCTGCTTAGTTTCATTTTACAGCTTAAATCTGATTATTCTGTTAATCTCTTTAAATGTGTCTTAAACAGTGAAGAGTGTTTGGCTTCTGTGTATAATCCCACCTGTCGTGCCCTAATCCGGTGGTTTGTGTTTAATGTGAGATTGGGGCGCGACACCAGGACCAAGGGGTGACGCCCACCACAAAACTAGTTAACAAAGCTCCATAACATACAAGGTGTGATGGCACCAAGCCACCACCTTGGCTAAGTGTATCGGGCAGGGCACTCAACATGGTATGATGCCCAACACACAAAGGCAAGAAACAGGGTGTGACACTCAACACAACCACAACATGTCAACCATGACTCTAGTCCAAAGAAGGGTATCGGGCAGCACCATCCCCAAGCCATATCGTGCAAGATGCAACCCAACAAGACCATCTTCATCCTCAAGCACAAGGGCATCAAACCCTAAATTGATCAAGAAGATCGGCTCACCTCTCAACAACCAAGAGAGAGGGGTTTTGCACAACCTCTATCACAACTCGGGCAACCACTAGGATCAACCCTAACAAAGGTCTACATCCACCACAAAGCTCACCTCTCGAATCCATGGTGAGGGAAGGGTGTTGCTCAAACAACTAGAACACAAGCTCACCTCTCAACTTAAACGAGAGAGAGGGGTATTGCCCATATCTCTAGAGTTCAAGCTCACTTCTCTAGACCAAGGAGGGAGAGGGGTGTTGCTCAATAAGAAAACCCTAAAAACATGGTTCGGCCAACTAGGTGAAACTACGCAAGAAACTTAACTAGCAACATACATAGCCGATTATGATCATAAGAAACATACAAGAACATAGAAGGTAATATAGTTAGGGTTAGGAGTTATGTAACCCGCCTTAAGCAAGCTCCAAGCTCCTATCACCAAGCTCCACCACAAGAAGAAGAGCAAGACACTCAAGGGTTCGGCCACCACTTGAGGAAGAAGGAGACTCCAACATAAGGATCAGCCACCAAGCTTGCAAAGGAAGAGGTGTCGTGCACTAAGGGAGAGGGGGAACTAAGGAACTAAAGGGATCCTTAGCAAGAGAAAGGGAACACATATATAGGAGAGGATGGAGGAGAAACCAAGGTAAGACAAGGCAAGGTGTCGCCCACCTAGGGACACTTGTCCATGGGCAATGCCACCACTCTAACTTGCCTTAAACACATGTCCAAGGTCATTGCCACATGTAAGCATCAATCACCAAGTGTCCACTAGTGGTGTCACAAACGAGGTCAAAGGGGGGTCAAAGGGGTCCATGGGCGACACACCTCCACACCATGCCCGACATCACACCCTGGGCGACACACCTAGGCCGACACAGCCATGGCCGACACACCTAGGCCGACACAAGGCACTCTTGCCCGACACAAGGTCCAAAAAGGAAAAGGCAAAGCACAACAAGGCCCATCAAGGCTCATACAAGCCCAAAGGAACTCAAGCAACGAGCTCAACCCTTCCTCTCAACACTAGAGGAAGCAAGGAGAGGGAGGAACACCTCACAAGGTGACAAACTTGCCCACAAACCCTAGACTTGGGTAGATTGCAAGTAGCACCTCCAGCTCTCAACAAAGCACCAACAAACCCTAATCACCACTAAAGGTGATTAGCAAGCAACTAAGCATCAGGGTTAAGAAAAGCAAACAGGATAAGCCCTAAACAGAAGTCAGGGTCCTTACAAGCATAATGTAAAATTTACAAGATTTGTGAATTACAATGAGATCCGTAATGATACATGATGTAGTGTGCAAGCTAAATATTAGATCCCTTTTTCTTTGGAGTCCCCCCTCCTTTTATAGGGGGGAGGAGGGGAAAAACCCTATAGGAATGGCTGTTGGAGGCAGTTAGATTTCCTCCTCTTTGGTGTCAATCGGTCAATCGCAGTTAATCACTTGCTTTAGCCCGAAGCCACGTTGCTCAAACCTTGATTGTATTTATGATTTTATTGTTTCAACATTGACCAAAACTTTATTTGAATTCTTTCCATCACATAAAAGCATATGAAATTTGTCTACTTTCCTAGTCAAAGGAGTAAACTTTTACAATACTAATTCCTTGCACACAAATGGATAAATTTATTGAGTTGTCTTCTTTTAATATTTTGACCATGTGACCCTCATCATTGTTTATTCCCAAAATGATGAGTCGATCGACTGGTAAGGCCAGCCAACTGGCTGGAAAGACATCCATATACATTTTTCATGTAGAGCATTCAATTTCCTTTCCAACTTATAGTTGTGTGGTAAATTCTTCCATGAGATGCAAAAGTAATGACTTTTTTACGCGGGGTATATATATCAAGACTATTGGAAATTGTGCAAATATATTCCAAGAGTATTTAATCAATAATTGGAATCATTGGGCCATTTTCCTACAAATCCAAGTACATATACTGAAAAGTCCAACTAAAGAGAGAAAATCTAAACTAAGACAATTAATTCTAAAATTAGGAAAATAAAAAAATCCTAAAAAGATATCTAAAAGATGTAAATATAATGGATAAATACACATTTATCAACACCCCACACACCCCAAAACCATTATTACCCACCTGGGGAGAGTAATTATTTTACAAAGAAATAGAGTATGTTGTGTGAATGCTTCAATGTACTTCATGAACATGCATGAGACAGATACAGAAAGGGGTTAAAATAAGGCTAATTTACAATGATCATCTATTCAGGGTGCCCTTTTCACCACACCACTTAGTACCAAAAAAATGGGGGAAGGAAGAAGTCCATAGTGGTATAGAACCTCATTTACCTATCTTGGACATTGTGGAGTTTAAGGAAGGATGTCCTCCTTCATTTAACACCAAGATATGTTATCAAAATCACCACTTACCTCCGATGGAACCATAGGATTTTAACCTTAGGGGTTGTCTTGAGTTTTATGTGTTCTGGATGATTTTGGGTTTCTCTATCTCTTAAGTTGTGAACCTTACTATATGACAACTGATGTATCTATAATATCGAGGTGGGGTTTGTATACTATTAGAAAAAGGTAGGGCCTTGTCTCTTTTGTGATTTTCTAAATCAGTCACTAAAATGCACATGCATGCTTCAATGAGACACACTATATGTATTGGAATTTACAAATTTTTGGTCTAAGACTCAGTCATATTTATTATTTTACAAGAATATCTAAAATAGTATAGGTGTGGGCATGCTCATGTTGCATGCCCATGTTTCCATTTTAGGCAATCTCTTGACAATATTGGGATAATAAAAAGCATCTTGGGATGGATTATGGGGACACCCAAGCTGGGTGTGTCCTAGGAGGACTCCCACTTTAACATTAATCTTATAATGTGTAGTCAGGGGTGATATGATATGTTTAAATGAATATTTAAAATAATATAAATGTGGATACATTTTGAGGGTGCACAAGCTTTACTTTTGGGTTTTCAAAGGTGGTTAAGCTTTTTCTCTAAGTAATTTGAGTTAGTTTGGTAGAAGTGGGTCTATGTTTATGAGTTACAGTTTTTTCTTCTCCACTTACAACATATGAGGAAGGTATTTTGGGATGGGTGGTATCTTCAATTTACATATCTATTTTGGACAAATGTTTGGTATTCTATGGCAAGAAATCTGTTACTTAGATATATATTTTGTATGAATGTTCCCCCATTGAAGGATTCGTTGTTTGACTTCACAAGTTGTTCCCTTAATCATTGGAGGGATTAGGTTTGTTACTTCAACAACTTATTGAGTTTGTTCAATACTTGTGATCTTAGAGTTAGTTTTATTTGTAACTTTAAATTCAATCATAAGTCATGTGGTCTATTGTATTTGTTCAAGATTTTCAAAAAATATATTCTTTTGTCCAAACACCCCTCATGACACATATTGTGGATGTAAGAGGTTACTAGTTATATCTCTCAATCAGATGCAACCTTTACTGTTTTGTAGCCAAATTTCGGTAACTAAGTTATTCCCATAGTTTAACACTAAATTGAACATCATTTTATCATTTATATACATTGTGATTTGGTTCATCATCACTCAGTTTCTGAATGCATGTTTTGAAAATAACTATGTTCAAATCTAGATCCGACACATGTTTCAGACTTCAATTTTGGGTGAAAAAAAATTAGATTATCAACAATTTACTCCATTTAAGACAAGACATAAGTTGTGGACGGTAAATCCACCTATTTAGAGGAGTGAAGTCGTGAGAATAATTGACAAACATGTTTGGACAGTCATTGTGTGTTAAATAATGGCAAATAATATTGGCTTCGTGGATGTTTATTAGACTCATGGAAGGAGTTGAATCAGTAAAATACTTGTATTTTTCTTACGCCAGTCGTGCTCAACTTATTAAAACTTGGAATGATGTTGATCTCAAGAAGGCTTAAAGTTAGGTGATTTTCATAAAAAGTCTTGGGAGTTAATGGAGTTAGGAGACAAGGTTGTGATTGGATGATTGGATTAGTATCTAGTTAAATTCGATGTAAGATAGAGCAACAGTGCCTCAAATAAGGGCTTAAATAGACATCGGCCCATTTTGGAGGTTGATATGACTTCTTGTTTCAGGATGCCTAGTCTAGCCTATTGAGATGAAGATGGAGCAACTTATTGAGAACTTGAAAATATCTAAAGTACAACTTGAAGAAGACGAGAGGCAAGAAGGACGTGCGGAGAAAATAGTTGCATTCAAAGTAACGTCATTCTCTTCAAGTGAATCTTCTAGTAGTAAAGAATAAATTTGTGTTAAAGGTAAGAAATATGTTCTTCCTTCTTCTAACAAAAATATTAGATCTTTGTCTACTAGATGCCACCAGACAAAAAGATCTAAGTCCAAAAGTATAAATAAGAAGAAGAAAGAAGGCCTAAGAAGAGAGCCCAAAAGGGCGGCGGAGAGGCACGCGTCCTGCCGCTTGTGCTTAGTTCACGGTAGCAGTGTCTAGGGCGGCGGATGATTACAGCTTCAACTACTGGTGCGACACGTACACAACCACGCGGCACACTGACAGAGAAAACGAGCATCTTCTGCCACCCCTGAGTCCTCATCCAGTGCTTACCAGAGAAAACGAGCATCTTCTGCCACCCCTGAGCCCTCATCCAGTGCTGGTCATCTCCGGCATCGGAATTGGTTTCTATAAAAACCATCCCAATTTGCATCGATTTCCAACCAACCATCATTCAACCATAATAGATACAGGGCTATCCACCGAATGTGCAACCACTAAAGCGCAGCAGTAGTCTGTATCCCCAATTCTGACCAGAAAACAGATACCCCTACAGCGTACTCATCTGATTCCGATGGTGTTCCCAGCTTGCGTGCAGTGCGGGACGCGCAGCAACCCGTGCCGCTGTAAGATCGTCGGGCCCACGCTTGGCTTCGTTGCCTTCGTCGCGGCTGGCGTGGTGGAATGGCCCGTCGGGGCGCTCGTCTACATCTTCCGTCACATGAAAGGTAGGCGTATTATGGCGCACCCGGCGTCCGTCGTGTACCCTAAGGTCACCAACGCCATACCTATTTGAGCCATGGGCTTGTCCTCAACAGTTTGGTTTGCCGACGCCTTGATTCAGGGAAACCTGGTTTTGGTTAATGTAAAAATCCTTGTTGCGGGTTCTGTTCTTCCTTTGGGAGAATGGTGAATGAAATTTACTGCAATAGCAAATAAAATGTGTTTGAAATGATCTACATAATCCGGTTGATTGGATTGTAAATGTCTTATTATTACGCTTATTGTGTATTTGGATCGGAGATTATTCGCCGTGTGCTCCATATTAATCTCATTTCTTGTCAAGAGGGTAACATGAAAGGACTTTTGTGTAAAGAAAGGATGGAAGTTTGCAACGATTGGTAATGCCACAAAAAATGTTCCAGGTTTAAGGGCATGCCGGGTGGTAGGTAAGGTGAAGTAGTTAGGAGACGGGAAAACCATCCAAAATTGGTTTGTGTTAGTTTGTTTACTGAAATCGATTGTGCTAGTTTGTTTGTTTGATAAAAGGTAACTAAGCGGTGTACAACTGCAGATCTTTACTAGTATTAAATACTGTTGTGCCCATCCTGCCAGGAGGGTAAAACGGCAATTATGTGGTTGCAGGAGCTAGCTCGGTTGAGAATTCGAACCACATTCAAAACTTACGTGGTTCAATTTCCCAATTATGTGATTGCAGAAGCTAGCTCGGTTGAGAATTTAAATCACATTCAAAACTAGCTCGGTTGAGAATTGGAATCACATTCAAAACTTATGCGGTTCAATCTCTTTGTCCTTTAGTGAACCGACTAAAACTTCCATTTTCAGCGTTAATTTGCAGCAACACTGGTCAAACAAAACGAATTTGGTTTGTTGTGAGTTTTCATCCAACTAAGGGCCTGTCTGGTTGGACCGAAATCAAACTGATCCAGTTCATTTTCACTGCAATTTGGAACTCCTTGGTTATACGTAACTGGAAAACGCAGTCCGAAATGAAACCGCACTAAATTTCTGATTTCAATACAAACAGACGGAAAACAAACTGCACGGTGAAACGGCGCCGTCTGTTTTCGCTCCTCCGCCCCCGTGTGTTGCTGATATACAATCTGTACGTAGCTTTGCAAATTAATAAGTACGGCTCGTCAAGTACGTCTAAAAACTGCACTCTACAAAACCAAACAATTTCATTACAGCTTCAATTTACTGAATTTAATTACATGTTCTACAATTCATGGTGAAGCTTGATTTTACTTCCAACCAAATAAGGCATAAATTGGGCCTAGATGCGAGTGCAGTATTGCAAGTTTAATTGTTGGTGAAGCTGGGAATACCATTAGGAACTCGCCAATTAGAGTTTTTTCTTTCGGAATACGGCTAAATGGATCGTAACTTCATTGGGAAGTCGTGAATCATTTAGGGCTAATTTGATTGGGCTGCGTTGCAAGCAGTGGCGAATTCAAAAATCTACCATCGGGAGAGCTGAATTACTATGAGTAGTGACGATGAGGAAAATAAAAAATATATAAAATAAGCTATTTGTAAAAAAATCTAACATAAATGAAATGATAAAATTCACTATTTAAAATAATAATTTTGTTTAAATGTCTAAGGTCATAACTAACACATTATTTGACATGTCTTTCAGATTAAACAACTAGATGATCAACAATATAATCATAATTCATGATCACATAATCAGTGTAATGTGCATACAATTGACAATGCGTAAGAAAAATAATAGTTATATTAAAAATGGAAACAAAATCATCTTTTAAGTGGAGAACAAATATTAAAATATAATATGACATCATTTAGTGGATGATGTCATATTTGGAAGATCAAAAAAATTATAGCAGTCAAATCTTATACTATAAAGGATATAAGTATAATGTACTTGGTATATTATAAGATCTTTGACACAATGATCAGTTGAAGGAAACTTCAGAAAGAAAGAAGAAGGAAAATATTTAATGTGGTTGTATGAACAACATATGATGGGAAGCACATTGGGAAATAAAAAGTGAAGAGAATGAAGAGGAAATATCCATGCGTATTTTTTATTTAAAAGTTGAAGAAAAGAGATATGAAAGAAAAAATTATATATTTTTATTAACTTCCATTTTACATGTCATCCTCATTTTTCTCTCTCCATTTGATTAAAGTTATATTTACTAGATGAATTTTCTCACATTTTTTTCTCCTTCTTACCCCACGATTTATATATTTTTCTCTATTCTTTTTTTAACTTATGCCAATTCAATCATCTTATTTTCTTTTATAGATAGAAATATTGTCATTATCTTCTCAAGTTCTTGTAAATTTGTAATAATTGTTATTTGTATTAAAACTTATAATATATAAATCTTATGTAACTAAAAAAGTTTGTGAAATACCATGTAAAAATAAATATGATTTGGATCTATTTCTATATAGTAATATAGATCTTTTCTTAATTTGAGAGTGATTGTTTATTAAAAGTTTGAAAGAAAAATATATAAATAGAAGGTGATAGTTGTGCATGTATGGTTATCATTTTTCCCAATGGTGTATAATTATAATTAAGTGAACTTACTCAATTTATAGTTAATAATATTTGTTAATTAATAAGTCAACTATATTACATCAAATTTCAGTTAATAGGTCAACATGATGCATGATATATTTTTATAAACTTTATTTTGTATAACTACTTTCATCTTTTAAGGGTACATACCCCCTAGTCTTATAGAGATTCACATTCAAGTAGTGGAGACAATTTGTGTAAGTCTTACCACAATTAATATGAAACTATTAAGAAAATTTTAGTAGGATAGAAACTAAATATATGATTTCTTAAACTCATAATTGATGACATACATATTAGGATGATAAATTTTATAATTTGTGAGTATATAAGACATAATCTACAAATATATTAAGTTTAACTATTACGTAGTTCATACAAAGAAGTATGATAGGATTGACTAAAATCATAAAATTAAAAGTTGTATTTTGTACGGTGTAATAATTTTTTTTTAACAAAATACAAATATGTACATGGTACCATAGTAATAATAAAAATATTTTTTGGAGGGGGGCTTCAGCCCCGGCAGCCCCCCCTCTGGCTACGCCCCTGGTTGCAAGTATCGTAGTTGTAACTGTACGTGTTTTTCAATTCCGGACATTTGGTACTGTGTGCTTCCAAGGAATAGGTAGGAATTGGAACTGTACGATGTGTTCGGCATCCGTAGAAAATTGAGAACTTGAACTTGCGCCCAATAAGGATGCGGTTCATTTTCCTAGCTACCAGCTGTCACTAATCCAGACCGAAGACAACTCTGCTTTTGTATTCTGTAAAGACGATGGGTTTGACTATGAATTCTGAGTAGGGTTGTTTGACACTTTGCGTAATGTTCTGTTAAGTTCTGCACCCAACCAAATAAAATCAAACCAAGTATGTGGATTAACTTTCTTCCTAACCAAACGAAAATGTTGCAGTTTCAGCGCATCCCTTTCGCTTTCTCGTATTCAAATTCTTACTGTAGCTTAGTTTTACAAGGAACCAAATTAGCCCTTATAGACATTACATACTAAATTTTAAGAGGGAAATGGGCCGGACGACCTTAGTATAATTTGTCTGAATATTTTTAAAAACTTTTAGGGCCAGAAAAAAACGTTTGTAGTAAATCTAATATGTTACTTGGAAACTTCCATGGATTGAGAGGACGGCTAGCAAAGTCAATGGGTATTTATATTTGCAGCTTAATATATAAAAGAACATAATAATAACAACAAAACCAAAATAAGTTGTTACGTTAACGAAATCACTATAATGGTATTGCCAAGAACACACGGGCGTAGCCAGAAGGGGGGCTACCGGGGCTGAAGCACCCCTCCAAAAAATATTTTTATTATTACTATGGTACCATGTACAGATTTGTATTTTGTTAAAAAAAAATTACACCGTACAAAATACAACTTTTAATTTTATGATTTTAGTCAATCCTATCATACTTCTTTGTATGAACTACGTAATAGTTACACTTAATATATTTGTGGATTGTGTCTTATATACTCACAAATTATAAAATTTATCGTCCTAATATGTATGTCATCAATTATGAGTTTAAGAAATCATATATTTGGTTTCTATCCTACTAAAATTTTCTTAATAGTTTCATATTAATTGTGATAAAACTTACACAAATTGTTTCTACTACTTGAATGTGAATCTCTATAAGACTAGGGGGTATGTACCCTTAAAAGATGAAAGTAGTTATACAAAATAAAGTTTTTAAAAATATATCATGCATCATGTTGACCTATTAACTGAAATTTGATGTAATATAGTTGACTTATTAATTAACAAATATTATTAGCTATAAATTGAGTAAGTTCACTTAATTATAATTATACACCATTGGGAAAAATGATAACCATACATGCACAACTATCACCTTCTATTTATACTTTTTTTTTCAAACTTTTAATAATCAATCACTCTCAAATTAAGAAAAGATCTATATTACTATATAGAAATAGATCCAAATCATATTTATTTTTACATGGTATTTCACAAACTTTTTTAGTTACATAAGATTTATATATTATAAGTTTTAATACAAATAACAATTATTACAAATTTACAAGAACTTGAGAAGATAATGACAATATTTCTATCTATAAAAGAAAAGAAGATGATTGAATTGGCATAAGTTAAAAAAAGAGTAGAGAAAAATATATAAATCGTGGGGTAAGAAGGAGAATAAAATGTGAGAAAATTCATCTAGTAAATATAACTTTAATCAAATGGAGAGAGAAAAATGAGGATGACATGTAAAATGGAAGTTAATAAAAATATATAATTTTTTCTTTCATATCTCTCTTCTTCAACTTTTAAATAAAAAATACGCATGGATCTTTCCTCTTCATTCTCTTCATTTTTTATTTCCCAATGTGCTTCTCCATCATATGTTGTTCATACAACCACATTAAATATTTTCCTTCTTCTTTCTTTCTAAAGTTTCCTTCAACTGATCATTGTGTCAAGATCTTATAATATACCAAGTACATTATACTTATATCCTTTATAGTATAAGATTTGACTGCTATAATTTTTTGAGTCTTCCAAGTATGACATCATCCACTAAATGATGTCATATTATATTTTAATGCTTGTTCTCCACTTAAAAGATGATTTTGTTCCCATTTTTAATATAACTATTATTTTTCTTACGCATTGCCAATTGTATGCACATTGCACTGATCAAGTGATCATGAATTATGATTATATTGTTGATCATCTAGTTGTTTAATCTGAAAGACATGTCAAATAATGTGTTAGTTATGACCTTAGACATTTAAACAAATTTATTATTTTAAATAATGAATTTATCATTTCATTTATGTTAGATTTTTTTACAAATAGCTTACTTTATATGTTAGAGACAATGAGACACTTATTAGGTGTATTTTTCTTTTTATTTTCCTCATTGTCACTACTCATAGTAATTCAGCCCCCCTATGGTAGATTTCTGGATCCGCCACTGCAAGAACATATACAGGACCGACTATCAAAAGATGTTGTGTGGGTTTTCAGTTATTGCCATGTCCACGTTCTTTAAAACAAAAAAATAAACAAAGAGCAACACTTGCATTTTATATTGCTGATTATAAACATGAATGTTAAGTACACAACACAAAATTATTTTATTGACCTAAACCCTAGTTTGTAGTTGGCTAAACTAACCTACCCATGTTTGGTACTTCACATGATGCATTAGTATCATGGATTGTAAAAATAATATAAGATGTCTTACTAAATATAAGTGGACCTGACAAACTAAATCATGCTTATTATGTAAGTAATACATTTTAATAAGTCATATATGCTTCTTTGTTCACTACTGTATGCGTAATTACAAAAATATGTCTAATGAGAGGTATATTGTGCTTAAGATATAAAATGGAATGATAATTTGAGATTTCATGTAAATGGATAGGAATAATGTACCAATATATAAATTAATGTCGTAAGTAATGGATTTGGTTAATAATTGAGTAACATAACCTAATTCATGCATAATAATATAATATAACAATGTGAATAGCAATGTGAACTTAATGTGATTGTAACTAATAATTAATGTTGACGATAGGTGTTGCCATGCAATAGTAAATAAATAGATAATGAATTAAACACTAATTGTATTAGAAATCATAAAAGAAAGTTTCAAAAGTGAAATCTAATCTCAAAATTAGGTTCTTTGGGTCCCAATTAGCTATTACTCTATATTTGAACTCTATTGGATAATCCTAGTGTAACGACCCCGCCCCCGATAACCCCCAATTAAGGGAGATCGAAAGGTCAGTGTCGTTATCCAATTAACAGGATCAAAGGTTCGACAAATAATCTGTAATAATTAATAAACTTTACCAACTAAACTGAAAACGAGTATAAAATAAAACTTTTCTTACCTTGGAAAAACTGGGATTTCTAAACTTCTATCCATGAAGATGTTAATCTAACTAATCCTCCTGTGCATGTTATCTCTCATTTAATTCCACATATGTCACTTTACTGTTTGTTCTTTTCATTTGAACCTAAAACGCCGACAAACAAAACGTCGGTCAGCCGAAGCTGGTATGTGGGGGAAACAATAATTGTGCAACTATGTTAACAATATAATCAACCAAATATCATTTAACAACCAAGATTACGTTTTAAGCAATACTACTCAATCCTTGCCTATCCCCTTTCTCTGTAACGTCCCTGCAGTGGACATGGATACCACCTCTCTCATATGGTAGATCCTTACCCCCATGGCCCTACCACACAGGTAGCCAATACCTAGGGTTATGGAGTCGCATGGTCCTACCCAAAGGTAGACCAATCCCTGACTCATGATGACTTGATGGACCTACCTCATTGGTAGCCATTTACTAAGTCATTTAATGACCTGATGGACCTACCCCCATTGGTAGCCATTTACTAGGTCAATCTATAAAGCTATAGAGGGGACTAGAATCTGAGCTAGTAGGCATATTTCTTATGTGATAGTCATATTCACATTATACTTTGCATGAATTAAATACATCCAACAGTTTAATTCAAGCCACGATGGAAACATCGATAAAATCCCGGAAAACTAATTCTGGTAGTCATAAGCGTAACCACATACCTGTTAAGCAGATTGAATGCAGAAATAACCAAAACATAGAAATCTCAACCAAGCAACTAATCATGCACATGATCCTGAAATAAATATACCAATTTCCTTTTATCAATATTTATCCAATATCCTCATATTCCTTAGGATTTCTATTCCAATTTTAGGGTTTCTTTGGCAATTAGGGTTTCACTTTATCTTTCATTATTTTAAAACCCTAATTTAAGACAATCGATTACAAACCCTAATTATTTCAACAGTCAATCTTCAATCTCGGATTAAAGGCATAATTATCCATTAATTAAGCTCATTAATCCTCTATTATATTAAAGCTACTATTTTTATCCTTTTAATCCATGACAAGATCATTATACGCATTTATCATCACTTCAAAGTTCATGAACTCGATTTGTTATTAATTCTATCTTTCATTTATCAGAAAACCCTAATTATTACCTTTAGGGCATTTATCCACAAATTAGGAACTTAATGCTCAAAATACTTAGATTCAGCATATTCTAACTTTAATCATGAAATTAGTCAATTAAAGCCATTAATAGTCTAATTAGTCAACATTAGGGTTTCAAGGACCATTAAAGTTTATTCATGCATATGAAACTCCAAATTAACTAATTATACGCAAAGTCCATCTTTTTTTTCTTCCTAATGTTCCTTTTAATTACTAACAGGCTAATATCAACTTTAATCATCTATTAAACCCTACTAACAACTTTAATCATACCAAAATAGGGTTCTTTAAACATTAATACATTAAAGTTGATGTCTTCCATTACTTTTCAAATTGCAATAGGAATCAAACCTTATATAGGGGAGAGCACCCAAGCCTCGAGACGTTCACATAAGGGGAACCAAGTTCCTTTCCTAATAGGAAACAACTTCCCTAACTTTAAGAAGCAAATTCTCTCTTTCTCCCTCATCCCTTGGATATATCTTTTTCTTGAATTATTAAGATTTCGAAAATTACCACCTTTACCTTCCTTATACTTGCCTTTTGATTATTTACCACGAAACCATGTTTCCTTCTAATGGAAAATACCATCTTTTGAAAACAACACAAAAATTCCTTAATAATATGTCATATTATCTTCATATTTTGCAAAATTTAGTATTTTCTCTTTCCTTCCTCTTTATTGGGTCTCCTTGGATCCCAAGACATTCCATTATTTTGAAATTCTTTTTATTAGATACTTATTATCCTTCTAGATGCATCTTTATGCATTATTTCACATTATCTTGTTTATTTCTCATTTAATTATTCCTTTTGTATATTTCTCTTTATTTCTCTCTTATTTTCCTCATTAGTGTTCCTTTTATTATTAGGAATCCTTGGGAAACGAAATTCCACTAAGGATTACCCATTTATTCCTCTTTTCACACATTTTCCACATTTCATCAATGTTTTCAATTTCTTTACTTAATTGATATTTTCTTTTCTTATTGCCTTTTCTTTGCAACATTGGACTCCTTGGAACCCAAGGAACCCAAATGGCACGAAATCTTCTTTGGATTTGCCCTCAAGAGGTTTCCACACCTTTCTTATCCCAAATTCTCAGTTATTCATTACTTAATTGAATATCCTTGTTATTGGGCCCAATAGCCAATAAAGCCCGCAAATAAATCAACAAGGCTATTTTAAACGAAAATCATGCATTCATCCATTATTTGTTCATTTATCTTTATTATGAGAAATTAAATTTCTCAACAAATGAACCCAAAATTTGAGGTTGTAACATCCTTCCCCTCTTATGAGAATTTTGCCCTCAAAATTCCATCAAGCAAGCAAACAAACAGGATAAGCCTCTCATAAGTCCATCATGGCTCCCATGTGGCTTCACCCTTTCCATGGTGTTTTCCAAGAACCTTCATTATCTCATATTCTTCCATCTGAGATCTTTCTTACCTTGGTATATCGTACCCTCATAGGTGACTCATGATATTTCAGCCTCTCAAAAGCTGAATAGGTTCAGGGCTCAACACCTGGCTTGGGTACCTCACATAGTGCTCTAGATCGGACTCATGGAACACATTACACATCATGTTATCCTGTGGGGCAAAGCTAAACACAATCATATCCACCCATCCATCTCAAATGGACCCATTTATCGGGGACTCAGCTTTATTAGTTGTAGCTTAGAGGGGTCGGATTTTCACATCACATATTCTCCCACAGTGAACTGCATGTCAGTCTGCTTTGTATTAGCTCGTGACGCATGTCACCCTTGGCTCTCTCTCAGCCATTACACGATCAAGCAACTTCATCTGCACACACTGTGGTTCTTTTATGACCTTCACGAGGCCTCCTTTACCAACATCATTATAATGAAGTGGTGACCGACACACCCTCCTTATATAGCTTCTTACATCCCGATAAAGGCTATGGTGGTTAATATCACATCTTAAGAACTGTCTCTTTGTATCACCCTGAACAAGCACACTTGCTCTCATTAGACCCTCTAGTCTGGATCATACTACTCATTAGTTAGGGGTGATAAATGGTACTAAGACGAGTTCTTCATGTACCTACTTCTTCCGCATGGAAGTAAACCTTCTAATCATGTTCAATAACTCTTTGAACTCACATCATGGTGTTGTTGAACCATTTCTTTCTCTATTATAAGTAGTTCAACCCGATCTGTCACTTGACAGTACTCTTCTTTTCCTGTCATCTAGGTAAGGTGATCTACCATAACCCTCATTGATCTTCCTTGGTTAAGGGGAGAGTTTCCACATCATCCATAGTGATGAACTCTCATTCCTTTTTAGGGACTCTTTTATCCTCTATATTGGTACACTGGGTTACTGGTATTCGTCCTTTACCTTTATCATGCATGGCCACAAGCCACATGCATCTTCATCTTAAGCATCCAAAGTGCTACCATCTCAGTAATACCATGGTATATGGTGATCTTAAGATCATGATCTCCAGTGTGTCATGATCCCTCAAGCTTGATACCTCGGAAACCCTAAATCATTCTAATCAGGGTTTCATCACATTCCCTTCCAGAGAAGTGCATCTGAGGCTCTACACCATCCTTTCACTACGTCAAGGACTAGACTGGCTAACCAAACAATCATTAACTTGTTCAACCCATCTCATTACATCTGAGTGTTAGCCAAAACACATCTTCTTTCCAAACGTAGGGTTAGCCTAACAAGTCCCTTCTAGCCAAACTGGGCAGCTCTATCTCCACCAGAGCATCCATTACCACTTCACATCCTTCGGTATTAGGTAACGTTGAAGACATACTCTTCCATTTATTCTACTTATCATCTCATCTCAAACTCTAAGTTTGTCTTCATCAAGAAACTCTAAGCTCATACTCACTGTGATTGACCTTGGTTAATCTGCAAATTCCACATAGTTCCTGATAAAACATCCTCATAAGCTGGCTACACTACCTCTCTTAGTGTTTGCGAACCATCCATGTATCATTCCTTCCACATCTTTATCCTTATTCCTTATAGAAACGTTCCAACTCACAACATCCTTGTCCTTGGTGTATGTCATGCATACTGTCCTATCTCTCACTCTCATAACAAGAAGAAATAAGCATTTGGCGGCCGTCCAAATACAGAGTTCTTCCTATTCCAAGAGTAGGGATGGTACAATCCACCTCGCCAGTACACCTTCAAATCTCCGTTGAAACGTGCAACTCATGTCTCTATATCACAATCATCATTATATCAAAGTTACTTCCATGGAAAACTGGCCTCGAACCTACTTGGGTTTACACACAATCCTTGGTCATATCATCTAGGTCTATAGGGTACCAACACTTTTGGGGTCATCCCTCTTCCCATATGCACCAGAGAGTTCCCTACTCATTTGCCCTTTGGGTCACTTGAGTTCATGAAGGTGATCAATCTGCCAACCCATGGCCCTCAGACAATGATAGCTGTTACCTCCCGACCCTATGGTCATGTGCAACTAGGGAATTAGGAAACTCCTACTTCCATCGGTCTTATCCCTACTTGACCCTAGGACAGAATTAGGATTATATCATAGTACATGTTCAACTTAGAACCTTACCCAATCTTTCATCATCTCTTATTGCATTCATGACTGACTTTCATTCCTCCATAGGGGTCATGGCAACCTGCCTACCTTGGTCAGGCCCCATACCGGTTACCTCCATGGTAACTCATCCACATGCACTTAGAGATGGTTGTCTATGGGTCTACAGGTTCATTCTCATACCACGTACTTTTCACTTAGCTTCCCAAGATCCTATGAAACTTCTTTAGGTCACCTCAAAACCAACAAAACTGGTATACACCCTACCAAAGGGGTCCCTTTTCCAGGATGGGAGGAAACTACCACTCGTGACAATCAAGGTCACAAACATCCTTATGTTTAGGGTATGCATCCACGTGAGCATGCTCAGCCCTAGCAAGCTACTAAGGCACAAGAAGACCACCTATTAAATCATGCTAGGACCTACTTGTTCTCTTTCCTCCATATTAGATCAACTTAGTCATGAAGGGTTCATCAAACATACCCTTATCCTAAGGGGTTTCCTTTACCTCTACACCTAAGGATTACCATGCTCGAAACTATATAGAGACTCCAATCTCATTATGAGCATTGGATACACTGCTTCCCCTCTTAGGCTTAGGAACCCTAGGTTCTCCTTTGGGTAACCAACTGCATGCTCAACCTCTTAACCACAAATCAAGCATGTCCAAGGTATGTCACGTACTCCCTATCATTCTTCTATTCGAGCAACACATCGGGGTCGAGTCTTCTTCTAGGACAACCAACTAGGTATAAAACCTCACAACAGGTTACTTAAACCTCCTCAGGGCCTAAGGCACTCTTTTGAGCAGGTAACCACTTATACCATGGGTACTAGAAGCATCGTCCTCTCTCTAGGGTTTGGTTTCTCTAAAGGTAACCAAGATATCATCAGCTTCCAGGAATCAAGCATAAGAAAACCACTATCCTCCACGTAGGTCGCATCATCCTTAACTACCCTCTGTTCCTTATGTCTCAGGGTTTTGAGCTTACAACCTTCTTACTTGAGGTCTGCTTTCTCTCTAGAGCTAATCCTACAACCAACCTCTCTATAAAAGGTCCTTTCTTCCTGAAGGATCAAGCTCATAAGCATATCCTTACCTGGTGAAGCCTATGCTTACGCTCAACTCACTCATGGTTATCCATTATAACTTATGCTTATCTCATAAGACACCCATCATGATCTCTTAACCAGGGTTTCACCAAGCTATACCTTACTTGCCTAAGCCCATAGGGTAACTATAGGTTCTTCTCTAACCTCATCGATGAAGGAGCTATCCTTCACTCTAACATGCATGACCCTTCCCAGGGTTGGGTTGCCAAAGGGGTTGAGTCACCCATGGATCACATGGCATCCCAAAGGCATGTCCCTTCAAACACCTGGTCAATCATGACATCTAACTCATCATGTCATCCCTCTCTCTAACCTTCACTTAGGGTTAGGGTTACCATCATCCTCAAAGGATGTGCTAGGTCTCTACCTTTAATGGAGGTCTCTACCTCCAAGACATCCTCCTACCAAGGAGGTCTATCCTCAGGTCTCTCCTGAGGGCAATGACAGCTTGTATCATACAACCTAAGTATGTATCTATTCCTTTTATGCTTACTCTATTAAGCTTATGTCCATGACATCTTATTTACATACTTTTTATTAATTTGGTAGAGGATTCCTTAATCCTTATCAACCTTACCCATACCTCAAGAGGGTGAGGAGAAGAGAGGAAACCCTAATCCTTAAGGTCCTTAATAGAATTTGAGTTGAGAAGGGATGAATAAGATGAGAGAGTCCTAAAGGTATCTTACTTCGAGTCTTAACCTAAGACATCGGCCAGACAGTCACACGATCCGGGAGTCCTCGTATTCCGACTAGCGGTGCGGAGGAAAATTTTTCCAGCCCCCGGATGTGATCCTTTTCTAGACACCTCAGTCTTTCGGAAAATCCTCTAATAACTCCCTTGGGTTCTACAGAATTTGTAAAATTTAATAATTATTAAAGATTAGATGAGGAACCTGGGCTCTGATACCAATTGTAACGACCCCGCCCCCGATAACCCCCAATTAAGGGAGATCGAAAGGTCAGTGCTGTTATCCAATTAACAGGATCAAAGGTTCGACAAATAATCTGTAATAATTAATAAACTTTACCAACTAAACTGAAAACGAGTATAAAATAAAACTTTTCTTACCTTGGAAAAACTGGGATTTCTATACTTCTATCCATGAAGATGTTAATCTAACTAATCCTCCTGTGCATGTTATCTCTCATTTAATTCCACATATGTCGCTTTACTGTTTGTTCTTTTCATTTGTACCTAAAATGCCGACAAACAAAACGTCGGTCAGCCGAAGCTGGTATGTGGGGGAAACAATAATTGTGCAACTATGTTAACAATGTAATCAACCAAATATCATTTAACAACCAAGATTACATTTTAAGCAATACTACTCAATCCTTGCCTATCCCCTTTCTCTGTAACGTCCCTGCAGTGGACATGGATACCACCTCTCTCATATGGTAGATCCTTACCCCCATGGCCCTACCACACAGGTAGCCAATACCTAGGGTTATGGAGTCGCATGGTCCTACCCAAAGGTAGACCAATCCCTGACTCATGATGACTTGATGGACCTACCCCATTGGTAGCCATTTACTAAGTCATTTAATGACCTGATGGACCTACCCCCATTGGTAGCCATTTACTAGGTCAATCTATAAAGCTACAGAGGGGACTAGGATCTGAGCTAGTAGGCATATTTCTTATGTGATAGTCATATTCACATTATACTTTGCATGAATTAAATACATCCAACAGTTTAATTCAAGCCACGATGGAAACATCGATAAAATCCCAGAAAACTAATTCTGGTAGTCATAAGCGTAACCACATACCTGTTAAGAAGATTGAATGCAGAAATAACCAAAACATAGAAATCCCAACCAAGCAACTAATCATGCACAGGATCCTGAAATAAATATACCAATTTCCTTTTATCAATATTTATCCAATATCCTCATATTCCTTAGGATTTCTATTCCAATTTTAGGGTTTCTTTGGCAATTAGGGTTTCACTTTATCTTTCATTATTTTAAAACCCTAATTTAACACAATCGATTACAAACCCTAATTATTTCAACAGTTAATCTTCAATCTCGGATTAAAGGCATAATTATCCATTAATTAAGCTCATTAATCCTCTATTATATTAAAGCTACTATTTTTATCCTTTTAATCCATGACAAGATCATTATACGCATTTATCATCACTTCAAAGTTCATGAACTCGATTTGTTATTAATTCTATCTTTCATTTATCAGAAAACCCTAATTATTACCTTTAGGGCATTTATCCACAAATTAGGAACTTAATGCTCAAAATACTTAGATTCAGCATATTCTAACTTTAATCATGAAATTAGTCAATTAAAGTCATTAATAGTCTAATTAGTCAACATTAGGGTTTCAAGGCCCATTAAAGTTTATTCATGCATATGAAACTCCAAATTAACTAATTATACGCAAAGTCCATCCTTTTTTTTTCTTCCTAATGTTCCTTTTAATTACTAACAGGCTAATATCAACTTTAATCATCTATTAAACCCTACTAACAACTTTAATCATACCAAAATAGGGTTCTTTAAACATTAATACATTAAAGTTGATGTCTTCCATTACTTTTCAAATTGCAATTGGAATCAGACTTTAATTATATTTTTAATGGATTCCCCTCGTTTTTCTGAGCAACTTTCATGATATTGCACGTCTATTCGAGCTACGGTTAGGGAGATATGATTTTAATAAAATTACCTATTTTGGGCCAATGAGAATCTGCCACGTCGCTTGTCCGATTAGGAAATAGAGTTGAATGACTGTTTTACCGCTGCCTAAGTGGCCGACTCTTCATACCCGGGAGGGGTACAACCGTCCAACGCGCATGGGGTCGTCTTCTACCTCCTGATCGCGCCCAGCAGCCGCCCTAGCTGCCCTTGCGCGGCTCCTCCCTCCCTCTACTGGCCTCGACGACCACCAGGGAGGTGGTAGTTGCCTCCGCGCCCCCCCCCACGCACCTGGGGTTGCCCATAACCTGCGGCCAAAGCAGCCGGGTTGGTGCTGGTCGGGCCTGCACCTTCGGCGGCCCTCCAGCCTTGCTGCTGTGGCCACGTGTGATCATGGGCCCGAAGCTGCCAGAAAACCTCCCCTTGAGGTCGTGGAAGTAAAACGCATCCAACAAGGTCGTCTTCTGGTTCCCCCTAACTCCATAGATGTGATACTTCACATGGTTAGGGTTTCTACGTAAAGAAGAAGAAGAAGAAGAAGGAGGAGGATAAGAAGAGAGGGTTGCGTGAAACTTTCCTAGAGTTGTTCCTGGCTCTACCCCTTATATAGGGGAGAGCTCCCAAGCCTTGAGACGTTCACATAAGGGGAACCAAGTTCCTTTCCTAATAGGAAACAACTTCCCTAACTTTAAGAAGCAAATTCTCTCTTTCTCCCTCATCCCTTGGATATATCTTTTTCTTGAATTATTAAGATTTCGAAAATTACCACCTTTACCTTCCTTATACTTGCCTTTTGTTTATTTACCACGAAACCATGTTTCCTTCTAATGGAAAATACCATCTTTTGAAAACAACACAAAAATTCCTTAATAATATGTCATATTATCTTCATATTTTGCCAAATTTAGTATTTTCTCTTTCCTTCCTCTTTATTGGGTCTCCTTGGATCCCAAGACATTCCATTATTTCGAAATTCTTTTTATTAGATACTTATTATCCTTCTAGATGCATCTTTATGCATTATTTCACATTATCTTGTTTATTTCTCATTTAATTATTCCTTTTGTAGATTTCTCTTTATTTCTCTCTTATTTTCCTCATTAGTGTTCCTTTTATTATTAGGAATCCTTGGGAAACGAAATTCCACTAAGGATTACCCATTTATTTCTCTTTTCACACATTTTCCACATTTCATCAATGTTTTCAATTTCTTTACTTAATTGATATTTTCTTTTCTTATTGCCTTTTCTTTGCAACATTGGACTCCTTGGAACCCAAGGAACCCAAATGGCACGAAATCTTCTTTGGATTTGCCCTCAAGAGGTTTCCACACCTTTCTTATCCCAAATTCTCAGTTATTCATTACTTAATTGAATATCCTTGTTATTGGGCCCAATAGCCAATAAAGCCTGCAAATAAATCAACAAGGCTATTTTAAACGAAAATCATGCATTCATCAATTATTTGTTCATTTATCTTTATTATGAAAAATTAAATTTCTCAACAAATGAACCCAAAATTTGGGGTTGTAACACCTAGCTACCAAGATTTAATTGGAAAGGATAATCCTAAAATCCACTTTTCTAATATTAATAAACTTTAGTTTGTATCATAATTTCCTTTTGCCTATCATGACCCTGATTTATGATTGTACCTACCTTTTATGTCACATGATTTAATTCCTATTTTATGTGTCCATTAGATATGTATCGGATGATCTACTATTTTTTGTCAACCCCATTTCCTTCTCTGACTGGACTTTACACCTACAAGATCTATATCTCCTCCCTTCCTCTACAACTCTCTCTTATTTCCCTATTTTCCTCTAATTGCCTCCCATTAGGTTTCTCTCTATACTACATGCCCAATGAGCCATATTTCTAGTGGGTTTTGTGAGTGACAGTCTCTTCCCAATGGACGAACTTCCCTTTCCTTTACTTCCACCTTGTTTTCCTATCTAGTTGGTAATCTCTCCCTCTAAAACCATATTTTCTGTATAGTTTGATCCAAAACCTTCACACATACTGTTCCATCTTGTTCTACTACCTAGCTCATGATCAATCACCCAGCAACATTGATCGCCTAAAATTGCGCATCCAAAAGGGGTTGATCTAGAGTAGTCAAAATATAATTTATAACATGATACTTAGGCACCCACAATGATAATAATGGGGTCTAGTGTAGTAAATCAGAGTCAAACACAAGGACAAGGGTGGTAGGTGTCAAGATACTTCAAGCCTTGGCTGAGTTACACCAATCAAAATGT
Source organism: Alisma plantago-aquatica (assembly GCA_963693085.1). Taxonomy (NCBI): domain Eukaryota; kingdom Viridiplantae; phylum Streptophyta; class Magnoliopsida; order Alismatales; family Alismataceae; genus Alisma; species Alisma plantago-aquatica. The sequence goes on along the minus strand of OY856414.1, from coordinate 520,912,042 downwards.
AAGTGTTCTATATGGAACAACGATTCTTCAATGAGCAAAGTAAACAAACAAGTAAAGTAAAACAAAAGACCAATCAAAACAACAAGAATGTTTAAAGGATCTAAAAGTAGGGATGGAAGGAAACTTGTATTAGGTTTCTCCATCTAAGATCTCTCACCAACAAGCCATACTCACACTCATCATAAACCCTTAGCAAGTTTACAAGCAATCATCATAAGTATCTATTATGTCCTCTCTTTAGCTTTGGAAAGATCTAGATTGTAAGGTTATCCCTCTCTCGAGATGGCAAACAAATAATCAAAATACAAACATATGTTTATTAGCTTAAGCATCTCAATATTATCATGCATTCATGCAAATCCATAACTCTTAGATATAGGTTAATATTATTCTCTTGGGGTATTAACAATAAAATAATACAAGATGGTAGCTAATCGTGCAAGTGAAGCTTTAAGAACAAGAGCACGGAGATAAACATTGTTAATAGCATAAAATCAATGAATATAAGTATTTACATGTTAGGAGAGACTTAGTGGCTACTCCCAACCCAATTTAAATGGACTAGACACTCATGGTGGGTTTATATATCTAGGGAATCATGGTGATGTATGGATGGGAGGAGGTGAACGAGTCAGAGAAGAAGATGAAGATACACCAAACAACACTTCTATTGGAACTAAAATTGATGGAGACCTCCTTCTTCTCCAACTCCAGTGATGGCGTGAGGAAGGGAGTGTTAGCTTCGCAGTCCTTCTTCTCTCTCAAAGAATTCTAGTTCTACTCGGTGGTGGTGAAGGGTCACTGGATCCTCATACTCTCATCCTTAGATGTTGCGAAGCGATGGTGAGGTGTAGATTCGGTGATGAGCCGATACTAATGCAATGCTTCATCTTCAACCCTGCAATGTGTGACCCCATCTTAGTGGCAAGGGGTGTGCTATTTAGAGCACTTATTCTAAGGCACAAGGCTACTCATGGAGGAGCTTCTCTTGCACCCCAAGTCTTCTAAGCACATATCTTGGGGCACACATTTAACTGATTGGATGGCTTATGTGTGTATCACCGCCATCGATAGGCGATGTTATTAGAAGAACATCGATCAATCTAGTATGCATAGTCCTCAGTATCCACTCATAGGCCCGCCATCAGTAGAGTCAAATTGTTGAAACCTTCAGTAGAGTGGGCTCTATCATACCATCTGAAGGCAAAGGAGAGGTGTAACATCAGTTGATGATTTCCAACTGATCATCAGAAGGAAAATCTTGTCGTTGACCTTCGATTCATGCCCCCCACGTGTTGAATTTGGTAGACTAGTGTTTGGAAGGCTGACCCAATTATACCATCAAAATATGATACTCTTCCTGCCTCTGGGTGATGACATATCTTGCTTCACCATTGGAAGTTTTCCCTGGCATAACCTTTGGAAGATGGGGACCAATGGTTGAGATGGACTCCTTGAAGGTTGGACTAGGAGTGACCATGGGTTGTGAGAGCTGATGGAGGCACTGTCTAGAGTGGGCTTCTTAGTTATCCATTGTTTGGTGAATTTCCTGTACAAAAAGGAGCAGTTAATTCTGAATCAAGGCAAGGATGGTAGATATGAAAAAAATGTGAGTTATTTAAAGCAAGTTTGTGTTGTTAAGGTAGGGGGAAATTAGGCTAGAAATATCCACAAAATTATATTCTATCAACTCCCCCAAACTTAGAATCTAGCTTGTCCTCAAGCTTATAAATAGAATCAAAGCGTCAAGCGAATGTTAAGAACTTTATTGTTTAATGTTTTTCAACACTGACCATATTCTGCACCATCCTAAGGTCAAGATATCAGTTTGACTGCTTGGTCTGCATACCGTATTTCCATGTTTCATTCTCTTATATTTGGATTTTCTCAAATTTTTCATATGCTACAACCATCTTCTTAGAAAGGATTTTCTTGTTCATGATTCACTTGGAGCCTTGTTTCCTATCCGTACTCATGTAGAGTTTTCCTAGGGGTAGCTTTCACACACAACTTTTATTTTTTTGGGAGTCCTAGCTAGTTGTGCTTGGGCGGGTTGAGGCTACGATGTATCCTATCCACCAAAGACTCACTCAACCTTGAGTACTTTTATTATAACAATGTTAGTCAACTATTAACCCTGATGTAATTTCAGGTGGTTATGTAAGCTCCCACTTGGAATACATGTGGGTGATCTAGTTGGATTTTGGACCCTACTACCGTGCATGACCTATCTGCATTCATCAGTGTGATCATAGACCAACCGGGCAGAGCCCTTCAACATCTTATCAGGCACATCTCTCATGATTTTATTCATGCTCAACTTTTATTCTTTCTTGGGAGGATTGACAAGCCTATTTTAATCCCAAGCTGGGAATTAGCACTAGAAGGGGTAGTTATTTCCCTTTTGCTAGACCTTTTCACTTTTCAACCTATTCTAGGAGGCTCAGGTGATCGATCAGGAGCGTGGCAGATTGAGTCCTCCTTATTCCATAGAAATCCCTTGGGATAGTACCATTCTTCTGCTGCCTATAGTGTCTTGAGATAATAATGGTGTAAGGACATAGTTTGGTGAATTTTATTAGGTGAATTAATAACCCAAAACATCATTCTTGAAATGATTATTGTAAGGAGTGGCTTAGAGATAAGGTCTAAGGTGTGGGCAATGATTTAATCTTAGAAATTTGGATTAAAAAATTTGCCTAAAGATAAAAAATTTTCCTTTATGGTAAAATATACCAAGATAGTATATGTACATTTGACAAAAATCTATACTCTAATTCATTCAAAAGTTAGAGAAATTTGTGGTTGAAAGGTGACAGATATAGGGAAAAAGAAAAAAACAAATGTAGAGTTTGATATTTTGGGATACAGATGTGCCTAGCTCACTTGTTCACACCCCTACCCAAACTTGTCATATGCTCTATCCTAAGAGCGTCAAAGAATGAGGTTTAATAAGAATAGGTGAGTTACAGTCTAGAGCTTGGTAGTTCCCTATACGATTTTTGGATCTCAATGTCATAAGTTCCTTTGAGGTGGTGATAATAATCATCTTGGTAGGACTCCACCTTCATATATGTTGTCATGAGAATCTGCATCCAGAAGAATACATATAAGCCAACATTTTGTTGGCTCCTATGACAGAATTGCATTTTTTTTCAAATTTGTAATCTTCATCTGGATGTCCTCTACTATATTTCTAGATTATCTTGACTATACAGGTTGTAACTTGTGCTGCTTTTTGTTCTTTGATGCTATTAGCTGTCTTATGATAAGTTGTTCTTTTTGTGCTAAACATACCATCTGAGCTATTATACAAGATTGTTGTTTTCGTCTTTGTATTGATTGATAGTAACGTTTAGTGGGCGTTTTGGAGAATATGCACAAAAATGAGATGAGGAAATTCTATGTTAGTTTTTCAATGAGTCTCTCTGACTCTTTAGAGTCCTTATTTGACAGGATGACTCCTATGATCTCATTGTTAGCCATGTATACATTCTCCAACCTATCATCTAGAAGCAGTTGGAAGGCTATCATGACATTCACTACCGTGTATCCTCTTACAATTAGTATATCTTATATGTCAAGACTCAACACTTGGATATTGTACCTTTAAAAAATAGTAATAATCTCATCTTCTTGCAGACTTAGTTCATCCATGATGAGGTTTAGGTCATCTAGAGAAAGGTTGTAGCATGCGTCCTTGTCGAAGTTGTCAAAGTTTGGAGTTATTAGATCGGTAGGTGAAAGTTTGTTCATAGCTACCTCATCATGGGGAGATTCTTTGTTGGTGGCCACTTCCCTCTCTATCATCAGATCCATGATATTTTTTATATCAAACTCATTTTGAGGTGGGGAATCTTCCTCTCTAGTCTCTACAGAAGTTGTAGGTGTAGGTGTAATGGGGTCCTCATGGTGGGTACCCTTCTCTTGTTTAGCTTTTGGTTCAGTAGCCATCTATTTGGTTGATGCTTCGTGTGAGATTGGGAGGGTGGGGGTTTGTTCTTGACTGAAGGGTGGGGTGGAGATGTTGGGAGATTTTGTTGGAGGGAAGGAGTAAATGAACTAGTTTCACAACCTTGTGGGGATGAATTCTTATTCAATCTGGATGGTTTTCAATTGTTCACACCATGGAATTTTTTCTAGAAGGGAGATGAGTGAGTACATCCTCCAAGGGATGTATTCCATATGTTGATCATAGAAAAATTGTCTGTCATGAATCATTTGCATAACATATTTTCCTCTCAAGGAATGGATCCATGTATTCAATGCTTCCAATATCTTGAGCATGCTGAATACAATGTCCCCTAAGTCCGATTGTTGTTGGAGTCCACTGCAATTGATGTGGAACTCTTTCCAGTTTGTGTGGTACCACCCGTCTACCCCCTATATTAGACATTTTAAGTAGGTTGTCATAGTCTGGTTCACCCTTGTTTCTTCATTTTCAAAGACCATCCCATCACAAGACAGGTCCTTAACATTGCAGTTGTAAAGTGTTACCCGACGAGTAGAGAGATCTGCCACGATCATAAGCCAATGGTCGAAGGCTTCAAAGGGAGTCTTATGAATAGTGTTTTGTATGTATTTCTTATTCTATGCACAATGTTTTGTAGCTCTTTAACTGATGGGGGCTTATAATTTTTACATAAAGCTCTGTGTCTAGATTTGTTGTGGCATTAAAAGTCGACCCCTCTTTGTCTTTGTAAATATATTCTTCAATAATCATACCACAAAGAACTTTGAAGAATACTTTGCTAATAGACCTTTTATATATAAAGTCTGACCTAAAGTTATTTTGAGTTATAGTGTATCTTGTACTCCTATAGATGATGTAGGTCCCTGGCTTGTTGTCATCTAAAATGTCCACCAGGTCGTGAATGTCTCTGAGAAGCATCCTTCATATTGAGGTCATGCCCATGCCCTTCATTTTGCATGATAATAGTGGGGGCATTGCTTGGTTCATGGTGCCAATTATTGGTGGTCTAGAAAGATTGGGATATTAGGCTTACTTGGGGACTTACAAATGATCCAATATGTGTTCCCTTTGATTTCCTCAGAAATTCGTTCCTCTATTTCTACCTCAAAAAGATTGGGGATGTTTGCTTCAGCTCTACATGTTCATTCAGAATAAATCCATTGACTATATCATCATAGTCAGAGGGAGGGTGTGGGGCCTTGTAGTCAAACCTGGGGTCCAACCCATTCCTAATGTATTTGGTTGTCTCCCCTACCTCCTATCCTTGAGTTATGGGTCTGTCTATGACGTCATTTTCTCATATGGCCTCAACATCTATGTGGGAAACAACTTGTTGTTGCTGTTGGGAAACCCCCTTCTTCTTTATCCTTGGCTTCCTCCACTGTCCCTGGCTTATTGGTTGACTACCCTAGTGAGGCTGGGGAGTTAGTATTATTATCTTCGCCAATGTATACTTCTATAAATTTGAGGGAATCTACTTATTCTTCCTCAACAGATAGCTTTGTTTTCATATCGTGTATTGGAAACGGTAGGAAATTTGTGATGCCTAGCTTCTCTAGAACCATGTATTCCTTTAGTCTGCATGCCCATCTCCGCTTCAGATGGAAAGGAGGCTTCTTGATTAGTGATCTTCTATCTTATTTTGGATGATTCCTTTCGAGATGGTGAGATCGATGACACTTCCTTTCTCTTCTTTTCATCATTGGAGGTGTGTAGTAGCTAATTTTCTTACTTCAACTCATTCTGCTCTTGTCGTAGAAGGGGACTTCTGTATTCATGATGGTCTAGGCCTCCATGGTTTGAATTTTTCAGGCCACAAGTAGCTACATCTGTTGTGGTAGGTTCATTAATGGTTGTATGCTTGTTGTAATCTTCTCAAACTGTGATGTTAGTGACAATATATTGAAAGTTAAATTAGAAATATGAAGACCATAGATAGGGATGATCTCACAAAGGTTTTCAAGTTCTTGCCCAGTTTCTATGAATTTCTTTGTGGTGGGAACATGTTTTGTTTGTTCGTCATGTTCCTTCAAACTTGCTCCCAATTCAGATTCCTTCTACTGTATAGAGATCTCATGTCCTTCATCTCTGAGCATGTCTTGTACAACCTGCTTGCCTGACGGGGACAGTTCCTTCCTGGAGATCTCTTATCTATGACTTCCTTTTCAGCTTCTCCCTCTTCATCAAGGGGTATTTCTTTACCAATACCTCTTAGGTTGGGCAGTGTCCCTTTAGAAATGTTTCTTTTATCTATCCTTGGAGTGGTGTGGTGTGATGCCACACTTGATTTGATGAAGGGGCCCTTCATATTTTCTCATTTTGGTGGGGCACCAGGTGGTATTTCTATCATATTTGTTGGTTGACGATTGTCGGAGTAGTTTTCTAGATGTTCTTCTTTTACTTTGGGTGCAGAGTATTGCTTCCGTTATGGATTGGTGGCAGTCTTCTTAGTAAGTCTAAATATGAGTATCCTTTAATTCAGCTCTGTAGGTTTTTTGTCTATGTGTTCGATTTGTTTCTTTGCATGCATTTGTTTTCTTATCTGAGGGAGTGTTCTAGACCCTGACTTCATTTTTAGAATGTCCTCATCCCAAAACACTAGTATGTCGCAGTCACAACTGCTCATTTTAGGAACAAGAAGTAAATCTTTTGATCTTCAAAATCTCTAGAAATACTTCTTCTTTTTCCTCAATAAGACATATGTATATGTCAAGTTTTTGGCATCTACTATTCTTTCCCAATTAGTAATGGTGAAATTCTCCAATTCCCTTAGATATCTTAGTCGATGAGCAATATATGTGACGAGGCCTCCCATGTAGAAATATTGGGAGCCTTCAAGTCCTATTGTGGCCGCTAAATTATTGATTTAGATTCACCCTATGTTGATTGGCTTCTTCTCCGTGATACTCCATGGGATGTGGAGATCCATCCTTGTTACATTGCTAGTATTGATTCTTTAAAATAGGGCATTGGTGAAGATTTTGTGCATTACATGCATTATGTCAGAATGCATTTGGGAGGCTTTTGATTTCCAGAGCTTAACGGACACTCCTTTGATAGCCTTTCCCATATTTGTTAATAAAAAATCCATGAACTTCTCTATCTCCTCTTGCTTTAATAGACAATTCAACTTGTTCTTTTGTATCAGTGAAGGTTGAATTCATCCATCTCTCCGTCAAAATATAATCTTCTTTAATATTCTCACTACCACTTTGGAATTTCCCCCGCACTCTTTAGCTTAGGCAGTTTGAATTGGAAGTTTCTTTAGGATGATATAAATTCTAACGTGTGGTCTTTGTAAGAGATATGATTGTTACAGATTTTCTAAACCCCAACATCATTTAAATGTCCTTTCATCTGTTGGTAGATTCCCAAATTGATCAGGGTGTTGACATCGCCAAACCTTGTCACCTTAAATTTTGGTTGCCAAACATATTATACCAGACCATTATGTGCTCTTCATCCCCTAGGATAAAGTAGTTATTAGGCTGGGATTTGGGAATGACATTTGTCACTTAGGGGACGTTCAAAATAGGTGCATTGGCAGGATTCATTGCCAATAGTTGTCTTGTCTCCAAGGAATTCCTCCTCAATCACCTTCATCCTCTTCTTTGTATCGCCCTTTTGGAAGGGTTTTAGCACATTTCTCTTCTTAGTATTTCCAATCACTACTGAGGGTGTATAGTCTGAGGTTTTAGTTCACTTCGACTCTATAGTGCTTGAAGATTACATGGGAATTGATTGATCAAGATACTTCAGTCTATCTTCATCCGATCTTGCTCTTATACTCTCTTGGTTGGAGTCTCCATGAATCTTCACATATGATGTCACCTCATCCTTCAGTGTTTCCATTTTGTCTATCTCCTCTTGGCTAAGTTTTTTTTCTAGTTGTACATGTATTTCCTGCCATTTTCTGTATTGCAATGTAGATATTCAAATATCTCATGCAAAACAGTTAGGCTAACATATAGTTGGGAAAAGTGAGTAAGTACTGAGTAAATATTTGGTTTGATGAATGTAGGATAACTCTACTAAAATTAAGTCCTGAAAGGCAGCTTTATAAAACAATGGTAGATGTCTACCAATGTTTGAATCCAGGAAATGGTGGTTCCAGAAGGTCCAAGGAAGGATGGGCGTCGCCCGATGGATAATGACAATGCGCTTTCCGATGCCTATTGCCTTGTGATGGCTCTTCAAAATTGAAGGTGATAGATGACAAAGGGTGATGAAGGAACTGATGGCTTATGTTGAAGGTTGGAAGAGAGAGGGTAGGCATAATGGTGAGAATTTTTTGGGACGCAATCTAATGGAAGGGTGCCTTCAGATGGATGGTGTGCATGGAAGGAAGAGGGTTTAGGATGGAACCAAGAACTGACCATGAAGGTTAGAGAGATAGCATGATATGGAGGTGGCAGAATGAGTAGAGAATAAGGTGAAAGGATAGAAAAATGGGTGCCACCTACCAATGGTGAGAAATTGAAGGCGGAGGAAGCAAAAAGGTCAATTGCCGCCTACTCATGGAGGTCATCATCATTGCAAGAACAAGGGATCAGTCACACTACATCTAGAAAAATAATAAGGATATGGGTAAGGCTTATTTACCATCAATGACATTCTTCATTCTGCCATTCACTGGTAGGTGAAAATTGATCTGTGTTGGTCAATAGTGTTATCTAGAGTGTTGCATGCTTTGCTTCTGTTGGCCACATCACTTCTGACTACAAAATTTATTTGATATCAGTTTTGGAGAAGTTTGTGATGGAATTAATGTCTTTTAATAGATAAGGTAGGAGATGATGTCACGTGGACCGAGGGAGGTGAATAAATGGTGTTAATAACCTCACTTCCGATGGAGTTAGGTGAGTTAGGGTTTATTTCACTCAGCTTTAACTCTAAGTGTAAGAAAGGGCACACATAAGTATTGTACTCCTACTTTTTTAATGTCCTCCTTATGCGGAGGTAGGACCCACACAACCTTTGGTAAGTGACTTACCAGATTTTGATGGTTGTGGTGATGCTTCAAAGATTGGTTGGTTGGCTGCCTTTCTTTCCATGGATGCATGATCTCCTCATTGAGACTCTGTAGCTTTCCTAACTACATTAAACATGATGGTGAGAAGTACTTTCCTATGGAACGGTGTCGCTCTTATAATGGGTTTTCTTCTTGATCAACCAACGATTGTTCTAATAGTTAACCAATTGAAGTACCTTCAACAAATAAATCAATTTTAAGTGTTCACTAATTTTATTCGATATATACTAAAATTGTGAAAAAAAAGGTGAGGTTAATATAGAATGATGATCAAAAGGATAAACTAGAGACTAACATTTAATTGAAATAATCTCTATGAAGTGTATAATTATGAAGGCTAGAAATTCGAAATGCAAAGTTCAAAAAGACGTTGGTTGCCTCCCAAGAAGTGTTAATTTATAATCCCTAAGTTGACTTTTTCTGGGGTTATAAATTGCCCTATTTTGGTGGTATTGGAGGTGAGTCATTCAGCTGAACTTCAAATCTCCTTGTAAAAGCCTCATCTTCATAGTATCACTTTATTGTATGCCATTTATGGGGAAAGTTCCTGTCTTTTCACTGAATAACTTCATCATTCTCGGTAGATATATTTTGACATAGTGAATGACCCCAACCACCTTGTCTGGTGTTTTCTAAAGAAAAGTCATATACTTGAGTTGAATAATAGGACTTCTTTTTTCCTTTAGAGACATCCTTTCTTTTCAGTTGGACATCATGCCACACCTTTGTCTCTTCTTATAAATTCTGGCATTCTCATCGGAATGCAACCTGAGCTCTTCTAGTTCTTGTAACTGCAAGAATCTTTGCTTTTAAACTAGCTCTGGGTCGATGTTGAGAAACTTGATGCCCCAGAAAGCTTTATGTTCAAGCTCGACATGCAGGTGGCATGCTTTTCCATATATCGGTCTATATTGGGTAGTCCCAATCATGGTTGTATAGACGGACATGCATTCTAGAGGAACACCCAGTAAGCCTAGGCGCCCATGTGGAGGACAGGAATTTCTAGGCATATATATATATATATATATATATATATATATATATATATATATATATATATGGCCATTTTTTTAATACTCACGCAGGTAGCTTGGATTTCACTACCCGATAGACAAAAAAGTAATTGTTCTGACCAGAAAAGTAATTCTTCTATACAAAAAGTAACTATGTTGATAAAAAGTAACTATACGACTAAAAAAGTAATGTCGTACAAAATACAGAGCAGATATATAAGTAACCGTGTTTTGAAATCTATTGTTACAAACGTAACTATCTATGCATGAAACTCAACAGTTTGCAAGGTAAAGTAACCCTCTACATGTCAAAAGTAACCAACTTAAAAAAAGTAACCGAAACGGGGGCGGGTAGTTACCCGCGCGGGCATTAAAGATGGGCCATATATATATATATATATATATATATATATATATATATATATAGAGAGAGAGAGAGAGAGAGAGAGAGAGAGAGTCGGGCTAGAATACACTCGAGTGTGGTCGGAGCAGAATACACTCAAGTAGTTTTTCATGATGCAATATTTTTTTCAAAAATCTAATCTATTGATCTTCTTAATCATCTTGTGAATAACTCATATAAAAAATTTGAGCACATTTAGATATTTATAGGTCATGTTATAAAGACCACAAAAATTATGCATTTCAAATTAGTTTCATGCATAGATTTTGTTTCTCTCGGATGAGTAACTTACACTCTTCCCAATGGACTCAAAATTTGTATGTAGCCTAATTATAGCATGACAATGAAGATCAATGGTTTACATCTTGCATAAAATAGTCTTGATATGCAAACACACTTGAGTGTATCTATGCAATCTATACACTCAAGTGTATTCTAGCATGACTCTCTCTCTCTCTTAATATATATATATATATATATATATATATATATAATTTTGATAGATACATGTAAAATTTATGAAAAATACCATCCCTACATAAATAAATATACATGATAAATATGCAATCAATGTGCTAGCATTGTATGAAGAAAGCAACAATCATTTGATATAGACTGAATTGTGGAAGTTTTATCTAAACAAAATTCATATAGAAATCATAAAGATAAACATGTATAATGTTTGTATCCAAAATAGAATGTGGATGAGCATAAATAATATCAAACAACATGAATAGAAACAAAATGACTCATAGCCAACACAAGCTCATGAAAAACCAGAGACATGAAAAATCACTCATCATTGCTGAGATCTGCATCATCATCATTATCATCCTCTATTTCAGAATCTTCCTCTTCTTGTTCCTCCTCAGATTCATCATCATCATCAAACTCATCTGATTCATCAAGTGAAACTTCAATAGGAACTTTTTTCTCTTTGATTACAATACCCTTTTTTGTCTTTGCATGTGGCACTTTCATCTTAGAGAGTTTTGTAGGTTTTCTCTTCCTATTGTAGACAACTTTTCCTTTTCCCTTGTCATCAATCTTGGGTTGAGATGTGCTTACACATGTAGTTTCTCCCCTTTGAGGCCTAGAAACTTCTTCAGATACTCCCTTGGACTCATCTACAAGTCTCCAAGTGAGACCATCATGATCTGGCACTATAATGTTATCAGTAATCCTTGTCATCCATTCACTACTCCACCGCACCTCATCAAGTGCAATGCCATCAAAATAACTTTCAGCATTATTGTTCTTCATCTTTTGAAAGCGCTCCTCCGGTCTATTGTATTGAATGTAGGCAAGTTTATCTAGCCTCTTACTCAACAATCGATTCATTCACTATGTGTGTATCTACATTGCAAAAAATTATGAATTATAATCTATTATAGAAGTTCACAAATTTATTTAATATCCAAAAAACACACACAAACTTAAATGAGCTCAAGTTTCACTCACAACTAGAGGAGGTGCTTTAAAGGCTCAAGAATCACAAATCCAACTTCTTTAGGGAAGAACTCCCTACACTATATAGCTCCCACCAAGCCACTATAAAATATGAAGACATTGTAATCAATTATAGTAATGTTATAATCTATATCTATTATACATCAGTGATTACATTATATGCAAATAGATATAGTGGCTTACTTGGTGAAATAGTGCTCCTATGGCGAAGATAAATTGTGTTCCCCAACAAGCCACGAGTATTTTTGTAAGCATCTACATCAAAGGCTACTTTATCAATCAAAGATAAATCATCAATTGTTTTTAGGAAGCAATTCATGAAAGCTATTAGAGATATGTCAATGTTTTCTTCCATTAATTCGCCTTCTTTCACAGCAAAAAACCACCCATCGGGGTTGACGAAGTAAGTTGCATCGTGAAATACAATAAACATCTTATCTTTGTAGCATTTTTTAATAATAGACACAACAATACCATACTTTCTCTCATCACATCCTAAATTCAACTCAATGTTATCGACTGTGGTTTGCAATGCTCTACATATGTATCCCATACATTGCTTGGAATTACAATCAACTAGCCTCAATAGTTGCACAAGTGGTGTAGTGTCCCTTAGATAACTATCCACTTCCTCATAGAACTTATGTGATAACGTAGTCATAGCAACCTTGTATCTAACATTTGTTTTATCCCATTTACTTGTTGTCCACAATTCAGATAGAAACAAGGTGCCTAAGGCATTCCTGGCATTATGCAAGATCTGAAGAGTCAGAAAAGTTGTGGCAAATTGAGTGAATGAGAATCTAGTCATATCCTTCCCATCTAAAAGTTGCAGATAAGCATGATGAAGTAGTATATTTAGGTAAATGTAGATGCCATCTTTCTATATTTCTTTATTACTCTTGCATATTGAGGCAACTTTGCAATGTACTCTAGCATAATATCTATACAATGTGCGGTGCATGGTGCAAAACTAGATGTGGCCACTTTTCCTCCAACTTCTCACCATCTAGCTTCAAATTTGAGGCATTGTTAGTTACAACTTGTGTAACATAAGTAGGCCCAATCTTCTCAATGGCCTCATCCAAAAGTTTGAAAAGAAATTCACATGTATGATTATGTGCAAATTCATCAACAAAATACATGAAAAAGGTTCCATGAGGTGAACTAACTAGGAAATTTATTTCACTTCTTCCTCTCCAATCTGACCATCCATCTAACATCCGTGTGCATCCATACTTCTTCCAAGCCTCTACATACCCTTCCCGCAAGTTTCTGATCTTTTTTTATTGGGCATCTAAAAAACATAGAGCTTGGTGCTTTGGAGGTTTGAAACCTCTCCCAACCTAAACAACCACCTCAAATTAATGCAATATCATATTTACTGTAGTTGGTAGTATTGAAAGGAAGACCAGCCTGGTAGAACCACAATGTTGTCTCCTCATCAGCTCTAGCTTGGTCTTCTTTCTTGTACGTAGAGTCAACATAGTTTGCTTTTCTCCTACCTTCCTCTGAACAACCACCTTATGAGGAAGAGATGAGACATATGCATCCATGGGGCCTCAATTAGTAACCCTTGAGATCTTACTAAACATTGTAGGCCTAGCACTTGTCTTGGGTGTAGAAGCACCTGGTTTTTGGGAAGCAAAATGGTAAAATCCCCATGTTTACCATCATGGTCCCCATGAGGAAAGAAGTGCAGTTTGGCATTTAGGGTTTGAGACTTCTTCCTAATCATCTCCATGTAGTCTAGTATCTCTTTTTTTTATAGCAGTTGTAGTGTTGTTGCACTTGACTACATTTGCACACTTCCCTGTAAAATTGTCCTTCACCCTCTTGAACCCTTCATTCACATATGGCCAGACAGACCACGTTGCACCCTGTTCTTATCACTTAGATCAGGCCAAAAAGAATACTGCCTCCCATGATCATTGGACTTTGCTTTCCTTTTTGGATCCTTCACCAAAATAGAATAGTGATTCAGGCCTACACCGCTACTCCTAGTTGGAATGGTACTACCTATCACCAGCTCACCAGACATTCTGAAATTTTATGCGAAAAAGAGTCAAAGGCCCAATAAAAGAAGTTAAAACACTAGTACGTTGGTAATTACCAAATTCTAAACAGTAAACAAATAAATTAAAATCAATAGATGAATAAATACAAAGCAGTAAATAAATAAATATTAATCAATTGTTAAATAAATGTAAATCGGTACATTATTCAATAATTTATAAATCAGTAAATGAGAAAATACAAATCCCTACATTCATATATTTATAAATGTATTATCGTAGTACATTTATAAATACAAAATAGTAGCTTACATAAATTTAGATAGTAGTCAAGTTAAAATAGTAGATTAATACTAATTAGTGGGAAAATTAATAAACAACAATTAATTAAATAAATAAAAGTGAGTACATAAGTAAATACTAATCGGTAAATAAATAAATACATGGTTATAGATAAGTATATACAAATTAGTAAATAAAAAAATTCAGAGAATTAGATAAGTAAATACAAATAAGTACATAAATTGATACAAAAAATTAGATAAGTGAATACTAATCTGTATGTAAGTAAATACAATCTATATATAAAAAAATTAAAAGCATTAGATAAGTAAATACAAAGTGTTAGATATGTACACTCAAAGCATTAGATAAATAATACTAACCAGCACATAAAAAAACCCAAAGCATTAGATAAATAAATGGTTAAATACAAATCGGTACATAAATTAAAAGCATTACATAATTAAAAAGTGGTTAATCACAATCACTAAAATTAAATTTGTCTTTGTAATATTGGATTGCATCACAAATTGGTAAAATTTACTTCTTTGTTGGATATCATTGTATTTCATAAGAGGATGGAGAGTCACTAGATTTAAGGTACAACTTGGGTTGCATAATGAAACATTAAAAGTTAACGTTTTATAGTTTATAATTTTTTTTGTGTTGATTACTGACTTGATAATTTCTTTCTAAAATTTGTTGAGTGCTGAATTTGTATTTTGTGTCTGCCAAAGACTCTCGTGGAGTTTTCTAACTTCGTGTCTTCTTGATTGCATAAATAGATGAAAAATGATGAAGGATTAAAGGGGGCGATCAGAAAGAATATGAAACAAGGAGGGGACATGTCATAGGAAGAAAAAGAAAGACAGACAGAAATAGTAAGAAATATAGTAGGGGAAGAGGGGAAGAAGATGAAGATAGGAGGGGGTAAGAGAAGGAGAAAGAAGACATACTTGTGCCAATGGAAGGGAAAGAAGAAAGCATGTGTAATAGTTAGACAGAAACAAAAATCAGTTGCCCACTTGATAATCAATAATCATTGTACATTTTATGTTAAGAAAAAGAAACAAGTTGTTGAGAACGAGGTTGGCTTGAGAACATAGGAAGAGGAGGATGAGGGGAGTCTAAAGAGAGGGATGGGAGGGGAAACTACCTCCAAATGTGTTATTGGCTATAGTCTGCAGGCCGACCGAAGAAGGTGGCAACAAAACATCCTATTCAAGGCCTCACAAATGGTTAAAGAGCTATTATACATGTTACATACGTAGGAAGTTTGAGAACATGGGAAGAGGAGGTTGAGGGGAGAAAGGGATGGGAGGGGATGAGTATCTATAGTCAGGTATAGCAGGCTACTGGATGATTGGATAAGAGCCTTGACCATTTGTCTTTGGCACTGCCTCCAGGCGCGTGCAGACACTACGACAAATAGTGTTGACGGCCATGTTTGATGATTCGGCATTGAGAAGGGACTCCTAGAGTCATTACTTGTTTGCCTGAGGATTGGATTAGCATAGTGTTTTAATTTATAGAAGTTTGTTCTTAAGAAATTAGGATTTTAGATGTTTCCTTTTTATGTAAAATTCTAATTAAAATATATTAATTGGGATGTACTTTCTTTATTTTGAAATTGGAACTAAATGGGCCAAGCGGTTGGGTGAAGCGCCTAGTCTGCCTGAGCGGACTCCTAGGCGCCTGATACACCTAGGTGTCCTACATCACATAATTGTCCCTAGGTTCCTGGATTGGGGCGATTCCTGGGCGTCCAGGCTGCCTAGAAGTTGCCAGGGTGCTGGCATATACAACATAGGCCACAACAGAAGTTTATATGATGTGCAGTATGCCCAAAGGGCATCATCAAGTTTCATCAGCCAGTCTTGTCTAGTGTGTCCAACTATCTTCTCTAGGATTTGTTTGATTTTCTTATTTGAAACTTCAACTTTCCTCGACATTTGTAGGTGATATAGAGTGGCAATCTTGTGTTTGACTCTATATTTTTGGTAACAAGGCTTCAAACTACTTTTCCCCAACATGAGATCCCCCATCACTAATGATGATGTGTGGGACCCTGTATCTTGGGAAGATAATCTTCTCAAACAACCTTATCATGGATTTCAAATCACAAGTTGACGTAGCTACTACTTTCATCCACTTGGATACATTATCTATCGCAACCAAGATATACTAGTTGTCTCGTGATGATGGGATGGGTCCCATGTAGTCGATTCTTGAGATGTTGAAAATCTCGATCTCAATCCAATGTTAAAGGGACATTTCATTTCTTCTCAGTATGTTCCCGGTGTCTTGACACTCTTTACAAGTCTTTGTGTAGGCATGAGGATCTTTGAACAAGGTTGTCTAGTAAAACACAGAATGCAAAACTTTAGCAGCAGTCATATCTCCGCCCAACTGTCTGTCGTATAGAGAAGAGTGGAACTCATACATGATTTGTGGTACCTCTCATTTTGGAATACAAAAATGATACATGTTATTGGTGCACTTATTAAATAGGAGGGGATCATCCCAATAGTAGTTTTTCAAATTTGAGAATCACTTCTTCTCATTATAGGTGATTTCCTATTGCAATTGCTGACATGCAAGGTAGTTGCAGACATCGACAAACAATGGCATAGTA
This sequence comes from Alisma plantago-aquatica, assembly GCA_963693085.1. NCBI lineage: Eukaryota > Viridiplantae > Streptophyta > Magnoliopsida > Alismatales > Alismataceae > Alisma > Alisma plantago-aquatica. The sequence goes on along the minus strand of OY856414.1, from coordinate 520,895,219 downwards.
GGTTTGATGGTCTTTGCCATCATCAGAGCTTCTTCAAGGTAATTGTCCCTAATCGGGAGTGAGTTGTCATCAACTATGATAAATCGGGAAAAGTTGTCAGACACAACATTTTCTATTCCTTCCTTATCAATAATCTCATGGTCAAACACCTACATTAGGAGTGCCTGCCTATAAATCCTCATCTTTGTATCTTTGTTTTACATTAGATACTTAATTGATCCATAATTGGTATAAACTATCATCTTTGACCCTATTAGATAGGACTAAAATTTTCCAAAGGCGTAGAAAATAGCTAGAATCTCCTTCTCAGTGGTGGTGTAATTGATTTTAGTTTTTTCAAGAGTTTTTCTTGCATAATAGATGACATGATGTTTTTTAATTTTTTGTTTTGTCCCAGTACGGATACTACTACGTAGTCTCTAGCATCACGCATAAGCTCAAATGAAATCTCCTAATCTATAGCTTGCAAGATTGGTGTGGTTGTTAGGGAGCCCTTCACGGTGTTAAAGGCTTTCAAACATGTTTTGGTAAAATTGAAAATGACATCTTTAACTAGGAGACTTGAGAGGGCTGCCAAGATTTTTGAGAGGTCCTTAATAAATCTTCTATAGTATCCAGTGTGTTTAGGAATACTTCTTACACTTGTCATAGATTGTGGAGTTGGGAGCTTGGGTATAGCTTCCACTTTACTCATATAAACTTCAATACCTCTCTTGGAAATTTTATGACCAAGCACAATTCTCTCCTGCACCATAAAGTGTCATTTTCCCAATTGAAAACTAGGTGTTTCACTTCACAACGTTTCAAAACTTGACACAATTTTTTCAAACAACTGTTGAAATTGGTTCCATTGACAAAAATGTCATCCCTAAAAACTTCCATAATGTCTTCAAAGAAATCTGCAAACATGGATATCATGCACCTTTGGAATGTTTTAGGTGCATTACATAGGCCAAATGGCATCTGCCTGAAGGCATAAGTTCTACAAGTGAAAGTTGTCTTTTCTTGGTCGTCTGGGTGAATGGGAACTTGGTAGAATCATGAACACGTCGAGAAAATAGAAATATGAATGATGGGTCATACATTTCAAAATTTGGTCAATGAAGGGTAAGGTAAAATGATCCTTATTTGTTGCACCAATTAATTTTATGTAACTTATGCACATCCTTTGACCCGTGATCATTTTTCTGGAGACTTCATCAACAATTCTCCTTTAATCACTATCACGCTGCCTTTCTTTGGTACGATGTAAATATTGCTCATCCAATTGTTGTCGCTTATGGGGTGTATTATACCTGCATCTCGAAATTTTATAACCTCCTTCTTAAAAACTTCTCTTAGATTTTGATTTATCTTCATTTGGCCTTGGGCCAGAGGCTTTACCTTCTCCTCTAGATGGATTATGTGAAAACCTATCACGCTAATCGAGATTACTAAAAGCCAACATGTCAGATCAAAAACTAATTCATCATATAACCTAAAAAGTGGATCAACTAAAACTGATTCAACATTATCATTATGTTCAGAAAACATATTACATCAAGGTCTAACAACTTGTATCTCAACATATACCCTATCAGGTATTTACATGTCTGCTCAGCGGTATCAACCACAACTTGTATACAAAATATCATGTTCCATATGTACATGCCATATAGAAACACAAGCATACTGCCAAGACCACACATAGATATACATATCATCCACAAAACATCCCTTCCTAGACCTGAGAATACATGGACGACACTAGGTCTCTACAACAATTATCCAACCTTCTTCTTCTACTGCTTTCCAACATGTTCTTCTAAGCACCACAATCCTGACCATGCCACCGATGACCACCTAAAAGGATGTGCTGACCCATGAGTGTGAGTCCCAAGTCCCAGCAAGAGATACAACTCTCAATCAATGGCTAATGATTACATCAAATAACCTTATTAAATAGGATGAGCAGATTTAGCTAACCAAGCAGGTTAAGAAGACTAAACAAGCTAGACAGATAGGAATGGCAACATCCATGACAAGAAGGTATATAAAGGAACATATAAGACTATCACCTAACAAATAGTTAATTTCTCTTACTTCATTATAAAACAACCAAATAATATAAGAAACAAGGAAAGGGTCAACATCCAATGTGAAGCATGTTTAACCCTAAACATACATACTTAACAACTGGATTATGTCTTTAATTAAGCCCTGAGTAATTGAGGTATACCATTCAATTCCAACTGACCACTACTAAGTCAAAATCAGTGACATACAAGATCTATAGGAGAGTTGGAATCCTAAGATCTCATCCGCCCTTGGTCAGTACAAGTCCTCCATAGCAACACATAAGGCCAAGCTACAAAACAACCTAGTCTGGCCTAGGTATATAGGTCACGACACTAGTGAACAACCTAGTTTGTCCTTAAAATGTCACAATACTAGTGAAAATGGGGTATCCAAAACCCAAACATCTGAGGTACAACCATAGTTATCCTCAATCACATCATATGTATTGAATCATAATCATCTGAGACACAACCACGATCACTCCCCTACCAAGGTATTACCACATCCATCCTTGTGAACATGCATATATTAGACAGTAGATGACTTCGAGCATCCACTAAAGGAGAACTCGTTTCACCATCTAGAAATTCCTGACAGTACTGGAATGGATATATGTCATAGAGAAACTACATAATTAGGGTTTCACTTGATTAGTTGATGCCAATTGGGAATCTTTTAACTGCATCAATCAAGTTACACACAAACCCTAAAGGAATTATACAAAACATGAGGTAGATTGCAATTTGAGAAGATATAAACTGTATGAAACATAAAGCTTATCACATCACCACATGGTACTATTCATTTACATACATGAGTCCATACTCATCATCACATTATCATAGGATACTAGTCCTTGTCACATCATACAAAGGGTAACACCTCAATTAGAGCTCTACCATGCCCAAAAGTCATAAGACCATCACATCATTCCCTGTCAGAACATCATCATCTTTCCCATGCCTCACCAAGGCTCATCATACCATCACCATACATGTGATACATAGGTTGATACAACATTACATTTAAGATATATGATGTTCATATAACAAAAAATTAGGGTTACAACAATTTAAAGAGAGAAAGCACATCCATCATCATACTAATCACACATAGATCCTTGATCATACCAATCACACATGAGAACTAAGTATCATCATCACTTACTCATTAGGTTTAGGTTAAACATAACAAGATGAATTAGGGTTTCAAAATAGCAATTGAAGGTAAACCCTAATTTCTTATCATCTCCATCAACCATGAAAGCAATTGGGTCAAACATCACCAACGGCCAAAGAACCAGAAAATCATAGAGACCATTTAATTAGAAATTCCCATCAACCACTAAGGGTCAGAGATGTCATCGGCCGCTAAAAACCAAGGTCATATTCTTCAACAACTGAAGAGACTAGTCACCCTCAACGACCACTCTAGCTAAGCAACATCATTGACCAAAGAGAACATGGAACATTGGCAACCTAAGAGAACCATGAGGTTTTGGCGAATGAAGAGAATGAGGAACACTTGTGACCAATGAGAACCATGAAGTTTTGGAGACCGAAGAGAACATGGAACATTGGCAACCAAGATATTGAAAATCCCATCGACCATATGGGCTCAAAATCTCTTCGACCACATGAGATCAAGAACTTAGTGACCACTCATGGAGGTCAAATCTTAGTGACCCACATGACATCAAAACCTCATCGAACACAAAGATCCAACCTTGGCAACCATCAAGAGATAGAAAACTTCCCAACCACACAAAATACAAAACAACATCAAGGTCAATGTCATGAGTTGACACAAGAAAGCTAAGTCAACTGAATCATGATCAAACCATCAGTTACCATATCACAGAAGAAAAGCAACTTAAAAACCTAGAAATCCAAGAGAAAAACCAACAATTTTCACATGCATGTAAGCATCAATTCTTCCATCACCAAGGAAAACTTAAGCAGAAGAGTTAGGGTTCATCCAAGAAGAGATTATCTACTTAAGATCACCATGTAACACAAACCCTAGATCAAGATACTATCATTCTACTTGTAAACACGTTTTAGAGCAAGATTAAGTGCATGCAAGGTAGAGGTAAGAAATAACATTGGAGAAAGTTATATAACTTGCCTTAGAGTTGAGGTAGAAACTCCAAATAGAAAGGTATCTTGAAGAAGAAGCGCAGGGAGCCATAGCTTGAGAACTCCTCTCTTCCAATCTAGACCCACCTCCAATAAAGAAAGAAACCCTAGGTCAAGGAAGCAAGAAAGAGAGAAAACCCCAAGGTATAAAGGCAAAGAAGAGATGTTCTTCAATCTCAACTCAAACACTACCATGGAACACCATGGGTTCATCCAAGAAGAGAAAGTAGAAGGGTAGGTAAGTAAGTAAAATGTTGGTAGAGAGGATGATTTCACTCACTAAGACTAAGAAGAAGAGCAAGGATGCACCAAATGATCACAAGAAGGGTAGCTCCAAACCCTAGCTCAACATGCAAGGGAGAATAGTCTCCTTCTCCAACCTTGAGCTCCCTCTTCACCGCCAAGTAGAAGGGGATGAGCTCCAGGCGCAACCAAGAAAGAAGATAAGGAAAACTACGTGTGTAAAGAGGTTGTTGCATGCAAAGAGAGAGGGTTGTATAACATAGGGTTGGAGAGAGAGAAAGAGGGTTAGGTGTCATGCTAAACATGCCATGTGACTAAGGAATATCATCCATGAAAGCACCACACTCATGCATGCTACTAGGGAAATTAGAACAAGAAGAATCATTTACCACATTTGTCTAGGAAAAGTAATTGATCGATGAGAACAAATAGCAACCACTAAATCACCTTGGCGATTGATGATGATCAAAGAAGAAAACGGTCGATAACCCTAGGGTTCCTTGGCGATCCTCATTGACTGCCAAGACTAGGGAATACACAATAAATTTCATAAACTGACAAAAACCAAGCCAAAGGGAAACTTGGTGATCGCTTAAGACAAGGTGATCATCGGTCAAACACTTCAAGGTCACCATCAGCTAGGGCATCCATGCAAACCCTAATCTCAACACAATACGTCATCACTCATACCAAGGTGTGACAAGGCACCCCATGGATAAAAAAACTAGTATGATGTGAAAACATATATGGCACAACAAACATGTGACAAATTGCAAGAAAAACCCTAGAGATGGGTAGATTTCAATTAGGTCCAAAATAAGGACATATAAGCATAATTAGCTCAAACAACATCCAAACTGGACCAAAGTAGAAACTTAATCTTGTAACATGATATCAAAGTAGATCATAAGGTTTTATTAAGGTTTTAATCATATAATCATGCTAAGCAAGCATGATATACCAAAAATCAAGCTCAGGGGTCTTACAACCATAAACCCTTAATAAGGATTTCACTCTCAAAATCATACACGAACAAAGAGGGGTACTTCCTACACATCTCATACTCTTACACCCACATGACTTCCTCCACACCATGTTGATGCCAAAAAGCCTCAACTAAACTATGAAATTCTTCTTCAACTTCTTCACCCTTCTATCCAGGATCAACACATGACCCTCAACATATTATACATCCTCCTCCAACTCAACCTCCAGAAGTTGCAACATCGGATCCATATCTGGGTGACACCTCTACAACATGGAAACATGGATGACATCATGCAAACTATGCAACTCATGTGGTAACTCCAACTATACGTTCATATGACGAAGTGACACCAACATGTCTTGCTTATGGCACACCATAGAATATAATTGTGCCTTACCAATAGATGATGACGGAGATGACTTCCTGCTCAATGCATAGTCCACCACATACACCTTCCTCAAATGGTAGTCTATCTTGTAGTCGTAGTCTTTGATCAACTCCATCCATCTTCTTTGTCACATGTTCAACTCTTGCTTCGAGAAGATATACTGAAGGTTCTTGTGGTCTGTGAAGAATCTGAAACTTCTATCCATACATGTAGTGCCTCCAAATCTTTAAGGCATGAACCAATACTACAAGATCTAGATCATGTGTCAGGTAGTTCTCCTCAAGTTTCTTAAGTTGTCACAAAACAAAATAAATCACGTTCTTATCCTTTATCAGCATGCATCCCAACCCATTTTTCAAAGCATCACAAAAGACAATATAACCTTTCCCTTGTTCAGGAAAAACTAAGACTAGAGCAATGGTTAACTTCTCCTTCAACAACTGAAAAGAACATTGACACTTGTCATCCTAGACAATAGGAAAACCTTTCCTTGTTAACTTAGTTAGGGGTAATGCTACAACACTAAAATTCTTGATGAATCTCCTATAGTAGTCTGTCAAGCCTAGGAAACTCTGGACCTTGGTCGGTGTCTTGAGATGCTCCAACTACATCACTGATTGTACCATCTTTGGGTCTACAGACACTACTACATTTTGGCCAATAATGTCACTGCCTGTAGGGTCGATTTTTCCAAATAACCGACCTTATATGTCTACAAAAAACGTGGGCACCACTTAAGACCTCTTGGGTCGGTTTTTTTAACTGACCTTGTAGTGTATCTTTATAGGGTCGGTTTTCCAAATAACTGACCTTATATGTCTATAAAAATGTGGGCACCACTTAAGGCCACTTGGGTCGGTTTTCATAAAATAACTGACCTTATAGGCAATGGGATTAGAATGCCGACCCATTAAGTTTTCCGCAGTGAAAATCTACTCGATTTTGACTTTGCGCCTCAATCTATAGGGTCAGTTTTTCCAAATAACTGATCTTATATGTCTACAAAAAACGCGGGCACCATTTAAGACCTCTTGGGTCAGTTTTCTTAAAAAACCAACCTTAGAAGACTTACATATTTCTCAACCGAGCAAACCTTGCTTTATAGGCTCCATTTTGCCTTCACGCGTGTATAAGTACCTCTAGGGTCAGTTTTTTCCTTATAACCGACCTTATAGGGAATCTCAATCAAAAAAAAAAATTTCGACCGAGACAAAAATAGGCTCCATTTTGCCTTCGAGCGTGTATAAGTACATCTAGGGTCGGTTTTTTTCCTTATAACCGACCTTGTAGGGCATCTCGGTCAACAAAATTCTCAACCGAGACAAAAATTAGCTCCATTTTGCCTTCATACGTGTATAAGTACCTCTAGCGTTGGTGTTTTGATTATAAATGACCTTGTAGGTCATCTCGGTCGACAAAATTCTCGACCGAGAAAAAAAATGCGGGCACTATTTTGCCTTATAAGTACCTCTAGGGTTGGTTTTTTCCTTATAACCAACCTTGTAGGGCATCTCGGTCGACAAAATTCTCAACCAAGACAAAAATTGGCTCCATTTTGCCTTCGCACGTGTATAAGTACCTCTAGGGTCAGTGTTTTGCTTATAACCAACCTTGTAGGGCATCTCAATCGATAAAATTCTCGACCGAGACAAAAATGCAGGCACCATTTTGTCTTATAAGTACCTCGAGGGTCGATTTTTTCCTTATAACCGACCTTGTAGGGCATCTCGGTCGACAAAATTCTCGACCGAGACAAAAATTGGCTCCATTTTCCCTTCGTGCGTGTTTAAGTACCTCTAGGGTTGGTTTTTTGCTTATAACTGACCTAGTAGGGCATCTCGGTTGACAAAATTCTCGACCGAGACAAAAATGTGGGCACCATTTCACCTGTAGCGTCAGTTTTCCCCTGTTAACTGATGCTATAGGTCGCCCCGTGAGCTATAGGTTATTCCCACTATTCTTCTTTGATGGTATTCCCACTATTCTTCTTTGCATCTTTTCTTACCTACAAATTTGGTTATTACCTCGTGAGCTCGTGAGGGTTTCGAGCTATGCTGCTTTCCTTAGATGACGACGATGCCCAACCGTCACTTTCTTCCTTGGATGGTGAAGACGCCTCTGGCGCTGCAAGGGTCGCCTCCCGAACCACCATCTTTGGCACAACTTTCCTTGGACGACAACGCTCAACCGCCGCTTTCTTCCTTGGACGGCGACGACGCCTCCGGCACTGCAAGGGTCACCTCCCCAATCACCATCTTTGATGCAGCTTTCCTTGGGCGACAACACCCAGCCGCAACTTTCTTCCTTAGACGGTGACGACGCCTCTGGAGCTGTAAGGGCCGCTGCAACTTTGCCTTCTCACTCCGGCTCTTCTCCCGCACAAGCTCCCCCACCATCGGAGCATATCAACTGCTAGAGAAGCAATCTCCAACTGATCAAGGTATTGTCTCCGCTGCATCACTCTCCCAATGTGCACATATGTAATGCTTTTCTTGTCTCTCTGAGTTTATCGTGAGCTTCATTTTGTGTTCTAGACATGTAGAGGATACGAGCCTCTTCCTCCTTTCGTTCTCCATTACTGCTTTGTATAGTCTTTTATATAAGTTCTAGGATTTATGACTGTCGTGCATCATTTGGGTTTTAGGGTGACTTCAAGACATGTAAATGGGCATCATTGCAGTCGTATACCCATAAATGATGTATGTTTCACAAAAATTTGATGGGAGATATCCCATGGGAAATATCCTATATTTGATGGTTTTTGCTTCGACGTCATTGTAGTCATTTACCCATAAATGATGTATTTTTTAAGTCTATTCAACACATTGTATACGGTGTCATTGCAGTCGTATACCCACATATATTGAACCCTCACCTCTTCAATTGTAGGTCTTTAACTGATCAACAGGGCAATCCAACAACCAGTCATCCTCTTGCTCACGGTTCTCTCATTTTCATCTCGGCGGCTCAGGTCAGTTACATTGTTTTTCCATTGTATTTGACTAGTAACACAACCAATAATAAAAATATGTATTCTTTCATATCTACATTTTATTATCAGTCACATATGTAATCATTGTATTCATTCTAGAAATATGAGGATAGGAACAGTGTAGTCCCAGATTGACACTTTAGGGTTTATAGATGAGATCATCGATGCATGATGTTTAACTTAATATATAAATATGACAACAATACATTTATGCATGTATCAACTTAGAAACTCGTTCAAAATTTACTCATTAGGAGTAAATTTTGGACAGTCCCCGGTCTGGGACTATTTTTGGATATTTAATCTCACTTACGATGTAACTGTATAATGTATGTTTAGTTTTGACGAAAATTTCAGTAGGATTTCCTCATTTGTTCTCTGGGTACATATGTGAGTGGTTATTTTCCATTTACATCGGTGTACTTGGAGAACTTAGGGGAAATGTTGCTGAAATTTTCTTCAAGACTAAACATACATTATACAGTTACTAGTGAGATTAAATATTCAAAAATGGGATAGGTGGTACACTTTAGTATAAAAGTAATTAGCTTCCTATCAATAAAAATTTACAGCTCATAGTATCAATATTAAATGCTTAGTTTTATAATTAATTTTAATGTGATATGGAAAATGGATCAAAGTTGGATGTCTATCAAGAACTGTTGCAGTCCAGAGTTTGCCAAAGGTCTTGATGAATTTATCAGATTTGCTGAGGAACATAGGAAACTACCTACAGATAGGCTATATTTCCTTGTAGAAATTGTGGTAACAATTTGAAAGTTGATACTGGTGAGGAAATTAAGAATCATGTCATATGCAATGGGATCATATAAGGTTATAATGAATGGTATTGGCATGGAGAGAAATTTAATTATGGATCAGAAAATGTCGATACTAATAGTTGTGGCATAGAAGATATAGATAATGATGATAATGTCAATGATAAACCGATTCAGGATGACCAATTCAGGATGATATGGTTGATGAGATGCTATGTAGTTGTCAGGACAATGTCATTGATCCACCTTCTTTATTTGCAAACATTGTCCATGATGCTGAAAAACCATTATATAAGGGTTGTACTAAGTTCACGAGGTTGAGTGTTGTGATGCGATTATATACTCTTAAAGCTCAAAACTGGTGGAGCGATAAGAGTTTCACTTTACTGTTGTCTTTGTTAAAGGAAATTCTTCCTGAAGGCAACGAGCTTCCAATTTCAACATATCAAGCAAAGAAAATAATGTGCCCAATGGGAATGGAGGCTAAGAAGATTCATGCATGTCCAAATGATTGTGTGTTATTTTAGAAGGACTATAGTAATTTGATAAATTGTCCAAAATGTGGTACGTCAAGGTATAAGACCACAAATTCAGCTAAGGCTAAAAATGGCTCTCCTGCCAAGGTGATGTGGTATCTACCAATAATACCACGATTTCAACGCTTATTTGCTAACACAAAAGATGTCCAAAATTTGTCTTGGCATGGGGAGTTAAAGGCCAATGATGATGGCATCCTACGACATGCATCTGATTCACCACAATGGAATAAAATTGATTTATTATACCCTCAATTTGGTAAGGAACCAAGAAACTTAAGACTTGGACTCTCTACATATGGAATGAATCCCTATGGTACATTAAGCAACTAACATAGCACGTGGCCTATTATGATTGTTATATACAATCTTCCTCCTTGGTTGTGTATGAAAAATAAGTATGTCATGTTGTCAATATTGATATCAGGGCCCAAGCAACCTGGAAATGATATTGATGTTTACCTTCAACCTCTAATTGATGACCTGATGAAACTATGGGAAGAAGGTGTTATGACATATGATGCTTCACGTAAAGAGATATTTAGTTTGTGTGCTATGTTGTTTTGCACAATTAATGACTTTCCAGCTTATGGAAATTTGTTTGGATATAGCATAAAAGAATACAAAGCATGTCCTTTTTGTGAGGAAAATACTGATTCAATCCGACTAAAACATGGTGGTAAAATCATATATCTTGGTCATCAGATATTTCTCCCACCAGTGCATCCTTATCGAAGGTAACACAAAACCTTTAATGGGTCAACTGAGGAACGAAGTGCTCCTAAACCTATACCAAGAATTGTTGTATATGATAGAGTGAAACATATTGTTAATGAATTTGGAAAGAGTTCAAGTAGTTATACTCTCGCATGTGACAAATCTCTATACAAGAAGAGGTCAGTATTCTGGGATCTTCCTTATTGGAGATCTTTGGCAATTAGACATTGCATTGACGTCATGCATGTTAAAAAAAATATTTGTGATAGCATCATTGGTATGTTGTTGAACATACCAGGAAAGACTAAAGACGGCATCAAATCGAAAAAAGATTTAGAATTAATGGGTATAAGAAAAGAATTATCAGTGGAGATCAGGGGTCGCCGCACATATTTACCACCATCTTGTTACACTTTGTCAGAGCAGGAGAAAAAGACTTTCTATGAGTGCTTATATAATATTAAGGTTCCACAAAGATAGTCTTCTAATATTCGTAGATTGGTATCAGAGAAGGAACTGAAGTTGATAAGTCTCAAATCTCACGATTGTCACACCTTAATGCAAAAAATTTTACATGTGGCTATTTGATCTATATTGCAAAGCATGTAAGGTTTGCAATCACAAGACTTTGTTTCTTCTTCAATGAAATATGCAACAAAGTGATACATCTTGATACTCTCGTAAATTATAGAAAGATGTAATTATTACCATGTGTCATCTTGAAATGTTCTTTCCTCCTTCATTTTTTGATATCATGGTTCATCTTATAGTACATATTACAAGGGAGGTGAAGATGTTGGGTCCAATTTTCTTACACTGGATGTATCCATTTGAGCGCTACATGAGTGTTCTTAAAGGTGATGTTCGGAATCGTTATCGTCCTGAAGGGAGTATTATTGAGGGTTATGTGGCTAGGGAGGTGATGGACTTTTGCAATGATTTTTTGAAATGCAATGAAACTTCTAGCGATCTAAAAAATTCCTATCACACTGAATCTTATTGTGGCAAAGGAACTCTGGGAGGACGAGTGAAAGGAATCAGTTGTGAGTTGTGGGAACAAGCACATTTGTATATTTTACACAACATCGATGAAGTTAGTAGCTACATCACATAACACAATGATCTTATCAAGAAAAATCATCTGTGATCCAGTTCAATGTGGCTTGCAAGAGAGCATAATCAAACATTTATTAGGTGGTTTGAAGAGAAAGTCTTTAATCAACTATCTGAATCACCGAATAATGTTGTTGACAACATAAAATGGCTCGCCTTTAAGATAAAAATGGATGTCATGCCATATGAAGTTTATGACATAAAGGATTTTCATACTACACAAAGCGTCAAGATGAAAGTAGTGTAGTCCAAAATAGTGGGGTCACTGTTCAAGCTTGTTCGTTGTATTTTGCTAGTGTCAAAGATAAAAGACCACATGAAGCTGAGATGTCATATTACGAAGTCATTAAGGACATATGGGAATTGAACTATACAAATTTCAGAGTTCCTATCTTTAGGTGTAATTGGATTGACAACAACAAAGGAGTTTTAGTGGATGAGTAGGGTTTCAAATTGGTGAATTTTGAAAAGATTGGTGAGAAAGATGAGCCATTCATCATGGCAGACTAAGAAAAACAAGTATTCTATAATGATGACCTGGAAAATAAAAATTGGTCTGTCGTTCTTCATGGAAAAAGATAGTTTACTATAGATCATATAAATGAAGAAGAATACTACGAAAAGTATGATGATTCCAGCCCATTCTCAGTTGGTTTTCCAAGTGTAAATGTTGAAGATAACACTGATGAATACTATAAACGTCAAGACCATGTTGAAGGAATTTTACTTGGCTAACAACTCAACCAATACTAGAGGCATGTATTCTTTGAATTATTTATTTTATTTTCATTCAAGCACGTAATCTTTTAAATATACATCATATAGCATTCAACCACTTGTGCTTTTATTATCACTTATGTTTCTTTTATCATGTATACTTGCAGGTTCTAAAATGGCAAGTGAAGATGAACATTCTGAGCATGAGCACCATGAGGATGGTAGTGGTGATGCTAAGAAAAGTAGAGGTCCCACACTAATGCGTAGGCTGCAGGAGCTCAGGGCCAAAGGGGAGAAATTGGCAGTCCAGTTTGATGTCACAGGAGCACCTATTAGGGAACATGCTAGTGCTTTCAAGCATTACGTAGGGGCGACCGCATGCAGTAAGGTGCCAATAGATATAGAAAATTGGCATGATGTTTCTAATGCCTTGAAAGACCTCCTATGGAAAGATATATCTGTGAGTGGAAGTGATATTAGTGTAATATGTTTTTGTTTATTGATTCTAATTTAGTTTGTTTGGAAAGACATATCCTTTTAAGACAACATTATTGCTTCTTTCGCATGTATAGGGTGTTTTTCATCTAAATGAAAAAGATCACAAGAAAAAAGTGCTACAAGGTTGTGGTGTAAGATGGAGGGCTTTTAAGACATATCTCAAAAGGGAATTTATAGATAATCTTAAACAAAAGAAGAAAGCAACATATGCTTTTATAGATCCTAAGGTATGGGAAAGATTTGTTGCAGCTAGAAACACGGAAGCATTTTAGGTAATAAAGATTGTGATGTATTGTATGAATCTTTAATTTTATATAATTAAGGAGGTGAATCTTTTTATATATGCTTATCAAGTCTAAATTGCAATACCTCATTTTAAATGATCAGGATATTCACGAGGCCCAAAAGGAAATACGGGCCAAAAATGTGCATGACCATCGCTTGGGGCCCGGTGGTTATGCCTTTCGCCACCAACTACAAGAGAAGCAACTCGCTTCTGGAGAAGAGTCTAGTACAACTCAAGTTGAGCGTCCACCCCGACACTTGCAGTGGATTGATGCTAGAAAGAATTGAGCAGGTGAAATTGTCAATCCTGCAACTAAGGAGGTGGCACAAAAGATGGTAGGTTTATCCCAACTAAGTAAAGAGTAAATCCCACAAACTTAGATTTATTTATATCTAATTGATATTGTGATTTCATATTTTTATTAACTATGAATAGATTGATCTCCATGAGCAAAGAAAGGAAGGAAAGTTCATCCCAACTGGCCACATGGATGAACTATCAGTTGCTCTTGGTACGGAGGAGCATCCTAGCTGTGTTAGGGGATTAGGAGCTGGCATAGGATTCAAGTCTTGTTTTGGCCCTTCGCAATCTAAAAGAGATCGTACAAGAGGTCTTACACAAGAGGAAGTTGAAACATTAGTAGCACATAAAGTAAAAGAAATAATGTCTTCATATTATCCTACTCAACCTTCTCAACCTATTAAAACTATGCGTCTCTCAGATGATGAGGTACAAGCCCATGCTCCAACTGTAGAAGGTCATGGGAGCACTCCTAATGACCCACCACAACAATCTGCAGTAAGTTTTTGTTCTATATGTTGTGTTATTAGTATGATATATATATATATGATTATATATATATATAGTTGTAGTAGGTATCTTGTTTACCACTTTGTATATAACTTATATTATTTCAATTCTAGGTTGGTATGAACTGTAAACTTGCAGTGGAGGTTCCAGAGTATAATGTTGTGGCAGCGGGTAAGGTATACAACCTCGGTGGTACATTACATTGCCAACCAGTTTATGATGACATTTGTCGTGTGTCCATCCATCTTGTGTATGATGGAATGGGGGACAAACCACTACTCATTTATAATCCAGAATATAGTATAGTTGAAGAAGCAGAGGGCACTATGGTGGGTTGGCCTAAACACTTGGTTATCAATGAAAAGGTATATATTTGAAATCTACCATGTTTTTCATATTTGACTACATATATGAACTCATGTAATATAAGTATGTAATTTAATTAATAGATTTGTAAACCAAAAAGTAAAAATTCTACTAGTCGTGCCAACTTTCATTCCCGGAGCTACATTCAACGAATTGGGAAGCAAATGTAAATGTTTGTGTCGATACTGAGCCAACCAAAGCTCGTGATCACATATGTTGGTCAATTTAACAGAAGATGCAGCTGTGAGGGACTTTAGAATTTAATTTTTCTTGATGATATTAAAGATTTTTTCCAGTATGATTGGCTAAATACTTCGATATTAGAAGTATGGATAAGGTAAGGATTCATCAATATAGAAAACTCCAATATACATTTTTAGCGTATTTCTAATATATGAAATGATTACAAATGTTTTACATCCATTTATATACCGAGACGACAAACTTTGATATAAGGAATGTTGGATTCTTAGTTCCTTCAATCACTAGTCAAGTGGAGACACACATTGAGGATGTGAATGAGTACTTCTGTACTGCATTCAAATATTTTGCTAGTGTGGGAAAGGAAATTATCCTAATTCCTTTTAACGTCAAGTAAGTATTATTATTCAATATAATTCTAATATTGACTAAATTTATAATTCTAATATTTGTTTTCAATATGCATTTTGCTCAGATCAAGACATTGGGAACTAGTGGTGGTTGTCCCAAAATTGATGACTTTGTACTATCTTGACCCAATGGGAATAACAACAAGGAATCACAAACTGAAATTGCCAACTATGGAGTAAGCATAAATTTTGTTTCTACCACATCAATTGTTATACTTCAACATTATATTTCTACTTAGATTTTCTATTTTGACAACTATCGTAATCAATTAATTGATAGGGGTATAAAGGCTTTTCATGAAGGTGGAGGAATAATACCCACCAAATTAAAGACATTGACTTTGAAAAATATCAAGGTAACTACTTTGACGGCTTAGTATTATATATGTACAACTCTTATAGTAATGTATATGTCAACTCTTATATGTCAACCCTTATAGTCTTATCTCAACTCTATTTATAGTAGTTTACTAACATTAAGTATAATTCTTTATTTGTAGTGTCATATACAAAATAATGATTGGGCTTGTGGCTACTATGTAATGAAATATATGCAAGCTATCGTCAAAGGAGCATCAAATGAAATTCAGACTATAGATCAGGTAATAAAGAATAACATCATTAATTTACAAGTGAGATGTACTCATTTTATAAAATATTAGCATGTGCATTTCTATTGCAGATCTTTACAACTCAGCCTTACATACTTGATGAGTTAAATGAATTCTGAGAAGAGTGGTCATAGGCTTTTCTTAATGAAGTGACTATAGCATTGGATTGAGTGCATAGCTTCATTTGTGTATGTAGTTTTGAAACTCTATCAAATTTACTTTTGTATCTGACATAAATTTTAATATCATCTTAGACTTGCAATCTATCATTGTTGTTAGTATGTGCTGTGTATGAATGTTAGTATGTGCTATGTCTCAACTGAATGAATCTATCTTAGACTTGCATGAATGTTAGTATGTGCTATGTGTATGAGTATGTCTCAACTGAATATTTTGAATTATTGTTGTTATGAATGTGTGTGGTTTGGAGATTGATACATCAATTCAAAAAGGACTGGACATAAAAGCTAGAAAATGGCTTTGGAATGTATTTTCTGGCTTGCATCATTGCATTTCTAAGTCTATTTCTATTGCAGGTTTTGAGTTGTGTAAAGAAGATTTCTATTCAGCAGGTTTATGTTCTGAAGATTTCTGTTCTATAGAATTTTCTTTAAAAAAAATTGTGACTTCTAGGGTCGATTATTTTAAAAAACCAACCTTAGAGACCTATTGCGTCAGTTTTTTTAAAATAACCGACCTATAGCTTCAACGCAAACTTATCAGGTACTCGCTTCCCTGTTGGGTCGATTTTCTTCAAATAACCGACCTTAGAGATCTCTAGGGTCAGTTTTCAAATATAATTGACCTTAGAGATCGCTCGGTCGACGTATTTCTCGACCGAGAAAACCTCTGTTGCTTTATAAGGTCGGTTTCTTAGAAATAACCGACCTTAGAAGACCTCGAAGCTTAAGACAATACATTCTCGGTCGACAATTTTCTCGACTGAAATCCTTCTCGGTCAATGTATTTCTCGACTGAGCAAGACTGACCTTACAAGAACTCTGTTACTTTATAGGGTCAAATTTTTAGGAATAACTGACCTTATATGCAATGGTATCAGAACGCTCATTTTTTGTACTCTATTGGGTCAGTTTTTTAGAAATAACCGACCTTAGAAGACCTCTAAAAGCTTAATACCTTACATTCTCAGTCGACAATTTTCTCGACCGAAATCCTTTTCGGTCGAAGTATTTCTCGACCGAGAAAACCTCTGTTGCTTTATAGGGTCAATTTTCTAGCAATAACCGACCTTACAAGACATTTCTA
This sequence comes from Alisma plantago-aquatica, assembly GCA_963693085.1. Lineage (NCBI taxonomy): Eukaryota > Viridiplantae > Streptophyta > Magnoliopsida > Alismatales > Alismataceae > Alisma > Alisma plantago-aquatica. The sequence continues at coordinate 520,878,102 of OY856414.1, read as the reverse complement.
GGGTCGATTTTTTAGGAATAACCGACCTTACAGCCTCTTTTTTCTCCCTTGGGTTAGGTTTTTTACAACCTCTTGGGTCGGTTTTCACTCTATAAGGTCGGTTTTCTTTGGTAAAAAAAAAAACGACCCTATAGAGCAAATTCTATAGCGACGGACACTTAGGCGTCGGTTAAAAAGTGACGCTACAGGCTTAAAAAAACTGACGCTATAGACCATTATTTTAGTAGTGACAAACTCCCTTAATAGATATGATGCAACCCAGATAGGACACCTCAGTCAACCAAAACTCACACTTACTAAACTTGGCATACAACTCATGTTGCCTCAACAACATCAACGCCTAGTGAAGGTGCTACTCATGTTGTTGGATGTCTTTGGAGTACATCAATATGTCTTCTATGAACACTACCACGAATTGAAACAAATACAGTCTGAACAATATGTTCATCAGATCCCTAAAAGTTATTGGCACGTTGTTTATCCCAAACGGCATAACCACAAACTCATAGTAACCATAACTTGTCCTGAAAGCCGTCTTAGGTATGTCATTCTCCATGATCCTAAGTTGATGATATCCTGACCTCAGGTCTATATTGGAGAACATGAAGACACCTCTCAAATGGACAAATAGATCATCAATCCTAAAAAATGGGTACTTATTCTTTATCGTGACCTTATTCAACTGAGGGTAGTCTATACACAACCTCACGGAACCATCCTTCTTCTTCAAAAACATCATGGGAGCACCTCAAGGGAAGTGCTCAGCCTAATAAAACCCTTCTCTAATATCTCTTGCAACTATTTCTTCAATTCCTGCATCTCTGTCGGTGCCATCCTATAGGGTGATTGCACTACGGTTTGTATTCCAGGAACACGATTGGTCTCAAAATCAATCTCTCCAGGAGGGGGGACACTAGGAAACTCTTTAAAAAAAACATCCACAAACTCACGCACTACAGGCACCTCCTGGATACTAGAACTCCTCACCTTGGTATCTGTAACATGTTCCAGGAAAGCCTCACACCCCTGTGTCATGATCCCCTTTGTTGTCATAGCTGAAACCAATCATGTAGGGAGAATCTTCCTATCTCCTTGGAAGATCCACAAGACATATCCATCATGGAATGTTGCCACCTTGGAACCATAGTCCAAATAAACCTTGTACTTCTCCAAGGTATCCATCCCCAGGATCACGCCAAATCCATGCATGTCAAGTTGCATGAAATCCACTTATATGTTGAGTCATGAGAAAAAAAAAATGCAAAATGGACATACCTACTGCAACTCGGCAGAACCAACAAGAGGGGTTTCTAGAAAATCTACTAGATCTACTACAAACAGTCAGATAACAACTACTTATAACCTCTATGGTGATAAAAGAGTGTGTTTCACTTGGGTCAACTAAAACAAATACAAAAGAAGAAGTAGATAAATCACAATGAAAAATTTCCATCTGACCTGTCATGACCCATGGATTGACCACTTCAAAAGAGTGACTCATAGCATAGAATCTAGCTATCACCTATTGATGTCCTTTTCCTCTTCTAGTTGGTCCAAAAGATCCTTCCTGTAATGCCTAACCACATCTTCTACCACCACCACTATTGAATTGTTGTTGCTGAGAAACTTGTTGACTTTGCCTCAGTTGTTGTGTCACTTCTTCATCCTTCATAAGGCAAGACACCTGTCCTCACTTGTGACAATTCCTCAAATCATACTACAGTCTTGAAGGATTGGTCACTGACACATATGTCATTTTGTGTGCTCCTGTTGGCAGAAAGCTACGACCTCTTCCCTTACTTAGGGACCATTATGACACACTCATAGTATCAGCTCAGAAAAAGCTTATCTCTACTGCAAGTGAGATGAAGAAAATTGTGGATTCTTAAATCCTCCATATCACCACCCTTAAAATTGAGTTGGCCTCTTCTTAGCTTTGGCTTCACACTTCTTGATAGTAGACCTCTCAATCTGCCTCACTGACTCCACAAAGGTAGAGAACCTCTCTCTATTCTCCAAAGCACTAGCCATCATTGACAACTCTGTGCTCAAACCCTTCTCAAACATCTAAATCCTATCCTTATCCATTAAAGCCATATGAGGATATAACCTCAAAAGCTCCATAAACTTGGTCTCATACTCATTAATAGACATTGAGCCCTATCAGATCTTCTCAGACTGAACTATCTTCTCATCCATATACATTTCTGGGAAGTATCTGTCCACAAACTCTCACCAAAACTCTTTCTAACCAACAACAACTTCGGGTTTCTTCTCCTCTTCTATGGCCAAGCAGTGGCCAACACTACCCTTCAATAGGTAAATCGCATGCTTCACCTTGTCCTTTTTTAGGATATTGAGGATCTTGAATGCTTTCTCAAGCTCCGTCAGCCACATATCGCATCAATTGGGTCAGTTGTACCTGCATACTCGATCACACCAACACATTTGAGCCTCTCAAATGTCTTCCCAGATCCCTGGGATTCTGCATTAGGGATGGCTATCCTAACTTGATGTACGAGTGTTTTGTCTTCTAAATGCATAATCGTGGCCATAAGTTGTCCAAACATGGACTGAAATACTGGCTTGGCCATAGTTTCCAGGTCAAACTAAGGTACTGGGGGCTGCTTTAGCCCCATCTCATGCACTCTATCTTCATGTGCCTGCTTCCTAGAGCCACCTCCTGTCACAACATTGTAGGGAAATAACGGGCATAGAGTAGACAGTGGAAACAAAAAAAATTATGTTCTTATTTTCCATTATAGAAAGATCACGTCAACAACTATGTAATGGAAAGGATGGTTTAACGGGTTCATACTTGGTCCTAGAGCAAGTCCAACAACTATAACTCATTACAAAAGTGCAACACTCCTAGTTGCACTAGGACTTGTCTGCAGCAAATCCTGGTCTTCAGCATGGACATCAGACTCGAACGGAGTCTACAACAACTCCTGGTCTCACCACGGATTGCAAGCTGACGTTGTCCTCCTAACGGCAGACAACAACCACCTCGCCACTATAGTAATCCACACAAACCGCCTAGAACTCTTGTTGTTCTACTAGAACTGACAGAAAGGAGTTGTCCCTCCTGTTGGTGTACTAGTCACCAACTTGCTCTCCCACAATTGTTTCTCCGTTGCTATCCCTCCCTTTAGCGGTTCAGACTTGCTCGGGCTCTCTTTTAGTTACCACAACTAGAGAGAACAACAATTGACAGAGGCAATTGAGTTGTGTCTGAGAAGCCCCCAATACCTCTCTATTTTTAGGAAGGGTTAAGGTCAGGGTTCACAGTCTATGTGGGAGTGGAAGTGATCAGATGATCATGAACTTTCCAAGCTGTGAGTGGTGAACTGGTCAGTATGTAAGTGAGCTGGTCAGTTTACATGCATGTCGATCAGTTCTCTCAATGAACCGATCATTTACCCATATTTCCCCATCACATATGAATTTACAATTCAAATCCAATTAATGCTCAACATGGCGTAAACACTAATCCTTGATGCACTCGAATTTCTCTATGAACTGGGTGTCTCGCCCTATGAGTCGGTCATCTTATGACCTTAACCAGTCAGTTGGTGAGCCGAGCCCATTGGTTCAATATCTGAATCGATCAGTTCGCTCCCCACTTCTAGCAGAACTCAACTAATTCTATATATAATCAACCTGACACTCTAATTGGTTGATTCAACACTTGAATCAGTTAGTTAGGAGACCAGTCAGTTGATTTGTCACTTGAATTGAGTACCCAAACACTTCGGTAATCAATTCAATCATCATTCATGATTAAACTCCCCTTCTAGATGAATTGCTATGTGTGTGACCCTATAGGTCCCGTATCACATTGATAGTGAATGTCCATAATTATTTATGACATCACACGCAAAGAGTGGTGCCTAGTCGCACATCAATGCTACCCAAGTGAATGGAAAGTTGGAGAACAACTACAACTTACAATCTCTGTAAGGTGTCATAGTGATTGTCTAATTCCATTGTCTCTAATATCTAAAATGAGCTCAAGGCATGGAATTATTATCCTCTCAATGTTCAATCCATGTTTCTTGAACCTAGAGCAAACTATCTGAGATATATGTGACCTCAATATCATATATTGATTACATGTGGATGCACATGTGTTTCTCAGTCTTGCTTATCAAGTGGATAGGATATAAAACTCCAGTAGGAGGGACAAATCCCATCTACATCACTCACAGTTAGTCCTCATGTGTCACAATCACCCAATCATTATTGTTTTGGTACCCTTATTTAGGATTACATTGGTTGATGTCAAAGCATACCAAACGACATGTGATGAGTGTAGTGACTTCAGGTCTAAGAACCACAATCACCACCTTCATTGTGAGAGATGACTCTGACCACCAATTATGGTTTCCATGTGTCACTCTGAAGGTGGGTTTGCCTGATATAGTGTTCTCTAACAAGTATTTGTGTGCTTAGTTTGATATCACATATCATGATTGATGAGACTATGTCATCAACCAACACACTCTAGTCTTAAGTGTTATTGTTGTCTATCTACCTTCCATAGTAACATCCAACCAGGGACATAATAAGAATGTATATACCCTTAATATCCATATGATGTCATTGTTCAAGTCATGTAATTGTAGACATACGTCATTGAGTAATATTATTCTTTATACATTCATTATGCTTCCTCATTATCTCATAACTGAGTGAAACAAAATGAATTGGAAGCTGTCATTTATTATTATTAATCAAATCCTTTATGCAATATGCCATCAAAATCATCATATGATTGTCTCTACTTACCAACAAAATCCCACTTGCACTTAGATACAATCACCCACAAATCTCATTCTTAGTGATATAAATAGGTCCATCATGTTTCTACCGTGCAAGTGCTAATCTAGCGGGTTAGCAACACTTTGCTAAAGTTGATATATTGCATGTTCCTTATCTCTTCATTGTACAATTTCTCGTATGAGATGGAATTGTCGTAATACGGTATTTTATGTTCCTGACCAAACTAGTAGCCCTATAGTTGTCATAGTATCTCTATTATGTCATCAATGGTTGGAACATCATTAAGTTCATCTATATGAAATTCTAGATCCATATAGTATCCTCTGTTGTGTTCATAACACCAGGATACTTGGCTTCTATTGTAGAATAGAATTAATGATCTATAGTTTGAAACCCTTGTAACTTACAACTCTTTTCCTGAAGTTAAACACATTTTATATTGCATCTTATCATTTAGGAAGCTTGCACCAGTGTAACCCCTTGCAGTCAACTCTATCTTGTTGCTAAGAACTAATCGTTAGTGCTTCTCAAGTACTAATGGATGTCTTTTATTGACATTCCTATGACCCTCATTGGAAACTTATATCATTTTGTCATGTCTAATACATACAAGACTTATGGGATGAATAAAATATATAGAATACATGATAGATCCAACTGTTGGTGTATATGGTATCTCACTCATGTCTTTCCATTCTTCACAAGAATTGGAACATAGGGTTCATGAGAGACTAATCCTGGATTCTCTCTCGTTGAATCCTTCATGCTGAACTCTTTCAGCACCATGCTATTGTATGCGCTCATGATAAGGTTATGAAACTTTCAAGTACTATCCCTATAGATCTCAATCCTATCACACCTAATCCTGCATTGCTGAAATTGTTTTCCTTGCCAGGTCTCAATATATATAGTATTGAGATGTTATTCCCCATCAATATGTAGAATATTCATATATTTTCCCACAAAATCTTTTGTAATCACAGATCTCATCTTTTCTCATGATTCATGTCAAACTCTTTGACTATCTTGTCAAGTCAGAAGATCCCATATCTAAGATGCTTGTTTCAATATCTTAGAATTGAATTTGTAGCTTATAGACTTTATTTGCATTATTGAAGTTATAAAATCTTTAGGTTGTCTCGCGTACACATCCTATTAAATATATCATTCAAGGAGTGTAGTTTTAACCTTCATATGCCAAATATCATAGTCTATACTAGCTTCAACAACTAGCATGACAATGGTGAAGGGATTTCTTCATGCTCAACAATTTGAACTGATTTGAGACCATTTGCAACCAATATGTCCTTTTAGGTTATACATGTTGGTCTTCCAATGGTAACCCAACTTCACCCTATGGGTTTTACCCCTTCAAGTGGTACTACCAAGGTTAATTGTTAGTGAATATGGAATCCATAATGGCTTTAAGCCATTTCTCAGATTCTAGCCCTCAATAGTTTCTAGTTGATTTTTTGGCTCATCATCTTATGACCAACCTATCTGAGTTGTTGGATTCACAATCTTTTGATCTCATATGTGTTCAACTAGAACTTATGAGGTTCTTACATGAGAAACTTGAGATTCCACAACAATTTGTTTTTATCACTTGTTCTCATTGTACCTCCTTGTTGACCTTGAACTTTTTGAGTTCTACTTTTACTCCCATTAATTCTTTTGGAACTCAGTTATCCTTACAAAAATCACTTAAAGGTAGTATTTCTACAATCATGATTTGTTGATAAAACTTTTCAAGAAACAACTTTTTTATGTAAGTTTCAATCCTTAAAACATATCGGGACATTTCCATATCGTATCTCATATGATGTCTTCTAAACCATTTTTAGATGGTACATTGTTTTAGTGTAAAGTATATATCCATGAGGATATTAGAAGATTAGTTAATATGATAATCACATCATGACCCATCAGGATGTAATTTCTTCTTTCTGATACTTCATCATGTTTCATGTGGATATTGACTTGTGATACACTATCATGGTCCTTTCCAGAAGGTCCTCAAACTATTTATGTAAAGTATTTCAACATTTGATCGCATGAAAGTTTCTGAATACTTTTATAAAATTTATACTTCAAGTATAATCTCTTTAAACACTTCAAGAGATTCATGTTTGTATTTCACCAATTACGAACCCTATATCAATTGATATTATCAATGAATATAATGAAGTACAAACAACTATCTCTGGCATTTATTCTATAAGATCATCATACATCATTATGTATAAGGCCTAATAGAATGTTTTCTCTCTCCGCTACACCTAGTGAGACGTGGTTTTTCATGTTTATCATAAATAAGGAATGCATGTCTCTTATTGTTTCAATAACCAAAAGAGTCTAGATAAACATCAATATGGATTCTAGAAATGCATTTCTCATATATGTGCTCTAGATGACAATGTTAAAGATTGTTTTCATTATTAATTGTAATTGCTTAGGTATATAAACATTAATATTTAGATACTTTCATATAAATATCATTAGATGGTTAGGGCATTGCCATAAAAGACAAAACTCTTTATTGATTCATCATCATTGTCATACAAGATGCATAAACTAAAATGTTTCTATTTTGGCATAATGAAATAGAAATTTAACTAACTCTATTACATGCCCAATGGGCTAAGATAAATTCTAAACATAGATTGAAGTTGCATCAACTCTTGCTTCATCACATTCCATGCATGTCCTTTAGTACATGCTTTACTTCTTATCAGATCATGTACATCAACATATGTCAGATATACATCTGGTATCACATACCAAGATGAAGAAGTAATCAAATTTATTTTATAATGTTTATACCTGAAGTATAGGTCTCTTACCCTTCCTTCTTCTTCTTTTTTTCCTCTAGAAAGAGAGGGCTATTCCTTTTCCAATGTCCAGGCTGGTGACAATGATGACATTGCCTCCCTTCTTTACTCCTCCCTTTGCCTTGAGATCTGAAGATTTGGGCTTCTGGCTAGCTTTAGAACTTTTCTTAGCTTTGCCTTTGCCTTTTGACTTTCCCTTTGTCTTTTTTATCATCATCATAGGCTTGGTCTTGTATTTCTTCATTTGTGCCTCAACTATTCTCAACATGCCTAATAAGTCTGTCAATGACTTGTAAAAGTCATTCATGTTGTAATCCATGACAAACTGAGTGTATGACTCTGGAAGAGACTGTAGAATCATGTCGGTGGACAAATCTTGACCCGAGGGGAATCCTAGTCTATCCAAGTTCTCCATATACCTAATGAGCTTGAGCACATGAGGACCTATTGGATCTCCTTCTGCCATGTTGCATTTGAACAATGCCTTAGAGACATCATATTTCTCCCATCTTTCTTGATCTTGGAACATGTTCTTAAGATGTGTGATCGTCTCAATAACATCCATGTTCTCATGCTGCCTTTGCAACTCATAGTTCATGGATCATAACATCAGACACTTGACATCAACATCATGTTCAATATGCTTCTTATAAGCATCCCTATCAGCCATAGGTGTAGTGGGAAGGGGTTCATCTGGCTCTGGTGTCTCCAGGACATAGAGCTTGTGCCCCTATGTGAGAACGTTTCTCGATGTCCTAAACCAATCATGGAAGTTGCTCCCATTTAACTTGTCCTTCTCAAGGGCATATCGTAGAGAAAGTGGTTGTTGTTTGTTGCCATTTGAATCTACAAAAGAATTTACAATTTTGTCAAGAAATCATTTTTAATTTGATTTGATTTGATTTAATTAAATTGAAAATATTAATTAGGTCTTTAATTATCTATCACTCTCATTATTTTGATAAAATTTACAACCCTCAATTATCAATTCATAAGATTGTAGCAAATAATCTTTTAATGATCCAAGATCCAAAACAATTCAATCATTAACCGATCAACATCAGTGTCCATAATCAATCATTAAAGTAGGCAACATTTACCAACTGCATCTTATGCAATTGTTGGATAGATGATATGTGAAACTATTTTCCATAATCATTTGCATGCCTCTGGTGCTTAATCTAATTAAGGATACATAGTTAAGCCTGATCCAAAATCCAAAATGATAATAATGCACCCCTCTTGGGCGCAACCTATATTATTAATAACACACTTCCACGAGATGGACGATGCACCACGCTTGGACGTAACATATGCTTAGTCAATCACACCTTTTATGTGTGTTTCTAATAGAAAGAAACTAAGACTTAATATGTTTAATTTAGGGATTATATATATATCATATATATACATATACATATCCAATCACCACATATTAGTATGTATCATATACATGATATATCCCACAACGTAAACATGCAATATAAAACATTAGTGATGGTTATGTCTATATCTATTGTAATTCCTTAGAGCCACAAGGAATTACTACCACCTCGGTCTATATCACATGTATGAACCTATTGTTGGTGTAGATCTGTACTTGCCAATCTAGGTTGATTAGTTCAACCCTTAAATCAGTTGTCTCACCTCTTGGTTGAACGGTTGGTCACATGAAATGATTGGTTGGCCTCCTGGACAACTAATGTTTAGACACCTCCAAACAGTCAGTTGATCCCACCATTCGGTCGGTTCGCTCCTCCTACGAACTGCCCTCCTCTGTCCTCTAGTCAGTCAGCTCTCATGTGAAATAGTCAGCTCGCCTGACGATGATCGTCATCTTCGTCATTGTAAGAAAAGGAAACTATCCTATTTCTATTAAACTTATTACATGGTAATGAGAAACCTTGAGTTACATTTGAGGGGAGAAAGGTAGGAAAGAATAATACTTTTACATTAGGAATAAGAAGGTGAGGCTCGATATGTAAACTGAGATCAAATATGAATAAAACCATCCAACCACACATAGATATTTGGGTTATTAGCCATAACCATGCCACACATCCACCATCCAAACTCGCTTTTAGGGCAACACATGTCAATTGCATATGTGTGTGTCTATATATATATATATATTAGTATATATATATATATATATATATATATATATATATATATATATATTAGTATATATATATATATATATATATATATATATATATATATTAGTATATATATATATATATATTAGTTTGGTATTATATGTGGTTTTTGAATGGATATATACATTAAGAATATTAAGTATTCCCATCATATGCAATAAATAAATGATGAAAACCAAAAATCTGATCATATTGATTATCCCAAAACATAGTGAATTGACGTGGCTTTAATACCACAGAAGGGGGGTAACATGCACATAGTAGGTAGCGGAAACAATAAAATTTCTATCCTTATTTCCCATAATAGCAAGATTGCATCAACAACTATGTAACAGGAAATATTGTTTAAAGAGTTCGTACCTGGTGTTAGAGCAAGTTTAGCGACAATAACTTGTTATAGAAGTGCAACACTCCTAGTTGCACTAGGACTCATTCACAGCAACTCTTGGTCTTCACCACAGACAGTAGACTCAAACGACGTCTGCAATATCTCCTAGTCTCACCACATAATGCAAGGTGACATTATCCTTCTAGCGGAAAACAACATCCTCATCGCCTCTATAGCGGTCCAAACAGACCACCTAGAACTCATGTCATTCTATTAGAACATACAACAAGGAGTTGTCCCTTCCGTTGGTGTACTAGTCACAACTTGCTCTCCCATAATAGTTTCTCCCTTGCTATCCCTCCCTTTAGCGGGTAGGACTTGCTTGGGCTCTCTTTTCATTACCACATTAGAAAGGACAACAATTGATAGAGGCAATTGAGTTGTGTTCCAAAAAGCCCCTAGTACCCTTCTATCTATAGGAGGGGCTATGGTCAGGGTCCCCAGTCTGTGTGGGAGTAGAAGGGACCGGAAGATCATGAATTTTTGCAACCTATGAGTGGAAAACTAGTCAGTTCACATGCGAGCCGATCATTTTGCCATGTTTCCCAATCGCATATGAATTAGTAATGCAAATCCAATTAATGCTCAATATGACATCATAACTAATCCTTGATGCACTTGAATTTCTCCATGAACTATGTGTCTCACCCTTGCGAGCCGATCACCTCACAACCACAACCGGTTGGTTGGTGAGATGAGTCGGTCGATTCACTATGTGAATCGATCGATTCACGCCACAATTCTGGCACAACTCAGCTAATTGTGTATCCAATCAACTTGCCACTCTAACTGGTCGGTTCAACACTTGAACTGATTGATTGGGAGATCAGTCAGCTAATTTTTCACTTGAATTGAATACCCAAACACTTTGGTAATCAATTCAATCATCCTTTGTGATTAAACTCTTCTTCTAGATGAATTCCTATGTGTGTGACCCTACAGGTCCCATATCACGTTGGCAGTGAATGTCCATAACTATTTAATGACATCACAAGCAAAGTTCCTAGTTGCATATCAATGCTACCCAAATGAATGGAAAGTTGGAGAACAACTTCAACCTACAATCCGTGTAAGATATTATAGTGATTGTCTAATTCCTTTGTCTCTGATATCCAAAATGAACTCATGGTATGGAATTGTCATCCTCTCAATGTTCAGTCCATGTTCGTTGAGACTAGAGAAAACTGTCTGAGATATATGCGACCTCAATATCATATATTGATTCACATGTTCATGTGTACATGTTTCTCTATCTTTCTTATCAAGTTTCCAGGATATCAAACTCCAGGAGGAGGGAAAAATCCCATATACATCACTCACAGTCATTCCCCATGTGTCACAGTCACCCAATCATCATCGTTATGGCAACCCTTATTCAAGATTAAGTTTGATGGTGTTGAAGCATATCAAACGACATGTGGTGAGTGTAGTGACTTCAGGTCTAAGAACCATAATGACTGCCTTCACTATGAGAGATGACTATGACCACCAATTTTGGTTTCCATTTGTCACTCTCAAGGTGGGTTTGTGTCATACACTGTTCTTTAACAAGTATTTGTATGCTTGGTTTGATATCACATATCAAGACTGATTAGTTTCTATCATCAACCAATACACACTCTAGTCTTAATTATTACTACAATCCATCTACCTTCCATAGTAACATCTGACTAGGGACATAATACGAATGTACATACTCTTGACATTTGTATGATCTCATTATTCAAGTCACGTACTTGAATACATACATCATTGAGTAATATCATGTTATAGACATGCATTATGTCTCCTCATTTTCTCATAATTGAGTGAAATAGAATGAATTGGAAGCTTTCCTTTATTATTATTAATCAAATCCTTTATGTAATATGCCATCACAATCATCATACTTACCAACAAACATAACTACTCTTACCATGTTCTTCACACTCTCCAGACATATCTGCATAAGCATAAGCTATAGTAAGATATGTTGGATTACATAAGAATAGACACAAACCCAAGTCCTATGTTTTTGTAGACTCAGCAAACTTAGAGCTCTGATACCAACTTAAAATGTGACAACCATTACGCTAACTGAGATTACTCAAAACCAAAATGCACGATCAAAAAACTAATTAATCATATGACTAGAAAAGAAGATAAATTAAAATCGATTAACATTATCATTATGTTCAAAAAATATATTACATCAAGGTCCAACGACATGTATCTCAACATATACCATATCAAGTATTTACATGTCTGCTCAATGGCATCATCCACAACCTGTATACAAAAGATCATGTTCCATATGTACATTCCATATACAAACACATGCATACTTCCAAAACCATGCGTCGATATACATATCATCTACAAAACATCCCTTCCCGGATCTTAGAGTATAGGGAAGACACTAGGACTCTACAATAACTATCCAACCTTTTTCTTCTTAGTCTCTCCAACCTATTCTTCTTAGATGACCGCACTACTGAAGACCACCTAAAAAGATGGGGTGACCTACGAGGCAAGACTCATGTCCTAGTGAGATATATAACTCTCAACCAAAGGTTATTGTTCACATAAAATAACCTTATTAAATAGGATGAGCAGATTCAGCTAACTAAGCAGGTTAAGCAAGATAAGCAAGCTAAACAGATAGGCATAGCAACATACATGACTAGTAGGTATAACATGTAAGACTATCACCTACTAAATAGTTAATTTCTCTTATCAAATTATATAACAACCAAATAGTATAAGAAACAAGGCAAGGGTCAACATCCAATGTGAAGCGTGTTTAACCCTAAACAAACATACTACATGACTGGATTACATCTTTTATTAAGCCATGAGTAATTGAGGTATGCCACTCAATTCCAACTGACCACTGCTAAGTCAAAATTAGTGCCATACAAGATCTATAGGAGAGGCAGAATCCTAAGATCTTATCCACCCTCAGTCAGTACGAGTTCGCCACAATGACGCATAAAGTCAACCTGCAAAATAGCTTATCTCGCCCTTAGTATATAGGTCACAACACTAGTGAACAACCTAGTCTATCCTTAAAAGATCATAATACTAGTGAAACCAGGGTATACAAAACCCAAACATTTGAGGTACAACCACAATTGTCCTCAATCACATCATATATAGTAAATCATAATCGTTTGAGATACAACCTCAGTCGTTCCCTGGACAAGGCATGACCGCAACCATCCTTGTGAATGTGCATATACTCAACAATATACGACTTCAAGATTCCACTAAAGGAGAACTTGTTTCACCATCCATCAAGTCATGCACTGTAATAGATCTATGGCACAAGGCAACAACATGATTAGGGTTTCACTTGATTAGTTAATGCCAATTGGGTATCTTTTAACTGCATTAATCAAGTACGTACAAAACCTAAAGGAATTATACAAAACATAAGGTAGATTGCAACTTTAGAAGATATAAAATGTATGAAACATAAAGCGTATTACATCAACACATGGTACTATTCATTTCCATACATGAGTTCTTACTCATCATCATATTATCACATGATACTAGTCCTTTCACATCATTCACAGGGTAACACCTCAATTAGGGCTCTACCATGCCTGAAGGTCATATGACCATCACATCATTCCATACAAGAACATCATCATCTTTACCATGCCTCACCAAGGCTCATCATACCATCGCCACACATGTGATACATAGGTTGATACAACATTACGTTTAAGAGATATGATGTTCATCTAATAGCAAATTACAGTTACAACAATGTAAAGAGAGAAAGCACATCCTTCATCATACTAATCATGCATAGGAACTAACTATCATCATCACTTACTCATATTAGGGTTAGGTTAAACATAGCAAGTTGAATTAAGGTTTCAAAACAACTATTGAAGGTAAACCCTATTTTCTTATCATCTCCATCAACCATGAAAGCAATTGGGTCAAACATCACCATTAACCAAAGAACTAGGAAATCATAGAGACCATGTAATTAGAAATTCTCATCGAACACTAAGGGTCAAAAATGTCATCAACCGCTAAAAACCAAGTTCATCTTCTTCATCCACTGAAGAGAGTAGTCACCCTCAGTGACCATTGTAGCTAACCAACATCATAGAACAAATAAAACATGGAACATTGGCGACCAAAGAGAACCATGAAGTTTTGGTGACCAAAGAGAACATGTAACATTGGCGACATAAGATAACCATAAAGTTTTGGTGACCAAAGAGAACATGCAACATTGATGACTAAAGAGAATGAAAATCCCATTGACCATACAGGCTCAAAATCTCTTCTACCACATGAGATCAAGAACTTAGCGACCACTCATGGAGGTTAGATCTTAGTGACCCACATGACATCAAAACCTCATCGAACACATAGATCCAAACTTGGCAACCATCAAAAGAGAGAAAACTTGGCGACCACACAAAATACAAAACAACATCAAGGTCAATGACATGAGTTGGCACAAGAAAGCTAAGTCAACTGAATCAAGAGAAAACCATCGGGTACCATATCAAGGAGGATAACCTACTTAAAACCCTAGAAATCCAAGAGCAAAATCAACAATTTGCACATGCATGTAAGAACCAAAACTTCCATCACTAAGGAAAACTTAAGCACAAGAGTTAAGGTTCGTCCAAGAAGAGATTATCTACTCAAGATCACCATGTAAAACAAACCCTAGATCAAGATGCTATAATTCTACTTGTAACCATGTTTTAGAGCAAGATTAAGTGCATGCAAGGTAGAGGTAACCCATAAAAGTGGAGAAAGTTATACATCTCGCCTTAGAGTTTATGTCAAAACTCTAAATAGTAAGGTAGCTTGAATAAGAAAGGTAGGGAGCCCTAGATTGATCACTCCTCTCAGCCAATCTAGCTCCACCTCCTAGAACGAAGCAAACCCTAGGTCAAGAAATCAAGAAAGAGAGTAAAACCATAGGTATAAAGGCAAAGATGAGATGTTCTTCAAGCTCAACTCAAGCACTACCATGAAACACCATGGGTTCGACTAAGAAGAGAAAGAAGAAGGGTAGAGAAGTAAGGAAAATGTAGGTAGAGAGGAGGATTTCACTCACTAAGACCAAAAAGAAGAGCAAGGAGACACCAAATGATCACAAGAAGGTAGCTCCAAGCCCTAGCTCAATATGCAAGAGAGATCGACCTCCTTCTCCAACGTTGAGCTCCTTCTTCACCACCAAGCAGGAGGGGATGAGCTCTAAGAGAAACCAAGAAAGAAGAGAGGGAAAACTATGTATGTAAAGAGGTTGTTTCATGCAAAGAGATAGGGTTATATAACATAGGGTTAGAGAGAGAGAGAAAGAGGGTTAGGTGTCATGCTAAACATTCCATGAGTCTAAGGAATCTTGCGCTGGTAAGGTATGCCCAGAGATCCAATCATGTGATGATTGACACGACACATATCATAAAAAGATTTGATTAATACTCATAAAACAAAGCTTCCAATTATTTTTGTTTCATTCAATTACGAGATAATGAGGAAACATTGTGAATGTCTAAAGAATGACAATAATCAATGACGTTTGTCTTCAAGTACATGACTTAGAGAATGGGATCAATGCTAAGAGTATGTACATTCTTATTATGTCCCTAGTCGGTTGTTACTGTGGAAGGTAGATAGACACCAGAAACACATAAAATTAGAGTATGGGTTGGTTGATGACCGTATCTCATTAGTAATGATATGGCATATCAAATCAAGCACATAAATACATACTGGGCAACAGTGTATCAGATAGACCCACCTTGAGAGTGACACACAGAAACCATCATTGGTGGTCATAGTCTTCTCTCATAGTGAAGGTGGCAATTATGGTTCTTAGACCTAAAATCACTACACTCATCACATGTTGTTGGGTATACTTTGACATCATCAAACATAATCCTAAAATACGAGTTTCCATAAAGGTGATGATTGGGCAGCTTTGACACATGGGGATTGACTGTGAGTGATAGAAATGGGATTTGTCCCTCCTACTGGAGTTTGATATCATGGTCACTTGATAAGAGGGACTGAGAAATGCATGCACATGTACATGTGAATTGATATATGATATTGAGGTCACATTATCTCAGACACTCTGCTCTTGGTTCAAGAACATGAGTTGAACATTGAGAGGGTGACAATATTCATGCCTCGAGTTCACTCTGGATATCAGAGACAAATGAATAATGCAATCACTGCAACACCTTACAGAGATTGTAGGTTGAAGTTGTTCTCGTACTTTCCATTCACTTGGGTAGCACTAATGTGTGACTAGGCACTGCTCTCTACTTTTGATGACATAAGTTAGTTATGGACACTCACTACCAATAATGGGACCTATAGGGTCACACACATAGGAACTCATCTAGAAGAGGAGTTTAATCTTAAATAAAGATTGGATCGATTACTAAAGAGTTTAGGTATTCAATATGTGATAGATCAACTGACTGCACCACCAGTCGATCATCTCATAGGGTGAGATGGCCATTTAAAGTGACAAATGATTAGCTCAAGAGTTGAGATGGTCATTTGGATTGTCAGACTGATCAAAATTTGAATGAGCTGTGTTCTGCCCAAACTGAGGTATGAACTAACTGATTCACTCTATTGAACTGACCGGTTCAACTCAGCTCACCATATGATCATCTAGGTGAGCGCGACGGCCATCTTACATGTGTGAGATTTCTCGGTTTGTGGGGAAATTCTATTGCACCAAGGATTTGTTGATGTCATGTCGTGCATTAATTGGATTCGAATTGTCAAATTCATATGTGATTGGGAAACTATTAGACGACTGTCTCACACAGTGAAATGATTGTCTTGCCATCTAGATGACTATCTAGGCTGCCAGATGACAATTTTAGATGTCACAGGTTGCAAAATTCCAAGACCATCTGGTCCCTTATGCTCCCACATAGATCCCGAATAGACTGGGAACCCTGTCCTTAACCTTGCCTAAAAATAGAGGGGTATTGGGGGCTTCCCAGAGCACAACATAGACAATTGAGAATTAGTTTCTCTGACAATTGTTGTCCTCTCTGGTTGTGGTAACTAAGACAGCCCAAGCAAGTCATATCCAACTAGGTAGGGGTAGCTATGGGAGAGAACAATAGAAGATCATTGTTGTGGGAGAGCAAGTTGGTGACTAGTATGTCAATAGGAGAAACAACTCCTTCCTATATGTTCTAGTTGAACGATATGAGTTCTAGTTGGTACATGTGGACTACTCTAGAGGTAGGAGTCCTTTGGCTACTACTAGGAGGACAACGTCAGGATGTAGTCTGTGGCAGGACTACAGAAGTTGCTCGAGAAGCTGTTTATTCCATCATCTATGGAGAAGACCATGAGCTGCATAGACACCGTCTAAGATCAACTAGAAGACAGTTGTGTTTCAATGAGTTGTTGTCGTTGGGATTGATCTAGGATCAGGTATAAAATCATTAAACCATCCTTCATATTTCATAGTAGTTGATGTGATCTTTATGTTATGGGAATACAGATAGTTAAAAAAAATCACTGCCTTACTCTGTGCCCATATTTCCCAACATCTCGTCCATACAAGCACCACACTCATGCATGCAACTAGAGTGATCAAAATAAGAAAAACCATCAAGCACACTTGTCTAGGAAAAGAAATCGACTAATGAGAATACATAGTGACCACTAAAGCACCTTGGCAATAGATGACGATCAGAGAAGAAAATAGTCACTAACCCTAGGGTTCCCTGGCGACCTAGAGCTGCCAAGACTAGGGCACACACAGAACATCGTCGACCGCCAAAAACCAAAGCCAAAGGGAAACTTGGCGATCGCCAAAAATAAGGTGATCATCAGTCAAACACACTTCAATGTCAACCATCAACTAGGGCACCCATAAAAACCCTAATCTCAACACAACATGTCATCACCAATATTGTAAATAGGCTAAACACCCCTTTACTAATAATGGTATACAAAAGACCAATGAATAACAACAGAATATAAAACAATGACGGTGTTAAATTACACAAATGTACATCTTATTCACCCATAAGGGTGTACAAGAACTTATCACAAAAGGATATAAGATAGAGGGAGACCAAACTATATCAATCTATCTCCAAGTAACAACTTCATGAGTTAGGTCTGTCCTAGAAGCCATATATTTCTCATCTTGATCCTAGGTTGGGTTTCCATACTCCGGCTGCACACTCTGACCTAAACCTGGGTGGTTGGCATCGCCCATAAAGAGGAGATATAAAGTATGTGTCAAATGGGGAATAAGAACAAAGTATAAATAACAATTGATAACATGGCATAAAGATTTAACTATGCTAGAGAGAGTCAAGAGTATGAGGCATGTAACAAATAATAATTTTACCATGACAAATAATAAAGTTGCATGAATGATTATTAATATGACTATAATAACTATAGTAGGGTTGACACACCTACCTAACCTCAACCAATAGGTGAGGGAGAGTAATACATTCCCAAACACCTTATATATATATATATATATATATATAGAAGTGGGGAGAGCAAACACATTCCCCTGGCCAAAATAACACATGTCGAACTATGGGTGGTTGTACATAAGTACACTACATTAGCTATATAGTCAATAATTCATCATGCTAGAAAAAGAATCATATGAAAGATTATTGCAGAGGGGTTCAAACCCCAAGAACTAATTGAAGTGAATGTGCCAAAAGGACAATGATAAGATTAAAGGATAAGTTATATGCCTCATTGGGAATATTAGGATTGGAAAATAAAATGCCCAACTTAAGGGTTAATAAGTGCACATACACATACCTCAACATAGATTCCTAACATTCACTTTCCACCAACTAGGTTGTTTGGTTTCATATAGCATAAAGTGTAAGAAAACCCTAATTTTTTACCTTCTAGAAAAATTTTAGATTTTGGACTCAAAACCTAGACCAACTGATCACTTAGATTTTTCTAATTAAGAAAACATATTTTTTTACCTAATTTGGAGTTAAAATGAGTTAATTACAAATTTAGGGATTTTTATATAAATAAATTGATGTTTCTAATAAACATCAGAACATGGCAGCAAAACATGACTTGAAAACCCTAAAATCGGATTCCACTTGAAAATTCCTTTCAAATGACTATTTATTTGCAATTTTCTGACAAAGCATTGATTTACTATGAATTTTATAAAACTGACCAATCATGGAGCAAAGAACTATATTGTGACATCGATTTAAATTGAAGTTATTCAGATGTAAATAAACTAAGAAATGACAAAAGAAGCTTAGGCACATGTTACATATAATCGATTATGTGGGGGTAAAAGCATCATTTAGTCATAACAAATGACTCACGGTTGATGAACAAATATGCATGTGAAAACCCTAAATTACCTATGCAACAAAAATCATTTGATCGACGTTACAGGGATACCAAGGTCATTTTTTTGACCTGGCTTGTTCCTACTTTGAGCCATGGATCTTGAGCATAGCCTGGAGGTCGGGACTCCATGGATCCAGATAGTAAACCAATGAGTATTGATACAAATAAAGATCGAGAACAAGTTCCATGAGTTCTCTCGGTCACAGGGACCCCCAAAACAAGTTCACTCGTGCCCAAGAACATTGGGACCAGGCTTCGCCATGGCCAAAATAGGGGAGCAATATCAGGGAACCAGAGCAAACATAGGAGTCAGTGTTAGGGAAACCAAAGATCGGAAAACACGTGAGGGACTCGGGATAGGCTCAGGATGAAGTTTACTTGGCCGAAGGGGCCCTGAAGTGTCACAGTGGTGGACACCAGTAAGCACCAAAAATGCGACTATAGGGTACGGTGATTGGGTACATAGTGAGACAAAAAGAGTTAAGGAACAGAAAGGTGGAGGGCTAGGGACGCTTACTTAGGCCTCAATTTTATTGTTGGTGTTGGAGAGGGGTTGGAGAAGAGTTGGGGTCATCGAAGAACCACTTGAGTAGGTCTAGGGGATTTTTGGTGCTGGTAGTGAAATTGGTGATGGAGGAGAAATGTCTGGGTCTAGCGGTGGTTTTGGAACCCTTAAGTAGTTGTGTGTTTTGCTCAGATGGTGACTGTAACATTGGGGCAGAGAGGGTTGAGAGCGCCACTTTGGGTGTTTCCTCATCTGGTCAACACAGGTGATGAGTTATAGCTCGTTTGAAATGTTAGTGAGAGATGAGGATGAGGGATGAAGAATCATGTGAAACGGTGGAGAGGTGAGTGAGAACCAGATTGGGGAAGATTGCATCGCGAAACAGCTACTGGTTCGCTAGAAAGGTGGGGGTTGAAGATGAGGATCCCACTGTTAGATCAAAGTCAAATCTAGTGCATTGTGTATCAGCCGTTGGATTGTACATAAGAGGGGAAAATCAAAATGAAGTAATGTGTGACATACATTAAAATTGCAGACTATAGCTTACATCGAGATCAAAACCTTAGTTACACTATATACAAACTCATTTAATTCATTTGGGGGTTCAAACATTAACCAAATGACCTCAAATTTTAACCATAGATTACTTTGAGGGTTTAGAATATTCCTATACCCTTATATTTCAATTTTGTACATGTTGTGGCCCTTAATTCTAATATTGGTCATTAATGTAATAATAATGTATAAAACGGGTGAGTTAATATGAAAAATCTTTTCTAATTAAATCCTTGTGTGACAATTCAAGATGGTCACCACACACTAATTCAAGAGTCATATCTCACCTCATTATTCCCTTTTATGATTTATTTCCATCTAGGAGGAGAGAGAAAATAAAAGATGATTATTACACTCATTAACTAACTTAATACCACATTATTCCTCATTCCTTGTCCCAAAAGGCCATAGAAAATTTTAGATTAATATAATCCAATTATTATCGCACTTTAGTGTTCATTTTGCATTTTAGACTTTGATTAAATACTAACTAAAGTATTTGTGCACAAACCCATTCATTGGCATAAATATTTATCAAATAAAATCCAAACTTCTAATAATTGTACAATTTCAATATTAAGGACAAAAAGAATAGAAAAGATAGGAAAATTTAGGAAAAAGGCCAAAAAGGATATAAAGGGAAGGAAAAGCTTGGAAAGGGGTTAAATTGAAAATATATCCAAGTTTTGGTTTGTTACAACACTCCACCCCTTAAAGAGGATTTTGTCCCCAAAATCTCAACAAAGGGAGAAGGGTGAGTACTTTACATCTCATCTCTAAGCTCCTAGGTGGTTACCTATAATCTATGGTACTTCAAGAAGGCTTCACATGCACTACTCATAGATCAGGTTCTCATGGATCACTAAGGATTCTACTATTAAGATTTTCTTTTTATTAGATATAACACAATTAACATTTTAGCCCCATTAACATTATATTTCTTATGATATTACATCATCCTAATA